>JAWNNA010001201.1:0-1329290 GCA_035043295.1 Drosophila sordidapex | reverse complement strand
TTCATGTTTTGATTTGCCTATTATATCATCGTACACTATATATGCATATTTTACTTACCAATCCAATATGTCCTGTACTTGAACTCAGGCACTTTGTTATCCTGGAACACGAAATTTTTAATTGCGAAACGGACTTCTGCAAAATCCTGTGATCGAATATATGTATTCAGCTTCCGCGTTGCACCCGCTGCTCCTGCCTCCTCACTGTTGTTATATGTGATTTTCAAAAATTTCTCCGGCATATTGCTAATTTTCTGCTCTTTACAATTTGTAGAAATTATTTACTTTTTGTGTAATTTTGTTTCAATTGAAAATATTCTATTTTTATTTTGCAATTTATGTGTTGCGTTTGTCTACTACGTCGTATTCGTTTACTCTGTGTGTACAAGCGCAATATGGCTGCAGGTTCGGCTTTTATATAGATTGTGCCTGGCACACGAAGGTTCTTGAATATTCTCCGAAAATATTGCCAAATCACCGTCGGTCGCACCAGCGAATTGTTTGTGAATGATAAGTAAAAAAAGAATACATTTAAAGTAATGCAAAGCTGGTCTTCACTATTAATCGATTAATCGAAATCGGTGGTTTTACAGCTGCCCCGACAGTGTTGGTTAAATATTGTCTGCTTGACAATTATCGTGTGTCAGCCATGGAAGGCGCAAAAATTCAATTATGATGGCGCTATTATTTAAAAATTTACATGCCAAGAAAAATTACAAATTAAATTGATGTGTGAAATGAATTGTATCTCAAATTAGATATGTAGTCAGTTGTGCGTGCGTCGCAACTTTTGCAGCATATGCAACATATGCAATTTCGTGCTGTAAAAACAAAAATAATTATTATATATTTGACTGAGGTTTCAGCTGTAATTTATTTAGATCTACTTACCGAGGTGAGCTGATCAGTTCATCATTGGCCTGTTGTCGGCTCTCGATATCCTTTTTGGGGGCTGGTATACTTATAACGTGTGCCGTTGCCGCATCCGTTGCACTATTTTCTGTTGCATTACTTTCCGTTGCATTGTTTTCACCCAACATTTGATAATTTGTGGCAGGCTCTCGAGTCGTTGTCCTTACTGCCATTGCGTAATCTAAATGGTTATAGTCGATTTTAATTGTAAATGTTTAATCGTTTTAATGCTTATGCTGAGTGCCTACCTAGATATTCCGCGGCAAGTATTTCCATCCACGACGAACCATCACCGTTTGGCATACTGATGACGAAGCCTTCGAGTGACAGCTTCAAATTCTCGTCACCCTTTTGCCGCTGATCGTAGTGTCGTTCCTCCAACTGAAAGCCATCGTCGTCATAGTCCTCATCGTAGAGTGCACCAATTAAATCGGTGGCAATGCTGCGCGTCTGCAACGGCTTCGGCATTGCCAGGCCAACAACGTGCAACAGCAGCAAGACGAACAAATGATTCGAGAATTTGCACATCGTTCGTTTCGTTTTCTACGAGTTTATTTTTCGCTTTTTCGTATTTTATTCGCGTTCAACAGGACGCGACCGTTGCCGTCGGACAGCGGGCATCGAATGAGCCCGCTGCCTTTCTGGGCAACAGAACACGACAAGATGAGCCTTTTCCCATCAGCCAAGATGAAAAGAAAAAATTAAGCAAAACCCGAGTTATGTGAATAGAATGGAATAGATGTAGATATAGCAGAGTACAGTTCAATGGCCAAAAGACTTCCGCATTGTGATGCGAATTAAGAATCCACTTAGAGCTGCCATTGACCGCAGCCTGTAATGAATCAATGCACATCAACTATGCGGCCTGAAACTGAGCTCATCTTGAGTTGGTCCATCATACCAGATAATAAATATATATATATATACATGCATATAATAATAATAATAAAATTAATATTTTACATGTAACACAAAAAAATTAAAATACATTTTTAAAGTAATCAGAACTCGCTCACAAAATATGTTTTTTTTTTAATATTTGAGATATTGATACGCTTAATATATAAATCTTAATAATATATAAATAATAAAATAATAATAAATGTTTAAGGTAAAGTTAATTAGTTAACGAAACAGCTGAATATTTAGTTTAAATCCATTATAGTTGCATGCAACATTAATATCACAATTACGACATTTATTCTTATGAAAGATCAAATATACCATTGGTTTTGAATTTTTTCAAGTGTAGAAGGATAAAGTTAAAAGAGTAGCCAAAACACAAAAACGCCATTTTCGCAGTTTATGGAAATCGTTTATTTATTTATAGTTTTCATAATTATAAGTGTACATATGAAAAATGATTCTATTATTTTAATAAAAATATGTTTTTTTCTTTCACTCTTGTTTTTAAGCGTTTTCTTCCAATTTTAAACATTTAAAATTATAATAGTTGAAGGAGCGCCGGTTGGTGGGCATGCGGAGCATATGATGATTGGGATGCTTGTGTGCCCGCTCGCAGCTCTGGCACAGATCAAAATTGGGACACTGCACGCACTTGTAGCGGAAACCAACGATTGGCATCAAATGGCACGAATCGCACGAGACCTCGTCGTGTATGATGAAATTGGTGGGATCATCAACATTTTCGGGTGTAGCTTCGTCTGTCTTCGGCTCGGCGGAATCCGACGAGGAGGTTTTCTCAGGCCCAACATGAATATGCATATTGTTCTCGCATTTCTTCTGGAAAATTTCATAGTCAAAACGGTTGGCGATCTCGATTTCATCACCATCGTTATCTAAATTGCGAAATGGAAAATCATCATTGATATATATATACACATGTTTATATAATGTATTTTTTAGGTTTTCTTTCTTTCTTTGTAGAGTAAAAAGACTGGAAATATAACCAGTTTTTATCTAATATACAGTTGCGCAAGAGATAATAGCAACACTCCCACTTTTTTGGTTGCATATGAAAAGTGGTGCAATAATTTTTTCGTGAATCATAATGGGCAAATAGAGAGAGGGGCCTTTATACATACATATACGTGCACACTTATATATATATATATATATGTATTTGAACATATGCACTTGCATTGATTTCATGTTTTGATTTTACTTACCAATCCAATATGTCCTGTACTTGAACTCAGACAGTTTGTTATCTTGCAACACGAAATTTTTAATTGCAAAACCGACTTCTGCAAAATCCTGTGATCGAATATATGTATTCCGCCTTACACCCGCTGCTCCTGCCTCTGCACTGTTCTTATAGGTGATTTTCAAAAATTTCTCCGGGATATTGCTAATTTTCTGCTCATTAAAATTGTTAGACATTATTTACTTTTCGTGTAATTTTGTTTCAATTGAAAATATTCTATTTTTATTTTGCAATTTGTGTGTTGCGTTTGTCTACTACGTCGTATTCGTTCACAGTGTGTGTACAAGCGCATTATGGCTGCAGGTTCGGCTTTTATATAGATTGCGATTCGAAGAAAATATTGACAAATCACTATCGGTCGCACCAGCGAATCGTTTGTGAATGTTACTTATCAAGATAATAAAGATAAGTACACTTAAAGTAATGCAAAGCTGGTCTTCACTATTAACCGATTATTCGAAATCGGTGGTTTTACAGCTGCCGCGACAGTGTTGGTTAAATATTGTCTGCTTGACAATGATCGTGTGTCAGCCCTGGAAGCCAATTTATTTGCCAAGAAAAATTACAAATTAAATTGATGTGTGAAATGAATTGTATCTCAAATTAGATATGTAGTCAGTTGTGCGTGCGTCGCAACTTTTGCAGCAGCTGCAACATATGCAATTTCGTGCTGCAAAAACAAAAATAATTATTATATATTGGCTGAGGTTTCAGCTGTAATTTATTTAGATCTACTTACCGAGGTGAGCTGATCAGTTCATCATTGGCCTGTTGTCGGCTCTCGATATCCTTTTTGGGGGCTGGTATACTTATAACGTGTGCCGTTGCCGCATCCGTTGCACTATTTTCTGTTGCATTACTTTCCGTTGCATTGTTTTCACCCACCATTTGATAATTTGTGGCAGGCTCTCGAGTCGTTGTCCTTACTGCCATTGCGTAACCTAAATGGTTATAGTCGATTTTAATTGTAAATGTTTAATCGTTTTAATGCTTTTGCTGAGTGCCTACCTAGATATTCCGCGGCAAGTATTTCCATCCAGGACGAACCATCACCGTTTGGCATACTGATGACGAAGCCTTCGAGTGACAGCTTCAAATTCTCGTCACCCTTTTGCCGCTGATCGTAGTGCCGCTCCTCCAACTGAAAGCCAACGTCGTCATAGTCTTCATCGTAGACGTATGCCTGGCCAACAACGTGCAACAGCAGCAAGACGAACAAATGATTCGAGAATTTGCACATCGTTCGTTTCGATTTCTACGAGTTTATTTTTCGCTTTTTTGTATTTTATTCGCGTTCAACAGGACCCGACCGTTGCCGTCGGACAGCGGGCATCGAATGAGCCCGCTGCCTTTCTGGCCAACAGAACACGACAAGATGAGCCTTTTCCCATCAGCCAAGATGAAAAGAAAAAATTAAACAAAACCCGATTTATGTGAATAGAATGGAATAGCATACTTTTAGGTATAGTTTTCATTTGGATCAGGTACATTCTGGGTACACCTAGGTGCCATAAAACCCGGATTTTTTACCTAAAGTTGAGTATTTTCGGTATAAATACACCAATCCTTCATAGTCAGTTTAGTTTTATCCTGCATCTCGGGTGCAATAAGCCAACAAGGACTCTGGACAAACAGACTACCATTGAACTACGGAAACCCATCCTGGAACACTTCCAAAACGGATATTCACATCGCCAAATAGCTGAAATGGTCAGTCTGAGCAGCTCAACTGTGTATAACATCATTCGGCGCTTCGTCGACAACGATCCCAAGCACAAGGCCAAGATAGTACAGTCCTGGCTCATGAGGAACTGCCCCCACATGATAATTCCACCGGCCCAGTCTCCAGATTTAAATGTTATTGAGAATTTGTGGGCTCTGCTGGAAAATAACATCCGGAAACACAGCATATCCAGCAAAGAAGGGCTCAAAACTGCTCTGCGGGATGAGTGGAGCAGAATCAGCCCAGAAACTACCAGGAAGCTGGTATCTTCGATGAAGAATAGGTTAAGGGAAGTTGTTAAGGCAAATGGATATAATACTAAGTATTAACATCCTTATTTAAGTTAATATACGCCAAATATATTATTTTGTTTATACTGTTCCAAATGAAAACCCAGCCTAAAACTATGCTACATTTTTATAATCCTACCTAGCAGGTGGGGAAACCCCAGTGTATTGGGGTCATATATTAATTTTGGTGGATAATATATATACCTACCAACGGTCTTTGGAATTTCTGAAAAATAATGAATGGTTAGCTTACGGCAGGCCATTACTTTTTTTCTTTGACAATGCTCGAGTTGAACTGTGAGCCACTGTACATGCACACAAAAAAATTAAAATACATTTTTAAAGTAATCAAAACTCGCTCACAAAATATGTTTTTTTTTTAATATTTGAGATATTGATACGCTTAAGATAATCATTGATATTTTACATGTAATATAAACAAAATAGTAATAAATGTTTAAGGTAAAGTTAATTAGTTAACGAAGCAGCTGAATATTTTAGTTTAAATCCATTATAGTTGCATGCAACATTAATATCACAATTACGACATTTATTCTTATGAAAGATCAAATAAACCATTGGTTTTGAATTTTTTCAAGTGTAGAAGGAAAAAGTTAAAGGAGTAGCCAAAACATAAAAACGCCATTTTCGCAGTTTATGGAAATCGTTTATTTATTTATAGTTTTCATAATTATAAGTGTACATATGAAAAATGGTTCTACTCGTATTCTTCGTCTTCCGACGAGTAGCTTTCCTCAGGCCCAAGATGAATATGCATATTGTTCTCGCATTTCTCCTGGAAAATTTGATAGTCAACCTCTCTGACGATCTCGATCTTATCACCGTCGGTATCTAAATTGCGAAATGGAAAATCATATATGATATATATATACACATGTTTATATAATGTATTTTTTAGGTTTTCTTTCTTTCTTTTTCGACTAAAAAGACTGGAAATAGAACCAGTTTTCATCTAATATACAGTTGCGTAAGAGATAATAGCAACAATACCATTTTTTTGGTTGCATATGAAAAAAAACCAATTTCCGATTTTTTTTTAATTTTGATTTTGAACATATATCGTTTAGTCTTCCACCTAAAGTATTGTCAGAATACCTTCTGGAATTCTTCTTTTTTTCATTTGAAATAGTGCCAATTTCGTCATTTTATAGAACTCGTTTATTTCTAACTTGCACCTTTCAAAAGTGGTGAAATTATTTTTTAGTTAATTTTCAATCTTTTTCATAAAATTTAATTTTTAATTTTAATTAAATTATAAGTTGAAAAAAATTGGTTTCTTTCTTTTTTAGAGTTTTCTTAATTAATAAAGACACCTTTGAAACTGGTACTATTAGTATTTTCGTAACTGTATAATTTAGACTAGTGAGTTTTTCTATATGTGTGGTGAAGCTTGCAACGCATTGCAAAAGAGACCTTTATGACTGTTCGGTAAATATATAAACATATATATATATATATACAGTGACTCACAGTTCAAATCGAGCATTGTCAAAGAAAAAAAGTAATTGCCTGCCATAATCTAACCATTCATTATTTTTCAAAAATTCCAAAAACCGATGATAGGTACATCTATTAACCACCAAAATTTATATATGACCCCAATAAACTGGGGTTTCTCCACCGGCTAGGTAGAGTTATGTAAAAAAGTACCCCATTTTTTGTTTACTGCTTATTTCGAGCAGTCTCAAAAAAGTAATATATTTTTTTGTATAAAAGCTTAAATAAGGATGTTAACACTTAGTATGATATCCTTTAGCCTTAACAACTTCCCTTAATCTATTATTCATCGAAGATGGCAGCTTCCTGGTAGCTTCTGGGCTGATTCTGCTCCACTCATCCCGCAGAGCATTTTTGAAGTCTTCTTTGCTGGATATGCTGTGTTTCCGGAAGTTATTTTCCAGCAGAGCCCACAAATTCTCAATAACATTTAAATCTGGAGACTGGGCTGGTGGAATTATCACGTGGGGGCGGTTCCTCATGAGCCAGGACTGTACTATCTTGGCCTTATGCTTGGGATCCTTGGCCTGGTTGGACCGGAAAGTACGTCGGATTCCTACCTTCTCGGCACTTTGGACTAAATTTTCCTTTAGTATGTTGAAGTACACATTCTTGTCCATTGTTGTTTCAAAAATCACAAAATTCCCGAATCCGGCTGACCGAGATACATACCCATGAAATGTCACTTCCTCCACCATGCTTGACTGTTGCCTTTACGTGTTTGGGATTCAGCTCAGTATTAGGCTGTCGCCACACCAAATTCCGTCCGTCTGAGTCAAAAATGTAGAATTTGGACTCATTGGCAAATATGACTGTGTTCCAGATCTCCAAATCCTTGTCCAAGTGGTTTTTGACGAACGTCATCCAAGTCCCTATATTTGGCACGCTTATAAAGGGCTTCTTCTGTGGTACTCGGGCATTGAAGCCATGTTTGCGCAGAAACCTGCACACAGTTTCCACACAGAACTTTTTCCCCATTTCATCCTGCACCTGTTGAGCTACTTTTGGAGCCGATAGCTTGGGATTTCCCCTTATTTTCCTGGTGATCCTTCGCTCCTCCTCTTCGGTGAAAATCTTGTTTGATGCCTTTCTGCCCTTGCCCTCAATTCGATTTGCGTCGACGAAGCGCCGAATGATGCTATACACAGTTGAGTTGCTCAGATTGACCATTTCAGGCTATTTGGCGATGTGAATATCCGCTTTGGAAGTGTTCCAGGATGAGTTTCCATTGTGCAATGGTAGTCTGTTTGTCCATAGTCCTTTTTGGCTTATTGCACCCGAGATGCAGGATGAAACTAAACTGACTATGAAGGATTGGTCTATTTATACCGAAAATACTCAACTTTAGGTAAAAAATCCGGGTTTTATGGCACCCAGGTGTCCACAATGTACATGCTCCAAATGAAAACTCGACCTAAAAGTATGCTACATTTTTATAATCCTACCTAGCAGGTGGGGAAACCCCAGTTTATTGGGGTCATATATTAATTTTGGTGGTTAATATATATACCTACCATCTGTCTTTGGAATTTCTGAAAAATAATGAATGGTTAGCTTTTGGCAGGCAATTACGTTTTTTCTTTGACAATGCTCGATTTGAAGTGTGAGCCACCGTTCATATGGTCAGTCTATTTATATTCGAACTAGTCGCTCGGATTTAAAGCTATCTTTATGAAACTTGGCATCTAACAATACATATCATAGTTATCATCATTCATAGGAACAATCGGTCAAAAGTTGACTTCTTTTGTTAAGCTATATATATAAATATACATAAATATATATACATATATACATTTACATTATCAGCAATACATAAACATGATTAAATATTTGTTTGGTGTAGTGAATCATAATGAATTGTGAACTTTCTTTTTGGCATTTAGTTTTTGTTATCGATTCTGATTCTATTAATAGGGCAAATAGAGAGAGGGGCCTTTATACATACATATATATGAATGCATTCACAATAGTCACAATAGCGATCACAACCAAAAGCGCATGGAGTAATACGACACGAGCCTTCGTCAGCATATTTTACAAGAAGTCCATCGTGGGAGCCAAACGCACAACCGACACCACCATTGGACTCCGTCAGCGCATTCTACAAGTGGGCTAGCGTGAGACTCAAGTGCGATGTTTTCTTATAGATTAAACCACTAGCATAAGGAGAGTTACATTTTGTACACTAATCTGAGAAGAACGTGTCTTTGAATAAAGAATTATATTTTTTACTAATCAAAACCGTTGTCAGACTTTCAATTAGATATATGTATTTGCACATAAGCACTTGCATTGACTTCATGTTTTGATTTGCCTGTTATATCATCGTACACTATATATGTATACTTTACTTACCAATCCAATATTTCCTGTATTGGAACGTATGCCATTTTTTATCCTCGATCAGGAATTTTCGAATTGCAATTTTCACATCTGAAAATTTCGTTGGCGTTGGAAAGTATGTACTCAGCTTCTGCGATGCGTGGCCGATATAGGTGATTTTCAAAAATTTCTGAGGCCCAATATGAATATGCATATTGTTCTCACATTTCTCCTGGAAAATTTTATAGTCAACCTCTCTGACGATCTCGATCTCATCACCGTCGTTATCTAAATTGCGAAATGGAAAATCATATATGATATATATATACACATGTTTATATAATGTATTTTTTAGGTTTTCTTTCTTTCTTTTTCGACTAAAAAGACTGGAAATAGAACCAGTTTTCATCTAATATACAGTTGCGCAAGAGATAATAGCAACAATACCACTTTTTTGGTTGCATAAGGAAAAAATACAATTTGCGATTTTTTTTAATGTTGAATTTGAACATATATCGTTTAGTTTTCCACCTAGATTATTGTCAGAATACCTTCTGGAATTCTTCTTTTTTTCATTTGAAATAGTACCAAAAATAAGCGAAAACATAATGGGCACCAATTTCGTCATTTTATAGAACTCGTTTATTTCTAACTTGCACCTTTCAAAAGTGGTGAAATTATTTTTTAGTTAATTTTCAATCTTTTTCATAAAATTTAATTTTTAATTTTTATTAAATTATAAGTAGAAAACTTTGAATAAAATAGTGGTTTCTTTCTCTCTCATTTTACATTGTGGACACCTGGGTGCCATAAAACCCGAATTTTTTACCTAAAGTTGAGTATTTTCGGTATATATTGACCAATCCTTCATAGTCAGCTTAGTTTTATCCTGCATCTCGGGTGCAATAAGCCAAAAAGGACTATGGACAAACAGACTACCATTGCACAATGGAAACTCATCCTGGAACACTTCCAAAGCGGATATTCACATCGCCAAATAGCTGAAATGGTCAATCTGAGCAACTCAACTGTGTATAGCATCATTCGGCGCTTCGTCGACGCAAATTGAATTGAGGGCAAGGGCAGAAAGGCATCAAACAAGATTTTCACCGAAGAGGAGGAGCGAAGGATCACCAGGAAAATAAGGGGAAATCCCAAGCTATCGGCTCCAAAAGTAGCTCAACAGGTGCAGGATGAAATGGGGAAAAAGTTCTGTGTGGAAACTGTGTGCAGGTTTCTGCGCAAACATGACTTTAATGCCCCAGTACCACAGAAGAAGCCCTTTATAAGCGTGCCAAATATAGGGACTTGGATGACGTTCGTCAAAAACCACTTGGACAAGGATTTGGAGATCTGGAACACAGTCATATTTGCAAATGAGTCCAAATTCACAATTTTTGACACGGACGGACGGAATTGTGTGTGGCGACAGTCCAATACTGACCTGAATCCCAAACACGTAAAGGCAACAGTCAAGCATGGTGGAGGAAGTGACATGGCATGGGTATGTATCTCGTCAGCCGGATTCGGGAATTTTGTGATTTTTGAAACAACAATGGACAAGAATGTGTACTTCAACATACTAAAGAAAAATGTAGTACAAAGTGCCGGGAAGGTAGGAATCCGAAGTACTTTCCGGTTCAACTAGGACAACGATCCCAAGCATAAGGCCAAGATAGTACAGTCCTGGCTTATCGGGAACTGCCCCCACATGATAATTCCACCGGCCCAGCCTCCAGATTTAAATGTTATTGAGAATTTGTGGGCTCTGCTGGAAAATAACATCCGGAAGCACAGCATATCCAGCAAAGAAGGGCTCAAAAATGCTCTGCGGGATGAGTGGAGCAAAATCAGCCCAGAAGCTACCAGGAAGCTGGTATCTTCCATGAATAATAGGTTAAGGGAAGTAGATAAGGCTAAAGGGTATAATACTAAGTATTAACATCCTTATTTAAGTTAATTTATGCCAAATATATTATTTTGTTTATACTGTTCCAAATGAACAGTACGCCTGGAAGTATGCTACATTTTTATAATCCTACCTAGCAGGTGGGGAAACCCCAGTGTATTGGGGTCATCCATTAATATTGGTGGTTAATATATATACCTACCATCGGTCTTTGGAATTTTTGAAAGATAATAAACGATTAGCTTTTGGCAGGCAATTACGTTTTTTCTTTGACCATGGTCTACTTGAGCTGTCCGCCACTGTATATATGAATGCACTCACAATAGTCACAATAGCGATCACAACCAAAAGCGCATGGAGTAATACGACACGAGCCTTCGTCAGCATATTTTACAAGAAGTCCATCGTGGGAGCCAAACGCACAACCGACACCACCATTGGACTCCGTCAGCGCATTCTACAAGTGGGCTAGCGTGAGACTCAAGTGCGAAGTTTTCTTATAGATTAAACCACTAGCATAAGGAGAGTTACATTTTGTACACTAATCTGAGAAGACGTGTCTTTGAATAAAGAATTATATTTTTTACTAATCAAAACCGTTGTCAGACTTTCAATTAGATATATGTATTTGCACATAAGCACTTGCATTGACTTCATGTTTTGATTTGCCTGTTATATCATCGTACACTATATATGTATACTTTACTTACCAATCCAATATGCCCTGTAATTGAACATAGGCAGGTTTTTATCCTCGAACAGGAATTTTCGAATTGCAATATTCACATCTGAAAATTTCGTTGGCGTTGGAATATATGTACTCAGCTTCCGCGATGCACCCGCGGCTCCTGCCTCAGCGTTGCTGTTATAGGTGATTTTCAAAAATGTCCCCGGCATATTGCTAATTTTCTGCTCTTTACAATTTGTACAAATTATTTACTTTTTGTGTAATTTTGTTTCAATTGAAAATATTCTATTTTTATTTTGCAATTTGTGTGTTGCGTTTGTCTACTACGTCGTATTCGTTCACAGTGTGTGTACAAGCGCAATATGGCTGCAGGTTCGGCTTTTATATAGATTGCAAAACACGAAGAATATTTGAAGAAAATATTGACAAATCACTATCGGTCGCACTAGCGAATTGTTTGTGAATGATAAGTAAAAAAAGAATACATTTAAAGTAATGCAAAGCTGGTCTTCACTATTAATCGATTAATCGAAATCGGTGGTTTTACAGCTGCCGCGACAGTGTTGGTTAAAAATTGTCTGCTTGACAATGATCGTGTGTCAGCCCTGGAAGGCCCAAAAATTCAATTAAGTTGGCGCTATTATTTAAAAATTTATTTGCCAAAAAAAATTACAAATTAAATTGATGTGTGAAATGAATTGTATCTCAAATTAGATATGCAGTCAGTTGTGCGTGCGTCGCAACTTTTGCAGCAGCTGCAGCATGTGCAATTTTGTGCTGCAAAAACAATAATAATTATTATATATTTGACTGAGGTTTCAGCTGTAATTTATTTAGGTCTACTTACCGAGGTGAGCTGATCAGTTCATCATTGGCCTGTTGTCGGCTCTCGATATCCTTTTTGGGGGCTGGTATACTTATAACCTGTGCCGTTGCCGCATCCGTTGCACTATTTTCTGTTGCATTACTTTCCGTTGCATTGTTTTCACCCACCATTTGATAATTTGTGGCAGGCTCTCGAGTCGTTGTCCTTACTGCCATTGCGTAATCTAAATGGTTATAGTACATTTTAATTGTAAATGCTTAATCGTTTTAATGCTTTTGCTGAGTGCCTACCTAGATATTCCGCGGCAAGTATTTCCATCCACGACGAACCATCACCGTTTGGCATACTGATGACGAAGCCTTCGAGTGACAGCTTCAAATTCTCGTCACCCTTTTGCCGCTGATCGTAGTGTCGTTCCTCCAACTGAAAGCCATCGTCGTCATAGTCCTCATCGTAGAGTGCACCAATTAAATCGGTGGCAATGCTGCGCGTCTGCAACGGCTTCGGCATTGCCAGGCCAACAACGTGCAACAGCAGCAAGACGAACAAATGATTCGAGAATTTGCACATCGTTCGTTTCGTTTTCTACAAGTTTATTTTTCGCTATTTCGAATTTTATTCGTATTCAACAGGACCCGACCGTTGCCGTCGGACAGCAGGCATCGAATGAGCCCGCTGCCATTCTGGGCAACAGAACACGACAAGATGAGCCTTTTCCCATCAGCCAAGATGAAAAGAAAAAATTAAGCAAAACCCGATTTATGTGAATAGAATGGAATAGATATAGATATAGCAGAGTACAGTTCAATGGCCAAAAGACTTCCGCATTGTGATGCGAATCAAGAATCCACTTAGAGCTGCCATTGACCGCAGCCTGTAATGAATCAATGCACATCAACTATGCGGCCTGAAACTGAGCTCATCTTGAGTTGGTCCATCATACCAGAAAATAAATATATATATATAGACATGCATATAATAATAATAATAAAATTAATATTTTACATGTAACACAAAAAAATTAAAATAAATTTGTAAAGTAATCAGAACTCGCTCACAAAATATGTTTTTTTTTTTAATATTTGAGATATTGATACGCTTAAGATAAACATTAATATCTTACATGTAACATAAACAAAATACTAATAATTCGTTTATTTATTTATAGTTTTCATAATTATAAGTGTACATATGAAAAATGGTTCAATTATTTTTTCGTTAATTTTAATTAAATTACAAAATTAAAGCGTTTAATAAAAATATGTTTTTTTCTTTCACTCTTTTTTTTTAAGCGTTTTCTTCCAATTGTAAACATGAATTCATAAGTTCCTTAAACTTACAAATTAAAATAGATACATTCAAGTACAAGAAAATTGAAAATTGAACCTGAAAATATTCGAATAGATTCTGAGGGCTGTAAGCATCGGACGTACAAGAAAAGTCTAATTAAAAGCAACCATTTTTCAGGTCCACCCTAAAGCTCAGCTTTAACTCTACCTCGGCAGAATAACGGAAATTACTCAAGATTAATAAACATTTATTTTTGACATGTAATAAAATACAAATATATAATAATATATAATATATAAATATAAAATGATTGATTAAAGTAATTATACTTCAAACACAATGAATGCATTTTTGTTTAAATATTTAGGATATAGATATGAGATCGATAAACATTAATATTTTCAAAGAAACAAATACAAAATAAATAATATAAGTAAATCAATTAATAAATAAATAATAAATATTTAAATTAAACACAATTCGCACCCAACAGATGAATTTTTTATGTAATAGTTAAGATATAGCTAAGCTTTACATAAACATTAATACTTTGTTTGTAAACAAACATTTTACCGGAATATATTGTCTTAGGATTACCACGGATACATTTTTAAGGCTTAAAGCCAAATTCAAAGCAACAATTATTTAGGTCCACCCTAAGCGCAGCTCTAATGGTTCCCTGTCAGAATTGGAATGGAAACTATTCACGCTTCTAAGCCAGAAATGTGTCGAGTAAGTCGCACTTGAATTGATGCTTAATTATATGTGCAAACTTGCTTAGCCCAATAACCCAAATTCAGCTGGAGAAAAAAAAACGGAGAGAAAAAAAACGTAAGTCATTGTTAGAGACGTTCTAATTACTGGGCTCGTAATATGCTCCGAACTTGGCTTGTTGTTGTTATTGTTATTGTTTATTGTAAGTATTAGCGGCGTCTCGTCGTTTGTTTTGTGTGTTGAGTGTTTCAGTTGTTCAGCAATTTGTGGCCAGGGTCAATGACCAAGGCCAGCGATCAGCCAAGAGGAATGCCCCTATTCCCACAGGAAGATGCTGCTACTATCAGAAACTTGAAATTCCATTACACAATATTTTTTTCCCTCTTTCTTTTTTCGTGTAGTGATTAAAAAAAACTGGTTTGCAATTGAAAATTGCAACGTAGCTAATTTAATAGTGGCTGGCCTTAGGAAAAGCAATTGTGAATGTTATTTTCGTCCCCCTTTTCCCCCTTTACTTAGACTTGGTTTATCCTTCAGCGCATCAATACACATTTAGCTGTCTCTCTCTCTCTCTCTCTCTCTCTTTCTGGCCTTAGTCAAAGCAATTGCAAACGTTTTTTTCCCTATACTTGACCTGTCCTTCAGTGCATCAAAACCGTTATACAAACACACACATTATGCTCTCTGTCTCTCTCTCGCTCTGGCCTCAGTCAAAGTAAATGCAAATGCTTTGCCCATTTGATTTCGACTTAATTTCTCTCTGTTTCGCTCTAGCTCCCGCTTGCCATTAATAAATTCCCATTTTGATTGGTCAGTTAAATTTCCCATTAATATGCAAATGATTTGGCGCCCAATTTGAATTAATCGAAGTTATTTGTATATTTTTATTGTGTAAATCTTAAATCGAAATGCATTGCGATTAAAAAGAATAGCATTTATTATGATGAAGTAACTTAAAATATAATGGATTGAAAAGTGATGCTCAGTCTCAGTAGCCCTCGATCTGGCGACATGCGCCATAGCTATCTCGTCGCTGCCCGGGCGCACAACGGGCCAATCCATCTCGGAGCAGAGTCTTCGATTCGGCCAAAGAATCGCCGAGCAGCTCAAAGCTGAGCACATCCGCCTCCAGCTGATCGGAACGGGGCATTAGGATCGGTGTCGGCTCCTCATCCAGCTGCCAGTTGCGCGACTCTGCCTCCTTTACAATATAGCCGGGCACATCGATCGGTGGATAGAGAACATTGCTGTGCTGCACTGCATCACTCTGATACAGGGGCACACTGATCGATCGGGCATTGGAAGTGGAAGTGGAACTCAAGGAATCGCTGCCAGTTAGTCGATTGTTGTCCACGAAACTGTTGCCGAACAGCGAACGCGAATTGCGATAATATTGTGAGGCAGCAGCCGGATTGAAACGCTCCAGAGAGGAGGAGGAGGAGCTGCTTCCGCTGCTGCTCCCTCCACCAGATACCGGTGGCAGTGCCTGGATAAGTTCCGGTTCCGCCTCCAGATGATAGGGTCTGATCAGCTGCGGCATGGGAATCAGTTGTGGCGGCAACACATCCACCTGCTGGCGATGCAAACGTGGCTGCAACTGCAACTCCTCGCTGGCCGACGAGATGTCCACATGGTAGGGGGTGCGTCCCTCAATGAAATCCGGCAGAGTCGATGGAGAGATTTGCTGATGCTGTTGAAGCTGCTGGAATTGTTGTTGCTGTTGCTGTTGCAGTTTCTGGCGCTGATAGAAGGATTTCAGTGCCGCGGCCTGAGCATGTTTACGCTTGTTGCTGCTCCTGCTGTTACTGCCGCCGCTAGGTTTGCCTACGCCACGCAACGTGGATGCTGCCAGCATTTCGAAGAGATTGTAGTCGTCCTTCACACCGGGTGGTATTAACACAATCATAAAGTTATCGAGATCGGCTCGTATATTGTATTGTCCCTCCTGCCGTTGATCGTAGGTAATCACACGGCGACGCAGTGCATCCTGCAGTTCCACAACTGCTGGCTTCATTGGAGCGACTGTTACAGCTTCCGCTGCCGGAAACTGATCCTCTTTAATAACAGCTGGCGTCGTATTCGAATTCGAACTCGAACTTGGACTGCTGCTGGGCAGCGTTTCGGTTTCCGTTTCGGTCGCTGACGCTGACGCCAACAGCAGCAGCAGCGTCGGCAGCGTGAAAGTCTGCCCAAACATTTTCCAAAATTAGTACCAACAATTGCCGCTTGATTTAATTCTACGTTCTTAACGCACGCGCTTCTCGCTTGCAACTGATTTGAGGTGAGCAACGCCAGCTTTAACATTGACGTCGACGTCAGCGCATGCGCAACTTTCATATTCTGCTGCGTCGCCGCGTCGCTGCTTTGTTGCTTTCTTTCGATTCTCATTCTGGTTTTTAGTCGTTGTTGTTGTTGCTGTCCTTTGTGTTGCGTTTATTTATTCGTTTGCTGTACTCATTTCGGTTGCGTGGCTTGCATACGTCGACGTCGCTGCCACCCGCGCTGCTGCTTAACTTATAAACAAATTATATTACTGCGCAGCTTTTGGGTTCCCGCTGCGCACAGTGGAACGTGAATTAGATTTTCACATCAATTAGGCAATGAGGAAGCATTTTAATGCGCAGACGCAAGATAATCGATCGAGCACGTACTCAAATTGATCGATGATTGCATTGTTGACAGCTGTGCAAACCCTGATGAAAGTCGTGTGATCCCTATTAGATATCCGCTGTCATTTGTGTGTACATTTATAATCTAACCTTACTCCAAATAAATAATCTAATCGATTTGTGCTCAGCAAGCAAACGGGTATTATCAATCAGATCTTCTGATAATCATTTTGGGAAGGCTTTCAATCTAGTTGCTAATTAATGAATCTAAGGCGCATATTTTTTATTTACAAACTTATATTTAGAAAACCAGTTCGAAAAATCCAAATTTATGTTAATTGTAAAAAAATATAGATTAATTAATTTTAATGAATTTGCAAATTAGTAAAATTAGAAAACTAGAAATTTAAATGCAACGTAAGGACTTAACTTAAAAAAACGGGATTAATAAATTTAAATGGATTTAATTTATTATTAAAAAGGACTTCTAATTTTTCAATATATTTTTATATTTAAAATTAAATCTAGAAAACTAGTTCATAGAATAAAAAATCCAAATTTAAGTTACAAACATTAAAAACTTGAATTCGATGAACTGTAAATCTAAATTTAAAGTGCAAACTTGAAGCAAATTAATAAATTTCAATTATATTAAAATGTTTCGGTCCGATCTGTAATTGTGATCAGCAGCTGAATCATTAAAAAGTTATTTAAAAAACGTTTTGCTCCAATTGAAATTTGCATTTCTGAACATGTAATTTATTACTTCAAAGTTGTTGTGTCTTTTGTTGGTGTTGTTGTCTTTTTTGCACAATTTAAGGGGGAAGCGACATTTACAGTTATTCATGTGCAATAAGTAAGCAATAGTAGTAACAATAAGTAGTAAAGTAAACATGTATGTGTTGCATTAAGTTGTTTTTTTAAATAATAACTAAACAATAAGAGGTCCTGGCGGTTATCCTAGTTGAACACGTGTCCCCTTCGAATTTTCTTTTCACTTTGAGTTGTTTCTTTCTCTAAAATCGAACATTTTAAAAATAATACAAATAAATTAAGCACATTTAAAGTATGCTATTATCATATATTCATATATATATATATATATCTAGCATCATTGAAAAGTTAAACGACACATGAACACTAAAACACTGGCATTGAATACGGACTATAACTAAATTGATTACGTAATAGTAGAGGAAGCGAGTCTTTTCTTTTGGTTGGGCTAAATCTTAAATGGAAGGAAAGATTTGAAAGTGAAATGACTGGATGATATATATAGAGTGAGGTCGAAACTTGTCATGGAAACAAACATTTAAATAATTCAGTTTAAATACCTAAAACATTTTTCCGAGTTTTGGTTTCACAAACTATAGCTACAACAAATTTAAAAATATAAAAATACTCTTCGGATAGTTTTTTTTTGTGTGTGTATGTGTGTGTGTGTGTTGTCTTAAGGATTCGTCATCCTTGCTACCTGAGCGATACGTTTGAAATAAAGCGCAAGCCTTTGAGCAAACTAATATCTGACAAACGACCCACCACCACAAAGATGAACGAAACAAACTAAGAGAAACAAAAATTGCTAATGTTTTTTGTTGTTGTTGTTGTTGTTGTGGTTGCCTAATCCAGTTTGCGTGATGTTTGCGGCTCCTCCTTGTGCTCCTGTTGGTTCGTCTGGCGTTTGATGTCCAGCGTCGGCATCCGCTTGTGGACGGTGAAGCAGACACGATTGAAGTGATCACACATCTGATTCACCACGCTGGCGCCGTAGTGCCAGTGCGTCAGCGTTGTCACAATCAGCAGCATGTAGAGCATTGGACACTCCAGCGCCGGCAGCCAGAAGCTGGCCAGGATCGACAACGCAAACATGGGCGTCTGCCAGTGCCACGCCTCACAGCGTGTCACCGACATTTGAGAGACGATCAGGCGGCACTGCAAGTAACGGAAACGTAATTAAATTAGTCAAAAGTGCTGGCTATATTAAGTATATATATATATATATATATATATATATATATATATAGTGCAAAAGACACTCTTTCGATTTGGATATATATTGAGATAAATATGCGATTGCGAACGTTAGCAAAATGGAAGTCGCTTTTGGGCGGCATCTAACAAAATTGCAGAAATCAGACTTTTTCTTTATCTTTGATTTTGAAAAATTTGCATTGAGTTTTTTGCATTTACTTAAGTGTGATGGAGAAGGAGATATTCGAAACGCGACATATGTTTCCATAGCTATTTTATTAGGACTAGTTTCAGTAATTTCCTTTCAAGATTGCACCAAAAATCGATTTTCATATTATTATTATAAATTGGGATACCATCACTGCGACCTATAAGGTCTTTTGTGCCCGAGTTTGACATTAGTGATATTGAAAATTCAAAATATGAGAAAACAAGTGAAAAATGTAGAAATATATCGCAACATCCTGAGCCGTATTTCCGATTCCCTTTTACTTTTAGCACATGCATAGATAAAATATTTTCTACACTTACTTTTGTGAAATCTGAATAAAATGTTAAGGAAGATTATTTCGCGGAGAAACCATATCAGAGTTGGGTCAACAACTCGTTTGACCTTTCTGTGACTGATGCGGGAACGGAGCTGGGTAGACACACCAGGACTCCGACAAGCCAGAAGTCTCCTAGGTGGCTATAATCAAAAGCGATTTAAGCAATTGATATCCATGGGGAAGAATAGACTCAGAATACTCACAGGTCTACTGACAGGACACTGTAGACTGAGAAGTCACCTAACCAAGTCAGGTATTTGCAGCAGCAATGTATGCAGGTTTTGCGGATACGAGGAGGAATCCTCGACGCACATCCTAACAGAATGCGTCGCTTTAACCAGGAAAAGATGCAACATCCTAGGGCAGCATGTCATGAGGCCCAAGGACATAGAAACCCTGACCCCCAACAAAGATTCTAGCATTCGTGCAGGAGTTGGGATTGATGGAAGAGCTGTAGGCTCAGTAAGGGGGCACAATAGACCTTATAGGTCGCAGTGCTAAACATCCCCAATTATAATAATAATAAACCTTTCTGTGGAAACCTTATACAGTTTTTGCCCGACTAAAGTATTATCCAAAAACTATTCTAAAAGAAAGTTAAAAAAAAACTATATATATATAGTCGCTTAATCTGATCTTCATTTTAAAATTGCTTCGTTTATTTTGTAATATTTTCCAGACTACGATTTCGATTAAACCTTTGAAACGAGCTTGGGTTGAGTTGATAAATCGTGTAATGTAAATCAGGGCATGCCACAACTGTTCCTCATAGGAATTTAACGACCTATCCACTTGGAGGCCAGAATTAATTTGATCAATGGATCACCTTCACGTGGAAAGACGAAGATGCCGCGATCCTTTTTCAGATAGCGATAGGCACGATGCTGATACCAGCCATAGATTTGATTCTCAGTCATTGGCTGCGCTGTGGCATGCTTGGGCACATAGCTCTTGGGCGCATCCCCCTCAGCGTTGGCATCCTCAGCTGCGTCCTTCTTATCGAACACATCCTCATCCGTGCAATTGAAATACGGCCAATCGTGTCGGGCATAGAACTTGAGCGTCAGCGGATGCTCGCCATTCGTCACCGTTATCGGTGCGGATGCAGTTCCTCTTTGCCCACCTTCCGATCCACCATCGACCTCCTGTCTACGGCGTATGTCGGCGGCACAACGTCGCCCGCCACAGCAAAATGGTGGCATTATTTACGAATCTGTTTTGGTTTTTGCACTTTTGGAAATGTGTTTTCTACTTTTGAAGTGTCAATCGAAACGAATAAGTCGAATATGACTTCGAAATGAGGGCCACAAAATTATGTTCGTAACTTTTTCGTTTGGCAATAGGCGTAAAATTCAAAGCTCAAGTATTTTGAAATTTGTTTTGAAATTATTATTGCAGCTAAGTTTTTGGATAGTATAAAGAGGGAATCGGAAACGCATGTTTGCCGTTTGAAATTCATAAGCGGAATCAGAAACTGACTCAACACTTTTTAGAAACCCAAATAGTGGTATTATTCAGAGGCGAAGGCCTAGTTTCATACTCGTTATGGGGGCATGCTTCGTACTCAAATATGATTCGCACTAGTAGATCGTCTCGGAACTAAAATACTGTAGCAAAACATATGGTTAAGCACTTATAATTTAAGGTGCCTACTTCTTAAAGTCTCGATCTCTATATATAACTTAAGGGGAGTGGCTTTATTTAGCCTGTTAATGAGCTTACCCATTTTTAATGAGCTTACCCGTTTTTAATGGGTTCATGCTATAAAAAGACAGAACGGAATGCCGAGGAGAACCGCGGTTACCCTTGCAGACCCCTCTCCACAGCACATAACGCAATTTCATTCAATTAAATTTTTTAGCGTAACGTGAAAATCAAGATGCTAATAAATAAGATTGGAATCAGAATCGGAACTTAAATTTGATTGGCTTTAAATCGTTTAGCTGGTAAAATTAAATATAATTATAATTGCTAAGGGAACGATTTAACCAAAGAAGTTTGCTTTGAAAAACTTCCTGTCTTCAAAGTTTGTTTGAAAACGCCAAAACTCCAATGTTTGACCATACCCAAAACAAAGGAGATTTCTGAGAACACTATCTATTTTTTGGCACTTTTTTAATATTAGTATACGACACTTTTTATCTACGCGTTATCTACGCGGTGTTGCTTGCTAGCCAAACAATACCCATATAAATAATGGCGCTTTTAAGTGACTAATAAAGCATGGCAAGCACCTCATATCTGAACTGAGTCATGAGCCGATATCAAATTGAAGTGTACTACAGGGAGGTGGGAAATGATAATGACCATAATCAATGGCGAATCGAGAATGAATAACTAAGTAGAAAAGTTCCCCTGATTGTTTGGTGTTGATAAACTTACGCTGACGTTGGAGAAGATGGTGCCGCTTAGCATGAACATGGCGCGCGGATCTCTTTCCATGATGTCGTTGGGTGACATCAGGGGCCAGATGAGCAGCAGCGCAAAGTATGCCATAAAAGGCCACATCGGGCGTATCGCCTCCGTCAATGATAACAAACGCCCCGTGCGCTGAGCATACGAACTGTAATCATCAAAATATATATAATTAGTATGTTGAGTGTCGAGAATAGGCGACTTGAAGCGACTCACTTGTAGACATTGATAACAACCAGGGGCAGATTGGCCATGGCACTGATATGCAGCACTGCCTCCATCACATTGCCCAGTGGCAGCGTACCCCAGCTGCCCAGCGGCAATTCAAATTTCCAACTTTCGAAGCCCATCCACCAGGTGATCAAGTACATGGCAGTGCTGCCCCACATGCTGAGATCATAGCCCCAGGGTAAATACAATATGCCCGTATTGTATTTCTCCCAGTGCGATACAAAGAAATTAAAATAGACCGTCATGCAGACATAATACATGCGCATCGGCCGCACCGAATACACATTGCTCCGCCCGAAGATGCTGTACAGACACGTGGGTATCAACATTGCCGTGTACGAGTCCAGACCATGATCGAACAGTTCGCCCAACGGCCCCGACAGCCCAATTCGACGCGCCTGCTTCCCATCAATCCCATCCAGCGTATACGCAATGAATATATTGAATGCGCAGCTGAGCCATACCCATTTGGGTATTGGTGTTGTGCCCGCCTCACCCGAACTGGCCTTGAAATTCCAATCATAATAGGACAGGAACACCAGATTCAACACACTAAACAGGAAGCCAAGGAATGTCATCAGATTGGGCGCAAACCAGCGCGGGAAGAACTAAAGTGCATTTATCAATTTCAAATTATTTATTATTACTTTGTATTATTGATTTTCGAACAACAACAACACTCACCTTAACCAGCCAATTCCAAAATGGGTGCATTACATATTGGCTCAGAGGCGAGGTGTCTAATGCACTATACTGCATGTGTGTGAGAGAGTGAGAGGGAGAGACAGAGTGAACGAGAGAGGGAGAGTGTTGTGTGTTTTATTTATGAACAACGCTTTTTAATATGCACGACAAACAATTCGCCTACCTTATAATTGTCAAAGCCATTGATTTGCTCCCTTCTCAGGTATTTGTAGTCCAGCAATTCTCGTACACGTTGCATTTTCCTATTTTATTTTCTTCTTTGGTGTGGCGTGTTTAACGCACGTGCTTCGTTGATTCTGAGTATAGGAAAAATAATTTATTGCCAGTGTGGAGTGTTGGTCGGGGGAGGGGGATGGATAAAAATAACAGCCGACTTCTTGTTGCTCAATTGACAACGGCTCTTACGTTAATTGCCAGTGCTAGTTAACTACTTTGATGTTGTTGTGAGTTGACTACTTTTGCGAAAAAACACGTATTAACTGGCAATAACTTTGCAGCGCGCACAGCTCGCTGTTATTCTCCAAAGCAAAACTGACTTTGCCGGCTGTTTTAGCTCGGTTTAGCCAAACACACACACAAACACACGCACACCAACTCATGGACTCACTCAGCTGGGCTGTATTTGGGGGTTGTTTTGCAACACACATTCACCTTTTTTTGTTTTAGCGATGGTATCTTTGGGTTAGTTTTTTTTAATACCCTAATTAAATTTTAGTTACATTAAATTCATGAGTGAATTAATGGCTTTTCCGTGTTGAAGCCCAATTAAATCTCTCGAGCAATGTTATCATTTCTTTGTAACAGGACTGCCATCTCGACTGAAATGCGGCACAGTGCTAACAGTGCTGTAAAACACCAAGGAGTCGTGTATTGTATCGATTAGTTTGGCGGTTTAATTGAAATTCTTGATGGGCTTTATTGTTATTATTGTAGGACGTTTGGAAATTCGTGTTATGTGTATAGTTAACAAATCACATTGCGTACAAAAAACATATATACTCGTATAAAGTGTAACAAAATAGAATACGTAAATAATGCTGGCATTAATCAAGTCGCGTAACAAAGGGGGAATATAACAAAAATTCATTTAAATTATGCTAACAAATGGCATATATAGTTGATGATTATTTGATGACTCTAGACAGCTTTCAACTACGTAGTTTTGTATAGTATTCGTTTTATTATTTCTTCAAGTTGCGTTTACGTATATTGCCTGGACAGCCGCCAGCGGCCAACAGATGCATTTTCCAGCCACCATCCAAGGGCAAATGGACATCATCATGGCACAGTGGACAACGAGCGGCGCCCGTTTTGAGTTCTGAGAGAATTCAAGAAATGAATTGTGATTTATTTTAAGAGAGAGTTATTGGGCATACCACGACAAAAGTCCTCCATTTGATGGAGTTCGTACAGCTGCTTATGCACCGACTCCGTGCAGCGGGCGCACATCACATAGCTATCCTTCGCCTCGCATTCCGCTAGAGAAACCAACGCAAATGACAATATTTAAAATGTATAAATGAATCTAAATAAGTCTCACTCGTTAAATGATAGTTGAGGGCGGCTACTTCGAGCACCTGGCTGCATTGTGGGCACTTGGTGAGAAATGGGCACGTTTTCCAATAATGCCGATCCAATTGGCTGGCATCGCTGCCAGCGCAACACCAGCCACAAAACGGACAATTGCTGTTCGAATAAAAAGGATTAGGAATGGGCAAATGAATGAGTTAAGCG
This sequence comes from Drosophila sordidapex, assembly GCA_035043295.1. Classification (NCBI taxonomy): domain Eukaryota; kingdom Metazoa; phylum Arthropoda; class Insecta; order Diptera; family Drosophilidae; genus Drosophila; species Drosophila sordidapex. The sequence goes on along the minus strand of JAWNNA010001201.1, from coordinate 1,304,715 downwards.
TCTGACATACACTTTGGGCGTTGTCTCCTCCGTTGACTCCGAGTTGGAGGCGGATCCTTTGCGCGAATTTGAGGCGGAGAGCATGGAACGCTTCAGTTGCTCATTGTACTGCTGTTTGCCATTGCAGCTGACGAATCCATTGTCGCCGGCAGGGCCACTTTTGCTGTTGCTGCTGCTCGGTGTGGGCTGTAGAAAATCGGTGCCATTGCTGCAGGAACTGTGTGCGACGCCATCCGTATATTTGTTGACCTCCAGCAGTTCCTGTTTGCGCTCCAAATCAAGCTTATCGAACTCCGTGAACAACTGGCGATAGAGCAGATTACGGCGCGTAATATCATCATCCGGTGGCAACTGTTTGCGAACCAAACGTGGATTCACCTTGTAGACCAGCACCAAAATGCGTTCGGCCACCTTGCGCACCGGTTCCGCCGGATGATGGATGCCCGAGCAGCCGCAATCAGACAGCGCCCGACACGTCAGCCCGCTGTGCTTATCGGTGCTAATGCCCTGCGTGTGCACCAGCTGTTCGAGCATTTGCAGCCGGCTCATCGCCAGCCGCTGATGGGTGCCGGAGCCGACGCTGCGAGAGAGTGCCGGTGCGACGAGATGCTGTTCCGCGACCTGCGGACAGGCGGCAATGCTGAGTATGGTGTGCTGGGCGAGCGTATGTAGCCGGGCCGATGGATCACCCGATTTGGCCAACAGTTCGGGCAGCAGACGATCCACACAACGGGCCACCTCGCTGGGCGACACACGACCCGGCACATACTCAAGGAACAGGACACGCACCGCCTCCGTCGCCTGGCTGAACACCGAATAGACGGCATCGCGCACAGCACGGTGCAGCAGCAAGGCGGCGCTGCGTGCCACCTTGTTGGGACTGGCCGCATGCTCATTGCTGGCCAGCTCCACAGGGCCGTCCTGCTCCTTGAGAAAGTTGCGCAGACGCATGAGGCCATCCTCGCGATCCTGAAATTGACGCGAGTAGAATTGCTCAACCTGGATGGGGAGTAAGAGCGTAAAATAATTAATCTGGATTTCAAGGAGTGAATGCAGAAGTTGGAGTGCATCTTACCATCTCACTGCCAAAGACCAGGATGGGCAGCGCTGCCTGGCGACGCTCGCGATCATTGAGACGCGAGCGGCTGCGATTTGGGTCCGCTTCGAGCAGCGCATTGCCCTGGCACTCCCTTAAAAATTCATTAGTATTTGAGCTAATACAGTTTTTTTTGAACGGAACAACGGACAACGTTTACACACGTCGTATATAGAGAGAAATGAAATGAAATATAAAATGTATGCATCAAAAATACAACGACGACGATAAATTTACGGTTAGTGTTTTCGGTTTAAAAAAAATAAAAACTATCGATTACGATTTATGTTGTGTTATCGTGTCATTTATCGCTATCATACCTCTTCATGCGGCATCATGCTAAATGTATGTTAGTACTATTCGACGACAACAACAACAGTAGCTACACATTTGATTGCACTTGGAGATGGGCGCGTGTCGTGACACGAATGTTAACTGCTCAGCCCGAAGTGTTTACCAAACAAAACTTAAAATATTAATTACATAAATTAAAATAAAAAACCAAAATTATTTAAAAGACTAATTAAATTTAAAACACTTATATACCATAAAGTCCTGCTTACATATCCATAATGAGCCCATAACAAATATCGTAAAACAGGTCGCGATTTTTTTAACTTAGAGACAGCAAAACTAAAATCCACTATGTTAACTGACTGTTAACCTGTGTGGATTCTGTTAACAGCTGTTCGAGACGCCAAGATAATGAAATTTGAAATATTTTTAAAGGCGATTATCGGCGTCATAAAACTACATGAAAGCAGGAAGTGCAACGAAATTATCAGTAAAAATAGATTTTAATAATACATTCCTATTTTTAGGTACCACAAGCAAAATATCTGTAAAAAGGCCTTAAATTAGAATAGAAAAAAATTACTGAAATTACTGAAATTATTGAAAAAGATAAAACTTTTAGGCGACTAATAAATATAAAAATAGAATATATTAAAGAAAATAATGTCGTGTTTGTGTCGACTTTTTCGTGCTTCAATCAGACACGAGCCCATCTCTATTCCACTATGCATATTGACGAAACTTACTGCCTTAGCGTGGGAATCGCTCGCTCCTCGTAATCCTCGTAGGAGTTGCGTGGCGCGCTCTTGTTGCGTCGCCTCAGCGAGCCCTGCCGACTGGACATGGGCGAGCTGTGACGCGATGCCATCGGCAGACGCGGAGATTGTGGCAACTCATCATGTGATTTGGCATGCAGATGCAGTGCAGCAGTTGAGGCGACAACGCCAGCGACCGCGTCATTGCCAACCGTCTCCATGGGCGACTTGTCCACCTGAGCACGTTTTGGACTGTTGTCGACCGCCTCGGCGAGAGCATGGGCCACATCCTGTAGACTGGGTGCGAGGGGCAGATTGGGCTTGCCACCGGCATAAATCTCACAGCTCTGATCGTTCACAGTGAGCGGACCCTCCGCCTCGAGCAGTTGCTGCACCTGCAGCTGCTTTAGCACACACGTTCGATACATTTCGATCTGCTCCTTGCGTAAACGGGCCGTACTGAAATCCTCCTGTTGCACTGCTTGTCGCTTGGCCAGCGCATAGCGACCCAGACGCTCGCCCGCCGTTCGCAGCGCCGTCATGCAAAGCTTCAGTTTGCGGGCATACTCAAAGCGTTCAGAGCTGACAGCCAGCAGTTTGCGCTGCTCCAGTTCACGAATGTGCTGCACAATCGACTCCTCGACATACATGGAGAAGAGGAGATCATCACATATGGAGGCGAGTGCCAGTTCACCGGTCGCCGTATCTATAGGCGGTGTCATCTCGCTGCCCGTTGCCAGTTGCTCCTCGCCATTGTTGAGTGCCGCCGGCTCCAGTTCCTCGCCGAGCACATTCACCGCTATCAGTGCTATCTGTTCGCTGCCCTTGTTGTGCTCATTGCAATGGGCGCCAATCAGACGCAGCTTGAGATGTGTGCCACGCCGGGGATTCACAGTAACGCTCTGCAATTCACGGGATTTGTGATTGGTGTTCGCATTGTCGGCGAGCGCGACAAAGCCAAGAAAATCAAAGTACTGCGAGGACGGAGTGCTGGGCATGGACTTGGGCGAATAGTGCAGCCAGAGCTCTACTTTTTCGGCTGCAAAGGAATGATGAAAGAGCTGATCTGCATTTGAATAGGAGGAAACTTACGTATCAGATACTGGTGGGCCAGGAGTTGGATGCGATAAATTCGAGCCGGTTGCTGGAAACGCAAGATTATGTCATGTGTGCCCAATCCGCTGTCCACAGCACTGCGCCAGCCATGTACCGTTGGTCCATGTGTATTGAGCTCGCTGGCCGGGAAGCTGGTGTCTTCATCTGCAAAATGACAAAATAACAAAAATGAACGTTGCCAGCTGATTGCAAACAGTGTTGGTAAGCGGTGCGCTCAACACATAAACAAATATCAAGTGCGGCATCAGATGTTTAATGAAGCAGCAACAAACACAAAACACACGCAAAACAAAAACGAATCAGAATTAAAGGAATAACGATTACGTGGCTGCGAGCAAGCACAAGCACACGCTCTCTCTCTCTCTCTCTCTCTGTTTATATATTTAATGGGCTGCCGACACACAAGTTTAGTCGAAATTTGTAACTGTAGCGCGACGAAGCTCAGCTAAATTCTAATTGAATTCCAAATTATTTGTTTGATTAGTCACATAGCAACTTGCCAAAGATGCCGCAAGATAACAGCTCAAAAGCTTCATACCCATCCGCCTGGCTGCAAATCCAGTGCACATTGAACAGCATAAATCATATACTGATCTTCCTAGTAGCCGCATTCTTCTTTGTGCTCGCTCGCAGCTTGGATTTTCAGGATACGGCGATGCATATGTTTATGACGGGCATTGGTGTAAGTAACGAGAAACTCAATTCATACATGTGTGTGCGTATATATGTATGTGTGTGTGTTGGTACACTTTGCAAATAACTCTCATTTATATATGTACACAAAATGATTCGAATATTAATGGACTTATACGGGTACATTTAAAAGATAAGCAAACGCTTCAAGTCAATAATTAAATAAGTCAATTAAATTTCCTAATTACAATTATAATTATTGCTGCTAGCTCAAATTTCAAGTTTTCCAGAGTTCTATTTATGCTCTCCTTAAAGCTGATTAAAAAAAACACCACATTATCGTTATCATATCGCATTGCTAAAAAAAAACATTTTGTTATCTTATATATACTGACCTTAATAATTATTGAACAAAAAATATGATGAATATGTGCAATAATGTACCTTAATACACAAGTTATTGATTCAAATTACACTTCACATTTCTGATAAAACTTAAAGTTTCCCAGAGCACTCGTTAAAACTTGTTAAAAAAATATAAAAAAAAAACCTACCTCATCGTTATCATATCGCGCTGTTAAATAAGGAATTTGTTGTTATTGTTGCTGACCTTTACACCTCTATATTTTTTTGGTATTTGGTTGTTGTTTTGTTTATAGTTTCATGTGCTAATGGCTCAGGCAATGATGTCGCACTACAAACTGAATCCGGTGACACGTTGGATATCTCACAAGAACAAATCCCGTTTCCATGGATTGCTGCAGTTGGTTGGCGGCTCGATGGCGTTGCTGGGTGCCTTGGGCAAGTTCTCGCAGAAGGACGTGCACCTGGACACCTGGCATGGGAGATTTGGTGCGTGTGCGCATAAATTATACGCTTCACTGGACAATGTCATAATAATAATAACAAGAATAATAAGAATTTGTTTTGGCTTGCAGGTGTGGCTGCTGCCTTTGGCTGTGCTGCCAGCGTTGTTGGTGGCTTGGTGAACTTTTTCCAACCCAAGTTGGTGCTTAAGGTAATGCCGCCCTCGGAGATACGCTTCCGCCACAATCTCTTTGGAATCGTCACATTTACGCTGGGCATGAGCGCCATTTTCCTGGGTTACAGCTCGAGATTTTTTACTCGCTTTGTGGATAATGAATTCATTCCGGCCATGATGTTGACTACTGTATTGGTCTATTTGCTGACCATTATTGGACCCGTCACTTCTCTGCTGACAAAACTCAAACACAGACGACAAAAACGGAATTCCACGTAAAAAAAACATAGGGTATCCTTTAAAAATGGTGGAGGCTGAGAGGCTACAATGGACTGTCTCCGAGTAGGGTACAATAAAAAAAAAATGCAGAAGAAACTTTCGAAAGCGCAACGAAAAAGTAATTTAAACCGTAAATTTGCTGCGCTTGGCTTGATGCCAAAATAAAAACTCGTTGACTGAATATTTAATTGGATATTTGTGCAGACGCCAGACTTATAAAAAGCATCAATCTGTCCTTATAATAATGATGAATGCTGCAGAGATTTTGAGCTAATGATAAAAATGCATTACTACAGGTAGATAGACCATTTTGATGCTTATGTTCTTAAGGTAAATATAATGTGGCGACACAATTGACTAGATTTATGTAATATTTATGTATATAAAAAAGTGATTAAAATAATTGTTATGCATTTACAGTCGGTAGCAAATGAAGTTTACTCTGTGTACAAATGTTGTTTAATTTAGCGTCGCACTGGGCGTATGCGTATTTTTATCGATTTCTCAAGTGCACCTCAAATAGCGCGCGTGGCTCGGCGCTCAATTAGACACCAGCGATAACGGTAACTAAAAAAAAACAAAATTAACATAAAAGAAAAATTTAAATAAATGTTAAACAAAAACGAAAGAAGTCAAGCAATGAACTGTTGTCTGTCTGCATCTGTTTTTGGCTGCGTTTGTTTACCTGAGGCAAATACCACATTAAATGGTATTTTCTTGGCCATTGCGAGGTCACTGAGGGAAGGCACACTACTACGCAACTTGACGAGTGCACAACAATTACAATTCTTGTTGCCGTTAGCAGCCTCAAGTTCTCGGTGCACAAACTAAAAAACTAACGCGATTTAATAAGCGGCCCATGCCGTATGCACAGTTGCAGCGATTGCACTTAAGTGTTATCGATATCGAGTAACAGCTGTTTGATAAAAATGATATACGATTACAGAGCGAACTAAATGAGCTGGACTATATCGAGTAACAGCTGATTGAAAATCTGTGTTGGACAACACCACATCAGCGATTATTGAGTGAACTGAATGAACTGGTCTGCCGGTTCGCCGTGGAATAAACTAAACAAAATGCCAACAAACAGCCATAAATACAGCATTTTGCTGCCCACATACAATGAAAAGGACAATTTGCCAATTATCATCTGGCTAATTGTGAAATACATGAAAGCCAGGTGAGTTTTGTCACTAGTTACACTGTGTGTGCAATTGATAGTTGAAGGTCTTCTCCATTAAGTGACTACAATTACGAGGTGATTGTCATTGATGACGGCAGTCCCGATGGCACTTTGGACGTGGCCAAGGATCTGCAGCGAATCTACGGCGAGGAGCGAATCGTTTTGCGGCCACGCGCCGCCAAATTGGGCCTGGGCACCGCCTATGTGCATGGCATTAAGCATGCCACCGGTGACTTTATCATTATCATCGATGCCGACTTGAGTCATCATGTAAGCAGCGATATCTGATCATTGGGCAGATTGAATGTTTGATATATATTTTCGTACAGCCCAAGTTCATTCCCGAGTTCATTAAGCTGCAGCAGTCGGGGGATTATGATATCGTTTCGGGCACACGATATGTCGGCAATGGTGGCGTTTATGGCTGGGATTTCAAGCGCAAGCTCATCTCACGAGGAGCCAACTATCTGACCCAGGTGCTGTTGCGACCCAATGCCAGCGATTTGACCGGCTCATTTCGGCTGTACAAGAAACCGGTGCTGGAGCAGTGCATCGCCAGCTGTGTGTCCAAGGGCTATGTCTTCCAAATGGAGATGCTTATCCGTGCTCGCCAGCACAATTTCAGTATTGCCGAGGTGCCCATCACGTTTGTGGATCGCATTTATGGCACCTCCAAGCTGGGCGGCACCGAAATCGTTCAGTTTGCCAAGAATCTGCTGTATCTATTTGCCACCACCTAGAAGATTATAGACAACATCCGACAAAAACAATAAATCTAAATGACTTAATGAATTTTTAATTTGTAAAGATTGTTTTTGTTGTTGTTTGTTTTGTGCGTTTGTTTAGCTTTTTGTACATCTGGTAAGTGTTTTAAAGAATAATACAACTAATGAATTTATGCATGAGAAGTTCTTGTTTTTGTTCTTGTGATATTTTAGTATACTATAATTCAGAATTATAATTTGGAGTTTGGATTTTGGATTTTGGTATTTGGTTTTGTCATTTGTCATAAGTGTATGTTTTAATTTGAATAATGATATCTAAAGTTAATTGATTCATTCCATTTAATTACTCAAGTTGAAGACTTTGTGCTGGTTGTCAGGATTGCCGTACAAGGTGCCGCAGTCATCCTCCAAGGCGTTGGCACTGCTGCCGGCATAGTTCTTCAGCGCCAGCGTCAACAGATCATTGCGATCCTTGAGTGCGAGCACCGCAAACGCGCCACTTGGCAATATCTCGCAGGTGCTGATCTGTGCCGGCGGCTTGAAAACGGCCAGCGATTTGGCTGCAAATCAAACAAGGAATTGAGTGAAAATCACACTTGGATTTCTTTCAGATTGCTCCTTACCTGTGCTCAACTCCCACATGCGTATGGCTGTGTCGCGACCCTCCTTGTCGTACGACAGCAGCACCTTGCCCAACGGATCCAACTTCAAGAAGGTGACGGGCGCATTGTGGCCAATGAGTGTGCATTTGCAATTTCCCGTCACTAGATCCCATATCATAATCTTGGCATCCTCCAGGCCGGCAATGACGCACGCATTCAATTGGGATATGGCCAGGGCAACAGTGTTGCAGGTGGGCTTCCATTTCTTGAAGAGAGTGCCGCTCTGCAGATCGTAGACAACAATGAAATTTGGCGTAGTCGGCTCGTTCAGCTCCTTGGCCACCACGCACACGTAGGAGCCCTCGTGTGTGATCGCCGACAGCGATGTGACGAAATCATGATGCGGAATCCGCAGATCATAGAGCAGCTTCCGTTGCGATAAATGCCAGACGAGCAACGGGAACGGCTTCTGTGTCTCATCGCCACAAACGAGAATCCTGCAGAATGGATGATCAAAAATTAGAAATAACCAATGTTAGCTTCCGGGCGAATCAAGATGGCTCAAAGCTAGGCAACCAGGCAGTGCAAGTAAATATATACGCAGATATCTTTTAGTCTAACGAAACAATATCAATCGGAAGCAATATTATAGCTATAATTTCTGATTGAAATCGAAGCACTGAATTGCCTTTATCAATGTATCTATATATATATATCTATATATAGCCAATCGGCTACCAAATCGATTAGCGATTAGAAGTAATAAACTCGATATCAGCAACAAGCTGACATTTGATTAGGCTGATATGAGTGCCTGGTCAACAGCAGATTACAGACTAATGACGATTAACCCCTCCTCCCAGATAAGGTGGGTGTATGTACATCCCTGGCTACCTCTAGGTTCATTATCAAAGAGCAGGAACATGTCCTCGACCAAGATAAATACAAAACATAACAGAGAGAACTATATAATCTCAGTTGCACAACCTGCTCCACAGTAATCTGCGCCTAGCCGGCACTCAAGCCAACAGATCTCCATGTGCCTTATAATGATTTCTGCAGAAGCTGCGAAGAAAAGGAATCTGCTATGGTACTTGCCAAGGAAGAGATTGGCCACCCTTTCTAACCGATTTACATATATTCAATTCTTATACAGATCCCACTAAGCCAACAGTCGACAACCGTCCTACCAAAACTAATCCCAAAATATAAACTACTTTAATCTGCAATACTCCAATGTTAAGCTATATAAATTGGGCATACTCACCGTCCATCGCCCGAGGCGAGCAGGGAGTTGAGGAAGCGATCCTCGCCCGCCTTGAAGGTGGTCACACAATCGCCGGACTCCAGATTCATGAGATTGACATACATCCGATTGCGCGACAGACAAACCAAGTGATTCTGATCATGCAGACCAAAGTAGGGCATCTTCTGGTTCATTACGCCCTTCAGTGTGACCTGCCATAAATCGATAACAAAGATTAAGATCCTGAAGTTGTCCAGTTGTTGTCGTTGAGTGGCTCACCTTGAACTTGCCCTCGTCGAGATTAATGACTCGTATTTCGCGGCGACACAGCACCGCTGCCTCATAGTTACCCACTGGACACATGGCCGTCGGCTGCTGTATGCCCTGGAGTTCGCGGATGCGACAACAGTTCTTCACGTCCCAGATGCATATCTCCGCCCTTTCCGTGCACAACGATGCTACATAGCAGCCCGGCTGCGGCAGATTCATGAGCACATCATATCCTCGAATCAATGGTTTTCCATTGTCATCGTTAGCATTGCCATTGTCAGCGTCGATGGCGTCCAGATCGGCGTTGAGTATCTCGAGGAAGGCAAATTCCAGTTCATTGGTGTGCTCCCACCACGACCGTATCTTCTCGTCGTCCTTGAGCGTTGAGGCGTCCTTGAAGCGCGACTTCAGATAGTACTTCATAAGCGTATAGAATTGCTGGCCATCGTAGCTCAGCTCGTGCAGATAACGGACAAGGAAGTGCTTTAGAAAATTGATATGCACATAGCCATTGGATCCATCGATGCAGGCCAACCATTCGGCATGGAGGATGTCGTGCATTAGATGCTCCGGTCCCGTTGCATGCACCTTGTTCGCTATCCACTGCAGATCCGTAAAATAGAAGCAATTGAAGAGTATGTCGATTTTGTGCGGCGCCGGCTTATCCTCGATAACCGCACAGAAATGATGATAAGGCAGTTTTAAGTACTTCTGGTAATTGTAGCTAAAAAATGAAGGCAAGGATTAGGATGACAGCTGGAATGGTATACGGGGATTTCACTCACGTTTTGGCTGTTGAGCTACCCTTGAACTCGCTGTCCTGCCGGTCGAAGTAGTCGCGCAGCGCTTCATGTACCAGCCACTGCTTCTGCGCATACCTCGCCAGGACGGCGCGTCCGAAGCTTCTGTCCGCTATCCTAATATTCTTAAGACCTAAAAGCATTGGTCCCATCAGCCAGCAGAACTTGGACCAGATCTTGAAGACGACCTGCGCCTCCAGTTGTGTGATCTTCTGAAATACGCCCAGGCAATCGCTCTCGCGTATGCCCCACGGCGACAGCCGCACGATGAGCAGCAACAGTTCCACTTGATCGACGGCAAATTTGGTCTCCAGCACCTGCAGTATCTTGCTGGAGATGTCGCCGATCTCGCTTATCGGCTGTGCCACATGCCCCAACCAGGCGAGCCACCACAGCGACTTGGCATGATAGGGTGTCTTGCCGTGCAGCGATTTCCAATCGTCGGGCAGCTTGAGGGCTCCATTGGCCGCATAGAAATCACCGCCACCGGAGCTGAGTATATCGTGCCACTGGCGTTCGGTGAATTGGCGCAGCCGCAGGAAGCAGCGTGGTGGAATGCCCAGCTGCGCCAGCGCGGCTAGCATATCAAAGGATTCATCACCGCCAGCGCCGGCGTTGGCGGCATCCTCCTCCTCCATCTCGCTGACTGTCAAAATCAGCTTGCCGCAGCTGCCCAGTTGCAGTGGCAGCCAATCCAGTGCCGCATCCCGCTGCAGCTCATCCAATCCGTCAATGATCAGCACAAAGAAACGCTGCTGCCTGCCCAAGATTTCCCGTATGACGCCAGCATACGCTTCCAGTGTCTATGTGAGATTTAAGTTAGTCCTGCATCATTCATACATCAATCCTTGTATTCAGGCTACTTACATGGAGCACATGGCATTGTTGGCCTGTTTCCAGCACCGACATCTGATTGGCAATGGAACCCAGCAGCGAGGTCAAGTCCGAGGAGCGTGCGCTCAAATTGGCATATCTATAAAAAAAACAACAAAAATAAAAAATTAAATTTCTGATTTCTTCCCTGCATAATCTCTGCGTAATCTCCACTCACCTGAGTACCAGTTGTGCCTCTGGCTTCCATCGATGCACGTTCTCCATGATCTTGGAGACGAGCACACTCTTGCCACACCCCCTTGCACCAGAGACAATCAGTGGCTGAGTGGATGCGTCTCGGATGTAGCGCTTCACATCGTTCATGATGTCGAAATTGGCCGAGTTTTGGGCAAGCAGCTTGGAATAGTGTCCAATCAATTGGAGCTCCTCGAGCAGCACACGATCCACGCCCAGCGTGTTGTTGGGTATGCTCTTCTGCTGATGCTCCTCAAAGATGCCCGCCAGCGATTTGTCCAGCAGACTCTCAATCACCGCGGACAGTTCATCGTCCAGGATGTTCATGGTGGGCAACATGCGAATCAGATTCTTCTCGCACAGCTGACTCTTGAGCTCGGCATAGATGCGTGTGATCCGGCGCAGCACCTCCAGCTCCAGCTGGCTGGCATTGTCCGGTGCCCGGGAGTAATGCGCTCCGGTCTGTATCCAAATGCAACGCTTGGCCAGCTCCTGGCTCATCAGGACTGTATTGTTAATCTCCTGCTCGACGACAGTGGTCAGATACGAGTCCTTCACATCATCGGAGAAGAGGCGCAAAAGCACCGTAAGCAGCTCGTTCAGCTCCCCATTGACCTGGTTGGAATACGGATCGATCTGCTGGGTGTAGAGACGATGGCACATCGGCTGATACGAATTATCGATGGTATACCATTTCTCCAGCAACAGTTTCTCGGCATCACTGGCCGCACTCAGCACCGAGGTAAAGTCCTGACTCTCGATCGTCAGCGGCAGCATGGGTGTGCCCAGTGTGGAGCCGAGGAAGAGCACTGGTATGATATAGGCGGAGGCAACGTGGCGCGTTATCTCACACAGGCAATTGGCTGCCTCCTCGTGGCCACCCTGTGCCTCGAGCGGTGTTTGCGTCCAGCGCTTAACCTCCTGCAGCCGAGAGAAATCCTTCTTGCCATTGCCATTCGTTTGCTCCAGCAACGCTGAGGCCGCCGATGTCGCATCCTTTGCCAACGTGTCGCTGTCATGCACATCGGCAATGATGAAATCGAATCCCTTGCTTTGGCACTTGCTCTTGAAATGTTTGTACAGACTGTAGATGACACGCTTGTGCTTCTTGTACTCGGTACTGTTGTCCGCCAGTATATAGATGACAATCTTCTTGTCCCGTTCAATTTTACGGCCGGGCGGCGGTTTGCCCTGCAGCATGCACAGATTACCCAGGGCCGGACTAGTTGACACGTCGCTTGGCGCCTGCGCCCCCTGCGGTGTGGTGCTATTGGAGTCTGCAATGTTAATTGAGTAGGGATTAGTTTCAGTTCAAGAACTCTCTGCTGAAATGCTCACCCTTCTCCAGTGCATTGGACTTGGACTGTGTTGACTGATTTAGCTGTGACTGCTGCTGCTGCTGCTGTTGGCCATTTGTGTCACTCAGCTGGGTGGTCTCCGGCAGCGCCTCCACATCGGCCAGCGGTGCTCGCTTCTCATTGACGTCATTCGCCTTGGTGCTGCTGGGAAGCAGTGTGTCCTTCTTATCGCCACTCGCCTCCTCATAAGGTGGGGAACTGTGTATTGCATTTCAGATGTAGTTTATATTTTTATGTGGTTTTAGCGGTCTGTCGACATACTCATCTGATTTCTCGGAGCCGCTGTCCTTGTCCTTTTTCTTCTTTTGCCCGGAGCTGCACACGTTGCCCATGTTTTTTTTCTTTTCTTTTTTTTTTGTTAATTTAAGTTTTGTGCTTTTGGTTCCACTTTTGTTAACTTCAAATTGACTGCTAATGTCCTGAAATGGAGATTATTAATACACTGAATAAGTTATGTTTATAAATTATAAAATTATTCCTTTCTGTATCGACTAAAAGTTACCTCAATAGATTTTAGATTTATTAAGGATGTTGGCGATATTAGCTAGCATTTTCCAGTTTACATAATTAAATCTAAGGTGAACTAGGAAATTGTAGATAAAATCGCAAAATAAGCAAGTTAATAAACTTGGAAATTGTTTAGACAGCAAGAGATTATTTTGTATATTGAAAGAACCAACAAAGTTGCAATATGCAATGCCTATTTTCGTAGAGACAAACATATGTCAGTTAAACAAGTTGGCTCGACTAGTAGATACCCTGCACACAGCTGTAAAACACACATTCGACTATGAAAATAGTTCTTGGTTAGCAAAACCTGCAATAAAATGTCGAAGTTTATAATATTATTATTAGCATATTTAGTAGTAATTAGAATGCTATCTCCTTTATTGGAATCGATTAGTATCGATATGCACAGGTGCACTTATCGATAAATTTAAACTGGAGCTGCGTATGATACATGAGAACTTTAATGCCAAATTTAAAGGCTGTAGATTTCATTGTCTTAGATATGTACAGGATATTGGCTGTTGCTGCTGATTAAGAATATATATAATGTATGGATTCCTTATCTTTTACTTCTGCCTGTTACATAGTTTTTGACCCATATATTTTTGCCTGGCAGCTGAGATACCTAAAAGATTTTCCCAAGCAGTTAGTTGGAAAGAAAACATCAACGTCGAGTGGCACTTTGAGTGAATGCTAAGCTTGCCAGGGGCACATGTAAAGTCTGCCGCAGTGGATATTCAAGGAAATGCCAAATGTAGGTTGTAGGAAATGTGGAATAACCTTGGTGTTAAGCGTCTGCTTCATATGCAGAGTGTATCTCTCTTGTATATTATGTTTGCTTGGGCACTTGGAATGCCACCATATCGATTAACTGCTGGCTGTGCACGGAAATTGCCTAGGCTTGAATTTTACGCCAGGTACACATAAAAAGAAAAAAAACCACACACACACACACACACTCGAAAGTGGAGGTGGCTCTCAATTCAAGTAGTTAATACGTTAATATTTAAAAAAAAAACATGAAATTTTCATGTCTATTTAAATATTAAACATGTACTTAAAATATTTGTGTCACATTTGCTTCGAAATACATTTGAATCCACAACAGGTCAATGACAAAAACAAAATGAGAAAATGCTCGTCCTGTTTCAAGTGTGAGGGAGAGGTAGGCGGAGAGAGAGTGAGATAGACTGTAGAGAGAGAGAGCGAGTAAAAGCTTGCTGAACGCATGCTCTCTGGTGAACTTTTATAGAGATTTTCCTGCGTTTGAATTGGCATTGGCGTTAATCAAGTGGCCGCCTCGGTGGGTGGTTGGTTTGTTGGCCTGGTCTGGTCTGGTCTGTTCTGTTCTGGTCTTGCGGCTCGTTCTTGGCTTTCTGGATTTTTGTGTACACGCTTGAAAATTGTTGACGCGCAAACGGCTGCTGTCCCTCCCCTCCTCCACCTCTCTCTACACCCACAGCCCATTGCAAAGGTCTCTAACATCTTATTCCGTTTCGTTATTTTTTTTTAGTTAAATATTTATTGGATATCAAAATATTTTCAATCGCGCTACGCTTTTTTTTGTTGCTTTTTTCGTTTTGCTCTATAAATAAACTCAATTATACATACATATGTATCTACATCATGTACATACATGCATATACATACATACATACATACAGCTGCATATATAATATATGTATGTATTTTGAATTTATTTATTTTTTTTTTATTTCATTTGGTTCGACATATTGTCGCGCATTTGTCGCACATTTTATCTTTGCTTTCGAAATTTCTCAATAGCAATTAATGTGTCAAAGCATTCCTTTAATAATAATGTTTCTATTTTTTTTTTTTTTGCGCATATGCCACTTACACGGCTCGCATTGGTGTGTGTGTTTGCTCGGTTGTGTGTATGTGGGGGGTGTACTTGTGTGTGGGTGTGTGTGTGTGTGTGTGTATGCATCGCTTAGTTGGTTATTTGATTTATTTTAATACACAAATTCTGGCACTTACTTTTCTTTACGCGCTTTTCGCACGCGTGCCCCGCACACTCCCCTCGCACCTTTCGTTGCCTGCTGCCCGCTACCCGCTACCCGCCGAACCGAACCCAAAGCGACGACCGAATCTAAAACATTTCAACCCACTGCACTTGCACTTGCCGTTATTTGTTGTTGTTTTTTCTTTTCTTTTCTTTACTCTTTTTATGCACAGCCAACAGCAGCAGCCGCAACACACTCAGTTAATTGCTTAATCAAAACGTTTTACTTTAACACATTTGCACCAAGACATTTTCGTCTACAATAAAAAACAAAAAATATTGTGTACGTTATTTTTTGTGTGCTTTTTTTTTTTGTTTTTTTGGTCTGCCTATTTTTTCCGTTTTGGCTTGTGCGCGTTTTTCGGATAGTTTTTCCCGTATTGTGCGTTGGGCTCCGTGCCGTGCGTCGTTCTGCCTGCGAGAGTTGGAAAATTGCACGACAAAAACGAAGCGTTCGGCGAAAGCTTCAAGCGAAAGCTTTCATGCTCTTCCAAGTTCTTGGCGAGGGCTGCATTCCGCTGAGGAAAACTGTAGTAGAAAGTAAAGGAAAAAACAAAATACTTTCGAATGCGACCGTTAAAAATGGCGGAAAATTTAATATTTTTTAAAAAAAAAACTCATTTAACTATATAAAACCGCTTTAAATTGTTGCTACATTTTTGCATTCCCATATAAAACCTTTGGGATATTTGTTCGCATTTAGCGTGGACACAAACCAAATGAGAAGCATCCAATCGCATCCTGCGCCTGTCAAAATGCGGGATGCTGAGCTCTCTTAATCTCGTTGTCTCTCTTCAATGATAACTGTCACAAGCTGAGCAAGATGAGCGAAAGGACCAAAAATTCCAGCAGCTGGATTGCATTTCGCGTTGTTTCGCCAAAGCGTGCAGTTTGCAAATACCCAACTCCGTCTTAAAATTAGCAAAAGCAGAAGCAAAAAATAAAAAATACACAAAAAAAGAATTAGAAAAAAATACAAAATACAAAATGCTACAGATGTAAAGCTAAATACAAACAATAAAGCAAACCCAACTGGACAAACAACAATTTTGAAATACACTGCACTCAAAATGAATCGACTGCTGCTGCAGTTTCTGGTGACGACAATACTCGTCTACAAAGGTGATTGAGTGCAAACAAAGCATGTTAATAATTGTATGCATAGTAGTTACTTCATTTAGTTTAAGTCAGTTGTGGCTAAAATCTAAAGAAGAAAAATCTTGCATGCAAAACTGAAAAATGTATATGCTGACTGGTGTTATATAAGCAACTGATGAACTGCGCAGGCTCCAAATGCTGCATGGACAGCAGACGACCAACTGACTGACTGACTGACTGACTAGCTGGCTCTGAGCGGATTGGCTGGCATGTGGAGCAGACGTCAACACAAATGGGTCAATGTTTTTGAGTGTGAGTCGAGCAGCCACCCACCCACCCCCCCACCAACTGTTTGAGTGTGCGAAGCGAGAATCAAAACAAATGTGCAAATAATGGCAACTGAAGTTGGGAGGGGGAGAGACACTGGCTGGCTTTGGGCTGACAGCTGTTTACACTTAGAAAAAATTCACTTTGGAATTTAGGTAAAAAAAACAGCTTAGTTTTGTTGTCAAGGACAGCTCCGCTGCTTTTTCAGTTAGTGCATTTCTAAAAACAAATTTTTCTATTTCTCAATTTTTATCAAAAGCAGAAAGTATTTTGGAAAAGTTTTTAAACATTTTTTAACATATGCAATTTTTGGTTTATTACAGTAATTTCCGTACCCACGGTCACCACGGTGTCCAGTGCGTCATCGAGCACCACAGAGATACCGCAACAGGATGATGACGACGATGATTGGGATGAGGGCGATGAATCGCTAGAGTCCGATGATGATGGGCGCGTCTATAAGAATCCACGCAATTCACCCTCAACGGAGTGTCCTCGGGATGAGGAGCAGGCCACGTTGCTGGGCCAGAAGTGCTTGCGCAAATGCTCCTCCGATGAGGATTGCAAGAGTAAGAAGAAGAAATGCCTATGCGATGGCGTCTGTGGCAATTCCTGCATCAAGCCGGGTGAGCAATGCCAAAAATCCCACATACATTTAGCTATTTGAATTCTCAATTGTCCTCGCGCATAGATCGCGAGTGCCCGGAGCTTGCCCAGCCCAGTCTGGGTCAGGTGACTGTGGCCGGACGGCACTTTGGCGCCCGAGCCTCGTACGCCTGTCCGCACGGCTATCATGTGGTTGGACTCCAAAGTCGCCTCTGTCAGGCCGATGGCAACTGGGCCGGCGCCGAGCCCGCCTGCAAGCAGAACAGTAAGTTTGCACCCGGAAGCATCCATCTCTGGCACATATATATATATAGTTATCCGGTGAATTTTGTTCCATTGCAGTCTACTGCCTGAAGCCGCCGCAGATTGAGCATGCACGCAACTCGGCTTTGCCGGAGCAGGAAACCTTCGATTTGGACTCCACGGTGCAGTATCATTGCCACACGGGCTATGTGACCAACGGGTTCCCGCGTGCCAAATGCCTGGCCATCGACAACCAGGCCAGCTGGTACGGACCGGATATACAATGTGAACGTAAGTCCATCCGTAACGGAAACGGAAATTGTTTTATTTTTTAATTTCACTTCCATAAGCATAAATATTAATATTAATTAATTAAATATTATTAATAATTGTTATTGATTTTCAATTTACATAGCATAAATATTAATTTTTATATTTTCCATTTCCCTTGACATAAATATTACATTTTATTTTTAATTTTAATTAATTTATTTTTATTTTAACTATTTTTTGGCCGACTGATAATAGACGACATTAAATAAATAAATCAATTTATAATATTTCGATTCGTTAAGTTAAATGTGATTTATAATTAACGAACTTCCTATCAATTATTTAAATCACTAATATAATTAAAAACGAATTGTTAATAAATTTTTAATTGCTTTGTTGCACAATATACATATTTTTTTTTATTTATAAATATTTTGCATGTATATATATATATATATATATAAATCTTTTTATTTATAAATGTATTTTTGTGTAATATATATTTTTCATTTTATTTATTTTTTAATCCTAAATCTTTGATTTAAGTAGAAAATAGTCTTATTATTATTATAATTGGGGATAGTTAGCACTGCGACCTATAAGGTCTATTGTGCCCCCTTACTGAGCCTACAGCTCTTCCATCAATTCCAACTCCTGCACGAATGCTAGAATCTGTGTTGGGTTGAGGGTGTCTATGTCCTTGGGCCTCGTGACATGCTGCCCTAGGATGTTGCATCTCTTCCTGGTTAAGGCGACGCATTCTGTTAGGATGTGCGTCGAGGATTCCTCCTCGTGTCCGCAGAACTTACATATGTTGCTGCTGTAGAAAATAGTCTTACTAAGTCTAAGGTGTACTCTCCAGATGATTTAGATGTATATTAACTAAAATATAATATATTAATATTACATGTATTAGTAGTAATCATAGAAATAGTAATCATATATTATTCATAATTGTTTATTTAATTAAAATTAATGCTGCAAATTAAAAGGTAGAATATTAAAAATAAAAATATTAACACTCCAGTTTGGCTTATATAATATTAATTATTTAATCAAAGTTAACATTTTGAAACACAATCATTGAACGACAATTAAGAGAGTGATTATTTTTATTTATTATTATATTTACAATTCAGTTTAAGGCTAAAAAACAAATTTAAGAGATTGATTAATTTTTTATTGTATATTTTGTATCCTTTATTTAATTTATATTGACTCCAACAGTGACAATAAATGCTTGCTTTAAGAACACTTTTCATTAAATAGTTCAAGTACATTTTAACATTTTTTTAAAAACATATATATATATATATATTTTTTATTTTTTATTTATTTATGTATTTATTTATTTACAAGGTTAAAACTTATTAATTATTTCACTAAAAAATTAAATAAACTTAAGATGCAAATAAAATTATTTATATAAAATATATTTTAATTTTTGCTTAAACCTAATAAATGAAAAATTTAAATGTTAACCAAATTAGGTAGTTAATTTAATTGATTTAATATATTTTTTATATATTATATTTATTTATATATTTATTTTTTGTCAAAGTTTTGAAATAAATATTTATAGTTAACCTTTACCCATTTGGATATATTTTAATAAGGAATTAAGGATTAAGTGTGACTCATTTTTTATACACTTTTCCCAGCTCGCTCCTGCGGTCAACCTCCCGATCCGGCGTATGGCTGGCATTCCGGGGAATGCTACACTTATGGTTGCAAGATCACCTACAATTGTGGCACTGGTTACGAGCTGGTTGGCAAACACGAGCGCTACTGTCAATCGGATGGCTCCTGGACGCCCAAGGAGCTGCCCACCTGTGTTTGTGAGTATCCTTGCAATCGACTGTAGAGCTTAGCATTTATGTGCTTATTATGTGTCTTTATAATTTATCCAATCCCAAAGCGGATAGCGCAAATGTAACCACCACCCAAGCATCGTTGTCTTAAAGCGAGCCAATCCTTTGAATTTCCGTTGCAACACAAACCAAACCAAACCAAACTAAACTAAACTTAACTAACCGTTCCGAGCTCAAGTTTGCTCAATGATCCTAACTCCGCAATTGTTAATAGCGTTCTGCATTCCAAAACAAAATAAAACAAATTGTTCAAATTTTATGCAAAAGTTGTTGTTGGCCATATTACTACCAAATGTTTATTGAATAAATAAAAGTTACCACAAATCTCAAGAAAAACAAAAAAAGAAAAAAAACCAATCCAAAAAGTTGTTTTATTTGCTTGGCGGTGCTGCTCCTCCTGAATGAAAGTGGTTTTCTTAAAGATTTGTGGTAGCTTTCGAACTACCCCCCAATAATCAGCCACCCCCTAATCCACCCACCTACCCTTAACGTATCTCTTCTTCAGTGGTCACCTCTGTGGTGTGTCCCACCCCCGAGAATCCCAAGAATGGCAAAGCCACCTACACCACCCTGGCCTACAACTCGGTGGTCAGCTACGAGTGCCGCTACGGCTACACCCTGGTGGGTGAGAGCTCCAGCCGCTGTGGCGCGAGCGCCAAGTGGAGCGGCACTGTGCCCAGCTGCAAGGGTAAGTCACATGCTCTTGCTACACTCAGCGAAAAAATATGTATATTAATGTGAGCTAGTATTCAGGTATAGGCAAGGCATAAGGAGTTCCCTTATAATTGTTTGTAATGCATTGAAGGAGTCGTCTCCAACCCCAAAGATTATATATATACCTGATCAGAAGCACTAGTAACGATTAGTCGAGGAAGAGTTCTTATGTGGATATATACGAATCAGACCTAATATACATATATCAGCTTATCATAATTTTATACACATTTCGATTAAATCATTTAATCATTGAGATCAGACTACTATATCCGATAGCTGTCATGGGAACAATAGATTGAAAGATGAGCTCTTGTTAGGAAGATTCGTCGGGAATTAACATAATATTGAACTTGCAGAAATCAACTGTGGACATCCCGGAGTGCTATACAATGGCTGGATTGAGAATATTGAGGCGGGCACTGGTCTGGGTGCCAGCATCATCTTCCGCTGCCAGCCGGAAATGCTGATCAACGGGCTGGGCTCGAGTGTCTGCCAGATCGATGGCAGGTGGCGCAATGCAATGCCGGAGTGCTTGGCGCCCTGCGTGGTGCCAACCATATCGCAGGGCTTTGTCATACCCATTGAGATTAGCGTCGATGAGAATGGCACCACAGTTATCACGGCGACAAGCACAACGACTACGCAATCGCCCACACAAATCCTGGGCGGAGTGGAGAAGGTCAAGCACGGCACAGCGCTGGAGGTGAAGTGCGATGAGAACTATGAGTTCCCAGTCTCGCTGCTGAGTCCGCCGACCTGCAACAATGGCACCTGGAGCATCATACCACGCTGTGTGCCCGCCCGTTGCAAGAGCATGCCGCGGCCACCGAAGCATGGCATGGTGATGGCTCCGAAGACCGAGCACGGCATGAAGGCGAGATTCAAGTGCAAGGATGGCTTCAAGCTGGTCAGCCCCGAGGGCAAGGATGTGACAGATCCACATGATTATGTGCTCACCTGCTCGTTTGGCAATTGGACGGGCGAGACACCCAAATGCGATGAGGTCTTCTGCTCCTTTCCCGGCTACATACCCAATGGCAAGGTGCTCCTCGTGGGCAACATGGGACTCTACGACTACAGGCCGTATGTCAAGAAGATTGTCAACAACAAGCAGATCATGTACGACTGCGACAAGGGCTATGTCCTGGAGGTAATCAACTCATCCACCCTCTCTCTCTCTCATACACTCAGCAAAGCAAATCGACCGGCGATCATTTTTCTGAGTGTAGTTATCAGCTTGGTTGTTCTTTTTTTAGGTGGGTCCGCCAGGCGCTACCTGTGTGGGTGGCAAGTGGCGTCCATTGGATCTGCCACAGTGTCTGCTCGGTCAACATCCACGTCTGCGCTGGAATCGAAGACGACGTCGCTCCTTGCAACTGCGTCAACTGCGCTCCATTTATCTGCTGCGACGCCAACGGGAACTGCAACGACAGCTGTCGGAGCACAAGGAATTCGCACAAGCGGGTGAGTACAATCCTGATTGCCTATGCGAAACTTCCTTTGGAGTAAAATTCTTAAATCTGCTTTAAATAAGAATTTAATTCTTGAAGATGATATCGGGTTTGATTAAAAAATGAGAACTTAAGAAAAAATCGAATTATATTTTATCTGCTTGAAATAAGAAGTTCATTCTCTGATTAAGGCATTTTAAGCTTCATCAAAACTGACAAAATGTTTACTTGATTTAAGAACCGCATTCAACAACTGGAAAATTGGATCACGAGCGTGTCAAGCGCGGCGCCAATCTCAATCTGAATCTCAGTCCGCCTGATCTGGACGTGGCCTACTCGAAGTACTATCAGAAAATCAAGGATCGCTATCAGCGCTATGTGCGCAAGATGCTGGGTCCCAAGCGACGCTACAAGCAGATCAATGTGCCGGATAGACGCTGGAACAGTCAGCACAACAATCTGGAGCCGATGCGGCGGCCCTTTACTGACGTGGATGATGAGCAACGTGGCAATGCTTTGGTCCTGCCCCATCTGAAGCAGCATTCACAGGCGCATAGTCGTGGCCAGTTGGAGCAGAGATTCAGTGGTGCACCAGCCTCACGTGATCTCATCGAGCAGTTGAAATCGCAGATTATGCGACGTCGTCGTAAACGCAGCTCCAGCATCGTCTCCGCCGGAGATGCGGACGTGGACAGCAGCGATGGCGGCGATGCTGGCAAGGCGGCAGCGGGTGGCGGCAAACGATTGCGCGGACCCTGCGAGGATCTCGACTGGGACTCGTTTGCCAACATAACCACAATACGGCCGGGCAAGGCGCCGGGCCGCAACTCTGTGGGCATTATGCTCCTACTGGAATGCAATGCGGGCTTCAAGCTCAACATCAAGGGTGAGAATGCGACGGCACGTTGCATCCGTGGCATCTGGAAACCGGATGTGCCCAAATGCATGTCGGCACCGTGTCTGGTGCCAGCTGTCGAGCACGGCCAATACTACAAGGTGGAGCCGCACACCAAGCAGCTGAGCGACAAACCCTCTTTGACGCCACTCTCCACCTACGAGGAGGTCCAATCCAATGAGTTTATCACCCTGGAATGCGAGGATGGCTTCAACGCCCAGGTGAGTTGTCGAGTTGCCTCTAAACTGCTGCCCATAATCAGCTGTTTGTCCTTCTCCAATCCAGGGATCTGCTCAGTTGCGTTGCGCACATGGCTCCTGGTCGGTGAACGCCTTCTCGGAATGCACCTCTGTGCCATGCACCCTGCCCAACATTCCGGGCATCATC
Source organism: Drosophila sordidapex (assembly GCA_035043295.1). Taxonomy (NCBI): domain Eukaryota; kingdom Metazoa; phylum Arthropoda; class Insecta; order Diptera; family Drosophilidae; genus Drosophila; species Drosophila sordidapex. The sequence goes on along the minus strand of JAWNNA010001201.1, from coordinate 1,281,904 downwards.
TACGATGTAAGTTGACATTATACAGTCATCGCTCGATAATGATTTCAACTCCTTTTAATATTTGCCCAGTAGTTGTTTTAGGGTCTATTTTTGATGAAACTTCAACATTTCATAGATTAAAAACATTTTAATAAAACTTAAACAAATTAAGAAAGAAAAAGCGTGGAAAACCTGAAAACCCTAAAAAAAACATGAAGTTCGATACTTAAGCTACGGTCTTTATCAAAATATGATTAATATGGAATACAAAGTATTAATATTCTTATAAATATATTTATCTAAATTCTAAAATATTTATTTTAAATATTTAATGTGTCGATCTTAGAAATCATTATTCTTTTCAAAATTGCGTAAGGCAATCGATCATCTTGGGAATTTTTCAATAGTACGATATATTATAATATTTGACCTAGATACCCCTCGAAAGGAAAATCAGGAATACCAAATATTTCAAATATTTGCGTTTATATTCCACTTTGAGAATCAGACATTTTACATTTTGGAAAAGCCCTAAATTCTAAACTTAATCACTTTGATCGTCATTAAACTCAGTCAAATCGAACTGATAATTAAGCTTTACTTAATTGTGATTAACAATATGGATCATTAAGAATACTTTTTTCTATTATTTTATATAGGTATCATTATATTTGGAAAATGTACATAAGTTGTAAAATGTTGATTTCTAGCTATACTAATTTTGAATCTAATCTAATTCTAATCTAAGTATTAGATACTTCTGAAACCCCTTAGGTAATCAGAGATTTTCAATTTGTTGTTCCGTTAATTGTGGACTTTGATCCCTATTCGAGTTACTCCTTTCTTCATTCACAGGGCGGTTATCGGGCTGGTCTGACCATTGGACATGGAAGCACGGTGAGCGTGCGCTGTGAGCTCTCCACGAATGCGAATCCCATCGAGATGTCCTGCCACAAGGGCAATCTGACGCCGCCCAGCATACCCTGCGAGTCCGGTTTGCGAAGGTCGCGCCAGGAGTTGGAGCATGCCACGCCCACACCCACGCCCACAAGCAGCGTGCGCAGCAGAGTCGAACACAATGAGCTGGACGAGCATGATCAGCATCATGACAACAGCACCGATGAGCATGGTGACGATCTGAAAGAGTGCGGTCATCCCAGCTTGACAGACGGTGCTTTGGTTTACAAGTGAGTGTCCCATCTGAGAGATTAGCAAGTCAACTGTTAAAGGGAACGTTACTCTCCAGGAATCCCGATCATGCGGAGATTGATGGCGGCTACGTCAGCGGCACAGAGATCTTCTTCAATTGCATTCCCAATGCGGCCGGCGATCGCCAAACCTGGCGCATCATCTGCGACAATGGACAGTGGATTGGACGCTCCTACAACTGCGGTAGGATGGGTTAATCCCATACAGTACTAGATATCATGATCATGATCAAAACTTGAACTCATATCAGTGGATTTGAATTCTATTATTAATTATCAACTTGCACCTAAAAAGAGAAACAATTTTTTATAAAATTAGCAAAATATTTTGAAAAACTAACTATAAAAACTAAAAATCATTTTGAATTTCAAAACGTGATAAATTAATCTATAAGGTTCAAGTTTGATTATTCTCCGATTGGCTTCATCAATTAGGTCCTAGAATATCGGTAGAAAGGGTTCATCTAGTATATTATAATAATATAAATATATAAATACATAATTTATAAAATTTAACCGATATCAGTTTTATCAGGGAAGCGCTTTGTTTGAATTTTCTTAAAGACAAGTTTCTGAATATGTTTGGAAAACTCAATCTCTAAGATGAAAGTCCAATTGGGCTTACAAGTACAAAGTAATTAATTAATTAAATAAGAGACAGGGCTTATTGAGTATATAAATAGAGATCAGATCGTGATCATGATTTTAGCAGTGATAATTATATTTTATTAAAATTTTTCATTATTTTGGAAAATTGCACACGCAATAAGTTAAATATTTGGAAAACTATTCAATACAATCTTTTTGGTTTATTCGCAACGTGATAAAATAATCTATTAAGGAGGATTTTTATGATTGATTTTTATACGGTTGGGTTTCCAATAACTTTCGTCTATTTTGACTACATAATATCAAATATAATCTGTAAATAAGAGAAACAAAAGCGAAAAAAACTCTTGCCCGAGCAAAGCCGGTTAATCTGTGTCTCAAATAATCTCAAATCTCAAATATTTCACAGAAAACGGCACTTGTTTGTTCAAGAACAACGAACCGAATGTGGTCAGCTTTTACAATGATCTGGAAATAAGAGAGGATATTGTGGAATTTCCACCGGGCGCTACAATCATATCCAGGTGAATTAGAATCATATACGGCCGTAATCCCCAATCCCAAAGCCCAAAACCTTAAACTTTTCCAGATGCGTCGACATTGGCAAGTTCTCGATGACTGGCAGCCATGATCGGACCTGCATCCACTCGGAGTGGACGAACACGAAGCCCGTTTGCTCGGGACTCAATCAGGAGAACGACTATGCGAGTAGGTACAATGTGATGCACACGCTCCAATCCTAATTTCTTTTTCCTAACTTCATCCGACCGATCGGATTGCAGTGGAGAAGGCGCCCACAATTCTATTTCGACACCAGAACGGACCCATTGCCCAGAGCAACGATGGCAAACTGATTGTCTATCCGGGTACCACGGTGCACATGGAATGCCTGTGGATGCGACGCTTCGGCAATCCTAAGTGGAATGTTAGCAATGCCTACAAGTGGGTAACACCAATACTAACACAGTCCAACTTTGCTATAATGAACAACGTGATTACAAAAAGACAAAAAGTCAACATTTCAATTCAGAAAGTGTAATTCCAAAAATTTTGGGAAATTTAAAATTAACTTAAAGTCGATATTTTTCTGAGTGTAGAAAATCGCATTACATTGAGTAAAAGTTCACTATAGCAAAGTACGACTGTAGCTAAATGAATGCCAATTTCTAACATATATTTACATGAATCGTGAATGGAACGGCAGAAACTATACGGAGGGCTGGGTAACCGAGGCGGATGAGGGACGCGATTCAACATTGGAATATCGCCTGAGTGTATTTGATGCCGTTGACGATGATTCCGGTTCGTATTCGTGCATGACACCGGCTCGGCACGAGCATGCCGTTGAGGTGGTGGTGAAGGCAATCAACTGCCCAGAAATACCTATAAGACGGGGCCTGATTGTCAACACCAACGATACGAAGCTGAGCACACGCGTGCTGTTGTCCTGTTCGAATGGCAACTCGTTGATTGGCGCATCGGAGCTGTTTTGCTTACCCAGTGGCAATTGGAGCGCACTGTTGCCGGTTTGCGAGAGCGTGGAGTGCGGCGATATACCGCTGATGGCGAACAATGTGAGCTCGCCGCGCGTCTCGGTGCTGTCGCGTGAGGTGGGCGGACGAGCGGCATTCTCCTGCTCCACGGGTTACGGATTGCGCGGACCGACGGAGGCGATCTGTTTGCCTACGGGTGAATGGGCGACACCATTTCCCACCTGTGTCGAAGTGCAATGCGATAATCCGGGCGCACCGCAAAACGGTTACGCCCAGGGCTCGGTACCATATCGTGCCGGCGATGTGGTCCAATTCAATTGCAACCCGGAATACATGATGCAAGGTCAGCCAATAATTGCCTGTCAGGATAACGGACGCTGGTCGGGCGGTTTGCCCAAATGTGTGCAGGCCTGCTCGTATCCGGGCACCGCCATCAGCGGTCGCATGTCCTCCGTTAAATTCTACTATGCCATCGGTGAGAGCATCACATTCACCTGCGACGCCGGCCTCGACCTGCGCGGCTCCAAGGTCCTCAAGTGCATGAAGAACGGCAAATGGTCGAGCGCCATTCCCACTTGCGTCACTAATGATGCTCCTGCCGGCGGCGTCAATACTAACAAACATTTGGGCACCATGGGCTAAATGCGTTGCAGCCACACAAAATTTTTTAAGTTTGAGTTTAAAATCAAAGTGATACTAATACATATGTACTACGAACTAATGCACATTCAAGAAACAGACAGACACACACGTATACTACTACTAATTCTACTGACATTCTTGCGATTCAATAATAATTGTAATTGTCGTCATTTTACTATTAATAAATGTTCAGTCAAATATTAAAAACAAATTGTATCATCATTTGGCGCCAAAAATAAGTCAGTTGCGCATCGATATATCGATTTTATTTGAATGTTTAACATTTAGCCAGTGAGCCATTTTGAGTATAACAGCAATTTAACATTTTTTCGGGTTGAAGAACATATAACATTTTACTTTCATGCACTAAATTATGAACACAAGTGATTAAATATTTGGCAATTTTATTTGCAAATTTCTAACATTTGAAATATATTTTGTATTTTCAAAATTAATATATATTTTACGGATTTAAATATTTAAATTTAAATAATATTTATATACATAAATATCAGCAATATCAACCCAATGGATGTTAAAATTCAAATATACCGGCAACTTTTTAAATAGCAAAAAACTGTATTTATTATTTGTATGCGTATTCAACAATTGAATGACAAACCTGTTTTCGTTACACACACGCAAAATATTGTTATTGTTTGTTGTTCGTTCAGCGCAACTAGTTCGCTTCGGAACGGAACCGCTCTCCCTGTAAAGAGATGCGAGCGGACTTGCGTTCATTTGTTTTTCCACGTTCGAGAGTGTGGCACGTCGTGTGGGTGGTGTGCGCGTGAAAGACGACGACGACGGGAACCTTTCGTTTTTCGCGTTTTGTTTTTGTATATATATGTATATATATATTTCGTACAAAATACGTCTATAATTGTGTACATAGTGTTCTTAATTTACATTCATTAATTAATTTTTACAAATCGCAACAAAGCTGACCCAATGTCATGTAACAGCCAAAAACCAATAAAAACACAACAACAACAAAATCATTCATTGTAAAACGTGCAAAAAACGTGCATCAGTGTGTGTGAGTGTGAGTGTGCGTGTCAGTGTGTGTGTGAGAGTGTGTGTTTGTGTCCCGCCTGCTCTGGACGAATTTACATAGCTAAGCAATTAAATTTAAGGTAAGTGCTTAAAGAAGTTAATTAAAACTGCACAAAAAAAGAACAGCTGACGCATACCCAACGACAACAACAACAACAATAATAAACGACGGCATAAGGGAAAGAGAAAGAAAACATTACCTTGCCCAAGCCCCTTGCACAGGCCCCGACTCCGGCCCCTTTTGGCAGCAGCCAGCCAACGATTCAAGGGCGATGAACTACAACAACAACAAGAACAAACAGCAGCAATATATAGCAATGACGAAGAGGAAGAACAAAATGAAAAGCTTTTGTTGTTTTGCACTGTTTTTCCTCTCCATATTGTTATTGTTAGTACTGTTCAAGATTTTTAATTTGTGGGCGTCAAATGACGAAGTGATAACGATACCGATACCTTGCTTATGGTGTGAAAAAGGAAATCAGTGATAGGCATGTTGTTCTCCTTGCTGCTGCTGCTACTGTTGCTGCTCAGTTATTAATTGTCATTGCCAGTGAGTCGCTTACCCCCCGCCTCCACGCACACGTAACAGTTTTTTCTGGCGCGCTGCTCTTACTCTGTTACTGCATGTGTCTGTGAAGCACGCAGGCCCCGACACGCGCGCAACAGTGGCGTTTGGCTTTGGCGTCGGCGTCGTCAACATAAATGTCAGTGTGTTAGTGGGGGCCGCTTTTCTGTTGTTCATTTTTGTTGCTTTTGCTTTTATTGCTGTTGTTGTTGCTGTTTTTTGCTCTTGTGGTTGTTGGTTTGCTATAGTTGTTGGTTTTTGCCTGCCTGCTTATCTCACTCTATCAACACTTTTGTTTTTGCTCTTATTTTGTGTGCGCCTTAAAGTGAGTTGTTGTTACATTTAAATTGGGTCAATGTTGCTTTCTGAACCTACGAAAAAAAAACAAAACAAAACAATATCTAATTGTTTTAATTGTAGCAGCATCGACAGCAGGCGGAATTGGAAATAAAAAATCGAGACACTGTGCGAAAACAAATCAGAGAGCGTGTTAATTGGTTGTTGTGCTTTTTTCCCTGCCCAGACGATATCGTATTATTATAGTATTATTGTTGCTACGGCTGATTGTGTTTTAGTTTTGGGTGCGTCATTGCTTATGGAAACAAAAATAAAAATAAATACTAAAAAAAAGATTTATATGCCCCTTTCCAGACTACCGTTTGAGATAAGCCACTGATAGTGCTATCGATAGCAAATCGATCACAGATTTGGGGAGTGGTGCAAAACGCAAAGATCAATCGGCAAGTGAAAGATAGAGAGAGGGAGATAGGGAGAGAGTGTGTGCGTGCTAGATATCATTAATTTAAAGCAGAGCTCACTGACTTTCGTTTCTTCTTCTTCTTCTGGTTCATTATTTGGCTTGACACATCTTTTGTTCTCTTTTTTCTTTGGCTGCGCTTTGTTTATTGTTCGGTCGTACACAGCAGCTGGCGTGGGGCCAATGCACTGTGTTTAACAGCTGTTAATGTAAACACAATTGTGTTTGACATGCATGCATGCATGTCAGTTGTTTGTTAATTGACTGTGTGTGTGCGTGTGTCTGTTAAGTTATCGGTAACAGTTTACATGCAGTGCGCATTTCCTGCTCACTCGCTCAGCCCACGCATTTAATATTATTTATTTGGCTTAAGTAACCAAAAGATACGCCGACTCATTGTCGCCGTCATGTCTACGGCTTTGTTCGTGCTACCTGCATTTAACTCGAAATATTCAGCTCAATTCTCGCAGCTATCATTTTTATGACCTGTCTCAACAACGGTCTTATAACCCCTCTTAATGTATATATAATCGGCATTTAATACACATTCTTGGAATTTTTTTGAAAACCGAAATGCTTTATCTTTGGTTACGGGTCGTAGATAAGTTTTTTTTTTTGGCCAAAAATACAGTAGGTAATAACAATTTGTTATTGAAAAACTACAAAACAAACTTAAATTTATATAAATTTATCGACTTGCTAAATTACTATTCTGCATGGGTTCTTTTTATTGTTCTTTTCTAAGTGACAAAAAATAACACACATTTCATTCAATTCAATTTTCACACAACACAAATGCGACAGCTGTCAAAATGTAAACAGACCGCCAATCAGCTGTTCATTGAACGCAGACATTCAGTAAAACTAGAACAACAAAAAATTAATATATTTCATGGACAGCTGCATGTCCAAAGCTTATCAGCATTTTATATGTTATACAAAAACATTGTTGCTTGAATGTGAGTGACAGCATAAGCAAATAAATAAACAAAAAAAAAACAAAACAGTTTCCTTATCAGCAATGAGTAACAATTCTAATGCCCACATCTCAATCGGGTGTTTGAACACAACAGCAAATAATAATAATAATATTCGTCATTGCCATTTCTTGAAGTTGACTTTCGATAATTGTTTGAATTGTATTTTTTGTTGTCTGGCATTCCCGTTGCATTGGATACAACACAACCCAACAGAACACATCTGTTGAATTTCTCAGTAGTTTAAATTATTACTAAGTGATTTATAGCTACCCCAGTGTTAGACATATACAATAATAAATATTTAATTCAAGTACTATAAATATGCAACGATTATCGATTTTTGATGAGCGAGCATGAGAAATAAGCGAAGGATAAAACGAATTTCAAAGTCAGTAACAGTCGCTAAATGTCAAATGTATAGAAAAAAACAAAACAATTATCGATTTCCGCCAGTTAAGTTTTAAGAACTGGCTTATACTGATTATTGAGTATAACAGTTGCTTGTATCTTTTTTGTGTGTTGTATTTGTATGTAAGTTACTTAAATGTTAAACAATTCAAATAATTGAGCACTGCTCAAAATGATCATTCTGGACACAATCGTGTCTCAACTGGCATAACAACAACAACAACAGCAGTAATGTCGACCTCTGTTCGATTGCGTATAACATATGTATATATATGCAGCATACGTAATTGTTGTCAATACATTTCAATTTGTGGGTTTCAATTGAATTGAAATTTGTAATATTGCTTAGAGGCAAAAGAAACAAAAATAACAAAACAACAAATTGCTGTTTAATATAAATATGCAGGAAACGACCTTCAAACTTTGATGGGGGCAACAAACGAGCTGATTGCGTTGTTCTCAATACCACAAAAATATTCCACACACTCGATAAATACGCACATATATTTAAATATATACATAAATATTAAACGAACTGCGAAAAAAAACAAAGAAATTACTCTTCGATACCAGCAAATAATAAATTTCAGTCAATTTCCCCTCCACATCAAGTATGTGTGCTAAATAACCTCTTAAATTTTCGCACCTTTCTTTTGCCCTTAGTGATCTTTACATTTTGTTCGTACAGTGCATACGAAATTCCCCAGAATTATATGGTTTTGTTTTGTTTTTCTCTCATAGATAATGACGTCATGAGTGCCAATCTGAAATGGGTTTTTCATCATTCATTTAGTGACAGGCAACGACGTAAAAAAAAAAGCACATAGAAAATATTTATTTACACACACACATACAATAAGTCTGCAAAGTGCGAAAAATAATTATTTTACGTGTCTCTCTCAATCTCTCTGTCTCTCTCTCTCTTTTACTCGAATGATCCTCGTTGTGGATGATGAGTCATTGCTTTATTGCTGTGAGTAAATAGTGCGCTTTGTGAATACAGCTGTGTAGAATGTTGGTGGCGGGGGTGGGGGGATAGTTTGGTTAGGCGATAGAAGTAGGATCACGCCATGAAGCGTCACAATGAATGGCAACGCACTTATATTTTTCTCTTGGATAGATTGGCAGACTGCTAATCAAATTGGATTTTGCACCGTTTATCAACAGCTGTCGATGAAGATTTCACATTCTTCGATCGAGAGATTGTACTAATGACGAAACATGTTTGAGCATTTAGCGTGCAGTTATTTTGGTCCGAAACCGAGATTAAAAGCCATGAATATTGCGCCATATTTCTTTATATACTCTATATCCCAAATATAGAAATTATATGTGTATGAAACATATCCGGCCTTATCTTTTTCTCGGAATGCAGCCAACCCTTCTCCTCTGTGAGAAGAACCAATAGAACACTCTCGATCTATTTCTCTCGCTCTCTCCCCAGTAAACTTTCGTATCTTGCATATACACTTATACATACGCAAACACACACACTGAACAATAAAGATTCTCTCATCGAAAAAAAAGATAATATCGTAAATATCTTAATTAGAAACAACAACAAAGAACTTAATGATCAATACAGAACAAAGCAAAAACAACAGGAACAACAACAAAATCACAAAATTTGTCTTTCTTTCTTTCTCTCTTTTCACATTCTTCTTCTTCTTACAGACCATGCATAAGGAAAAAGTAATAAGTACACAAAATGCAAATAAAGCAAACAGCAAAGAGCATAAATTAAATGGAACAACAACAAAAGAAAATAGTGATAAAACAGGTCAGTAAACCACCAAATATTTAATGATATAAAAGACACAATTGTCAGCCATCAATTTGTGCAGTACAATTTGTTATATTGATTGATGGGACACATAACCTTAATCAAACCCAAATCAATCACAACAGCAAATGAAAAACTATTTGCTCATTAAATATGCTCAATGTGACAGTAGAACAGTATAACAGTATCAGCGTAGTAAAGTTAAATCGTATGCAATGCATTTTGAGTACAGTCACGCTTGTAATTAGCAGAAAATACCTGTATCCAAATGCGCTCGACTGATTAAATAAAAAAAAACAAACAAACAATTGCTAATTGATGCCAGTAACTAATTGTGTCGTCTGATTTCTGATACTAACTAACAAACTAAATGAATTACAATCCGTGCTCCCTTCTTCAGTACGATTATCTTTGATTGTTCATATAACAACAACAACAAGAAGAACAACCGTAAAATAATAAACAGGCCCCGAAACGTTGACGTAGAAACAACCGTTCAAGCTGTGACACAATTTGCCGGCTATCAGTTATTCGCATTGGCAGCAGACACAGTCGTTTACAGCGCGTGGAGCAAAGGGTGAAAGTATCGGAGATAAGATATACACGCATACATACATAGCTATATACATTGTAGTCTGAATTCAGTATGCGATACTGTAGACCCCAAAAGGCGCTGCTGTACATACTTTAAACACAAATAAACAGCTGGCTGCTCATAAACATTTGCCAAACACTTGAGGTGTTTTGTTACCTTCAATTTAATCTCGTCCGAAATGGCCAGCACTCCATCGGAATTACAATAATTTTGTTGTTGACATTACCACAATAATAATCTCTATTTTATCAGAATTGAAAATCACATACCGGTAGTGACAATTTATTGGGTGCCATTGCGAAATTGTACCATATACACTCTAGATTTTGTCATACAACTTCTCCAAGTACATGCAAACAAACCAACATTTTTGGGTTTATGCACACACTTAAATAAATAATTAAAATGCCTGAAATGCTATTTGAATTGTTGAAAGTTGCTTTTAGCTTGTCGAAAACTCTTGGCTATAATATTAATTCAGGTGTTTGCGATTCACATACAAATTTCGCTAAATATTTCCAAACTTTTTTTTGAAATTATATTTGGTTAAGTATTTATGACTTTCAATTTTGCGACACGCTACTGTTATTTATTTATTTTTATATACAGAAAAATGCCAAAATTGTAAATAAATTTAATTGAATTTGAAATAAAATTGAACAAATATTGATTAAGAAAATAATATATATTTACGAGATTCAAGGTATTCAAATGTAAACTACTTTAGGATTGAATTGAGGAAATCTCATTTGATAAAATAAGTGAGATCGTTTGAATTGCGCATAACTGACTGTGGAATACTCTGCTATAATGAACAAATATATACATATATCTCGGTGGGTTTTAAACTGAAGAGTCAACAGGCTTTCCCATAAAAAAATGATAAATCTCCGGCTCCATTAGGTATATTTATTCTGGAACCAGGATCAGCAGCCGGTCAATCAATCTATCTGTATCTCTCTCAGAGACTTCAAATTGGGCATACCACCTCTCTTATGTCACCTTGAACCCAGACCCATTCAAATATAATGTTCCGCAACGATGGTTTGGTTCCGATACGGTCATTGCGTGACAATAAACATGCGCTTCCCGATTCCTATATTGTACATACAAATTTCTGCACCGACAACAATTGTAAGCAACAATATATCAATAATATTATTGTAAAACTATAGACCGCAAATTGAAATTCTTGATTACTGATGATCTCACCAAGACCGTAAAAACCAAAATAATTCAAATTAACAACAGAAATTGTACATTTCATTAGTGCTGCCCGCAGTTGTTGTTAGTTGTTGCGGGCATAAGTTATTAATAGTTAGTTGGTGGTTTTTTCATCTGAGTAATAAAATGTTAATGCTATTTTCAACTATGTATTGTCACCGCAGTTAGCCTGCTGAACAAGAATAAGGAGGACAGCAGCGAATATGATCTGGTGCCGCCCGATGGAGGCTGGGGTTGGTTAGTCCTGTTTGGTGCCTGCCTGACGAACATACTCATCCCCGGCACCATAAAGAGTTTCGGTGTGCTCTTCATTGAGTTCCTGCAGGCGTTCGAGACGACACAGACGCAGGCCTCCTGGATACCAGCATTATGCTACTTCCTCTACAGTTCACTGGGTAAGTGGGGAGTCTCACTCACAAATACATCATGAAATGCCTTACAATATTCTCCCTTTCAGGACCTATTTCGAGTATTCTGTCTGTTAAGTATTCCTACCGTACGGTAACATTGATCGGCGCCCTTTCCGCCTCGTTGGGCATGATCCTATCCTATTGGGCCTCATCCGTTGGCTATTTGTACATCAGGTAAGTCAACTCCACATTATTTGATTTGTCAGCTAACTCATATCTTAGCCCAGCTCAGTTCAAGTTCAAGAAGACAAGCAAAACAGTTGATTATTTAACCGGTTCGCTTAAAACCCGTTTCCACAGATATTTACAGCCGATTTAACCAAATAAAAACAAACATCGAAAACATTTAGCTGGAACTGATTAAATTATAAACCTTTTGAGTTCAAAGACATATAATTTATGCGTTTAATTTGTTTACAAGCCTAAAAGTTTTTGTTTATTTATTCATTTCAATTAATTAATAGACGCAAAAAAGTAAATTGAATTCAATTAAATTTAATATTTAAATTAAATTACAAAAATAGAATTTTATAAATCTGCTTTTTAAATTTAAATTGGATAAACAAATTAAAAAATATAGAATTCAAAATAAATTTCAAATTTCTCTCATTTGAAATGATTTTAGCTGCCGTTAAATTTGATTTTTAAATTTTATGACAAAAAAAAATTAAATTTTGAACAGAAAATTTACAACTTTTGTTGATTGGAAAATTTTTAAACGAGAGCGTTCTTAGAAATCTTGTAAATTTTACTTATTTTTGAATTTATATATAATTTTGAATTTTATTTTAAATTTAATTTAATTTCATTTTTTTTTACTTGTATTTTTCGTGTCGACTGACCTTAATAATAATGACAAAATAAGTAAATAAAATAGAAAAATATATCTAGAATAAAATAAATAAATAATAAATTAAAAATATATAAGGAATAAAATAAATAAATAATAAATAAATTAAAAAATATATATAGAATAAATTGAATAAATAATAAATAAATTAAAAATATATAAAATAAAATAAATAAATAATATAAAATAAAAATATATATAGAATAAAATAAATAAATTAAAACTATATCTAGAATAAAATAAATAAATAATAAATAAATTAAAAATATATCTAGAATAAAATAAATAAATAATAAATTAAAAATATATATAGAATAAAATAAATAAATAATATAAATTAAAAATATATATAGAATAAAATATATAAATAATAAATTAATTAAAAATATATATAGAATAAAATAAATAAATAATATAAATTAAAAATATATATAGAATAAAATAAATAAGTTCAGCTTGAATTAATAATTTAGATTATAAAATTAAGAGCTTGAACTATCAAAATGTGTGTACTGAGAATTTTGATTTTAAATCTTGATCAATGCACATATAATATTTTATTATATTATTATTTTTTATTATTATTATATTTATTATTTTTTATTATTATTATATTTATTATTATTATAGTTATTATTATTTTTTATTCTTATTATATTTATTATTATTTATTTAATGTCGCCAAGAAAAATACCAAAAAAAATGCAAATCAAAATTGAAATTTAAATACGAAATTCGTCCAGCATTTGCTAAATGAATTAGGGCAAACCCAGAAAAAGCCAATCTAGCTGACTATATATTTACCAGCTGACTTCAGGTTGTTCCTAGTCGAGCACTCTCGACTGGCGCATCTGAAACCGCTCTTTGCAATCCAGTTTTATTAAGCCCGCTTTTGTCTCTGTCATTTGCAGCTATGGTGTTCTGGTTGGCATTGGTGCAGGCCTGTCCTTTCCGCCGACTGTGTACATTGTCACGTCGTACTTTGTGAAGCTGCGTGGCCTGGCCAACGGTCTATGCATCTCGGGCAGCGCCATCGGCTCGATTATATTGCCGCCGGTGCTGCGCTGGCTGCTGGAGATGTATGGCTATCGTGGCGCCTGCCTGATTATGGGCGGCGTCACGCTGAATGTGCTGGTGGGTGCACTGTTCTATGAGCCCGTGGAGCAGCATATGGTGCGTGTGCCGCGTGCACGTCAAGCACTGGAGGATATACCCGAGGAGGAGGACATTGGCATTGTGATGAAGTTTGAGAATGTCGATGAGACCGCTGAACAGACGACGGGCGACAAACAAATGCTGGCCTACAATTCGCCACCGTCGCCATTGTATCTGCCGGACGATGATGATGATAAGCAGCAGTTTGTCCGCAGCGCATCCGCCGCTGTTGTCCAGAGCTATGCGAAGCCAGGCGATGAATTTCAGCCGCGTACACGCAAGATTAGCACACCGGTCCGATTGCCGCAACGCAATCAGACCTTTACGCCCGGACAACTGAATTCGCAGTCATCGCTGTATGCGGTGCCCGAGGGCCGTTCCAGTTCCAATAAGCTGGCCATGCGGAATAGCTCGCGGAATCGTCTGTCCAAGCGTTCGCCGTCGACCAGCAGTTTCCTGTACATCAGCACACCGTATCACGGCAGCACCCTTTCCTTCCAGCCCAAGGAGTTCTCCTCGCATTTATCGTTGCGTTCCGCCGGCACAACAGCAGCTGGCGCCGGCGTCGGCAGCGAGCCTGGGGCTCTGGATGGTGGCGCTGCAGCTGATAAGAAAGGGGGCGGGGCACTGCCGCGGGAGCGTAGTAAATTCTTTGATTTGAGCCTGTTCAAGGATCCCATGTATTTGGTCATACTCATCTCAAACTCCACGAATGCCATCAGTTACACAAATTTCATCATTTTGCTGCCGGCATTTGGATTAGCCCGACAATTTGACAAATCGCTCTCTGCGTATTTGTTGTCCGTCGTCTCCACAACGGATCTAATTGGACGCATTGGTGGCTCGGCGCTCTCCGACATGGGTTTCATACCGAAGACATGGTATTTTGTCGGTGGTCTGTCCGTATCGGGCATATCGCTGGCGCTGCTACCCTTCGCCTATAGCTACGGCGGCGTCTGCTTTTGGTGCGCCCTCTTCGGACTCGCGTCGGGCATTTATGTGGGCATCACCGCAGTCATTATGGCCGATATGCTGGGCACCGAGCGTCTCACCTCATCCTACGGCATCAGTCTGTTTATCAACGGCTTATTGCAGCTGGTTGGGCCACCATTGTGCAATTATTGGACGGAGGCAGTCAACGATTATAATCCGTTGTTCCATGCGCTCGGCTTGACGCTGCTCGCCGGCTCCAGTCTGTGGGCATTCATGCCCTGGATTATACGACGCAAAGCCAAAGAGGAGGAGAAATTGGAGGCACAACTCGACGAGGAAGCCGTCGATGGCTATTAAAGTCAAATTAAAACAAATCAAAACCAATCCAATCCGGCTTTCAAATGCTTCACACACACCACGTACAATTACAATTAGTTGTTAGGCTTTAAATGCGTACAAACAGAGACAATTAGGAGATATATATATATCTAGAATATTGAGATATGAATTGGACGTCGGGGGATCATGGGGGGCGGGGGACTATATGGATATGGAGACAGTTGACGCGTTGTAGAAAAGTGGACATGTAATGGCATTGGAAATTTTGTTTGGAAATTGTTAATTTGTTTCTTCCATTAGCTGTTTTTCTTTTGTGTCTAACTGTTAAGTCTTAATTATTACATTGTATAATTATTACAATTATTGTTTACTTAAAATCAATTTATAGCTTAAGCCCAATAACAAAACTGAAAAATGTGTGTAGCAGTGAAAAAACAAAACAAGAAATGAAAATATTTTTTCTATAAATATGCTAAAGAAAAACAAAAAATCTAAACAAAAAAAGCAGTAAAAACTGAAATTGAAAAAAATTAAACTGAAACTTTTTCATTTGCTGGACTGGTTGGGAAATTTCAAAACTGGGTCAAGTGCTGTAAAGATTGTTTCGAATTGTTCGATTAAATATGAAATGCGATTTGATTAAGTCACAACTTTCTTTGATTCAGTATCTAAACTATATTCAAATTACTATTGCTGGATTACCATATACTATATTATATAGTTCAAACTGGACTAACATGAAAATGTATTTTTTTTAATTTTTGTATTCAGATGGATTTTTCATTTGACCAAATTGAAAGCAATCATTCGACTAACAATATGAAAATATTGCTTGACTAAACTAAGCTTCAGTTTGTTGCTTAATATTGGGATAAAACTATAACATAAAGCAATCGCATATGGAAAGAACTCAATAAAACGAATATATTTATACATTATATGACACATATGCCATATGTGACATAAATAATAACCCCAGCAAGCAAATACTTACACAGAATAAATGATATGGCATAATCATATTTTATATAGAACACGTGATGGGAATATTATTTCGATTATAATGTATGTATTATCAAGCACAAATCTTTCGAGTCGTTTCCAATACAAATCAATCGAATTGGCTGCTCAGCTAAGCTTATACATTATATACATATATATAGGTGATAATTGTGGGGGATTAAAAAATATATAATTGATATGCTTTTGTAATAGGCACTAGGTGCTCTTAATTTTTGGTTTGAGGAATCCCCTGGCGCGCAGTGCTCGTACAATAAATGGTGTCGAGCCCAGCGTGATGCTTATCCGAAGTGGTGCAAATACTTTGTGGACAGCATAGGCGGTGACAAAGGTGCTGCCCACAGCAATTTTTTCGGCAAATGCCGACGACTCGATGCCAAGGAACTCCATGACAGGCATCATGTCTATGCCGCTGCAAAAATCAAAGCAAATACATTAGTCTAATTAAGAAAAAGTAATTATTAGTTAATTGTAGCCATTAGTAAATGGATGCAGATGCGAATAAGCGCATTTATTGGGTTAGTTTGCCCTACCTGGAGATGAGCACGTAGAAGCCACCCAGCGACAGCAGTGAGATGCCCACATGAAATACGATAATGGTGGAGCCATACTCCTTAAAGGCCCGCTTCAATTGCTCCTTCTTGCTCAAGTTCTCGGTCTGAACCGTCTCGGTGGAGGAAGAGGTTGGAGGAGGAGGAGGAGATGCTGTCGCTGTTGCTGTGTCTTGGGTTGATGGCTTTGCTTGTGTGCTGTAGCAACGACGCCAGCCTGCATATGATATACTGTATATATATATATATATGTATGTACACGATGAGTATGGCATGCGTGTTAAAGAGCTCATGCGCATGCGCCGAGCATGCAACAGGTGCACGATTGGCAATGCAACAAACAAAACAACAGCTCACCTTGGCCATTGCCAGCAGTAATTGTGGCATTCTGATCGTAGGTCACCCAATCGGCCCGTGTACTGTCGCGCAGCGCCCTATAATGGGAGCTCTGCATGTTCTGTGAGGTGAACTTGTACTCCTGCGACCACTGGCCGCCGGGCATGTTCAGATGCGAGAACTTGTGCATGCCCCCGAACGGTGTCGGCACATTGCTCTGCATCACAGCGTTTAGGCTGACGGCGCCCAAGCAATCGTATGACTGCACATGTGGATCCGACGCCACAGAGGAGTCAACAACTGCAACACTCTGGCTATTGTCCGTGGTGATGTCAATCATGGAGATAGGTGCATGCGACAGTGCCATTATATTGTCGGACATATCGCGGGCGCGTTGCGGCGAGAAGCGTGTCGTCTCAGCGGCATCCACATTATGGGGCAAGGGCAGAGCGGGCGCTGAGGCGACGCAGTTTAAGGCCTTGGTGCCTGTGTGAAAGGGTTGAATGGCTAAATGCGGAGAATACGTGAATTAATATATATATATATATTCAAAGAGCAAACAAATTGCGCAGATGAACTGGGTACAAATTCCATTCTATATATATATATAAATATATAGATATATATTTACATATCTGTGGCACAATCTGGCAGACAATTGCTTATTGCGTGTAAATTGAATTCAATTACGTTATTCCCTACGCTTGGCTCATTTATCTGCAGACAAATCGCCAGACAGCAGTTAAATGATTTTAATCAATTTAAACTTTTGACCTCTTACATTGCGGCAATTTGTTCGAATTTACCTGTGTAATTCTTGAAATATTGTATGCCACCGGGTAGACGCACTGCAGCACGCATCAAAGAGGCTTTGCTTGTATTAATAAACATGTTTTCACTGCACAAAATACAATTTCGAATGTGAAGAAACGCAATAATTATGAAAATGACAACCTCACCGCGACGGAGCAAAATAATATAAACAGCGGCTATTACAGTTATGTGTTTATGCGCTTGTGTGTGTGTAGCATATCATCAGCTGGCGACAAAAGCAGGGTTGCTTATCGCCTACAACATATATCGATATGTTTAGTTATAAAGCGACTGCTGCATATTAAATAATCAGCTGTCTGCAAGTTCAGGTCTGCTCATCGCATCGAAAATATCGATATAGTTAGATGGCAAATGTATCGATAGTGCAACATCGTAAATACAACTCTACTCATTCAGTTTTTGGGAGTGAAAATGCGAATTTATTTACAAAATTTGCCAATACGAGAAAAAGAAGGCGACGCGTAATATAGGAGTGCTTAACCATTTGTCATCAACAATACGAACAAGCAGATGTCGTTGTTATTGTTGTTGTTATCGTGAGCTTGTACAATGCACACGCTGAGCAACACACTGAGGGGAAGAGCGCGGTGCTGCTGTTTTTGTGGTCAAGATATGATTTGGCCAAAACAATAAAAAAAAACCCGCGACTAGGCTAATTTTAGCGTGTGTGTGCCCGTGTGTGTGTGTGCGTGCCAGTGTGTGTGCCTGTGTGTGCAACTAGAACAATAACACAGCATCAACATCCAAACGGAAGACAATCAACAGCAGCAACAACAATATCAACAACTCAAAGAGTGCGTCTGTGTGTGTGAGACTGAGTGAGTCTGCGTGCGTGTGTGTGTGTGTGCGTGTGTAGAAAGTGCGCACGTCAGGCGTTGGCTGTCTGTCGTCGCAGTCGCAGTCACAGTCGCAACCATGTCCAGAAATACGTTGACCACGTTAACACACATCGGCAACCAAACAACATCGGTGACAAACAGCAGCAGAAGCAGCAACAACAACAGCAGCAACAACGATACACGCACCGGAACACTGACGCACCTCATGGAGGAGCATCATCAACAGCAGACGCATCCGGGCGCCGCTGGTCGTGCCGGCCTCATCTCCGATGGCGCGGAACGTTTGCGACGACAGGGCAGCCGCTTGCAGACCTCGAGATTTGCTTGCATGCGCTGCTGCGGCAATTTTCTCACACATCTGGTGCGGCTGCGCAGTACGCCCGAGGAGCTGGAGCAACGCTACAAATCCAAAGAGATCGATCGCTTCTTGGAGAAGGAGAAGCACACGTTTCGACGGCAGGTAAGCAAAGCTCTAGCTTCTCTCCTTTTTTCATTTTTTTGGTTGGGGCCAGCAGCAGTCACATTCCGTTTAATTAAGTAATTAGTATTAATTTGCTTGGAGAGCGGGAGAGCGAGAGCAAGGCAGAGAGATAGAGAGAGAGAGAGCAACACACACACACATGCACACACAACATTCATCCGGTTGTTTGTGGCCCGCATGGGTCGCCCAGGCAAACAAATAAAACGTCAGACGAATTTTCACTTTTCGTCATTGTTGCTGTTGTTATTGGGCTTGGCGCTGGCTCTGGCTCTGGGTTTTATTGTTGCATCATTTAGGCAATGATTGCAACAACACCAACCAAAACAAGACAGATCATCAAGCCGAAAATTGCATACACTTGCAACAGAGAGTAAACCTTGCCTAAATAAATATTTATTTAGTTAGTTAATCCACAGAAATAAACAGACAGGCAGACAGGATGATAAAAAAAATATAATATTATACACATATGTTTTTTATAGCTACGACAGAATAAATTGACTCGGATGCTGTTCAAAAAATAAATATATGTTTGATATTGAATCTTCAAATTATATTGACTCGTAGGCTGATTACAAATTTTTATACATACATGTGTAATTCCGACAGTTTATCTTGAATCGGATCAAAAATATATCCTTACAGAACAGTTAAAACCTGGCCCACAATATATATGTATTTAGTTACTCATTTCAAAAGCTGAAAGGAACCCACAGAAACAAACTGATAAACAGACAGAAAGATTCGAATACTGATCATATATCTTTTTTTTTCAATATATTTATTTATTTAATGTCGATTAATCTTAAGTCAACACAAAGTCAAACAAATACGAAATATAGAAAGATTTGTGGGGGTAATTAAATGATAAATAGTTGAGCATGTGTTGCATGAATTGCGGAAACCCAGAAAAAACCCGACAAGGCAAAAGAAAAATGGAAAATGTTTTTCACAAGACAAGATGTTTAAAATTGAGCCTTCAATAGAAAGATATATATATATATATAAATAGAGGCCTTTGAATTAATGACATGATAAAGTCTACTGTAATCATGGCATAGTACTTGAAAGGCTTCTTGTATAAATATGGCATCGACAGATTCGGATGTTGATCAAAAATATACATGTTTAATATGGCTTCGAGGAAATATCCACTTCAAGTGTGATTAACACATTTTACGCCCAAATTATAATAGCCACTTGAAGGGCATACAAAAATCTTTATCACACAAGAGGCATGCAATTAACAGCGTCTTTGTTGCAGTTGTATCTTGTGCATTGCGTGTGTTTTTTGTGTTTGTTTTTTAATATTATTTTTGTTGGTTTTTGTCGGTCAAGGTTTCAATTTCGCACGTACTTGTTGCATTAATCTTTGATGATACATTCACTCACTCACCAATTGTCTGACTCAATAGGTGAAACTGTTGCTCCTGGGCGCTGGCGAGTCGGGCAAGTCAACGTTCCTCAAACAGATGCGCATCATACACGGCGTCAATTTCGATCCGGAACTGTTGCGCGAGTACCAACATGTGATATACCAAAATGTTATACGAGGTAACAATCAATCTATATACTTATATATATATATATAACACAACTAATACAATTTATGTGCAGGTATGCAAGTCCTCCTCGATGCACGCGAAAAGTTGGACATCTCGTGGGGCAACGATGGACGCGAACAGGATGCCAACGATGCCAAGTCAATGGAATGCAATGCAATAGAGGCAACCAGATTCGTTGAATATGCCCCGCTCATTAGGCGACTGTGGCAGGATCGGGGCATTAGGCGCGCCTACGAGCGACGACGCGAATTTCAAATTGTAAGCACAACGAATTATTGAGCGTATAGAATTTATAGACAGTAAAATTCTATTCGAAGTAAAAGTTGTTTAAAAATATTATAGTTTAAGCTAGTAAATAGTTGTGTCTTGTAATGTACCCTATATAACATTTTTTAATTGTAATATTCCCTATGGAAAAGTTGTTTATAGTTTTATATTTGATATATATCATTTATAGTTTGTAAATGTAAATTTAAGTTTATTTGAACAACAAATGTTTTTCATATCACAACAGTCTTGTCATTTAAAAGCATCTGAATATCTTGATATTAGTGTACTCCCTAAGCTAAGAAAAAAGTCTATATATATACTGTCTAGCACAGATTTTCTATTTATACATATTTTTGTGCATACCCCTTATCACATTTGTTTACTTTACACCTTGCAGAGCGATTCGGTCAGCTATTTTCTAGATGAAATCGAGCGGCTGGCGAAACCGGATTATGTGCCCACACACAAAGATATACTGCATTGTCGCCGAGCAACCAAAGGTGTCTACGAGTTTTGTGTCAAAGTACAGGTAAGTTTCTACCATTCTAGATACAATCAAAAATTTGCATTTTATTAATCGAGTTGCATGCTTCTATTTTGTCACAGAACATTCCATTTGTGTTTGTCGATGTGGGCGGTCAGCGCACACAGCGCCAAAAGTGGACCAGATGCTTTGACACCTCAGTCACATCGATTATATTCCTAGTGTCCAGCTCGGAGTTTGATCAGGTGCTTGCCGAAGACAGGTGAGTTTTTTTTCATAACTCTATATACTATATATGTTCGATATTGATTACTGATTTTTAATTTCTAGGAAAACGAATCGTCTGGAAGAGTCCAAGAATATTTTTGATACCATTGTGAACAACAATACCTTCAGAGGCATTTCGATTATATTGTTCTTGAACAAGACCGATTTGCTCGAACAGAAAGTACGCAATCCAGAGACTGATATACGCTGGTACTATCCACAATTCAGTGGCAATCCGCACTCGCTGCTCGACGTCCAGAACTTCATGCTGCAAATGTTCATGAGTGTGCGACGCACAAGCAGCACCAGCCGGATCTACCATCACTTTACCACTGCCATAGACACGCGCAACATCCACGTGGTGTTCAACTCGGTGAAGGATACGATACTGCAGCGCAATTTAAATGCTCTGATGCTGCAGTAGCCATCCTGATCATCCTGATCACAATCCACACACACACACACACGAATCTCGCGCCAGCTCTGGCAAACACTGTCTACCATACAAATATTTACATGAATATATATATATATGTATATATATACCATATATATATATATTCTTTATTTATATATATAGAACAAAACGAAAGTGCCAGGCTGTCAGGAATGTTAAATTTTGTGAAGGGCCGAACCCAAATTTGTTGTTAACTTTTTAAAATGGTTTAATTATTCATAAATTTTGTATTAAATGGAATTATTATATATATACACACATATATATATATATTAATTTTTAGCATTTACATGTATTATTATGTATTTTATTTATGCATAAGTGTATATAATTTATTGTGTATGTGTTCGTGTGTGGCCCGCTAACAACAGACTTTAATGCTACCCCAAAAAAAAGCATAAAAAACTAACTGCAGCTAAATATTTTCATATAATTATTATTATTATTACTTATGCCCTTTTGCTACTATGACACTATACAAGGATATTTACAATATATATACATATATATCTAGCCAATACATGCACATACATATCTATTTATATATACACACATATATATACCTATATATTTTTTTAGAGTTGAATGTCGAAAACATATACATATTGTAGCTTATACAAAATGAAAAAGAGAGAGCTTCAAACGAAGCATGAAATTTTCTCCTAGAGAAAAGTCAGCAAACGACAAATGTACCAATTAAAAATACCAATATTTAATAAACTGAAAAAACAAATAAAATAATCAAAAAGCATTTGATATCCAAATATATTTATTATTGTTTATATATTCACTCCGACCCATTGCCAAAAAGAGAACAGCTTTGCCCGAGTCAGTTTCACATTCACATTTAAAACTTTATTTAATTCATTTAATTACAAAGTTAGTTATATTTATCTTTGACGTTATCTCGTATTCAACTACATATGTGTTTAATTTTTGGAATGTCGTAAAATCGCCTTAATCAAGTAAGTATTGCTCAAAAAATTATAATAAATACGCATTTGTAAATACACATATAAAAAATGCATTTAAAAATATACAATTAATACATAAAAGTGTGCATTAAATTAAAGCATAAACTGGTGATGCTCACATTGCAGATCCCGATCCAGTTGCAGATCAATAACAGATAATACTAAATAAGAAAATCATGTGGCGCACTAAGAACTACACATCCAATGGAGTTTTTTTTTTAACACAAATATTTAGCATCCTTTAGTCAATCAGTTGCATATCAGCTGCCAGTTGTCCCTGTGTCCCTGTTCCCCCCGTGTGTCATCGCTCAGCCGGCTTGACTAGTGTTGGGATTAGTGTTGCTGTTGCTGCTGCTGCCACCGCAGCAATTGCTCTGCGCTGCTTTGGCACTGAAGCTGCCCAGGCCAATGGAGCCACTACCCTCGGACTGACGCTGTGCAGCCGCCGCTGCAGCAGCACTGTTCCCATCCTTGCTGCGCGCCTGACCAATCAGCTCGGCGGCAATCTCATAGAAAAGTCGCTCCACGTTCTCTGCCTCTTTGGCGGACGTTTCCAGGAAGTACATATCATGTTGTTTGGCAAACTCCTCACCGATTTGGGTGGGTATCTCACGATCATCACGATCCGTCTTGTTGCCCACCAGTATCTTGAGCACCTTTGAGTTCGCATACTCCTGGATCTCACGCAACCAGTCGGGCAAACAATCGAACGTGGGCTGGCAGCTAATGTCATAGACAAGGATCAGCGCATGGGCCGATCTGTAGTAACTTTGTGTGATCGAACGGAAACGCTCCTGTCCGGCAGTATCCCAAATTTGCAGCTTAATCTTCTCGCCCTCGACCTCAACGGTCTTGATCATGAAATCGACACCAATTGTGGCACCCTGGCCGGGTGGAAACAAGCCCTGAGTAAAGCGACGCACGAGGCATGTTTTGCCAACGCCCGCATTGCCAACGAGCACAATTTTGAATAGGAATTTATAGTCCTCCATTTGAAGCGAAGGAGACTCGTCAACCTGTGTGCAAAAATTACATATTAGTATACAGTTTTTTTTCTTCTTTTTTTGTTAATTTCGACACACCTTAGTCAACGACGCGTAACGTAAGCGATGTGTGTGTGTGTGTGTAATGGGGGATGGTTTTGTGGAGCCTCGACCCGAGAATGGGGAAGTTTCACCCGCAGATGCAGCTTACGCCACACACACAACACGCAATTAAATGTAGTTTACACAATTGCCCCCTCACCTGTAGCACACACGCAAGCTACGTATGCGGTCTAACGGTAAACGTTGCCGTTGCCGTCGCCTCCGAGGCTGCTGCAGCACTTCGTCTTTTGCTTGCTGGTAGAGACGCTACTGCTGCTACTGCTGCTGATGACTCAACAATTAGAATTGCCAGCAATGTTTGCTTCGAATTAGCTCGTCTTGTTTATTGCATAGCGCCATTCAATCAATTGTACGGCATACGTTACGATTTATGAATTTAATACATCAATTGCATGCCAACGACAACAAAAGTAATTTGCAAAAGCCAAAATTTCGCTGCGTATATGTAAATATAAACAAATCGATTAATGTGGCAACGATCTGGCAACGCCATTGAAATTGGCCAGCAAATTTGAAAAGACATCAATATTTATTCAAGTGATAAATAAATGACATATACGATTTATAAATATGTATGTATGTATTTATTTGCGTTTATTTTTTGTTTAATATGAGCTCAAAAGTATCGATACCCATGCGAGTATCGATGTACTGTAATTATCAACCCTGCAGCAACACAATATAGTCGGCCACGCTGTGAAAAAATCTTAGACAAAAAATTTTGAGGAAAATTGTAGTTGCCAAACAAAAAGAATTGAAAAGAAAGTTCGTAAGTGAGCCATTGAGCTGTGCATACCAACAACAACAACAATTTTGGTTTCTTCAAACCGTGCTAGACAAACTAGACTAAGGGCGACATTTCCCCCTTCCCCCCGCTGTTCCATCAACAATTCAACATGGCCGAGGACTTTGATGTCGAAGCAATGCTGGAGGCGCCGTATCAAAAAAACGTAAGTGCATCAAATTTGATTGCATATAAATTAAGAGCAAACGGTTTGTACAAACAAATAAGTTATCATTGTAACAACGGTATATATATTATTTATAATTTATTATATGAATGTTTGTATACTTCTCTTCTAAATAGACACCCACAACCGCGCCGTGTGTATTATGTACGTACGTATATATGTATGTATGTATGTATGTATTTTTTTTTTCAAGTCTGCAGACACTAGCATACACACACACATGCACGTACACCCATTGGTCACCTTTGTGTGTGTAGGTGCGTGTGTGTATGAACAGTGCATGTAAAGTGGCTGTCTCGAATCGATTTTTAACCCAATTTCCCATGTAATGCAATCGACTATCGACAAAAGCATAGGGCAAAAGTCGGCCGGTGTTTTTTAAACACCTCTGCTATTTTTTATACTATTCGCCACCTACCTGTGTATGTGTGAGAGACATGTCTGTTTTTTTTTTGTGTTCATTCCGACAAATAAAATGGGGCTCATTACTTAAACGTTTTAGTTTATCTTATCTTTTCAAAGCATAAGAGATGAACAATGTTTAAAATAGGGTTAAAATTAAATTAACGAATTTAACAGTTAATATGATGGAAGATATATGCGTGTCTGTATATGTGTGTGTGTATTGAAATTTGCAGTTGATTGAAGAGCATATTGAATTTCAAATGCGCTTGGGAACATTATTCAAGCTTTACCTCAATTTGTAAAAATGTGTCTTCTAAATGGATAATGACATTTGATGTGGTTGCTCTCCTTTCCGTCTATATATCTCTCTCTCTCTATGCAAAATGTGCAAATGAATAAAAAATACATTAAAAAATATCACACTACCAAAAAAAAAAACAAAACCGCAAATAATTCAAAGAAAAAAGCGAGAATAATTCTTAAGGGTGAAATGTCTTTGCAGAAATCGTATAAGCTCAATATTGTTGCTAGTGATTGTTTTGGTCATTCTAAACACAAAAAGCTGGAGACCATTTGGTAAGTTTTGAATGTGCCAGAAACTGCGTAAAAAATGAAACTAAAAATAAAAAAAATAAAACCAAAACATATCTAGGCATTTATTGTTTTCTGTATGATTTGTTTCTGTTTTTTTTCTCCATACAAAAAAAAAATCAATCAATGAAAACTGAACGTGCACTAAATTTCAGATAAACTCTTCTACCCATTGTCTGGGGCAGCAGGCAGCACAACTACTACTCTCACTACTCACAGACAGACAAGAATGAAAGAAAGAAAATCTCACAAGTCCACTTCACTGCTCTTTCAGGAGTCGAGTCTGAAAAATACCAATGAAAAAAAAATGCCCAAATATAAAAATGAATACAAAAACCACTTATCAAATCAAAAAAAAAACGTAATAAGCAAAACTTTAAATTATTTCTCAATACACAATTATATATATAACTCTAACTTATATCTATATGTACATGTCCATATATAGACGAGAGGGCGCCTGCGATCTGTGGTGTCCGCAAAATAGTCAAACCAAAAAATTAAAGAAAGAAAAAGGCCAAACCAAAAGAGCAACCAACCCAACCAAACTAGCCAGCGCTAATAACTATACCCAAAAAAATAACGAAACGAAGACAATAATTGCATAATTTGAGTATGGAGAAATTTCGCCGTGAACTGCTAACAACTGTTCTTACTTTGTGTGTGGTACAGCCTACTACTCCTATACAGTATAGGTACTATATATAATATATATATATATATATGTGTGTGTACTACTACTATATAGGTCTATTAATCTCATATGTATCACTTTTATATTACTACTACTGCTCTATTGCTATAAATTGGCAATGATCTGTAAGACGATCATTGTTGACTTAAGCATTTCTATTTTATATACTTGCAGATACCAAAAAATTTAACTAATTTACTTTGATTTGCTTTCTCTTATTCAAAAAAAAAAAAAAAAAAACAAATACCCCCAAAAAAAATATGAAAATCAAAAAAATATTTGAAAAATTTGTAAAATGAATACAACAACAACAACTACAACAACTACAACAACAACCAACCAACAACAACCGACAACGACGACATCATTGAAAAACAACCGTTAACCGTAACGTGTGCGAATCCAACAACGAAAAACCAAACGTTCTGTTTGTGTGCGTGTGTGTGTGTGTCTCTCTGTCTCTCTCTCACTCTCTCTATATCTCTGTGTGTGTATGTGTTTGCTGTGTGTCACTCTCAATGTTAACCACAAATTGAAATCCAAAAATTCTATATGTATGTACAACATATTATTGCTTGCGACTTCCAAAACTCTCCCATGACCACAACCCAAAAAAACCAACCAAAATACCAAAAAACCACACACCCTGTATCTGTAGAACGTCAGTGCGGGCAGCACGGGACGAGGAGGACGTGGTCGCAGCAGCGGCGGCAGCGATAGCCACGATGACAACGATGAGGATGAACAACGCTATGCGAGCAGGGAAAACGGAACTCGCTCCTCGAATGGCAGCAAAAAGCGCACGCACCGATCACGGTAAGTCCATGTCACTACCCAAATGAATCAGTCAAACGTTTCCTTTTATTAATCACCCAGCAGCGAAAGCCAGATCCCATTACGAATTCAATTCGTAATCTATACGTTTTACACAAATAGAAGCTACAATAGTCAGAGAGTATGCGTTACCGAGGTATATACACAATATCTTGTGAATTTAAAGAAGAAAAGAAAAGAAATATGTTCAATATAAAATATTATAATTATTAATTGTATGTTGACATTGTTACTTAATGAAAATCGGAAGTCTCTGGCATAAGATAGCGCACAGTCAAATTGTTTGACGCATTTCTTTGGACAGTGATATAGATGCGAGTTTTGATATTGATTTTGTTTGCAAATATTAATATTTGAATATATTCATTTTAAGAAAGGCTTTACTTAGCTAGCGAATAATATTAAATGGGTTAAGGATATCACAGAAGATAGAGCAGAAGCTCTAAGATCAAGGAAAAATCTCAAAACTTCTTTGCAAATGATCTTTAGTCGAAAGAAAACATTACAATTCAGGAAGGATAAAAAAAGTGATCCTTTTGAGTCATTAAGAGCGATTGCAAAAAATGCTAAAAATCGGATCAATCGCAGAAACATGTGTAACCAAACTGTAAAAAATTCTATATTAAATTTACTGAAAAAACAGTCATGCATGTTGCCTGACACAAAGTTATTGTTTGTCTTCATAACCTTTTTTTACTGTCCAGGTGTGTATATTCAAAATGTAGTTATATATATTCAAGATAGTTATTCCACATCACAAAACTAGAGTAAGCAAGGCTGCGCTGGCGCAATAATTGAAAGAGATAATGAATCAGATAAGAAACCAATACATATGAGATAATATAATAAATAATAAGCTTTTGTTGCTGAAGTTTTCTCAAAGAGCAGTTTGCTGTACACTGCTAAGTACTCAATTATATTCTATGCATACAGAATGCATTCTGTAAGCAGTAATTCACTAGTTCGGTGCTGGGCAATTTCCAAAAATAGCTTAAAAAATAAATAAATAACGTTTTACAACATTATTCCTTTCTATTTTCCAACACACACACACACAGCAGTCGCAGCGGATCGCGTGATGCTAAACACAGACGCTCCAAGGATCGGGAACGCGAAAAGGAGCGCAGCAGCTATCGCGACAAGGACAGGGACAGGGGGGACAAGGAGAGGGATAAGGAAAGGGAACAGCGCGAACATCGCTATAACCCTCGCGATGGCAAACGCAGCAGTCGCTCTCGCGATGAACACCGCCCCAGCGATGAGAGCAGCAGCAGACGCGCCAGCGGACGCAGCGAAGCGCAACGGGAACATCCCTCACGCGATCGTCGCGGCAGCAGCAAGACAAGCAATCTGGAACGCAAACGCAGTCGTTCCCGGGACAGACGTCGACGCAGTCGCTCGCGTGAAGCGCAGCGCAAGCCACGCACCAGTCCAATACGCGAACGTCGACGCAGTCACTCGCGTTCCAGAGACACCAAGTAAGTGAAGCGAGAGATCATCGCTTGAGTATTTTTATACCCCGTGAACTCATTGAAAATTGTATAATATATTAGTTATTTTTTGCAAATGTATGTAACAGGCAGAAGGAATTATGTCTGCACCTATAAATTATATATATATATATATATGTATATATATATTATTGATCGGATCAACAACAGAGTTCATATAGGCATGTCCGTACGTCCGTCTATCTATCTGTATGAACACGCAGACCTCCGAGACTGTAAGAGCTTTAAATCTGGAATATAGTTTCTCGTATACATTTTTATCGATAACCGCCTCCGTTTCTCGAATATCGATACATTCACGATTTCCGATAGCAATAAGTGACACCATTTTATAGTCATAGGCTTCTGATACGTATGTATATTGATCAACTGCCTAAATTTAAGATCGGCTAAGTGGAAAATTAGATTTCAGTTCGGACTTGTTTTAGATCGATTTTCTTACTGCTCATTTCCTGTGCCGGCTTCATAAAATTAGAGGAAATTTGGCAATAAAACTAGAATATATTTGGCAGATGGGTGCAGGGTATCTCGTAGTCGAGTTCACTCTCGACTACAGCATTCTTCCAACTGGTTAATCTTGTATTAATCGATTTTGTTTTGCCTTTGCAGCAGTCGTCGTCGGACCAGCTATTCACCACGACCATATGGCGGACGTGGACGTGGCGGCGGTGGTGGTAATGGTGGTGGCGGCGGTGGCGGTGGTGGCAGTGGCACTGGTAGATCACCACCGAATGGCGTCGGGGATCGTACACCGCCCACCGAGCTGAGTCCCGAGGAGCGTGATGCACGCACCGTTTTCTGCATTCAACTGTCGCAACGGGTACGCGCCCGCGACCTCGAGGAGTTCTTCTCCAGCGTGGGAAAGGTGCGAGATGTCCGACTTATTACGTGCAACAAGACTAAACGCTTCAAGGGCATCGCCTACATTGAGTTCGAAGATCCCGAATCTGTTGCTCTCGCCCTGGGCCTGTCCGGCCAGCGGTTGTTGGGTGTTCCCATCATGGTGCAACATACCCAGGCCGAGAAGAATCGTTTGCAGAGTGCGCCGCCACCGTTCCAACCCAAGATGCATACGGGTCCCATGCGTCTCTATGTGGGTTCGCTGCACTTCAACATCACCGAGGACATGTTGCGCGGCATCTTTGAACCCTTTGGCAAAATCGATGTCATCCAGCTGATCATGGACAATGAGACGGGTCGATCCAAGGGCTATGGCTTTATAACGGTATGCACGATACATCAGATTATAAATCTATATATTATAAATTATATATATATATATTTTTTGTAGTATCACAATGCTGACGATGCCAAGAAGGCTTTGGAACAATTGAACGGTTTTGAGCTCGCCGGTCGTCCCATGAAGGTGGGCAATGTCACCGAACGGCTGGACATGAACACCAGCTCGCTGGACACTGATGAAATGGATCGCAGTGGCATTGATCTCGGCGCCACTGGACGATTGCAGCTCATGTTTAAACTGGCCGAGGGTGCTGGTCTGGCAGTGCCCCAAGCTGCAGCGAATGCGCTGCTGGCGACGGCACCGCAACCGGCGCCGATGCAACATGAACAGGAGACACCATCGATAGCGACACAGTGTTTTATACTGTCCAATATGTTTGATCCGCGCACCGAAACGAATCCCACCTGGGACGTTGAGGTACGCGACGATGTGCTCGAGGAGTGCACTAAGCATGGCGGCGTTTTGCATATCCACGTGGATACCGTATCTGCGACGGGCACCGTCTACGTCAAGTGTCCGAGCACGGCGACTGCTGTGTTGGCTGTGAATTCGCTGCACGGACGTTGGTTTGCCGGACGTGTAATAACGGCGGCGTATGTGCCCCTCATCAACTATCACTCCATGTTTCCGGATGCAATCAGTGCCGTCGACTTGATTGCATCCACACGCAAGAACACCGACGATTAATGGAGCCCATAGTTGGTGGATGGATGATTGATGTGATCAAGCATCAGCATCAAAATACATATTGTTATTATTCGTTAAACAACAACAAATTAATTCTGTCATGATTGTAACATTTTTTTGAAAGACTCCGAATTTTGTGTAAATGGTCCGCAAGCTGAATGATAAATGGGGCACATCTAAATAGAATCACATTACAATTAAAGATATATATATATTCATATATATATCATATAATTAGGCATTCCTAACACGCCAAAAACAAACAAAAATCATTTGGATTTTAACTTAAAACTATTTGCGAAAACAACCTCCCAACTTATCAATTTATATATTTTTTCCTTTTTTTTAATGCGTAAATAATTTAGACAGCGCTACATATTTACAAATGTAAAATGCTATGTAAACAACAAAAGAAACATATTTTGTAGGCAAAAAAACATAAATCAAAAATAAAAATCCGATTCGAAAATGTTGATTTTTCAAGTATTTGCAGGGTAAGAAATATTTCATATATGCAGTTGATTTATCTGATTAATATATTACGAACTTTTAACAAAAAAAATAATGGAAAACGATAAATATGCAATGCAATGAATCGATATTTCTCACAAATCGGCACTCTCAACCAAACATACACCGATATATCGATAGAAGTTGTCAAGCGACAATCGTTTGCTTGTCCATCTTCAGTGTGCGCAAGAAGTTGGCTGCAGCTGCAAAAAAAGAAAAAGCCAATTTATTTGGACGAGCATTTTATTTTCTTTAGTTTTAAACTCGATGTGACTTCACGCAACCCAAACACCAAAAGTATTTTCTTTTTATCTCAACCAAACAAATTGCATTCGACCATTAACGCGCGCTCGTGCAAAGTGAAAAAAAGGGCATGTGGTTTTTGTTTCGATTTTATTGTGTGTGTGAAATCAGCAGCCACAACACATTCAAATAAAATGGCAAACACACATGCACAACTACAACAAAAGTGGGTACCAACAACAACGTACGGCACATGAAAATTCAATAATTCGCGCAATCAGTTTAAGGTTAAATTTTCCAAAACAAAAAAGAAACAAACGAGCAGGAAAAGCATTATGAAATATGAGAAAGATTCATACTGATGAATGAGTGCGCGAGTGTTGAGTGTTGTTCAGCAAATGATTGTGTTTTATAATCAACCAAACACAACACACATACACAGGCATTTACGCACACTAGATTCCTGCGCCCACGCATCCCATTTTTGACCTCCCCTACGAAGCAGCAGCATCCCCCAATTTGCCCCACCCCCTTAACACCAAGCTGATTATTTGAGCAGCTGATTCATGCAATGCATGCGGAACATTTGAAATGAATTCATTTTATTTGACAAATTACAACGGTGTCGCCTAATGACCCTGCTCCACTGACAACGACGACGTCGGCGTCGCTGCTTATATAAGTGAACTGTAAATACGTTCGTCGTGCGTATGCCAAAAAATTGAGTACATCGTGAAAATAGCCAGAAATGAAAGGCAAACTACAACAATAACAAAATGGCAAAACAATTTAAGAACTAAAATCTGACGCCAACAAATGAATGGCAAACGAAACTTTAACAAATTTGTTTGTTTTTTTTCTATTGTGTGTGTGTTTCTTTTTTGTTGGCAAGAGTTGCCAACGCTGCGGCTGTCGCTCGCTTTGGCTTCCAAATTTATTTTAGAGCATTATGCCATCCATTCAGTTTCGCCTCGAACAGCAGGGGTCTGGCAACGCGCGCTTAACAGTGACAGTGGACAGTGGGACAGTGGACCGTGAACTGCTGTGAACAGTGGAAAGTGGAGAGTGCGAAACGGTACCAAGCTAGAAAATTAAATGGGAAAATGATTCAAACACACACATACGCGCGTGCCTGTCCGAGTGTGAGTGCTGTACAATGTAACGAAAATAACAGCGACAAACATCAAGCGATGTTAATTACTCACCGCCGCCGGCTTCCATTCACTTTTAGATTTTCTGGTTGTTGTCATTTGTCCTCCTCTGTTACGCAATGCAGCTTTGCAGTATTTGGCGGCACTATCTCAGCATTTCACCAATATTAGTGTGCTGTTATCGCAAACGACAATAATAATGAAACCTTTGTTCTTGATCAAAACAACGGTCGAACGACGGTCAGGGAATACCTCTGCTTTCTCTTCTGGTGGTGTTGCTTTGGTGGCTTTGGTGGTGGGGTGGGTATTGTCGTCACCGTCACATGCTTCCAATTCGCGGTCTTTGTGCGTCAGCGTCGTCAACTTTAGAGATGAACTTTTTCGTTCAATTTTATGACATTGATCAGCAGTTCTTTTTTATATAGCTATAATTTGAAAATATTCTTATAATTATATACAGTAATAAACAAATTTGCTATAGACTTAAATCATTTTTTCTTAATAAATTTACCTATTAGGGTTATAATACATTCAATTGTGTTGTTTGATTATTAGTTCAATCGAAGTTTTTCTTATCGATCCAGTTCCACTCCAATCTTATTATATTGGAAATTCAGTGAGGTACATCAACTGATCACTTTTTTTTAAACAGTTCTATTGAATATAACTTCAAAACATTGACATAATTATTACGACCATAATTTGGTATAGTTTTAAACTTATTTTTCATCATTTTACTTTGCGATAATTATTAT
The DNA here is from genome assembly GCA_035043295.1 of Drosophila sordidapex. Classification (NCBI taxonomy): domain Eukaryota; kingdom Metazoa; phylum Arthropoda; class Insecta; order Diptera; family Drosophilidae; genus Drosophila; species Drosophila sordidapex. The sequence continues at coordinate 1,248,139 of JAWNNA010001201.1, read as the reverse complement.
TATAGTCAGTTCAATTGTTCTTTTTAAATATTAGTTCAATTGAACTTATTCTTAGCGATTCAGTTCCACTCTACTTATAATTATGTACAGCAATAAAAGAATTTTCGTTAGTTTAATCACTGGTTTGTTATTAATATTAATTGGTTTTACTTAAAGATAATTAGTTTAATCTTGCTGTTTGATTATTGGTTCGAACTTATTCTTAACGACTCAGTTCCACTCCAGTCTAATTATCTTGAAAATTCGGTGAGGTAGATCAACAGTTACTTTTTATAAGAGCGCTATAACTTGAAAACATTCTTATTATAATTATTTGCATCAATAAACCAATTTGCTATGATCTTGAACTGTTATATCTCCATATTAATTGCTTTTACTTAACGATTAGTTCGTAATAGAATCAGTTCAATTGTTCTGCTCAATTGAACTCATTGAGAGTGATTCAGTTCCACTCCAGTTAAATTATCTTGGAAACGGCAATATCACATCGCTTTGACTTTCAATTTCGCATTCGTTTTGTTTATTATTTAATTACATGTTGTCTTTTGTTTCTCTCTCTCTATCTGTCTCTGTCTCCTCTTCGTCGCGCATTATTATCAAGAGCGTTCCACATGCGCTGCGCTTACGAGTAGCTGCAGACGTTTACGCCGCATTTGGCACGTAGTCTGTCGACTGTCTGTCTATTTCTGCTTTTGGCCATCTCTTTGGTCTTTCTTGCTCTTAAATTAAAGTACAAAAACTTTAAACAACAATTATCACTCAATGCGGAGTTCTATTTTTGAGCGCATGACTCAGCAAAAGTTGCTTGCTACGCAGACTCCTTCTCCACTTAACAACAATCGACCAGCTGGCAAAGAAAAATCAGTTGACGCTTGCGCGACGTGCTGCAAGCAACACTGTAATTAACGGTGATTTTTCTTAGGCGTGTAAAATAGAAAAATCAAACATTACTCATCATCAATCAAAGAAAATGGTTTTAAAATCTCCACACAATTAATTAAATATAAAACGAATGACATCAGCATGATCAACAACAATAAACATTTAGTTAGAACGATGCTAACGTAATAATCGATAGAAATTCGAAATAGAAACCTGGAAAATGTGTGTGTAATGTGATAAGAACGGAACCTGCCAACCCCACACCCTCCTGCCCACACCTGCTCCAGTATGCGCGAATTAAGTTCTGTGATACATTAACGCGAAAATCCTTTGACGTTTACCAATATTTATAGTATTAATAATCATCAGTTTGACGCTGACTTTATCGGCGCGGCCCAGAGATAAGCGCTTCCATAATAATAATTTAAAAATAAGCAAAAAAAAATCGAGTAACTAACTGCTAACTTTTAGCTGTTAGGTGCCAGCTGCTTATTGGTTTTGATGTGGGTTCGAGTTCGAGTCAATTAACAAATCCCCGTTTACATTTCCATCTATTTGCAGCCAAACAACTAACTAGACGCTGAACCCTGAGCTGTACAACGCTAATTGAACCAGTATCAACAAAAACAAATATTTACAAAAATACTGAAGAATATAGAAAAATACACAAATTAAGAAGTGTTGATGTTATCCGCAACATCTGGGGGCAATGGGAGCCCCTTACCGCTCAGCCCCTCGGCGCAGGCGACGCTCAGCAAACATTTGCCCAAGCTGCAAGCGAAGCGACTCATGCAACAAACGGCGGTGGCAAGCTGCAAACCGCAGACAGCCGATGCCGGTTGCCTAACGGGTGAGTTATTTGTTGCCCTACAATTATTATAATTATTTATATATAATATACCATATATATCACTTATAGATCTGTGCAGCAGCGAGAACTTGCCCGAGGTGGAGATATTTTCGTTGCTGGAGGAACAGATACCCAAATATAAAGTGCGAAATGATTTTCTCACCGATTTTTCGGGCTATGCGAATGAGGATTGGTTTGTGCCGGCGCCAGCGCTGCACATACCCGTCGAGGGTCTCGGATTGACCAAGGAACAGACTAGAGAGTGCCTCAACTATTTTCGTGAGTACCCCTTTCCAACTATCTATCTGACTAAGTGACTCTTGAAAGAGACCCATGACGTCAGATTTTTTAATCACTACTTGTGTGATAAGCATAGTAAATGAATATTCGTATATTGCCCAATACACATATTGTTCGCACATTAATGTGTTGACTTCCTCCCCATTCTTAATTGCTCAATTACAATTGTGTGTACATACAGATATATATGTTTATATATATATATATATATAGTGATGCATATTTATAAAACAATTGCCTTGGTTATACAACAAGTACTCGTGTGTGTACCCCACAACTTATGAAAAAAAATTGTTGAAAAGTATTTGGCAGCAACTTGTTCCTTGCATATATTTGTATATATCATTTGTTTTATTCATTTTTAAATATGTTCGAAATATTGCTAGAGACATAAAAAACGCAATTTTCTTTTATCTGCGCAACGCAAAAGGCAGATAAAAATACATTCTATTTTTGTTGTTATTCACACTTTGAGGCTCATTCTGCTTGACGCCAAGAGAGAAGGTATTATATATGTTTTCTTGCAGACTTTGGAAAGAACTTTTTTTTTTATTTTTATGTATATGTACTTTGTTGTCAATAAGTATATATATATATATATATATATATATATATATATAATATATTTGTATATTCTTAATAAGTATTATATAAATTTTTTTGGAGAAATGTATTTAGAAAGCGCGCCAATTTGGCAGCAATATTTTGTTTCATAATACAACACTTGTTGCTCACTCGCCGTTTTGATAAGAACGGCCACACTGACCAGCAACACACATTCGGTTGTGGTTTGTTGCTTTAAGCGCAATTTACAACATTGATACAATATGCAGACGTAAAATATCTTTGTTTTGTGATCAATGAAAGTGCTACTTTATTCAGTAAATTCTAGTCTTAATATTAAAATCAAATATTAATATTCTGTTAACTCAAGCGACTCTGTTAAATCAAAAGCTCAATTGTGGGCATTTAAATGTGGCCAACGTACGGTCACACCACTGACTTCAGACAGCTGTTTTTACCATTCACACAGACAGTTGCGCTGTCATTCACACGGCGCACAGCTGTTTTAGTTTTATTTGGAGCTATCGTTGCCGGTTGTGTGCGGGAATTGCTATTGGCTATTTTCATTCCGCGTGCGTCGTCGGTCTGCGTGCATTTGAAAGTCTTTGCCAAGCGAAGACGGCGCGCCGCAGCAAACAAATGAAAAGTGCCAAAAAGAAACGTATATTTAATATGTAAATTATAAATATACACACGTCGACATTGAACTAAACAAAGTAGTAAAGCAAAGAAATTGTGCGCGTGCCCCACAAAAAAGATTTCAAAATAATAATTATAAATAAATCATAATTGGCAAAAACACAACAACAAAAAATGACCATAGAAATATGTATGGCAAAAATCATAAGCGAAACGCAATCGACGAAAATCATTATTGCTAATCCGACTATTATTCATCTGTGCAAAAAACAAACAAAACAGTTGAATTTGGAATTTCTCCAAGTGCTTTTTCGCCTGGCGTCATACAACTGAATTTATTTTTAGGACAACTAAACGCACACACACAGCAACTATAATATATATTTGTGAGCTTGAATAAATGGGTGTGTTTTTGTGTGTGTTTCTTTTCCAAATTATGAAGAAATAAATTTGTTGGTCTAGTGTGTAAACATTTAATGAATGGGGTCGACACTTTGGCATGTGTATGTGTGTGTGTAGGAGTTGTAACCCATTATAGGGCATGGCCATGGGCAGGGCCAATCGCCTGTCGGTCTGTTTGTCTGTCAGTTCTTAGTTTGTTCTTGTTTTCATTCCCATTTATTGCCGCTGCTGTTGCTCTTTACATAATCTTTTTTCCATGTGCATGCCCGTTGACTGTTAATTCGCTGTTAGCTCGTTGTGTCTCCCTCTCTCTGTCATACATTCTTCGCTGTTATTGATAAGAACTCGTTGTCTTCGACTTCCATTGAAATTTAGCGTCTGTCCGTTATTCGATAGACAATTTTAAATATTCACACAGCTGTTTCTTCGTTTGTTTGTTTGCTTGTGCATTTAACTATTTACCGTTGCGCTAGCTGGAAATGCCGCTTATCCAGTTCCAATTCCAGTTCTAGCGCACCGGCTCTGTCCAGTTGTTGTCTATTATCAGAAATTGTTGCGCTGCTCTTCCGTGTATCGCTTCAATCAGTCGACAATCTCATGTCACCTGTGCGTGTGAGTTTATCTTGAAGCAATAAAAACGCGTTCCGTTCATTACTCATCAAGTGGAGAATAAACCGCAATACAAATTGAGGTTTTTGTCGTCGTCGTTGTTGTTGTAGGCTATTAGGCACGTCAAATTGCTTATCATTTCCCCCCAGACCCACATTGGTTGATTGGTGTTAAGCTGCTGCCGGCGTACAAGAAAAAAGAAACAATGCATAAAATGGCAACAAAATTTGTGTCATGAGTGTGGCTGACTGCCTGTGTTTGTGTGTGTAAACGGATTATGTCCGCGGCCAAAAACACACACAAACAAACAAACACTTAGCAAGTGACATACTTTAATTACGTCATTTCGCAACACTGCAACGGTTGTGTTGTGGTGTTTTTCTTTCTTCTTTTTGCTCTACGTCTATGTCACTGGCCCCTATTGATTAGGACATTCACATTGCGGGACACAATTAGTGCCGCAGAAAGAAAACCGCACTTCACAATGGAGCGCGAAACGTTTACAAATTGAATATCGTATGCGATTATCCTACACTGAACTTCCTTATTAGTGCCCAGTGCTGCGATGCAGCTTAAGTTTTTGACCAAATGTAGAAGTGTTTAATTGCGCCCAACTGCTTTTGCCAATAATTAATTGCCAAGTAAAACTACTTTTTGTGAAAGTTGATGTGAACCAAAAAAAAAAGGAAAAACAAAAACTACAAAATTTGTCTTATTTAGCAGCAACGTTTTTACCGTTTCCATTTCATTTTCGCGTGTGCGCCATTGATTGGCATTTTTTCCATATTTATTGTTGTTGTTTTGTATATATTCGGTTATTGTGTGCTGTCTTATTTATTCACCTGTCTCTTATATAATTATGTTCGTCAATAGTTTTGTCAATCAGCCAATTAGCGATTCTTAATTCTCTCACACATTTTGTCATATGCGTTATTATCGTAATAGATAATTGAATTTTTACCATCATTCACCCACTTTTGTTGTGCTGTGTGTGTGTGTGTGTGTGCTGATTTATTGCCGATGCTTACCTTTAAAGTCTGACTCATAAAAATGCATACATATGAATATATTATTATTGTTATATGAGGGCTCTACGCCTTATGCATGTTGATGAACCTCTCACAAATTTCCGATGTCTTTTGCTTGCCGAGTCGCTGAATTTCCCTATGCCCTTCAAAATAGTATTTTATTGCAGATGAGTACTTTTTTTTGGTAGCGTGTCTTTAAGTGTTCCCGTGACTAGTTTTTTCCAATCAATTATATCCACTTCTTAAATATGGTTTTTTCAATTTATCGCAGTTAAAAATCATATATATATATATATATATATATAGGGTATTCCTAATTGCCTGTGGCTTCACTTCAACTTTCAACGCACATTAATCAAACTGACTTGCGTTGATTCATTCAAGTTTTTTTCTCTCTCTTGACAGTGCCTGTTGATTATGTACTATTATTATTGCTTATTGTTTATTATCAAATGTGTTATGCATTTAGAAATTGCCTACACTCAAGTCACAAGCTTATTTTATTTAATCGTATTACATACATATATATTTTGTATGATATCATAACTGTTTTTTTTAAAGTCAAAATCGTCAAAATATTTGAGCTGCTTAAGGTTAGATCTCATTTTAAGCACTTTTTTAACTGTTCGCAGTTCTTGATTATTTAAAGTTAGCTTTGCCTGGCATAATGATTAAGAAATGTGTTCTTGAATCAAGTATTTAATTTCATTACTCAAGTATTTGTCACTGTAGTATTTTTTTTATATATATTTCAAGTTAATTCCGAAAGTTGTTAAAAATACGTCACTTTAAACATTAAATTGTGTTAGCACGTGACTGAAAAATGTTTTTCAATTAACTTTGTCGATTGTTAATGGTTTTTTGCACAGTTAATTTATTTGTATACCCTGATAAAGTGGGCTATATAGAAATTATGGTAAAGTATGTAAGATTGGAAGATCGAAGCATATCCAATTACATATGGTATATATATTCTTCATCAGCATTATCCCGAGACTGCAAATTTGAAATATAAGTTCTCGTTTGCCATAAACAGATCAAGTTTATTTTTATCGATAACCTATTGCAATTATCGAGACAATTAGTTTTACGATAGCAATGAAAGTTAAATTTTTAAAAATAAAGATGATTAATAAAGCTAAACATATTATTGATCAACTGTGAAGATCGAATAGTAATCGCAGTTGTTATTAATCAAAATGTATTTTTGAACTGAACAAACAAATAACAGCAACAATAAACATTATTATTATGTATATTAAATTATTTATATTATACTATAATTATATATATTGAACCAGTCTAGTGTGTATTTTGAAAGTTGGACAGTTTATCTCCCAGTCGACCTCTCACGACTAGAGCATTCGAACATGTGTTTTAAAATACATTTCAGATTAAATATTAGAAATATTATATTCGAATTATAAATAATAAAAATATTAAAATCTACTTTTAGTTATGGATGTGAGTATATTGCAGACACAGGGTATTTTCTAGTTGAGCTCTCATGTTTACATCATTTTAATGGGGTTTTTTTAAAGAAATTATTAGATTATGCATTATATAATTCATATTGCAATTATACAGTCAATAAAGCAATCTTAATCGACGATTAGTTTTAGTACGACTGTGAGATGATCAGGGTATCTCAGGGTATTCCAGTTGTGGGCATCATCATCATCAGATGTTAGTCAGTCTAGATACAGTCTATTATTTTCGCGAATGATATCTGGCAAATAGCGCTTCATTTTGCCTTGAGTATTATTGCATTTCATGCTGGTCATCTCTCAACTGTGAGCTGAACAGAGCCGTTGATTTGGCACAAGCTAACGGTTATTTATTTCTAGCTCAGCTCAATTTTCTTTCACTCTGCGCCAGAGACCATAAATTATGATCTGATAGTTATTAAGCTCAGCGGCAGCAGCAGAAGAAGCTGAAGCAGTTAGGCCAGACAGCCTTCAGCACTTGCTCTTAACTTAATGTTGCATCATTTCCACTTTAATTCAGACCATGCCACATACAACATGCCGCATACAACAAAAACAAACCCAACCCATGGTCATTTTAACATCCTCTGTGTTCTACGCAGCCCACACACAAAATAGCTACGTGATCGTCAACATGTATACATATATATATATATATATAGAAATACAGATTACAGCGAGTGAATGGGTGCAAAGGCGCATCTTATATATAAAGCTGGCTAAAAACTATAAACTTGTTTCTTTTGGGCTCGACATTTTCCTAGAGTCTCTCGCAGTTGTTTGGTCCACTCTTTTGTGTGAAGTCGTCTAACGTTTTTTTTTTTTTTTTGCTCTTCTTTTGAAATTTGTATTATACAAATAAATCTGTTTTTCACATTGCATTGTATGTTAATGTTTGGAGTTGGATGTTGTATTTGAAATTAGCCATTAACTATTTGCCATTGTGTTTTTGAAATAGACATATTACTTTTCTCTTTGGGGTTGCATAAGTCATCTAAACCAAAAATAGACCAACGATAATTGTGGCTATAAAGATAATATTTGTGCGTGTGTGTGAGTGTCATAAAAACATTAATAAGTAACTAAATGCGCACCAAGTTTGCTGGCTGCAGGACAGTTTTGTGCGTGTGTTTGCCAACACTGGCTGTGTCAGTACACCTTTGACATTCACACGGAAACAACTGCTAGCCCGTAATTAAATAAATAAATATAGTCGTAGATAAAGTGCAAGAGAGACGAGTGCAAGTCTGGCGTTCAACATAAAACAAACAATGCGCTTGCCTCCAAAAACAACAGCAACAAAATGCCACACAATGCGCTAAAGAACAATCCACAACAACAACAACCACAAAATGTCAAGCTAACAACAACAACAACAACAAGTCCGGCTACAACAATGCTGCCCATCATCAATGAGCTGGAAGACATCGATGATGATTACACCCAGAATTTTATGGCTGGCGAGGATGCGCTGCTCTTGTTGAACAGCACGGCGCACAGCTTGGCTAATAGTGTGAGCAGCAGTTCCCTCAACTCGCTCGTCTCCAACTGCAGCTCTAGCTCCACAACGGAGTCGCTCACCACCATCAGCCAGCAGCCCTCGAATGCCAGCAAACATTTTGAGAACACGTACAAGCTGCTCGGCCAGCAGCTGGAGAACAATTGCCAACGGACGGCGGAGAAGCTGCAGCAGCTGGACAAATCCCTCGATGCGAGTCTGGATAGCAGTTGCTGCTCCTCGATGATGTCGAGCATTGTCCATGGCACGGGACCGGCACCGACACGCCTCGAACTCGAACTGGAGGCCGTTGAGCGCATGCGCATCATTGTGCAGCATTTGAAGGTGTCGTCCAGCGTGGAGCCGACATCGGCGTCGGCACCGCTGCTCGCTTTGTTGCACGACTTTGCCGCCAAGGGGCAGCCACCGCCCCAATCAAATACGGCCACACCTGTGCCAAGTCCCATTACGGGCGCCATTGCCGATGCGGATGGACCCAATTTCGAGCTGCCCCCCGAGTTGCTGGACAAGGCCAACTCGTGGGAGCTCATGTACTATGCTTCCAAGAATGTCGATGGCAGGAATTGCCTGAAAGTTGTGCGCAGTCTGTTGACCAACAAAGGTAAGCAGCGAATATTTATGAAAATGTATTGAAATCGATCAGTTATTGCCACTAACTTAACTAACTGATTTTGGTTTCATTTTGCAAATGTGTTGAACACTTTCAATCTGCAATGCAAGTGATTAAGGTCAATGTCATTTATTTTTGAAACGACTTTTTGTTTCCACATCTTTTTTATGACAGCTTGAATACATATAGTGTTGGAAAACTCCTCTGATTTTGAAGTGTGCTAAAAAAAAATGTAAAACCTGTTTTTGAATATATTAATAATGAAAAAGTCCACAAAACACAATAAATAAAATATTTTTGATAAACAGATTTTTTTTGTTATATTGTGAAAGCACCTAAAAAGTTGAAGCTATTCTTGCTATTTTGGAATATTTCAATAAAAGACAGTATTGAAAAACTCCATATTGAAATATTTGTACAGAGATTTTTTAAGACCCCGCTATATATAAATATTTAAATAAAAGCTAGTGTTCGAAAACAATCACTGCGATGAGAATAAATGACAAATTTCTAACGCTTCAAATTGGACACAAATTAAAAAGAGAAAAGTTGTAAACTCAAATTCGAACTGCCACTTAAAAATTAGTGCTGAGCGCATTTCTAGACATACTTTCTAGTTCACTTGGCCCGAATCGCGTTAGTATTGAGAACGCTGCAGCAAATTTAACTTTTGCACAAAAACAAATGCATTTCACAAAATTGAACTTACTTTAAAATAAAATAGAAAAACTGCGACATTAACTTGAGATTTATTGCTCAACCCTAAAAACCAGTTGAAAATGAGCAAGAATATTGAATAGTGTTGAATATTAGGTTAATATATTTAACTAAGCTATATATAATGTGGGTTATTCAGGTATATTAGTTAAATAACCATTCTAGATATTTCCATCAATTTCGCATTATTTCCACTTATCACAATTAACAGGTTAAGTGCATATAAATCTGAAGTGTGACTCCCTTTTATATACAGTTGAGGTCAAAATAATAGCGCCAATCATCACAGAGCATTCGCCATATTCATTTGTATTTATCTGTTGCGATGCGTCCAAACACAAAATAACCCTCAAATGCTCCTTGGCGAACTTTCGACTTTAACATCTGGTTTAATAGCGCTACTTTTCTTGATACTTAACTAAAAGAGCCCAAAGCAGGAATAAAAGGAATAGCTAAACTACAAAAGGTGTGCGCAAATATATATTGAGAAGTGAATCGAAGGGAATATGAAAAAGGGATTATATAAAAATTAAGATGATACATAAATAAAGATTATGCAACAATTGACATTATGCAACAATTGAGATGTTAAATTTTATCGAGCAGCAGACGTATTATTTTGGCCTCAGCTGTTTGTGTGTTAAACCATAATTATCTATCAGTGAAGTGCAGCGCAAAACCCCGTTATCTTTGTCCCCGCCCCTTGCCATGCTGCATTTGATTGTGCGAAATTTAACGGGGGCTTGTTAAGTACTAACTTATCTTATCGGTTCGATCGGTGATATAGTCACTCAGCCAGACGATTAATGTTTTCTCAATAATTTGAAGAGGGTTGTCGATTTATTTGCTTGTCTTTTTCCTGTTTGCTTTTCGCTATTTTCTTTGTGTGTTGTGGTCGACGTGTGAAAAAGCACGACATCCATTTTTGCCATAGCTTTTTATATTTTTTTCTGTATTTTTTCTTCTTCTTCACTTTCATTAATTGTTAACATTGTAGACTTTGCATTTGTTATTGTTCTGCCTTCATTCGATATCGCCGCTAATTTTGTTGATACTTGCACAAATCATTATCAATTGCTGTTGTACGGCAAATGTATATTCCGTATATATATGTATTTATCTATATAAAAATATACATGTCAGCTTTTGGCAAGTTACTTTGAAAAACTATTAAGTCACATGATGTTTACACAATGATTGGCGTTTTTCTTCTTCTTGTATTACAGGGCTTTTTGCTGGGTTTATCTTAGTTGTAGTTTTTGCCCTTATTGAAGCTGTGACTTGCTGATTATTCCGACTAAAGACAATACCTTATCTGCTTAGCGCTAATGTTAAAGTAATGCAGCGCTTCATTCGAAGATCTAATTGCAATAAAATGCAAAAAGCCCTTTTTGTCTGAGAATCGGTTCTATTTGGCGTCAAAAGCAAAAAGGGTCATTAAATGTGTACCTTAATGATCGACTATCATTAAGAATATCTTCCGCCTGTCATTTAACTTGCTATAAATCGACTTTTTTAATTTCGAAAAAAATATATCTTTTCAGTATAGGTTCCCAGGATAGTTGGCTTTCATAAGAAACTAGCGATAATTGCATATACACAGTTACAGATTGATCAAATAAAAATAATAATTTAACTTATTATATTATTATAATCTAAAAGTACAACTGATTGAATGATTGAACAGATAATTGTATCACAAAGTATTCGACTGGGTTTGAAGAATTACAGGCATATGGTAAAATTAATGTTTCATTTTTAATCTATTATTTATTTATCATGTCAAACTGTCAAAAGAACAAGATCAATTAAAAATATTAAAGTTCAACTGATTAAAATGATAATTATATCGCGAAGTATTCGACTGTACTGTACGAATCGAAGACATAAACTAATTTGGTTCTTATTTTGGGCTCACCAGAATTTAGCAGACTTAACGAACTTTAATTTCTCACATTCTACAGTTCATTTTCCGTAACATTTTAAACTTGAGTCAAAACTTCTACCTGGATTTTATTTGAAAGACCGCTTCTAGGGAAATGTATTATCCCTTTGGCAGGACACCCGAATACACGGAAAAACACCCGCAAAGATATTCGGTCTTCCATCTTCCTGAACATGAATGGGAGGATTTCGGCTTAGTTTTAGTTTTAGGTAGGCTGGTTCCGGTTTTTTCAGCTCGTTTTTATATGCATCGTGAAGCACTGATAAAAATAGGAATACGATATGAAAAAATGATATATGGCAGCTAGATAAACAATTACAGCTTATTTACGCGCTTCGTTAGCACTAGTATTATAATTCAGTCTCAAATAACTAGAGAAACAACTGAACTTTAGAGTGGGGCACATTAAACACCCTTTCTACCTTTTCATACGCTGATGTGTAACAAAATATTCTTAGTTTATTGACAGCGATATTTATTATTTATTAGTAATACAATTCAATGTTCTTGCATATATTAAGTTTTAGATATATATAATGATATATATAGACTGGTCTACAAGAAAAGTGCTCTGATTCATGATAAATTAATAAATATGTTGCAAGGCTAGGGTATTGTGAGCGTTCAATTTATCAATGCTGGCAATGCTGTTCAGTCGCTCACTCTCTGTTAAATGAATACCAACTTAACAGAGCTGCTTCATAACAGAGCAATAACAGCTCTCTCACTCTTTTATATGTGGATGCCAACTTTGGTGGTGGATTCCAATACAGCAACAAAAACTGACAGCAAATAAAATTCACTCAGCGTTCGTCGTGTATCTGCTAATCTGCAAATTACACAATTTCAGTGCCAATTGTAAATGTGAAATTTAACTCAAAATATATTGTCAAAATGTAAACGAGAATATCAAGCAATCATAATGTTGTATATTTTCTAAATAAAATACGTACAAAAACAGAAGTGCGCTGTTTCTCGATACAAATTGCAAGCAAAAAATTATTAAAACCCTCCCGTCCAACAACAGCAACATCTACAGCAAGTGGTGAGCAGTGTGTGTTTTCTTGTGAGTGTGTGCGTGTGAGTCTGACTACGTTGCTCTGCTCCGTCACGAGTTTGGAGCGCCGTTTGCTGGCCCAGCTCTCTTTTTGTTTGTGTTTTTACCTTAGAATTAAATTTTTGAATGTTAATGTCTCACAACCTTTGGACTGGCCACGCAGCCTTGTGGCATTTGTTTGGATTATAAGCTGCTGTTGTTGTTGTTGCAACTGCCAATAATCAGTGAAGTGAAACGCTCGTCAAAGTTGTTTGTGCAGCCAAAATCTGTTTGGATATTTTCGACACGTGAGTTTGCCCATTTGCGCATTTGTTCATATATCTATGTACATATGTAAATATGTGTGTATGGCTTGAATTTCCCGTCGAACCGGCAGCCAAAAAAAAAAAAAACAAACATTTATATTGCTCCTTTTCCTTTCACTAATCGCCTTTTACTTTTGCGCTGCTGCTGCCGTGGTAGCCTGCAGCCTGCTGCGCTGCTGCTGCTCTGTTGCGTCGACGCCAATTGTGCTGCTGCTGCGGCTGCTGCTGCCGAGCTGCTGTTAGTGTCGGCGTCAGTGTGTGTGTGTGCGTCGCGCTTGCAAGAAGTGGATTTGAATTTGAGATTGAGAGTTTTTATTTAAAGCAGAGCAGCGCAGCTCGCTCATGGCTACAAATATATCGGAAATACTTGTTTAGAAGTTCAAAGCTAGGTTTTTATGTTGGGTCGGTCGCAAACCCAAATCTTTATTGCGCACGCTCAGCACGTCGAAGTGGGTGGCAAATAATCGAGAGAGAAAGGAGAGAGCAAGAGAGCAAAAGCAATTGTCATTCGAAACTTTTCAGTTTCTCTGCTGGCTTCAGACAATTCGCATTAATTTAGCAATTAATTTAAGTGTTTTGCCGCCTATATATATTTTTTGTTACAAATGTTTTTATATAAAGTGTGACTAAACGTAATTACATTGAAAAAATACAACTCATGTGACACATGTGGAGAGAGAAAACATCAACAACAGAACAATAGAAAAGACCGCAAATTGCAAAATAACAACCACCAAGGAAAAAGTGCTGCACACCACCAAAATAATGCAAAACAATCCGAGTGCCTTGACAGCGAATTTTACAATAAAATTGTTAATTACATAATACGCTAGCAAATAAGATACACAGAACACAAGCAGCAACTAAATCGCAAACAAATCTAAAATAAATGCGCAGAATGCGAAAAATGCAAAGTGACTAAGGCAAAATTCAGTAATAAAAGAAAAGAATAAAATACTGTAAAACATGACGCACGTAAACAATACCGAAGGAGCAGCAGCAGCGGCAGAAATGGAGAGAGAGAAGGTGAAAGAGACGACGGAGCGAGAGTCGGAGACGGCTGCTGCCGGCAGCAGTAGTCTGCATCGATTTTTAACCACTGAGAAGAGCAGCATCAGCCGCAGCTCTCGTCAAGTGGATGCTGTGGATTCTATTGATGCAGCAGCAATAGAAATTGAGGAATGTGCATTTGCTGCATGCAAAACGAAAGCGACGGGCAGTTGGCTCGACGACGACTTGTTCTGCATCACAGACGATGAACTTGAATACGAAGATGAACTCGAACTCTCAGCAGCAGCAACAACAACAGCGGCGTCAACGGCAGCAGCGACGCCAGCGCAGCAAGAATTCAGTCTGCTATCAGCCTTTGGCTTAGCAGGAGAGCGCGAGCAGCAAAATGAGCAATTGCTCATGGAAGGTATTCTTAGCGTATTTTCAATTACGTAATGATCGGGCAGCGTGTTGCCAAACTAAATGAAATGTTGATATTTAAAGCCTGTGAAGGGCGCTCTCCTTGCAGGCCGATAAACGATAGACTTAAAATCGATAGTTTATAGTTGAGCTTTATTTGTGTGAATTAATTTTAAATTAATTTATTATGTGTATATATTTTTATTTTAAAGTTCATTTCATTTTTTATCTATTGCAGTTCTATGTGGTAACCGTGTTAGCCAGATGACTCGCGCCTACGATGACATTGAAGCCGTGACGCGTCTGCTGGAAGAGAAGGAGAAGGACTTGGAGCTGACGGTGCAAATTGGCAAGGAGCTGCTCACTCAAAATAATGCACTCGAGGCGCGTGTCAGTGATCTGGAAACAGATCTCAAATCCTCCAACGACGATCGCGCCCAGCTGCTGCATGAGCTGCACAAGAAAAATGAACTGATTTCGGTGCTAACCAACGACGCAGATGATCACACAGATGGGGGTAAGTGGAATCAAGTACACTCGGAAAAAAGCCACTACATTTTTAAAAATTGCCCTAAAAAATTTCACATTTTCTTCGATTAGAAGAGATTTTGAAATATTAAGAGAAACGTTTCTGAGATTTAGAAAGGATGGTTCTAAATCAACTATCTCAAATACATATAGTTTTTTCAATATCTTTAAAATATTTTCCATTATGAAGAAAAACATTTCCTAAAAGTAGAAATACAACTTAAATTATGATTATATAAAGCAATGAAATTTACTTTTCTAAAAATGTACTTTCTGAATAATATGGCGATTTACTGAAATTTTGTGAGATTTAACTATATTTAACAACCATAAACGAATAATAATGATAAACCCCTCTTAATAATTAGATACGCCCACAATGTCCAAGTCGATAACGCTGGATCTGCTGCAGAAGAAGGTCAACTCTCTGCTGGATGAGAACAAATCGCTGAAGTGCGAGGCAACCCAACTGGCACACCAGACGGACGAGGTGGAGGAGCACGAACGGCGACTGATGGCGGACATCAGTGCGCAGCTGAGCGATGCCAATTCACAGTATGATAACATCAGTCTGGAGGTGGAGCGACTACGCGAAGAGAATCGCCTGCAGCACGAACAGATTATCAGCTCAACGGCTCGCTTGGCGGAGGCTGAGATGCGATTGCATCAGTTGACGCAAGACAACGATGAGCATGTGTCGCTGCTGCACGTGACCAAGGAGAATCAGAATGCACTCGCCCTCGAGCTGGTGGAGTTCAAGCAGCGCTACGAGGAGGTGCTGGCACTGCTCCACTCCGCGCAGGATCAACTGAAGCAGCAGAGGAAACGCACACAGCCGCAGGCACGCAGCTCCTTCCTTGGCGGCCTGGGCACAAATGGTGCAGCGGCTTGTGTCGCCATCGAGTCGTTGCAATCGGAGTTGATGGAGTCATCGCTGTACTCGGAGAACAGCCTCGACTCGGGCATTTCGGGTGATAGCCAACGCTGTGCGGATCGCATTGGACGCATGATGTCGTCCCATCTGACGCAGCTGCCGGGTGGTGCCAACATGATGGCAGCCAGTAGCATCTATGGCCAGCCGCCATATAAGCGTGTCTTTGACACGGTGCGCTGTGCCGCCAAGGGTGGCAACTACATGGACAGTGGCAATGTCTCGATGACCCAGCTGGGCGCCATGTCCATGAGCAGTGCCTCCGGTCCGCGCATGGCCTCGATGGCCTATCCAGCTGGCTCGTATTATCGCGGCGCCAGCGGCGGCAGCAGCCAATCCCTGGGCCTTAAGACGCTATCGAACGAGAGTCTGAACTCGGCGCAGTCGGACGACGTTTATCCGGCACAGCCATCTGGTGTGCCTGGCGCACCAGGCGCAAAGGAGCTGGAGGCGGCACTCAAGCGATTGACGCCCGCCGAGGTCCTGGCCCGCCGTGCCATGCTCTCCCATGCGCCCATTGGCACCTACAACTACGATGAGCCCCAGCAGCAGATACGTGGCTGCGGATTGGGTGCAGCGGGTGGCTTAGGTTTGCCAATGGGCGTGCGCACGCCGGACAGCATTATGTCAGTGGGTTCGATGGGCTCGTTGGTTCTGACGGCGACGACGACGCATCAGTGGCGTCTGCCAGAGAAATTGCAGATCGTGAAGCCCATGGAGGGATCCCAGACACTGCATCATTGGTCGCGCTTGGCGACGCCAACGCTCAGCGGCCTGCTCGAGGAGCGACCCGGTGTGACAATACGTGGCGGACGTGGCCTCGACGATCTGGGCATGCAAGTGTACACGCTATCCGACGTCGAGGAGGATGTCAGCGAGGAACTTGGCTTGGGCAAACAATTCGAAGCGCCTGGCTGCACCTACACCTACACAAACAGCATGGTCATGCATCCCGACGATGGCTTCGTCAACGATCTGTCCTTCCTCTCCCAATCCCAGATGTCCTCGCGCATGGCATCCACCTCGACATCAAGACAGCCAAGGTAAGACTTAATGATCAATTTTTAATATTAAATATATATATATATATATATATAAATATATATAAATATATATTTTAATTATATTTGCATATAATAATAATAATTATAATTATAAATGTAATTTATCAATTAATATTAATATCTTCATTCCACAGTTGTCCCGCAACGCCACGCGCTGGAATGTCTCGGAAGAACTCCTGCTCTACGTTCTCGGTGAATCTTGGACTCGCTGGCATGCTGAATGAGCGCGGTATCAAGGCGGTTACGCCCAGTGCCCTGAACACGCCCGCCGGTCCCAACTATTCACCGACGGTGACGCCCTGCAACAGTCCCGAGGGTTCGCCGCCACGCGCCCAATCCCCAGAGCCACTGTTCGGTCTGCTCTCATCGGGTGCGGATCTGATACGGCGTAAACTGGTCGGGCCAAGTGATCAGCAGCTGCAGCGGACGTTGACCAAGCAGCAGCATCAGCAGAAGGTGATGCTGTCTCAGCTGGAGCGACGAGCGCTGCGCTCGCTCAACCTGATCGAGAAAGTGGAGAGCATCGGACTGGAGAACATAATCAGTGCACAGCGTGGCCGGGGCGCCGGCATCGCCAATCGGAGCAGCTCCCCCCTGTCCCAGCTGAGCAGCTGTGGCTCCTCATCCGGCGACAGTCTGCAGAGCTTGCACACGAGCAGCAATAGCATTGTGGACGACATTCACTTTGATCGCGCACAAATCAAAGGCGTACTGCATCGTGGCCTCAAATCCCCAGCCGCAACAGTGCTTAGTGGAGCAGGAGCAAAAGGAGGAGGAGGAGGAGGAGGCGCTGCTGCTGTCAGCAATAGCAGTGCAACGACCAGCGCCTACAACAGCGAGGATAGCGATGATCAGGGCATTGTGCTGCAGCTCAAGCCCAAGACAACACCGAAAGTGGTGTCCAAGCCGCCAGCAGGAGCAGCTGGAGTCAGTGCCTCCACCACCTCATGTGCAGCTGGAGCGAGCGAAACGCGCCTGAAACAAATGCAGCGACAAAAGTCGCGACGCAATTTGAAGAATGGCCTCGCCGCACAACGACCCGATCTGGGCACCATTGGTGGCGCAGGAGCAGCAGCTGGACGTGTGCGTCCCGATCTGGGCAAGGTGGCCTCGGACAGCACCAGCAGCAGAAGCTCCACAGCTGCCGCCAAGATGAGCAGCGATAATGAGTCAAAGGCGGCAGCGCCGAGCATTACGCAGAGTTTTGTGGGTTCCGTTAGTTCCTTGTTGTTTGGCCGCAAGGGCGGTTGGCTGTAGGCGTAGCACACACACACACACACATACAACAACACACACAATCACAAACACCTGGCGAGAGAACTATATAAAGATTAGCTCTGATTCATTGAAGCAAACAAAGCAAAGCAAGCCGCCAAGCAAACAAATCAGCCTTAAGCGATATACTATTTTTTATTTAGTTCTACATTATATATATATATAAATATATATTTATACATTATATATCATATACACGCTGGAGAAGGATAAGAAAAGGGTTTCTGTTTGTTAGTCACCGCCTCGCTGCCGTCGCCAATTTACACACATATATTTTGTACATTTTGTGTCGACGACGATGTTATGCAACACTGGCCAAGCCCGCCCGCCCCGCCTGACTTAGTGTTTGTAGCTGTGATTTGTAAATACTTGTAGTAAAATGTTTAAATTTAGTAGTTATTATTAATGAAATATTCACTTGGTTTTTTTCATTGCTTTTGCAACGGCGGCCAAACATTAACATTAACCAACCACCAACCCTTTAGGCCAGCAGAAGAACAGGTTGGTGTGAAGAAAAAACAGTAGCAGTTATTTTTATTTTTATCTACTCAAACAATGTACTATTATTATTTTTGCCAATTTTGTATTTATTTCCATATATATGTGTGTTTACTTAAACGAACCTTGATTCAATATTGTCAAGGAGGTGCGAAGATGAAGCGGAATGTATATAAGACAAATAATTCATTGAATTGAATGTGGATTTGCAAAAGGGTACATATATTTTTTTACACATTGTATATATCGTTTACGTTTTTGCTTCCACACACGTTCGTACGTATGTATCACAAAATGGAGAAAACTCTTAACTGCTTGCATTATATATTCTAAAACGCTTTTGTGTTTTTTTCCGGTGCTCAGCCATACGAAAGGAAGGAATACTATATCCGAAAATGAACGATCTGTTTCTAGTCTCTACTTACTCGGCTTGGCACTCATTTGGCTATGCGACCCTTATTTTGTTCAATGCATAGCTCCTAAATAGAGTGCACTGAGCCAAATTTAATAAACATTTACTTAGAAGCTATGCCAGTTATTATTTTATCTCGATAACAACAAAAATCCAACTATCCCATTTACATTTGGCTGTTGGTTAGCAGCGCTGTTAACTAACGAGCACAGTTCGCAACACATGTTACCAAATCACCGTTAGCTAACAGCGTCTGCCTTCTGTCAACGTGCTTCTCAAACGAACTGTGCGCAATTAAAAAAGGCAAAAAGAAAATAAAAAAACAAATACTACATTTGAAATATGTTTTGCATTATTAGACATACTTGACTTTGAAGACACATACATATATCACTATCGAAATTAATATTAAAAAATCAGGAGCAACATATATTGACGAAATTGTACACGCTTTGAGAATTTAGGTTTACAGTATGTAATAAGTAATTATGTACACCAAAAAAAAAAAAAATGAAAAAAAGGCATCATGCTAATCGAGTGTGTGCCCCTCTGAAACACAACAAATGTAAAAGTTATTAGTTGTAATTATTATCAATATATATTTATTTACGTATGCAACAAATAAAGAGAACATCGTTAAATTCTAATTGATTTCGTAGTTTTCAATTTGTAAAAGCCTATGAAAATGGCAAGGAGCATGTGGAAGAAGTCTCCACACTTGTTACTCATAGTACAAGCGACAGTGGGCAAAAAGTAATGAACGGAATCTGCGCACAAGAGTTCAGTACTCTGACTGCAAAGAGAGATCCTTTTTGATGGTGTGTACAAGAGTTCAGTACTCTGACTGCAAAGAGAGATCCTTTTTGATGGTGTGGGCGTGGGTAATAATTTGGAGACTTGCCATGAGCAGGAATTATTGATTCAGCGACGGGCTTAATGAGAGGATTGCATTGGCTGCGCTGATCGGATGCGTTCCCGACTTCTGGAAATTGTTGGCAACACTAAATAAATATTAACACAAATTGTTTAATTTTTTATATATAGTTTTTATTTCATTGTAATGACTAACATTTTAAAAAATTACAATTCAATATTGGATAAATTAATTGTAAGCATTTAATTGTTTAATTGCTGCTTTATCCACACTATAATTTGTTAAATTTGTTATATAAGGTTTGTTTCATTTTGTTTCATGTTCATTTTCTCAATTTTCTTCAGTGTTTTTTTTGTTCCTATGTATACGTATATATATATGTATACATATATATATATATATATTTGCGGTTTTGTGTGGTATTTGTATTGCAACTGCTGCATATATATTTAATTTAAATGTATGTAGTCATTAATGTAAAAATTTATATGCACTGTAGTTATTGAATAATGTATATATTGTATATGCTTTAATAATAATAATAATAATTAGATTTATATAAATAGTTATCCAGCTGAGCTTAGTATTTTACAGAGAAATAAGGAAAAACGTATTTATAGGAGCATTACCATTATTCCATCATTAAGCACATCAAAGAAAATTGGCAATATAAAATCCGAGTAGTTCACAGCAGCAGTAAGCGATGGTCAAAAAAAATAACATTAGATCGGTAATTGGTAATCGGCAATCGGCTTAAGATAGTTGCTAGGTTGTTTCTTTATTTTTTTGTTTTCTGTGTGTTTTATCACTTAGCAGACTATACATATATTGTATATATAATATTGTCTGCTTAGTGGGTTTATGCATTATTGTTGCTACCTCTCTCTCTCTCTCTCCCTAACACTCAATCGCTGAATCAAAGGATGGGCGCAGCTAAAAAAAAAACAAAAACTTGCGTTTTAAGTACATTTTTCATCGCCTTACAGCGTTTAGTTGTATAAGCAGATGCTGCATGAGCTTTCTCTCTCTCTCTCTCTCTCTCTGTCCGAATGCATAATGTTAAGCTTCTGACAACTCTTATAACATTTACCAACACGTGTTTTATGTGTTATTTAACTTATTGTTTTTGTGTTTGTTTCTCAATTTCTTGTTAATTTTTCTTTTGGCTATATATACTTGACAGAGTTTGTTCGGGTAGATAATCTACTATTATTATTATTACTGTTATGCCCTATGCTACAACCATTTTATGGGGTATGCGTGGGGCGGGGGTTTTGTAAATAAAATGTGAATTGGCTTCTTACTTGTTTTTTTTTGGAAAATACAAATGAAATAAATTACATTAATTAATACATACAATAAATACAATTGATGCCGAGAATTTTGGTATAAATAATAACTGGGCTACGCTTTCGTTTTCTCAACTATAGCTTTTTTTTAAATTGTTAATTGCAATTGTACAGTTTTTAGAGATTTTATAGTTTTACAGTTTTGCTTGCTTTGCGTGTTTGGTTGTTTTTGTAGCTTTTTTTGTTTTATGTTTTTAGTTTTGTTTGTCTTTTTTTTTTTTGTTGAAAAAATGAACACTTTTTATCTGGTGGGAATATACATATGGTTTTGGAAATCTATTGCACAGAACATGAATTTTTGTGTAGACTTTTGTGCTTTAGCCGCGCCTTCGGCTTGTATTTCTCCAAAAATGACAGCTGCTTGGCATTGATGGCGCCTCGTCGTTTACTAAATGAAAAAGTAGAAGAAAATGCAGATGAGTATAAGAGAGATGACTGAGTATAAGCCACAAAGCATACAAATACAAATCGACTAAAAACTAACTGCATAAAAAATACTAAATGCTCGCTCCGATGGGCTTCGTGTGGTGAGAGCGATTGAGGCGACACGAACGCAACGCGTCGATAAATTTACAGGCCTTGTGTGCCGAGCTAGTTTGGCATCGCTTGCAGTAGAAGAGATAGCCGAAAAATGCTTGCATAGCTGCGAGCACGATGGACAAAAATGATCGATAATAAATCAAGATGTAAAACAGCGTCACGAAATGTTTCTTACAGCTCTGTTAACTCACTGTTAAGCTATGTGGATTGTGTGAACAGTTGTTCGATACGGGGTAAGAATAATTAATTTCATATATTTTGAAAAATATGAGAGAAAAATCATTTGAATCGTTGAGAAATAAGTAATCATAA
This sequence comes from Drosophila sordidapex, assembly GCA_035043295.1. Classification (NCBI taxonomy): domain Eukaryota; kingdom Metazoa; phylum Arthropoda; class Insecta; order Diptera; family Drosophilidae; genus Drosophila; species Drosophila sordidapex. The sequence continues at coordinate 1,226,032 of JAWNNA010001201.1, read as the reverse complement.
AGGCTGCAGAGACGTGAGAATTAATTCATTAATTTTGTTGTCTCTCAGCAGAACCTTTTCATTTTGGCTTCCACACACGAAATATCTTTATCGATCTGTAAAAAGGGTCTGAATGTGTGAAGATAACAGCAATTAGTATTGGCATGCTTAGTGGTTCAGATCTGGATATGGATCTGGGCTGTTCTGATTTATACTCACTCTCTAATCATTTCAACAGCCGCTTCGTATTTCAAGCCTAATTCGATGAGTGCAAGTGCAACCAAAACGGGGGCACGTCCCAAACCAGCGACACAGTGTACGGCAACGCAAGCCTCCGGAGTCTGTTGATATCTGCGACAAAAGACAGAGGCACACAAAATATATTATATATATGTGTATATATATATATATGGATATATCGAGAGAGAAATATAGAGTAAATTGAATACTACTTGTGAATATTTGTTGTACTTAGTAGGCGGGTTTTGGGTAGGTGGGTTTACAAAGCATTTTTGTTTATTGTTTTTTGTTTTTTTGGTTTTCTGTTGGCTACGCTTACCGACAAGTTTCATTATCAAGTAATGCAGTATTATTAAAAATTGCTGCTGCCTCGCTTGTTAGGGGCATTGTATCTGTATCTGTATCTTGAGCTGTTGTTGTTAATGTTGTTGTTGCTGTTGCTGCGGCCGAGAGACTGGCTCGGGTTGTCGCTGCGGCTGCGGCTGCTGTCATTGAAGCCGTTTTTGGTATGTGTCTGAGCGAGAAACGCTTGTGTTTGTTGTTGTTGTTGTAGTAGGATAGAGTGGCGCTTGTGGACTTTCTAAAACTAGCCAGCGTTTATAATTGTTGTTGTTGTAGTTGCACACACAAACGAAGAAAACGAAACGAAGAAACGAATAGAGGAAGGAAGTAGGTATATAAAAAACACACTCATCCGAAATAACAGAAAATTACCACAGAAAAAAACTAGGCGAGATCTAGTCAAAAACAAAAAATAAATATTGAAAGGGTATAATGTGGAGTATATACATGGGAAACTTATAAATACAAGTGTAAATTACTTTTGACAAATTTTAGCGAGAAGCTCAAGCGTGGAGCACTACGGATTATGATGAGCAGAGAATTGGAATTTATGGTATATATGTTATATAATCGGCTAAGGTTTGAAATGAGTTTTAAGGCGCAGCACTTTGAATGTTGTTAGCAGCTTGGGGCAAGGATTGGTGTTTTTCTTATATTTTATTTATTATTATGTTCGGCTTTATGTTCGATCTCATTTGGTCTGTGTGCAAAGCAACAAATAATACTGAATAAATTGATCGAAATCAACTTTTGGTATCGCTTATATGTGAATAAAAACTTGACATTTGTTGTGATTTCAACAAAAGGTAATGTTTACTATCTGTTGCCATTATCTAAGCGAATCATTTTATATGTTACTGATACTTATGAACTATATATATGCAACTGCGACTGACACAGATCACATCAATGACACAGTTTCAATGTTCTAAAGTAAATTTGTATTATTCGACCTTCATTAAATTTTTAGTGTTGATCAATAAAATGTCTGCTCTTTAAAATTGTATTTGTATCGATGGGTGTAGATATCGATAACATGTAATAAGCGTGATCTCGAATCTTTTCGATACTTATATAGAGACTCATTAAGTCGAATCTTCGAGTATAAATGTTTTTTATTAACATTAGTTAGCAAAAAATCTATTTTAATAAATAAATAAATGTTAATAAAACATATTTTAATTATTAAAAGGAAACTAATTCTGCTGTGGGTCTTCTTCTTCTACTTGTACGGCACAGTCTGGCAACGCCAGGCGATCCCTGCTAACGTTCTCTAGCTGCCTGCTACGAAACCACCACGCTGCCGTTCCTTGTGTATTTATTTATTCTAACAAATTAGATATGCTTTCCTCTAATGCAGTTCTTCCTATTTCTATAACATATAAATTATTCAGTTAGATTTCAGGAACTGTAGTAAACAGTTTGTAAAATGAAAGAAAATATACATTGTACAAATATATGGCTTTGATTGAATGAATTTGGGAGGATTAAGAGTAAGAGAGTTGGAGCTCGGTTATATGTTACTTACTTATCCTTGAGAACCTCAAACCAATCGTCAACGACTTGTTGCGGTGGAAAGGTGCCGTCGTCGAAGGCCAGATCCTTGACCGTAATGCCCTGAGCCTCCAGCTCATCCGTATTGTAGCTGGGCTCGCAGACACGCACCACAGTGTTAACATTGTTCTTTTTAAGCTCCTACGAATATATATATAGTACAATTGTTAATTGGAACAATCGGCAGATATTTGTGAGAGCTCACACTCACCATTATATAGTGGTTAATTGTTATGTCTGATGGCCGATCGGTGATTAGGAACTTCATGCCCTTATACTCGATAAGGGCTGGAGCTGGGCGCAGATCTTTTTGACGCATTTTGTTGCTTAGCTTAATATTATTATTAACTTTACAAATCAGTTAAAATGTACGTTGTAACGTGTATAATTACTAAATGGATGAATTTCCTTTACAATATTTATATTTATCTTCAGTTTAGACTTTTCTTTTTCTTTTTTTTTTTACAAAATTGATTTGATTTGACTTTTGGGAAGTTACTCGATTTTATTTTTAGTCGAAAAATTCAGCGTTTGTGGTTTAGATGTAGATTTTTATCGTTTGTTTTTAAAAAATGTAAAAAAATATATATAAATATAATTAGATGTTTTGTAGGCTTAAAATGTCTACACCAAAACACACTCACACAGAACTAATCAATACCTTTTAAGTGTAAACAAATCAATTTCAGTAATTAAGTACAATTTTGTTGTTGGGTATTCCCTCCTAATTCTTATCACACCAAATTTACGAATTTTCTGTGTCTTCTTAGCCCGAAAGAAGAAGAAGACCGTCGCCTATATCAAAAAAATCCCTGTTACGCGAATCTATCAAATTTGTAATTATTTCGAGTGCAGTTGTTGTTTCCCCTATCCTCTCTATCTCTGTCTTCGTCACTACTAATTACAATTTGCTGTTTTGATGTTTTTCAACACTGTTTCGTTGTGGCTGCCTATGCGTTGAAATTCTTCCTTTCGTGATATGAACTCCGTTCATCCAGACCTTTCTCTTCTTTTGCTTTAGCTCCTGACTTTCGTTATTTGCTCTCCACTCTCCTCTATGTGCTTTCTCTTCTTCTTCCACGTCCACGTTTCGAATCTGATTTGAGTCCTTCCTCAACTTCCGGACAGCTGACAGCTTTAACTCAGGCTATGACGGCCTTTTTCACGGTTTGATTACCTGCAAAAATGGCAAATGATTAATGCTTAAGCATAAATAACAACAAATGACGATAAATATATAGATTTATACATGTAACGATTAGTTACAGTGGGATTACAGTGCTGTTGGGCGGCCACGCTGGTTAACAGATGGCTAACAGCAGCACAAGCATTAATGGAAGAAGAAGACTCGTGGAACGAGAGAGTCGAGTTCGTGAAGTGCAGCGAAGTCGTCAAAGCCCCGAGTGCCTAAAGTTCTTGAGTTGTCGGTGCTTCGAGGGCAAAAAGCCGTTATTTTATAAAGTCGAACATTACGTAATAATTCCAATAATTATATTTCACTGTAATACAGTTATGAGTATAATATTAAACAGGACATAATCAGTCCTATATTTGGGAACTCAACAACTCCTACATATATACCTGTTTAACTTTTATATCGAAAAACGATCTTCTTAAATACAGTCCAACTTTTGGCAAAGGTTATTCAAAAAACATGTTGTCAACGTTATCTTCTCCCTATTCTTCTAGCATTTGACAATTCACTGTTTAATTAAGCACAATTGATTCCACATTTAAAAGGCTTTATGGCTACGACCAATTTGGTCACAAATTTATTGGTTGGCCCTAATTTATTTCCATCTGGCTCAGTGAGGGCAAATAACATTACTCAGCATTACACGCAACGAAAGGTGACATTTGATGTTCTATCAACATTCGACACGACCCCTTAATAGATCTCATTTAATTAGCTCATCGAAAACAAGCTCGACTGGGAGATACCCTAAGCACAGTTTTGGAGCTGTTTCTTTTATACAAACTTCATGAAATTTCTAAAGTTGTTCAGTATTATGTCATGGTTTATAAATATAAATACTCGATAAGAAAGATATATCATCATAATGGTGTTATTTTTTTGCTATCAGTTACCAGTGGTTATCGGTTGTGGGCAGTTGTTACAAATTATCGATAAAAAAAGAACAGATATTAATCCTGATCAAGACTATATGTGCTTATGTGGTTTGCTGACTGCTACATATACCAAATTGATTCTTCTGAGGAGGAGGGTATGCTAAAGGTGAACACAGTTCAATATGGGCCAACAATGACCTTTGACCACAACCACCCAAAAGTTATCCGCACGTGTTACACATTCAGTTGGAAATATATGGTAATTTATATATATATAGCCTTGACTTGTGTAACTTTTGGCACTCGATTTAATTGCAGTTGTTTGGTTTCTTTCTATTTTTTTTTTATTTTTGTTTTTTGCTTACTTTTTATTTGTGCTGTGCCTGGCAGTATTCTGCACTGTCTAGATGAAACTCCATAGATGTGGGAACAGGTCTAACCAACTGAAAGCAGAATATGAGAAAGATACATTTATTAATAAGGAACCGCATTAACTTGGCGCATAATGAGTCAAATAATTATGTAAATGATAACAAATTGTTTTGTCAAAGTTTCAAAATATATATATATTAATATATATTCTCAAGTCAAAAGTATATTTTCATAATTCTTTGTTTTATTTTCAAGAAAAACATATATTATTTTTTCAAATATAGACACAACAAAATATCATTTTATAGTATATGGAAAGAAAACATATTTTTCAGATAAGTATGTTAAATTTGTGTGTGTCGTGTCTAATATATAGATAATATCTTGAGCAAATATTTGGTTTTCTTTTGAAGGTGCGGGGCTTGTCGGTATTCGACTATTAAATAAAGCGACACAAGCAATTGAATTTTGTTGAATTTCTATTCTTCATTTTTGTTGTTGTCGTTTTTGGCATAATGTCGATAAATAAATGGAGGGTGCTCTACCACACAAAGCTGTATAAGTTTACTACCAGCAACTTTTAGCGTTTAGCTGTAAACGTTCAACAAATTAACAAGCTTTTGAAAATTATATAGCTATATAAATTGTTTATTTTTATTTTTTACACATATGTTTATAGTACTCGGGTACATGCAAATAAGTGTATTTATTTCTGTGAATTGGTTTAGTCACTCTTTTGTTGTGGCTTTCACTTTTTTATATCTCGAGCGCATTTTATTCACCGAATCACGGGAGAATGCTGATGATATCAGCTGTTTTACTTGGCGATTTCCTCGGGTTTTTACTTGACTTATGCAATGGATTTGATTTTGTTTTGCGTCTTTGCAATACTGAGAAAAACACACAAACAAACGCACACACACACACACACCCACACAGCGAAACACAAATACTTATATATATATAAATATATATATATTAAATTAAGAAATATATATTTACATATGGAATATAGAGAGTGGCACTCTGATTAAATCGCTTATGTATTTACACTGTTAACTGTTACTTGGGAATCTTAATCGCCTGTAATGCGACGTGATAGAATCTCGATTAGATATCGACAGGTGTCAATTCGAAGACGCTGATCGATTACAACACTGAGCAGACACCAAACGCTGCGTGATGAACACTCTTTCATCTTTTGCTATCGACTGAACGTACGTTGCCGCCACCAGCCAACTCAATGCGGGCACAAACACTTACTGTGAGAGCACGCGAGAGAAATGAAGAGAGCGAGAGAGCGCCAGACGAGATGTGACGCACAACTCGATGGAACGACTGAACAACTGAACGAAGAAATGAACGAACTATTGCTCGCTTTATTTGTTTGGTTTCCTCTCTCATCCATGACTTCCCGCTCTGTGACGCACATTTCTACACTCGCTCAGCGCTAGAATATGGACAAAGATACATTTGTATGTGTGTATACACAGCTGCGGTCAAAATAATAGTAGTCATTTTAAAATTTAGCTACAAAATTATGACAATTTTTTCTAGTACGCAAGCTATCAATACTGACGATAAACAAACATTCAAGAAAGTAATAGCTATACAAATATTAACAACGAAAAATCGAAAGTCTTTAAAACTATCACAAATAAGCCTGTCAAAATAGTAGTAGAATACTAAACACTTAATAAGGAAGGGAGTTTGAAACGAGCTATGCAAATATTGAGAGTTTGCAGTGAGTAAACAGCGCTACCATTATTTTGACCGCAACTGTATGTACCCAAGTACAATGCACCCGTCTCGGAGTAAACTTTTGCGTTTCTGGTGCAATTTGATGGCGCTTATGACATCTGTCTAAGCAGGCGAAATGCATCTCATAAAATGGATTTAATTGCTGTCAGCGTTTATTTGTCAATTACTCTTAAAGTGCTCGTCAAATTCAATAAAATTAGGGTGCCGGCGTATTACTTATAGATAAACATGACAGATCATTGGGGAACGAACTGACAATTCAAACTCACAGAAGTTTCTCATGTAGACTCTACAAAGAGAGTGAGAGAGATAGCATCGGAGGTCTGTTTCATAAAAAAGAAAATAGAAGCCAAAAGAGTGAGAGAATGTGACAGAGAGAGAGAGAGAGATAAGAGGGAGGGCAAAAGAGAGCGCTTTAGAGACGGGCCTCTGTTTTTGAAATGTTTTTATTTTTGGATGTTTTCATTTTGTATTGCTACATTTTCCATTCAGAATCTAAAAATGAATTTAGATATATGCATATATGCCTGACACGCGCACAGTCGTTAAAACTAACAAAATATATATATATATATATATTATACATATTATGTAATATTAGGGTTGTTCCATTTCTCCGTATCAATCAATCAAGCAGATCTTTAAAAGATACCATAAATATATAACTAGCGAGCAAGTCGAAAGGCAACTTTGGAGCCAAGGCCAATTTTTGTTATTTAAGAATAAATAACAAACCAAGTTGCGACAGTTATATTATATACAATTAATAACTGAGGCGCACACGACAATAAAAATACACCATCAAGGTCAGTCGGACCGCAAAACAGTTGCAAATGTATCCAACGATGGAAATGGGACTGGGTACAGTGGAAAAGCTGCTCAAATTGAAACCAGTTCAACTTATAACGTGTGCAAGGCAAAACTAGATTTGCTTGCTGCTTATGTAACAGGTACATCATACATATATATAAATATGTATATATATATAAATAATACCTTGCACTTGTAGTGATGAAAACTGTAATTTATAATGTATTATTCCAGTTAGTCACACACAGGCCTTTCGTCGTTCACAGCTCAACCCACCCACCCCTCGCGTCAATAAAAGGCCCCATGCCACGCTTCGCTGCATCTGGTGTATCAGAGGTAGTGGCCAGGGGGCCTTATATCTCTTACATTATATATATGTACATATACGTATGCATATTAGATAGGTGCTGTATGTGTGTGTGTATTTATGTGAGTGTCGTCAATTTTACGGCAGTGATTTTGACCATTGAAATTGTGGCTGGGTAGGTAACAGGCAGAAGAAAGCATAATATATATATATATATTCCTGATCAGCATAAATAGTCGAGGCGATTTAAGCATGACCCTCATGTCCCTCACTCTTAGAACACTCTCATATATCATTATTCTTATTATTATGGTGGGGCTTCAATTTAATATATTGTGCCTCCTTCTGATCAATCCGGAATCGTCTACAATTTCTGTTCTTTACGCGCAAATCTTAATACCTAGAATATTGCAACATCTTCTGGCTATTCCGAATGAGAATGAGTGCTCAATTGTCACAAAATCGCTAAATTTAGTTGCTGATTATACCTAGCTTAGCTGACTGAGCAATATGTATATATACATATACCAAAGGCAGATCAAATTTATTTCATTTATTATCAATAATTCCACTTGATATAATATTGATCAATTATACAAATATCATCAAAATATCTTAAGAGACTTAGAGAAAATCGTGTCAATGACGTCTACTTATCTTCAGGGTATCTCCAGATCGAGCTCTCTCGACTACAACATTCTTACCTGTTAAACGTATGGTTTTAATGCAGCTCTCTGACCTTCGAACCGATAGTAAAATCAAATATAAATATTTCTGCCGCGGCAATCCCAGGAAAACTTAAATGTGTGCGTTTCTAGCAATTGCTGTTCACATGTGTAATTATTGTTCCCAGTTTTAACTAAACAGATTTTCGCTTCGCTTTCAGTTCACACGCCACATGCAATATGTCTGGCGAATGTCTGGGTCTGGGTCTGGGAGTCTGAGTCTGAGTCTGGGGTTTGTTTAAATGTTTTCCCTGTTTATAATGGGCACGTGTAGACATATCAAATGACAGCCGGATTCAAATTTCAACCCAGACTTGTTCCATTTATTTTTTTAAGTGATATACAAAAAATGCAGCAGAGGGGTTGATTCCGGCTGTGAATTTTGATATTATTTTTTTTCTCGTCAATTTATATATATGTATATATATATATTTAAAGGTGCCTTGAACCCGGCTACTGTTCATCATTGTTAATATCCAGACATAGAATTCACTTAATGCTTATCCCTGCACATTTATTTTCTTATTTTTTAAGTGGACAATATTACCTTCTCGACATTTTGGTTGGGTTCCCGCTTGGCTGTGTTGCCTTTGTCTCTTTGTTGTTGTTTTTGTTGCTGTGTGTTTGTGTGTATGTTTCACAATGGCATTGACTTGTCTGGCCCGAGTGCAATCAACTTTGGCTCTGCCCAACCTTATCCTCCATTTCTAGTTCAAGCAAAAGCTTCTAAGCATTTCTCTCTTCTCTCTGGTCTTCTCCCTCTTCTCTCTGGTCTTCTCACTCCTCTCTCACTTTAACTTCCTGCTGTCGCAATTTCAAATTCAAGTTCGCTTATCGTTTTCCGTATGGAAATCTCTTGAAGACATATCTCCCACATTTTTTTCATTTGCAGCCAAAAAAACTCGAATTCAGCTGAAACTTTGATGTTATTATTTATAACTTAAGATTAGATTAGCTTACAGCACAAAATGTGAAGTGCCATATAAGGAAACAACTTATTCGTCACAAACTGAAATCTGTCAAGTGCAGATCTACAACAATAATATACATACATACACATATATCAGTCAAATATTCGCTTTAACCCGAAATTATTAAATTATGCTAACTAATTTACTTTAAAAACCGACAATACTCTATGTATGGCACTATCCACATCAGAATCTGCAGATTATTTTAAAATACAATCATTTAATTGAAGTAATTTACTTTTTCTAGTTATAGTTATTAATTAAATAATTACTTGCTAATTAAAATATTATTTATTTCATTATTAATTATTAATTGTTGGGCATTGTGAAATCTGGCTATAAGTCATCGATTTTAATCGAAAAAGTTATTATGGCTAAATCGCCTCATAGGATGATATTTATCAGGAATATATATTCTTAATGGGATCGGAGTTGCTTCCAACTTTCCCGTCACATACGCGTGCACAACTTTCATATACCCATTTTTACCCATTATCAATGGGTATAGAAACACATTAGCAGGTAATTTGCTCAAGTAAATATTTAATTATTTTTGATAATTACTCAGAAGGGGAAGCACACAAAATGTATACATAAATATTTAAACAAGCTGCTCCTTGGCTGATTGTCCTGAATGTTTAATGCATTTGTTACTTGTCCAATTGGAGTACTTCCATCAAAAAACAATTACAATGCTATTACTAGCTAAAACATGTTTATTCGCTTAATAAACAAACCAAAATTGGCAAACAAAGTTCAGAGTTGAGAGTGCGAAAAAACAACAAACATTAGCAATGGCATTATAGTAATATTTGTTCGTATTGAGAGCACTGAGTAAATGGAACACATAAGCCCGCAACTAGGACGCAACTAGCTCAACGGGTCTGCTCCAAATTATCGATTTTACGACCAGGAAAGAGAGGAGGGTGTGGGAGAGAGGAGGACCGGCAGCAAAGTGGAGCGTTAAACTTGGGGACGACATTTCCGAGACACCCAACAGCGACAGACGAGGGTCGTCCAACAACAATTTCAACTATGTATTTAATTTAACAAACTGTCGATGATTTTGTGAAGTATGCTACACTTGACTTGAGTATCGCATTTGAATGTGGACTTATTCTGATTGGCTATTGGAGGCAGTTATATATATAAATATTTGCCTATGTCAAATTACGTTTATCTGAAAAAGTTACACATAAATTATATATATTTAATCAATTTATATAAAACACATAAATCAAACTAATTTTTTTGTTAACAAATAAAATATTTGACAGTTACAAATTCCTCCTCAGTTTCTCAAAGCTGCAAGTCTTAACACATAAATAAAACATTTATCAAACAAATTCTGTTAAAAAAATCAAAAAAGAAAAATATTTGCCTGTTCCAAATTCAGTTGCTCAACACCGCAAAGTTTTACACATAAATCCAACATATATCAAACAAACTTAAATAATCAAATAAAATATTTGCCCCCAATTCCGTTTTACACATAAATCAAATGTATATCAACAGCATAATTTGCTTTGCTGTTCAAATATTTTGCCGTCAAACAATACTTTCTGATTTAGCCACACTTTAGCAGTTGTCTGGATAGTTGATCTGCACTTATGCCACTCTCCTTTTTTATATTTGAAGTGCCCTTTAAAAATAGTTTGTTGTCTGCTGATAATGTGTTGTTTGTAGCTGAGTCGTTTTTTTGTTCTGTCGTCAAGCGGCGGCAATAATAATTTTCAATGACGTCTTTTTAAGCCGGCAAATGCGTCAGCTTTATCGCTTTTATCGCAAGGAAGCAAACATTGTACGTGCTTGTGTTTATGTATGTGCGTAAGTGTATGTAAATAAATGTATGACTGATTGTTTCAATATTGTGTGTGTGTGTGTGTGTGTGCAGCAAGAAGTTGAGTCAAGCGTTGTTTGTCTCGAAGACACTGTACAATTATCAATCAAACAATGTTTTGCAGGACTGATGAAATGCACATGCACATTCCACTCATGCCATGCGCAGGAAAGAACCCGTTACAAGGTTATCCAGTCAAAAAATTGTCGTTGACGTCGAATGTTCTTGTTGTCGTTGTTGTTATTGTTGCGTTAGCTGGGAGCCAACCACAACAACATTTGCTCAACTATATTTAGACATGTCTGCTTGGTGATTCTACTGCTCTCCTCTTCCCGTCTCTTTCTCTTTCTCTATCTACAGCAACTAATAGCTACCGACGACTGTCGACTGACGTTGTAAGCGTATTGCATGTTTTGGTGGCTTTCGTCCTTTTCTATATTTAGCCATGACAACATGTACATTTTATCCAATGATGAAATTCGCACGCTTTGCGGAAACGTGACAATAACAAAAAGAAAACCAATGTTAGTTATCACTATTTCATCAGTAAATGCACCACAAAAAAAAATCATTTCATTAATTAATTTAAACTGGAATTGTCTATTGGAATGAGCTAAGTGCAGACCCTTAACTTCCAAGAATATTCCACTAAATTTGCACAAGATTTCTTAATCTTATCTGTCAGTGTCATGCACACACACACATAGATAACTATTTATCTACATACACACAGCTCATATACCTGCCTCAAGTGACAATTTACAACTACCAAAAACTAAATTTGACAATTTATTCAAACATAATAAACGGTAAATGTGTGTGTGTGAATAATAACATACTAGAATATATACAGATATAGTTTAACATATGTGTAACATATTTATTTGTGTATGTAGACATTTTTGTGTTTGTCTAATTTGAAAGTGGCTCAAGGCGCATAACGAAACAAGAAACAAGAGCATCCAAATAGAATAATACAGTTGATTGGGAACGCTGTTGGATCCCATGCTTTTCATATATGTATTGTATGTGTCTGTTTCGGTTTGTCTTTTGTGTTTTTATCAAGAATATATAATATAACAAAATGAAAAACAACTGAATCTACTGAATACGGCGTACATTATCATTGAACTTGTTCAAGGACAGAGACAGACAAACGCAGAACGAAAAGGAAAGTGCAAGAAGATTGTGTTAATGGGCGCAGTTAATTTGAATTAACTGTGCTTTTCCCCATCGCAATCCTCCGGCTACAAACTTTTTCAGCTGTTGCGCTCGCTCTCTCAATGTAAGTTAACAGGGCGGAACTAACAGGTATGAATGTTAATGTAGTATATATATATATATATTATCACTAAGCGCAGAGATTACATGTATATAATATACATGGATGTAATGTCTGCTTAGTTATATTCATATGCACATTTATATTAATGATGTGTTTTACGGTTATGCATCTGCTGTTAATGTGACTGTTGCTGTTTTGTTTTTTTCTTTTGTCCGCATTGACGCAAATGACAAGTAAAATATATCGAATACTTTGCGACGCATTCTTAAGTGAGTGAGTGAGTGTGTGTCTGTGTGATGGAGACAAGACAAAAACAAACGAAAATAATATACATAATATATATGTGCGTGTTGATAGAGAATAGCGCCACCTACCGGACAAAAGTGTTTCCCATAATAATTGATAATTAAAAACAAAAGATAAATTTCTACAAAAACTTTTTCTTGCGTACAAGATGCGTATCGCGTTAGAATAAAATTCAACTGATTCGATTCTCATATTTTTTTGTCTTTGTGAATCTGCTTTTTGTAGTTTTTCCTTTTTTTGCGCCGTGTTATTTCTGTTTGTGCAGTTTGACGTTGATATGATAAATCTGCTTAAACATTTAACAGATTAGATATTAGCGAGGAGCTCGTGCTGGCATACATACTTGTGCATGTATGCATGCACACATACTTGTGCACCATTGAGAGTAATTAGCGAAAGAAGAAGCATTCGCTTTATTTCCATGTTCCAGTTCTGTTTTTTTTCTCTCTGTTGCACTACATTTCACCATTACTGTAAACCGGGTCAAAGCAGTGCTGAAATTTACTTTCGTCGACGTCACAGTTATGTATATTTATATAAACACATATGTATGGGTATATAGGTCATTCAGCTGACACATAGAATGTGCCAAAAAAAAGATATACACATGCAATTAAATGTGAATTAAATTAATTCAAGCATTGCAATCAATTTCACCAAAGTGGAAATCTTTTTGAATCATTCCACTGCACACACACATGGACGGCTGTTCATCAGAGCGAGATAGACTGATATGTAAGACGGGCCAAGTGTTAAGTTTTAAGTTAAAGCAATTAACAGAATTGCATATGTGTGCATCTTATGGGAATTAAATTTCCAGTAAACACTCACATTCATATAAACATCACTATTTTTATTCACATATGCATATCTATATTTGACTGGCTATTTTTATGCTTAATTTAATGATTCCATTTTTCACATTTGATTTACTTACCACAATTGCCATACACATTTGAGTATAACTTTGAGACGTTTTTGTTGCTTTTCGTGGTACGAGAAAAGGAATTTCACGCACACACACACTCACTCACACAGACACACACACTTACACGCGCACACACACACCAATGCAATACAAAACTCCGCTACTTTAGTTCGATTTTTGAAGATATTTTTCCGGCTGGCTTATTTTTTTCTTTGCTGTACTCGTTTTAGGAACGTTTTATATTTAACTCGAGAGGCAATTTATTGGTTGCGGGAGACATTAACGCGAATTTTGGCTTCTTGCTGCCGTGGTCAAAAAATATATTTTAACCTCAAATTTTCTTGCACCCAATTGAGAAATGAGAATGAGACACACACAGCGACACAGCGAAATAAGGCCGAAGATTGCAACTGGTTTTTTAGTTGGTTTTATTAAGTACTCGACTACTTATTACACAATTAACTTTGGGTTTAATTGCATTAATTATATTAAATTTGGGCACGAGCGTAAGTCCCTCAAACACGAATATTTTTTTGTTAGTAGCTAGTAATGTGAACGTAACTCGTTGAAGATGAAAATACCATTCAATTGCACAAAATACTAAAAGATTTGTGTTAGACTGGCTGTAAAGTGAGGAGCATTTCGACTTGCTTGCCTATCATTTGCACATCTAATAGTGCATAATAACTATTAATTTACACAAATTAAATAAATTCATTCATGACAATCATTTCAAAATGCAACACAGTACACTTATGAATGTCACAAGTTAAATATTTTCATATAAATTCGTTTCTGTTAAGTGAGGAGCAATTCGGTTTGGCAGCATATAAATTGATTTCATTTCTTGGTGCATTTTCAGCATTCAAAATGCCTAATGTGGAGTCGTGTTGTAAGGTGTGGAGCAATTCTGGTATTCAGCAACTAGTTTGATTGTCTTACACATTTTTTAGTGCATTTTTGTGTTTTATTATGCACAAACAAAAGTAAACTTTTTTTATTAAAGCCACAATCGAGAAATGCCAAAGCGAAAAGCTGACTCAACAGACAACGAAATGGCAAGCATTGCTCAAAAATCCACATCCAAACAGGTAACTCCAGGATAACTGTGAAAGTTAACAGTACTTAATGTTAAATTATTATTCCAGGCCGAGGAGAAATTTACAATCAGCACAGAGGATCCGCTCGCCGAATATGTAAAATTAATTGAGACAAAGGTAACTGTTGATCAGATCGTGGACGATGCAATTACCAAGGAGAATTTCAAGCAAATAGCGCAAGCCGCTCGTGACGTCATCTGGCAACTGTTGTTCAGCAGTGACGTCAACGCTGAGTCAGAGAAAAAAGCGAGCGATTTGCTCGAGGAATACAAAAGCGATGCCTGCTTCTACGCACCTTGGCCATATAACGAATGGATCGTCAAGGTGCGCGACGAGCTGCTGAAGCGGGAGCAGCTCAGCTTTTGGCGCGAGACAATTGTGCGCAAACAATTGGGCCCCTGCTGGTCGCGCGACTCCGATTTGTTTGACGGCGATGATGAGCCACCGTTGGAATTCTATGCACATGCCGGTTGCATTGCTCCGTTTGCCGCTAGCTTGAAGGTGCGGGCTGCCGAGAAGGCAGCCAGCGGGGATGAAGATACGGCAGCCAGCAGCGAGGCGGAAAGGGGCACAAATAATGCAGCTGCTTTGGCGGGCGACTTTGAGGCACAAATAGGCAAAGAGCAGCCGCTAACCGATTATCGTGAGCTGATGAAGCGTTATGTGCTAACCACGGTGATTGTGCCGGATGACATCCACAAACAGAATGTGGATAAGATTGGGAAAGCGGCACGTGCCGCCATTTGGCAGTTGCTCTTCGAGGGTGACACGCCCGAGCAGGCGGATTACGAGAAAGCATCGGAGCTGTTGCTAGAATACAAAAGCGATTGTGGCTTCTATGGGCCCTGGGAGTACAACGAGTGGATTGTCAAGCTGCGCGATGAGCTCATCCAGCGACAGATGCTCAGCTTTTGGGGCGATACGATTGTGAAGCTGGAGCTGGGTCCTTCTTGCTCGCGTGACTCGGATTTCTTCGAGGCCGACGAGGCGTTGCCCGTGGAATTCTACAACAAAGCTGGCTTCAAGGCACCATTTAACCAACGCGAAAACGAAATCTCAGATTAACTGTTTTGTTAACATTTCCAAACACACATTTAACCAACGAGTGCTAATTTGTCAATTGTCCAATAATTTGTTAAGTTTTTTCACATCGAATAAACAAAAGAAATAAATAAAGAGAAACAACCACTAAAATTAAAAGTTTTTTCTTGTTTGTGTTGGGAGTGCAACAGGTGCAACGTGCACCTTAATGAATTGCCATAAATTATGCCCCAGATTAAAACACGCTAAAGATTTATACAATTTTCATCTGAATTCCGCCGACTCACAAATATAATTTTGCATTGATGACAATCATTTCAAAATGCAACACAGTACATTTATGAATGTCACAAGTTAAATATTTTCATATAAATTCGTTTCTGTTAAGTGAGGAGCAAATCGGTTTGGCACCAAATAAATTGATTTCATTTCTTGGTGCATTTTCAGCATTCAAAATGCCTAATGTGGAGTCGTGCTGTAAGGTGTGGAGCAATTCTGGTATACAGCAACTAGTTTGATTGTTTTCCACATTTTTTAGTGCATTTTTGTTCTATATAATGCACAAATAAAAGTAAACTTTTTTTATTACAGACAAAGCGAAAAGCTGACTCATCAGACAACGAAATGGCAAGCATTGCTCAAAAATCCACATCCAAGCAGGTAACTCCAGGATAACTGTAAAAGTTAACAGTACTTAATGTTAAATTGTTATTATTTCCAGGCCGAGAAGAAATTTACAATCAGCACAGAGGATCCGCTCGCCGAATATGTAAAATTAATTAAGACAAAGGTAACTGTTGATCAGATCGTGGACGATGCAATTACCGCGGGGAATTTCAAGCAAATAGCGCAAGCCGCTCGTGACGTCATCTGGCAACTGTTGTTCAGCAGTGATGTCATCGCTGAGTCAGAGAAAAAAGCGAGCGATTTGCTCGAGGAATACAAAAGCGATGCCTGCTTCTACGCACCTTGGCCATATAACGAATGGATCGTCAAGGTGCGCGACGAGCTGCTGAAGCGGGAGCAGCTCAGCTTTTGGCGCGAGACAATTGTGGGCAAACAATTGGGCCCCTGCTGGTCGCGCGACTCCGATTTGTTTGACAGCGATGATGAGCCACCGTTGGAATTTTATGCACATGCCGGTTGCATTGCTCCGTTTGCCGCTAGCTTGAAGGTGGATGAAGATACGGCAGCAAGCAGCGAGGTGGAAAGGGGCACAAATAATGCAGCTGCTATAACGGGCGACTTTGAGGCAAAAATAGGCAAAGAGCAGCCGGTAAACGATTATCGTGAGCTGAAGAAGCGTTATGTGCTGACCACGGTGATCGTGCCGGATAACATCCACAAACAGAATGTGGATAAGATTGGGAAAGCGGCACGTGCCGCCATTTGGCAGCTACTCTTCGAGGGTGACACGCCCGAGCAGGCGGATTACGAGAAGGCATCGGAGCTGTTGCTAGAATACAAAAGCGATTGTAGCTTCTATGGGCCCTGGGAGTACAACGAGTGGATTGTCAAGCTGCGCGATGAGCTCATCCAGCGACAGATGCTCAGCTTTTGGGGCGATACGATTGTGAAGCTGGAGCTGGGTCCTTGTTGCTCGCGTGACTCGGATTTGTTTGAGCCCGACGAGCCGTTGCCCGTGGAATTCTACAACAAAGCTGGCTTCAAGGCACCATTTAACCAACTCGAAAACGAAATCTCAGATTAACTGTTTTGTTAACATTTCCAAACACGCATTTAACCATCCAGTGCTAACTAGTCAATCGTCCAATAATTTGTTAACTTTTCTCACATCGAATAAACAGAAGAAATAAATAAAGAGAAACAACCAGTAAAATTAAAAGTTTTTTCTTGTTTGTGTTGGGAGTGCAACAGGTGCAACGTGCATCTTAATGAATTGTCATAAATTATGCCCCAGATTAAAACGCTAAAGATTTATACAATTTTCATCTGAATTCCGCCCACTCATAAATATAATTTTGTGATATGCTCTTATACGCCTGCCGAGGGTATACTTGTTTTGTTGTGCACTTTGTAACGCACTGAGAGAAATGTCTACAATGTCATTATGTAAATATATATTCTTGATCAGCTTTGCTGGGCGAGTCGATATAGTCATGTTCGCCTTTTCCCATAAAACTTGTTATGTATCCATTATTTAGCTTGCATGAACAACTTTGTGTTTCCAAAAATATCTAAACTTTTTCAATCTGCTCATTATTATGATCTTAAGAGTTAAAAAAAAACCATCAAAATCGGTTTAGTATTTCAAATAGTGTTCACTGGAACAAGCGAACTGGTTTTTTAAACTTAAAAGTCAAATCTAGTTATATATTTGGTGAAGTGGTGAAGTTTCAGTCGGAATTTAAAAAAAAAATGTCAAAAATAGTGCACTAAAAACGGTTAACAATTTTTTAAATTCGTTAAAAGAATTTAAATTTAGATATAATACAAGAAAAAAATTGAAAATTAGTTTTGTTTATTTATATAATGTGAACTAAAGCAATCTATAATTAAATAAATTTGAAATTTAGATTTCATTTTATATATTTATTTGATGTGGACGAAAAATGCATAAATTTGTACAGGTTGTAATAATTTGGAATATAAAATTAAATTTCGGATTAATTATTTGCTAGGCTTTGAGTAATTTAACAGAAAAACATTGAAAAAAATGATTTTATTTTTAATTTCATTTTATTTTTCTATAATTGAAATTGTTTAAGTGTTAAGTTTATTGTTGAAATATATAATTCATTAATTAGTTGCTTAAACCATGAATTTACAAAAAAGATTTTAAAAATACAAATATTAAATTAAACATTTAAAATACTTCAAAATTTATTGTTATACAAATAAAAGTATTTAAAAATAAATTTAAAATGATAAAAAATAAAATAGAGGATATAAATATTTGCGAGAATTGATGACAATTTGGTGGTGTCCGTTCTGCAAGTGTATGCAATATTCGATGTGCCTGAGATCGAAGTTCTCACTTATTTTGCTGACTCTCCAGAGAAAGTTGTTGTTGTAGTTGTTGTTGTTGTTGCTCTCTTGTGTAATATTCGCAATATTCCGCAGTTGGTAATAAATAAAAATGTATTTTGGCGAGTCGGCCAACATGAAATATGTGTGCTCTTGTGTCCTATCCGATTTTCATGGCAGTGGCAGTGGCAATACATAGAGTGGCTGCAGAGAGTGGTTGCTGTTGCTGTTGTTGCAACGAACACACTCGAGTCATATTTCATTTTTATTATCTCTCTCTCGCTCTCCACGCAGCGGCATCTGCAACAAAAGCTGCGGCAACAGCAACGTGCGGCAGGCGTGGCAAGCGAAAGTATTGCGAGCCAAGTAACTGTCTGAAAATTCCAAAGTTTAGTATAAATATTTACTTGTAAAATATTTAAATATTTTATAATAAATAATAATAAATAAAAATAAATATAATTTTTATTTTGTATTATTTTGTTTTGAATTATTACAAGTTAAATAAGAATAAGATTTTTTGCAACGTGTGCTTAAATAATTAATTTTCTCTTCAATTTGTGCATTTTGATAAATATTTTAAATATGTCACTGACTTCTCGTATAGTTCGCTTTTTTATATTTTTTTTTAAAATAAGTTTACTGGTTATAAATATTATTATATTTTGCAATATTAGTTAAGTATAAAATGCAACTTTTGCTTAAGTTATTTCATTTTTCTTAGTTCAAGTTTGAAAATGATAAATATTTAAATAATTCATTGACTTGGTTCATTCTACTTGTTCCATTTTTTTTTTATCAGTTCTATAGTTATAATTATTATTTTTATTATGTTTTATATATTACAAATATATATAATAAGGTAAATTAAAAAATAAATTCGTGTTTGGAAACTGTACTTCGAATTAGTTATTAATTTCATTTATTAAGCAACAAAAGTTATTAATGTTTAAATTATTAAATTCATTTTTGAAAATCAGAAATTGTTCGCCTGCCACACTTTAAGTAACATCACACCAAAATAAATAAATAAAATATCATTTAACTTGAAACTATTTTTGAAATATTTAAATCGTTTAAAGCGAAATTTTTTTAATTTATTTTAATTTGTTATTAATTTTTTTTTTTGTACAATTTACGTTTTTTTTTGTGAAACATCTATAAGTCATAATTACATAAATGACAATCAGCATTTTCGTTCCTGTTTTAGTTACTTTGAAAATTAATCATTTATTGCCTGTAGAAGACCTTATATCTTGTGGACCTTAAATAATAATAATAATAAAAATAAAAATACTCAAAATCCTTTTGAAACTATTAAAATATTAAATGAACTTCTGTTAAGCAAAAACAAATTATTTAAGAATCAGATGAATGGACTTCTTGTCGTAACCTATCCGAATAAGTTATATAGTTATAGTACAAATCTATTCAACAAGAATGCTGAATTATGTCACTTAATGTAAAATATATAAACTATATTATATAAAATATATATATAACTTGTTTTAAGCATGTTTTCATCACACAAATAGTAATACATAATCAAAATTAAACAAATAAACGAAAGTTTTCTCATCTATTTTTCAGGTTTTCACTATAAATATGTCATCGATATTTAATATTAGTAACTTTGTTTAAAACTTAGTCAACACTTAATTTGTGTAGTAGATTCACTTCTTGCTTTTATTATAATTACTTAAGTAATATATTTAACTACTTCCGTGTATTTGTACATTAACGAAAACTGGCACATTGTGTAAATGGTATTTATTTTGTGTATATTAGATGTGAATAATATTTTATGCATTGAACTGAGATATTTGTTTAGAAATAGGTTTGCTAAATAATTAACTAGAATACATATGTACTTCCATAAAGGCTTAAAATTAAAATGGGTCTAACTTAGAAACAGTTTTCTTTGTTTTTCTTTTTAATACGTATTTTTTTTGTGTTTTTTTTTGTACAGTTTCTTGTATTGAATAATTTTTTATTAATGTAATTCAACATAGGGTAAATTTAAGGGAAAAAATACACACAAAAAAAAGAAGTTTGAGTTGTTAAAAACTATGGAATTTTCGTTGCACTGACTAGAGAACATTTTTTGAGAATCAATTAAATAAACTTGTTGAATCAATTATGCAAAATTAAGTTAAGCACATAAATGAAAATTGGACGGCAACGCAACAGAACGAAACAAAAAAAAAATTCGCGTCCAATTTGGTTGAACATTTAACATTTGAAGATTTCACTCGGCATAGAGCAGACGGGAGCGGGATTTGCACAGAACGCGTGAACGTCCCAAAGAGCCATCGATGGATTTGTCGCCGCCATCGCTATCGCCACAATTCCATGACTTGGTCTTGGCGCGAAACAGACGATATGCCTCATTGTAGGCGGGCGCCAGCATGGGCACATAACTGCTCGGATCACATAGATCCGTGTAACGGCCATGGAACTCCTTGTAGCCATTGTGGAGCAGATACAGCTCCGGATAGTCCAACGATGGATAGTTATGCGTATGCACATTGCGATCGTTGGTGCGCAGGAAGCGCATTAATTTCGGGCCACGCTTCGACGAGAATTCACAGTGGAACACATAGATGCGGCGACGATCCGCGGTGGATGCCTCCGCCGGAAATGCAGCCCTGATCTGCTCGTGGGTATACAGATTGAGGGCACCACGTATATGGCCGCCATCGAACTCATACGGATAGCGACAATCGATAATCTGATAATCAGTCTCCAACAGCTCGGGGAATTCGCCACGCAGCAGGCGAGCCAGCGTTTCGCTGGAAATGGTCTTCAGATCACTGTGATGCATCCCGCTGTGCAGGACGGGCAATGTGCACGGCTTGCTGAGATCCCCAATCAATTCCGGTTCACCGCCCAATGCATTCAGTATATCCGCATCATTCATGGACACCGTCTTCTTTAGCGTGGGCGTATCATTCAACGTATCCATGCTGAGACAACGACGCACCGGGCTGGTTTTCAGTTGGCCAGTGATCAGTGCATCCAGATCGGAGGGCAACTTTTCCAGGGAGGAGGATGACGGCGACAGCGCTTGTTCATCCAGCTCAAACATCGCCATATATTCATCGTCCAGTGAGGCACTGGAAGCGTAACTCGAAGAGATGCTCTTGCTGTACGTGAGCAACTTGCTCGATTTTGGAGTGCCCCCATTGAGGATTGTGTTGCGCATTGTGTGCGACAGTTCGGTGATGGGGGAGGCGATCTGTTGTTGCAGCAACGTTGATTTGTAACGCTTAGCGGCATGTGAATCCTGACCGACATGATTCACTTCCAGCAGCTGATCACATTCCAGCAGCAGGCTGAGTCTCTTATTCGCCATGATGACACCGATTTCGATCAGCTGCTCAATTTTACCAACAGCTGTTTGGCTTCGTTAATTCTTATTGATTTGTTGTTGATCTTTCCTTTTTGTTTATATGATAATTATTATTGTTGGCTGCAATACGCAAACAATTTTGTTCAAAATGCACTGCGCTTTGCTGCTCGCGTCTCCCGGATTTTTGCGCCCTTTTCTTCTCGTCTTGTTGGCGCCTTTTTATTTTCCTCTCATCCCGCACACACACAAGTGCAAGCGAGCGTGCACGTTCGCCGTATGGTAAACAGAGATAGTGTTAGAGGTGGGCGATAGTTCGATCTTCAACTTTGTCAGCTGGTTTCTATATTCACCACACTCGATTGATTTTGGTTGATTGCTTATTTTTGAAGCTTAAGTGAAATGTTATTGGGAATTGACATAATAATACTAATTTACTACACATGTGCTTAACAGGGTTGGGTAACAATTTGGAGTTTAGCCAAAGGCAACCCAAAAAGGGACATTTTGTTTGCAGAAGCTAAGGAATTTTTAGCATAACTGTTAAGTTTCAAATTCTGCTGAGCAAAAAGCAAAACTGCTTTATCATTTGTTGTATTATGTATATTAATAATGGGAAGGACTATATTGTTATTGAGTAAAATGGTCCAAGGAACCGAAGGAATTATGAAATGAGTTATGAAAATATTGGATATTTAAATTACATGAAGCAGTACTATTATTTTGACCGCAACTGTATACGCATGCAAGGGCGGATTTACTTCATTTATTTCCCTGAATATGTCAACTGCAATGCGAACGTTTAAGTCTCTTAACCAACACTCTGCTTCTTTCCAGCGGCGCATCTGAGTTGTAAATTATAGGTTGACTGTCTGTCTGTCCAACTGTCTGTCTGTCATTTTAATCGGGCACGTTTTAACCTCAACTGTCAGCTGGGTTAAAGAGCCGCTTTTGTCGCCGTTGCCATCGCCTTCGATCTTTAGCTGTATGTCATTACCAAATTCAACTAAAGTGCTGTCAAAAGATAATTACCGTTTCTGCTTTTGCACAGACAGCCAAACGACACCAACACAACATAACAACAACAACAACAACAATTACAACATCAGCAACAGCAACAACGACAGCAACAAGATTTCAAATGTTAAAACCAGTTTTAAGTTGTTGTTGTTTTATTAAAACCACTAAAAATGTTGATTAATTTGCCAGGTTTTGATACAGAAGTTAATTTTGTTTGTCTGCAATAAATAAATAGTTTGCTTTGCTCGAGAGTCAACGACTAAGAGATACCCTGTTTAACTTCACAAATATTTTTGGAACTCATTATTTTTTAAACGAGTGAATGGAATGAACAGTGAAGTGTTAATTGCAGTAATACTAACTTTATACAAGTCAAAAGGATTTTAATTTGTTGAAATTTTAATAGATGATCAATATTACGGCAAGTTGTTAAATATCTTAATTTGAAAGAAATATATCTAAAATTGTGATTTTTCTTGCCAGCAGATATCGGCTTGTATCGATATTTGCAAAATAAGTAAAGTTATCGATATAACAGAATTTCTGTTACAAATCAGAAAACTGTAGCTGTCATAGACGAACAGAGAGATAAACATGCATAGACTGATTCGTGAGTTGATCAAGATTATATATATACCTTATGGGATCGGAGAATGTTCCCATCATACCCTTCTTACTCATTTCCAATGGGTTGAGTTTCAATCTTTGAGATTTGCGGTTCTATGCGTTCATTTTGCGGTTAATATTCTTAATAGATTTAAGTTGTTATTCCCCTAAATAAGACTTTGGGAGATTATTATTATGTACATATAAACATTACATTTATTTATACATTATCTATGTACTAAGGCTGTCAAGCTGGCTTGAAATGCAATTAATTATTTTAATGTAGACAATCATTAGGAGTTTCATGTTGTGGTCTCTATATTTAATGGTGTTTCTAATGAATGATGAGGTTTCTCAACACAAGCTTAATGCCATTGACTTTTTGTTGAAGTCTGTTAAAATGGGGAATACCACAAATTTGGGCATTGGCATTTCGGATAAAAGTCTTCATTTGGATCTATTAAGGTGCGGTGAGGCTATTTACCTTGACTGTGCAAGTCCGATTAGTGCGCATAGACAAATATAAATATAAGTATATATATGTATATATATACATATTTTACTCTGTTTTGTGTTGATGAATGACTAAGTCGAAGACTGACAACATTAATTAATATCTTAACGTGTTTAACTTTCAAAAGTGCCTGCCAAAACGCCGGTAAAGTAGTTTTTGAAATCGAAACTCAAGCATTTCTCTCCAGCAGCGCTTACAACACCAAATTGACAGCTAACTTAAAATATACGTACACACACACACACACACACACATAGGCACATACATGCATATCTATATATATATTTATCTAAGTATGGGGCCAGTTCATGCTTGTCTGCCACGATTAGTGGCAGCAACTGCCAGCTCCTTAAACCAACTTTATTGGCAAATGAGGCGAAGACGTGCATCATTTTATTTGTATACACTCGAAGAAAAGCGCTGTTCAAAATGCAAATGCACTCGGCTAGAACAACTCTTGCATCATGTACACATATTTTGATGTACTTGAGAAGTTATAAATGAATTTTGATTCAACTAACTTAAAATTGAAGACAACTTTTGAATCAAGTATAAGCATTTTTGTTCTTCAATCAAGTACGCAATAATTAAGACAAGAAGTTTTGTTCTTCAGTTAAGTACAAAATACTTGTCAAGTCCAGTTTTATTCTTGACCTTTTTTGTTCTTAAAATAAATGTAAAGCCATTAAAGTAAGAACTTAAACTCGAATATGTTTCACAGCTGAAACCCTTACTTCTAGTCGACAAGTTATTGATTTAAACTAGATATATCTAGATGCGATAGTAAAAAAAAAACTTAACAAGGAATGGTGCAATTGTAATTTAGAAAATCAACCAAAAAATTCAAATTTAAATATTCTTTTTGGTTTTTTGAAATAATTACTAAATATACAAAAATATGTTGTAAATTACAAAGGGGTTTCTTCTATGTTGAAATAAGTTTGAATTTTAACGGTAACGATAAATATCGCTATGTCGATTAATATTATTGCTATGGTCACACATGTATCGTGTTTAGCTTTATGTATTCTATAAGTTAGTTGCTGTAAAAAAAATACCCTGGTTTTTAGAAGGAAACAAACATCCGCTTTAGAAATATATAGAAATAGATAGCTTCTGACTTGCCGCTGGCTATATTCTTGAATTCAGTGCGATTAATTGCCTGTGTTTCTCCAAGTGTATTTGCACACAGTCTGTTGTATGTGTATGTGGTCATGTGCGCGGCGCGTACAATTATTAATTTGATACGATATAATTGACATGTTGGCGATGCCAAAAGGAAGCACTAACATGGATGCCGACCACAGCCGGATTCGTCGGAGTCGGAGTGAAAGAGTGGCCAAGTTGGCTAAGCTAAGCCTGAGCGACGCATATTAACGCCACACGTCTGTTGCAGCCCAAAAGACCAACCGGGACGGACACTTGGATCTTGGCCACGTCCACGTCCACGTCGACATTCACATTCACGTCTTCGTCGGGCTGGCAGGCAGGCGTGTAAATTGTTTTTACTTAATCGTTGCAGACACAAACGCACATGTTGTTTGCCACAACGTTTGTTGTTGCAAGTTGCTTGCTGCTTGTTGGCTGTTGCCAGTTGCCAGTTGCCAGTTGCTAGTTGCCTCTTTGGCCGATCTCCTCTCGCTGATATCTGTGCCGGCTTCGTGGCTCGCTTTTGGTAATTGCAGTTGGGGCTGTGCTTCTGTGTTACCAACATAAAACCGCCAATCGTCAGACGTTTGTAGAAAATGGTTATTGGTAGCTAACTTGTTGCTGTTCGTTGGCCAACTTAGTCGGTCAGACATGCAAATTTTTCTCTGCTTGTGTGTGTGTGTGTGTGTGTTTGTGTGTGTGCTTGTTGTCTAATGTTAGTTGTTTGTTATTTTCTATGCAAATTTTCGTGTTGTTTTTCTTGTTTGCCATTTGACAAATTGTCTGTTTGACTTAATGATGGAGTATGTACGAGTAGAGGTTGGAACGCTTATATGCATAATTGTGTGCCCATCGAGATGGCCAGCATGGACAACCTGGTCCAGACAACTGACAATATGCTACACATGTTATATTCATCTATGCTGCATCGCAGGAAAGCCACCATTTAAATGCTGTAAAATGCTAATTTTATTATTATCGATGTAAGCGTTTCATGTTTTTCGCATTTTCAGCTTAATAAATCTATTACATGCTATATGGCAAATAAATAAGTCAAAAGTGGGTATCATTTACAGCTATATATACTATATGCTCGCCAGTGTATCTATGCATATTCAATATACTTATATCCTGAACCGATTAAGAGTGGAAATGGAGAAAAGCTTGCAAATGCTGAAGGAAACATTTTTTGAGTGGTTTACCGGTTTAAGGTTTACCGGTTTAAGGTTTACCGATTTTGCTACCAAAAACTATTTACATATTGCACATATTGAACTATATATTTAATAGCTGGATTCGGCGCATCTGCTAATCGAGCTCTCTCGACTATGGCATTCTAACTTCTTTGCATTTATTATTAACATATTAATCTGTACATTATAATATATATCTCATTTCTAATCTACATCTGTATATTTTAAGAGGTCGTTGCTGCTTCTACTTCATTATAGCATTCATCGCCATTCCCATTAAGAAGTTTAAGATTTTCATTATGTTGCTTCGCGAAGTATTTTATGAAATTGGCATTCTCCGTTTTAATTAATATAATTATGTAATATTATTTTGAATGCATTTTTGAACAGTGTTTCCACGGCTCAAATTGAAAACAAGTACAGAGGGAAGTGGAGTCCACTGATTACCAGTGGTCGTCTTAAGTATAGAGGCAATGCCAAGTGGTGCGAGTGGTGCAAGTATTGCCGGTGGTGTGCTCGGAGCTGTGAGTGAAATAAATTGCTTCATAAAATTTTGTAACCATAATTAAGTTGAGCACACGAAACAGATGTGGAGAGTAAATTGTTTTATCAGTCGATAGTTTGTTGCCTGCTATCCCCTCAATGATGGTTAATTTGCAAAGTCCCTCCTCTCTCCGTTCGTTCCCTGCCCAACTCCCCCTATATCGGCACACATACATTTACATATATGACCAATAATCAGGCAGACGGAAATGTGTCTGAAGGCCCAAAGTGTGGCCATTAAGCGATACATTATAATTATGTGAACGAGCCAAGGCGAAACGAGTGAAGTGGAAGTGGTATCGAAGAGTTGGTTTTAGCCAACTCGAGTTCCGAGCCGGAATGCAGCTGCCAACGGAAATTGTTGATAAGAGTCCCGGCCCCATATGATAACATCATCAATAGTCGAGCCCTGCAGGCCTCTGCAATTATTTAAATTATATGCAGCCGCATTTGTGTTCGTTTAAAATGAAATTAGTATAATGCCATGTCTCCTTCTTCTTCTTCTTCTTCTTTTATCTTGGCTGGTTGTTTGGTTGTTTTGCTGGTCGGTTGGTTGGTTTACACCTAAAGTCCATAATCAGTCGACTTGCGTATAATTGGCAGCTCTTGAATCGTCCTAGTCACACCATCTCGCATGCTTTGTCGGCCTCTGCTCATCACTTCTGATATTGCCAGTAATTATATACATATTACATATTTTCACTGTATTTTTTTCGCATCTGTCAGTTTTCTTCTTCTTCTTTTTTCATAATGGTTTTGCAAGTAATTCATCTGGCAAGTTATTATTTTCGTGTCAGCAGCTAATATTGCAGTTTATTCTACAACGGCTAATGGATTTGGCTTATGAGTTAAAAGCGCCTTTTCTTTTTTGAGTTAATGGCAAGTTTATACTTTGGAAAGTAGCTTCTGCTGTTGTTGTTGTTTCTCTTGCTAACAATAACAATTTATTGACTGCAAAATGAGGCAGTGCTTAAACGAACCTCTTAATCTGTGCAGCAAATTACTATCATGAGTCTAATTTGCATAGCATATTATTTTCATAAGTGTACGTCTTAGAAAATGAGTGTGTTATCGGTAGAATTTAGGCAGATTATTGCAAAACACAATCCTAGTTTAAATATCTTACTTTCGAGCAATTATTTAATGATTTACATATGTATCAAATTGAATTGATTTTAGGTTCCGGTTTGACAACTTTATTATCATCGATAACGATCGACAATGTCTACATTATTTTGCAAAAATATATTCGAGGCCAAATAATGAACTTAAATTAAACTCGAGTTTGAAAATTGGTTCAGTTGTGTATCAACGATTTTTTCCATATCTTAAAAGACAATCTTATTGTTGGGTTTTTTACGCGGCAAATGTAAGATGCGCTTTTTTTGGCGGTTTGACAAGGAAGAAAGATTTACTCACTGTATGCATACATCTAGTTGGGGTATCGAACGCAGTATCGATATCCCTGTTATTAACATAAGTAATCGATAATGTTATATTGATATTTTCAACACTTATGAATATGTTATAAATGTTAATAAAATGTTTATCGGAATCTGTACATTTAACTTTTGAATGTTTACTCTCGCATGGGGTAGTCACGATGCTTGTAACGCTTCAGAGAATACGCATACAATGCCATAAGGTAGATATATTACAGATCAGTATTGCTAGCCGATTTCATTTGGCCGTGTTCATCTGTTCGTCTAATTTTATTGCTCCTCAGTTTCAAAGGTTTTTTGATAGCAGCTGAGAGGATCGGATTACTATATTATATATATGTATACATGCCATAGAATAATCGGTTTACAGATGAGTTCTTAATTAAAAACCTTTTTTGCTTAAGAAGTTATATTAATCATAGTCATGCTCTCCACCTTTGGGCAAATAATTCTCTAATTTGTATAAAAAATATATTTGATGTCCTAGATGTCCTTAGATGTCTCCAACTTGACTTCTGTTTACAAAGTAATTTGACCTTGGGTGTGCCTAAGTCAGCCGACTTTCATGCCAGGTATTCCTCAATTGAAATCGAGTCTGCCTCTTGTAAATTAAGGGTAAGTCGCTAAACTAATCTTAACTTCTAAGTCTTGTGCCTTTCGCCAAGTCGAGTGTGTATTCCCGGTTGTCTGCTTCCTGCTCAGACATGCCTGAACCCTTTGGGGCAGCCAAAACATAATAATCCAATTAAGCAGCTAATCAATTTGGGCGAAACAGGAGCCGCTCTCTAATAAAACTGCTGGCTGGCTAATTGCTTTTAGCCAGCGAAGACGGAATGCTGGGTTTCTCCCAAATTGATGGATTAAGTTGACATTAGACAAATAAACGATAAAAGAGTTAATTATTTTGAACTCAAAAGTAATGTGCAGCTCATATCTCATAAATTTGGCAACATAATTAATGTGTTCGTCTGGTTAATTTTTCAAAGAGGAAAAAAAACAGATTTCACTAACTCGACTGGGTTTATCAAAAGCATTAGCAACAAGAAAAATGACTAAAACAAAAGGCAAAGTGTGTAATTTTTATGGCCAACACACACAGCACACACACACACACATACACAGAGAGCTCGTAGAGGTAACACAATTTAACACCGCTGCCAATGTAGCCATCAGGCGGCATGCAATGTTCGGCTAACGAGCAAAAACAACAACAACAACAACGACAACAACAACAACAACAACATTACTGCCCCTGCCGCCGTTGTGGTAATCAATTTTAAAATTTATGACAAAATTTGCAGCTTTAAATTATGCCATTAAGCACGGCATGTAACTCATATCGTCAGGCGGCGTTGGCTTGAAACAACCAACAGCAACAACAAAAAACGAGCTGAAGGAGAAACATGTTAACTGCTTTCTTGCAGCCGTGTGTGTGTGTGTGTGCGAGTGTGTGTGCATGCAATGGCGTTTGCATTATACGCTCGTATTTCGCCACATTCAACAACGCTGCTGCAGAGTTGACGGGTGCCATAACTCATGCCCCGATGCCGGACTCGAGTTGAGAGTCCAACTCTGCCTTGTCCAAGTTGGGGTTGGGGGCAGCAGCGGCAGTTGTTGCAATTACAACTGGACACCACATGCTACAGCTGCCATATGCTCATGTCTGTGTGCGTGTGTGTGCTGTTTGTGTCTGTGTGCTTGTGTGTGTTTGTGTGTGTCGGCGTGTGTGTTAAATATTGCAATTTATCACGCAAATGCGTTTTTCAATTTTAACATGCCGCCAGGCATCATAAAAACGTTACAAACCTACAATATGAGCCAACACACACACACACACACACCCAGAGCAGCACCCCTCCCAGTTAGCATGGCATACTATGTACCAAATATATATATACACATGCCCCCTCAATAAAAAGGGAAGTGGCATACCCCAAGCAGCACCACACGCTGCCCACGTTGATGATGGCTCACGTATCATATTCAGACTGTGAATAAAGACGGCCAATGAATGGCAAAAGATTAAATCGTACAGCCAAGCGGGTGGAGGTGGCAGCGGGGGTATGCCAAGGTGCACATACATCTCTGATGATTTGATGGTTGATGCAACATGAGAAGCAACTTGCCGAACAGTTGCAGCTGCTCCACAGCAAATCAAGTCAAAGTGCTCACAACACACACATTAAATCAAGTCAGATCGTTGCAGTTGAACCGCTCTATTTACTTATTAATATATTTAACTTAATTTGGACAACAAATTTAAGCGAATTTATTTAATTTATTATTGTTTTATATTAATGATTAATATATTGATTTATTATTATGTTGAAAGTTACTTGAGTTGCAGCTGCTTCACAGAAAATCAAACCAAAAGCGCATAAAATATTTACATGTAAAAAATAATAAATGTAAATTTAAGTAAATTTATTTATTAACATTTGTTAATAAATTCAGAAATAAACAATATAGTTTTTATGTAATTTAAACATTAAATATTGTAAATGATATTTTCAAATTTATTTAATTTTTATTATATTTTATGATATATAAATTAAATTTCCAATATTTTAATTGTGTAATTTGAAATCGTTTGTTTCAATAAAATTATAAAAAAGTTAAAAATTTAAATTTGAAAAACTAAATATTTAAATTATAAATTAAAGTATTTAGAATTGAAAAGGCTTACTAACAGTAGACTTTTTTTTGCAGGCTCTATTCTTTAAATATTTTAACATAATTCCATCTTTAAAATTTATTCAGATTAGTTTTGAAACTGAGAAAGTTGCGAGCTTGTTTGATTAATGGGCTGTGAAAATTGCCAGGAAAGTTACTAAACGAATTTTGAAGTAGCTTGCTGCAAGGTATCTAGCACTATAATTAGTTTTAAAGAGATTTTTGAAATACTCAAGGCACACAAACATTTCTAAAGGGTATCCAAAGTATCAAAGGTGCAGTCATGGTTAGTTGGAATCGTTTTTGCTGCTCAATCTGACTACAAATCAGTTTCAAGTTTATCCCATCGCCTGAAAAGGTGCAGTCAATTAATAGTTGGAGTTGGCTTTACGTGTTCCAATTAGCTATGCACAATTTGGTCTGGCATCAATGCCCAACGCAGCGTTTTTTACCCCATTTGGCATTCGCAAAATGTTAATAGAAAGAGAGACTTGGACATGGACATGGACACAGGACATGGTAACGATGTTGTCTACGCTTGTCCGAGCACTTGTCAACTGTTCAACTGTTCGACAGTCGGTTGCCCCAAAGACATTCGTTAGATAGCGGCCCAAATGACTGACCAAGTGGAGGCTGCTCCAACTGCCATCCATTAAATATTGCACTCAGCACCCGGAGGCACCCGATGGAGTCCGGATGATGCCCATTTGGTTATTTGCAATTTGTGAAATCAACTCGTTGACATTCGTTTAAAATGCAATTGATTTTCGCATAGAAGACTCAATAGACCATGAATTTCAGATGTTTGCAATCGATCTAATGGCATCACTCAATAATATATGGATTGGGCGAAACTGTACACGAGACTTGGAAACCAGGTGCGCCATTGATGACTGAATTTATGCATACATCGCTGTCACCAGAGACACCTAATCTCAATACATATTATATATGCTGCTTTACAATCTGAGATCTGTTGTCGCCTAAGCGAAAACAATAAATGTATGCAGGCATTTGTATACGTATGTATGTATGTATCTGAGAGATATATCAGGGGCGCCACTAATGAAGTTTGTTATAAAATTTTATGACGCGCTTAAAATATTGTATTTTAATGATTAGCTTCAATAAAAAAAAAACCCGAGGCGTCGATTTGGTTGATCAGTTAATGTATTCGCACTAAATATAAAGTGGCCGATGAATTTGTATTCAAATATCATTAATAAACATCTCAAATAATTATACCAATTATTATACAAAAGCATTCAAAAACAAGCCAAAAAAAACACCTGAAAAGTTACAGTGTATTTGAGCATCTGTTTTGACTTTAAAGAACAATCAAAATCAACAACTTTTGAAAGTATTCAATATATTTAACTTGATATTTACACAACTAGTTTGAAAGTTCATAAATTATTTAGTTTAGAAAGTGGAATTTTGGCAAGTATTCTGTGTTAGAATAGAATGGAACAGAATTCGAATTAAAGTGTATTTGCGTCGTCGTTGTGTTGTGTTTCAAGTTCAAAGTACGATTCTCATTAGCATATATCTAAATATTAAATTAACACAATATTTAATGTCAACATAATTCGCGAGCATCGTAAAATTGACTAAAATATTTTTATGTGAAACTGCGAGGTGGGCAAATGATTATCTTTTTATATATATATATATATGTGTCGCATTTCGTTTCTAATTTTGAGAAGCGGCATTTCTGTGAAATACATTTATTTTTTTTGTGTGTTTTTTAAAGACAAATTGAAATGTGTTAATTTGAAGCGTTGTGCATAATATTTAATGCTTATTCAACAGAATTCCAGCTAATGAGTAAGGAGACAATAGTTCTCGACATGCTTGCTTAGCATTTTGCCATTATTAAAGTCAACATCCATGGGCCAAGCTGTCAAGACCCAAGATATCGCATTACATCTCAAATTTATGTTAAATGGAAATTTGTAACGCCAAACTATAGATGAATAACTTTAGATACTTTAGCCCGATTGTTGGCCCGATTGTGTTGGGGTTCTTTGGAGTGGCCAACTGTAAGTGAATACACTTGCTTTGTATTCAAGCCAAATGAATCAGATTCAGATTCGGATTGTTTGTGTTGCACAATAAAAATGAATAAGGAAGCCGGCACAATGAATTTTATGATTTGATTTGTGACAAGCGCTAACAACAGCTTCATAAATAATCAACTTGAGCCCCAAATCAAATGTGCCGCATTTATTTTTTTTAATAGATCCACTTGCCATTAAGGGGCACTTACTTTAAATGTTATTAGTGGCAAGGAAATTGCCTTTTTTTATATTACTATTCAGGGTTGTAGTAAGATAAAGATTTAGATTAAGATGTTGCTTTCAATATGAACAGCATTTTCTTGAAATTGACTTTGGCTAATTGCGCAGTCCAGTTTTTGTAATTTATTAGCCAGATTGAGTGATTCCACTTTATAATTAGCCTTTCACCTGCATGGGTGTTATTTTATTGACAACCTTTTCGCTCGAATGAATTAAATATTTTATGCTAATTGCTACGCTGC
The DNA here is from genome assembly GCA_035043295.1 of Drosophila sordidapex. Taxonomy (NCBI): domain Eukaryota; kingdom Metazoa; phylum Arthropoda; class Insecta; order Diptera; family Drosophilidae; genus Drosophila; species Drosophila sordidapex. The sequence continues at coordinate 1,192,382 of JAWNNA010001201.1, read as the reverse complement.
CAAGTAGTGCAAGAGCCATTTAATTTACGGATAATTCGAATTGTTTATATCTCTGCTGACCATCATCATATTTTAGTTAATTGCTTTGCATAATTTTAAAATGCGGTCAAATTAATAAGAGTGGGTTGTTGTTGTTGGCGGTGTTGTTGGCGGTGTTGTCTGTGTTGGCTGAGTGTGTTAACAATTTATTTATGTAAAGTTAATTCGATGCCAATGCAAGAGTTGTGGCTTATAAATGTAGCTGTCGGTTGTCATAATTTATAGAATAACTGTCAGTGCTGTAACACCTCCGAGCACGATTTCCTCTTGCTGCTTTTGCTTTTGCTGGTTTTGCTGCTGTTGCTTTGGGCCCAAAAGAGGCCCGAAAATGTATCGTAATCATAGCGTCAACATTTTTGATTTATGCTCACAGTTTATTTCTCAAACAAATTTTTGTTGGTGTGCCTTGGTCGCTCATGGGAGTCGAGGAAATAACAGTTAAGAGACAGAGACCCGCAGTGCCAAGTTAGGAGGTGGCTAGGTGAGGCCCGATGTGTCGGCTGTTGGGAAAAGAAAAAAACTTCCAGTTACGCGACAGTTGATTATGATTAAGTGCCAAGCAAAAAGCCAAAGCTGCATATCATATTCCATGTTTTGTCATAAATAATATTAATACACTTGCCAATTTACGCATACTTCGGCTTCCACATGCAGCCACCTAATCACAAACACACAAATACACACCAGTTGCCAGCAAACATTTGCGGAGCATTCATAACATGTCAGGACTGTCGTACTTATTACTGAACTTTCTCGATCTCTGACAACAATCGGCGCACATTAATAACCATATGGATGATATCGATGGGTTGGCTTAGGTCGGCCCATTGTGGTTTCCATGACAATTATGTGGACTTTAACATTCCATTGGTATATGTATAGTTGCAATGTGAAATATGCAATTTGTTTCATTGTTGCTTTTCTTTGAAAGCCCATAAATCGATTTCAATTTATTTTTCGATAGAACTCGATTAGGAGAAACTCTGAGAAACCCTGTGAAATTTATAATGGAATTGCTGATATCAGTCTATGCAAATGGAAAGTACGTTTTCATTATCCAAAACTGAGTTTCTTATCAGAACTTAATTAAATTTGTACAGTCGATCAATAATATGTCTGAGTATGTTATATACAATTAGGAAGGCTATATCTTTATAATTGGGGATTTTACTGCTTTCGTAAATCGATTCGTATTTGCGAAACGGGTGCAGTTATCGATAAAATGAAGTAAAGTCGATTTGCGTCAGAGAAACAAGTGCTAATACTTGATACTCTACCTTCTATAGTCTCTGAGATCGGCATGTTCACACAGAAGCGACTCTACTTCTGCGGCTAATCGAGAACATATATAGTATTTGGGATTGGACAAGCTTCCCTCCGTCTCTTTGCTTAACTTCATTTTAAGCTATTTTCCATTTTTGATGTATTCATTATAATAAAATATATATATAAATATATAGTTTATTTTTCAGTCTATATATTCACAACTATTTTAATGAGTGAGTTTATTTTCTGAATGCTAGTTTTTTATGCACAACTCCATTATGCCATTTTGAAAAGAGCATTCGAAATTCATGATGACTGACACAGCATCCAGCGTGCAGCATGCGGCATCCTCATTTCATATTTATTATGGGATGCACAAAATGTTAAGACCCAAAACAGTTTTGTTGCTGCGGAAACAGTCGAAGCGGAAGTTGTATGCAAATATTTGTGACAATGGCAATTCGTCTCCTATTATCTCACTCACTCTGTGTCTGCCACTGCCACTGCCTCCGTCTCTGCCTCTGTTTTAGTCTATCATTTTTTGGGAATATCTATTCACACAATTGCCATAAAGTCGTATTTGGTTTTGTGCAAAAGCACAAATCAAAGCTAAATGGCATCCATAAATCAGTCAATCCAACTATTGACAGGCAGTCAGAGCACGTCAGACTGAGTGACGAGCTGTTGTCTTGGCAACTTATTAAAAGTAAACTATTAGACCACACATTTGAATACCCTTTCTTAGAAATCTGAAATATGTCTAAGCTCTTTCAATTAATTATAGAGAGACTGATTAAGTAAAAACTTAATGAAACTATGCAAGTAGCGATTGTTGATCTACATGTAAATATTTTGCACTACGGTATCTTGTAGCCAAGTTGCTTTCAGCTGGCTTAGCTGGCAACGGCAGCAGCCAGCTGTCAAATTGATTTATGCGCCAAGCTTGACATATATAAATGAGCTGCGCTGTAAATAAAATGCGCATTACAATATTAAAATCTTTAGTTGTTTATATGCAAATACGTAGCACTAATATGACTTGAGCAATGCTTGGTAATTAGGCACTCCACAAACCGAATTATATACGTATCCAAATTTGGATATTAATTACGAAAACAAAACCCAATTGTGTGAAATAAATGATGACTTTTATCTGAAATGTTTTCTTTTTTTCACTTACTTAACAACTTCAACTTTATGTATACTTTTGTTAGTCCCATGTGCTCACACTCACTGACTGGATTATCAACTTTTTGGGAACCATTTTGGCTGTATATTTTGTGCAAAATTATTTTGTTAATGATTTTAATGGCATTTTGCAGGCAATCATAACTCAAATTTGTTGACTGTAATATATATGGCTTTAAAATAAGGCGCAATTTAATACTTTACAAACACATATGTATAAATATATATATATATATATATATATATATATTTGTTATGCAAGCGTTCAGCTGAATCAGCAATAACAATAATATAAATAAAAACACATAAATATTGTTTCGAAAACAAACATAAATCTGTCAACAACACGCAATGCCATACAAATTGTGTAACAATTAATAATTATACCTAATTTATATATATATATATATATTTTTTTTTTTTGATTGGCAATGAGTTTTGAATATCATAATTACAATATTGGCAACGATTAATAAAAGTAATTTATGATTTCATACGAGGAACACACTTAAAGTCAGTAAGTAGGGTATTATGAAGTTGTGTAGAAGTTTGTAACAGGCGTAAGGACTTCTCCGACTCCTCAACATATATAATATATATATTCTTGATCTGCACAAACAGCATTTATCTGTCAGTATGTATGAACTTGCCGATCTCAAGGAACTATAGAACTATAGACACGAAATATAGGTTTAGGAATATCACATGCAAATTAATTTATTTCCTTTTATCGATATACTTCCGCATTTCTAGAATATCGATACAAATCGATTTCTGATAGAAATATAAGCTTAAATTTAAAAGATATATCTTACTAAGCGAGAATGATTTTACCATGACATTGATAATCTGTAAAAACTAGGATTCAGGGTATTCCTTCGTCGAGCTACCCCGACTCGGCATTCTTATTGCCTTTATTTATTTGTAGCTCTGATAAATAATCGTTATATATGCCATATGCAAATGCATAAAATGAGCTCATTTGCGTTCAAGTGTGCCTCATGTGTATCGATGGCAATATATGCAATATTGATATGGATCGACTAGGCAAAGTAATCGAATTAATCATCAGTCTGCTTGGTAAGCCGCCTGTAACCCACTTCGGAAGCAACTCAGATCAAGTTGAGAACTTGTGCACTACTTTGCTGAGAATTGGCCCACTCTTTGCACTATAGCTGCTAGTCATTAGCCAGCATTTTAATGGGCGCTCTTCGCAATTCACGGCCTGCTGTGTGTGTGGGCGCACCTCAATTTGTGTGTGTTGCCCATTGAGCAATCAAGAAAAATGTTAATTTCCAAATTCCCCGGCGGACTCATCTCGAGTGAGACAGATCCCACTAATATGTTCACGCTCGATTAATAAATTAAATTGAAAGACACACGAATAGAAATAAACCGAATTTTTTTGAAAAGTGAAATGGCTAAATAGTGGCGGCATTATTTTCGGATGTGTGCCTTGAGAAATGTCGCGACATGCTAATAAAAATATGTATACACTTCACATGTGTATATGTATGTGTTCCGTTTTTGACTGCTGACTAGATTTATGTTTGCCTTAAAGACCATGCTCCACGGGACTGTGTCTGTGTGTCTGTGTGTGTGTTTGTTTTTGTTTTTATTTTTGTTTATTAGCTTTCTGCTAATAAAAATTAATTTGAAAATACTTTTACCCATGGCTTTGGGGCACACAAGGCGTCGTCGTCGTCGTCGTTGGCGTTTTTCTTGTATAGCTTAAGATGCTAATTTATTTGTTTTTTTTTTTTTTTAATATGTGTTTCTGTACGCATTATTTCATTCTACCTAAATTTAAATATAAATGCTAAGTACAAAGTGTTCGCAGTGCTTTATTTATGATCTCAACGACTCGAAATTTCTATTCTCTTCAGGCCAAAATCAAATCAGCCTCAAAGCATCTGCGTTTATATATATATATATATATATTTAACCCTGCGGATTATTAGTTGATGAAATACACAGTGCTTAGCGCTCATGATTTATGAATATGGCGGCATTAGTTACTTAAGATATGAGTTCGTGTCAAGTCCAAATACTTTTCAAATCCTCAAAACATTTAATGAGCTACGAGGCTGCCACATTTTGTGATCTGCTTCACAGAATGCAATTATCAAATTGATATGTCTCATTACTCACCCGATAATAGCTTTGATTAGTTAATAGGCCGACAAACAAATTGTCTGCGGATTATTCATTTTATTTACCTACATTCTTTGAAATAATTTATTAATTATTTTATGTAAATACTTTTGGCGTGCTATGTACTCATAAATCATTCATGTTTCATTTTCGTTCAAATCTTGTGAAATATATAGATATATATATATATATATTTGGCAATTTATTAGACGCCTAAATACTAATGTAGAATTTTTGAGATAACATTGGAATTTATTTCGGCTACACTATTCCCACACACAAAAGCCATAAACAACTTAAGTGAAACCGTTGGGGGCCATTAACTAAAATCCGCCTGCTTATTTAAAACACAAACAGCTGTGCCAACAATTTGTCAGCTATGAATTTATATAGAGACACGCATGTGACAATGTTAACAATCTAAATATATATATATATACATGTCTATACGACGACTACACATCATATCATATCTGGAGAAGACGTTTTCCTTATTTTTTTCTCACTCAAGCAAATTGTGAAGTCCACAGATATTAAGAGTCTTAACCTCCATATAATCAAGCTGAATTTTTTTTGAGTGATGATTTGATGGCTAAATATTTGTGTCACATAAATTTTCGTTACCCCTTTTTGACAGCTGCACAAAAAAAAGGCCACACGTCGGCACAGATCAAAGGAACGGCGACCACTTTGATTGTCTTGCGTTATAAACAATGTTGAAATGTTGTGTTTTATGATTTGTTGCTAGTGACATAAGTAATTAATTTTGACATTTGTGCTAACAGCTTATAATAAAGCATTTAAGAACCCTTAATAATGAAATGCTTTAGTCAAGATAGATTCGGATGTTATTGGAAAAAAACGTCTATCAGAGATGGCGTTTTTGCTAAACTCTGAAACCATTCAACATGGGAAAAGGAGTGAACTGAATTGATGCCAAAGTCTGAAACAGGCAGAAGGAAGCCTCTTCGAACCCATAAGGTGTATTATATTCTTGATCAGCATTAACAGACGAGTGAGTATAAAAGCGGCGATCTCAGAGATTATAAAACCTAGGAAATTTAAATTTGAATATAAGTTTTCATGCAGTATTTCATTTCAACGATAAAATCTCGCGTATATCGATAAAAATTTAGCATTTTTATTATTATTATTATAATTGGGGGAAAAACTAGCACGGCGACCTATAAAACCTTTCTGAGCCTACAGCTCTTCCATCACTCCCAGCTCCTGCACGAATGCCAGGATCTTCGTTGGGTTGAGGGTTTCTATGCCCTTGGGCCTCATGACGTGCTGCCCTAGGATGATGTATCTTTTCCTGATTAAGGCGACGCATTCTGCTAGGATGTGCATTGAGGATTGCTCCTCATGCCCACAAAACCTACATGCATCGCTACCATAAATACCTAATTTGGTTAGGTGACTTCTGAGTCTACGGTGTCCCGTCAATAGACCGGTGATTATCCTGGGCCTGTTCTTTCCCATGGATATTACTTGCTTAGCTCGTTGTTGATTATAGCCACCTAAAAGACTCTTGGCTTGACGGACTCCTGGTGCTTCTGCCCAGCTCCGTTCTCGCCTCTGCCTTTCTTCATCCCTGATTTGGAGCCGTATTGCGTGTCTTCCTATTCCACAATACTGTTCAGGGCCTATCAGGGGGCTCTGTGCTCCCATTCTCTCATATAGCATAGACTAATTATTGATCAACTGTACAAATTTGGTTAAGAGCGAAGAAGAAACACAGATTTCGTTATTCAATACATATTTTCATATTGCCCATCAGCATGCCTATAATTTTTATTAGGACTGGGTATCTGCTTGTCGTGTTGTCTGCAATTCAGCACTCAACCTTAATATCTTTTACTATACCATAAAATAATCATATTCTCCACTTTGACATCTTAATTCTTAAAAGCTTAGTAAATATATTTAGTTTTTGACACTCTAATTTTGCTAAAATACTCTTCTGTTCCAAGTATTTTTATTATATTTTGCGAAGCATTTGGCAATCGACATATAACAGAAAAAAATGCACTAAACCAGTTTTTTGGAATTCTATTTTGAATTTGCTTCACAGGTCAACAATTTTTCAACGTAAATTATTCAAATGGAATTGCCAAAATATAAGAATGTTTTTCGAAAAATTCGTATATTTATTTACAGTTGCAGCGGATGCATAATAAAATTATGAATGCTGACAGACAACTGAGTTAAGCTGCAACTGTGCAACAAAAATCAAAAAGAAGTAGCATTTAAATTGAAATGTTTTATGCATACACAAATATACTCAAGGGATGTATCAACTGTGATGTGATAGATATGGCCAAAAATAAGAGGATTCAAATGCAAATTTAATATGGGGGTTAAATGACAGCTGTTTGTTTGAAAGATGCATTCAAAGTGCACTTGTTAAAGCTATGCTTGTATGCAAATTCCATTTTCATCGATTACAATCAATGTTGAGCTAGTTTTATCTGTCGAAGCCTAACGAGTCTTGGCCATATACAGATTATGACGCCCAAACGCATTGCGGCTATTTGCAGTGTAATTTGAAGGCCATTATTGTACACAAGTGATCTGATATACAAATCTTGTTAAACGGCAGGCCAAGCGACAATATTGCTGTTGTTGCTGTTATTGTTGTTGTTGCTGTTGTTGTTGCTGTTGTTGTTGTTGTTGCTGTTGCGATCTTACGGCAGCGTAAAACAAACAATAAAATTAAATAATTACAAGTCGTGAGTGAATTTCACGCGAAACCAAATACTGATGCACACAAGTTGATAATGCTAAAGTCCAGAGAACCAGAAGCAGACACCATGCCCAGACCCAGAAGCAGACTCAGACACAGACTCGAGTCGACTACACAAATGGACACACACACACTCACACACACCCAGTTTCAGCGAAGAAAGAAGAGCTGGCATGGAGTATTCGAAAAATGCGCAACGGATGCCGATGCCGATGCTGATGCCGCTTGAGCAGTGGACAAACAAAGCCCGTTTTATATCGATGACAATGCTGCCAAATAAGTGCTAACCAACATGGTCAGTCCATGGTCACCAAAAAGCACATCGAACAATCCAATGTGCCACAGCAGACAAAATCAAACCATGTGCCTGACGATGACGCTGACGATGGCGATGGCGATGGCGATGTGACCACCACATTGGAGCGCATTGTCGGCATAAAAGGAACCCACTGAATTCCAGGAACATGTTAAACGATGTCGAGCATTTAGAAAGAGTAAGTAATGTAAACGTGGCATCTCTCAACCGAAGCCATTCCTAAGCCCCTTTTTACTCAAATATGTGTCGCATTTATTGGCCGAGACTGGCCAAAAGCTGATGGGCAGTTGATAAACTCGATAGACTTATTCAATGTTCAGCATGGCAGATTGTAATTAATATTTGAGTGGCCATTTAACACCTAAGATCTCAAGTTGGTAGACATTATAATAATTTAACAGCTGACTGATTGGAAATATATTGGAGAACATAAAATAAATTACAAATAGACACTTGAGCTGGAGCCAGCAAAAAACATGTTTCAATTAGAAAAACGTGTCGACAGACAATAATTACTTTTATTAGTTAGTACAACGAATATTAACATTAACTATACAAATAAGAACACTATAAACTAGACCTTCAGCTGAACAAGTCTACCAGATATTTATTTAATGCATTTTGTTACACCTTCTAATTAAATAAAATTTACATTGCATAAAATAAACTTGATTTTAGATCAATAAATTGCATGCAGTAAAAAACTACAAACTGTTATTATTGTTGAGATACATAATTCAACAACTGCCAATTACTAGATTGGTCAATTAACTTTGAATTCTTAGCAAGCGATACATTTACCATTATTATTATTATTATTCGTTTAAGCTAATGAGAAGTGCATTGCGAACAACATTCTAATCAGAATGCAAATTTGCATATTATTCAATTTTCGAAACTTGTGTTTTTCTTTGGAGAACATAAATTGTAATTTGATAACTTTTCAACAGAGAATGAGGAGCTAGATAGCTAAAAAGTAATTTTAATCGATTATAATCGATTTTCAGGTGCATTTGAATCATGTGTGAATCACTAATGAGTGCTGAATGAATTTAATCGATTCGTTTGACTCCCGTTTGACAATATGAAGCAATTACCAGCAGAATCGCTATCTACAGTACTCAGTGGCGTGTAATTCACTTAATTGATTACAAATTAAAAGTGCATTTAATTAGCACGCTCGTTGCATTTTATTTGCTCTAATTAAATGATAACTATACTTTAGCAATGCAAACATTGAGCTAAACTCAATTGACTAACCTGCTGTAGAATGAATACGACAAGTCAACTGTGAATTCAATCAAACCCGTTGTCTGCTAAAGTAGCTATCTATATGTATTTATATATGCTCGTATCTAGTCACAACAGATCTGGATATTGAATTGAATTAAGCATAATGCACCGCAATGCTCTGGCGCATACAACATTGCTTCTGGAATCATCAATTCTCCTTTCATAAGCCACACCATCTTGATGCAACATTGCATTGACAACATTCTCATGCCATTCATTCTGAGGCACTCTTTCTCCCTCTCTCTGTCTGTCTCTCTCTCTCTCTGATGGATGATGTTTTTCTTCCTTCTGGCCAGTACTGCCTCCGCTTGTTAATGAATTATGAGCCAAAGCCAAAGCCAAAGCTGGCTGCAGCTGCTGATGAGCAACCTTCCTGACTTCCCCTCTCCAACCATCTACCCACCCACTCGCACACCCACTTCCTCCCTGACTCTGAAACTGTAATAAATCAAAAGCAATTCGCCTGCAACTCACATTTCTGTCCCTCTGTCTGTCTGTCTGTCCGTCTGTCAGTCAGTCAGTCGGCAAGTGCATGCCAGATGCCAGTCCAACTCACCTGAGTGCCGACTGCACTTGCAAGCAATGGAAATTTATGCATGGTTTCACATTTCTTCGAGTTATCATTTGTTACCTAAATTATGCATGTTGAGTGGCAGTTTTTGTTGGGGAATTACTTCAGACGATTAGCCCTGGGCAAAGTGGTCAGCACTCAGTATTCACCATTCAGCATTCGTCATAACAAGCCCTCAAACAATGTTTAACTACATGAGTATTGTGTGTGTGTGCAAGTGTGTGCGCAAATTGTGTTCCCTGTCAGTTACCAATTACGAACTTGTCTTCACCATAGAGCGGAGCTCGTGACGGATATTTTGCAATACGATATTAAATATTACATTTTATTAAACACTTTATTTATATTTATTGTATACAACTGTGGCATTTAATAATATGGTTTGAAATTGAAAATCACTTAAATACGGTGTTGGGATCAGTAAGACTTAAGAAAATTGTAATTTAAATATGTAACATAAAAATTCCTAACGACTCCCTTCTGTTAGTGATCGAACAACTGATATCGATCGACATCGATAACAATGTTAAGTGCATGTTAGATTACAGATGTTATGTTACAGTCTTAGAGCAACATCACTAGCAGCCGCTACATTTTTGAAATCAAAAACTGAAAGACTTAATATCTTACAAATAAATATTTCTTAATTTTAATATAAACTTATATATATTAAGTCTTTTTTTTTATTGATTTCATATTGTTATATTCAGAACTTATTAAAAATTGTTAAATGGTAAAGATATACAAAAGTAGATAGCAAGCAGAAGGAAATATTTCCGAACACAAAATGTGTAAATATTCGTGATCAGCATCAAGAGCCAAGTCGATTTATCCATGTCCGACTGTCAGTCTATATGAACAAGTCGATCTCAGAGACTAGAAGAGTTAGAGACTTTAAACTTGGAATAAAAAATCTTTCATTTTATCGATAACTGCCCGGTTTTGATAATATCAATTCAAATCGATTTTTGAAAGCAATAAAAGACATAATTTTATATATTTAATATACCCAGATATATAACATTAATTATCAGCTCAAAAAATTGCATTATGATCAGAGAAGGCTTACTAAAATTGGATAATAGTGGTAGTAATATTCAAGTTCCCATCAAAATCAAACTCAAAAAATGCCCATCTCTAGATGTGCGGCAGAGTTGAGTGCAGTTTATGAAATGCATTACAAGTGGCTGAACATATAAAATCTGTAATCAGCCATGTTTTGTATGGGATTAAAGACAAACATGGACATTTTAATTATGCAAATTGGCCAAAATATCAGCAAAATCAGGAAGTATAATCTCGCATAGATAGTTTAGCCGTTAGCTGTATGTGCTGCATGTGTATGTTGCAACTAGCAGCTAATTTGCAAATTATAATTACAATATTAGAGCATCACAGAGGCATATAAATTAAGTCGCCGCAAATTGTTTACAAATTGTGGCATTTATTTGAAATCATTGTGCCAGATTAGTTGAGGACGCTCTCGCAATTGCCAAGTGGATGGAACATGTTTGGATTTTATAATTAAAATGGTAAATTTTGACACACAGTTGCCGATTTTCACAAGTACACGCAAAATTAGATGCATTTTCTTGTTTATGTCTGTGAGTACTTGTGAAAGGCCAGCTAATTTGCTTTTGCAGTCTATGCAGGTGTCGATCATAAATTGTGAGCTTTAAACCTTGAGATCTGGTCGGTGATGGCAGCCTCATTTCGTTTATTGCAACGCACTGGATCGGAATAACTACAGGTCAATCAGATTGGTATTGCTATTTAATATATATTCTGAGTACGATTTGAGATCAATATCTTATAATCAAGCTTATTAAACTGTACGAAATTACTTTTTAGATGATCTAAAAGTGGATGACCTACAGCTTAAATGAGGAGATATGTCCATTGAATTTTAATTCAGATGCTACGCTCCTTTGTAGTTTTTCGTGTTGCTATTTAGCTACTGCTACGAACTTTAAAAGAGCAACAGCAGCGCCGATAGCATAACACTGAAATAAGTGCTCTTTCGCTCTGCTCTGCTCATTTGCAAGAGCAGTAGCAATAGCAATTCTGCTCTCTGTAGTTGTAGCAATAGCAGAAATACCTGTAGCAGAGCGGGAGCATACTGCAGAGCTTGTGCTACTGCTGCATCCATTTCATTTCTGTTTTGCTCCTCTTTTATGGATGCCCTTCTTTTAATTGCTCTTGCTCCTATGGATCAGTACATTTAAGCAGTGTAACAACATAATAAATATATAATAATAATAGTAATATTTATAATAATAACAAGATTGGAGTAAGCTATAAAATATAAAACTGAGAATGATCATTAAAGCAAGCTAACACTTAGCAAGTATTATAAGTACAATGTATAATTACTGATATATTCTAGCAATATTATTTAGCTGATATTTTATGAGCTGCTCGGAATTAGTAGAATGGTATTTATAGTATGTGTCTAGTTTAGTCAGTTAGTTGGCTACTTGCTTTACTGCTGTTGTAGGTAATAATTAACCGACTTAAACGTATATGTTTATAAATATAGCCTTATAAACAAGCAGCTAACTCAAACGCATGTGTCTACGATATTTATCATGCGCTTACATTGTCATTAATAATGCTGCTGACTTAAGCAACTAGAGAGTGAGTGAGTGGGCGACTGAGAGAGAGAGAGCGAGTGAGAGAGTGAGAGAAAGAGCGCGATATAGGTTGAGAATTGCTAACTGCGAACTGCGAACTGCGAGTGAAGTGTACAAATTGCAATATCTATGCAAATTTATAACAAATAATTACTGACAGCAATATTTCATTAATAATTGCAAGTACAGCGCACACTACACACACACACACACACACTCACACACATCATACACACACATACACACACTCAGCCGCGTATACACAACAATTTCTAGATAAATTTGTAAAAGCGGCCCATAGCCAACAAACGTTGTCGTTGCCGTTGTCGGGGCACAGTGAGGCAATTAAGCTGATGACGTTGATAAAAATCAACAGCAGCCGTGCTGCTGCCACAAGCCTGTTGCCATAATTTATAGCGGCCACTGAGGAAATTATCTCCATACAATGCCACATGCATACATCCACTGCCGCTGTTGCTGTTGCGTATGCAAATGCGGCGACACATTATTAAAAGTATTATGCCACACCCCTCCCCACATCCCCGCCCCGCTTCACCTCTCGTATCGTTTGGAGATGATATACGATGGCAAACTGACCAGCTGACGTCCGAGTTTGTCACAATGTATTCATAACTGCACTCAGCTGCTGCTGTTTTTCAAATCTAAATCTAAACATAAATAATCGTTACACTTAACGCTTTGCTGGATATACGATTTCTGACAAATACAAAAAGTTTCTATTATTTTACGAATTTCTTTTCTTCGTATTTCAAAAACAGACAGACCAAATTTTCAATTTATTGTGTTTTTCAAATTCAATGCAAGTTTTTTTGTTAGTGTAGTTTTTTCTGCTAAGTAATCCATAAACCACATTAAATATAGCATTTGATTAACATTTTACAGTTTTCCATTTAAGCGAACTAGTTATAGATAAAGATTATTGCCAAGCGATATATTATTCCAATCAGAATTCGTAATATAATGCAAAAGATTTAACAGATCTTTTAAATCAACCATATATAAAGCTGTATTAGCTTTACAATGTGAGAAATTGCCCTAAGCGGATTTTTTTGAATATTCATGGGCGTAGTCAGGCTTGGGTGAAATAAATAAAATAACAATTATTCAAATAAGAATAAAATAAAGTTTAGCAATCCTTTTTCAATAACTGACAATCCTTGATAAATTTGCCTAAATCTTTATTTATATTTTTTGATTCAGCACTAAATCGAATATTTATTCACTATTTGAAATTTTAAAAAACTATTATTTTGCATATGCAAATGCAATGTTTTTTATGAGTGTGGAGGGGCAAGCGAAAATCCAGAGTGCTTCAAAATTATTGCATTGTTCAGGCTTACTAACAGCCCATGCTTTAAGTCTAACACAATTCAAATACGTCTGGTCGATATATCGAACAGTAATTGGTAATTATCCAATAATTAGTGTCCAATAAGTCAAATTCAGGCTAATAATATAATATGCATATGTATGTGTCAGAGTGGAGTCAACATTCTGATTTGCTCATTTCGAGTGCTTGAAATAATAATTAGATCATGTCGGATAATGGTAGGCAGATATGTAGTTATAGTCGCTTGACCGCTAATTGAATTGATCCGAGAGCAAACCTCAAAATTTGCAATATGTTCACACTCAACTGAGAGGGAGAGCGAGGGAGAGAGAGAGAGAGAGACAATGCGCAGAGGGGCGCGTGCTACGTGGAACCCATAAAATCGTGGCATATATTGTCGTACCAGAAATTTACGTGCAACACGACGACTCTGAGGCAGGCTGGCTGGCAGGCTGGCAGGCAGGCAGCATGGAGCAATGCAATACATGCGAGTGTCAAACTGCCAGCTAAATTCTTGACAACATTGCAAGCAGACAAGGACAGGCGAACAACAGCAACAACAGAGAGAGAGAGAGAGAGAGAGAGAAAAAAAGAAAGAAAGAGACAACAGATGCGCTCATATTTAAAATGCAGCACGTCGTTGACCACAGTGACCAAAAGCCAGCGAAGCAATTGGCATGAGCCAAAAGCTCAAAATCACATTCGCTTGGGTTGGGCATGGAGTAAGGAGTAAGGATGGGTGCATGGAGAGCATGGAGAATTTTTACCGTGCATACAGCTCTATGGTTAGCTGCGTACCCCTCCCTCCCCTCTGTGGTGGGCTGTCAAATGGCTTCACGGCGGTCGGTCTGGCGTGGCGATGGCGATTGCGTGCTCTCTCTGGGGCCACGTTGCGAGGCGTCGTGTGTGCTGGCTCAACACCTTCGAAAGGGGCATCATCATTACCATCATCGTCGATAAATGCATTTGCCAGTTCTGCATACAAACTGTTGCTAAATTTATTTATATGTTATGTCCCCTCATGCATATTTAATGTCCACGCATTTTCGATCCAACAGGAGAAAGAAGCACACACAACCAAAAAAAATAAAAAACAGAATGAAAAAAGAAAAGATAAAAAATGCAACAAGCCAACAAGCCGACCTCAGACTAACCGTTCAAGACTGCTATATATACATATATATATATATATATATATACATAAGTAGCTGAATCGACTCTTGTTGCTGTTGTTGTATCTGCTTCTGGTCTTCTCTCTGCTTCTCGCTGCAAGTAGTAAGTAAGTAAGTAAGTAGCTGTCTTTGGCTTGTTTTCGCTTGTAGCTGCGATTGCCGCTTCGATCCTTGGTTCGGTGTTGGGTTTGTTTTCCGTGGAACGTGGGCTGGCTTATGTATGTTCCTCTCTGTGGCATCTGCTGAGGTCAGCCAATCATAGTTTCTTTTTTATGGTAATACATTTCACAGTTGATTACAATTTGTGTGTCTGTTGCTCACGACACTCTATTATTATGATTATTAAATCATCAGAGCGCAATTACATTAATGTTATGAATTGCGCAAATATCACAATTATGCTGATAAAAAAAGAAAGAAATGTTGTCCCACCCTATCTCTATATTCGGGTTAACAATCCGCACTCGTACGTCTGTCACTCAGCTCTTCTGCTCGTACTTATAACGACTTGTACTTTCAACATCTCAATGCGCCTCTTACTCATATCTCATATCTCATAATACCAGCTCTCCCCCCAATTTGGCCATATCTTGATACACGCATTGTGCGAGCAGAGACTCATAAATCAAAATGACATGACCAACCAACTCTGGGCATTAATATTTCAACACCATAAATGCGGCGTCAATTCGCACATGGATGAAGACGATGGCTGCAATGGCTGAGGACAGGAACACACTGCAAACGATTGCAAACTGTGCATAATAAATAAATGTGTCTTTATGTGTGTAGACGGACAACTTGAAGCACTCGTCTCCAGTTTCCAGTCAGCAGTCAGCAGTTCGCAGTTGCCAGTTGGCAGTTGGCAGCCACCAGTATTCAGTGTTCAGTGTTCAGTGTGCCCCAATCTGCAGCTCAGTTTGAGCATCAAATCAAATCAAGGCAAGCGTTCAAACATGCAACGAAGAAAGACAAGTCGGGACACGCTCGACTAATTATGGAAATGTCATCAGACAGTTTCTGGGCTGGGTTCGGTTTGTGGGGTCTCTGCTGTAAGTGGAGCTAAGAACTTAGCAGCGATATGAGTACACAGCAAGAAAATGCTAGATATTTATTTAATCGAGAACGATAAAACATATAAATAAAAATGCGAAATATGCATGCTTATACAGCAAAAATGAGAATATTTTTAAGACAAGTACATACTTGATTTAAGTGCCAATTTTTTATTCATTGTCTTATTTTGGGATATTTAATTTTATTGAAGTTTGAAACTCAACTATTACTGCTGTCCATACCAAAAATTATTTGAAGCACTTTGTTAAAAAAAAAATAAAATCGGGAGCAAATTAATTTTGACACATGGGAAAATCAAGTCGAGTTTATTTTTTAAAGTGTACATTCGTGTGTATATTTATTTGCGTGTCGTCACATAAAGCGCGCATAATTTGCCAGCAATGCATCAGCACATGCGACAATTTCAGCGGTAATTTATAAAACCGATTTTGTTGTCTTCTCTTTTTTGGCGAGAAATTAAAACTTAACATGCCAGTCAGCCGGACGGGGGGGGGGGGACGGGCGGACAGGACTGACAGTCAGACATTGGTTAAGACAGCCAGCGACGCCTTTCAAATGACAAAAGTTCAGCTCGTGGGTGGCAAAGACAGACAGAAGAAACGCCATGGCCCCCATACACAATGATATATGGTTTTGTCGGCTGTCATTTGGTTTGAAAATTATTATTGTGGCTTGCACACTTCTCACATACTCTCCCATTCCCTGATTGTTCAAAATAACTGATGTATGCAATATAAATGTCTATATACATTTTATATACACACATATACCTAAATGCAATTGTGTTCCACATAAGGCGAGCATAAAACTTGCTTTGACATGCTGAACTAGTTTGCTAACTTTATGCCCAAAAAGGAGGGAGGAATGCATTCAATATGTAGAAATATGTCACTTGAATTGCCAGCTTCTTGCTCGTTGGATGAGTTCCTGCCTGGAGCATGAATCATCATAGAAATCAGATTCATAATATTATAATAAATATACTTTGTTGCTTACCATACTAAAAGTACATTACTTAGATACTCACTCTACCACCACTTACTGAAAAGTAAGTGCATGACAAGTTCTGAATATTTCACAGGCTTTTGTGCTGCTTCCTCGTTAGATGTGCTTCTGTCTAAGGCATGCATCTTAATATAAATAATATTCATAATTTTATAATTAATATACTTTTTAGTACTTTGAACAGGATCACTTAAGTGCTCTCGCTTCGGCTACTTACTAAAAAGTAAGTGTGTTGCAAGTTGTGAATATTTCACATGCTTTTGTGCAACTGCAATTGCTTTGTTGTTGTTGCTGCTGCAATCGTAAATTTCAATGAATTACGATCTTAGCCGGAGTGCACTGTGTCTGCATTTTAAGTATGCAGTCAACACTTGTCATGGGACAAGTCGGCGTTTCTAATGGCTTCTGTGGTAGTTGCCACCTTCGTGCCTGCCCCTCCCTCACCAGCTTACCTTTTGTTACTTACGGATCGGTTGTTTTAATAGCTACTTGTGGCCCATTGTAGAGACATAATTTATATTTCACCGCTCGCTCATTGTAATGTTTTCTTTTCATTTTTACTTTTTATCAGCGCCGGTTTTTCATCTCCATAATATTTCGCAGCGAGCAGGAAAAATAAATTTGCAAATGGTAAAAGAAATATTTTCACAAAATTCCAAACCGATAAATTGTTGCCACTGTTTTTTTTCATATGGCAACCTCTCGCTCTCCCCGCTGGCTGACAAGTACAGCTTTTTTATGCGGCCAGCAAGAGAGGTGCTTGGTGCGGGGTGTGGGGTGCGGCACTTCTGTTCGATGATAAATGGACGCGGCCAGCGAGAACTATAATGGCCACCGCGGCGGCTTTTACCTGCTGTGGTAAAAAATTAAAAAAAAATAAAAAACAGTAGCTTGCGGTAGCTAAAAGTGCTTGACTAGGAGATACCCTATACTAAGTTTGTATTCAAAATCAAAGTTTCTTGTTGCCGTAGAAAATATTTTCTATTTTGATTTTCCAAGAATAAAACGGGGAGAACAATATTTGGGGTTTCAGCTTAAATGTTGTCTCCAAAACGTAGTAATTTAATAAAGCCTTTGAATATTTTTGTAAACACACTATTTAATTAAAGTTTTTGTAAATTTTTTCATTAATTATAAATTTATATTTTATTCAAATATTTATTCACAATTCAAAGTGTTGTTTCCAAAATTTTTTCGAAAGCTTTGCGAATAGTTTTTGTGTGTTTGTTGCGATTATAATAATGTTAGAAGATGGGTTCCGCTCAGCATGTAGAATGTTATTTAATTTATGAAATAATTATGCATTAATTAATTTAATTTTAATTAATATTTTATATGCCTGACAGGATCACAGCTGAGATACATTTGTAAAACTGGAATACCTCTTGACGAAGAGCGGAGAGCAAGCAAACGCTGGTCAGAAGCACTGAACGTGAGCATCACTTATATATGTAACCCATTCGATATGGGAGTCGCCTCACGGAGTTGCCTCCCGCCTGCGATTCTCTGCGCTAGTAGGATGTGGCGAAATGGACATTTATGAAAGAATTATTGATGCCAACGCCAATGCCAATATGTGTGTGCATGTGCCAAGTTTATAGCATATTTTTTATGACTCCATGCCAATCCCCCCACCCCCTCCTTACTTTTCACCTACACACACACACACACACACGTTAGTCACCCAAAGAGGTCATTCCCAATGTGGGTAGCCAAATGCCAAACGGTATAATACAATAAATTGTCAGGTAGTCACTGGGCGCATAGCTGTCAAAATGCAGGGGGGCATGGCTAAAATATAACTCTACACCCCCACTCACACTCACACCACCCCCTCCTCCCACTCCACACTCAGCTGACTCGATTTAATTTATCGACGCCATATGTGGGCAGTGAGCAGAGTAACTATTGGACTCCAGCCGCCAGCCCTTAAGTTGCCTGCTACAGTTCGTTGCAACTTCTTTTTGGGGGAAATATAAAATATGATTTACTGCCTTGGACCGTCGCATCGGTAGCATCGGCAGCTAACTTAAAAAACACCGTCCCACCCTCATAAAAAATAAACAAAAAAACACTCACTACACCAGAGCATAATTCAGCGGGGCAAACGCTATGATTTGTGGGTCTCTGGTTTATGGGCTGGTGCTGGGACTCTTTGAGACTCTTCGAGTTACCATTTATTATTCGTTACTTCGTTTCGAGTTAAAGCTATTTAGATAAGGCATAAAGTGCACATCCGTATATCCATATATCCAGGGCCCAACACAAATATTTCTAATCAAAACCCATCGCAATTCCGAGCCAAAGATCCATTTCGATTAAGGCAGAGTTTTTGTTGTTTAGTTTTCTTTGATTTATTGATGTTGTTGTAGTGACTTAAATGAACTTTAAAATAGTGTTCATAATTACATTTACATACATATACATAAACATAGATTCATATTACATAATATTATAATATTATATTAATATTATAATGTACAAGACTTTTACAACTTTTAGTTTTTGGACAATCTTTTCATTTCATAATTGGTTTCCCATATGCACTCATATATGCATATACATATATACATATAGATGTATATATGTGTGTGTGTGTGTTTTTTTTGTTTTTAATTTAATAAATAATATTTAAAATTACCATAAGCATTAAATGGGACATACACAGAGAGAAACACACTGTCGAACAAATTGATTTTTGTGTGGCATATCCAAATTTCCCCGTTCCGAATGGAACTTCTTCAACTTGCTGCAGCGCCTAAAGCTAATATATATATTTAAATATATATTTATTAATTTTGTATTTTTTATTTTTTTAACATTTGTATGTAACTAACGTACATTAGATCACTAGCTTTTCACGTTTCACGAGCAGCCCCCGCCCTGCACCCCTGCCCCCTTTCCGCAGGAGCAACCCAAGCAAAATGATGATTTGACTGAATGTTGAACAGCTGCTCAAGCTTCTGCTCCACTGCTCCACCCAGACTCCGACTACGGATGCGAGGAGCCCATGCGTGGCCCGTATAACGAGTAGGGCGCAAAGTATTGCGCCAATGCAGGATGTGGCGGCAGGCCGGGCATGCCGGGCGGTGCCAGAGATGGCGGCATCATCGACGGCTTCCCATACGGATGATAACGGGCCGCCGCCGAGAGCGGACTCAGCGGCGGGGTCGGATAGGTGCGTTGAAACAGTGGATGATTCGGTGGTATGCCACCCGCAGCTGCCGCACTGAGCACTGCATCCGGCACGGAGGCGGTGTGGGTGCGCAAATGCTGGAACAGATCGTCGGAGGTGCCGAATCGTTTGCCACAATAAGCCGCATCGCTGCCAATCCAGGAGCACACGTACGGCAACTGGGACGCAGCGGCCAGTGCTGCCAGCTGGGCATGATACGAGGATGCAGCTGCTGCTGCTGCCGCTGCTGCTGCCGCACTGGAGCCAGAGTTGCCACCCGACTTGCCCGACTCGCACTGCGGACAACCGGCCGCACAAGGCTGGCCGGAGGCCTTGTTAATATAATGCGGACTAGCTGGACAACCCGTACAGTAGGGATCCCGACACACATTCTGCGAGGCTGCCATCATGGCCGACTGGTCGGACAGACCCTTGAGCCGGGCATAGCTCAGATACGGGTTCATAGCCGAGGCCTTAAACATGGCATGGTGTGGCGACATCAACGATTGCGCTGTCATCAAGTCCATCGGATAAGGTGTGCCATAGCCTGCGGATTACACAGAGAAAAAACAAACTGTGTTAACTGAGACTGTCTCACAAGAATCGAGAATAAATCGAGAAAATCGAGAATAAATCGAGAAAATCGAGAATAAATCGAGAAAATCGAGAATAAATCGAGAAAATCGAGAATAAATCGAGAAAATCGAGATATAAGAATGGTTTTCATTTGATATCAGCACAGAAACTAAATTAAAAGTGCCATTCAATATGGTATTCAAAAATCAAAAGGAATTAGAAATTTTAGTTCTTCCCTTTTTAGTCCTTCATTTTGAAGATTTTGAAAAAATATTGTAATATTGTAATATTGTATTGTAATATATAAATATAATATATATATAAATAGGTAACGAAAAAGGTAATGTTGGAGATCAGTGTACACAATTAAAAGCACTTCAGAAATTTGAAATAGTGTTTTACAAATTTTACTCTAGAATACTGTCAGGAAAAGTTCTGGTTCAGATCTATTGTGCCCCACGAGTTATGTTTACTAAGGTCCAGAATAGACGTATACAGATGCTCCGTTTGAAATCAAGTGAGAAAATCATGTTTAATAAAAGTTGCATTTTGATTTGAATAATATTATAACAGATATTATAAAGAGTCAGAAATTGTTAGGAAATTGTTTGAAATAGTTTTTATACCCATTATAAATAAGAAATAAGTTTTTAATTGCAATTATAATCTAAATCATTCCACCGATAAATGTATTTTTTGACACTCTGAAGAAACAATCTTCTTCTCTTTCTGCAGTTTAATATTTAATATTTTTTTGAGACAAGATTTCAATTGCTTTGAGTTTAATCTAGTTACGGATGATATATCTATATACATATAATATATTTCAGAGAATTACGCTGAGAATATAGTCTAATAAATCGAAAGCTTTACATTATCTTCAACTACTATCGATGGCTGAGTAAATTTCACTTAATATCTTTGGCATTCAAATTTTTATTAGTTGTTTTGAAATTTCAAGTGAAACTAAAATAAATTTGGCTCAATCCAATTTTTGGTGACACTTACCCGGCGGATAATAGGAGCCTGTGGAGGGATTCGCCTGTTGGCTGGCTGCATGCAGCGCCTTCACATAGTTTGCCTCCTTGGCTGCCGCATAGGCTGCCTCCTGCAGCCGACTCTGGCTGCTTGCGCTCGGGCTGTGCATCGCTGGCGACTCTTTGGAATTGCTGCGCACTGGCGCGGACGATTGCACCGGACTGCCGTTTAGCTGGGGCAGAGCCGGTGTGTTGGGTGTGCGACGCAGAGCGGCAGAGGCAGAGACGGAGGCGGAGGCGTTGGCGTTGGCTGTGGAGGCATTCAATGAATTTGGCGACTCGCGCTGTGAGCTGCTGGCACTTTGATTTGAATCGCAACGCTGCTGACCATTTGTTGAGGATGAGGAGCCAATTCCAGTCGCTTTGGGCGTCTTGACGCGCTGGTTGCTGCCACTGTTGTTGCTGCTGCTGCTGCTGCTGGTGAGATTTGTGGCGCCGCAATCGTTGTTGCTGTTGTTGTTGTTCGTCTCGTAGGGCTTGAATGTGCTGGGTGTTTTACTGTGTGCCGGCGGCAGCTGCTGCTGCTCAACGGAACCGGTGCTGACGCTGGATGAATGACTGCTAACCGGTGAGGATTTATCGCGTGCATTATCCCCTCCCATGCCGGCCAAGCCGTTCACATTGCCCATATTCAGAGCCATGCCTTTCCCCTGATGAGGCTGCTGCTTGGTCGCCTTCTCAATATTCGCCGCGAGCAGCTTGGGATTTGTTGTGTCCGCACCGATGGCGCTGCATGTTTGCGCCAATAGCGCCAACGGGCTGCTCTTGTTGTCCAGCTGCAAGAAAAGCACACAAAAAGGAAGCACAAAGTCAGTCAAGAGTTTCAAATATTAGCCAGCTACCTATATAAGCATATATATCTTCAAATACACTCTTCAAAAAATTGCCATACTTTTATTATTATTCAGAAAGCTTGTTTGTTCTCCAAAAACTAAAGTTTGCATTTCATTTTCTTAAGAAAACATTTCTAAAAAATATTGAAAATCGCCATATTTTGGTCAAGAATTTCTTAAATAAGCAAAATGTTTCCCAATGTTTAGAAATTATTTATGAAAACCAAAAAAATAAAAACTTCATATTTTTTGTGTGATTTTAATTTTAGAGCACATTTTGTTGAGTGTAGAGGGATGCTGAGAAAAGGGTAAGGTAAGGCAACTGTTGGTTGTCCGTGGCCTGTTTTAGTCATCGTATCGTGCCAGGCGGCATCAGATAAGCGCAGAAAACCACTGTCGCCTTTAATAGCATTGTCTTTGCACACTTTTGGTTTACTTTTGTTCCTTAAACACTTCCCTTAACGGTCCGGTTGCCGGCTTTGTGCATTTCAGCACGATGCCTGATCGTAATCTTTCGGTCCAACACTCCGGCGCGATCATGAAAAACACTCGTTCGAGTACTCGGTTTCATTTTTTGGGTTTGTTTGTTTTCTTGTTTGGTTTCTTACTCTCCCATCCGAAAAGCAGAACTTAGATTACCCTTGTTCTCGCTTGGGGCCCCATCATAAATAAGGGCTGAGTGCCATAAATATGCCCGGCATGGCCAAATAAATGGAATTATGGGGCTATTAAAATGGTTGCAAATAAACGATATAAAAAGTACGTTAAATATGAAATTACGACGCAAATGTAGTGTGAAAGCATGACGGGAACAAGCCCATTTCGGGCGGGGGTCCCCAAACATTATTGCCAGGGGTGCTAAAAATAAGATAAGCTTTCTGCCAAACGGCATAATAGAGCGGAAGAAATGATTGTGAACTCCGATTGTATATAGAGCCAGTATTTTATGCTTCTTAAATAATCATACTTATGCTTAAGCTCATAAAAAACAAATATATTTGCAAACATTGAGTGCCTATCTTAGGTATTTTTTAGACGAATATAGTTTTCAGGTAAAAGAAAAACTAAAAAACTAAAAGAAAAACTCAGATTTTATACGAGTTGTATATTTGATGTATAATATTTATGCGTCAGTTGATACAAAATTAAGTATGTAAACATGAAATACTTGGTTTAAGTTCGCAGAATCTTACTATTTACTTCAGTTTACATTTTAAGCCAACTTATTTGAGACTTTTTATTTGCTGTTTGCACATATTTATCTGTCAAATTTAGCTTCGCTGCTCTCATTCAGTGTAAATTCATTCATTCATTTTGTTTGTTAATCTCTAATCATGCATAAAAATAGCTAAATGAGTTCGCTTTCATAACTTCCAGTCAGAATTGTGGGATGAGCTAATGCCGTGGAAATAATTGGTTTCGTCATTAGACATTTTTGGGTTATGCTTCTGGTTGAGCTGAGCACAGTTTGATTAAGGTACTCGTATTTAATCAGTTTTATAACGCTGCCAATTTGTTGGCATAATAATTTCTCAATTCGGGCAATTCATTTAATCAAATTGCTGGCCATAAAATGGTCATCAAATATGACAACCTAATATTGGCCATGATTAGGCTGAAGCCAAAAGGCTGCAGCTCTTTCGGTCTAATCATTTCGCATTAATCATGGCTAATAACCAATCGTTGTTTTAGTGCTCACCCGCCCTTTCCCACTCCAATCCTTCTACACTGAAAAGTGAAAACTAGCGATTTGCAGTACGAGAAATGCCGACACAAGGCTCAAAAGCAGAGTGCATATAAACGAAATGAATATTACCCACTTACAGTTGTGCCATAAACTCGAACATGCCTTTTGCAATAAAATCCATTTCGCCGCATGCCATAAATTATGGACCAGCAGGCGAGACACACACTCCGAGCGAAAGAGAGAGAGAGAGACTGCGAGAGAGAGGGAGAGGAAAACCTAAACTGAGTAAAGAGTTGAGTGCCATAATTCATTTCTACTAACAAAGGCCCAGCGCACATTGGCAATAATGACGTACAGCTTATGTATATTGTGTGTGTGCCTGTGTGTGTGTATGCCTGTGTGTGTGTGTGTGTAATTACGCCCATGCCCAACTGGCGCAAGTCATAAACTACAAAATATTGAAGCTTTTATAACACTCAATGGGCCGCCATAAATTATTATGATACTATTGTAAAAATGGCAAATTTCTTATCGGTACTTAAGCGCTTTTTTCTGTCCTATGTACACACTTGCTTTGTGTGTGTATATCCGTGTGTGTGTGTGTGTGTGTACCGTAATGTTAGTGTGGCTTGTTTTTGTGCTTATTTTTGTAGTGTCACGATAAGGACCATATTTAAGGCGTGCGTTATTTACGTTAAACTGAGCTGAAACAATATCGAAAAATTCAGCCAAGCTGGGAAATAACGCTTTCAAGCGGGAAATGGATCGGGTGAACTAAAGTTCCTATAAATAATATATATTTATATTTATGATGGAAATTGCTCTGAATAATAGGTGCGAGTAGCACATGCTAAATTTGACGTTGACACTTTGCCATAAAAAAGGAAATTTATGCTGACAGAGTTCTTATGTGCACTAGTTTGGCGAATCCTTCTTACAGTAAGTGTAATTATGGCCAGGATAAGTTGAGTTTTTTAATGTATACTATATATATACTTCTATACTTCTAGAGTTTTCCTTCCATGTATGTAAATGTAGATGTACTTTACTGGCTGAGTGTAGAACAGCTATTTCCTGGAATCTTTGGGGCATAAAAGACCAAGTGTGTCAACAAGCTCTAGCGCCCTTGGTCGCCTTTTTAACTGGAATTTGATGTCAAATCGATTACCCGGAAACTGCTCCTCTCGCTTGCACTCGTTGGGGTAGTCCTCGCTCCAGCCCGTTCCACGAACAGTATCAACATTTTATTAATTATGGCAGCTAGTCGGGCCATTCTGTCTCGTTTTTAGCACAATTAGTCATAATTTATATGAACGCTGATAAAGTTGCCGTATTGATTTTTGGCATTAGGCGTATTCGTGTCGCGCCTTTGCTGTTGTTGTTTCTGATTTAGTTAATAAATATTGCGCGAGGGGTGTGTGTGTGTGTGTGCACAATCTCGCCTAATATTTATATTATTTATACTCGCTTATAGATAGGCAGCAAACACCATATGGGGCTTGTTTAATTTATGACTGAACAATAGCTGTTATTGAGGCTTATATTTATTCATTCGCCCATTTATTGACACGTCAAGCGGTTTGTCTAACGGTTTGAATTGGCCATAGTTATTTAAGCTTGAGCTGGTTGCTAAGTTGCAGCGTCAAATTGTGTGTTGTCTGAAAGGGTTGCGTTGAAAGAGCTGCAGCAAAGTGCAAAAAGTGTGAAACTTAACAAAGTCAGCAAATAAAATGAAAAATAGGCAGTTATCACAGTTAATTAGCACTCGTTGTGCTAGTTGCACAAATGATGCACACACACACCACACACACACTCACACACATTTCGAAATGAACTTAAATAAAAAATAAAATTCGCAGCGCTTTTTGCGGCCGCTCACAAATTATGAGCTGTGTGTTAATTAAAATGCTACACCTTGTAGCAAGCAACAAAAGCTTCGATTGGAAGCGGGCTGCTTGGGTTTAGTCATGGCTTTTGCACAATCAAGTCACAGTTGGTTGTTAAATGCGAATAATTTAATTAGACACTTAAAACTAAACAGCAAGCCACATTTCCTGTCCCTATTTACCATGGCTATTATTATTACTGCAAATATGTGCACACATGTATGTGGCATTAGCTGTTCGTTTATCTTTTGAGGTGTGTATTCTCGTGCCATAAAAGTCCGAGGCGCTTTGCTGCACATCACCCAAAATATAACGCATACGCAGCGTATTTGCGATGAGCTCGCCGCGTTTTATGATGCCTACAAGAAATAATAAAACTAATAATAACAATAAACTTTTCGATCACACACAGACTTTAAGACGGATCTTTGGGTTTATTATTGTCATTATTATTATTCTTAGTAATATAGATCTCACACAGAATCACCTTTGAGTTAATGTGTGATCTTTTATCTATAGTTTTATTATAATTACTAATATAATTATTTTTAGCATCTTTTAAATTGCTTTGTAAACTTGTCTCGTTAAAGTTGCGTTCCCATTTCCCTTAAGATTGATTACAATAACGAACGCCTCTTCTACTTCGCTTATAGGCAGCATTTACTGTAGTTCCAATTATGTGCACACAAGTGTGTGTGTTTTTTTTTTTGGTTATTTGCACAATATTTCACAGCTGTCAAAGAAAATGATTCGAGTAGTAAAAAAATAAACATAAAATGCTAAATGTGTCACATTTTACACAGCGGCATTTTAATAATGCCCTAAGCCTCTATTATTGTTGTTGTTGTTGTTGTTGATGTTGTTGTTGATGTTTTTTTGGTTCACAACATATGACACATCGACACACTTTAGACGGCGGGGCAAATGTACACTTGAAACAATATTAAGCACAAATAAAAACAATAACAAATGGACAAATAGGCACGCGAAGACGCGGCTCGAGTGGGAATCGTGAGGCAGGCAGGCAAGCAGGTAAGGTGGCAGGGAGGCAGCTTGTGCGGAGGGGGGCACAGGCACAGAAAGAAGTCGAAGACGATCAACTGTGCACTTGAAGCCCCTCAAGAAATCATACTTTATGTTAATATGACAAACAAAATGTTGAAACTTTTGAAACAATGACAGCCATCCACAAGAGCATGAAATGTGAACATGCCGCAGTGGCTTCAACATCTCAAGTTGAGTTCAATTGAATACTTGAGTCGAATGCTCAAAATTGCCAGACATTCAAATGGATTTCCCAAATTGAAATTTGATGGCTGCTTTATGGGCTTTTGAAGTTTTACCGAATATGCGTCGTTATACTAAGTGTATATAGTTCTCTCTAAGTACTATTTTATTCTGCTCTGCATTCTAGTACGCATTCTATGAACTTAAATTGTTTTAAGTGTACTGCGTTAATGAACTACTTTTATGATTTTCGAAATGCTTAGATTACATTTTTATTCTAGTTAAGGTAAACTTGATGATTTATTTCTTACTTGGTATACAAGAATTTTAAACGATAATAATCGATTAATGTTTAATATCGATTAAAAGCAGGTTCAATCAGATCACATGTTTGATTAAATTAAACAACTAGAGGATAAATGTTGGACAAAAATAAATTAAATCTAACTTTTTTCAATAATTCTTGAAAACGAATCAAGACGGAACTCAAAATATATTGGCGTATATATATATATATATATATATATATATAATATATAAATTGTAAAAAGAGTTAATAAAATAATAAGCATCTTTTTGTCCTACATTTTGAGTAGAAATCAGTTTCTTTTCGACTCAATTTAAAATTAATTAAAATTCCTCAAAGCTCGAGGTTGAATGGGGTTTTCAAAGTACTTAATATCTGGTATGGGCATTAAATCTTAGTGGGTGGGTGCGGGAGGAGGTGTGCTGTGTGGTAGCTACAGCAAAGACTTGATGTATTTAAATTATTTATGCGGGGGCAACCGCAATAAAACTTATCTACGCAGATAATGCAATTCAGCAAGCGCTCTTCCCGGACCCAGGCCATATTTTCTCAAATGCAATTTTCAAAGATGCTGCGGCTCAGTGTGGATGCGGCTGCTGCTGCTGCTTCCTGTGCGGCGGCTGCCTTGCGATACAAAAATAGCTGCTATAAATATGAATTACAGGATAAGCATAAAAAGCGGAAATTGCGCGACGCCTGCGTCGATGTCGACATCGCTTTGCATAAGCCCCTGGCGAGGGGAGGATGATGACGACGACGACGACGACGTCGTCGCCTTTTGCTAAGACGCTTTGCAGTTTTGTTGCGAATTATAAAATAAGCGATAAAAATTGTATAAAACTTTATGCAGACGTTTGGGTACTTGTACTTTGTGTGTGTGTGCCCGGCAATGACTGGCTGGCGCACATACTTATTACTTATGTGTATTTTAGCCATTATCTGTTAACACCTTTTTTGTGTTTTCCTTTTTTCTCTTTTCTTTTCTTTTTTTTTGTCGTGGTGCTAATAATTTGGCTGCGCCAAAAAAAATTTACATAAATGGTCTTAAAACATTCATGCTCGCATATACATATAGATACAGATATTGTCTCCTTGGTGTCGCGCCGTTTCCCAACAATTTGCATAATTTATAATTTACCCAGAAACGTTGCGAGTTTGCTTTAAATTGAAGCCATTATTTTGATTAAAGTCCAACTTGAATCACTTCAACTATTGCTTACTTAAAATACATATTTTTCTTTTATTTATTTAATTTCAGAATTTATATGCAGGCAGAGATTTACAGCGTTCGTTCAGCTAGCTGTGCAGTCTGAAACTTAATTAGTTTTTTACTTTATTTATTTATTTGTGCTCATGTCGGAATTTTTAATTTGCCTTTATTTCATAATCATAAAATAATCCTGATGCACAGGTTTATAGACTTGCCCATCTTTTTTTATTCTCTCTCTCACTCTTTATCTGTCTCGTTCCCTCTCTTAACGTGTATAAATTAAATTGAAATAAGCGAATAAGAAAATTAATCTTCAGTTGGCTAATTAAATTTGCTAATTAATGATCATATCAGATGCAAAATAATAGATAAATAGTTCGTGACGCATTCCTTATGCATTTATCAGACTCTTCTCTTGTTTGTTGTTGCTTTGCGAGTGTTAAATGAACCGAATGCAGTAGAGAGTAAAGGCAAGCAATAATGATTGATTGATTGATTGATTGTCAAGCAACTCGACTGAAATGCAAATGAAATTGGATAAAAGAAAATGTAATAAATTAGGGAAACCTACGCTCCGATTGTGTTGCTCAAAAGATATTTGTTGAATGCACAGAAGTGCCATTTTCAAGTACGATATTGCAAATGTAAATGCAGCCGAGAGCAGAGAACCGAGAGAATGTGCAACATACATGTCAAATGGCAAATGACGAGTTGCAATAAGTGACTGAGTTCAGAATGTGCAATCCAATATGCCTGTAGTTTATTTAGCCCGGCGCATAAGAGCTGTCACATTAACTGTCAACTGCTGCAAAACTGACACTTGTCATATTGACAGCTGACAGCGTCATTTGACTGTCAAACTTGGCCCCAGTAAATATGTTCGAGAGTTGGCAACACAAAACATAAAAGTAAAGCTTATTCCTAGACTCGGGGGAGCAACAGCGGAGGGGCGGGAGGTAATACTAGGCTGACTACGTGTGGCAATGCTCTTTTGGCGTTGCCACTTAATTTGACAACACACACACACACACATGCATTTTGAAGTGCACTTGGCGTTGGGCAATGTTGCAATTTTAGCCAGCAACAACTGTCAGCCATATCATTGCAATTGTCGCAGTTGCACAGCAGCAATTGTTGCTGTTGCTGTTGTTGTTTGCTGTTGTTGTTGCTGCTGTGTGCTCTTTGAGTGACACATTAATGCCATTTTCATGTGTCACTGTTTCTTTCGTTTGAGGTCTGTCGGGTTTTGTGCCCCTCTGTTAGATTCCATGTCAGACTTTTGTCAACATTACGTGTCCATTTAGTTGTCAGTTAACAAATGTTTTTTTTCTTATTTTTACCACGCTTGTCGCTTAACCTTTTTTCCTACATTTTTTCGCTGCTTGTTTGTGTATGCTAACATCTGTGTTTTTGGCGCTGCAATTCGCACAGTTAACTTGCCACCTTGTTGAGCAGTTAACTGGTTTTTTTTCATGGTTTTTATATCATTTTTATTATATATGTTTTTTTCTAAATGTTTACTTTTCCTCTACCAAAAATTTATGGCCAACATATGCGCAATGTAATTAACCTTGTTAGCTTGACCAAATTAATTGGCGTTTTTTTTTTCATTTTCTTTTGACTGAAATGTTCATCATACAACACTTTTGGCATACCGCCCCGCGCAAATTCTTATTGCCTCTTGTCAACGCCCATTTTGCCGTATTCCATTATGCGGCTCATCACTCATTGTGCCGCATATAAAAGCAGCAACAGCGGCAGCAACAAATGCTGTCTACAAGCTATTAGCTTTTACTTTGGCTGCCCAACAGCTCAAGGTTCTTCGGATCATCATCAGCAGCAGCAGCAGCAGCTGCCAGTTGAATTTGCCTAGCTGTGTGTAATTTGGGCAAGCGATGTGTTTATCAATCATACGCAACGTGAGCCTGTCACGCCATCCCCCGAAACATGTCAATGTGGGCGTTACTCGCGTCAGCTCTTCCGAATTCATTTACACACCAGCCTCGCTCTCTCTCTATATTATATATATTATTATATATTCAAAATATGAGCTGTTTAAATATTTGTACAGCTTAATTGATTAAAATGCACTTCAATTTATTAATTATTGCTTTGTTCAAGCTGCGCATAAAATAAAATATTAATGTGCTCGCTTTTAGTATATTTTGAGGTGTATTCATTTATCTTATATATAGATATAGATATATACAACAGTTAATTAATTAACAGTGTAATTTAGAACATCCAAAATCGGAAACGAAACATTTTTGATATAAACTGAACATTTTTGAGTAAATTGGAGCACGCCGAAATATTTATATATATTATATATTTTTAGTAAAAATAATGAATTATATTTGATATATGAAGAAAAAAAAACGGAAAAAGTATTGCGCCAATTTCAAAGTGAACTCAATTTATTTTCGCGACAGAGACTAAATAATTTAAGCAAGTGTATGTACATAAATATATTTGATATTTTTAAAAAATAAATAAATAAATATTCTTTACTTTATTTAATGCTGAACATGATAAATGTCAGTCGAAAACACATTCATTTGCCATGCAAATAATGAAGCACATTTAGCAAATACAATCCAATATTTTTGGTATTTTCAGAAAAAGAAATGAATATTGCGCCAATATTTTGGAATATTTGTTTTAAATGGTATTCCCCACTTGCAAAAGGGAGAGCGAACAAAATGCTGCGACAGCTGCTGCTGCAATTTGCATAAGCTGAAGCAGCAACAGAAACAGAAACAGAAACCGACTGTCTGTCATTCTGTCAACTGTTTGACTGCTTGACTGTTTGACTGCTTGACTGCTTGACTGCGCCTACAAGCGGCATTCATTAATTCACGCAATTTGTATAGTAATAATGCCAAGATGTTTTCGGTCTGCATATAAATTCACCCGGTGACAGACTGCTGTGCACTCATTTCAATTGTATTTAAATACACATAGATCTGCATATATATATATATACATATACATTATACACATTTATTTATTTAAATATGTATTCTTTGTGAAATGAGACAAAAGAAAACGCCGTCTGTGGATATATTTAAGCTGACAGCTGACTAAATTAATTTGACAATAATTAGCATTTCAAGTTGTCAGCGTTTTCGCTAATTTTGCATGCGCAAGAAATTCGCACACGAAGTGACAATATTGCCACGTGCAACGTGCTGCGTGCAGCGTGCAGCATATGGACATCATTCGGCATGTCGTCCCCTATAAATCCAATGACACTTTATAATTTCAGCGGCCAGCGAACAGCCTGCAACTTGCAACTTGTCAGCGTTGTGGCTGTCAACTGCTTGCCTTGGGCGCTGTCAAAATGCCAAATGCCGTGCAACGCCACCAGTGAAAGAGAGAGAGAAAGAGAGAGTGAGAGAGAGTGAGAGAGAGAGAGGGAGAGTGAGTGAGAGAGGTGTCATTCGCATTTGCGGCGCGTTAATTACGTGTTATTTATAATTATGCGCCCAACACACGCGTTGACAACAGTTGTCAGCAATGCGCACAGAACAACTGCCGAATCGAATCGAATCGAGACAATTTTGCCAGCTTTCTGGTCGGATTTCCACCTTCCCTTCCCCTTCACACACCTGTCCTAAACTGCAGTTATTAATTTTCGTTGTGTGCGCTTTTCATTTGCCCCGTTGCGTGTTTTTCTTTAATTTTTTGTTCGTTTCATTTGATGCATAAATAATGCTTGCCTTGCTTATGACTTAATTAACTTGCTTAACATAGGTCTGCCACTTCCGCGTGCCACGTTGTGTGCATAACTTTGGCATTTTTAGCATTTGTAATTAACTAATTCTGTGCATTTCTCAGTGCAAGCCCAGAAAACGACCATTATTCACATGCAATTTTCACATGAGAAGCGAGCGAAATAAGTTTATTGATTTACCCTGAAGGCAATAAATTGTAATACCTTTTTGCAGAAGTTTATAACAGGCAGAGGGAAGCATCTGCGTCATATATATATATATATATATATATATATGTATGATGATATATATAATCAGAGCCAAGAGTCAAGTCGACTTGTTCATTTCTGTTTGTTTGAATTATAATTGAGTACTTAAGTTCTCGTTTACCTTACGCAAATCAACTCTCTTTTTATCGATAGCTGCGTTCAGTTATCGATGCCTATCGATTTTCGACATATTATTGATCAATTTCATCAAGATCGTGTATTAAAAACCCAAGTTATAGTCCAAAGTGTAAGCTCATACTGATCTTATTACTCTCATTTTTTACACCTCAGTTGAGTGCAGGGTATTCCGTAGTCGAGCTCACTCGCCTGCAACATTCTTAGTTGTTAGTTTTGCTCATTTGGAAAAGTAACAAACTGGTTCCCCTACAGATACAATCTTCATACAAAACTTACTTCTTGGCTTGCTTTTTTGGCACACAAACAAGCTAAATTAGATAACTGCAAATTGGCTTGTTTAAATGTACTTTGTGTTTGTTGGACTTCCGTTTAAGACAGACAGCTGGACAGGCAGGCAGGCAGACAGACAGACAGACAGACAGACAGACAGACAGCTACTACTACTGCCAGTGTTAAAGTGCACACACATCTCCTCCCCCCCTTCCACCCTCTATTTAGGCCGGAAAGGCAACTGACTGACAGTTTTGTGTTGCACAACTGTTTTTTTAATTTGTAAAACGAACACAATTTGTATATAAAAAAGAAGTTACTAAAAAGAAAGGAAAGAAATTATACTTGTCTATGTTTGAGAGAGAGATAGAGCAAGAGAGGGAGAGAGGGAGAGAGAGAGAGTAGAGGTGTGAGAAGAAGCCACTGGCTGAGTGACATGCTGACGCCCTTTACACCAGCCCTGACACGACTTAGTCTCCTTTCTCTGTCAGTCTGTCAGTCTTTCTGTCTTTCTGTCTTGCAGTCTTGCAGTCTTGCAGTCTGCCCCCGTCCATCACTTTGCATAATAAAATGCGAAAATATGCGAATTGAGTCAAATTCTACACCCAGCAATGCAGCCAAAACACACACACACAAACACACTCACACACACATCCAATACTCAGGGGGGGGTTAGGAAATAAAGAGATATAGCTCTGCGCTCAGACGTTGCATTTTTTGTATTCTCATACATACTCTGCAAATATTAAAAAAAGGGTATTTTCGACGTGTGCACTGGCAAAAGTTTAAACTCTTTTCTAAGGCTAAAGAATAAGACATTTTTGTGACCTTAAAAATAGATAAGCAAAATACTGATATAAATTTGATTCCTCAAATAGATATATATTAAGGGGATGTGTTCGGCATGTGAAAGGCGAGGCTGTCAAATTTGCGCTAAAGTATAAAATTCTGGATGAGATTCCCGGGCGTTACTGAGTGCGAAAATTGAGAAAAAAAGATCAAACTTGGACAAGTACATATATCATATAGCTCGATCGGTTTTTAAAACTTAAAATTATGATTGAGTTGATGTCATATCAGCTTTTAATTCTGATTCCGATACTGAATTTAATTTGGTAAACAAATAGTTTCCGAAGGTAAAATTGGTGTTAACCTTACAAATCTGTAGATGAAAACATGCTTTTAAGCTGGACCTCTCAGTATTTCAAATATATTCAATAACTCCAAGCTCATGTCACAGGGTATCGCGTAGTCGAGTTGGCTGCAAAGTGAACATTTTAACTAGTTTTTGTGTGCACAAAACGCCCTTTGGTTGATTTTTTCCACAGCGATAAGCTAATTTTTGCGAAAGTACACACAAAAATAAAAGTCGGAAGAGGCTAAGAGACAGACAGACGGACAGACAGACAGAGAGATGGATAGACAGACAGACAGACAGCTGTATAAATGAATTGCAGATGGTGAGTGTTTTTTTGTTCGCTATAGTTGCAGCTAATTTAAATAAGCAGGCAATGGGAAGCGTGAAAAGCCTCTTTGTGCACCGATCTTCAGCACGTGATAAGCGTCAGCTGGGAAAATTGCTGGGGGTTGCCTTGGAAAGGGGGGAAGCGGGGAAAGGGGAATTGTGATGTGGAAGGCGTGAGATGCCTGTCATCTTGTCGTCTGCAGAGACAAATGCATTTTCACTTTTCACCTGCAGCAGCAGCAGCAGCAGATGACAATCAGCTGAAAGCGTTTGGGGGTTAAAGGTTTCAACAAGGTTTCGCACAACAAACTGAAAAACTGGAGGATCTAAGAGTTTTATCAGGAATTGAAATTGAATTATATATATATATATATATAATCTTGAGCAGCATTAATTGTGGCTTCGATATAGCCATGGGAGTACTAGTGCCTCAGACCTTAGACTTAAGGAAACTGGGAATATATTCGTTGCACATATGTCGGAGTATATCATATAACCATATTAAATAGGAACTGTCAGTCGAAAGATAAGTTTTTGCCTGTGCAACTCAATTATCTAGTTGCAATACTTATTATGTCAACTATCTTCAACATTTGAGTCTTATCTTTTTCTGAGTGTAGTTGTAACACAACAGCCTTTTTGCATATCCAATCGCTCTGCAAGGGTATTTAATGTTCGGCGATCTCAACATATCTATGCCATCTTATTTTTAGTTATTTTGTGTGTGGCAAGCAACTTTGAATTGAATCTGTCGGTTATAGTTTAGTTGGCAAACATTTGCTTGGCTTTCGGTGGTAGTACGTGATGGGATCCTGTCAACAGCAGGTTTGCTGCGTTATTTCGCCTGCTTGCCATTTGACATGACGTTCATGTCGTTTGGAAATAACAACTCTGACATCGTATTTAATTTGTTTTATTTTCAGTTTCATTTTCATTCCCATCGTTTTGTTTTGTTATGTAGATTTTTTGTGTTTTTTTTTTGTGTAGTGCGCTGTGTTCTATCAACCTTGGGACACTTGCCTTGAAGTGTCAACCAGCCAAGTTGGTCTGGGTTCAAAGAGTGTCAACAGCAACAGCCCGAAGACTTGGTTGGGTGAGGGGGGGAAGTGAAGTAAGAAATTGGTTTACAGTGGAGAGCAGAGGCAAAAGCAGCAATCAAAAAGTGTCAGTTTGACGCATGTCGTTTTCTATTTAAATGAACTTGCTGTCAACTTTATGCTGCATATTTCATAGCTTCCAATTGTGAACGGGCGTGTAATGAATATGGATGGGTTTCACGCTTCTACGTTCAGGGTTCTGGTTCGGGTGACAGCAAGCGACAGCTGTTCCTTTTCTTGGCTAAATAATATGTAAATATTTTAGTATATCATTGCTGAAATTATTGCTACTTTTTAATTATTATTAGTTTATGTTTAATTTGCAAATCTTTGAAATATTTCTTATTTTTCTGTTAGTTTTCGTTACTTTTCAAATTAATTTTTTATTTATTTTCTAATATTTATATTTTTTTTATTTATTTTAATTTGAATAGAATAATAAATAAGAAAAAATTAAATTGTTAGTTGAATCTACTTTATAATAGTAATAATAAAACTTCTTAAAGGTAAATATGTCATTAAGACTAAAATACATTTAACAACTCGGGTTAGGGTATCTCCAAGTCGAACTCACTCGACTACAACAACTCGTTGAAAAGTTCGTTGGACACTTTCACTTTCTCAATACGTGTGAAGTGGGGTCGCATGTGGCTTGCAACACACGAAACAAATTTGAGCCGCTTTCAAATGACTGCTTAAAAATTAATAGCCACCAATCAGGCAAACACACGCACACACACACAGAGATACACACAGGCGCCGCTCAAGTGGCGCCAATTAAAATGATTAACATCAATAGAATAGAGTTTAAAAAAAGTGTCGCCTTGTTCGCCAGAAAAAAACATAAAAAATAATATTAATAAATTGAAAAGAAAAATGTGAATAAATAAAAAAAAAGACGCCTGAATGTGTTGATAAGACAAGCGGACAGCCCAGAAGTTGTTTCGGCGCATAATTGATGTGATTGAGATTGATTGTTTATTGGTTTTTTGGCCTGATTTGATTGAAAGCCAAACCCAGCCACAAAAACCAACTCGTCTGCGTTGCCGGCGCCAGACATTTAGCCCCATTGTGAGTGTGTGTGTGTGTGTGTGTGTGCGAGTGTGTGTGTGTGTGAATGTTGACCGCTTTCTGGCTTATCAATATTACATTTCAGTTTCTTTTTATTAGATGCCTTTTGTGCGGACAATGCGGACAATGGCCACAAGCCCACACATTACCACATCAATACATAAATACACATAAATACGGACAGATTCAAACATGTGCCCAGTACAACTGTACGTCCGGCTGTCCATCCGTCCGTCCCGGGCTTTGTGGCTTCTTTTTTGTTGTTGTTGTTGTAGAGGGTCTGGCTTCAAAAGCAATTTGTACGTGTTTAGTGTCAAATGTGTTGTTGAGCTTTGAGAGCCCTTTTTTATATTTTTTATATTTTTGTTAGGCTTTGTGCGCTTGCGAGAGCTTAGCATTTATATCATTTTATGGCAATCACTCATACGACCCAGTGTACGCCTTACGACTTAATGATTGATACCATTTGAAAAGCATTTAAGTTGCCGCAGCTTACAACACATTAAAACGCATCGGAAATGGTCAGCAAAGGCTTTAAAACCCATTTGCGACTTGGGAAAAATTCCACAAACAAATAAAATTGGTTGAAAAAATATTGAAATTAATGCCAGTTAAGCGAGTGGCATTTGCTTATCACATTGATTACCGACTGGACTTAACGTGTACTGGGCAAAAATATTTGAATCATCAACTAAGTCCAAGGTGAATTAAATATAATTATTCATTTTATTATTATTATTTTATTTTGAACGAAAATCACATTTTTTTATTATTGTATTTTTCCATTTTAATAAAATGAATAAAAATTAAAATGATAATAAATAAATATTTAATTTATATACATCATATTTTAAAAAATAATGAATATATAAAATTTCATGGGAATTATTAAAATAAATAATCAATATAGAATTTTTCAATTTACGATAATCAAGTTGTTGCGTAATAAATTGTACGTTATGCAAGGGCTGATAATTATTATTATTGCTTTATATTATGAATAATAGCTAATGAGTCCGAATTATGAAGAAGACAATCTTTATTGTTCAATTCAAAGACAAAAACAACGCCTATCGTTAAGTCGTTGCAAAATAAATGAGGTAACCCTTAACCCCCTAATCCAGCCAACATTAATATTAATTGACAGTTATCAGCTTGCACATTAATATGATTATTTCTATATTAATTTATTAGTTAATTTGTTGCCGCATTTTATGATTATTGGCTTTTGCAGTCTGCGTCATAAAAAGCCCCCCAGCCTTCAATTCGCTGTGCGATTATCGCGGTCCATAATTTGTGTTATATGCTCGCGCTGTCTCCCTCTCCACAGCACTCTCTCTCTGTCTCTCTCTCGCTGTGTCTCTGTCGGTAGAAACGGGTTATTATTTTGCATTTAAGCAGCGGTTTCAATTCATTATCATAGTTAGTGTGCCTCGCGTGCATTTAAATGAATTCATTGAGTTTCGCTCATTCAATTTGTAGCGTACGTAAGCATTTAGCATCAATATGGCAATCACAGGGGGTGGGTGCTGGGGGAACGGTGGAGGGGGCGACTTACTTAGGCGTCAATGGCACGATTGACGGCTCAACAATTTTATTGATAAATGCCTTTCGATTGCGAGGCACGGAGGAAAAAACAACAAGCCACAAACGGCAATAACAATAAAAGATGGTCACTTTGTATTTTATGAGTTGTTCGTTAGTGTTTTTTTTGCGCCGTTTTATTTATAGTTTTATACATAACTCAATTGATCGTTAAAATAATTATGGACGCCATAAAAAATAATGCTTTACAACTCAAGTATTTCTTAATGAAAGCACAGTAAATATTAGTTAAATGACATTTATTTTTGGTAACACTTTTAATCGGTTTGTTATCTCAACAAGCTACCAAAGATATCTCAGAGCACATAAATAAAAAATATATACATCAATATATATACACTGTACAAATTATTTATAGAATTCCAAGTAGAACATTTAGTTCAAAAACATAGCTCAAACTGAAATCATAAATTAAATATTTAAGAAAAACAAATTTTGTTTCAAATAGTTGTTTGGGATTACTTTTTTAATTTACAGCAGGAAACCTATAAATTAAGTTGGTTTAACACGTTCAAAAGTATTATTATGTTTGCGATTTTCCGCGCAATTCTTCGAATCTCTTTTTCTGAGATTTGGTTTGCAACAGAGATTGGTTCATGGAACAAGAACTGAAACTTCGCTTAGGTTCCAAACCGGTTTGCAACCTTGACTAATATCACTAAACACACAATATAGAGGCGTCAAATTGACAAAAAAGTGCATTAGGTTTTTTTTTAGCTTCTGCAACGCGTCGAATATTTTGCAGGGGTCATGTGTCGAGCAGCGAACGCAGGTCACTAATTCATTTGACTTCGCCGCGACAACATCGCGTGTAAATGAAAAATCCAGCATGCGTACAATGGTGCGAACAGGTACGCACCTTTTCTAGTAGGCCCTAAAGTGTTATGAGTGCGTGTGAAAAAGTAGCTATATTGCTAACGGATCGCGCAGACCCTTGAATGTGTACGAAGATGGCAGCAACACTTCTATCCTTCACTCTTCGTATGCGAGCTGGCACTCGATTTTCAGTGTTGAGTTTTTGGGGTGGTTTAACTGTTGATCAATTTTGTAACCACAGCCCGCAAAATGTATGGTGCAACTCTAAAACAGGGTATCATTGTCTCGACCCACACAATTCTTTGTTGCTCGACGGTCAAACATATACGTACACATACAAAGATAGGTTGCAACGGGATCATGTCACAGTGCGAACAAACTATTTCGCATGTGGAGACAATGATACTCCTTTTAAGAATTTCACTAGAAAAAGTTGTTAGAAAACAGAAATTTAAATGGTCGATCGCAAAACTCATGGGAAGGAAACTTAATCCAATATTTTTCAAATCTATCACAATTATTTGTTCTAACGACTTTGTCTCTTTTTCTCTCTTTCACACACACGCACACACAGAGAGCGACACACATTTGTGTTATTCAAAGAATTAATTAACACTTTAGGCGAAAACTATTGTGCACGAAAAATTAACATGACAGCTTTGGAAATGGCAATTTATCACTAACATTGTCTGCGCTGTTGTTGTTCTCATTGCTGTTGTTGTTGTAAGTCTGTGCTGTTGATGACACTTTAATTAGAGCCACACGCAAACATAACAACAACAACAATGACAGACGAATAACAGACAAGAAAAACCCAAGCTGCGAGCGAGAGAGAGTTCAAGCGTTGCCATCTTGAAATGTGCGCTGACTGTTAGCCTGCAACTGTTAACTGCACGCTGTTTAAGCGATTTAACATAGTGTCATGAATGTTTGACTGACTGCCTGACTGACTGAATGAGTGATTGACTGACTGCATAAATGGCCGCTTGACTGACACATTTAATTATATTAATGAATGTTTGCGGTCAGCTGACATTTGCACTTTATTTATACAAGGCGCCTGTCACTTTGGCTCACTGTTAACCGAACTGTTATCCAGGCTTTTGACTCTTCAGTTTGAGTTATTATCCAACACTTGGCATATTTGTTGCCATTTTTCACATATGACAGCAAAATGCCATCATTTTTTAGGCCTTTTCTTTATAGAAAAAAAGAAAAAATAACATAAAAAATAGAAATACAAATGATGACACTGACAGCTGTCAAGCTTAGTTTATTTGATTTCATTATAATTAATAGCGAGCAGGCATCATTAATCATTGAATAATTTATAGATAGACTCGTATTTGCAGATAGCATTTTTGTATTTGTTTGTTTATTCATTTGCGAAAGGGTTACTCACTCGGTGACTGTCCGATTCTTAAGTAAATAAATTTACCTCAAATGACAGCGCTATAAATTATAAGACCTGCATACATTATCTATAAAGACAACGGCAAGAAAAACATGGTATATTTGCATACCCTGCAGAACACATATTAATTAAATTAAAATCATTCGACACATTGCTGATTTTTTTATGGCAGCTTAATAATACTAGGAAATAATGTCTGATATTATCTATTTGAGAAACGGAAGCGACTCGCGATTCATGACAAAAGTTATAATTAAAAAAGTTGCTTCCATTTATTTTCATCTTTGCTTCACCTGCCATAAATTAAACTGGAACGCTGCTCACATTTGAACTAGTTCACACTGGCCCCATGCTGCGCAATGTGAATCGTGAACCAGTCGAAACCAGTTCAATCAATCTATCAATCACATTTCATCTGAATTACTTCTTTAATTCAATGTAAAAAAGAGTTAAAGAATGAAATGAATGAATAAATTGAGTGTTTATTGTGCTTATTCAAATAGATTTGTGTATGGAATGAATCAATCAACTCTAAAAAGTGTGAGTGTGATATGAGTTTTTAATTAAGATTCTTCATTCATATTATAAATGAATGAATGAAATGAATGCTTAAAATTAATTGAACAACCATGAACATATTCATTTACGGAACTAAACAAATGTTTTTCAACATTAACTCAATCAATTCTAAAGAGTATGAGTGATGAAATGAGTGCACTCACATTCAATGATGATTCGCCATTCATATTATATTTATGCCCAACTATTTGTTAAGAGATTAATGAATGAATGAAATGAGTACAACT
The DNA here is from genome assembly GCA_035043295.1 of Drosophila sordidapex. Classification (NCBI taxonomy): domain Eukaryota; kingdom Metazoa; phylum Arthropoda; class Insecta; order Diptera; family Drosophilidae; genus Drosophila; species Drosophila sordidapex. The sequence goes on along the minus strand of JAWNNA010001201.1, from coordinate 1,150,963 downwards.
GCAACTGGATTAAACTTAATGAATGCACTCACATTCATTGTGCGCTTTCTTTGCTTCCTGTTCATTGTGCGAATATTTACACACAAATTAAAATGAATATTTATTGGCCTTTAAAACTTGTGGGGAACGACGGAGAGAGAGAGAGAGAGAGAGAGAGAGAGTGTGTGTGTGAATGAGAGAGAGAGAGGAGAGAGAACAAAGACATTGATTCTGATTAACTGCCATAGCTTAAGTATTTTGTGTGTGTTGTGTGTGGCTGCATTTGCGAAATTGCATTTGTTTGTTTGGTCATTATAAATTTAAATTTGGTACACCATAAATTTGAATACAGTTGCCAGAGGTGCCCCCTCTCTCTCTCTCTCACTCTCTCACACTCTCTCTCTCTCTCTCTCTCTCTCTCTGTCTCATCTACATATTTACATAGTTTAATATGCACAAACATAAATAAGTTTTATGTGCTGATATTGGATAATTTATCGCGCTACGATTGCGAATTTTCTATTTGGCTTGGATTTTCCTTGCCACTTGCCACTTGCCACGTTCCACATGCGTCGTAAACAGCTGCTATTGCTTCTGTTGCAGTAGTCAGCGATTTTCACCCAGAAGCACATGGCCAACTTGGCCAACTTGTCTGAGAAACGATATGTGGAGGAGTTTGGTTATTGTTGTTGTTGCTTGTGATTGTTGCTTTTGTTGCTTCTGTTGTTGCTGTTGTTGTTGTTGTGTCGCACAATAAATTCGCTTGTGGCGAAGTGCAGTAATTGCGTTTCTGTCGACATTTCAATTATTTATGAAATATCATAGAGTTCATAAATAATGGCAACTCATTTGCTACTTGGCCATATTTTAGCTGGTCTGTGATAAATTACAATTCGTGGCCTAAACACACTCGATGCTATTACTCGATTATTCAAAATGAGTGCAAACAAGTCGCACCTCAATTTGACTTCAATTGAGACTAACGGGCTCGACTAAAAGCAATTATTTAATTCTAATTAATTGAGCGAGAGTTCTCGACACTGATAAAAGTCCATTAATGAATCGAAAGTATTTCAACTTTAACTCAATCAATTGTGAATGACTTTGGAATGAGTGTTGTAAATACACTCATTTATTTGCACATAGTTTGAGTATGTTACAAGTTACAATGAATACATTCATTTATGCAATCAATCAAAAGTATTTCTTTATATTATTCTAGTTTATATTCTGATGTAAATACGTATGGAGTTAATCAGTATTAGCTTTATAAATTCTAAAGATTGAGGAGTGAATCAGGAGTATTTCGGCATTATTTCAATGTATGAGTATAAGTTGTAAGTTATATATGTATATTTATGGAGTGACTAAAAAGTATTTAACTAACTCAATCAGGTTGAAAGTATTCGACTATATTGAATATTAGGAACAAAGCAATAACATAATATGATGTATAAGATATGATTGAAAAGGACCCCAAAACTGATTCATTTATAAATTGCTTACTTGCCACAAACTTAACTCGATTAATTCTTAACAAAGTCTGGCAACTAAAAGCTGTTTCTGAGTGATAATAAATTAAATAAAATTATATATAATTATTGTTGTGCATATAAATCTAGATGGAATATATTTCATTCCAAATGCTTCACCTGGAGCGTTGCAATCCTGTCGGCATTTGAGTTAATTAATTTTATTTAAAAAGTAATTTTTAAATTTTGAAATTGTTTGCATTTTAAGCATTGCAAAATTTATTTCTTGTTAATTTCAAAGATTTATGGATTCGCCAGTTTGAATATTTTAAAATAAAACATAAAACTTGAAGATTTTCCAGCTTTGCTCACAAAATGAAAATAGTTCCGTTTAAATTCATAAATTTAAAATGCTGATTACTACAAAATAAATAGCTCAATTTGGCAATATTTATATTGTTCCTATATATGTTCCTATATAGTTTTATGTGTTCAAAGTAACGTTTTGAATGGGAATATATAAAAATAATTGTATTTAATTTAATTTAGCAATTTTATTATAGTTGTGTATTTGAGAGCACACAAAGATTTCGAATATAAGTTTTGAATTGAATTTTGTAATAATGCAGCAACTAATTTAATTAATTTAATTTTTAAATATGAATATAATTTTATATTTTTAAATGGAAGCACAAAAAACGTTTGCTTAAAGCTTTTAAATGAACAGCTAATGTATTCATTGGAAATATAAATTTGTTGTTTCTAATTATTGTTTTATATAAATAATGTTTTGAACGTAAAAATCTTTCGCATATATAAATAATTTCTATAAATATTTGTATATTTCCCAAATGGCAACCAATTTAATTACTTTATTTAAGGTATTCCACAACTGACAAATAATTGGAGCGAGAAAACAAAAAAAGCTTTAGCTTAAATCCATATTTAAAAAAAGGAGTAGCAGTAGGAGGGGGTGGGGAGGGGGTAGCAAGGGAAGAGAAACTCACCGCTGTCGGCGCTGCGGCTGCTGTCATATAATCCGGCCGTAAGTAGTGATGATTGCTGGATTGCAGCATTTTGTTATAGTTTGTTAAATCCACTTTGACGGCTGTTCTTTGGTTGAGGCGGAGGTGTTTGAGTTGAGTTTGAATTTAATCTTGAGTTGAGTTTAAGTGTGTTGAGTTGAGTTTTGAGCTATGAGCTGGCTGCCAGTTGAAGTAAATTTGCCCTTGCTTAACGGTAAATGGCAATTGAATGCAGACGTTTTTGCTGTAGTTGTTGTTGTTGTTGTTAGCAACGCTGCCACTTGGCGGTGTTTGACAGTGGCGTGCTGCCAACTCGTGTGAAAAGCGGCGCCTGCGCCTCGAAACTGATATTGTTGTTGTTGTTGTATTTAATTAAGTTGTTGATTTCGGAGTTGCAGTTGTTGTTGTTGTTTTTGTTGTTGTTTGCTTGTAATTTATATCATGAATAATTCAATGGGCTTTATTTGACTTTCACGCCAGCAGCATTTTAAATTTTATTTGCTGCCGCTGCCGCTGCTGTTGCTGCTGATTTTAATTGTGTAATAAATTCATGAAGTATTTTAATTGCAGCTGCTTAACATTTATTATTATGTTTTTATTTTGAGCACGATATATATATGTATATATTTAATTTTATTTTGATTGGTTGAGTTACGCGCCAAAAGCTGCAAAATGCCAATTTCGAATCGGTATCGAAAACAATGGGAATCGAAATTGAAGCTATTAAATTACTTTCGGGCTTCTTTTTTGCTTTCTTTCTTTCTTTGGCTGTTTTTGGTTTTTGGTTTTTTTTTTTTGATTCGCCTGAATTGCCACGTTTTGGGGCACGTACGTGTGATTTGTTGTTGTTGACAGTTGAACAAGCGAGGGGGTGGGGCGGGGCAAGGGATCGGGGGAAATTTGAAAGTTTTACTTTGAATTATTTGCAAATATTTATATAGATTTTTGATATTAAATATTATTAAATATACACAAACTTCAGTCTAATAAAAAGCACCTTTTGAAAATTGATCACTTTGTATATTTCAAATAATTATATATGTGTGTGTGTTGCGTGCGATATATATATATATATATATGCAATTTGTTACGTATTTTAATTTCACACACACAAACAACCGTTCGCAATCCGTTCGCAGCGCACGATGTGCTTTAACGTGAAATAACAGAATTCGACTAAAAATCTATAAACAACATTTTCGACTCATTCATTTTGCGCTCAGCATTTTGCCGAGTCTCCGCTTTTAGCTCGCGAGAGTGTTAAAATTTATGCCGACTTGCTCAACGAAACCAGTTCAGTTACCATTGTATGCGTGTGCGTGTGTGTGTGTGTTGTTTGCTCTCTTTTTGTTGTGGTTCGTTTTCATTTTCAACAAGTGTGCTTTTGTTGTTGTTTGCTGCCATGCGCATTGCGAGAGCGCAAGCGAAGGCACGAGAGCAACATTAACAGCGTGAGAGTGAGAGAGAGTGCGTCTTGTGCTCTTTGCTGAGCGCGCATGCTTGCGAAAGAGGCACAAAAAAGTATTAAATTGCATTTAGTAGTAGGAAAGCAGCAGTTGTAGTAATAGCAGTGTGATTGTGACTCTTATGCTTAAACTGGGCTTAAGCCAACGTCATCTTTCTGACTTATGGACATAAGTGACTACAAGATTACAATAAAAAATAATAAACTTACATGCGATTTTGTGTATTCCCACACACTAAACTTAACAGCATAGCACAGCCACACTGGCGACCAACCGACGCTCATTGGACGATCGACGCTTTTGTGTAGCCATTTTGGGATTTTTTCTCACTCTTTTTGCAGCTGTTGTTGTTTTTGTTGTTGTGGTGCTTTTGCGGTTGTGTTGGGTAATATTGAGAGCACAACAGCGTCGGCCATAATTGTTTACAAGTTGCGGTGAGCAGGTGGGCGGTGTGTAAATGATGTGCTAGAGTAATGTGGTCACATAAAACATCAAGTTAGAGAGAGAGAGAGCGCGAGAGAGAGTAAAGCTGTAAAGAGTCGTTGTTGGACAGAGAGAGAGAGAGCTTAAATCGCAGTTTGTTTATTGGGCAGCAGTTGAGAACAAAGTTGTGAACAAGCTGTAAACACAAAACAGCTGCTTTTAAATGATGCAAATGAAAAGGGCAACCGGAAATGAGTTGCACACACACATGCATACGAAATAACTTTTAGTAAATCAAATTTTTGGCTTTATTTTTGTAAAATTTGATTTCGATTTTAAGTTTTTTTTTTTTTTATTTGATTTGAATATTGAACTGGAATCCGCTCTTGCTGCATCATTAAATAGAAATCCACGCCCACTTTTAATTAAATTTAAATGGGTTTATTTTGGGGCAAGTTTTAGCATACGAAAATTAACTTTTACATTCAGAAACTATGATTTAGCTAAACTATTTTATGCCCATAAACTGCACAGTAAAATCGATTTGGAATTTAAATTTATTTGCCTACCAGCTGCACAACAAATAAAAAACATAAAAACGACATCAGCGTTTTATTTCAACTCTGATTTTTTCATTCATGGCTAATTCGACTGCGAAATTAAGGTACTATACAAATGCTAATTTGTGACATCTCCGATATCTCATAAGCCGAACACCTACCTTTCAAAATCGACAACAGTAATGATCACTAAAGACAATGCCTTTGTTCCAAGCTGAACATGCCATAAAAAACCTTAAATATCGTTTACATATAAATAGTTAATCAATATATATACATATACATATATTAATTCTTTTATGAATACATGTGTACAGTCAGACTAATATTTATTGGCACACTCTTGGCTTAGGAGTGTCTTATTCACAATGCGACTTATATTTTTGGGAGAGTCTTGTTGGGATAACGTCATTTTCAGTGATGAGTCAATATACAAAATATTTTGACTCTTCAAATCAAAAGAAGACTCCACTTAAAATCCATATTTGCCGAATTTTTTGATTATTATTTTGGGTATCTGAGAAGTGTACGCATAAAGTGTCTTTGTTATAATTATTTAAAATATGTTTCTTAATATTTTTTTGTACATATTTATTAAATATTTTTACCAATGCTAAAATTGAATTTTTAAGTTATATGAGGAAACACATTCGCTGATTTTTCAATTATTATCTTACGAATCAGTGATCATATAATTTTCTCACCAAAAGACTGGCTTTTGGCTTGTATTTTGTATATTTAATATTAATATTCTTATATATATATTTGTAATATTATTTTTAGTATTTTTTAATGAGTGTTTGCCTAATTATTGGATATAAGTTTATATCTAAATACAAGTATATATATAGGCATGCCGAAGAGGCGTTTATTATCTGTTGGCTGCTGACTGGCGCCTCAAATCAACGTGCAACATTTACATATTAGGGCGATGCCACATTCGGTTATTCCCACAATCGCCTTCTATTTTGTAGTTAATGCTTTCATTAAAAAATATAATAAAATATATTTATGTGTTTTTTGTTATGGTATCATGTTCATTAGAAAGCTTAGAGCATTTTACACGATGTGATCGACTACCAGATACCTCTCCTGATAGCTGTCATAAATTTGAGAATTTTGTATTTCATTTGATTAAATTATTTAATTCTGTCTACATTAACAGTCGAAAGTTTTATAATTATAAATGTAAAATTAAAGTTACGAATTAAATGACATAAAATTAAAATTAAATTAAATTAGATATTTAAAATTAAAGAAAAAATAAAGCAAACATAAAATACACAATATAAGTTGCTAATATTGAAGTTTTCACTTTAAACTAAACTCATTTGTTATGCAATGTTTATAAATATATTTAAATATATTTCAGCCTCTTTGGCTGCAGGGCAACAAAACCAATAAAATGGCTAATAGAAAAAGCCATTTAAAAAGCGAGTCAATCATTTGCAAGTTTATTTTTGTGGAGCGTGGATAAGCAAATTGATTTGTCGCGTATTTATAATAGGTTTAATTAAATTTTATTTAATGGCTTCGGTTTAGTGGAGCGGAAATATTTTTTTTGCTGTTTTCCACTTAGCCGCAGCAAACACAAACAATTTAGCTTTCAATTAAGGGTCACAGTTATTTTTGTGTGTTTGTTAACCACAAAATTAAGTGGCTAACTGAATTTGCGGCCACACACAAAACACACACTCACACACACCAGAAAAAATGCTTTGTCGTTGTCCTTTTTTTTGGTTGGTTTTGGGGCCTGCATGAAAATCCCAAAAGACAAATAAGGGACTGAGACCGGAAAGCATTCCGGTTGTGTTTTTGTCAGCATTTTAGCAGTTCATTTATGCGGGCCTAAAAGAAAATGCCTCGAGCCACACACACACACAAACACACACATAATTGACCGGAAAAGCCAGTTTAGAAACAACAACACACAAAATGGCACACGTGAGTGGTTCCATTGTGTTTGTTTTACCATTGACCAGGTTGCTGGCTGCAACTTTAATCCACTCAAATTAATTGCGAGTGGCATTTTAATGCCAGACATCGATTTATGTTTTCAACTGGCTTATGCGACGTGTCTCTCAAAACTGACTAACATAGTTAGAGTTTTTAGTAATATTTTTGATTTATTGGCCCTCTTCTGAGCTCTCCATCACAAATCGCCACAAGTTTCAGTGAATCGCCCTAAAAATATAAACGATTTTAGAAATAATTTATAAAGATTCTGAAAAAGATTTCTAAAATTTAGAAAGCTTGCCCTAAGTCGAAATTCCAAAACTATCTCGATTTTTATATATTTTATAGAAAAATTTTCTGTTATTAAAAAACTTATTTCTAAAAACAAGAAAGAGAAGAAAATAGACGAAAAGCGAAAATCCTTCTCAGAAATTTAGAAAATAGGAATAGAATAGGAAATAGCAGAAAAAAGAAGAAAAGAAAAAATCCTTCTCTGATATTTAGAAAATAATCATTACATTTTCTGCTTTACAAATATTCCAAAATACTAAGGAATAATAAAATAAGCAACAAAAAAACAAATGTGAGAATTCTTCTATGTACAAACATAAAATACAAAATACACTGAAAATTAAATTAAGTTTTTGAATAATCCATACTGAAATTTAGCCTCAATTTGCTATTTTAGAAATTTACTTTTCGAATAATGGATGAAAAGAAACTTTAATTTATTTTTTTTGAGTGAAGAAACCAATTTTTTTATATGTTCGAAGTTGGTTTAGCTAGACTAACTGTGGATTGCAGTGCTTAACTAACTGACGAGGTTTCTTATGTTTTCTTAAGTTTTCTTAAGTTTCCTTAAGTTTTCTTAAGTTTTCTTAAGTTTTTTTAAGTTTTCTTTTCCATTTTCTTGCCCGATTTCTCTCAACGCTCTAGTTTAAAGATGCTCTCCTTTGCCACTTAGCGGCACCTCGACTGCAGTTAAACTGCCAAGCACTTTTAGCCTTTTTTTGTAACCAACAACCCCTCCGCTCCCCTATCCCCCATCCCCATCCATCCCCTGTTTGCCCCCACAAGCACACACAAGTTGTGTGCTCACTTTCATGTTGTACTATGAATTATATGCGCTGCACACTTTTTAACCCTTGGCATATTTTACAAGCTGCTTTACTTCCACGTACACTCTAATAAACACACAAACGCACTTATTGTTACAGTGTGTGTGAGTGTGTGGGGGGTGTGTGTGTGTGTGTGTGTGTGTGCTTTTTTTTGGTTCAGCTTATGTGTCGTCGACTCAAGTGCGCTGGCGAGTTCATAAATTTGCCCACTGGGGCGTATGAGTAATGTGCATGAAGTGTAACTTTCTGGCGGCGTGTGTTGCAAGTGTGTGTGTGCGAGTGTGTGTATGTGTGTGCGCTGAGTGATCAAAATGGAAAAATTGTAGAGAAATTCTAAGGCCATAGGCCAGCAGGCAACATATGTTGGCTTCAATTTCATATATTTTGCCACAGTATTTTCCCTTATTTTTTAAGGCTGCCTTTGCTTAAAAAACGAGCACATTTTCTCGAGCAGCTCAACCTAGCAGCAGAGTTTGTTGTTCCATCAAAGAATGTGAATTTAACAGCGGAACTCAGCTCTAACTCAAACTGATTGACTATTTGTTGAGCTGCATTTCCTCAAGAGATTCAACTGCAATTAAATATTTCCTCAGTTAAGAGTACGCAATCAGAAATGGACTGTTAACTCATATATAAATATATAATCGACATCGGTTTTTGCCAAAGACAAAGCACTCTTGATTAGCCGGGCACAGTACAAATGAACATTATTTGCTGGAATGAAGCAATTTCTTGCATCCCATGCCAGAATTGCACTCATAATTGCAGTCTTGACCAGGCAACCATTCAGCCTAATGGCGATCATTTTATTCAGAGTCATTTAGCCGGCTAGTTACTTACTCACTTTAGTTGCTCGTATCCGGCCAACTGTTGACGTTTATCATAATTGCAGTTCATTTGCATGCAACAACAGTAGCAGCAGCAGCAGCAGCAGAAGGGGAAGTAGAAGTAGAACCAGTTGACAGCATACTAAAGCAAAATAGATGCCATGGTGCATGCAGCAAAAAAAAATAAAAAAAGGAAAAAAATCAGCTCACTTTTCATTTGTATGCCCCTTGCCGAACCTACCTCTGTTGCTGCTGTCAGCGCCTCTCAAGCGGCAACAGCAACTGTCGCCGTTGCAGTCACTTCATGTCGCAACGCATTAGAATATGTTGCAACTAAGCCAACCCTTCCCTCCCCCCTTTCTCTATCTCTCTGCCAGCTCTGAATATGCAAAATGCAGGCGCGCGCAAATTTTTATCTTATGACAGCTGCTGCTGCTGCTGCTGCTGCTGTTGCAGTTGCAGTTGTTGTTGCTGGCTGAAAAATATGCTGCTGTCGTTGTTCTCGCTGCTGTTGCTGTCACACTCGCATGTTCGTTACGTGTTCTGCTCTGTCACTCTACGCACATGCTGCGGGGCATAACTCACACACACACAAACACACACACACTCATACACTCATACACTCATGCATTGTGAATATGATGAGTGCTCGTATTTGTATTCGTTTTCTTGCAGCGGCGCCCCAAACAAATGTCAGCTGTAAAAATCATAAATTTAATGCAAAATGCAAAAACGTTGCGCTTCGTTGCGCTTTTACTCTTGACAGGTGACCCCCGCAGCCCGCAACCCGCCTCTTCTCCTACCCCAACAAAGCCAGCAGCAACCAGCAAGCTCCCCTTAACCCATTGCCACTCCTTACTCAACCCGTCTTAACCCTCGCAAAGCTTTTACATTTGCGTGCAGCACTCGACGAAACTTTGGATACCCTTAAGAAATTTATTTATTTATTTATTATCACTGCTCTGAAATATTCAAATTGTTTTTCCTTGCTGCTTGCCACTTTTAGTTGTTGCATGCAACGGCTGTGAAAGACTTTGATGATGTAAATAAATGAAAATCACTTCACAAACGAAATATTTAAAAAATTAAATAATGAAAATTAAATTTAATCAAATCAAATTTAACCAAATATCTAATTTAACATAACTAATTTTAAGTATAACAAAGTAAAACGATTTAAATTAATATTTTATGTATTTTATTAATATAGTTTAATTAACTTTTGCCACCTGAAACGACTCTATCGGAATGCGGATATATCCATCCTCTCCGATAGTCAAGCAGCAATAGATGCTCTAAATGGGACGAAAATAACATCCATAGTAGTCCACGAAGTACGATCCAAGCTTGACCAACTCGGAAAACATTATAGGCTCACCCTAAGATGGATTCCGGGTCACAGGGACATAGCGGGGAACGAAAAAGCCGATAAGCAAGCAAGAATGGGGGCAGAGAGACCCATGATAGGCCCTGAACCGTATTGTGGCGTAGGAAGACACACAATACGGCTATATATCAGGGATGAAGAAAGACTGATGCGGAGCTGGGCTGAGACACCAGGACTCCGACAAGCCAGAAGTCTCCTAGGTGGCTATAATCAAAAGCGATTTAAGCAAATGATAGCCATGGGGAAGAATAGACTCAGAATACTCACAGGTCTATTGACAGGACACTGTAGACTGAGAAGTCACCTAACCAAATTAGGTATTTACAGCAGCAACATATGGAGGCTCTGCGGACACGAGGAGGAATCCTCGACGCACATCCTAACAGAATACGTCGCCTTAACCAGGAAAAGATGCAGCATCCTAGGGCAGCATATCATGAGGCCCAAGGACATAGAAACCCTCAACCCAACGAAGATTCTAGCATTCGTGCAGGAGTTGGGATTGACGGAAGAGCTGTAGGCTCAGTAAGGGGGCACAATAGACCTTATAGGTCGCAATGCTAAATATCCCCAATTATAATAATAATAAACTTTTGTCAAACTGATTATTCCACAGTGAATAGAGCCATTCCAATTCTAAGCTCACGCTGGTTGCACTGGGGAATAAAATTAAAATCAACTTTTCACCAAATTTTAAAAAAATGAAATCCACACTAAGACATTTTTTCTTAATGTTCATAAATAAATAGTTTGTTTTGTAATTTATTAAAATTATTTTTTTTTTAGTATAGTACTAAACTACTGTTCTTGGAATGCTTATCAACCTATGAAAATATTTTTTAATTTTATGATAAAAGTAAACAAAAACTAACAAAAAAATAATAGCAAATATACTTAAGAGTTTTGCCTTTGATTATATTATTATTGTTTATAATTTGGATAATCAAGTGTAAAAAAAAATAAATTTCTTCAACTAACATATATATTAAATTCATGTTAACTAATTTGTGCTAATTAGTTTATATTTTAAATTATTTTATTTAACAAAATATTCCAATTAAATACCCCATGAAATCATAGAAGCTCATTTATTAATATTAGTTTTTAAATATTAAATGCAATTCCCACATTCAATTCACATTTAAGAAGTGATAAATAGAAATAGAAAATTAATTCAAATACTGAGTTTATTTCGTAAGTTTTCAAATTCAGTCAAGCTTCGTTTGCTGTGTAAGTTAGTTTCAAATAAATATTTCACTTTAAACACAATTTGATTATGCAGGCACCATCAAGTGGCTGAGCTAAATGCGTAAATTAAGGGAACAAAAAATAAATACAAAAAATAAATAAAAATACCACAAAAATGGCATTTTGATAAGAATGTAGTTAATAGCATTAGTCTAAACTAAAGTCATAACATAAACATAAACACAACATAAATTCCAATCAATGCGAAACTAATGTGCTAATGACAAGGCAAAAGAGTTGCCAAACTCAATAAATTGTGCTGTCCGACTGTCCCAAACGACAGATCCATAAATGATGTCACGCTATCTAAGCTCTTGTTAATGTGGGCGCAACACTGTTGTTGCTGTTGTTGTTGTCTGATTTGTTGCTATTGTTGTTGCTGTTGTTGTTGTTGCGTTTGTCTCACACTAACAGCTTTTTTCCATCACTGAATGTGATTTGCTGCTGCTGCCTTTGTTAATTGTTTACATTTCGCCTTGGGCTTTCAATAAAGGCACACCAAAATATATATCACAAATGACAAACACACAGACAGAGACACTCGGAGAGACGGACACACAGACAGACAGACAGACGGACAGATTTAATATTAATTGAAAAATCATGCAAATCAGCAGACAAATTATATAAATATATGCATGGTATAATATATATATTGTATCTATGGAACCGAATAGAAATCAAGATGGAAATTAATTGCCAATATCAGCGCATTTGAACACAAAAAGTATGTTAGACAACAACAACAACAGCAACAGCAACATTCAAGTAGCTGCTGTTGTTTCGTTGTTGTTGTTGTTGTTTTTTCTAAATTTGTTATTAATTAACAGCCATTTATTATTAGCCGAGAGTCGGAAGAAATCGCATTATGCGAATTCATATACACTGCGGCTGCTTTGTTGATCCGTTTAATTTATATCTGATTAATATGCAACGATTTTTGCTTGATTCGAAGTATGCATTGCCAGGCGAGACAATGGAGTTCCGAAATTTGTTAGAAAATTAATGAGCGTATTTAGTGTTCCATGCGTGACAGATTGCCAGTATATTAGGTTTCAGCGGAACAATAGAAACAATCACATTACGCATAACATGATACTTATTAATTAGGTATTCTTAATTTAGCAATGTGGTTTCCTTAAATGCATAAATATATAATAAATACTCGCTGGCACTTTTGCAATTCTAATTTAATTGCTAAACGAAGCCTGCCAATATTTATGGCATAATGCACTTTAGATCTAAGAGATATGGATAATTATATGAATATTATTTTGTATGAACATGCATACATATCATGTGTATCATATTGTAATGATTATCTTCGCAATTAATCTGTGTTTTCCTATGGCTGACAATGTAACTAAAATGTCTCCCCCCCATTAGCGCTGTATGCCCTTTTTATGTTTGATCTAGCGAGCAATTTATAATTTTAAATTAACTCATTTGGCTGCTGTTTAAAATGTAAGGGCCCTGATCTCCCTTCGAGTGTGGACCTGTCGATGCTTACCCACCCGGAACTGGCCGAGCATAAACTGCACTTAGCCGAAAGGAAAACAACTTGCAGATTGTTATTACACACATTGTTGCAGTTGTTGTTGACAAGGCATGCCGCATAATCGCATACCTTACTATGTTGCACCGTCATCCACTCAGAAAAAAAACACATTCCTTTTCAATTGTTTAACTATTGCGAATTGCTAAAGCGATCGAAAATAACTTATTTGAAGTCGAGCATATTCAAATATTACATTTATAAAATTTTGCTGAATTTAAACAGAAATTTCTACGAATTTCTAAGCCAAACTAAACTTAACCAGGTAAAAATTGATAACAACTATATATAAAGATTACTTTGATACAGATAATGATATAATGATATTAATAATGTCAAATCGTGCCAATATTGGCACACTAAAGGGAAGGTCTATCAACAAGTTCTTAATGCATTTCTAAAAAGTTGAAAAGAGTTATTTTGTGTGTGCCTTAATGTGGACTTTTAGTAAATATTTCTGATTAGCTAAATTGCGAGTATTTCGCTAAGTGTAGAGCGGGTATTGCCTTCCAGTTGGCTGCGTTGGCCAGTTGATTAAAAAGTAAGTGCATGTAAGTCGCATACATCGGTTAATTGTAAATTGGAGCGCGTTTTGCTTGCTGCTTGCTGCAGTTGCAGTTGCGGGCTAAATTATAATTTCATGTTCACAAGCACATTTGCACGCACTGTAATTTACTTAAGCATTCTGCCGCTATCCATATAATCACCAGCTGCCTGCCAGCAAGCCTGCCAGCCAGCCTGCCTGCCTGCCTGTCTGTCTGGCTGTGTGTGCGAAACTCATAATTTAGGCGACACGCCCATTAACAGCAGCCCAAGACAGCGCAACATCAGCAGCAGCAGCAGCAGCCTGCCTCATCAGCTATCAGCTTTTGTTGGGTGGCATCGTGTCAGTTGCTCCATCAACAACGTGCAACGTGCCGACACAATATAAATTATATAAAACATGCATTAGCGCAGCACCAGCTTCTCTCAGAGGCAGGCAAGCAGGAGGCAGGCGCAGCTGTGGCAGAGTGAGGGGCGCTTGCTCCGTTCGCCAAGCCATCGATCGAGTCACGCACATTTCGTCGTGTGGCTCCAAAGTGCAGCTCTTTTTGTTTTCCTTCCATAAAGTGATCAAATAGCTGTGTTTTCTCGTTGGCCGTAGCCAATTCTACCAACTAATTAACTTGGCTCATAGTATTGATCAAGCCACCGCAACGGTTGAGGTACTCTCAATCATAAATAAGCCCAATTAAGCAGAATATTTGTAAGTTTAGTAAATACATTTAAAAGTCTAGAATTAAATAGAATTAAATTTTAAAAAATTAAATATGTCTTTTTCTACAATTATAAAGAAATTCTTATTCATTACTAATTTTTAGAATATTCTCTCTTTCAGTTGGACTAGTTTCCTTTTAAGTTCTTGTTGCTCTTTTTTAATTTAGATTGTTTTAGAAATATTTACTGTCTATTTATCTTAAAGGCAGAGGCGAGAACGGAGCTGGGCAGAAGCACCAGGACTCCGACAAGCCAAGAGTCTTTTAGGTGGCTATAATCAAAAACGATTTAAGCAAGTAATATCCATGGGAAAGAACAGGCTCAGGATACTCACCGGTCTATTGACGGGACACTGTAGACTCAGAAGTCACCTAACCAAATTATGTATTTATAGTAGCGATGCATCTAGGTTTTGTGGACAGGAGGAGGAATCCTCAACGCAATCCTAGCAGAATGCGTCGCCTTAATCAGGAAATGATGCAGCATCCTAGGGCAGCACGTCATGAGTCCCAGGGACATAGAAATCCTCAACCCAACAAAGATCCTGGCATTCGTGCAGGAGCTGGGACTGATGGAAGAGCTGTAGGGTCAGGGGGGCAAAATAGATCTTATAGGTCGCATTGCTAGCTTTTCCCCCAATTATAATAATATCTTAAATAATAATAGTAATTATAATAATAATAATATTGATCCAGCTACCACAAGCATACTCAGAAACTTAAGAAGTTGACCTGAAAAGAGGAAGCCATTTTTAAATTGATTAAATAAATTGTAAAAGTCTTAAATAATTTAAAATTATAAAAAGAAAATGAAAAAATATATATATAATTCAAAAAAATAATTGAGTAAGTCTTAGAAATTGCTCCACAATTGTACAATTTTAGTTGCGAGTTTTGCTTTGTAAAAGCTAATTGGTCAATTCATTGGGCTAATTGCTCTTTAAATACTAATTGGTATTTATTGAATATAATATAATAATATATATAATAATTTTAATGATTTTAATCTGCAGCTACCATCCAACTGGATGTGACACATATCTATAAGATATTGTAATAAGGTTTATCAATAGTGCTTTAAGTATCAGTATTTTAAATCAGGTTGTATATATACAAAATATCCGGTGTTGTAAGGCATGTATTACAAACCCAAACATTTTTTTACACACGTATTGCTAACCCAAATAATTTGCTTGTGTACTCCAGTTAGAACAATATGATTCAGTTGCCAAATCGAAAGCGGAAATATATTCGAATGGCGTCCGACGAGAGCCTGCAGCGAAATGACGCAAATATTGAATAAGTGATGTGATGCGAAGTGGGTAAATCAACAGCAAACCGCATTCACAATTGACTTGCAAGCTGCGAACTGTGCCCGCCAGCCAAATCAACTGGATTTCAATCAGCACATCAAACACGCAGCTGCTGGACCGGATCCCCCGGGACACCAAAATGTCAGATGGCAGGAAGAACAACAGCAACAATAAAACAGACCAAAAAAGAATAACAACGCCAGAAACAATTGCATATTTTGGGGGAAATTTATTTGTGGGCTAAGCTGAAATTGGGTTTAGCGCGTAAAATCGCCGCATTTGAAGCATTTGCATTCAGTGGGCTCCCTCAGGCGGATATCCATGGTGGCCATCTCCGGTGAGTGGAGGCGGGTGCCGTCCGGATCATAGCAGTGGGTCAGCGTGATGACCTTTTCCTTGAGGAAACTCTCGCGACAGCAGTAACACTCCTAGACAAAGTATGGGTTCATAAACTGAATGAGTTAATCCCAAAATCCATACTCACTTTCAGAAACCCCGTGGGAGTTATTACCGAGGGCTGCACCTGACTGTTGCAGAGGCCCTCGCATTTGTTGACTATGACATCCGCGTTGCAGGTGCGCTGCATGCGGCCCAGCTCATCGAACTCCTCCTTGATCAGATGAATCTCGGACTTGAGGGTCTCGCAGTTCTCGTCGCCGGTGCCCTGGCTATAGCGCAGGGCCTTCAGGCATTGGGGCAGTACCACGGCCACGACCAATAGCAGTTCCTGTAGCTGCATGCTGGGGCTCCAGTTTTTCACTGTTGATCCTTGCCCACGCGGCTTGTGCTTTTATAGCAGGCAAATCGAGCCTGGGGTCTGTGATGCAATTCCATTTGATGGGCTCACTGATGAAATATATGTGACTTTCTGATGGAATGTTTGTGTTGCTCCCAGCAGTGGGTCCCAGCACAAAAGTCGGTTATGTTGCGGTAGGACGTGGCAAAATAATGATGTGTTGATGCTGATGCTGATGTCGATGTTGATGCTGATGCTGTTGTTGTGCTCTTAATTTGGTGCTTAAATCAAATGACTCTGCTACAAGTGGCAAATGGCGCACAAATACACAAAAAATGGCTTCAATTGCACAGAGCGAATAAAGTTCAATGGACTCTGGTAAATTCAACTCGAATAATTCAATGGGAAAAGTATTAAAGGAATTAAGTTTGCTTGATTTTAAATACTTATTTCTGGAATGAAATGGTGTTTATTTAATATTTTGTGTTCTTTCATATATTTAAATATATTCCTTCACAGTCACAGTATTAAATAATCGAATTAGTTGAATTTCAGAATAGTTTGTATCACAAAATCATAAATAATATTAAATTTGTATTATTATTGAATTTCATAGCTAAAGGACACAGTGGCCATGATATAAATCCCCTTTAAGCCAGATTGTTCATTTATTAAAGTGCAATTTCGTTGTATTTGTATATTAATTTATTTTCATAATATTTTTCATCACTGAAAAATAAAAAAAATGCTGATTTTCATTTAATATTGAATTATTTAACAAATCATTTTTATTTTCATTTTTTTTTTAATAGTATTTCTGTCAAACTTTTAAATTTTTAGAATTTCTGTAATGTCCTTTGTAGATTTAATGTTTGTTTAACAATTATTATATAAATTGATTTTCACCATTTTTTATGTTTATTTTTATTTATTTTACTATTTATTTATCTATGATATTATGGTTCCTCAAATTTAACAAAGAAACAGCAAAACAGCGGATCTGAAATCCAGTAGCAGCCACAGAATTGCAGATACTTTTGTGCCACTTGCGATGGGCACATAAATCATGTTGTTCGTTAAGAGGCCACAGACATGAACTGATATGTGCTTCAGCTTTAATCAGTACTCGATATTTGTTATATGTGGCTCCGACAGATTTCTGCCGTTAACACAGACACACATATGCAAAGCATCCATCTGGGCCCAGGAGGCATGCAACACAACGCCCCCCAAATCGCTTTGCTCTCTGCGTACGTAAACAAAAAGTCTCTGGATGGAAGTCGTTGTCTGAACGCCAGTTACCGTCCCGCCCCCCTCCCACTGTCCGCCCTGTCCACCCTCTCCCTTTCCTGGTCTGACCTGACTCGACTCGCCTCGACCCGGCCAGGCAAACGGAATATGGCTGCGCTTTAGAATCATCGACGCAAACGCAAACGCAAAAGTCTCAATGGCGCAGTAAATTATGTTTTATTATGCAATAAAGTCAACCATAAAAATGCTGCAATAAATTAAATTAACTACTAAAAATGCTGATTTTATTTTTACCCCCTGTGCAAAAATTGCCCTGCTCGGCTCGTCCTGAGCCAGAACAAAAAAAAAACAACAACAACTTTTTGCTCTCGTTTCAGACTCGGCTCGGTTTTATTTGCTTTTGCACAGAATTAAATCTATTTGCAGCATTTGGCATTTGCGCAAAAAATGTTGTTATTTTTTTGGTATTATTATGGTTTATTGCCAGCTGACAGTTTTTCAGCTGTTATTCATGGGCTGAGAGAACCGAGAGAAAACACAATTTGGACAAATCTGTTGTACTTGAATGGGACTTCAGGTCAATATTTTCAATAGACTGTATTGTTAAATGCAAAGAAATGATAATATTCAAATCAGAACTATCATAAAGAGTCTTTTTAGCTCGAAGTGCATAATTTCATTTATCATGATTCTGTTTTGCTTCCAATTTGGCATATTTTGAACAGACAGTTCATAAACCAAACCGCACAATAGCTAAACATCAAAGGATAATAAGATATACAACACAAAATATGTTATACAATAAATGGCTTCCAGGCTTTTCAGACTTGCAGTGGACTGATAAAAAAACAAAAACTAAAGGAATAAACAAAAGCGCAATGTTTTAAATAAATAAATAAATATGACACATAAATACAAAGCGCCTGGCTGAAAACAATGGCTTTGTAGCCTGTATTTCAAAAAATGTGTTTGCGAAACAGGCTAACAATAATAAAAGAAAAAATACAACAAAAAAAAAAGAGAGAAAAAAAAATTGCAAAAGCACCGCTACAAAGCCAGCCGACCAAGCGACAGGGCCGACAGTTAATTCCGCGAAAGAGGAAATTACAATTCATGCCCTTTGGCGGGACTCCATGATTATCAGATCGAATTAGTGTCTGGCCCGGACCTGGGACTGGGCCTGCAACGCAGCCGGGCTCAGAGCATGAGATCTGGCTACAAGGTGCTGGTTCTGTGTATGAGTGTGTGTGTGTGTGTGTGTTAGACTATCTGTGAATTGTCCTGGGGGCACATGTGCAAACACACATTTTTTATTGCCGCACTTTTCAAGCTTGTGCCCCCCATTTGAATGAACTTAGCATTTCCATTTGTTGCTGGGCCTGCCTCGCCTTTTGTTTCATTTTTCCCTTGTTGTTCTTGTTTTTGTTTAGCAAACACACTCGGCCCACTGCCCCTGCTGTCAGCTGCAAGTTCCTCTTATTCATATGCCACATAGTTTTGAGAAACTGTTCCTGAACAATTTGAGCAACAGACTGATGCGAAATCGACTTCAGTTGGCAGTTGAAAGCATCTTAATTGGAGTCCATAGTCTATCAAAGTTTTATTTATTTAAGTCAAGTGCTTTTCTCCTAGTAATGTAATTTCATTAAATATAAAACTTCAAATTTTAATTGCTGATACTGGGTATACTTGCGTTGAGCACAGTCAACAAAGTTCTTCGTACACGTTTTGTTCAGGTCCAGAGATTTTGTATTTGTTTGGTTTTCACTTGTTGGGCACTGCAAATTGTGACAGACTTGGACAGATTTACTGATGAGCCGCATTTCTCTGTTAACCTCACGCGTGTGGCCTTGGGATTACCACCTTAAGCCTTAAGAGGGCTCTTCATCGTTGATTGGGGCGCTCAACGGAATTTACACGCCACTTTACAAAAGTTTCTTCTTGGGATGCTGCGCAGCTCAGAAATCTTCTCACACCTTATTTTAGCCCTGTGGTGCCCAAGTTTAAGTTTATTTCGCGCTTTTTCGCTTCAAAAATTTCCTTCGCTTGCCAAATTTTTTTCTTATTTGGAGAACTTCACAAATTGATTTAGATTAGCTGTCACACTCATGTTAACAATTGATGAAGTTCGCAAAATAAAATATTTATTTGGCAAAAAGTGCCATTTGCAAAATAATACAAAAAATAAGAAATTAATTCGCAGTTGTAAATAAATATTATTGTCGTGTTGCCGGCAATTCTAAGAGCCAAAAAAAAAAAAAATTTAACGACTTTTTTTCAAGGCCCTACAAGATAAGCGAATAAGTGATAAATTAAACTAGGGCAGTTCTGAGCCCTATATTGTGTCTGTATGAAATATTTATTATTACATCGATATATATATATATCTAATATATTATTTGTATTATTAATATATATTTAGATAAAGCTAGAATATTCAAATATTATAAAGAAATTAAATATCAATTATGCAACTTCACGGTTTTTTTGGTTTAAGAAGAAAACATAAGAAATCATAAAGAAATTTGGCACATTCATTATAGATGTGTATTAACTAGTTTTGCCGCCCTTGGCTGGCTTTGCCTGACACAACTTGAATCATTACGGCAAAGACATGTGTTAATTTATGTAACTTTCCCGAAATGCTATTGTGACGTTCATTAATCATTTTTGTGTGTGTTTCTTGGCCCCGTCTGGGTCACTGCCTACTCTTTTATGTTATTTTTAGTTAATTGTTTGCGCTGTAAAATGTTTATGCGTTTTGCCAGCAACAACAAGAACAACAACAACAACAACGACAACAACAACAACAACAACAAAACACATCGCAATAACGACTGCCTGCTTTTATTTTTGTATTTTTGTTGGCCCCTTTGACTAATGTGTGCCGCGTGCACGTTTTGGCTTCGATGATTTATTATGCACAGCGTTTTCGAAAGGGTTTTTGTTTTACTAAATCATTTCAATCATATCGAAATTAATTTTGATTACATGACAAACATAAAATGCACACACGCGCCTGAACGTATTTCATATTAATTGTGCCTTACATAATACTATAAAATCAAATCTAATAAAAATCGTTGCAATTAAACTAATTCTACATCATGCAACATTTCGTGGATAATATCATTTGATATGACACTTTTTTTTAGTTTTGTTTTACAATTTAATAAATAAATAAATAAGTTTTATCCTGCAATGTTATATTTATATTTTATTTCAAGTTTGTTATTAAATTTCAATAAATAAATAAGTTTTATTTGCCTTAAAGTTTCTCTATTTACTTAATATAACTTTATAAATAAATCAATGAGTTTTGTTTTACTATATATTTTATTAACAGTTTATTCAAGATTTTCTGTAATTAATTATTGGAGAATATTTAAAATTATACTTTAAAAAACATTGCTAAAATTGCAATTTTTAAAACAATTATATTTAACAACAATATTTAAATTATTTATATTTATATTATTATTTATTTATATATATATTTAAATATTGTGGCAAAATTGATCACAGGTAAATAAATTACCAATCAAAATTGTATATGTTGATATACAACAATTACTTAAGTATCTATATCTATTTATTAAATGTTGAAATAAACATAAGTGTAGCTGCGGTGCACATAAATTTTAATAAATTAAATTCTTAAATGTTTAACTCTTAATTGAATCAAAATGCATACAAACTGAATGTGTAAAGCTTTATCGTGCACAACATAAATGCCATAACATAAATGTACATGAAATTGGTTTGGTAAGCTGTCAGTTAGGAGTTGGCTACCATTATTTACTGGCCTCTCTTAACAGCGTTAGTAAAGCGAAAGTTACAAGTCTGTAGTTAGCTGGCTATTTGGAAAGATACACTGTACAACATAATTACAGTGCGTAAAGCGGCAAAAACATTCACTGGCAAGCGTAACCCATAATCAGCATTAATGTGAGGCTATTATTATGTTGATTATAATTTGGGATAAGCAACGCTAAAATGCGCTTGGCTTGTGTGTGTGTATGTGTGTGTGTGTGTGGTTAACACCCAAATCCCCCCAAGCCAGCCATGGAAATTTAGCACGATTCTGTGATGGGATACCTCGGGACATTGACGATGAGTTTGGTTTGGTTTGGTTGGGTTGGCTGGCTGATGGAGGCCTCCAATCGTGATGCATAACTGACAGCTAGGGCGTTGCACAGTTCTCGGTTTCAGGGTCGCCACTTGAATCATAACGTACCGACATAAGTATATTTTAAGCCGACAACCCAATTTGCTGATCATTAATCATGAAATCCACTCACTCACTCAGTCACTCAGTCAGTCAGTCAGTCAGGCAGTCAGTCGGTGTTTGGGTAGCCGTAGCAATGACCCATTGAGGCTAAGCAATGCGCATGAGCGCGTAAACAAGCATAAATTAATATGGCCAACTAATTTAATTAGCCATAAATCAACGAGTTTATTAAACAGTAGCCCCAACCCAATCATGCCAAATGTATTCGGCAATAAACTGCCGCAAATTGGTTAATGCAAAAACGGCGACCCCAAACTAATGCCCCATGTGATTATTTATCTTACGCTGCACGCTGTACGCTGTGTGCCGCCCACATACACACACTTGCCACCCCCCTACACCTCCCTCTCTACACCCCCCTTCACTCGGCATGCACATTAAAAATCAGTTAAATTCAGATCTGACACACACACACACACACACGAAATGCCCATAAACAATTTTCATGCATTCAGTCGGTCAGTTGGCAAAATCCAAATGGCACCGAGACCATGCAGTCAACGTGGTGGCGGGCTGGGGAGGGGGGTGTTGCAACTGGGGGGACCCCATGCAGCGATTGTGTGGCCATCGAGTTGGCCCAGTCGCTGTACCAGTCTCCGAGCGACCAAAGCCATTTGGCATGTGCATTGCAAACATTTATGGTTATTATAAAGCATTTAAGATTATTATCGTGCCCTGTGGCAGCTGTTACAATCGCATTGATTTGAATTTCTGCTGCCATTTCTGCTGCTGCTGCTGTAGTGACACCTAAATTGAGTGATAAACTCGGAGGCGTAACTCTTTTCCGCGTTGCACTTGATTTCCTGATTTAAAAAGCCTAATCTATTACGATTTTCATTCGAGTTTATGTGTATTGAAATTGGATCAAGTGAAAGTAGTGCATTGGAGTAGACGCCTGCATACCTCTTTCTCCTCCTTTAATCCAATTTTTAAATATTATCAATTCTCGGGGAAACCTTTTTAACTGTGATAAATTTACTCTTATCATTATCTTTTATTTATTTTCTTAATGATAGACTTACTCTTATCATTAGCTCTCCTTTATTTTCTCTCTCACTCTCGACTTCTCTTTTCTCTCTGATTACTAAATATTTGAAGCTAGTTTTATCGTTTAGAATTAAGGACATTTAATAAATAAAACATATAATAAAAGTAAGTTAAATATAAATTAAATATGGAAATATATATAAATAAATTGCCCATAGATCAATTCAATTCAATTTCATTCTTCGATAGTCAGAAGAAAGCTGGTTTTCTCGTTAAATGTCTTTCTATAGCCTTAACTTTGAAGTTTGTAAGGCAATGAGAAGTTTATGAGCCCATAAGTTATATATATTCCTTGATGAGCATCACTAACCGTATCCATAATCATAATCCGAATCTGTCTGATTGTCGGAAGGCTTCTTAGCAAGCTACTCTCTCAGTTCTTAAACTACCTTAATGAAACTTAATATGCATCCCTCTCTTTGCTGATCTTTTGGTTTTATCAACTTTTATTTAAATAAAGTCTGAAAGGGTCTGTAAACTTCGATGTGGCTTGGCCAGCGGTTCTTTCCTGTGCTCTTCTCAATTATATATAATAAAATAACTATTGCCAAGTTTGAGCTTGGTCAGTCTGCACTTATTAATTCAGTTCGGAGTCGCCGTTTAATGGGTAACTACGCTTGTAGCCCCAAGGCATAGATTGTCTTTGCTAATTAGTAATGACGGCATTAACATGTTTGTGTCAGCACGATTTGAATGATAAGTGGTACCTTTTTGGGATATCAAGTTTTCCCATAGCCGAAAACGAAATTCGAAATCTTGGCCGAGTTGACAAATAAGTTACGCTTAATTTTGTGGCAAGCGTTTATAAACCGAAACACGCAACACATTTAGACAGCGCAGCACCTAAAGCGAAGCCATTAAAAACGCCACTCTGATAAAAAATTCAAAGACCCACCGAACGAACTAAAACAACCAAAACCAAAAACCAAAACCGAAAACCAAAAACCAAAAACCAAAAACCGAAACCACAACGAATACCGAACCCTGGCTAACTGAGTGAGTGCCATAAAGTTTGAATTTTACGACGCTGTGTGGTCTCATTTGACATATTGTGGGCTTTACGATTCCAAAATTAATGACACCGTGGCAGGTAACGGGCGCTCTCAGATTGGGGGCGCCCTGCCAGTTTAGCTCCGGCCTGGTGGGTTTTTGGTGGTGCTGCTGCTGGTGGTGGCGATGGGGTCTCTCTTGGTACTCTGTGGGTTGGTTGGCTGGTGCCATACCGGTTTCGTGTATTTTAAACGACAGCCTCATCAGTTAATAAGACACATACCCATTTTATGGCATTAAACGACGACAAGTGAAACATAAAATATATATTTACTTCATTTTTAATGCGCCTGCGAGGCAACCAAAACAATTTGCAATGCAAATGATCAACGCGTTCGCTTAGTTTCGACTGACTGAATGGCTGACTGACTAAGTGACTGACTGACTGACTCGCTGGTAATAATACTTATTTGCGAGCGGGTCTGACTTTGCTACTTAAATTCAAATTCATTGCGTTATTGTGCGTTGTTTCGTTTAGGTTTCGGCAGCTGAAATAAATCGCAATCAACTTAATTTACGATTTGAGCAACTTTACGTTCTCTGCAGCTTAAATTAATAATAATTTACATATAATTAGCGCACATAAACTATGTGCACTGAGTGCCAAACACGGAATTTATGTTCGATTTGCAATTGCATTTAATGTCATTTTCAGCTGCACTCATTTAATGTAACCTTTAAAGCTGATCCAGATCACCAGATAAGCCAGGCAACAAGTACTAATTACATTTGCTTTAATGTTCATTGAGCTTAATTGCAATTTATTGATTTGATTTGAAGTTTTTGATATATATACAAGTTTGCTTAAGCTTAATAGACACCTCAATGAAATTCCACTCAAGACATAAGAATGATTTTTAACTGCATTCGTGTTAATTGACGATTTAATGACTTTATTTACCTCGATCGGAAACAATATTAGCACACACATAAAATATATCAATTCTAAGAAATAAGCCAGATTACCCCAGAGATTAAGGCAACATTTGCTTTCATGCAAACAAATCAATTGCTCGTGTTTATAACCCGAACTGTTGTTGAACTTTTAAAAAATCTTCAATTGAAAATTAAAATGCCTAAAAATCTATTTAAAATTAAGGATAAAGCACCTTTAATAATTTAACATTTGTTGAAAATTTAGCTTATTTGATTTTTAAAAGTTTAAGGCGATGAATTACTACTTATAAGAAACATTGCAGGCGCTCCTTGAAACTTGAAATCCACACAGTATGCCTCTAAAGGAAACTGAAATCTTACATTTTTGACATTGGAGATTAGCCTGAAAAGATATCATCTTTTGAACCTCCCATATTTTAAATAATTGTATCAAATTAGTTAAATAACCCATAAAATTGTGGTTGTAGTAAACACAATCGAGTCTTGTTCAAGGTATTCTTACAATTTTCTGACTGTCCTTTAACAAATTATAAATTTAAAATTAAAAAAAAATCAAAGGGAGATAAAAAATAATAATTTAAAGCTTATATCTAGCTACAGAGTGGAATTTAAACATTTGTTGCTTTTATTTATTTAATATAAGGAATCATACAAATAGTTAATATAAATAAAATAAAAATAACAATTTTAATATTTAAATTTAAGAAAAATAATTCATTTATTAAATTTCTGGTTAATTGCAAAACTAGTCCAACATTTTCTGTGTATGGATTGTGGTTAACCCAAAAACATAAATCCAATCAGATGAAAAATAAAATATAGAAGTATGAATAAGTTATTATTGTTGTGTTATACAGGGTATGAGATGTCTAGGATTATATTATTTATTATACATCACTGATAGCTAGCCTGTTATATAAACACAATAAATGTGAGCATTATCGAGGACATTCATGTTTCAATCCCTTATTGGTTGGCCTTTGTAAATCATTCAATCCATGCTTTGAATTCCACATGCTTTAATCATCTAGCATATGCTGCATAAATCCTGATTTATGCACTTAAACAAATTAAATCCCAGAGTTATGTGCGTGAGTTGGATCTGACAAGGGGATAATTTGGGTCAGCCATGGAACATGAGACATGCGAGAGGCGAGAGGCGAGATGCGATGCGATGCGAATATAAATCATTGTATGCTGAATGTTTTCATTCATTGGCTCTTCATGTATTACGCATCTGCTTATAACTGTATCTGTATCCGCCTATAAGGTGTATGTGTGTTTTATATTTGCTTTTTTTTACTGTGTAAACTTTCCAGCTATTCGCTAACGAGTTCCATAGATGATTTGTCTTTTAAGTTGTCGCATAAAGTGCTTGATGGGCCCAGGGACAATTTGGGGACTACTCGTCCCATATTCATAAATCAGCGCTTATTTCACAGCGATCTCTTTTATTTATGTATGATTGTGTGTAACTGAGTGTGTGTGCGTGTGCGTGTGTGTGTGTGTGTGCTACCCCCGTAGCCTACAATTTGTAGAGCAGACAGGCTGCATCCTTGCGTTATCCTGTTGCCCCGTTCTCCGCCCTGTTGCTATATTACAAATGACTGTGGAATATTTATAAGCATCATAAATTTAATTTATGTCGCCACTGCGCCCGCCGCGTTTATTGTGCGCATAATAAACGCTCCTCGCCATGTCGCACAGCCTCCCCTTGCCACCCCTGACTACCCCCACCCAACCCAACCTCCTCACAGTTATCCGGCTATTGAAGTAATTTATTATTTTTATACGTTTCGTGTATGTGCGTGTGTGTGTGTGTGTACATATTTTTGTGGCACGCATATTATACATTATACATAAAATATAGTGCGAAAATTGCAGTTGCTATTATTTTTATTTATTATGCCATTTTTTTTGCGTCGCGCAATGTGTATTTGTGTGGTAAGTGATAAATATGTTTTTTTTTATTCTTTTTTTTTTTATTTCGTTTTTTCTTTGCTGTTTTGGATTCGCCGTTTGCTAATAGGGGTTGCTTTCTAATTTGAGTGATAGTAAATTATGCTGGCCACGGTGAAATTCTGGATTTGGCATCTTCTTTACCTTTGCCGAAATCCATTTGCAAATCGTTCGAAATGCTTTTGTTGGCGATTCTTGCTTTAAATTTACAAGTAAATTATACAAAATGCAAATTGAACCATTAAGCCATTAGTTTACCCATTTATAACTTTTTGAAAGGTTTTTTATCTCTTATGCGATGGCTGCTTCGATTAAGACAAGAAAGCGAAATATTTTCCCTTCTATTTGTACAAATTTCGATTTGCTTTTTGCTTTCCAAGCTTTACTAATGATGACTAAAATGACTATTTATATAAACATAAGCTCGATTGGATCATTTGACTTTGTAGCTGGTACTCTAACTCTTTATAGTATATAAATATGTATATTTAATTTTTGAAAAATAAAAAAATGAATCAATATAAAATATAGATAGACACTTCAAATTCAGCATTAATAATACATATATTCAAATAAATATTAATAATGGAATTAAAGTTTTATAAAATTAAAAATTCAGATAATAATTCACTTTGGAAAAATGTTGCAAGATTTATTAGGATAAAACAATAATATTTGGTATTACATTCAACTTCAACATGAGATAACAGCAATTAAATGAGTGGTTCCGATTAGTGGTAGCTGTGCTCGTGTCCGCCATAACCACCATCGTGGCCACCGTGGTGTTCGTAGACAATGTGTGCCTCCTCGTGTCCATGTCCATGACCATCATCATGACCATGTCCATGTCCACCGTGGCTGTGTCCGGTGCCATGTTCCTGCTTCAATGAGTAGCTGTTAGAGCTGGAGCCGTGGCCATGACCGTGATCATGGGAGTGGTGATCGTGATGACCATGTCCAGAGTGTCCTGAGTGTCCCGATTCTGAGTGCTCCTCGAACTCAACATGGCCACCCAAATAGCCGCTGTGTCCATGGTGTTCGGCCACATGGTGCACCTTCACGCGGTGCACCTGAGCCTCGAAGCCCTTGTGTTTGTCGGCCGTATAGTGGACAGTGCGCTTGTGTCCATCGGCATCGATCAGTTCGTAGTGTCCAGTCACCTTGTGTCCATCACGATGTTCGCTATGCTCCTTGACATCGCCTGTCTTGGGATCCTTGACGCCATACTTGAAGTCGTACTCGGAATGCGAGTCGTGGCCATCGTCATGACCATGGCCATGACCATGATGGTCATGGGATCCCTTGTGATCGTCATGGGAGACCAGATGCACTGAGGCATGACTGGTTGCCCCCTTATGGAAAGGAGCTGCTCTAATGACCACACAGGCCAGCAGGGCAAATGCGATGCAAATCTGCGAAAGAAATATCCACAGATTGGACGAACTGCACCAGTCGAGACTCGATCTTGACTTACCTTCTGGACCATGGTGCTGCTGCTAATTGAACTGTCGGTTGATGTCGGCTAGTTGTTGTTTGAACTCAAGACCCAAGCGTACTGTGCCTAAACTGGGTCTAAGCCCTAGTTTTTATAGCAAGATTTTGTGTAGCCTTAGCATTGCTTTTAACCTCTGACTTACTTTCGAATTGCGTTTTAGTAACGCCCATTTTCGGTTCAAGTTCGTTGGCTTTCGCCTCAGCAATTACTGACGTGGTTTTCCTTTCGCAATGATGTTCTTTTTTTCATATTATTAAGTTAAATTAAATCCACGGATAGTAATTCATTGTACGATTTATTGTCACATCGATGGCCAATTTAAAATGGCATTGTTTATGTCCCGGCCATAATCCCTGAAAGCTGCCGGGCCCCGATTGGAAGAGATGAGGCAGCAAGATTTATACGCCAGCCCGACGTTGAGTCGTTGACGTCAATCAGCCTGACAAAAAGTCATCAGAATTGCACTGCCCTGTGTGGACCCCGTCTCCACGATGATCGAACCCCGTCGGACGCTCTGCCAGATCTGCCTGACTGACTGCCTGCCTGACTGACTGCCTGACTGGCTGGTTGACTGCCTCAGTGGCTGCCTCAGTGGCTGCCTCAGTGGCTGGTTGGCTGTCAGAAGTCAATCGGCTGCCGTCTGTCAATGTCGTGTCGCCTTCATCAAAGGCGAAACTTCAACTTCAACAACGACGACGACGACGAGCTGACAATGGAATTGGATGTGCATGTAATCCAAAGGACTCGACCCGTTGTCGGGGTGGGGGGAGCTGTCGTCCCTTCTACAATTTGCATTTGATGCGTAAATTAGCTGACAATCGCATGGAAGCAGCCGACAGTTTAGAAAAGGTTTCAAGACTTTTTTTCGAATTACATACAGCGCATATATTTCAAATAAACATCTTAAATTAATATGTCAAATTTTTTAATAGATGCTAACTAATTGTGTTAATTAAAATACTTTTAAGTATTTAAGTTTGATTTTCTGAATTCCTGAACTCGTAATCTGAATTAGATGTAGATAATATATATATATATTCATGATGGATAATAATGATAGAATGAATTTAAAATGTAGCAACATTTCTGATATTTATTTACTTATTTGTTTAGCTTTCGATTCAGTCTTGCATTTTAGTTTGCCTTGAACTTTTATGTCAGATTAAAGATTATACCGATTCAAATCAAATCAACTCAAATGATATGCTAAATTTATAGTTACACTTAAGCACTTAAAAATAATTATAAGCAAGCACAGGGTATCTATTAGTCGCACACTAACTCAATTTGTTGTGTTGGTAAAAGTGCAAAAGTGATTGGTGCTCATTAGTTAATGTTCGACTGAAATTAGAAAGTATTTCTTAGTTTTGCCATTCGATTTCCAGTACACCTTTAGAATGCTTCCATTTACTACTCTCGAGAAGAGATTCGCTTTAAATTGGTCCCTTACGCAGCTTTACTTTGTTGCTTGGTTGGTTGGTTGTTGGCTTGCTGTCAGTGTCATTTCTGGCTGCGTTTTGTGGGCACATTTCGGCTGCTTGATTACTCATGTCAATCAGGTTTCCAAACAGCGACGACATGCTGTCAATCTTTGTGTCATGGCCGCTGAAGTGGTTGCCATTGGAGTTGGACAACAAGTACGCTTGATTGTGCTGCCCAAAAGGCAAAGAGATCCGCAAGGAAGGAAACGAAACCAGACGAAAGGTAGAAAAAATATATAAAAAACAGAGAAACTGATGCCACAAAGGTGCACACTGCCAGGGTAGTGACAGTGACAGTACTTGATGTTGTTGCCGTTGCTGTTGTTGTTGCTGTTGCTGTTGTTGGATTGATATGCATTGTATGTAAATTGGGCGGTCGTTTTCGCATTTGATGCCCTGTCAAGGGATAATCAACAGCAGTCGACTGACGCAGGACATCGACATCGGCGGAATGAATGTGCAACAAACGGCAACAACTGCAACTCATTATGCAGACGCATAAAAATGTTGCCGCTCCCTTCTCGTCGATGCAACGCATCGTATCGATTGATGGAAGGTCGGTCCATCGTTGATTGCTCTTACTCCGACCCGGTGCTCGGTGCTCCACACTCCACACTCCACTCGCCCATAACGAGCGTTAAGAAATATACAGCACCGATGTACGATAATTTGCAACGAGAATTTTACTCTGTGGCACAGCCCCCGCACTTTAATCGGGCTCCCATCCACAGTCGGAGTCACATAAATTGTGCCCGCTGACATTTTGCGAACGTTCCGAAATTGAAAACGATGTTCGGCTTGTTGACAGATATTCGTTTGACGGACCGTCAACTGTCATTGTGGAGCCGCGTAAACGTTAACTGAAACCCGCCGCAAAGGGGCAACAACATACATACATATATTGATGACAATCCTCATCCTCATCCTCATCCTGTGCTCACCATTTTCCTTGTCAGCAGCAGCAGCAGCAGCAGCGTCATTATCATTGTGGTAGGGGTTCTTCCTTTTCTTTTTGGACATCCTTAAATGCAATTTACTGCATTACTTTGGATTACCTTGGTAGATTGGCTCGTCTGGTGATCCATTATGCAGCTCCTTATGATATATAATTTTATTTTACTGATTATGCAGGGGTTGTAATGGCAACATACACTTTAAATCGATATTATTTTTAACAAGCACTTTTCAACATTCAGTTGCCAATGAAGCGGTGCATAATTCCTTTGCATTATGTATTATTAATGCAATGATGGAGTATGAAAGTTTATTTCTGGAATCCTTTTGCGTGAGAATCTATAATAAATTTATAAACAGCAATGAATTGATTATAGCTGAATGCATTTTGCTTATTATTTTATGAAAAATAAAACTCGTCTTTTCTGAATAAGTTATCTATTTAAAAAAACTTTCCAAATTGCATTATTTATCATTTCGCACAATATTTATTTTAATATTTTTAGCTGAATTAAGTATTAATATAGAAATATATATTTTTTAAGAATAAAAGTCTAAGCAAAAAAATAATAATAATAATTTGTCAGGTTAGTTGCGAGCTTGTTTCTTTTTCTTAAATAAGTTAAATATTTATTCGAACATCCAAAAGTAAATAAGCTAAAAATGACCACAATAAATATTAATTAAATTTCGCTAATGTTTTATTTAAAATGACATAACTTCAGCTACTGCCTGGGAGTTTATCGAAATCGTTTATGTTTTCTAATACAGCGTTCATCAAGCTGCCAAGTTTAACTATTTGAGGAGTCGAATAAAATTAAGCAAAAAATCAGCAGGCGCAAAAAAATGCGTTAAGCAATTGCAATTGCAGCAATTGCGATTGGACAGCAGAGAAAAGAAACAAGAAACGTAATCGGTAATTGCGAAAAGTAAGTCAAGAGGCAGAGGTGCAACAGGCAGCAGAGTGTTGCATAGTCTGCCAGAGGGGGGTCGCTCCAACTTGGTCAGGTGTGGAGGTGTAGGAGGATGGGATGGGGTAGGGAGGGGAACTTAGGCCAAGTGTTGACAATCCTCGTCAATTACGTTGTAATGCGTCTGGCAGCGTCTCTGCTGCAACTCCAACTGCAACTGCAACTGCAACGTTCGCTGCTGCAACGTGCCACAGTTGGCATTGACGCATTGCCTGACACATTATGATGCTTGATTTGTTGTCATGGCTATTTTGCCACCATTCGCTTTCGCATGCGGCTCGTCCTGGAATGGCAATGCTGCCAATCTCCGTCGCTGGAAAATGCGAATTTTTCACTATGGACAAATGAGTTTGTCGCGGCCTTTTTGCGTTATAATTAGGCTTTTTGTTTGGTCTAGACCCAAAGAAATACTTTACAACATTTTTCGCCTTTCCAGTTTATTAATGGCTAACTCTGCACATGTTGGCATTTAACGTGTTTATCGCTATCGGAAATTGCTGTTTTTGCCATCGCTTCTGCATTTCTGCGGGTTTTTGTTTGCCATCTCATGAAAATAAGGCATTGGCAAAAGTTCATTGAAGTGTAAATAACATAAAAAGGTTTTGCAACGGTATTTAATTATCTAAAAAAATTGCAACAAATAAAAATATATATCTATGATGGGTTTTTCAACTCCTATTATTGAAATACAAAATAAGTTTTGTAATTACGGGCCTACAGCATAAGTATTTTTATTACCTATTTCCCAACCACTTTATAATTACATTCACCAGTTTTTTCGCTTTATAATATAGTGCCATTAGCATTCAGTCGAAAACCGTCAAACTGGCTACACATTTTCTGTTATATTTCGTACACTGATAGATCGATCAAATGTGGAACACTGGTAGCTGGCAGATGTAATCAGACGTGCTCTTGAATGCCCCTGGAGGCCTTTCAATTCATTTTCGAAAAATTGGAAAAAACAGAGGGAAAATAATAATAATAAGAAGTAAAGACCGTACTATGCCCCCGACTATTTAGGTGCCGGTGCCTTTGTGCCAATGAAAAAAGCCAGTTACTTTAATGAAATACATCTGTTCGCTCGGACTTTGGTGGTTTGTCGGCGTTTCACACAAAAGCCAACAATTTATGATTAATCACAAGATCGATGAGAAAATTATGCTTATGACAATGGGCAAAGAAGGCAAACAGGCAAACAGGCAAACGGGGAAAGAGGGAAACGGGGAAAGAGGGAAGCAGGGAAACAGGCAAACCAGCAAAGTCAGGCATTAATCTGCATTTTCTAGGCCCCATGTGAGATGACAAAGCGCTTATGGCGCATATAATTATTGGTTGCCGACAAAGATCAGATGCGATGGAAAGAAGTCGCGCAAGTGGCAGGAAATGCCACTTAATTTGTATTTCTTCGCCCGTTCTCCATCCTCCAGCCACCAGCCACAGCCTCCATCCTAACCTGTCACGGTAATGTCTTAAGTATTGGCCAGTCGAAATGTCATTAATGGCAATTGCTTATAATGACTCCACGTCTTTGTGGACAGCCTTTCAGTCAGCATGCATAATTTGCTGTATGTAACCAAAAACATGACACAACTGGCCAACGTTTTTCACATGTTTGGGCAATTTCTTGAACTCAGTTCAAATCAAATTTATTTTTTCATAATCAATTAACACACGTTTCGTTTTGATTCGATATGGCTAAAATTTAATGAATGAATGAAGTGGGTTGAGTGAGCCATAGATGTTGGTTGGAATATACTATTAAGGCCTTGTCAAAAGTTGAGTTAATAGATGAGCACTTAAGCCGCTTTTGACGTTTTATGATTTACCAAGCTACTTCTAAATTAAAAACAGGTTCGCAATTCCCATGGCTTTTTGTGGCACATATTTTATTGAAATTTAGTATTCTATTATTAAATGCAAATTAAAGACTGATTGAGCTGATGAGTTTATATATATAAACGATTGGAAATCAGAAGCATGCAACTTTTTCCTTTGTTTTATCTGAACAGCTTCAAAGTTATTTTCGAAGATCAATCTAGAAAAGTTTAGTTTTCGTCTTAAAACTAACTTCCTACTTGAAAGTTTAAGAAATACTTCTTTTTTTGCATTAGACAAACATTGGAGATAAGAATAGAAGTTTTTAATATTTGATACAATTTGTCTATATAATTTAGAGATACAATTGTGACAAAGATTTGCGAGCAGAAGGTATTATAAGACTGATTAAAAATGCATTCACTAATTATTGTTCCCCTGAAGATATATCTGTGAGTTCCTTTCTAGTAAAATACAAACATTCAATAGAAGTATAACATTTAACCGATCTTTCCAATGTGATTCATACATTAAAGATTAGCTGGCTTTAGGTGTTTAAAGTGTGATTATATAATCTTTACAAAT
Organism: Drosophila sordidapex; assembly: GCA_035043295.1. Taxonomy (NCBI): domain Eukaryota; kingdom Metazoa; phylum Arthropoda; class Insecta; order Diptera; family Drosophilidae; genus Drosophila; species Drosophila sordidapex. The sequence continues at coordinate 1,116,843 of JAWNNA010001201.1, read as the reverse complement.
GGAATGCATTCTACAATCATTGTTCCCTCGGAGTGACAAAACATGCATCAATTAGCTCACACCTAAGAAAGGTGACAAAGCACTTAAGTCGCCCTCTTTCTTAAAACATGTGTGTTCTTGCTGAAATGATGGCGATTTTAAGTACAAACAGTGGTTGGGTTTGAGCATGTGCAAAATGATCCACAAAGGATGCACAAAGGAGCAGGACCAACAAAGGATAGAAGGTATATCGGGTTACGCAAAAGGTAGAGAAGCTGGTAGCTTAAACCACATCAAGTTTCACAGTTGTTGGTCCGTGAAAATGGTGAACCTAGCCAGATTTTAGATTTCGGGCAGAGATTACACAGAGAGGGAACTGCCTTAACAGTCGCTTTAGCAGTTGGGCATTGTTTCGCAGTGGACTACTGGATTTGTGCGATGTTTATCTTAATTCGTTTGTTTTCATCAAATTACAAAATTGCGTGTGATAACAATCAGAAGTTGAGACCGTAGTCCCTACGGCTAATCCCTGACATGTGACAGTGGGACTCTGCTGTCTGCTCTCTGTCCATCACGGCATTAGATACGATCATAAATGTGCAAAAAGGAAAATACGAGCAGGGCCCTCAAAATCTACCCTCTAGGCAGCATTAAGTGCCATTGTATAGCTGTCAGCATGTTAAGCGCCCCTTATTTTTATTTTCTCACTTGTTGGTTTTGCCTGCCATTGTATAAATATATATATATATATATATGTGTGTATATATATGTATAGATGTGCAGATGCGGTGACTATTTTGTCAGTTGTCTGTCTCAGCTATGCACTCTCGCCCGGCTTATTTAATGCATAAACAATTATTTCCATCAGGATTTCACAAAAAGTCGACAAAAGCAAACAATCCCAAATGCAATTCAAATGAAATTCCAACAACAGCTGCCAGTTAAACATTTTCAAAACTAGATTTACGAAAAGTAAGGTGATTAGCAATGCGAGCATTTAGAGTAATGAAAAATGAAAAATAGAAGGAAAAAACCGCAAATATTTGTAGTGCTCTTTCGAAATGTGTCTGTGCTTTGTGCATTGCTAATTACCTAGAAAACATGTACACAAAAGTCAAATAGGGGCATTAAGAATACATATACATACATATATATATATACATTTGTGTATTTGGTTCGTTGGTGTGAGATTTCCTGTTTGAGGTTCGACCGAGAGAAGTTCCTCTTTGGATCGGATTACCTGACGCACGCTTTCGCTACATTTGGCAAATCGCTGAGAGTCCTCGATGACCACTGGGCACTGGGCTAATTAGCTGTTGGCCAGTGGACAAGCTATCAATTTACCACAGGACGCATCAGATAACACAGCAGCAGAGTTGTATACTTACTACCATATATCGCTCGCACAGGCACAGGAAAAGAGCGGACGGCATCGGGCACCTTCTGCCCATTATCATCATCATCATATGGGGCGCTAATCTCTGCTACACAGATTAACACACAGAGCAACCTATTTTGTGTGACCGGTTGACTGGTGCACGGTGCTTGGTGCTTGGCCAAATGACAGCAGCCAGAAGGCCCGAATTTACGGCTTTCTGGGTAATTTGACACTCTGGACAGCAGCACAATCCCGGCTAGTAGGCCATGTCGGAATGTCGCATCGGGATGTCAATTTGTCGGGATATGCCGTGTGTTGTATTGCATTGAGTGGTGTTGTGCTGTGGTCTAGTTCAGCTTATGTTCCGGGACAAACACCGAGCACAAACTTGTGGTTACTGTCAATTGATCACAGACGTCTGCAGTTGTCATTTAATTTTCTACTCAGACCCCCATCCACAAAACCACTGGCATTAATGGGCGAAGGGTGTTTAACGCTGTGCTGCGATTCAGAGCATGCAAATGTGAATGACAGCAGCTGATTGATACGATGCCGTCGTCTTCATTCACTCCGAGCTGATTGCAATACAACTGTCAACATTAATAAATTAGTTGCCATCATGGAAAACATTTTATGCATTTGTGTCAATATTTTCATGGTCATAATTCAGCAATAATCCCAAGTTGGAATTGTAAGGACTCATTAGTAAATTGGTCTTAAATAAAACTTAAAATTTCATCATTTTCTAGAAAAGATGAGAAATCTGTCATTTGGAATGTCAATTTAAGAGAATGCATATTTTTAACTCTATTAATCACAACAAATCAAAAATATCATAAAATACCAAATTAAATAAATGCTTTTCTTCTGGCATCAAATAAATCGTAAAATATATTTGCCTCTCATATCACCAACCTCCCAAAATGTTTCATAGTTAAATTTATTCTTTTAAGTACAGCTTGGAAAATACTTTAATCTTAACAAAAATTCAAAATTTGTTGAGTATGAAGGTGTTAAATTTGAGTAGTGACTGACCATTGCAGTGGCACTGTCAAAATACAGCATGTAAATAGTTCATACATCAATATTTATCATTCATAGGCAGTGAGTTATGCATGGACATGTACGCGGCACATGCAGCAACAATTGAGAATGGGAATCGTGTCGTGTGTGGCAGCAGAAGCAGAACGAGGCATAAAACCATTCGTCATTCGGGCATGCATCACTGTATGACTGTATTCATTCATATTCAATCATGTATTCAGGGGGGCTTACGAGTTTATTTAAATAAAAGTTCAATGTTTACGGAATACACTCTGTTCACATGCAGCTCGTTAGCTTAAGATATTGCCTCCACAAAGACCAAAATACAAAAAAAACACCAAAAAGAACAACAAAGTTGTTAAATATTTGCATTTATCGGGGCTGCTAATGGCCACTGGCAATGGGGGGATGCGAATGGGAATGCAAATGTGAAACGGGGGAGGGTGTGTGGGGGGTGCTGCAACGCATTGTGTGCGTCAATGTGGCTGTTGGCTCTTCAATCAATAAAATGTCAGAAATGCATTGCATTGCAAACAACAACAACAACAACAAGAAGAAGAAGATGAAGAAGAAGAAGCAGCCAGGGCCACAGTCTGAACGCGAGGAGACACTGAATGACGTACTGACTGCTGGACCGGCTCGATTGGTTGTCTGATTTCTAGGCATGACTGATATATGGCTTGTATTGACATGGCCACAGTTCTTGACTTTCATTTTGTTGGGCCGACATCGCTTTCTGCACAATGCAAACGCCAACAGTCAAACAGTCGAATCGTCCAGCAACCAGCAACCAACAACCGACATTCAACATTCAACATCATGTGTCAATATGTCAGTCAGTCCAACTGCCAACTGAAATGTTTGCATAAGTCTGTACGATTTTCAGATCTCTCGCGACTGCTGCCTGCTGCTGGCTGCTGGCTGCCCGCTGCTGGTTTTCTTTGATCGCCTTGATTTACATAACTTTTTCCGACAAAGACCCCCATCGCTCTGCTCTGTACACTTTTTGAGGCCTTGTTGTCGTATCCCCAATTCCCAATTGGTTTGTAAATTGCTGGCGCCGTCTGAATTTTGATTTGTTTGAAATGTTAACGCAAATATGAAAATAAATAAATGCCAAGTACGACCACAAATACAATTCTGTTGTATGATCTTCTGGGCGCGCCCACAATCAGATAAGAGCTGACCCAAAGGCAAGTGCATGTTTGGTTTTCAACTCACATATCATTTTGCGAAATGGAAATGGAGAAAATGAAAACCTATAAAATTCATATTAAATATCTACCAGTTGTGACACCATCAGATAATGCCGCAATGCCCTCGCCCATAAATTAACCTTATTGAGATGCGCGATTACAAGCAATTTACGGTTTATGCATGCCATATAATATCCGATGTGGACTTTGGGTCTTCACCTATCAGAGTATCTGTGTATCTGTGTGTCTGTGTATTTGTCTGCCTAAAGCTCCGCATTTAATGACCCATAACGTTCAACGTCGCGTTTTGCATTCCTAATTCGAATCAAATTCGTATCGCTTTTTCTTGAATTGATTCATTCATGGCGTGCTGGGACATGCACATTCGATCCATCTACCGACTCATCGCTAACCACTTGACAAACTGGCCAAAATAGAAAACGATGTGATTCAATTTAACGATGGCCATAAAAACTTTTTATATTCGACTAATTGATCCGGCGAATACATCCGGGCAATAAAAAGTGTTAACACAACAACCGAACGCAACACGAGAGAGAACCACTATCAAATATAGTAGTCTGATTCATATCAAACGATACCAAAACGTATTTGGCTTTATGTAGTCTAATCATAATCAAACTATAGTAAATTTAATAATGGCTTATGCAAATCGTACGTTTCATTATGATATCTTAATAAACTATGGTTTTTCTAAAGCAACATTTTAAATGATCATTTTATTGATATTATAGTAGTTCAAAGATATATAATATTTAAAGATATTAATATAGAAACAGTCAAAAAAAAAAAGTATTGAATTTGATGAGTCAGCTTCTTAAAGCATGACAAAGCCAGTGAAAACATTTATTCATTTTATGAAAGCTAAAAGCAATTAATCTTAAAATGTGTTTTTATATATGTTATTATTGTATTAGAATTGGACTTATCTATATCTATTTGTTGGGAAAATAAATTGTTTTTTATCAAATTTAAATTATTTCAGTCAGTTTAGTTTAGTTAGTTCAGCTTGACAGCCATCCTCTGCTGAGCTTTGAAAGTACTTTCTATATTGATGTATAAAACATAATATAATATTAAATAAAATACTATACTGAAAGAAAGTTTTTAAATTAATTATTTATATTCTGAGAAAGTTATTAAATTAATTATTTATATGCATATGTATGAAGATACTCATCGTTGTTGCCTATTCTCCTAATTAACATGGGAAATTATTATTAAATTAGTATAGTATTAATATCTGCAAAATCAAGTTTATTCCTTATTCTCCAACAAAAATTTATTAAATCTATTTCTTTAATTAAAAAGTATAATATTTATTATAAATACTTACAAAACGGTAAACCTATGCTATTAAATATTACAAATATTGTTCATGAGAATAAAATGAATTTTTACATTTGCAAATGTTACTCAATCTTTGGGAAAAGTGCTCTTTGCGACTGATAATTAGTTTTACATTTTGCGGCGAAAACATGTTTTTCTACTTGAAATTCCAACCTATGTCAAATGCTTAGCAGACTTATGGCCAAAATGCAAAAGAAAAGGTCAAACTGTGTTGACAATATGACAATCTCAAGAGAAGGGCGGAGCAGGATTAAGCGTAAGGAAATCTCTCTATTGTGCTGTCGGCTGTGTTTTTCCTCTTTGGAACTTATGATTCTTTAAGAATTACGCTGATCCTGCTTAGCCGATGGGCGGGCCAGCTTAGTAATGGTTATTTTTCTGACAATGGAGAAAATCAGCCCAGCAATTATTCCTGATTCGAATGTGAAACTATTTTACAGCTGACAGAGTTATAGGCACTTTTGAATCTTTCGTCAGTTGTGTCACAGCTAATCGACTGACTTGCCCAGTAGCTGCCACATGTCGAGTCTCACATAAATTTAACCTCTATGAGGGTTTAATTGGCTGTCTGCCACAATACGCATCAACATTTCAACGTGCTGAACTCGTTCAGTGTCCTGATGGATGCCATTTTGCAATGCTCGAACCCTCAACGTGTGGCATTTTTGGATTTCGGTTTCTTTTTGTATTTATTTTGAATTTGAAATTTGTTGTGTTTCCATTACGGGGCTGCTCGTCTCTGCAACGTCTCTCATCCTAAGAAAATAAAGAGCTGTTCCAACCCCTGGACCGGAACAGAAAAGTACTTTTGTATTTATAAACAACAAGCTGCAGTTGTTATTTCCAATTGTTGTTGTTGTTGTTGTTTCTCCTCTTGCATTTAAGTACTTTGTGAAATTCTTCTCCTCTCTTTTTTTATTTTTGTTGTCATTGTTTATTTGTTCAAGTGGCTATGTGCACAGTGACTATCCATTTATTTGTGTTTATCCTGATCCTTTTGCTGGTATCACACACACACACACACACGCACGCACACACACATATGTGCACATTTTGTAGCCTTATTGTCACAGTTCTCTCTGATATCCATTCATATTTTCATTATATGAGTGGTTTCATTTATTTTGTTTATTTAGCCTGCTGTCTGTCTCTCTGTCTGTTTGTCCGAGTGTCTGTCTGTCCATCCGTTTCTCCATTCATTGTTTGCTTAGTTCAAGAGTGTGGTCCACACTACTTTCGTCACATGGAAACAAACCAGCTCCAACGGAAGCTATAAATTTCGAACAGGTTCTTAGCTGCTGCAAACACTTTTCAACTACCTAACTGCTTGGATTTTTATGCGTTTTCCACGAACTTGACGACACTATTTTCAAGTATTTCTCTCAACTCAACAGATTCATTCATAACTGCCTCAGCTAAATTATAACTCTTTCTTCTTTTTTTGTTTGAATAATTATTTCTTGGTACTCGTTAAGCGTGTAGCACTACTTTTATAGTATAAATACTCCATGCACGTAATGATTTGCCAGGAAAAGTGATTTTCATGTCGTTGCTTCGACGAAATTTCTAAATTTGAGGAAGACGTAATTTCAACTGGTCTGGTTTTACTATCAACAATCTGGTTCGCTATCTCCGGCACGTTCTTACCTTTGTCTGAGAGGAAATGTGGAGGAATATCAGTGTATCTAAAGTTGGGTAACAGTTGCCCTGAACAATCTTACTTGGTAACAGCCTTAATGCAGCAGGGCACAGTTGAGCTAGAGATGGTATTGAATTTTAACTTGGCGCATATCTTTTTCTTAAGGAACGCTCAGAAAATTGGAATTAGGGCAGGTTACTTAGGTGTTGAGAAATTGGCTACAGATAAATAGGAAGGGAGGAAATCGAAGAATAGGTAAGTTATCAGATATTTTAGTGATAGTTAACATTAAAGGAAAACCTTAAGAACCTTTTTAAAAGGATATCCATAATCATATAATGAATAAAATAATGTAAATTTAAATAATCACTTTAAATTTTAAATAAAAATATTTTTCCATAATCATATAATATAGAAAGTATTTTAAATTTAAGTAAACACTTTTCATTTAAAATAAGAACGCAAAGCAAAGATTTAATTTTTTTCTGCTAAAACAAAATATATTTATTCCTTCTGCTCACATATCCTTTTTTTATTTTTTATTTATCTATTTTAATAATCTATTCCGAGTTGAGCATTTATAAGGTCTACCTGCCTGCAACAGCAGCAGCTGATCGCGAGTATTATCTGACTGATGCAATCTGCCACACATTTCATTAATCCCAAGGATCTTTTATTGTCGTAAAAACTACTCGAGACTCGCCGTTGCTGTGTCTTGAATTATTTTCAATTACTTGCGGGTTTCGGTTGTATTTCTTTTTACGACCTCTGCAACACGAGCAGCGGGCAGCATATCAGATAGATTACTTGGCACACACTCGAGCAGAGACGCGGACGCAGAGATGGGCCAGAGAAAGGGACATTTGGTGTTACACTTGAAATTTATGACATCCTCTGTGTCTTATGTATTGTCTTAATGATTAGCCTTTGTCTGCAACCCTGCTGAGCTCTACTTTCCCCTTACACACTCACGTACTCTATCTCCATCCTATCTCTCTCTGTATCTGTATCTGTATCTGTATCTTTAGCTGTAAATGTATCTTTTGCTGACTGGCTCTCTTCGACTGCTGCTGTTTCTGCCATTGAAAGTGTTAATTGAACCATAAGCGTAACCATAAATGGATTTTATTTCCAGCTAAGGCAAAACAAAAACCCAAAACCAAAATTTATGTGGCATCTTTTACTTTGACACTGGCTGCCTGCTAGCTGCACAATTGTTTTATGGCTGGTTCTCAGTTCTTTTGTTTTGCTGCTTTGTTTCCGATGGGATATTTCTGTCGCATTTTCCCTCTCTCTCTGTCCGGGGTGCCGCTGTCACTATTGGGTGGGCATGTCCTTGCCAAAATATATGTACAATATATCTGAGACGCTTATGCAATTTGTTGCAGTTTCCGGCAGCTCTATTCTTTAAGTCCCACCTCATATTGTTTGCCAACTCTCAAACGGTAGCTCTGATGTAGGTCCTGTGCGGTTTTAGGTAGCACTAATCGGAAATTACACAACCTTGGCATGATCCTCGAAAACTAAGCCACATGCAATGTGCTTAACCTTGCCTGAGGTGCGAGTGCATAAATTGTGTATTATTCACATAAATTACTTGGTTTCGTTGAGTTCAGAATAATATAAGATTCAAAGCGAATTATGTGCATTATTTTCTATATATGCGCCTCAGCTTAACGTTAAGTCCACTATTTGAATAATAACCATAACTACAGTCCGTTCCCGCTGCTAATTCATTCTGGGAAACCAAGCGTTGTTGGCCAGCGGTTTATGGCGTTTAACTAAGCTAAAAGCATAATCACCGAGCACAGATTCTGAGGGTGCCCTTGAGAGATGCACCTCTCTGTCGCTCTTTTGCGCTGTTGCATGAAGGCCTTGGGGCACTGCGTTGAGGGGTTTGGTTTAGGGAGCGCCCTCATCTCACGACACAAATGCCGTATAATCACTTGTCGAACACTGCTCAATAATTAAAGGCAAAGGGGGCGAGCTGAGTTCGCATGCAACTAGCGATTAGGGCGCTGATTTCGTTGAAACCTATCAAAATACATAACAATCAGGCAGACGCCGATGCCGATGCCGATGCCGACGCCGTCGCATCCCACGGGGCAATGATGATGATTTCAGACAGGGCCGACAGCTTCGAGTGGGTTTGCTACGTAATTATATCGAGCAAACATGAAAGAAGCGCTGCGCCCAAGACTCAACTCTGCAGTACCGAAACCAAGAGCCAAGAGCCAAGACTCAAAGTTGACTTGAGATTACGGGGGAATTGGCTGAGGCGTTGCCGGAACGCATAACAATGAAAACGTTTAAGCCGACTAACGAGCGAGGTGAGCTGTAATCTTTTCTGTGGCGTTGCTGCATAAATTCGGCTTGGCCAGTTGGTTGTGGGAGGTGCCCTTATGAGGTTTAACAAATTAATATTAAATTACGTGCCAAATTGGCAGACAGGCCAGGCAGCCAGTCAGTCAGGCAGCCAGGCAGCCAGGCAGGCCTACACTTGCCAGCCCTCCACTTCAAAGGATGCCACTGGAATTCTATGCAAACAACATTTCTGAGACCCCAAAAATGAATTAATGACCCGAGACTCAGACAGCCAGCCATATGTCTGCCAGCGGAAGTCCAAATAATGAAACAGTCGTTTTTTGCAGCCCAGCTCTGTTTAGTTCTGGTTTAGTTTGGTTTTTATATATTGATATATGATTAAAGTGGACCATTGGCGCCGCAGAGTCAGCGATTTAGCACACGTTTCCAGCTTGGCCCGTTTGCCTTTCACTCTACACTTTTTAATGGCATCCTTTTTGGGATATTATGGCCAGCACTTAGGGCCACACAAATAACGGGTTTTGTCCATGGAATTGATTAAAGTGAAAGGCACTGGGTTAATAACAGGACACTCGCAGCGCTTTCCAATTAGCTGCCATTCATCAACGGACCCATGAAAGAGATTGGCCCATTGATCTAATGCGCTGACTGAAATAAAAACACAAAAACACAATCAAATAGGGCTGACACGCAAATCCGTGAAGTATTCGCTTTTTAGAATAAACTGTCGAATCACGCTGCAGAAAATTGACTATTGGCATTTTTTTGTTTTATATTTAAGTTGGTAATTATGCCAACAGAGTATTATAAATCCCATGTATAAATCCATGTATGTGTTATTTTAGTAGGCTCAGTGCTGATTTTGATGGAATGGAGTGTATTCAATAGTGTAAAACTGTTGAATGAGTCTATTAAGCAGCAGCGATCGGCAGAGCATGCTTTGCCTCGGGAACCAGGTTTATTGGCCCCGGTTCTGCCATTGCCCCTTTCAGCCTCTACCACCTACTGTTGACAATGCTCAGCAGTTGATTGTTTATTTCTCCTGCACCACCTGCAATCAAGAGTGGTGGCTCAATTGTGTCAGAGTCGAGAGTGACATCTACTGGGATGTTGGTTGAAAAACTTAAATTTAATTATGAAAGAGAAATTTCCTCTTTTAAAATAAGTGTTTCGGCTGAAGTGTTTGACAATTTGCTGTGCTAATTTCTGGCCGAAGGGCTTAGTAATAAAGGTAGTATTTACCGACACTTGTGAATAACTTTTTTGTATGGAACAGGTGGTGGAGCTTAACTAACTAATTCTTACTAATAATCTTTGGTCTGATTGGGCTTTATCTGGGTTTTCCCCTATTCATGCAACAAATGTTGGACCATTTTGCATTAAAATACCCCCAGAAATCTTATAAATATTTCTTATTTTTAAATGAACTTATAGTTTTATTTTTATTTTAAATTAAATTATATTTAACTTGACAATAAATAAATAAATAAATAAATAAATAAAGCTTTAATTGTTTATAATAAAATTCCACAAAACTATCCCATTATAATATTTATTAGAAATTGGAGTCTGTTTTCATTCACACAAGGAAATCTACTTTTATATAAGTTATGGCGAATATAAGTTGAGCACTCTTAAGCGATCTTATCTTCAGAACATTGCTATCCTCAGCAAAACTCAACTGACCCCCATGATCGCTTTCTTGGGAATTTTCTATTTTTTTTTTGTTCATTTTTCATGTGTCTCCTTCCTTGTCGTCGTCAGTTACTAGCCAGGTAAGTCACGAGGAAGGGAAGTCATTAAATTTCCATTCACTCATGGTTATGATTTCCAGAAATTACAACTATTAATTGTCATAAAAAACAAACATAAAATACATTAGCATTTATTAAAGCAGTCAGGGAAGCGTGCCCGATGTTTGTTTGCCGCACATTGCGCGTGTGCACTCCCTGCCACGCCCTCAAATGCAGTTTATTTTAATTATGCCACGTAGAGTTGTTCTGAATTTCCACGAAAATTGCATGTAATTATTATGATTTGGTTTGGTTCTGTTCGGTTCGTTAAAGTTTGGTTTGTCAGCGGCGCTAAATGCCGAAGACGTGTTGCAGCATTATTATGTGTAGTGTCACTTGTAAAAGGCGTAGGAAACCCATAAGAAGATAACACTGGCGCCGGCCGCTACACTCAGAAAAAAATCACACTGAATTTTGAAAACTGGCCATACCTTTGCCGCCAAATTTAAATCGTCTTATTTTGCGGAAAGTTTATTTTCTTTGCTTAGTTTAAGGGTACATTTTTCGAAAATTTGGAATATTTATAATTTAAAACTTTTTTTAAGGGACTCTTATATTAGGTATATTATTATTACATATATTATATTTTATATGTTTTATTTATTCTTTATATACTATATTTGATTATTATTATCATCACATTTACAAATATATAAATTTATATAGCTTAAATTGATAAATTTATAGTGATTGGAACACGAGTCTCCAAAGCAGACAGTGAGAAAATTACATTAATATTTTCCAACTTTTCCTAATTTTAAAAAATAATTATAATTAATTTTTAGATATATTTTCTGTTACAATTCTATGTTTAAGAAATATATTTCTGTTAATTTTAAGAAATTAGTTTTTGCATTGTAATTATTTCTAATAGAAGAAAAACTTAAAAGTTTTCAGTGTTTTTCTGAGTGTACCACTGCAAATGAACCGACCCCAGTGCAATCATAGCTGAGCGAAGCCGCCAAGTGTGAAGGAGCGCGCGTGCACTCACTTTTTATTTGGATGAAGACAATCCGATAGGAATTGGGCAAACAGTGTGTCCACAAGGCCGGGCAGAATGTCGTGTGACACTCCCGTGTGCGGAGTGGAGTGGATGTACTTATGTACGTGGGCTGATTATCTCCTCGTTGGCTGTTGCACGGAAATCATATTTTTATGACTTCGCGGAAAAGAGCGCAGAGACCCAAAATGCAGCACCACAGAAATTTGTACGTAATTACAAATAAAAACCTATAAAATGCGTCATAAAACCCAACAGGCAAAATAGAAAATTAAACATCTTTGTGTTGGGTGCCCGAGCAGACCAGGGATATTTTCACAAACCTAATTTATTATTATGACACAATTTTTATGCCTTGTTGTCGTGGGTGCGGAGTTTCAAAATTTATGAGTTGAGTTTTATGGCGTCTGATTTGGTATTTTTGTGTGGCAATTTCAGAACTAGGCACAATGCGCGTGTAGCGCCACATTTCCTGTCCACGATTCAAATATATATTTTCGGGCATTTATTTTATATTTTTATTATTTATTACACGTTTCTCATACTAATTAAACTTCGATGTTCATACTGAAGGTGTTGAATCAAGGGGTAGCAGCTGCCTAGTTTTTGGGGGGCTGACAAAGACTGTCTTTTATCTATTCGAGGAAATTTTGGGAAGCTTGTCAAGTGCATAACAAGTGGATGGATAGTCAGAAGATGTGATGTCTGAAAATTCAAATAAGCCCCAAATAGATATTGTTGAATCAAATCGCAAAGCCCAAGCATAATTCAAACTACTAATTACCTAATCACATATGCAATCCACAACCAATAAGCGTTTGACAGCGAAACAAATGCATAATCAATATGCTAACATGCCCCCAAACCTAATCCCAAACCCAATCCCAAACCCAAACCCAAATGAAAACAATCGCAAACAAGCAGACAGAGCACAGTTGAGAGAGTGCCACAGTTGTGTATGAAGTACAAATATGTATATTGGCTTAATTATCATCAATTTCGAGCAATTAAAATGTCTGCACAAGTGGCGGAGTGCGGCACGGAGTAGGCCTAAGCCAAGAACTTGTAAAACAAGCCACACCAACTACAGCAGCGAAGACGTCCTCGATGATAGTGGGGCAGATAACAACGTAGACAACGACAGGAAGGCAGCTCCAGCGACGCTTAATTAATATAAATGCAAATGCCAGAAGAGAGGGTGACAGAAAGAAAGAGATAGACAGAGAGAGAGAGAGAGAGAGCGAGAGAGAGAGAGCAGAAGAGGCGCCAAACTACGATGACAATTACTTATAGGATTTTGGAATGCCGTCTACGACGACCATGTGAATAAGACATCGGGGAGAGGGAGGGTTATCAACGAGACAGCGCTCCCGGCGCCAATAAAATGAAAATTTCCATGCGGCCCCACACACAAATGGAATGAACAATTTTGTTAAGTAACAGGCAGCACAGGCCAGCGAGGAGACCAACAGGCAGACAGACAGACAGCCAGGCAGACAGCCAGCCAGGCAGACAGACAGTCATACAATGCACAAGTTTTGGGGTTCAACTTTGTTGCTCTGCCTCGGGCTGCATATATAATAAGCGGCGGTGGCTGTAGGCCAAATTAACGTGCATAATTACAAACCCCAAAACAGCCATTTTGCGGCAAGCATATTAGATTTTATTAACTGTTGTCGTATTAGTTGCCACCGCCCTCGCTTCCAACGGAACGCAAATGTGAGGCAAGTTACCTGCCTAGTTACCTGCCTGCTAAATTGTGTAAGAACTATTAAATGAATTGAGTGCTGTCGTGCTTAGACAATGTGCCACTTAACTGCATATCTTTATCTTAAGATATATTTTGAAAATACTTGCATATATTCTGAAAAAAATCGCAAATGAAAATGGATCTATGAACTGAAAAACTGATCTGACGGAGCAGAAATGCCAGCTATTAGATATTGAAAATGTTCTTGGCAAATTTCTCTCGTACTGCTACACAGCGAATCTTTGGAACTCTTTTCAAATTACATATTTTATAAATTAAACTATTTAAAAAGTTTTGCATATTTGAAATGTTATTTTAACTATGAATAAAGTAACAAAGAACTTAAGTTTAGTAAACTGCAACCTGGAACTAAGAAATGAAATTGAAAATGGTATTTAGAGACACTCCAAGTTCGTTTCTAGAAATACACATTGAGTTATCCTAGGCGCAAAGTTTATGGTGGTTTTCTAAAATTGACTGTGTTCTCTTTTGCTGAGCGAAGCGATTTTTTAATTACTGAAATAAGTAGCACTTTGAAGGGGTTTTTATTTGTAGCGACAATTAAGTATTTCAGTCTGCCCAGTCAACCCACCCTCGTCCAACCCCTACGAGCAGGCTAAGCTTGCCTTTCTGAGTCGGATAATTACAAAATCGGCTTAACCTCAAACGTTGTGTAATTCAGCGTACCTGCACATAACTGTAGAGCAGCATGTCTCTAATTGTAGCCAAAGCGAAACCTAAATGTGTTGCAAAAGAAGCAGAAGCAGAAGCAGCAGAAGAAGCAGAAGAAGAGTGCAGGCCATGTTAAGTACTTAATAAAATACGGCAGGAAAAGTGCATAGAAGAGAACTAAGCCGGCAACAAGGTGTAAGTAGTGTGATATAGAACGCGCCTTATGCCTAATGCGTTCATTAGCGGAAAAGCTACCTCAAAGTGTATGCGCTGTTGTGGAAAAATGCTAACCAAGCAATTCAGCTTTCAGCTGTGCATTGCAAATGCTAAATTCTGAGCAGGGCTCTGAGGGTGAGCTACCAGCTAACACATAGCAAAGCCGACTGCCGGCAATGCGATACTTGCCGAGTCTGCAGAGCGTGTTGAGTGCTTAAATACTTAATGCGGTTGACTGAATTTTGGCGCGTATACTTATTCATTTACAAGTAGTATAGTACTTGGCATACAGGCACGCTAAAAGACTACTTATATGCTATATACATATATGAGTATGTATGTACATATACATCACACATATGTTTTTACTTAACTTAACAGTTTGTTAAGCTGACAGCCAGAGGCGAAAGGCGGTAGGCCCTTGACAAGACTCGACTGGGTGCCACCCACTTAACTGTGGCTTCTGCCACTTCCTCAGCTCGTCCCACTTGTGTCACATGTGCCCTGGGACCTGTCCGGTCTGGGTTCGCGCCCCTGACTGGAGCGCGGTACGGGTCTGGTCACACCTATCTTACGTAGTTGCTTACATATATTTCCTGTACCAGCTAAAAGAAGGCGGCGCCTTAGGGACAGCTCGAGTTCACGAGGTAGTCTTCTAATTTATCATGCTGATGACTTGTCGATTTTTTCTCAGCCAATTACAATACTCTTCAAAGAGTGCTGAATACAAAAACTGGATATCAATCTAAGACCTTTTCAAAAAATGTATCCACTATTCAAAAAATATTATTAATACATTTATTTAGTTTCTTTGAATAATTTTTATTATTTTATTGTTGCACAACTCTTAAGATCCAACAATTCCATTTTATTTGTGTTTAAAATAGAAACAAATTTATTTTTTACAAATTTTGTATTCAGTTTTCATGAATCAAACATGACGCACAATTTTATTTAGTTTATTATTACTATTATTAAGCTCCAGCTGATAGAAATTAAATTAAAATATTACAAAATGTAATTGAAAAAGATTAAGCCAACAAATATTTTAAATAGATTTGTTTAGTTTATTTTAAGTTTGAAATAGTAACAATTTAAATTACTAACAAATATATTTATTTTTGCACAAAATGGCAACAAATTTAAATATATGCTTTAGGTATTGTTTAGTTAACCGAACTTGGATCAGTTAAGTTCTAACTTAATTGTAGGGCGTACAAAGGTCGTTTTCAATTCCTATGGGAATTCCATTTTGTTAGCATTCATTGTTTGACATCTGCAAGGTGCAAAAAGGTTTATTTGCTGCCTCTATCTTGTTGCCTTTGTTTTTGTGTTGAATCAGCCCTTTTGAATGTGTGAATTGCAGTGGGTTGTTCCCACTTGGCACCACTCATCATGTGCACCCAACAATTACCAATGTGTGGTTCTCGTCAGCTGCTTTAAATTGCTGCACATTAGCCCGTATCCTTTGTGCATTTCTTTATGTGTGTGGCTTTGGCCTTAACCTAATTGACTTTTAATTGCGGGTCTATTCTGTAGGACTACGCAACAAAAAATAACAGGAATACACAGGTGATAAATGGAAATTATACAGAGTGGTTCTTTCAAATTATAGAGTCTGCAACTGCTTACATCTACTATTATTGTCGATCATTTTGTGGGGCTTCGCTAAGCCGCATTGAATGGGAATGAGCTGTTTAGCTTGATGTGTGTGCTCAATATGCGGATGATGTGTAATTAGCGGCAAGCAAACCCTACAAGTACGAATCTACTAACCCACGAATCGATGTACTTACTAACCAGCCAATGCAATCAGAGACGTGAATAATGCGCACAATGACAATTGGCCTAAGTCGTTTCACGTACTTGGAATTAAAGAGCAGGAAAGGGCTTAGCCGGTGGCGATAACCAGTGGATAAACAGGGCTTGTCTAATTCCACAACATTCAGTTAATCGATAATCACTAGAAATACACTTGTTTTATTTAAATAGTATTGCATTTTATGTCTTCTCAATTTGGTTGTTTATTTTTTACAGTATGAAACTATCAAAAATGAGCTCATGTTATTTTGTAAAAGGAATTAGTAGTCAGAAGGAAGTATTTCCGATTCCATAACATTATTTGATCGAAATTGCTCTTAAGCAACTGACTGATATATTATTTTCGCTTTTATTAAATTAATTTAAGAACAGTTCCTACTTGAATACATTAAAAATGTGCAAATAGAGGGATGTCCGACACATCTGCTGTGAGGATGAGTGGGATTTCTAATGGACGGTCCAGCTCCAGTTTGGGGCTTCTGTTGTTGCTGTCGACAACAAGTAAGAGCCACTGCTAGTGTGGCGATTGTTGTTGTTAAGGTTGTCTTGATAACTGTAGCTTTCGGTCATGTTGCCGCAATACACGCTGCTGCTGCATACATTGCTGGAGCCATTGTTGGCAACGGTTGAAACGGCTATTGCTGCTTCTGATGTTGCAGCAAATGTTGTACATACTACTGCTGATGTTGGTGTTTCTGCTTTTGATGTTGCTGCTGTTAATTTTGCTGCTGAAATAATGTTGCTGCTTCTGCCTCTGATAATATTGCTGCAAACGTTACTACTGTTGCTGAAGTTGCTGCTGCTAATTTTACGGCTGCTAATTTAGCTACTGCTAATTTTGCCGCCAATGTTGCTGCTGGTCGAATCTGATTATATTGCTGCAAGTGTTGAAACTTTTGCTAATGTTGCTGATGATGCTCCTGCTAATGTTGATGCTGCTGCTGACGTGGCTTTGGCTGGTAATGTTGCTGCTGAAGATGGTGTTGCTGCTGCTTGGGATGCTCTTGCTGCGTATGCTGCTGTCGCTGGATGCTGAAAATGTGATATTGCTGAAAATTTTGCTGCTTTTGCTAATGTTGCTGATGATGCTGCTGATGTTGTTGCTAATGTGACTGCTGCTGCTCCTGATGCAAAACTGCTGTTGCTATCGACATGGACCAGCATTTGCCATCGCTGCTGATTTTGCTGCTGATCCTCATGATTCATAGTTGCTGTTGCTATCAACATCGACCAGCTTTTAACATCGCTGATGATTTTGCTGCTTACTCTACTTACTTACTCTACTACGCCGTTTTCATATTTGTAGTATATGAAACAGATTATGGCTTTTATTTGTGTTATTTCAATTTTAGTACATTTTATTTAATTGCTTTGGTGAATTAAAACAAGGCTGCTGCCATTTCTTTCGCCCTCGTTAATGACACCCTGCGTTGTTCAAATGTAAAAAACGATTCGATTTATTCACCAATTCGCTTCATCAAATTAGGCGTTTGATTTGTTAGGTCAAATCTGTGTAGTATGTATGTATGTATGTATGTATGTATGTATGTGTATTGCGGGCATTTTTCTGGAAATGCTCAGCAGGACAAACGTGCCTGTTTAGTGGAGGAGGCAAATACATCTGCTGGCAGACTCGACTGCTGCTGATGCTGCTGCTGACAAACTGGAAACCATATGAAACCAATAATTTGGTTGCATCCATGGACGAGATAGATCCTTGGCTCGGTTTCCTTACGGTCAACTGCAGCGAACGGATGGCAATAAATTATAAATTCGTTTGACTTCTGCCTCCTGCCGGGCAATGAGACCATTCCAGCTTTTGTTCCTACTGCTCGCCCTCTGTTGTCTCTGTTGCTCTCCAGCCGTTATATCCTTGACCGCCCTCAAATTGTAAACTGCTCTGTGACCGTCTCCTGGCACCTACACACACACATCCATATGAAATGTGCGTGTGTGTTTGCCAAGCCATAATTCAGCATGACAAGCCAAAAACCATTAGTAAAGGCAATAAAAATGACAATAGAAGCCAATTTCCATATTCTGTGTGTGCAACTGAGTGTGTGTGTGCGTGTGTGTGCGTGAGTGTGTGTCAATGTGTGTACCAGTTTCGTTTCAGATTTCTATGGCATTGCCTCTAGTGAGCCTGGTAGCTTTGACATTTGCACGCCAAGCGCATATCAAGTTGCCATCTACTCGAATGCCTTCTCCATTTGTACTTTTGTACTTTGGTACTTTGTGTGTGGAGGAGCATAATCCAATTACCGATCATGCTGTTGGACAGGAATCGAGAGCAGTTTTCAGTTGCCGGCATATGAAAAGTGTCACATAAATCATTTGCCGCATTCAATGATAATTCTCTTGTAGTTATTACGAAAAGTGCTGGCCATCATCAACAACAAGCGGTCGGAGCATATCAGAAAAACCCACATTTCCGCTTCGACAACTGCCAGCATTTAGATAAACAATTACACTGTGCAAACTTCCGGTTTGAAAAATGGTTGCTCTGACAACAGCCAAAAAAAAGAGAAAAGAAAGAATATAGAATAAACACGCTGCCCTGAAAAACGAGGCCCATTCAAATGTTGGCAGCAACACAAAATGGTCAAAGCAATAATTTACAATCAGGCGACAAATCAATGTTGCAGGGGGTCGGTTCGGGTCGGTTCGTGTCGGTCTGTGGCATGGATTTGGGTTCAAATCGAATTTCGGGTCGAACAAAACATATTGCAAATTGTAACAAAATTATTGTGTTAAATACATTTTCGACAGCCAGCGAATGCGAAAAACGAAAAAATTCAAATTTGATAAAGTGGCATTTTGTGCGCATAACAAATGGGTTTTTTTCTGTTGTTGTTGTTGTTGTACTCAATAAATATTCAAATTGTACGATTTGTGTGGAATGGTGCAAGAATTTGCTTCTTGTGCGTAGAAGCTTATAGATTCTTGTAGATGAATAATGAACTATTAATTAAGATATACAATTCTTTTCATTAACCAATCTGATTCCTCACTCTCTTCTGTATTTCATTAATCCTGAATATTAATCAAATTCTGAATATTTATTATATATTTAATAATGAACAACGAATTAATGAAAACAATTCATTTCATTGCCGATTCGAATTTGTATGCCTATAACTTAGCAAATGAGAAATACGAACAAGAAAAACTCTGAAAAGTCAGCACCTCTTTTGTAAAAATATATGTTCTCCAAAATGTTATGTTAAATTCGAGTCTGGGAAAATGGGGAAAGGGGATTTGGTTATTCACTTAAGCTGCCGCAACTGGTTGCCTTCGACTAATTTATGTATTCATTTTTCACACTAAATGCCATAATTTATTTCAACGGCATTTGCAATGGCTCATCTCAGCCGCAGTGCACACATTTTAATTCTTTTCGCTTTGACTATGGCGACGCCTCATAAACAATATTAAATCCCACACTAACTGAATATTTATGTGTGTAGAAGCAGTCAGGCTGGCAGCCAGGCAGTCAGGCAGTCAGGCAGGCAAACACAGGCATGTGATAAAAGAAAAACGCCAAGATGCCAGACGGGGCATATTGCCTAAAACCCATAAAACTTTTGCTATGCCAGCAAGGAGGGGGAGAGCAGAGGAGAGGAGAGGCCTGTGGCCCACCAACGCCTCCTCAATTCTAAATGTTGCATGACGTGGCGCTATTTTCGTCAAAGAGAATGAAAACTCTTTCAAATAGAATTCACAATGCACAGTAAACCAAAACCAAATCCAAAACCAGAACCAAAAACAAACTAAACTCGACTGCCAGTGTCTGTCTGACTTTCCGTCTGTCCGTCTGTCTGTCTGCACTCGGCGCAACTTGACACAGTACATTTAAAATTATGACAGTTTTCATTTTCAATGGAATTCATATTATTTTTAGTCTGGATTTTGATGTCTTTTGTTTTTGAAAACAATTATACACTTTTCAACTTTTCCGCATTGCATTTTCTGAAAATGAATATTTGACTTAAGTTTCAAAGCACTTTCTTAAAGCGTCTTATTTGATAATTCTAATTTGTTAACTTCAATTTGAATATTATTAAGACAAGCCCAAAAATAGTTGATAAAAATGCCATTATACTGTAATTGGTTATAAGTTAGGTTAGTTTAGATGGAAGTCAGTCTGTTCCCTCGCATATTTCTGACATTTTTATAGAGTTTCCTTCAGGCTACAGGATATCTGCTGGTCAGAACCACTCGACTAGAAGATGCCTTCTAGTTTATTTGATTTAATCACATACCACACAGCACAGGCCACAAAGTCAGAGCTACGACTTGATAAGCATTGTTAATAAAATTGTCAAGAAAGAGCGCTTAAACAGCTGGATAGATATATTTAGGCGGTGCAGGACCTGGACCTAAGGGGTCAAAAATGTGCCCGAACCTGTGTGACACGCATACATAATCAGAGAGGGAGTGAGAGAGAGAGAGAGTGCGGATAAGGGATACACAAAAAGGACACACTGGATTCTGTGTGAAGCCAGCAAAATGTTGTCGAAAGCCGTAATGCAGCCGCTCTGGAAGATGGCCATAAATTAAAGTTGACTCTATTCACTATCGCTCAATAATAGAGGACAATAAAAATTTATTACAGTTTGACCACCATGAAATCATCGTTAGGCACTTTCGAAGGCAACTCCTACACGCCTATGCAATAGATAAATATATATACGTATATATACACACAGATATATATTAAACATGTAAGTAAAGTTGAAAAGGTCGTCACCTGAACAGAGAGAGAGAGAGAGAGAGATAGAGAGAGAGGTCAATGAAAAATGACACAGACTCTCTCGCAACAGGGGAGTTTGGCGGGAAACTTGACTCTTAGATCTCTTTAACCGAATGGCAGTTCGCCTGCCCGCCTGCATCCTTGCCAGGCTGTCAAAGACGGCACAGCTCGTTTGTCACATTTAACAGATTTGTTATCCTGTCGAGTTAATGTCGGGCACACAACAAGCACACACACCCAACACACACACACACACACACATGCGCAGAGTCAGTCAGCACATGTCCTTTTGGGCGTTCGTAAGAAATGCTCGACGGGAACCTTGAGGGAAACGAGAACTGAGACGATGCCGATGTCGATGTTGATGTCGCTGCTGCCTGGCAATAAAAACAAAAGATTGATGGCATTGGGCACACGTTCGATTTGTTTTCCTGTTGCTGTTGCCTTGTTGTCCTTGCCTTTAGTGCTTTGTAATGTCTTAACATTTGACACATCACTTGGATTTTTGCCCGACCCACATCGATATCGACGTGGTCCGTCGTCCCTTCGCACTCCGTCCCCGTCTCGTAGCAAGGATATTGCTCGTTAGTTAGGGTTTCTAATAAATTTGTGCAACACATTTCTTGTGTGGACTCGGGTCCACATGCTCAGTCCTGTCGTCGCTTGTAACATTTTTATTTGATAACATATTGCATTTGGCCTTCATCGTCGTCGTCGTCGTCGTCTGTGCTCGAAATCTTTTGGGCGGTTGGTCGGGTCAGCGGGGGTGTGGGGAGCTCTGCAGCTCGATTCCCTTGCCGGCTACCACTAAAATATTGGATGCTCCTGGCTCTGCACATGGTGCTCAACGCTTCCACATCCACATCCGCGTGCGCGTCCGTCTGCGGCTCAACTGGGCAGTGATTTATGGCGTCTGTGTTGGTCATTCAACTGCATTTGATTTAGGTTGTAAATTGTTGTATATTGTGGCCATGTCTGCGTTTCCTGTACGGCTTTAGTTTATTTTCTTTCTGCTCACTGATTGTTGCCGTTGTCGTTGTTGTTGTTGTTGTTGTTGCTGTTGCTGTTGTTGGCTTTGTTTTTTCCATCACTCGGAAATTTTTCGCTAATGAATTTATTGCATTTGTTGTGCTGCTCGCCGAGTTGGGAATAGTTCCGAGTGGATTGATTTACAGTGCTATTAATATTAATTACATATATACTTTATGTGTGTGTGTGTGTGTGTATTGCAACTGTAATACAAAGTGCAATAAAGCAGTTGAGGCATTATGCAAAAATAGCAATCGAACGAAGTAATCAATGGTATAAATTAGCTTGTATTTTTTAGAGTGCACAGCTTGATATTAATTACTAACAAAGGCAATTAACATAATCAGTTAATATCTGTACATAAAAATTTATTAATATCTGATTATATATTATATTATTTTAGGTATTGCAGCAATTTGCAACAAAGAAGTTTTCGCATTATGCAAAAACAAACAACGATTTCTAAAGAATGCAACCAACTAATCAGTACAAGAGGTAACCAAATTAATATTATTACATATGGATAAATATATTAATTTAATTGGATCTTATCTGGGTTAACCCAATCCATACAACAAATGTTGCAGCAATTTTCTAAGTTTATTAATATTTAATATTTGATTTTACTTTTCGTATTTTTTTTGTGTTGATAAATGTTTGTCGACATCAAATAAATAAACAAAAATAAAAACATTGAATTCGTTTTTCGTTTTAAACAAAGTTTTGTTTTTCGCTCAAAAGGCAAGTCGAATCACTGATTATATAGCAGATTTAAGTACGTGGCACAAATACATACATATATATATATATATATATATATATATACATATATATATCAAGTGCACACAAGCTTGTATAATATAATCCCATCAAAAAATGGTTTGGTTCTACGCCAGAGTAGCTGACTGCTTTTCTTTTGCCAGCAACCTGTAAACTTTTATTCGCAATCATAACTCATAAAATAAGCGAACAAAGTGCCAGAAGGAAGAAAACAATCGAATGTATATTGTGTCATGTCATTGCCAAATAATATTTCACACGTAAAGCTACCGAAGCAGCCAAGCTGAGAGGGAAACCCACAGAAATGCGGAAAACTAAGAAAAATTGGGAGAGAGAGTGAGGGAGAGAGGAGAGAGAATAGCAAATGCTGGTTGTGGCATGTGGCAGGGGGGAGGTGGACAGGAGGACAGACGGAAAATCTACAATATATTGCCAACTATTATGTTATTGTGTGAACGTGCACTGATTTCGCCAGCAAGGCTTTGTCCACGTGCAATATTTTTCACTTGCTGGCAAAGGTTTTTTGGGGTCTGGTAACGGTAAAGTCCAGGGGCGTAACTAAGCGTGGGTGGTTGCTGAGCGTCTTATCGGGGCGTATAACATATATCATTGACACTTTGACATTGGCGAGCAACTCGGGGCGGGGAGTCAAAGTGTGGGCCATGACCGACCGGATTTTAGTACTTTTCAAAATGGCACTTAATCATGGCAGCCGCCTGGCACAGGAAAATGCGGAAACTGGCACACACACCACGCGTAATCGCATGTGTTCACGCTTGAAAGGATAACGACGACGACGGCGAGGATTGGCAAGGACTGGCAAGGACTGGCAAGGACTGGCGAGCACTGCCAGAACTGGCCCCCTGCCGTCCTACAACCAAAACGAAATAAGATTAATGACTTGGCAGCGGGAAGCGTTGCGCTGTTGTTGTTGTTGTAGTTGCTGTAGTTGTTCTAGTTGAGACACAGGCAGCACAGGCAGCACAGGCAAAGGCGCAAAAAGGACATGCTGGCTGGCATTGGATAAATTGTTTGCTACTTGGACTGTCATTAGTCGAAAAGTTTGTTTGTTATTGTGTTAAGTGTTATGTGTGCGCATATCCATATCGTGTCAGGCTGCCAAGCTGCCATTCAGCTTTCTCCTTTCTCATTACTCCCCTGTCCCCTTGTCCCTTGCCCTGAGTCTCTGTCTTAGTTACTCTCTGTATCGTTTATCACTTTCGTTTTGGACACATCCCAGAAATTCGCGTGTCATGTTTGGCGTGCATTTTATGTATGGCCATCTCTGATGTTGCTTGAAGCCGACACAAGCCAAACAAAACTAATTCCCAATGACCACAAAATTTGTGAAATAAATAGACAATCACCGGAACGCGAGGGGAAGCGGGTAACGCATACGTTTCATGTCCTTAATATGTGCATCTAATGGTCGATGCGTGACTTTGACCTTTAATAGACTTATTGTCTCAAATCAATGTGCAGATCAGACATGGGTGTGGGCCATATGCGTTAGGCTCATTAAGAAACCAGTCCAAGCTTAAGGGTAGCTTAAGCAAAGCCCTTGAGTTTGAATTTGTGAAATACGATTGTTAAATGGGGAAGGCTTAATCCACATTCTGAAAAATAGCTCATTAATTTATACTATTCAGAAATACTGTTGGTTTGTAAGAGAAACTTTGCAGCAATATAGAAATGCAAGCTTACAAGAATTTAAAAAACAATATTTAAAAACGTAAAAAAATACCTTATTTATTGTTCAAAATTATAGAAATGCAAGCTCTTCAGAATAATTAAATACATTAAAAAATAGATATATAAAGTATATTTATCATGAGTAGAAGGAAAAGAGTTTCAAAATGTGACTGAGTCGCTGTGCAGATAAGTTTAGTAATTTCTGTTTACTTGGGTTCAAATGTGTAATATTCGATGATTGACTTGATCAGTCCGGAATTCTGGGTATTGTCTCATCTGAGCAAATGCATAACAAACATTCGGGGAGCAGACAAACACACCTCACTCTGGAATCTATTTACAGATGGATGTATGCTATCCATCGGCAAAGCCAAATCAATGATCAATCACAATCAAACAAATTTAAATCAACAAGAAAATTCCGCATAAATTCCAGGAAATCCACTATCCGTTTTATGTACACCCCAAAAATAAATGAGAGGTGAAATAATGCACACAACTCTCGACATCTTACTCAGCAATGCGAACAACTGAGAGACTTCCTATAGATATACATACATAGTCATCCATCAAATGCGATTTCAGATGCCTGCTACAATTATTTCGTCTATTTTATTTTTAAAACAAAATTAACGTGTTGTTACTCGACCTGTTCGTGTTGTTGTAGTTGTTGCTAATGTGTTTTTATTACGTGAAAAATTGGAAGCAAGGAACGATCGCATGCCAGAGTTCTCAAGATCATTTTATGGGGCCCCCGAACCAAATACCACCGAAAAAAAAGCCAAACCCTATCTCTGACAGGCTCCTGCTGCGTCGCGTCGCAAAGTAGTAGGCGCTGATTGATAGAACAAAGTGAAAATCAAATAAAAAACAAAACATTAAACTATGCACGGCCTCTGCCACATTGCGGTGCAAGATCAAAGACCGCCCCGAGATCTGTAATGACAGCTTTGATCATTGTTTTGCCTTTGATTTTTTCCGGTTCGCTGCTCAATGTGGAACGCCCCAGGGCATCATCACGGTCTCTCGGCCAACTTGGGCATCTCTCGGGCATCTCTCGGGCATATCTCCGGCATCTCTCGTGCCTCTCCGGCTGTATCCACATCGAGCACTCGCATTCGTACCGTTTTACGAGCAATTTCGCGCCTACTTAAGAAATTTCTGTGCTCAACTCTTTACGGTTGTGTTAAGATCGTCTTATGGCACTAAATTACACAAAACTCTGATTCTTTTTAGCTGGAAATACAAACACGATCAATTTTGAAGATTGCTTCAGTCTGATGTTTGTTATAGAATAATCGTATATAGATGGAGGACTATCATTTTTATGAAACACATTTTAATAATTATTTTGTTTGTGCTGAAAGAAATCCAAATACGTAATTTCTCATAATGTTTTCATTTATTTAAACAACACTGCAAATATTTATAATATAGAAGAAGAATATCTCATTTTATTTGATTGTTCATGATTGATGAAGTGTAAGGTGTTATGGCAATAAATTAGATAGCACTATGATTTTTTCAGCTACAAATTCAAACACGGTAGAGTTTGATGTGTGTTATGGAATAATATAAAAGTGGGCTTAATATTAGTCAAAACGGAAAACTATATATATATATAGGGAAACATCAACTAAATTCAAGTAAAATAAATCTAAAATGTAATATATAAATTTATAAAAAAAAGATTCAATTAATTACAAAATACCTTTTTATAAAGTTTTCCTTTGTGCTGCTGATTGAGAGCCTAATAAATAAATTATATAAATTTTCATTAATTTACAGAACACTGTAACATTGGATCATCATTGCATAATCTTAATGATTGATTACTAATTTTATGCCAGACTAAAATTACTTTATTTATTTGATTGCTGTTCCTCATTTGGGGTTTATATTTGTATGGCCAACTAATCTGTGCAAAGACCACAAAATGCCAACATACTCGTAAGCTGAGTTAACAAAACAGCTGCAAATATCCCATAGACATTTACTTTGGCCACCACAAATTTCTTCAGATTGTCGCCAGCAATTTATGGCATTTTAAAACCCCTTTCGAGTTCTGGTAAACTACGCGGCCCGGCTACAAAATTAGAAAACACAAAAACTTTTCAAATAAAAATCACGTAAACTGTCGCCTCGATTTCAAATGAATCCAGCGATGCACACTCGGCATATTTGGACTTAGGCACGATTCTCTGCCCCTGCCACTGTCACTGCCACTGCCACTGCCCCTGTCCCTGCCCTCAACCATAAATAATGGACGCTGTGAGCCATGCACTCTATTCCGAGAACCCTTTCTCTTGGCGAGAGAGCAGCCAGTAGAAGAGGCTATCAATTTATATTTTATTATTGCTGGAACATAAATTCTAGAAAACCACACAATTGAAATTTATGTAATGCCTTCGCAGAAGAGCGAACAACAATGATAAAGGTTGAATGATCTCCCTGCTACCGCTCCAAATGATATTTCAGCGGCAGAGTCTAACAAATAGTAAGTGCTTCTGTTCTTAACACGGCCAATAAATCAGAGTTCGTGAAGGCTGGCCTTGTCAAATGGAGGTATGAGTCTTGTATGGGTGTTTTTCTTTATATTTATTCTGTGTTTTTTTTAGAAATCTGTAACACGG
The DNA here is from genome assembly GCA_035043295.1 of Drosophila sordidapex. Taxonomy (NCBI): domain Eukaryota; kingdom Metazoa; phylum Arthropoda; class Insecta; order Diptera; family Drosophilidae; genus Drosophila; species Drosophila sordidapex. The sequence goes on along the minus strand of JAWNNA010001201.1, from coordinate 1,089,772 downwards.
CCCTTGGTCTGCCAGTCACCGTAGCGTGTGGGCTCCAGTCCGCGTGGTCCACCAATTTCACCTGTATGAGGATTGGTATTGTTTGGCCAGGGCAAGAGAGGCTCCTTCTCGTGAGCCGGATGTATCCAGCCTTTGGGCACACTGATTACGGGTGCATCCGAACGCAGTTTCTCCTTAAATTTCAAATAACGTTCGCTCGACTTCGACTGTTGGTCTTCTTTGATATCCTTTGTTTGCTCCTTGATCAGCTCCTGTTCTTGAGTTTTGACATAGAGCTCTGTGGGCTTAGGATCGACACCAGCGCTATAAAATCGAAGGGAAGCAATTGAACACCATTTGTGGAGGACAAGGAAACGAATCATTTTTGAACTTGGTTTAAATTGCCTAAATAGAGATTATTATTTGTATGGTTTTAGTTCCTTAGTTTTGACTAGTTAATTTCTGATTTTCTTCTGGTGCTCTATGTATTTTGCAAATGTCAGCTTTTACAATCTGTTTCAAATTTTCTATATGCCTATTGGAAATCGGAAAAGTTGTAATATAGTTTCTTGAATTCGTTTTAATTTTAAAATATTTTTCCAAGCTAAATCGATCTGTTCTCTTATTCAGGTATTTTCATATAATTTGACTGCAAGCTATTTTAAGCCACAGACATCCGATTTTCATTAGGAAACAGACTTGTTTTACTTACAAATTAATGTATTATATTTTGGGCACGATATTTGAAAATTCACAAGTTATCTTAAAAGAAGTAGAATGAATTATGCACAATTTCATGAATCTCAGGTTATTTATTAATTTATTATTACTATAGTTGGGGAGAACCAGCACTGCGACCTATAAGGTCTATTGTGCAACCTTTCTGAGCCTACAGCTCTTCCATCAACCCCAGCTCCTTAATTTATATTACTATCATTTGTTTTATAGAAATAATATTACAATTAATAATACAAGAATGAGCATTAGCTACCAGGCCTTCAGCTATGCTCATAATAGTGGTAATAATATAGTAATATTTAGTCGATGTTGTTGCATAAGATGGATGATATTTCTTGGGTGAGCTTGGAAAAGTGGGCTCTTCTGATGTCATTTAGTTATTTAATTGCGGGGTAAAAAGTAACCATTTAAAGACATTTACTATTTTCATAAATTTTAGAAAGATTTCAAATAAATCTTCTCAAAAAAGATAGCCTTTATATATTTCAGAAATATGCTTCTTAAAAGTCTATATAAAGAAAACACATTTTGTATTAAATCGATTAGCCTCAGCAGCTTGATCTACAAGGAAATCAGTGAATGGAATTAAATTTGATACGCGTTGAATATTGTTAACAAATTTGCTTGAACGCTTCAGCTACTTACGAGCATGTTGCATGTTATGTATTGCATGTTGCATGTTGTTGTTGTTGTACTGCATCTGTTTGACATTATGTACTCGAACAGCTTGTCCAAACAGTTTGACGCGAGTCTAGTTGACAGCTGAGATCAAATGTCTGCGTTTAAAGCCCGACTGCTGGCAGCCAGAGACTTGACTGACAGCGTGACAGAGTCTAATGTCTTTGCAGCAGCTGCTATAGTGATAAACTGCGGGTTTTCTTTATTTCTTTTTTTATTTTTATTTATTTGCAACTTCCGGAAATGAGTAGCTGACTGGCTGGCAGTTAGCTAAATAGCTAGTCGGGCAAGCAGCAAGCAGCTAGCAGCTAGCCGGCAGTCAGCTTGTCAGGCTGTAGTAGTCAACTGTCAAGGCGTCAACCGTTAGCTGATTCATTCATTGATGGCAGCAATTAAAACTGGACATGTGTTGCCTTGAGATAGCCAGCCTGCTCTGATCGTGTCAAGCGGACAACCATGCAACATAAGTCGGTTCGCGCCCGTCTCCCTCTCTCTCTCTCGGTCGGTGGCAACGCCTTGCAGCTTAAGTTGAAGTTTAGAGTTGGAGATGGAGTTGTAGTTGCAGTTGTAGTTGTGTGGCTGCCACAGTCGGTGCAACATCAAAGCATTTTAAATATGGCTTGTGTGTGCACATTCCGTGGCGGCTCGGTAAGAGCGCAAGTGTCTGTCACGCTGGCGCAAAATCACAGCGACATTGCAAATTTGTTCTGCCATCAAACAACAACCCACTCGGAATTGGAGGAGACTCTGTCTCTGCCTGGCATCTTTTATTATGTGCCTCTGTTTTTTCTTCTTTTTGGAGTGTATTTCTTGTGCTGTTGCTTTCGCGGGGCAACATTAAAAGTTGCCGGCTGTCAAGATTCGCATGCGTTTGCATCGTTCTCCTTGTCGAGTGCAACTTTCTTTCTTTTCAAGCCCCCGCCAATGGTGCCCCACTTGGAGTTGCAACTTGCGATTGAGGTTGTTAATTCGCTCCTGTCTCTCGCAGTGTGTCAGCTGGCACAGCGGGTTGCTCTTGTTGTTGGAGTCTCTTTTTTGCTGCGTTTGTTTGCGGCAAAATTGAAATTGTTGCTTTAACGTCGGCATGACAATAATCTCGCAAATCTGTTTAAATTAAGCGAGACAAATGTTTCTTTTTGCTCCATGCACTCCAATCAGACGACCAGACGGGCACAGCTTGCTGTTGTCCTCCACGCTTTAACAGCCATGTCCAAATGTGTGAGAGTATTTATCTTGAGTATTTCTTGATGCGAGCCGGACATTTTCAGCGCGCATAATTCCTGAAAACTTTGGCAATAAACGGCCAGAATCTGGAGGAAGTTTGGCTCGCAAGGATGTTTGTGCAGCTCGTATAAAATATTTCTTTTAAATGAATATTTTTATTTGCAAAAATACTTGACGAACTGCAGTTATTGCTAAGCGCAATATCAATAATAAAAAAAATAAGAAAAACTTGTCCAAAATATTGAAAACAATTTGCGCAATAAGCAAAAACTTTGCATTTTTGAAAAGCAGCAAAAATACATATCTTACGAAAATTAGAACCTGCTCGTACATTAATTAAATCGTATAAAATACGCCGACTGAAAGTTCCTGTGGCTTTGATCAGCCGTCAAGTGGTTTGATCGATTTCCAACAATAAAAATTCACCGACAACTTGTTCATAATGAAGATCGGATGATGTTAATGTTGTTGTTGTTGCCAGCATCTTGTTGTTTTGGTGCTCACAGCGCATCAATCACTCCAAAGCCGCATCGAGCTCTCCACGTGTGTGTAGATATATATATGGATATGTGCTGGTATTGGTATTGGTATTCGTGTTGCTATCGGTGTATATATATCGCCCGATTGCCCACCCATAAACTTGTTTGATCCTTTCCTTTTTTTTTCATCGTTTTTGGTATTTTACGGAAGAATCAAGCATTTTCACACCGCAATAAAAATCTCAAACATGTTTGTAAAGTTGTTAATGCTGCTGTGCTGTGTTGTGTGTTGTGTTGTGTTGTGTTGGGGGCATGTGTAGGTGGCAGCAACGTATAAATTAACATTTTGACTGCCAACTGGCGCGGCAAATGATCAAAGACACTTTGTGCCGTCATCGTTCCGTTGATCATCGTCATCGTCATCAACGGAGTCGGCTGCGTAGTCGGAGGCGGCATCGCGAACATCATTTCACGTTTACGATCCATCAACACGAGCCATCAAATTGTATACAAACAAACGCAACAAAGATCAAAAGCCGTGTACCTACACACACTGGCACACACACTAACACACACACACACACATACACGATTTACAGCCGGGTATGCTCATTTCGATTTTCAAATTCATTTAAATGAAATCGGGGACCGAAGAACTGCCACAGAGTCACGGTAACATGGCAATGGGAGAGGGAGTTTTGATAGGGAGTGGGAATGGGAATGGAAATGGAAATGAGTATGAAAATGCCTCTTCAGCTGCATATTCATTTTGGATTCTGTTCGCCCAAACATGCTCAGCTAATTACTTATGTGCCGACGACTTGGGCCAAGTGTAATGCATTTCTCGTGTGTGCATCTGTGAGAATTATTTTTTAATCCCACACGGAGTGAGTGTTGTGAGTGAGTGTTATGTGTGGGATACCCTATTCCTTGTTTTCTATATTATTTCAAGCAATGCACAGATATATACGATTTTTCAAAGTTGCTTTTGTCTGTTTGTATTTTTATTTGTTAGTCACAGGCTCATGGGCAAATTAGCTTGCTTCCGCTTTGATTAATGTCTCATTAAATAATTTAACTCTGCAAACTTTTCATGTCTTTTTTCTTCAATTTTTCACTCTCTCTTTCATTCTTAGTAACGCTTCACAATTTTTGGTCTAATTGGGTTTTTCCTGTGTTTCGCCAAATATATTTTGGACCATTTCAGATTTTATTACACCAGATTTATTATATTCATTATTTATTTAGTTTTGTGTTTTTCATTTTATGTAAATTAATTTCTAAATTGAATTTTAATTTTATATAAATTATATATAATTGATAAGTATTAAATAAATAATAAATATTGTTAAGTCTGTAAAGCATTCAAATTCGCGGATTTTATAATAATAATTGCAATAATTAAATAGAATCGAAAAATAAATGGCATCACCTGCTCGAGGAAAGCTGCATTTATCAGTTCTGCCCAGCGAAAAGTGAGGAAATAAGGGAACCAGTGGCAAAAGACCATTAGCCTTATCAAATGACAGCATCGTCAAAAAGCTGAAAATTTATATGTTGCCCGTTTGTCAGACTATAAAAATGTACAGATTTAATGCCTATGAGCGGCATGTCAAATTCAATTTTACCCCTAAGATTGATGCAGAGAACGAGGACGTAAGCGAGAGACCCCAATAAAGTGCAATTAGCCAGATTTATGATTATCCCTGTTATGCACAAATAATTTTTAGGCAATTCTAGATGGGTCTACGACGGTCGCCGTACGTTTTGGGCGAAAAGCCGACGCAAAATTTATAACACCAAACGTAAACAACAAAGAAGACAAATCGCTTTATTCACGGCATTCATTTCGCAGCCGCCACAAAAACACCCCCCGGGCTGGGCAGGGGTGGGCTGGGCTGGTCTGGGCTGGGCTGGGCTGGTCTGTGCCCGAGCAGAGCAAGACCAAGGCAAACACCCCTTTTGTTTGTGATCTTCTGGCTGAGAAATATGGGCTGACAGCATTATGCCCATAACATGGCATGCTGGGCTGAAGGGTCCATGGTCCTTGTCGTCACCGGAGGCACATAAAATCAAATTGAAATCTGCTCGAAATTTGATATGCCTCTGCCCTGCCTTATGAAGTATGATGTGTGTATATATATATGAGTGTGTGTGTGTGTGTGTGTGAGTGTGAGTGTGAGTATGTGGAGTTACCCAAATGATAGGTTTGGTAGCACTTCCCCAACACCAACGCCTCGCGGTTGAAAGGTGTTAGTAGTTGTTAGGTTTTTGGAATCTTTTTTTTAAATCTCAAAGGATTTTAATATGAAATGTTGAAATGTTGAAATGTAGAAATGTTGCTTAGATTCAAGGAAGATATAACTCTGTATATTTAATAATGAAATAATACTTTTTCCAATAGATTAAGTATTTTTTGTTCTTAAAAATATTGCGAAAAATAAAATTCTTAATATTAAAAAGGTTATTTTCTCTATTTTAGAAATATATTTTTTTATAATAGAAATTATTTGTAAACATCACATATACAGAGACATATTTGTATAGTTCTCGGCTGCTATTTTAGAGATTAGCTGTTGTTTGCTTTATAAAAAAACTGTCTTTAAATTAGACATATTTTTCCGAATTTAAAATTAATTAAAGAAAACCTGTGGTTTTTTAAAAGTCACCGTAATTAATGAACAATATTAAGTAAGTCAAAGCGCATCATTTCTCATTTTGTACTATAATTCAAAAATGCACCCATAAGTAATAATTTTTTGAAACATTGTTTCTTAGATAGGCAGTTTTTTTAATAAATTAATGTAATAATATATTTAAGAGTTAAAGTTCTAGCTACATCTAATTTTTAATAAGCGAAAGGTTGCCGTCATATTGCAGCATAAATGTATAAAGTCGGTTTGTTTTTGGCTTGCGAAAGTGGCATGCAATCGAAAAAGTTTTTGCTTGCCACGTCATAGACAAACCGCACACCATATGTGAACATTGCTCATGCCCCAGGGCATGGGTGAGGAGTGTACGCGTGAGGTCCTCGCAGAACGCCTTCGTGTGCAACCCCAGATATGGTCTATGCTCGGTTTGCCCTTTCGCGAGGATAAGTACTTTGGCTCAGTTGTTGTTTGTACATGTTATTAATTTCGCGTAAAGGCGTCGTTCTCGCCAGTGAAAGGGGCGAGTGCCGTCAATGTCGACGTGCTGGATGAAAGGATGGATAAATGGATGGATGGATGGATGGAGGGAGTGAAAAGATTGCCAAGGGCAACGCGAGCGGGCGTGTGCTGTCAAATTTGACAAATGTTGACAAATGCTTCGAAAATAATATTTGTTTGAGCAGACGCAGAAGCGATTCCGCAGAGCTGCGAAATAAATATTATTTGCGTTCATTAGTGCGAGTAACCTGAGGCGCCTCCAAATGACAACAGTTTCACTTGTGGGTTATGCTTGCTTCAATACACCAATCCATCAATACATCAATCCATCAATCTACCCATCCATCCATCGTATGGGATCCATCAAATCGTGTCGAACCGCGCTCTACCACGTTGTCCTGTCAAATCAATCATTGTCTCTGGTTTGGCTGGCTTTCGGTTTATTTTTTCTTTCCGTTGGCCTGCCTTTTGTTATTGACATAAAGCCGGCCCATAATTTTTCATTGCATTGCACACGCATGACATTAATTTAGCTGACAGTTTTCTTTTATTTTTGCGTGTTATTCTTTTTTTCTTTTTTTTTTTTGTTGTATTTGGCCTCTTTTGTACTTATTTCCCCTAGTGCTGTCAGCACGCATTTACATGTGTCACAAGCTTGCAGACCGGGCTTCGGTTCCGGGGGGCCTTCAGGGGTTACGTGAGTGCGGATTTTGTGGTTGGCACATTTTGCACTCTTTTCAATTGTGTACATGTCCACTTGTATGAATATCTTGTACGCTTTTCGCAACTCGCATTCGATTTACTTTTTAGCAATAATTGAAGTTGTCATTGGTATTTGTGAGAGTCACTTTCTGGATTGATTGCATTCCTTATGAATTAAACATGCTGCATTTCATGGCATGTATGTCATGAATAATGACCATCATTTGAATCAGGATACTCAGCATACTTCGGGTGCAATGACAAAATCATGTACACATCATAAGATCAGCTGACACAGTCAGACAGTCAGCTTAAGCAGAGTATTTCAGCTTCGTTGTGCTTAAGTTGCGCAGCTTTTCCTTACATTTTCCTCTTTTTGCTGCAAAGAAATTCGTTTCTCTTACGGTTCTTTGCATATGAACAATTACGAATTTGACAGTTATGTCATTTTGGGCCATTCGTTTTATTTATTTTTGACAAGGGTCGCCACTCTCTGTACCATATGCCAGATGTACATACTGCGGGCCAAACAATGCAAACGATGTGTCGTCGTTAGAGACTAGTGCAACTTTTGCTCGAATTAACTTAATCAGACTAGGCTGTAAGTTAAATATCAGGGAGTATTAGCCTATACTAATAAAACTGTGCTAAGTCAGTTTAGCTATCTTAAATAGAGGCAAGTATGAAATGTAAGCTACTTACAATTCGAAAAGTTGCATTTGCTATTTGCTAGTTACAAATTACACTCCTCAAACGGTGATTAGTTACGGATATTTATTATTCGAAATCTGCGTTTTTACGAAATTGCCAAAACAAAAGCAACGCACAACAAAAAAGTTATTAAATATAAATAAGTTTTAGAAGCCATCTGCTCAGCCGTATGTCCCTTCTTCATTCCATCCATTGTTATATGTTTGACTTGATGGATCAATAAGAAATCCCTTAAGCCCTGCTTTTCCGCTTTCCCAACTCAAGTCTATGAAATGCTTTGAAAATACAATAAAATCAAAGTATTTTGTAAGTTTTTTATGTTATCGATTCAACACATGCTATATTCAGGTTGGGCAAACAAAATGCTTATGCGCCTAGCTTTGAAATCGAAGCTTACTTGAAACAGGTTCATGAAACGCCTACTTCAAACTGGTGGTGCCACCAAAAAATGGACTCAAATTGTGCTCGGGGGAATAACGAAATAACTACATGACATCCGACATGCATAATTTACAAGATTAACGATATGAAAATTGATTTCGATGCCACTAAAAATGTCGAAAATGAAACTCAACAAAAACAGAAAATGTTTTTTATTTGTTGGTTATTTATGGCCAGGGTGTGCGAGTGTGTGTGGAAATGGAAATGGAACACCATTTAAGTCATTTAAATTTAATAGACGAATAATTTTTATGGGATTTGGAAATCAGGTATTTATAGGATTAAGTGGTTGAACTCAGAGCGCAGTACTAGTCATAATGAGTCATTAGCTGCCACGACTATAAAGTTGTATGCCCCAGGCCCCCTGCTCTGCACTCTCCACAACGTGTCCAACTACTTTGCTTTTGGTTTTTACGACTCTCCTTTGTGTCAACTGTCCCCAGTAATTGTCACATTTTGTCAGCTTCCCATATTTGATTTGGGTTGCTGCCTCCGCACCAGAAACAGCTACAGAGACACAGAGACACAGAATGACAGCCGCCACAGTCTCCCCCCTCTTTCAGCTCTTTTATGACAATTTTAATGCAATTTTCTAAAATAAAATGTATTTTTTATGGCTCTGTTCAAGAGTGTGCACCCTCGGGAGACAGACAGGCACAAACAGGGAGATAGATAGGGAGAGGAAGAGGGGGAGAAGTGGAAACCTGAACACTGTTTCGACCTGACAGCCTTTACGATTGGCTTTCATTTGTGTGTTGTCTGTTATGGCTGTGTTTGCTTTTATCTCTCCACTTTGATTTTATATCTATTCTGCTCTGTGTGTGTGTGTGTGTGTGTGTGTGAGTTGCGTGTCTGTGTCAAAGTTTATATTTTTATTTGTTTCGACAGTAAAGTTGATGTGTTTATGACACGTCTTGACACTAAGTAGCCGCCGCATACTGCTGGCTACTGTCCGTGCGTGTTGACCTTTTTTTGTGGAGGCTAAAGCGTCCACTTACCAGCTGATGGGAGAAACCATAACCAAACCTTGATTGAATAACTGAGTGCTGTATTTATTAATAATTCAATAAAACTCAAATGCTTGACCGGTTAAAAGATATGTAAATTACGATAAAAATGCAATTTATTGAAATAGTTTCAAGCTGAGCTAATATTTAGAAAGGGCTCGCTGTCAACCCGATTGGGATATGAAGGTTTCCAATGTGAGTGCTGAGTATAATTTAGAGTTTTAGGCGAGACTGTGAAGAGGTCTTGGCTAAGATAAGGCGGATCCTTTGCACCTATGCCTTGTGGTGAGTATTTCTATATGTAAAATGATAAGAATGAAATTAAATTAAAAATGTATAACTAAAGAAATAAATAAATAAAATAATGAAAAAAGTAAATGAAAATATTCTAATAAATTTGCAACTCATATTTAGTTCTTAGGAATATTTTGCAGCCACATTGAAAGTTAAGAAAATCGACAGTACTATTCACAAATATGAACTGCCTTTGATAAATTTTAAAACTTTATTATTTTATTATTATTATATTGTTATTATAATTTATTTATTTATTTTCTTTTGTTATCATTTGATAGCTATCCCATTTTTCAGTTTTTACATATACTTGGTGTTAAAAATAGATTTCAAAATGTTTTTACTTTATCTTAACTGTATTTTTCGAAATATCTTTCTTTTACTATTTGACCACAGCTGTATATACTTACATAATTTATGCTATTTAATGAAACGAGTTTGTTTCCGGCGAACCAAATCGATATAAATGTGATGGGCATGTCAAAGCTGTCAGGCAGTAAAAAATCATGCTCGAAACCTTAACAGGCAGACAAAGACTGGCTGTTGTTGTTGTTGTTGCTGTTGCTGTTGCAGTAGTAGGTGATTTTGCTGGTTTCTGCACAGAAGTTGCAGAAAGAAGACCAAAAGGAAAAACCGCAAAATTGAAAATACATCAAAGTTGTCTGCGGCAGCAGAAGCAGCAGCAGAACAGCAAGAACAACAACTGAGAAATCATAAAAGAAATATGCTACGAGACCCGAGGACGAGCAACAACAACAGCAACAACAAGAGGCAAACACATTCAATAACGAGGGATGTCAAAAAGCCATCATAAACAGATGACATTTCCCATATTGAGTGGCGAAAGTAAAATTTAATAATAATACAAAATACGGCGACAGCAACGACGACGACGACGACGACAACGTCGACGACGAGTCAAACTCTGTGGCACGTTATACGAGACGGATGGGAGCAAAAGAATACAAGGACTGGAAGGGCAGACAGGGCGGACGGGCGGACGGGCGGACAGACAGACGAGTGGGCGGACAGACAGACGGGCGGTTAGTCGAAATAGGCGGGGCTGGCAACACGTCAACAACGAAAATTGACACGCCGACATAAACACTCACACATGTTTCGCTGCTGTTGTTGTTGCTGTTGTTGTTGTCGGTCTCCAAGCGCTGTCTTTGGAGAATGGGGCGCTGACTGCCTGCTGTGCGGAATGTATAGCAAAAATGTCAATATGTTGTTGGGGTTGTCAGGCCTGTCATGTCACACTGGCGCTTGGCAGCTGCCCTGCCCCCAACTGGACCCCGCCGAGCGCCCATGCTAAACGTGTCTTAGTTTCATGCATGAATGTTTGTGGCACATAATTGAAAGCTAGCTAAATTAATTTCAATGTGAGACGCCAACAACAACTAACACAACTTATACTAGCCGGTTAGTTGCCCCTTTGCGCCCAGCCAACCCCGCCTAACTGTTCGCACATGAGTGCCTCGTGGTGTGGAGAGGTGAGTTCATCGTGTGGGGCACAGCTCGTTAACAGGAGCTTCACAGCTAGTTAGTAGTCACCTCATCATCGTCAACGCTTCCACATTTTCCATAGCTTTTTTGACAGCTTTCGTCTAACATGCAACAGAACCCACAACACACACATCACGCACACACACACACAGTCGTGTGTAAATGGGCACCGCCCTTCAGACACCTCACGCCCCATTTGACATACGACGTTTATCAATGACATTTTTTGGTCAGCTGCCCTAATGGCAAATGGCATTGATTTAAATGAGTTTTGAGTTTTGGCCTTGTGGCCTTGTGGCTTTCAGCCAAACACCGAGCCGTGAACAGTCAACATGACTAAGTTATTACTTGTCTGCTGGTTAACTTTGCATTTGACTTACAATTATTTTGGATTTCACACGACTCTTAAATACCGCAAGTAAACAAAATGTGTCATACCCAGCAGACCTTATATACAGCTGTGTTTCTCTACATATTTACAAACATATTTATTTAAATAGACACAAAAGCTGACTAAACAGACTAAGTTTATTTAAATTAAATGTACACAAGAAATAAATTTTATTTTTTGATTTATTTGAAAATTTGATGAGTAAACGGATGGGTACTTTTAGCCATTGACAAAAATAAAACATCAGTTATAAAAATTCAAAAAAGGATTCATATACTGATAAATTTAATTTAACTTATTTATTTCATCTTAAGCAACACATTTATTTTCCAAAACACCAATTATATATATCTCTATCTAAGTGATGATTTAAATTAAATTTGAAATTTCTGCTTAATATATTTAGGAAATTTCAAGGACTATTTAAGTAGGTTCTAAATGTGCCTACTAAGTCAATATGTAACTATAATAATAATTTTAAATTTAATTTTAAATTTTTGTGAACTACTTTTAGTCGGCATTCAACAAATAATTAAGTTAGTGTATCAATTAACTGGACACCTCAAATATCAGAATTTCATAAATATGCTGCTCTTCTCTGGGACACTTGAACAATCCTGGCACAACATTTAATATTGTGCATAACTCGTCTGTGACTGTACTATTTATTTTCTTTACGATGCAACTCCAGCTGAGCCCTGCAGAATGCTCGGAATGGACACACAGATAAGTACAAAACGTTGCCAACTATTTTATATTACATTCATGCCCCTGCGTGCTGCGCGTGCCAAGTGTAATAGAAATAGTTATTAAAAGCCTTCAAGACGACATCGTCGACGACAGCTGGCGACTATCGCAGTCAGAGTTTTATGTTGGGCAGATAACTAACAATGCGCAGCGTAGCTTGTTACAATTTATGTCCTTGCCACACATAACACACACACACACACATACACACTTAGACAAACATATATGATCCATGAAATGTCATAAAAGCGCAATTGCGGCCAAAATTATCGAACATTTAGCAAAAGCGTTGGGGCTCAGCCATGGGTGGTTACTGCTTTTATATCCCACAAAACCTCCTAACTCTACTCCCCTCTCCACCTCCTCCCACACACACCACAGCAGGACCTTTTGTTTTTTACGACCATCAGCAGGAGTCAGCCCACATTGACAACGACATCAACTTCAACGTCAGCATCCAGAATCCAGCATCGCCTCGTCGGGCAATTCACACGTACCACATTAGAGGCACTGATATACATACTTTTAATAGAGCGTAGCCAAGAGTCACTAAAGGAAAAGCAGGAGGCAGAGAAGCAGGGGGAATGAAGGAGGGTACAACCCCTAAAGAGACATGGCACGTTCAGTGGATGCTCGTAAATTTGGACGTATCATTTGGGCACTTGGTTTATTAGTGTCAAAAAGTGGCTGCATGAGAAGCTGCTCAAACAGGAAGCAGCATATGGCAGATCCTTAAATGACCGCACGGCAGGGTTGGCAGGATGTGCACACTTTAGGACATGATAAGTGGACAGACACACTTGGCAATCGAAACAATGTCACAAATAAAAGATACACTTCACTTCTCTTAGTTGGCTACAAACTAAACAAACGATTACTTCCAAACACCGATAAGAATTGCTTTCCTTAAAAGCGGCAAGCAGGAGGCAGGAGGCGAAATGTGCTGAGCCTTAAGCATATAGTTATCAAATAAAAATAATATAAAATACTTTATTAAAGCCAAAAACATTCAGTTATCAAGTATATACAAAATTCCTTACCAAAAAAATCATGGTTTCAGTTATGAACAATTACTTTAATATTTTATTATCATTCTCTGTTTGAATAATTCGATCTGCTCGTACTTAACCCAACTCTGAAGTTGGTCGTTCATAAAATTACAGCTTATTTCATAATAAATATATACGACAAATTAAACTCTATACTTTATGCTTATAATTTGTATACACAGCTATTTATTTATTTATCCTGACATTAATACTACTTTGCTCCATAGTATTATTTACTTAATTTTCGTGTATTTCATATATAACGATGTTCATTGCTGAGGAGTAAAATACCCATAACTTGGATACAGGCTTGGCATATAAGAATCTGCATAATAATGTGGATAAATCAATTAGATTAATTGTAATTCTTAATAAGAATTAATAAATATAGAATCAGTAAAGTGCAGATTCTGATATTTACAATCAAAGCTATATCCAAATTAAAAATTAACTTTTGATGTTTTTGACTACCAACTAAAATAAATGAAGACAAGAAATTCTCTTTTGTTTGGATTTTTTTTTGATTAATTTACATAAATTTGCAGTGTTTATTTAATAAGTTTATTAACAGTTAACTGGCGACTGTAAGGATTGAGCAAATTTTAAGTTCTAGTCAATAATAAGCAAAAAAAATGTATTTGTATCTGAGGCTGGCGCTCTCTCAAATTTGGTGCACTAATTGAAAATAATTTATAACGGTTTTAACATATAAATCAATCGAGGCATAATCCATGACTTACTGCTGCGACGACTGCTGCCCCAATCTCCTAAGACTTGCCACTGCAGCCGCCGAGGCACACAAAGAGCTTGACTCATGTCACTTGAGGATTTATTTCTTCCTTTCTTTGGGATCTCGAGCGCGTAACTTGGTAGAATGAGGGCCACTTCCAAGGCGGCCTTTAGTTGTCTCTCTCACTCTATCTATCTATCTATCCCTCTCTCTCTGTGTGTGTGTGTGCGCATGTGCGGCCCTCTTTGATGTGCAAACATTATTAAAAAGCCAATAAAACATTTAAAAACAGCTTGAAATTTTTCATTGTTGGCGTTGCATTTTTTATTTTTATTTATTATTTTGTTTTTTTTTTTGGCAACGCACCGCAACGAAAAGATCCAAGAAGTCGGCTTATTAATGCGACAACGAACAACGCCAGACAATTTAATATCTTCAATATATCCCTTTGACTGCCGAAGCGAAACCACTGCACCACTGGAACACTGAAACACTGAAACAGTGAACCACAGCCAAGGTGAAGTGCCGATGCGAACGGTAGCACAAAATGTCAACAATCAGCGAACAATCACATTTTGTTTGCTGTCAATGTGACAGCCACCAATATTTATTTTAAATCACCGACAACGCTGCGTGTTTTATAAGAAGTGGCATCCCCAGAAAAAAAAAAAAAAAGAAACCACTCTTCACTCCACTGCTCTTCTGGCAGCCTCCCTCAAGCGACTTCTATTGCCTGGTTGATTGGTCTGCGTTTATTTAGGCAGCTAGGCAGCTACTGTGTTTGTTTTTGGCTTCCAATTCGTTTGAATCGGCTCAGCGACTCAGCGACTCGGCGACAGTCAGTCAGCCGCATGCCATCATCAAAATGAAATACAAATATCTTTGACAGCTACCACTGGAGTGAGCACAAGAGAGCCAGATAGACTGAGACAGACAGAGAGGGAAGAGACGGGCCGACTTTGAAGTCCACTGACATGGACGACGACAACGTGCCCATCATTCGTTCGTCTTATTCGCTTTTGTCATGTCAACGCAGCAGCAGCAGCAGCGGCTTCTTCTTTTTTTTTTTTTTTGGTAGCCAGCTTAAATCTCAGCCAGTCAGCCAGTCAGTCTTTTAGCCAGTCAGCCTTTTAGCCAGTCAGCCGGTTGCAGTCAGCAGTCAGCAGTTTAGGCTGGCAGTCATTTCCTTTTTCGCTTTATTTTTTTGCCCATTCAATTGGTTGTGCGTGTGTATGCATGACAGCATGTGTGTGTGTGACACACATTCCTTTTTTGAGCCAGGACCCACAGCGAAACGGCGCTACTTCAAAGGACATGTTTGCAGTCGGCTTGCGGTTCTCTTTTTTTCTTTTGGCAGTCAAAACGCCTAAATGGCCACAAAAAAAGAAAGAAAAAAATGGGAATTGATTGTTTGCTCATATTGTTTCAATCCCAAGACAATAGACAACAGGCAACAGGCAACATTGTCAACATTGACCTTGTGGCATTTCTGCGTATCTAAGATACACATGTAGCATTTCAAACTAATGCTCATGCATTCAGTAACAATTGTTTCGATTTTTGATACACAAATCAAATTTAAATTATTTTTTATGTGCCACAAAACGACAGGAAATAGTTTATAATAAAAAACGACATAAAATCGTTTTACTCTCAATAACAGCATTGCACACGAGGCAGGCTAAACAAAAAAAACTATAAATATATAATTTAGCAGCTCATTAATGGATGTCCGAAAAACATTAAAAACTTCTAAACACACCCACACAGCCAATCAGACACACACAATCCCACACACTCATTTGAGTTTTGGGCACACCCAAGCGGTAATCAAATATCACTCATACGCCACATGAATTATGCATACATTTTAAATGGGGCTCGGATACGAAATGCAAATGCCCATAAAATTATACAATTACCAAATATTAAAACAAAATTATGGTTAATCATTTTCAACGCGTATGCAGCAAAGACCCAGTCAGCCAACCAGCCAGCCAGCCAGCCAGTCAGCCAGCCAGCCAGCCAGCGAACGAGCCAGCCCCGCAGACATATTATTATTTATACCTATTTACATTGATATGCAAAATATAAACAGACATTTCAACGAACCGAAGCGACGCCCCATCAAAGTTAACAGCCCCAAAAAAATAAAAACCAAAGCCAAAACGAAAGTCGAAAAGGAAAGCAAAAATGTGCCGACAAAGTGGTCGGTCCGTCGCTTAAAAGTGCCTGTCTGCCTCCGATAATTTTCATATATCAAAGGGGCATACAAAATAAAATAATAAAAAAAAAGGGGCACATTTCCCCCAAATACGAAATTCATTCATTTCTATGCATAGAGCGGATCGGCCCATAAAGACGGGCAACAATTTCATAGTTCGACGCTCAGTCAGTCGATGGCATTGTTTATGATTATTGCAGCGAATCCACAATAGGCGACCTGCCAGCGATTACTGGCGTGCCCTTTGAACTTGCGCCGCGCCAAACTATTATGCATTTTTAATTAGCGTTGCGGGCCAACGTGTTGATAATCATTGAATTTATCACCTGTGAATGCAATGCTACCAATTTCAAAACACATTTCTTACCTCGCCCCCCTGCTTGAATCGACCAATTAGAGTAGCATCTAACTAATAGTTTATCTACCTGCTGACTAACAGCGCCTTGTCAACTTGAAAATGTATCTCGAGTCTGGCAAGAGAACCCGTGCAACCTGTCTAGGCACGCCGCTCCTTATAGGTAATGCTACACAAACGAATAAATAATGCGATTTCGGTTTGAGTTTGAGTTTCACTTTGAGTACTTGAGTATTTTTTGTGACATTCATTAGACGTTCGCATCATCAACACATTCATTGTTGCTTGCACAAAGTCGTTGTCAAACTGTCTGTCTGTCTATCTGTCTGTTCATCTGTCCGTCCGCCTGTCTGTCTGTCTGTCTGTCTGCCTGTCATACAAACTTGTGTCTGTCAGCCTGTCATTTAATGTCGCGTCAATCACAACAGTTTCACATCACAAGTTTTCCATATACCAGCATCATTTGGTGGTTGTTAGTTTTGCCTCAAAATGGTTGTGTCCGGGGTTAATTTACACACAACTGCACACAGCACAACAACTCTGAGTAAGAGGTTATGTTTGATACCCACTCTTAACTCATCGTTTAGGCCAAGTTTGTACAAATACGACAGATCTCATATGCTCAAGCATGTTATGAAATGCTTTGCTAGTTTTTTATTATAATTGAGATAAAATGTAAGGAAAATTGGATGCATATCGACAGGAGACGGTTACAAATCTGAACAATATATAATATAATATGTATGTATTAATTTTGAACAATAGTAATTAAAATTTATTGCTTATTTGCAAATTAATTCGTAGGTTAAAATTATAATTTACCAAAATGATTTATTGAATTGAAAATGTATATTATTATTGTGTTGCTTATTTTCATAATAATTTTTAGCTTAGAATTATTTACAAAATTAACTGATTTAATATATTGAAAATTTATTGCTTACTAAAATATACAACATCGGTAAATCATAATTCAACATAGAAAAGGGATAGTGGAAAATGGATTTCCTGGACAATAACTATTTATGAGTATCTCTGAAAATGAAAATGGAAGACAAGCAACTTTCATACGACAGTCTTCCATAGTTCATAGTTTCGCACCTATCTGGATCTACGTCTATCTACATCGCAAAAGGAAGCTAAGCCACCAATAACCAATCTGTCAATAATACAGTCAGTCAGGCAAAAACTGGTGTATTTATATAGATTAATTATCTACTCCTACGATTACTGTGTAAAATGTGCAAATATTCAAGGCTAACTTTATTGTAAGTTCCGCATGACAAATGACAGTTCTATTGTTCTCAAATGCATACATATATAAACAAGGATTTGTATACAATTGGCATTTCACATGATTTGAAAGGAAATGCAAACTGTTTACATTTCTGTGGAAGGAGCGTAAGGATACTCGCAACTATGCCATTTGCCACGTTCATTACTTTGACGATCAGGGCAATAAAAGTGTCGGCCGTTATTCAGGCATTATGCGTTTATTTGACAACTTGTATGGTCATTATCCCTTGTTAGCCGGACAGGGCTGCCACTGCTGCTAATTTGTGTGTGTGTATGTGTGTGTGTGCCACAAAGAAATCACAGAAAAAGTGCCGCAAAAATTATGAAGAAATTGTCGAACAGAAATATTTGCAAGCCCATGAATGAATCCAAGCAGCCTGTGCCCAGTTCCTTATTTTTTCATCATTTCGGTAGGTAGACGACCGCCTTTGGCTTTGCCGTCTTTGAAGTTCTGAGTTCTTGGTTCCAGTTCGATGGAACCATGCTGGGTGCCTTCTTCTTTCACCTTGTTGACAAACGTTGAGCGCCCAAGGTTCGATACGAACTATTGTCTCGAATGTGCCATTTATAAAACTGTGTGCGCCTTATGCATATTTCTGGGAAGCTTCCTTGAACCCAATACCGATTCGGAAGTGGCATTAGCTCCGTTTGACAAAGCCGACATCGAACGATGACATGATCAATAACACAGGCCGTGGGAAATTGGTGAGCAGAGCGGGTGGTGCAAACACCACTTTTCACAACTAATCCCAGCTGGGGCGCGTTCTAATACAAATTAAATGGCTAAGAGATTAGGATGCCAACCAGGCAATGATAACAAAGGGTAAAAAAGCTATGACGACATATCATTAAAAGCGGACACAAGCACATCTGCTGCTGTTAGGGGTATACCTTCTGGGGTTGCAGATAAACGCACAGATAATGCGACACTTGAGTCTGAAAACTATGGGACAAGCAAGTCAACTGAAGCATTAAGGCATTGTTAGCGGATTTATGACATCAAACATTGCGCTGATTTATGCGCAAGCCAAATATTTTGTGTCTAGAGTTTAATTGTTTCCACAGTTGCCAACTCAAATGCTGAAATTGAATCATTGCCTAGCAGCGTTGTCAGTCACTTCAGTCGCTGAAAACCGCGCTTAATGGGGGCACTCTTTATACCCTCAGCTCATTCAAAGTGGGTATATTGGTTTTGTGCAAAGGTATCTAACAGGCAGAAAGAAGAATCTTCATATATACATTCTTTATTAGGTTCAAAAGTCTATTCGATGTCGACATGTTCGCCTGCCCATCGGCCAGCAAGTTAAGATTTCGCACAGATCAGGTTCATTTCAATTTATCGATAACTTCTGCTGTTTCGCGAATATCGATATACATAAATTTCCGAATGCATTAAGTGCCACAATTGAAAGACATAGCCTTCCAATTAATATGTAATTAACCTACCAGCTGGGCGAATATCGATATATATCCTTTTCGATTGCATTAAGTGCCACAATTTGAAAGACATTGAATAAATTTGTAATTAACCTTGTCAAGCAATTTATTAATTGTTAAAATTGGATCGAAATCGGATAAGAAACTTCCTAGTATATAGATACTATATTTAACAGCTGATCTTAGGGTATATCGTAGTCGAGCTCACTCAACTGCAGCATTCTGGTTTTTATTTGTATTTCGCTTCTGCTTCTGCTGGTTTTCTTTTTTTGTAACCCTTATCATGGGAATGCTTTTGATTTGATTTCAAGTATGCATTTAAAAAGGGTGTATTGCGTTCGAGTTTTGGATGGTTTTCAATGGGTTCTGCTTTCCTTGCAATCCCTTGCAGCATTTGCGCAACTTGACACAATGTTGCCTCGCCGTATTAACGTGCAACGTTCAACGTACAACGTACAACGAATGCCGTTGGTCGGGGCAACCGGTGCTTTGTTGTCGCGGATGTATGAAACCCTCTTTAAAGTCCTCACCATGTGCCTGATAATGCCCCTCAAGTGAGTGTATATCATTAACTCGAGAGCCGCCGGCACTCACAATTGCGATTTGGTTGCATGTGTTTCAGCTCCTGTTGCTTTTTGTTGCTGTTGTTGTTGTTCGGTTAGAAATCCGATTTGAGCACATCTCGAGTGCCGTAAGAAATACGGAAATTGCTTGCTAGCCAAAATGCCAAATGCGTTTTATTTTTGCACATTTTATTCATTTAATAGCTACATATCATATATGTATATGCCTCAGTGAGTGCGCACACAAAGCTCTTTGATATTGTATGCCTCTCAAATGGGCCGATTCTTTCTATTTTATTACGTTCGCTTGTCAAAAATTACAACAATTTCTTTTAATCTTATTTTTGAAGTGCACCTCGTTGCGAACCATTTCCGAAAATGCTTACAAATTTGAGACGATTAAAATTTTGATAATCTCTCCACAAGCTAAATGTTAGAAGTATTACTTAGTGAACAAAATTGAATCCAAATAATCTCTAGCAATTTTAATCATCTCTATCAGAAACTGTTTATTTTTAGGATTCTAAAATTTCTGCTTGACTGGATTTATCCGCGAAGTCGGCTGAATATTTATGTGCACGCATGTAATGAAACTAAGTTATAGATAAGGAAAACAAGTAATCGAAACCATTCGTATAGAAGATTTCCTCGATTCGGCTTGCTGAAATTAATTTGTAGAATATGAAAATAAGTTTTGCTTAACAAAATCAGCGATTCTTATATGATATCAATGATATTTTTTACAGTTAGGGAATATATAAGAAATATAAAGCTTCAGCTTCACAATTGAGTGTTGCTATTGAAAATCGATATTTCTCGATATGTTTATTGCTGTATCTTACGCAATAAAAAAATTTTCGCCCTTTTTAATGGGTTCAGTTTATAATTAATTGGTTCAAGTCTTAAAACGTGCCTAATGGATGATTAATATATATTAAATTCAAAGGAAAAACACATCATAAATATTTCGGCACCATTTGAATTATTATGTTGAACACGAGATGCTGCTGGATGCAAAGCTTAATGCAAATATTTAGCGAAAATTAATTTCATAGGAAACACATAACTTATTATACAAATATATCTGCTGTGTTGCTGTGGATATTAATCGGTTAATTAAGCTCTTTCGATAAGCGCATTAACCTTTCGACGAGATAGCTGCGAGTGAGAATATAAACAGATTCCTCAATTGCACCTGTAATTAACCACACCCCGGGCAGGCTGCGCTCGGATGGGAATTGACGCGAAGCGCACCCACGTTTGCCATGTACATAAACTGGGTGCAATCTTGCCCAGGCGCAGGCCAAACAACTGCAATAAATTACACAGCTGCTGATGGATGTCACTTGGCGACATAATCACTGTCAGTTGTGCAATGGGACCCCAACAAACAGACACAGATGGAGCTGGAGCTGGAGCTGGAGATGCAGATGGAGATGGAGAGAGAGTCTGAATGATAGATACATGCAGATAGTATATGGAGGAGGCAGCTCTGTCTGAAAATACAAATATACGTTGTGCACTGGGGCAATGAAGCAGACAGGCAACTAACGAGCCTCGGTCCGAGCATTGTTTATAATTCATAAAGCAATTTTGCATGCCGGGCCACAGAAAATGCGAGCCATATGCAAATGCAGCTGACAGACTGTTCTGCAGCTCTGTTCGCATACACTTGGAAAAACAAACGATGTCATCAATCACACTGAATGTAAGACATAATTGTTGATTGTTTAAAGGGCATTGCTTACTTTACACAAGTACGTAGAAGAATTTTATCGGAAATAAAAATAAATATTGAAATACGCAGATGACTTTAAAAAAACAGAATTCATAAATCCGTTGAAGAATTTTATGAAAGAAGTATATATTTGGATAATTATAAATTGCTTTGAGAGCTAGAAACATGTTCTTGGTTTTAGGCATTATCCTTAGAGATTTGAAATAAATAAACCTTAAATATTTCTTAAGTCCCCCTATTTACATTCGGTCAATTATTTGTATTGTTTGTTGTTAGTCATACAATAAGGGTGAAAAATGTTTAAAAATATTAATAGGCAACAAATTATATAGAGTAGTAGTTTTCTCTAAAACACAAAAACAAATTCGACTTTTTTCAACTCTACAAAAGGAAAAATCAAAAACTCTATTTAAGAAAGAAATCAAAGAAAAACACTGGTTTTTCGAGAGAAATAGTCTTTCTGAATAATAGCGTCAACAAATATGAATATTTTCTAAAATGCAGCTCGAACTTT
Source organism: Drosophila sordidapex (assembly GCA_035043295.1). Taxonomy (NCBI): domain Eukaryota; kingdom Metazoa; phylum Arthropoda; class Insecta; order Diptera; family Drosophilidae; genus Drosophila; species Drosophila sordidapex. Next base: position 1,067,820 of record JAWNNA010001201.1, on the reverse strand, counting down.
TTTCTGAGTGTAGCTATCCATTTTGCCAGTTAGCTGGCTGGACGGTTGGTCAGTTGGCAAGGCAACTTATCACGCGGTTGGCCTCCACTCTCCACGATTGTGTTTGTGCCATCATTGAACGTCATTGCGTGCGTGGAGTCCAACTATGAGTACGAGTGCGACTACGAGTTGGAGTCAGACTCAGAGTACGAGTACGAGTATGAGTATGAGTACGAGTACTAGTACGAGTAAGAGTCACAGCCACCCGGTCCAGATGCCTGCCATGTCATTCATTCATTTTGCAGGCTGGCTTTCAGGCATCCATCAGTTGCTGTTGCTGTTGCTGGTGGTTGCCAGTATGTCAGTCAGTCAGTTACTACCGCTGCTGTTGCTCTTACTGCTGCACAGAAGAAGGAAAAACCATATATTCGTGGGCAGTGCGTATCTACAGCGTCAACTCTCTCGTTCTCTGACTCTCTCTTTCTCTCCAACTCACTCTCTCTCTCTCTCTCGCTATCTCTCTGTCCATCTGTCTCTCAGAGTTGTTTTGAAATGCACGCGAGATTAACTCTTGCTTCTGACATTAACGAATGAGAGCCAACAGCATCTGACAGTCAAATGTCAGTTGGCTGCTGTTCTCTGACTCGGCCCGGACTCGAGCTTTGTGGCTCCGACGACTCCTCCAGTTGCGCCACTCAACAGCGCACAGACTTAGGTAGCCTCATCCACAATTAACATGAGTAACAGCAACAGCAACATCCAACTGCAACAGCAACCACATCATCAACCCATCTGCAGCTGCAGCTTTTGGCCATGTCCGTTGAGTTTGTAGCAGTTTGTTGCGAATGCAGTTGACAGTTGACGTCTTGGCTCATAATTTACAAATCGGCCAGCAAAATGATCGGTACTCCCAATTTCAATTGTGTATGAGGCACTAACTGAAATATTTGCGCACATTATATGCGTCTAGCGAAATACCCTGTAAAATTGTTCAGCATAATTATTGATCTTAGCAAACTCCATGGCATAAATAGTATTTAAAATAATTTAGTAATATAGACATTAAAAGTTAAATAAATAAAAATATATAATAATAATATATCAAATATAAAAAAATTGAAATATATAGAATACAGCCAATAAAACTAGGAAAAATAAATGCAATTTTAAGTTTTGATTTAAATTGTGAACAGACAGAAGTTGGAGTAACTGCACAAAAAGTAGTCGCCAAATCATTATTAAATCACATTTAGAGCTGAGAGCCTCTGTGTGTTGGACCAGTTAACTGTTTAGCACACAGACTAATAACAAGTTGAGAATGCGATGGCATTTTGACGTATTTACGCTCAACGCATTTGGCCCGTGGCCTGACTTTGGCACGACTTTGACTTTGGCCCATTGACTGGCTGACGCTGCCTGGCTGACATTTCAGCTGCAGGCCAAATACCAACCAGGCAAACACTGAATCTGAGCCACAAACCAAGTCGGGGCGTGGCAGAGGCAGGGGGGGAGGAGTAGGTAAAAGACCAAGACATAGTGGCAGCGTAATTTGAAATGAAAATTAATGGCATGCAATCAATTTTGGTAGTCGTCGTTATTTGTTATTTTGATGACTTGCCTTGTACACACTCGCTCACTTGCAGCAGTCAGTCAGTCTCTGCTGGTGTCTCTTTCTGCAGCTCTCTCTCTCTGTCTCTCTCTCTCTCTCTCTGTGTGCTGCGTCTAGCTTACTCATTTGTCAAAAGCAAAACAATTGGGAGCATGAAAATGAAATATGGCTGACGGAGAGTAGCTGCCGTTAGACGGGCAGACCGGGCGGAATGCCGAGCTGAGTGTCAGAGGGTTAGACGCTGCTGCTCCTAGCCGCAATATGCTTAAGTTGTGGTTATTTATTGTCGGGCATTTATAGTTCAGTCTCAGTGTTTTGGGGCCAAAAGGATAAAAGACTACGCGAGCTGCCAGCTCGAATTTTTCATATTTTACCCCCTGAAACATTTCATCGATTCATTATTGTATGGCGTGCAGTAAGAAAAGAGAGCAGAAAATACTAAAAATTGGAGTTGAACTTTCGCTTGATTCGTATCGACATATTTCGCCCGCATTCTGTATTCCGGCTGTCAACGCCAAAAGTTCAAAGCCCAACTCTATCCTTTTTCCATTCACTCTCTCTCTCTCTCTCTCTCTCTTACACACACACACACACTCACTCTTTCGCTCTCTCGCTCTTCGAGTTGCTGAGTGAAGGACTGTCTGGCTGAGTGACGTGAGCTTACGTTTCCACCCCAGGCTGATTGATGTGCGCCAGCAAAAAAGTTGGCACTTGCTTTACTGTTGTCGATTACACACCGAGTTCTGCAAAAAGAAAAAATTGTTCCTGTTTCTCTTCCTCTTGCTGCTGCTCATGCAAAAAAAGAAGGAAAAAAGCACTAGCCGAAATAAGTCATCGCGTGCAGCGCAGACATCAAGTCAAACTTAAGATTGATTAGTTATTGAAAACACTGAAACGATAACAGCCATGCCCAAAAGCCAGCTGAAATACTTGTCAATCACGCACAGATACCCTGTACGCGCAACAAAAGAATGCATTACATTTTAGAGACATTACATACAAATACTAAAACCCGAGAATAATGAATATTCACCAAAACTCAAAGGAAACAATATTAAAATATAGATTTACTATCGTGTATTTGAAATGATCAATCAATCAATCAATCCAGAGATACCTTCAAAATGCAAAACGAAGACTATTAAAATATAGAAACATTATAGATTTATTTATTATAGTGTATTGAAATGAGTCAATCAATCACCACAGATATTCTCTAAATGCAAAAGAAATATTACTAAACTATAGAAACATTATAGATTTATATATTATAGTGTATTGAAAAGAGTCAATCAATCAATCAATCAATCACCACAGATATTCTCTAAATGCAAAGCAAATATCATTAAAATATAGAAATATTACGGAATATTACTTATAAATATTGTAAATATTGTACTTACTGTCCAAAACTAAACAGACTCAAGGGAGTTTCTTGGTTAACAACGAGTAATTAATTTGAGCTGTTGCGCAACATTTTCCATATGCATTGCTACCCCATAATTTTGTCGAGTGTAGTTGAACGCCACGTTTTCTTATCCACAGAGCCCCAAATAAGTCATAATGATTTTTGATCGATGTGTCAAGTCCAAGGCGTCAGCGAATCATTAACAAAAAAAGGAGGGGGAGGCAGAAGAGGAAACCACCTACCAACCACCCCCAAAGAAGCCACTGCTCCATCACAGAGCGGGTCTCCCTGTGCATAATCATTTTCAATAAATAATTTTTTTTCGCCCGCTTTAAGCGTTTATTTCTTCTTCACTTTTTTTTGTTTGTCATAATGACAGCATGACAGGATAAATTACTGCCAAATGAATGAGGCAAAATAAGTCTTAAGCGACAGCGTGCAGGGAGAGAGGGTTGGGAGGGAGTAGGGCACGCCCATTTGGCGCTGGCAAAAGCCAAACATAATTTTTTGTTGTGTAATTTACCACCAACACAACAGAACCGAGAACCGAGAAGCGAGAATTGAGAACTGAGAACTGGATAAAGGGGCAGGCAACGCCCGCATGGCTAAAATTAATAGGCATAATAATTTTTTGACAGCACACCCAAGGATAACACACTGCAGCAGGCAAGTCATCAGAGTCCTCAGACCTCAGTCCTCAGTCCTTCCATCAATGTGATGCGGGACGAGGTGGAGAGGAGAGAGGGCGGTAATTTTTTGTACCCAGTGACTTGACTGACAGGCAGGTTGATGATAAATGATGTCGCTGATGTTGAGACGATGATAGAGTGAGTGAGCGAGTGGAGGGGAAGTGGCAGAGGCAGAGGCAGTGGCAGAAGGAAAGGGACAGGGAGAGGAAGAGGGAGAGGAAGAGGAAGAGGCAGAGCTGCCAAGTCATGGAGGCAATCATTTGGACTCGTCGCTGCTGCTCTATCACTTTAACTGACAGTCGCTCGTCAGAGTCTCAGGATGATTACTTTGATGACGCTGCCACATACGCACACACGCACATACACACACACACACACAAACAAACAAACAATCAAACATATTCATATTTGGCCATATTCACATTAATTTTATGCAATCTCATTGGCCTATGTAAGTATGTATGTATTTATGTATTTATGTATTTCTTGTGTATTTTTCCTACTCAACTTGTATAATTAATTGATGAAATGTGCGTGCTTGCAACTCGCTTTGACAATGACCGATTGGTTTCCATTTCCACATCCAATTTTGGCCCTCTGGCTGTTGATCTCTAGTTCTGGTCATTATTTTAGGTCGGCTAACGCGAAAAAAAACAGGCAAGTAATATCAGCGTACTTATGTTTAGTCATCAGGATCTAATTTATCAGATATTTTTTGGGGCTGTGATGTGTCAATTTAAAGTGTGAGAAAATTGCCGGAGCTTGTCTAAAATGATGAATGATGATGATGATGACCACAAAAGTAAACAGTGTCCTCGTGCATGCTACGAATCGAAAGTGATTTCTAAAAACAGAAGTCAGTAAACAAAAAAAATGGCTGCGTTCGAAATTTCAAATGTAATCTGATTGAGAATAAAATGGAGAATGGCCAGGGAAAAAACCTTATATTTAGCTAATGTTAAAGTTGAATATTTATGTTTTGTTTATAAGATCTTTAAATGATTCGAAAGTGAGTTTTAAAAACAGAACTCAGTATAAAACACATTTACTGAATTATAAATTTCTAATCTAATCTATTTGAGAATAAAATGGAGAATGCACTGGGGAAAAAACTTTAACTTTTGCTAAGGTTAGAGTCAGATATTGATATTTTGCATATAATTATTATAAATAAGCAGCAAAAGATATTTAACAGAATCGAAAGTAATTTTTAAAAACAGAAATCAGTAAAAAAAAATATAATCTAATCTAATAAATTGGAGAATGGACTGGGGTAAAAACTTTATATTTTGTATAAATATCTAAAGCAAAGTTAGATAATTATATTTTGAATGTAATCATTATAATATTCATCATAATAATATCATTATAATCAGAAAAATTATTCCTTCTCAGTTCTAAAATCTTTAATTTAAGAGTAAAATGAAGAATGAACAGTGAGAACATATAGAAAATTTATATTTTGTATCTCTGCGCTTATCATATGATAAATTGCCACTTCATATTGCTCAATCATAGCATAATTTAATGCCAGTGGAAATATTTAGAACATTTTGAGCGAATTCCTTGGCGTTTTGTAACCCATTTCGGGAAAATGTTTGCTCTACACGTATGTGGTGCAGGGAGAGGGGAACAAATCAACTTCAATTGTTAACTTGCGACCCCGGAGCAAAGTTCACTTCCCCAAAACCTGGTTGCCACAAAAGGCAAATGGCAAAGGCTCGAACAATGCACAGTGCAAGCTCATAAATAAAACAATTGACTAAAAACATAAATCAAACACTTAATACAATAGTTTCCGCTTTTATTATTATGTGGTCGGATTTGAGAGTCGAGCGAGCAACTTCAGCATTTGCTGCGCACTCGCATAAAATTGCCATAAATTAAAATAACAGTTAAATAAAGCATTGTGAGTGTATGTGTGAGTGTACGTGTGAGTGTGAATGCGAATACGGGTACGGGTACGGGTATGTGTGTGGGTATGGGCATGGGTATGGGTATGGGTGCGGGAATGAGTACTCGCAAATTAGCATACAAACTGTCTGCAGAAAAGACCATTGAAAGCCCAGGTGAAGTCGCACGATAATATTAATATGTAGCGCACTTAATCATAAATGCCGACCGACATGCAACGGGCGACACCCTTCCCCCTCCCCCTCCACCCCACTACTTGCCCTCCTCATCAGCAGGCCGAATCTGCACAGCAGGGACGAAGACTGATGTAAGACTGGCGATTTCTAACTGCCACGTTGTTTGCCAAAGCGCAGCCATTTGGCTCTGCATGTTGCTAACTAGTTAATAATACAGCGACAGCAACAGCAACAACATGCAACATGCAACCAAAAGTGGCAAGCTTCATGACGCATTGCATGACATGCAGTTGCAAACGGAGTTAGTTGACCACACACTGCATAACTGTAAACTCATAAAGTTTAGTCGCACCGAACCGAACCCGAAACCGAACCGCGTGGCGACCTCCAGGCTCTGACCCAAAGCGACACATGGAAAAACAGAAAAGAAGCAGTAAAACTCCCTTTGGCAACATTTTTCATTTCATTGTGTAATTTATGACCAGCACTTTTCGAGCCGCAGGCAAAAGCCACCAGCAGCAGCAGAAGCAGCAGCAGCAGCAGCAGCAGCAATCAGCCAAGCGTTAATCGTCGTTTGACTTGTTCGCTCTTGGCCCAAACCAGAAGGGGCAACTAGCGAGTGGGGGAGGGGGGCAGCAGAGGGGAAATTCAGCTCGCTGCTGAGACTGGAAATGAGACTGCCACTTTGTCGCATTGTCGTGTGGCTGCTACTGTTTCATTATTATTGTTATTATTATTGTAATTTGGCGACTGCCAACTGCCAACTGCCAACTGGCAACTGCCAACTTACCAACTTGGCCAGCATAGTCAATGTTGTAGGCCCAACCACGTTGACAGCGTGTCATTTCGTATCGTTTTGTTTAGTCATAGTTATACACAGCACTCGGTTTCCCGGTTCCGCTCCTGCCCCTGCCCCCGACCCTGCTCCCGTTCCCCTCCACCATCTGCAGTGCGCAATTTGAAGCGACTCCCTTGCTCCCCTTCAGCCCCTCTCCGCTTGTTGCTTTGCTTGGTTTGGTTTGTTTTCCTTCCTTTGTTTTTTTTTTATTTTTTAGCTCGCTCGCCTTTGTAGTTGGTCTTTTTGTGTGGCATATTTCATAATTAATTGTAAAATTATACACAGTCATATGCAAAAGTGGTCGACAGTCATAATTTTTCTGCGCTTGTCACTCTGAATGCACTCTCCAGTTTTGGGTACTATTGACTATATATGCGCATAGGTAGTCAAGTTTTTACCCATTAGAGGCACTCGATCTGCAGCCTATTTAATGCATTTGTTTTTCAGACTTATTCTACAAATTGAGTCTTATTGCCATCGAATTAATATCAATTTAAGCTGCTTACAAATTCAAATTCCATTTCTGTATATTTTCATGTTGCTGTAAGTAGACAGTCACTGGCATAAGTATTTGTCAACAGTCAAGTTGTTTACTAAACGGATAAGAGAACTTACATTTAATGTTATTTTGAATCATGATTTGAATAATATTTTAATAAATAGTTTTGATTTATTAATCGAATATCTAGCCACCACATGTTTATTTATGTCGCGCTTAAATAATTAAATGAGTATTGGCATTAATAAACAATAATAAAGTACATATTTAGTTGGAGTGCACTCTTCATTTATTTATTTACTTACAGTCGACTAACATCAGTTGTCACAAAATATATAATATTATTATATTATATATTATATATGACTTTCGCTGGCTGCAAAAATTTCTCATGTCTAAACATTAAATTTAATATTACTTTTGATAATAGTTTTAATATTTTTTTAATTAGTATTTTTATCATATTATTCGAAAATTGAGTTGACTTATTTTCCATTTGGAACATATTTGGTTGCGTGAAGATTTAAAAATTATAATAAAAATATCCAGTTAAATACAAAAATAAATAATATTATTTAAATATGTGCAAATAAAATTAAATAAATTTAATATTTAGTTAATATGCGCATTTAGTCTTTGAGTTTGACTCAAGCTTTAAAAATTACCTAATAAAATATAAAAAATAAATCAAATTAATTAAATATGTGAAAATAAATTTATTTTTAGTTAATATGCGCTTTTACTTATGCAGATAAATATATTTGATATATATTAAGAGGTTATAGTCTCAATACTTTTGTCTGCACTGTGAATCGATCTGCAACCTGCTCAAGTATATACTGGGTCATATTCCAGGTCGTCTTGGAGCTGCTTGGCTGGCTGAAGGGCATTTGAGCTTCGAGTGCTTTTGCGTGACTGAATTTTGGTTGTTATTTATTCAGCGTTGTGCCGGCATTGCCTTTCATTTATTTTCGCGCTTATTTGAATACGAGTTTACTGCCATGCTGCATAACTAATCAGCTCAGAATAATGTAGAGCTCTCGCAATTCACACAAATTAATTGGTTTCGCTGCCATTCAATGGGGCGTGTCTGCAGCAATGGTAACAACAACCACAACAACGCTGCTGCTGCCAGTTGCCAACAACGCGTGCAACAATAAAGGCAACTCAAGTGGAAACGGAAGGAACTATTTGCGGACAACGTCGTTCGACGACTGACTTTAGTGCAAGTAAAAATCATGGCAGGCAATGTAAGTCGGAAGCACACTCAACACCTGCTAGAAAGCATGCTAGAAGGCATGACGTCAGTTACTTAACTTACACAGTTCCCCAGTCGGAAGTAGCCGAAAGGAACTGTCATTGCCTGATATCCCCCCAGGTTAGTTTTGGAGCACTGTAACGTGTCAGCTGTCAATTTGTGTTTGATATGCTGCCTGCCCCACAACGCCATCCAACTCCTCGCACACACACTCACAAATCACAACAAATAAATGGCAATTGACAGCGACAAGTGCACAGCACTGAACCATTCCCGCCCCCCACTTTGGGGTCACGCTCTGCAATTGAACTCTGTGTGGCATGGAGGAGGGGCAGGAGCAAGTGGACTTGGGTAGGCAGTCATTCATTCACGTATTGGAACCCATGCGTTGCTCTGGTGCTAAACGTCCATGTCAAGACACTTTATTTGTCTTACTTATTTATGTTTATGTGCCACTCCCTCTCCCTCTCCCTCTCCATCCCTCCCCAGAGCACAATCCCCTCAGCACGCATTCCCAAATTAGGCACACGTCCATTTGGGACGTAGGCCACCTACTCGCCTTGCTTCCTCCACAACCACCCACACACCATTTGTGGCACAGCTGTGCCTAATTTATTTCACTGGACGTGCCCGCGTTTTTCTCATGCGCCTCTTGCCTCGGGGCAGCAGCAACAGCAGCCACTCAATCCACAGTTGGAGATTTATTTCATTTTGAAGCACATTAAAATTTTACAAATTGCTTAAATCAAATAAATGGCCGCGTTTATGGTGATAAATTGGCCAAGACACCAATGTGAAAGTTTTAACTCAAGACTGCGGTCTCACATACCATTTTCCAGCTGATTCCTCAAGAATACCCAACTAAGTATCTTAATTCCACACGAAATTATTGAGTACAATTCCAATGGATTGAATTGATCGCATACTTTAACCTATAATATTTCAATTTATAGAAACTACTTAAATAGTTCAGATTGAACTCTGCTTAACACTATTGTTATTCGATTTTTAAGATCTTCATCTTAAGTTTTTATTTGATTATTTTCCATATCTATACTATCTTAGTACTCAAAGAAATTATTGAATACCATTCGAATTGATTGAACTAAGAAATACTTTTAACTATAATATTTCAAGTTAAAGAAACTACTTGAATAGTCCAGATTGATCTCTGCTTAACACTATTATTATTCGATTTTTAAGATCTTCATCTTAAGTTTTTATTTGATTATTTTCCATATCTATACTATCTTAGTACTCGAAGAAGTGATTGAATACCTTTCGAATTGATTGAACTAAGTAATACTTTTAGCTATAATATTTCAATTTAAAGAAACTACTTAAATATTTCAGATTGATCTCTGCTTAACACTATTATTATTCGATTTTTAAGATCTTCATCAACAGTTTATATATTATTGTTTCCCATTGCTGCCACTGGCTTTGAGAGATAAGTACACCCTTATTTGCAAATTTGCTCCTTGATTACAATTTATGACAATTGAAAGATGAAATATGCTGCCCTGGACATATGCAAAACAGTTGCCGGCCGGGAAGAGTGTTTGTCTGGGAGTCTGGCTGGTTTGTGAGCACCGCACACCCTTTTGTTAAATGGCAATAATTGTTATTTTAATATTTATGACAGCAAATAAATTCGGCGTCTGTCAGTTGTGCAACCCATTTAGGCAATGCCACAAAAAGGGTGCCAGACTTTAGCGCTACCCAAATTTCATAGTTCATTATCAAATTTGTTATGCGTACGAGTCTCGAGTGCTTATCAAAGGAGCACTCGCTCTCAAGCAACCCTTATAAGGCGGACAGTAGTCTTAAGTGCGGGCCAGTTCCACAGTTACCAGTTACCAGTTACCGGTTAACCGTTGTTGCAAGTTGCCAGTTGCCAGTTGCCGGTTGCCGGTTCCCATGATGTTGATAAGTGGAGTTCCGTTGACTTATTTGTAAGCATTTTATTGGACGGGGTTCGTTTTAATGTTTTTATGTTTTTTCTGCTTTTTATTTCATACAACATTTTCAGCGTATGCCTTGCCACAACAAACAACCACATTTAACTCTTTCTCTTCCCTACGTGCCCCTTTTCTTCGGTCTGCGCATAATTAATGCTGTCATCTTGTGCATATTTAACTCAATTACTTCCGCGCTTCTGCTGGAAGCGACTGGTCTCTGTGATAGGGGCCCATCATGTCGGTACCTAATTCATTTTGTTACTTTGTGATAGTTAAGGTCTTCTGGAGTGCCCGTGGCTCATTAAAAGAAATTGCTTTATTGGCGAAATTTACATACAAAGTGTTATGGTGGCCATGTTACAAAGAAACCATTTGGTTGCCTTACCCATTATACAAAAGACTCGTCTCGACTCGACGAACGAAGAACTCCAAAGAGCGAGCATCACTTATACAATAATCGTAGATTCTTATCGAAAGTGTAGATTGAATCAACAAAGTGCTTCACAAATTCCCAAATTGTGTTCGTCTCCAAACGAACAAGGGTTTCCTAATCAGTCGAAATAGAGCACTGATTAATGGCTGGCAATTAAAATTATACTTTCCTAATAGGGGTTAGGATACAGGTTTGCAGTCCTCCTCTTAATGTGTGAATTTGTGTATATCTGTTTAATCAGCCATACTGCCGGGAATGTCAAATGTCAACGATAAGAAGCGGAGACTACGAAAACAATGCGCCACATTAATGAAAAATCAAGATAGCAATTTTGTAAAAATATGACAACAACAAAAGGAAAAGCGTCAGAAACAGGCAGCAGTTGCAGCAACAACAACAACTGGCAACACAGAATACGACGAGGAATAAAAAGAATAAAACCAAGAAACAACAGCAGTTGACAACTGTCAGTGTCAGAGAGAGCTGCCAGTGCCACTGTCACTGTTGCTTCTTGCTGTCTTTTGTTCCCACTCTACTCTCCCTCTCCCTCTCTCCCTATCTCTCTCTCTCTCTTTTATATACATATATATATATATATATATATATTTCTCGCTCCTTGTGCCCTGAAACCCGTAGGGTGCTTTGGATAAACGGCGCGGTTTGTATAGCCAGTATTAGGCATATTTCATTGTTTCCTTTTTATGGATTCTCATTTTGCTAACAAGCACATTCAAAATTATTCTAAAATGATTCAGCTTTATTTTTCTTAAGATTTTCTGGTTTTTTATGTGTGTGTTGCTCGAAATAAGCATAAATAAATATATGTGCGCAAAATTGACAGTCGTTGCCAAAAGTACTCGCCACAGCAGTGTAGTCTACTAAAATAACAAGAAATCTTTCATTTAATATTATTTTAAGTATATCAAAATTATTTTAGTATATATTAAATATGATAAAAATAATTATTAAAATAAATCAGTTCATAACATTATTTTTAAATATAATTTTCTAAATTATTAATTATATTATGGGAAATTAAAATAATTATTAAAATAAGTTTCAAATAGTTGTTCAAAATAATATTAACAAATGTTTTTTCAGGTACAAATAAAAATTAATATAATATTCAAATAATGTTGAAAAATAATATTAATAAAAGATTTTTGTTTTAAATTAATTTTGTATGTGTGTAAAATATTGATAAAATGATGTATATTAAATGTACATATTTTCATATATTCATAATTGAAACTGTATTCTTACTTTTACTTAAGACTTAAAAGAAACATTTATTATTTTTTCCCATGTTTATCCTATTAAGAGTGCAAATTTAAATAAATTAAATTTTCGAAGAGTATTTTAGCTTCTTCAGAAGTTAAATTGAATTTTTATTTAGTGTGTTTTTTTGTGTTCTTGTTTTTTGCTGTTCTGCACAGTTTTCACTGTTTGCTGTTGACATTAGCAGAAGCTTAGTCCTTGCTGTCTGTGCTGTCAAAAGTGTCCTGTCAGATGCTGTGTCACATGCAACTGTTCGTTGCGACAAAGGACTCGAGTAAAAGTCGTTTCGCCAGTTTTCAAAATGCTGCCTCAAAGGGAAGGGGCAGCAAGCAGCAAGCAGCGAGCAGCGAGCAGCAGCTGAACCTGTGGCATGACATTTTATGATTGCATTTGCGTGATCCGCTGATGGCTGTGTGAAATTTGCTGCTCGTTCTGCTGTTGAAAAAATGTAATTAACGAGCGCTCATAAATAAAATTAACCCAAATTAAACACTGGCAATTAATTACAGCTGCTGCTGCAGCCAGATTTAACAGCAAATTAACACCACAGAATCTGCCGGACTAGTTGGCAAAAGGCAAAAAAAAGAGAGAAGTGAAATGTTAGACGAGCCTGACAGTTTAACTGACCATTAATTTGCATTTAAAGCATGCGACAAATTCTGAGAGACCTTTTGAGATGTTTTCCCAGCAACACCAATAACAACAACAACAACAACAACAAGAACAACACTATCTCACACACCATGTGGCATGTCGAAAAGCATTCGAGCGGAATTTGCATATTTTTGACATATTTTCTACAAATTTCGGGGCAGCTTGACCATTTTGGCTTGGGTCTCGTCTCTGGTGGGGTGTGTAACAATTTTTACTTTATGCAACAAAATGTTCACAGTTGATTTATATTGTGTGTGTTTCCCTCTGTCTCTCTCATGTATGTGTGTGTGTGTGCTTGTGCATATAAAGCCAGGCATGAAAATATTTCTTTTCATGTTTTATCGCACATTTTTCTTCATTTTGTGGCTCTTTGCCGTTTACAGCGCATTAAAATTTACTTGAACGCTCGTAAATTTCGCATTCTCACTGGCAAAAATAAATGTAATAATCGTAAAACCCATGATGAAACAGATTTTGGCCAGCTTTCATACAGCCATTCCATTGATTGTGTTTTTATAATGCACAAAAAGTATTTCTTCTCATAAATTGCAGCTCATAATTTGCCCTCACAATTTTCTGTAATAAATTTTATATTAATATCATTAAACGCATTTCGCATACCCAGTAAATTAAAAGTACTTTCAGTGTTGTGATATTTAATATATTTACAAATCAGTAGAAACATTTCAGAAGTCAAGTACTCTCGATTCTATTAAAGTTTCCTGCTGTTGAGTTGTTGAGTGTTTACTTTCAGCTTCAAACAGCGTTGGAAAGTTCAGCAAAACTTGGCAGAGAATTTTTATTTAAATTGCAAATTATATGCAGCTCAATTAGATACAAAAAAAAAGCTTTCAAATGTTATTAAGATATTTTGCTATATATATATAATGGTTGTTTTCGATCTCTATTAAATACTGTAAGTTTTCCATTCAACTAACAACTAAACAACTCAATTAAAATAAACATTAAATCCTTAGCTACATATTAGAATTGTTTTTTATGTCTTTTAAATAGTCGAAATGTTGAATTTAGATGTATTTGTAATAGGAAATCATGTGGCACCTGAGGCTTAATTGCCACATTTATAAATACGTTGAGGGGCAGCTGTATGCATTTAAACCACATTGATTGCCGTTCGCAAGCTGTGATTAATTTAACCCAATATAAAATTGGTACTTTCTGGTCTGCTTTGGTCTGGCAGATAATTCACTGCTCTAATCTCAATGGCAGTCCCATAAGGACACAAGTTGCTGCGGCAAATGCAATGCATTTGGCTTGCAACATCATAAAGTTCAGCCCTGCAGCTCTCGCTGGGCCATCACTCCCCACAGAAAGACACATAAATTGCGCTTTTAATAGCATCCGCCTGTCATTGCAATCTAAATAAATTGTTATATTTATTTACGACAAAATGTCCACACACACAGGAGAGGCGTGGCAAGGCGAGGCGAGGAGAGGAACAGAGATTCTGAAGGGGGGGCTAGAAAATATGAAAATTAACTGCCGACTAAAGCCAAATCCCACCACATATAACCCACACACACACACACACACAAACACACAAAACAATTGCGCCACATTTTCCAAATGTGTGTGTTTGTGTGTAATTTTCACTTCATGTTTGGCCACAAAAACGCAGAAACTGCCATAAAATGCACACAGCGCACACACAAACACACACACAGAGACAGAAGGACGAGGACGCGGATGCGGACAAGTCCTGGTCAGAGGAGCGACCCCAAACAATAAGGTGAATGGGGGCACTAAATGCCACTAAATGAATTTATTTGCCAGAGCAGCCCCAGTCAGCCAACCGGCCAACAACAACAACAACAACAGCAAAAACAAAAGCAATCTGTACGGGAACATTTTGAGAGTAAATAAAGCCCAAATGAGATTTATGCAACATGACCGACAACGACCAAGTGCTGAAGTTGCCCCAAGCCACATGCCCAGCAATTTTACAGCTTCCACTCGCCTCTCTCTCTCGTCCAGCTGCAGGTTAGTTCGTTAGTTTCAGTGGGCAACCAGCCCGGCACCGCACCCAGACAACTGCCCCTGATCCCCGCCTCTACTGGGGTGTCCTGTGCGTGCCTTTTAACCCAACTAATTTTTTCTTTTTAGTGAGTTTGTGGGGGGGGGGGGACAACAAAAAACACTACGACGAATAAGAGCCGCATCCTTCTTTGTGCTGTGTCCTGACTCGGCTCCTGGTTCGCATTTATCCTGCACAAAATTGTCACATAAATTTCACAGTGTCCGAGACATGTCGAGCGTACTTCATTTTGTATTTTATGATATTTTTGCTAACTGGTTAAAGGGATATTTATGGTTCAAGAGCTGAGCAAAAGCAGACAACATGCATTTTTTACTCTTTTTTTATGGCTAAACCAGACGCTGAGCTCATTTGGCTGCAAAATAAATATGTTTTTCCCAAAATGTATTAATTAATCGGAAATCCGCTTGCTCTTCGGTTTTTTATTTTAATAGGAAATCTAATGTCAAACCTCTCGAGTGACATACATTGACAGCTGATTTATGGCTGCATTAGTCCACCCCAAAGTCGGATGAAATGTTTACTCCTATCTGGAGTGAAATTTGAGAACAAGCCGTTACCACATTTTTGGTTAACTTGTTGCCAAGGGTAACTGCAGCTCGGCAATATTGCCGGAGGGCATATTTTATTTCGACGACAAGTTGAACCCTTTTTTTCTTTCACTTTTGTTTGCCTGAAATTGACTGATTACCCACAAAATAGCCGAATTTCCCAAAAATTTGTACGCAATTCGAGACATTAATAAAAGTTTCTTACGTTACGAAACTAACCCCTTTTCCAAACCCAAATTGTGCCAGACGGGTTTTAGTTTTATCAAATGTGTAACATTTGTTATATCAAATGGCATTGCTAATTAACTCCGATTGTCTGAGGGAGGGCCAGAGAGGACCACGGAAGGGAAAGTGTGAGAAAATTAACTCTGCAGATCTGTAATTTATTTTCTTCTCTGTACAGATTTACAATATATATATATATACACATATATATATATATTATATTAGTCATATTTTAAATATGATGTGAACTATCTAAAGATAATCAATTCACAATTTTTGGTAAACAATAATTATTATATATAACCACTGTAAACATTCGAGAATTTGAGAAATTTTCATATTAAAATGTCCTTTTCAACTTGCACATTTTGCTGGTTTTTGCTGCATAATTTTCTGTTAATATTATTACATTAATTAAATATTTCAAATTTGAGCAAATAAATATTAATTAATTAAACACCAAAAAAAAGTTCACTTTGGAAGCACAGGAGAGGAGAAACCCGATTTAAAGGATGTTATATTCATGTGACGAGGAGCGTATTTATAACTACATTTATTTATGCACCCATTCACCATTTATTTGAGATATGATTTGAACTATTTAAATATAATCAACTTGAAACAATATAAATAAAATATTGACTACATAAAGTTACTACTTAAATGTTCCATTTGTATTAATACAAAATATTTATTTGAGATATGATTAGAATTATTTAAAGGTTATCAGTATATAAGGAGTTTCAATTTGTATTTATTTGAGATATGATTTAAACTATTTAAATATAATCAACTTGAAACAATATACACAAACATTGACTACGTAAAGTTACTTATTTGAACTATCTGCAGATAATCAGTATACAAACAGTTGCTACTTAAAGTTTCCATTTGCATTTATGAAGCTAGTCTTAACAATAGACAAGGATGTTATCGCATTAGTCTCAGCTCAGCTCAGCTCACCTCACGAATTTATCGAGTCGACAAAATGAGAATATGAGAAACGGAGAAAAGGAGAAACGGAGAAAAGGAGAAAAGGCTGTGGCCCTTGGAGGGCTGGGGATGTAGTTCAGTGACATTACTTCTGCTTAGTTTAGCAAAACGATGAAAGCATCGTTTTCATTTCATTTAAAATGCTGTCAGCACGTAACCCAGGGCCAAGTCACAAGGGTCTCTCTCTCTCTCTCCCTCTCTGCCTCTCTCTCTGTCTATCTCTTTCTCTCTGCCTGACTATGGTTCTCCTTCAATGTCTTCATGTCCTTTTTTATGGCACTTTCAACGCGTCATTGAGTGCGCCGCGGCGCGTAGTAATCAGCCCGTTGAATGTGGCAAGAACTCGAGAGTGTAGCAGAGTATGTGTGTGAGTGTGTGTGTGAGGAAAGTATTTTGTGGAAGTGCTGCCAACAAGCATTCAGGCTGAAAATGAAGACGCTTAGAGAGGTTGCAGGAAGGCAACAGCGGGGCTGCCTGCTTGAGTGTGAGGAGTGCGTTTATAATCAAATTAGAAGTGAAGCGTAAGATCAAAGAGAAGGCGACCAGAGAGACAGAGAGAGAGAGAGAGAGAGAGAGAGAGTAAATAGGCGCGACATAATGCCCGAAATGTCGAAAACACAAGCTGCCACAAAATGTTCAAATATGATGAGGGGCTGTGTTTGGCTTGACAACTTGAAGTGGAAATGACTGCGCGGCCTGTGGCTGAAGAAGACGTCTCATTAATGACAACAAGGAGCCCACGAGACTCGAACACCGAGTCCAAGTCCAAGACGAAATCGAAGTCCAGGTTCAGCTCCAAGAAAGGTGTATTATGCACTCAACTCAGCGCAACTCAACGCAACTCATTTCGAACTCAAACTGGGGGCTGTCAATTCAAGTTTTTGTTGAATTGTTTGTGCTCAAGTGGTTTGCTTGTTGTTTGTTGGTTTGGGGCGACTCTCTAACCACTTCCTCGAAGGATCATAGCGTTGCGCGATATATAATTGAAAGCGAGAAGAAGGTACCACAAAATTGCTCTCGACGTTGTCTGACATTTAAAGTTGATTATGAGTGCCCCACGTTGGGAGGATGTTGCCCCGTTGTGGCTGCTGTTGCCGTTGATGATGATGATGATGACGATGATGCTGCTGCTGCTGCCAGGGAATCGGCATCATTTTCGTGCCAATGTTGCTGACGACAGGTTAAATGTTTTCATTATGAATCGCTGAGCTGAGCTGCGTGAAGCTGTCGGCAGTTTTTCCATAATTGGAGCTGCACTCAAGTGTCCTTAAGTATTATTGTTGTTGCTGCTGAACCCTAAATTGAGTTCTAGGTAGTCACCAGTCACCAGTCAGCAGTCAGCAGTCAGCAATCACCAGTCAGCCCAAGTTCCCAGTTTGAACTCAAGACTCAAGTGTTGGCCTCAAGCTTGTCCCTCTTTTGATAGTGAATTGTCGACCCGTTCAATTAGTTCCTCGAATGCGAGCACTTTATGGCTGCCTCTGACACTTGTCATGCTCAGCATTTGTTTTCTAACTGAGCTAATATTTAATAGGCACAGCTCAGACAATCAAATTCCTAAGAATATTTACACGACTTTTGAAAATGGAATTGCATTTGAAAGCTAAGTTGAATAACTGAAATAATTTGATTTATTTATTAATGATTTGTGTGTTAATTAAATTTGCTTTGTAATTTCGATAGTTCATATATTTTGCACATATTGATATTTATAATTATTTATATTTTTCTTAAACCTCAAAATTTCGACACATTTTTCCTAATCTAAATGGAAGACCCATATTATTCAACTATTTATCTTACTCTAAATGGAAGACCCATACTTTTCAACTATTTATCTTAATCTAAAAGGAATACCCATACTATTCAACTATTTATCTTAATCTAAAAGGAAGCTTTACACTTTTACACATTTGTTTTTTTATCTAAATGAATCATTTTATATTTTCCATTTTGTGTCAATAGTTTCAAGTTGAAAAGAACTAAGCTGAATTAGCATTCGTATGCGCAACATAATAAAGTTCCATCGAGTATTTTAGTTTCAGAAGAAGTCATTTAATTTAGTCAGTCGTAAAAAAGAGAGAGAAACCGTATACTGGAAACCAGCTGTGATTAATGAAACTTCAAAGAGAGCCGGGCTCGAAACGGAGACGTTCGTCGGACACGTGACGATGAGCGGCACATCAATAAATTAACACAAAAACCAAACTGAACAACTGAGACGACTGACAAACTGAACAACTGAAGAACTGAGCAACTGAACAACTGAACAACTGAAACACTGAAGAACTGAGCAACTGAACAGTTGAGTAGACAAACTGCGAGAGTCGTAAAGGACCCTTAAAAAAACAAACATGCCACGCATAACTGATGTTTATACTAGCTCATGTACACACACGCACGCACACACACATACGCACGCACACACGCACACTGCTGTGTAAATAGTAATACTTATACACTCAGAAAAAAGCTGAGCTGAATTTTAGAAAATCGGCCTAATTCTGGCGCCAAGCGAAACTCAGTTTATACTCAAGTATTATATTTCTCTCTCTCCAAAAACCAGACTTTTCTGCTTCGGAAATAAAGTCAAATATCAAACAAGTTTTTATAAGTATACATAAAAGTCTTAGATTGCCTATTCTACTGCATATATTATTTTTAAACCTTAGTATTTTAAAACGTCACATAATCTAATAATTTTGATATTTTTTTATATTCACAGAAGCTGATTCAAAATCTGTATAGGAATTATTCCACCATTAAAATGCATATGAGCAGCAAATATTAAAATAATAAGGAACATACTCGAGAAGGTATCCTAGATGTTTCTTAATAGTATTCTTTCCAGTTAATATCATATTAATCAAATACTTTTGAAAAGTATTGCTTCAAGTAAGCCTAAATTTAAAATATATGCAATTAGTTGGATTTTTGAATATAACTTTCACGTTAATAAAAATTCATTAGGTTATTGAAATTATAGCTTAGACTATACTTTAGTATGCTGTAGATTAAGCTATATATAGACTAAACAGATACCTCAATCTATAAAATCTTATATTAGTATATATACTAATAAGCACCTGTATTCATAAATAAGTTAATAATTTTACTTCACGAATTGAATTGAATTTTTAAATTAAATTCATTTAAAACAAAAATAAAACTTCAGATTTTACGATTTCCTTTCTTACTTAAGCGACTTCTATTTGTGGGAGAAAAGATCTTAACTCCAACTAAATAATTTAGAAATATATATCACCAACATAGCAGTGAAGAGTGCAAATTTAGTTAAGGTGTTCAGAATTTTAGAAAAGAATATTTTCTGTGAATAATTAATAGGAAATATATTTAAGAATTGTATTTCTGAAAAAATAAAATAATAATAATAAGCTTTAGATGTTTTTTGTATATATAGAAGCGCATCCCTTTCCTGCCAATGAACTATGCTGGAAATAATTTCTAAAAGCGATTTTTAAAAATGTAGGAGGTATATTTTTCTGAGTGTACGCTTCATATCGAGAGCAGAAGCAGCAGCAGCAGCAGCAAAAAGAAAAAAAAGAAAAAAAAAAACCTTTACAACGTGCAATAAAAACTAAATTATATCCTTTCACGTTCAAGTGGCTGAGTCGCCGTTCGCGGCATGCATGAAAAACGAATCGAGAACGATGCCGCCGCTGAGCAGGAGGCAGCAACATGTTGTCCAGACAGACATACAGAGAGACAGACAGATAGACAGACAGACAGACAGAGACCACGACCCACGCACTATTTAATTTAGTACAAAATTATTATGCGCAACATTAGCACTCGGCAAAGGCAACTGCGACTGGGTTTTTTGGTTAGGGATTGGGATTGGGAATGGGACTGGGATTGGGATGGGAGCGAAGCGTGAGGTGCCTCAAATGAAGTGTGAATTCTGCTGTCAGCCTGTCATTTCAACAGAGCGCACAAGAACAGAGGCAGAAGTGCCGCCGTCTCTTCCTCAGTCTCCTCCTCAGTCTCCTCCCCGGTCTCCGTCTCCGGTCTCTGTCTGAGTTTTTGTTTTCTTTGGCTTCCTTTCACATCACTTTTTGCGCTGGGGCACCACAAGGATTACTATTTGAAATGGCTCGATTCATACAATTTTGTACGCGTCTCTTTATTTGGCTTAGTTTTAGCCACGCTTCATTTATTTTCAATGTAAGCAGTTTGTTTGATATTTTAGTTAAGCCTTAACCGATAAGTTTCGCCTTTAAACAAATGCTCATTCTCTTGGTAATATCGAAATGCATGAAAAGCTTAATTCCAGATATTTAAGGTCATTCCAAGAATGTGTCCATTAATCTACTTAACAACAGTCTACTACCAACAGAAGATTAAAGAGACTCCATCCATAAGATCATCCCCCCAGCAGAAGTAGTCAGTTGCAATTCAGACTTCTTTTATTTTATTAAAATATTTTTGTTTTACTTAGATCTGTAATCTAATTTCTTAATTTTAAAATTACATAATTTAATTATTAACTTCAAATTAAAATCTGAATTTGTTTAATATGAAAGAAATTGATATGGTTAAACAAAATCTTCCTCTCTAAACCGACATTAATGAAACTTTTAGAGTTGAATAATTATATGCTTGGGTATATTCGATATCAATGGCATGAATAAATTTACAGTTTTCCGTTTTATGACTATCGGATATTTATTTTTAATGTTATTCTCCAAAACACCACTTGACTGAGTAAATGTTTGTCGATAGATTAGAACTCCTCGATAGAATGTCTTTTGTGTGTTGCAAATGGAAATGGAAACATTTTTACACTTAACAAAACAAATTTTACATTTTAAACAATTTTCCAAGGCGTTCTTTAGTAATGGTTAAAATAATATACAATAATTTAAAGACTGATAAAATATTTGACAAAACTTGGTAGTTAATCTTCGATTCCCAAATCGATTTCTGATATTTTCTAAACTGTTTTATAAAGTTCGTTAATAAAATATAAGAAATATGTGAAAGTTGTTTTATCTTTGGTGCAGTTGCATTGCAAAAGGGTTTCAAGTTTAACAAATTGCGTACTTAATAGAAAAATGTGTCTTGCCTGTGTCAACTGTGCCAGCAAGCAACAACAACAACAACAACAACATCAACCGTTTCCTAAACAAATTTGATAAAGCCAAAAACTACAAGAGCGTTCCGGGAAATTCGCAATCAACAACTGTCACGGCCAAACAGGCAAATAAATGACGCGTGACTGTCAGGACGAGGGCGAGGAGCAGCAGGACGAGTGTGGCAGAGTTGCCTGCCACAGCGTGTTGCAAGCAGGACAAGGGAGAGAGACAATGCGACAGCCTCGAAACACTTTGATAAATGCCTCATAAAATGAGCAATTATCACGTGCGGCATTTTGAGGCAGCTGAGCTGAGTCTAACTTGGAGGACAATTAAAAGCCAAACACAGAACGTCAATAAAATTATTTGTCAAAATGTCAGGGGACGACACCACGGCCGAGGGGTGAGGGGGAGGGGGTGAGCCCAAGGATGTGCCCGGATCGCCCAGAGACATACGCAGAAGTGTCAAACTCGCTCTCTGGTGGCACTGAAATTAATGAGCAACATAAATCAAGAACAATGCCTGGACATGGCAGCCAGCCTCGTTGTCCTTGATTGACCGCATTCGCATTCGCATTCCCTGCGCAATATCCTTAAGAGTGACAGAGTCACTCTCTCTCTCTCCCTCTTCCTCTCTCTGCTTGTGGCACAAAATTAGCAACGCCGTCAAGCAAATCAATAAACAACGCATCATAAAAACTTCGGTTGGCCATAAAAAAAAAATAAAAAATGAAAAACAAGAATTGCACACACGGCAATGCTCAGCATCAATAGATATTCATGATATATAGACCATAATTTACGGGCGCTTTATCAACACAAGACACACCGAGTATTCCTTATGGATGGCTATATCCTGTTAGCGCCAGTTACTCTTGCTCTGGGGATTCTGAGACGCTTGTTAAACTGTGAAGGTCGTAAACATTTTTATGCCCAGGTCATAAATATTTGGCGCAGCTTACATACAAATAACAGCAACAACAACTACAACAACAACAATAAATATAAAAAGGATATGCAATCCTTGTTTGGTTGTTGCTCCAACAGATTTTTATGTGACACTCGAATTGCAGTCTTTGTCGGTTTTTCCCTCAATTTTATTATGTTGTCAGGCAGCACATGACGGATGATCATCTATGAATGCCCTGCCCCTAAAGCTCCTCAATTTTACAAAATTCTCTGCTAAACTCATAAATAATCATTGGCAATTCTACACATTTACAACGATTTATATAAATCTTTTTTAAGTCTATTTATATATTTAAATAAGTCTATTTATTTCATATGATTTTTATTCTATTTGAGTTTCGGCGATTTCCAGAATACGAACTTGATACTTAAATGTTTTTAATTAAACTAAAGAAACAAATTTTGTTTATTGTTTGGTGGCCTATTCGTATAAATAAATATATATATTAAGTAAATATGTTATTAACTAAAATAAATCATTATTTAATAATTATATTAAAATTTTCCCAATTATGTTGTTATTATTATTGTAGGATTAAAAATTGAAAAATTGTATTATGAAATTGTTCAAAAGTACATAACAAGCAAAATAAACCATCTCCGACCCCATAAAGTATATATATTCTTGATCACCATCTAGAGACAAACTGATATAGCCATGTACGTCTGAGACTGATGCATCAGAGACTATAAAGGCAGACTTTAAATTTGACCCTAAACTTCTCGTATACCCCGCGCAGATTAAGTTTATCTAATTTTATCGATAACTGCACACGTTTCCCGAATATCGATATCAATTGATATTCCATTGCAATAAAAGACACACTTATGAAGATATTGCTTTCCATTTGATATGTAATATTTATATATTTAATGTCAACTAAAGTTAGTCGACACAAAAAATTCCGAAAGTAAAAAAATTTAATTAAATAAATTTAAGATAATATTTAAATTAAAAATTTCGAAGTTTTTTGTAGTTATTTAAATGCAAAATGGCGCAACATTGTTGCATGAATTGGGGAAAACCCAGAAAAAACCAATAGCCAGCTATATTATTTATCAACTCCAAGAACTTCATTAGCATCGGACAAGAAACGCAGCTTCTATTAGCCAAAACGTATTTTTGTATTGAACAAACTTATCTCTTAGATCTGACACTGTATTGAGGATTAAAATATTTAATTATTTATTTAGTTAAGGGTATCTTCTACTCTATTCCCATTTAACTAATGGTATTTTCGATTGGTTTTTAAAGTTTTGTGAATTTGACTCTATTTATCAGCTGGCTGGAATAGGAAACCAGCAGGAGGAGGAGTTGCCCCTCAGCCTTCCCATAAATCAGCTTTGTTATTTTGCAGGCAATTAATACCCAATACCATTGGCAATAAAATTGATATTGTCAATTTATCATTCAGTTTGCTGCACGTGTCACATTTTTTATCTCAAATATTGCATTGTTTTCCATTCCTTATTTTATCATTTATATTTTTTATTTTGGTTCATTGTCAGCAAGAATGCAACCATTAATTTGCTTTATTAATCTACGCAGATTTGGCAAGGGGAGTTGCTCGTGGGCAAGGGAGGGGTGGGGAGAGTGTGGCATGCCCACAGCTTGGCAACAAAAAATGTATATTCTAAAGGAACCTTTACGTTTACCGTAAAATTTCAATGTCACCAATTGCCAGGGGCAATTTTTCTTCGTCTCTGTGTGTGTGCGATTGTGTGTGTGTGTGTGTTTTTGTGCTCGTTACTATTACGAGATAAATTGTTGTCGATAAATTATCGACAGTCGCTCTTTCTTTGCCTCCCTTCCTTCCTGCCTGCCCCCACCATTCCTTCTATCATGCCGGATGTGCGTCCCTTTTTTTACACAATTTTGTTTTATGTGGGTTTTTTTGTTGTGTGTGTGTGAGTGTGTTGCATAGTCGAGTTTACCAAATTTATTGCAGTTTGTTTTTCAATTTTTTAAATTGCTGGGATTTTGTGGGCTGAGTTATTGCATTGTTGCCAACATCAATAATTGTGCTATCAAAACTTAGCAATACTCTTCGACTCTTATACGCGCAAGATGTTGTAGAAGAGTTTAATTGTAGTACTCAATCTGAGCCTTAGCTAATATTCGAAGAACGTTCAACAACAGCCACTGTGTGTGTGTGTGTGTGCTTAGTACTTATATTGTTGAAGATAATGTCAAATTTATTGCATTATTTTGCGCTGCTTGCTTTGCTGCTGTTATTCTTGATGGCATTGCCAACATGCGTGCCAGCCCCACCCACCGCCTACAACTCCTTTGTGCGCTATCCCTTTCACGCTGCTGCTACTGCTGCTGCTGCTGTTGTTGTTGCTGTGCATAAATCAAACGGTAAATGGCTGCATTTTTATGACTGCCTTTTGCGCCATTGCCAACGCCAGCGTCGACGTCGTCGTCAGCGTCGTCGCTCATCGTTCATCGTTCGCCTTTTGCGCTGTTTCGCTTTTATCACACAAACATTTCAGTGATAATAAATGCCATAAAAATGAAGAAATATATGGTTAATTTTATGTGCTCTGCTCTGCTGCTGCCTCCTTGTTATACTCTGTTACCATTTGTATCAAGAGTATATTCACTCTTGCAATACCTCTCCAGAAAGAAGGAAGGTTGCTAGAGCTACAGTTACCAAACTTGTAAGGTAGATTAATAGGAACCTTTTCTAATATAATTGGGCTATCGATTAATAGGAACCTCCTTCAAAGATTCACATTTCTTGGCCAAATCCATCCTATTCTGTGTCATCTGTTATAAGATAGCATTACTTATTGGTATCAGAGTATTACGCAGTCGATAACGCCCGACTGCGACGTTCTCACTTGTTATTATATTCTTCATTTACACACACACACATAAATGTTTTCGCGGCTACAAATATTTTTTTGCGCTTCTGCTCAGCATTTTTACATCCCTGCGTGTAATTTATAATATTTTGTGTTATTTATATGCAGAACCCCTCCCCCTCCCCACACCCCCCTCCAACAACAACATCGCCACTCCACCTACAAATGCGCTCGCATTGCTAGTAAATAATTCACATGCGCTGGCAAAATTTATGACGCTGACAAAGTAGCCGTAAAAATATGAATTACTTACGTACTTCGTACATACCTTCTTACGTACTTACGTATGTATATACCAATGGTCTTACGTGCCGCGGCACAATGCATATTTATTTTGCCATTTAACGCATAAGAAAAAAAAACAAAAATAAAAACCTGGCAATTTGCAGCAGTTGCCAGCATTTTGAACGCCTTGTTGGCTTAGGCAAGAAAAGCCGCAAATTATGCCAAAGCCAAAGCAAATCACGCTTTTACCTAATAAATCCATCAACTTTTTTTGTGCGAAGGTCATTTCGGATCCTAACTTTTCTACCTGTAAGTCCTTGTTCTTGGTTTCTGTTCAGAATTACGCATTGCTTAAATGCCCATAATCCGCCGTAAACTAGAGAAAATCCCCTTTCAATCGTTATCTGGCATATTTGCAAAGATTTCAAAATTAAATACTCTTAAAACCAAAATCCATGGTGATTATTTACTAATTATCATTTAAGGAACAGGGAGAGATGATTTTCTGAAGAAAAGAAAATCTGGGAATCAATGCCAGGTGTTCTAGTAGATATATTCTTTATATATATTCTTTAATCAGGATACCATATTTATCTCCATTAAGTTGCTAAAAACCAAGAAATGTTTTCAAATGAGTCTTTTTTAAATTTGAAAATTTACGGAACTTAAGAAACTAATTTAGAACTGGAAGATACTCTTAAAAAAAGTGAGCAAAAATAAAAGGTAAATTCAAATTAAAAAATAAGTTATAGGGTAAATATATAAACGTATTATAAAATGTTATATATAAAAGCATTTGAAAAAATTGCAAAACTAATGGTTTGGTTTTTGCATTCGTAAGAATAAATGTTAAAGTGGTGCTATTATATTTATCGCAATTCTGTATATAAATTGTTTGAATTAAGGTTCTTAAAATACATATAAATATTTATTTATTCAAATGTTTATTTATTTAATGTGAATTTATATCAGTCGACACAGAAAAGTACAAAATAAAATTACATTTAAAATATAAATTTGAATTTCATAATAAAATACTATCTGTTGCTAAAGCCATACAAAAAACACTCGCTCTGCTGTCTTATTAAAAATGCATCAAACAACCATTAAACTATTAAAAAGTTTGAAAGTGCAGCATGTGGCAACAACAGCATCTACTTACAACTTGCTCTTGTGGCTGAGATTAATTAAGCCGCACACACACAGGCACACAGCCACACACACAGAGGCGCACACATTTAGAGTACGATTACTGAAAAAAACATGTGAAAAATTGTTGGTTGCAAGTTGGACACGGCGACAAAACAACGATTTCCACTTTCCAACACAATAAACAAGAGGAAGCTCGCCTGTGTTGGAAAACAAACCGCAGAACAGAACAGAAACCAGAAGTTAATCGAATAACGCTAAACAATGCCACAGTCAAAGTTAGAGTGTGGAGTGACAGAGTGTGAAAGAGGGGGGGGGGCAAACAAATTAATTTTTATATGACATTAAAACGAGCCGAGCCGAGGCGATGGCATAAAAAAAAGAGTGCTTAAGTGTTGAGTGATTGAGAAACAAATCTCGGCGAAGACAATGCGACCGAGCAGCCTGCTGTTGACAGCCGAGAGCAGTTCACAGAGAGAGAGAGAGAGTGAGTGAATGGAAGCGGGAGTGGGAGTGGGAACGGGAGAGCAAGATTGAGTGCGTGACATATGTGTGAAGATAAAATTAATGAGCGCGTCAAAGGCGAACTTCCGTGGACAGCAGCAGCAGCAGTAGCAGAGAAGGAAAAAAAAGAGCGCCGCTCTCACGCTCAACTGTTGCTCTCGCGCCGAGTGTTGCCGTGTTGCACGCTGCAAACTGAACGTGTGCGAGAGAGAGCGAGAAATGCCCATGCAGCTGATTGAAATGAAATGCAAAAGAAAAAAACAGAAAAAAACCTGCTCGTCCACTTTACGGCTTCCATTGCATGGCGCATGCGATGTGATTGGGCAAAAAGTACGCCATATTTGAAAATAACGCAGAGTGCAGCTCGCTCGCACAGCACATGCGTCTCTCCTTTCGCACACACAACCAAACGGCTGTGCAGCGCTGCTTACCGGTTCTGAGCGCAACAGACAAGAGCGCAGAAGAGAGCGAGAGCCGAGTGCTGAGAGCCGAACGCTGAGAGCGAGCGCCGACAGCTGAGCGAATTTTCGCTTCACTCCGTCGCAAGTCGCTGGCTGTTGAATTTGTTGAATTCAGTTCGAGTTTAGCCTTCGATGCGTTCAGACGTGTTCGGAAAAAACTAGAAGAAACGGAAAGCAAAGCAAAAAAAAGCAAACTGTTCAAAATCAAAAATCTTTGAGAACGTTTTTTACCTCCCTCAATCAACGTCGAGTGTTAAGTGCTTCAATAAGTGAAAGATACGCCGCCAATTGGCCGACTTGTCAAATTAGTGCAGCACACAAGAAATCTTAACTAAAGTGCGAAAAATATTACAAATTCAAAAGAATCAAAATATATCAAATTCTCTGGGATTATAACAAAACTCAAATTGTGCCGTCGCATTCTCTATTTGGATTACACTGAAACCAACAAAAGTAAATAAATAAATTAAACAGCAGTTGCAATTTTGTTATTGTTAAACTGCTCGGAATTTTTCAACCGTCGCATTTTCTGTGGATTACCCAATAAACAATAAACAAAAGCCAAAGCAGCCCCGAAATGGTTGTCTTGGAAGGCGGCGGTGGTGTTGTTACCATCGGCAATAACCAATACTTGCAACCGGATTACTTGGCCCCATTGCCAACCACGGTTAGTACTCAAAACAAAAAAAAAACTGAAAAAATAAAACATGAAAAGTTGAGGTGCTCAAATAAAGGAGTTCAGAAATTAAAAAATCAAAAGTTGAGATATTGAAAAATAAAATAAAAATAGTTCAGTCATAAAAAACAAAAAGAGTTCAGGCATTAAAAAAAACCACAGTTCAGGCATTAAAAAAAACCACAGTTCAGCATAAAAAAAATAAATAAAAAAGATTCAGATATAAAAAAACAGAAAGAGCCAAAAAAGAAGCAAAACATAAAAAGTCTTCAGCAATAACAAATTAACAAACAAAAATATCAGAAAATAAATCAGTTTTTTTCTGTTTAATAAAATGAATGAATTTTGCAGTTAACGTTGAACAAATAAGTTGCTTATTTAAGCATTATAATTGAACAAAAAAATGCAACCCACTTTTTTATTTACAAAAGAATCTGCAAACTTTTGTAAAAAATTGTTTAAAGCCGACTTCGACTTTTGGAACATTGGTGTTAAACATGCATTTTGAGCATTTTTTATTTATTAGCTCAGCGATTTGTCAACACTTGAAATGGTTTTCAGTTTGCACAAGTTTTTGAAAGCATAATTTGTTGTACTTGACATCAAATCAGACTTGAACAATTTTTCATTTGAATTTAAGTTATAATTTTAAATATTTAAGATTCATTAAAAATATAAAAATTGAATAATAAAAAAACTAAAGTCACTTTATTATTAAAAATAAAATTGAAAACAGAAAAATATAAAAATGTAAACACATTTTTAATCCTTTTCAACTCGCTCATAGATATAAAATATATATTAATAATTTTGAAGATAAGAACAATAAAAAATTAAATCCAAATTTTTGTTATTTAATTGCAGATGGATGCCAAGAAGAGTCCATTGGCGCTGCTGGCCCAGACTTGCTCACAGATTGGAGCCGATTCGTCGGCAGTGAAGCCGCTGCTGGCCGTGGACAAGAGCAAGAAATCGGGCACATGCTCCTCATCGTCGACGTCGTCGAGCTGCTCAACGAGCAGCAACGATATCGGCCAGGCCAAGTCGCCCAGCCAGGCCAAATCGCCCAAGTCCACCACGCCCATTACAACAACAGGAATGACAACAACCACATCGATACCAATTAGCAGCAGCGAGATCAAATTGGCCTTCAAGCCCTACGAGACGAACGTGTTGAGTCAACAGAACCAGAACAGTTTCAAGAGCAGCAGCCTCGGCGACGACACCCCCATCCCGACGAGGCCCAGCTCCAAGAACTCCACACAGGAGCGTGTTCCCTCGCGCAACAGATCCAATGCCACGCCCACCAACAATAACAACGGCAGCAGCACCAACACCAGCAGCAGCCACGATGCCATCCAGTCGAGAACGGACCTGGACAACAGTCGGAAGACGGTGTCCCCATCCGGTTCGTCGCAGCGTGGCGCCAGTCCCATTGTCCGCTCCGGCATGGAGGTGCTGAACAACGCCAACGGCACCGCCCAGCATCCCAAGGAGATGAGCAGCATGGCGGCGGCAGCAGCGGCTGCTGCAGCTGCCTACAAAGCAGCCGGCCCCTATGGCCTCAATCCGCTGTCCGCTCTTTGCTGTCCGCCGGGCATGGAACAGCATGCCGCAAATCCCGCATTCCGTCCGCCTTTTGGCGGCGGTTTCTCGCATCATCATGCTGCCATGTTGGCCGCTGCGGCTGCCAATGGTGGCTATCCGGGTGCTGGCGGCGGACCCGCCGGCCAACCCAATCCGTATATCAGCTATCAGCGCATTAAGACACCGGCTGGCGGCGAGGCAATTGTGCCCGTCTGCAAGGATCCGTATTGCCCGGGCTGCCCCTACTCGCAGCACACGCAACAGATGCTGATGGGCGCCCCCTGCCCCGCCGGCTGTGCCCAGTGCGAGCATCAGAAATACGGCATGGCTATGGCCAGCGCCGGTCTGCCACCCACGCATCCCTATTCCCAGGCAGCGGCGGCTGCAGCGGCAAATGCGGCAGCTGCCCGCTCGGCGCCCTACGTCTGCAGCTGGGTGGTGGGCGACGCGTATTGTGGCAAGCGTTTCCAGACCTCCGACGAACTCTTCTCCCATCTGCGCACCCACACCGGCAATCTCTCCGATCCGGCTGCGGCTGCCGCTGCACTTGCTCAATCGCAGGCACAATCGCTGCTCGGCTCCCTCTTCCCGCCCTCGGCACTCCGGGCCGGCTATCCGACGCCACCGCTGAGTCCAATGTCGGCGGCGGCGGCAGCGGCCCGTTATCATCCCTACGGCAAGCCGCCGGGCGCACTTGCGGGTGCACCCTCCCCCTTTGGGGCTGGCGGTGCCTTCAACCCTGCGGCAGCAGCTGCTGCAGCTGCTCTGGGTCCATATTATTCTCCCTATGCGATGTATGGTCAGCGCATGGGCGCCGCTCATCAGTAAGAGCAGAAGCGAGATAGAGATAGAGAGAGAGTGGATACCAAATAACACTAAAAGTTAGTGTTGCACAACACGCTCGGAACAACAAGTTCTTGGAAATAAGAGCATGCTAGAATTGATGATGATTACGGTAACGCTCTCAGCGGCGTTCGCTGTTCTGTGATACTAAACTGTAAATTTGTCGAGCGCTAAAATTACACTTAAGTTTCCCAACAACAACAAACAATAACAAAAAGATAAAGATAAAGATAAATAAACCCAACAGTAAAATGAATATCCATCAAATTACTATCACAAGTCAGCAAATGCAAAAAATTGCTCAGTTTTTTTGTTCATTTCAATTTTTTATCTCATTTTTTGTTGAGCATTATTTTGTAAGTTTGCTTTCTGTTCTCAAAGTTCAACCAAAGTTTTTGTAAGTCTTAGCGATGCAAATTTTAATGACTTCCAGTTCTCTTGCGATCTATAACTCTATATATATCGCATGAAAATCGTATGTTTATCAGGTTTTGTTTATATACATACATCAATACAAGCATATTACTGAATGTTTAAGCATTGTTTTTATTCTAATTTGCCTAGATTTAACTTAGTTCATAATTATTACATCATACATGCAAAAAAGCAACAAAAAACAAAAACAAAAACAGAACAAAACAAAAAACTACAAAATAATAGTATGCATACAAATTTCAATAATGTTTTAAGTCATTTATATGTAAACTTCAGCGTATAATAAAAAACTGTAATAACAAACATAAACAAAAAAAAAAAAAGATTTAAAAAAAAACAATTGAAACAAAAACCACAAAAAAATAATACAAAATACAAAAAGATTTCATATGATTATTTACTGTGTATAAATTCAATGAATGTAAATTAGATTTGCGATTGCCACTTGATGAATGCCACACGAGCAACCACAGAAAAAAGAAAAAGCACACACAAAAGAAACAGAAAACAGCAAACAGAAAACTCAAAACTGAAAACAGCAAAATAAATCAGAAATCAGCAAACGATGACAACAACAACAACAACAACAACAATATATCAAAAAGTGCGCAGTAAATAAATAATTACACGCAAAACTCAAACTCATATGGACAAAATATACAGTGAAAACATTTTTTCAAAATACAAAATTCGTTTGTCTTCTTCTTTATTATCTGAGTCCCCACGAATTGCGCTCAAGGGTTGTCAACCTCTCAAGCATAGAGCGGAAGTGCTTGCAGATCGTGGGCATCACGGATGTTGAGAGTATTGTTATCGATATCATCCGAGTCGATAATTTTTTTTTCAGTTGCGTAGCTTTTCTCTTGAGCTGGATTGAATGTTCATTTTTAAAAGGAATACCGCCATTAATTTACATGAGCTTTTACTTGGCTTATTAGACAGGGGGTTGACTGCATTTTTTGAGAAAGCTGGAATAGTGGCAACCCTGCTCATAGCTGTTCAATACACAGTAGGATTGCTGCTGGCCTTTTGTTCAATATGAATATGTTTATCTGCGATTATAATGGAATTTTTACAGCTCAGCAATGATATATCAGGTTACCAATTAATTGTTATCGGAAATCGGTATTTATGGATGTGCACGAAATGGGTGTAGTTATCGATTAAATGATGCAAACTTGATCTGCATTTGATTTACGAGGAATATATCCTAAATTTATTGTATCTCGTAGTCTCTGAAATAGGCTTTTGCTTACAGATAAAATCGACTAGGATATTGATGCTGATCAAGAATATATACATATATATATATATATATATATATATATATCTAATGGAGCCGTAGATCGTTTCCTATGCCTGTTCTTTATTTTAAACAATTTCATTGTTCCCTTTATACCCATTTTAATGAGTTCATAGTCATAACTTGAGGCTTTGCTACTATAATGATTGTCTCCTCTGATAGTTATATCAAATATATATTTTCGATTTTCAGATACTAGCTATGGCAATCGAATCGAGTTCAACTTTGCATTTAGTAAAGCCAATTTGATGAACCTTTGCTGGGAAAACTGGAACGGACTAAAACTGCTGCTAATTTTTTAGAAAACTTAAAAGAATATTTGGTAAATAAAAATATAGTATTTAAATAAATCAAAATACCTAAGTTTTATTATATATATAGATTTATTGATTATAAAACATTTATATACAAATAACATTTCAATTAATTATTGTCATGTAAGCAGTTCGAAATTGGATCAACTTTTACAAAAGTATGTAAGCTGATAGCTGAACTATTTTTGATTATGAATTACTATAAACTATAATTAATAAAACACTTAAGGACAATAATAAGTATAATAAGTATAATGATTTTATTTTTAATTGTGTTGTAGTACATTCAAATCTTTAAATTAAATTATTTACTATTAAGCATTGTTGTTCATTTATTTATTCTAATTTGCAGTGCCGTTCGAACTTCCATCCCTTTTAATTCCGCTTACTTAATTTAATTGCTATTCAAATGTTGTTAATCTCTGATTTAATCTTTCCACTAATCATTTATAGGCAGTTATGTTTATTTATAATAATTTTTATTGCATTACTTAGTTGATAATGTTGATTATGAATTTCATCCTATGCGTCATTTGTATTTTTACATTATTTACATAATCCAATCTGCTAATCAACTGAATACTCATCTGTTTAAGGTGTAATATGTATATGTATGATACAGTATATGTATATATATCTATATGTTTCAATTTAGAAGTTTTTGAATAGTTCAGTTCTGTTTCTATTCATATGAACTGTGCTGTTTAGTCTCTGGTTCCCATTAGTGTCTGTCTGCCAAAAAAGATGGGCTTTCAGTTTAAAGTCAAATCGCAATCAAAAAAAGTGTAAAATAAAAGAGGAAAAAGCCAAATCAGAATTTGCGTATTTTCATTTGATATTTCGTATGCGAAATGCATAATTTGTGTTTGCGGCTTTTTGATTTTAGTTCACCAAATTTGAATTTCATGAGTTGCTAAGCAGTGCTGATTGAAAAGGGGGGGGGGTGAGTGGTTGAAGGGGGGTGCGGTGGCATTTGGGCAAGCCTTAATAAACTCCGACGCTGACGACAGCTATAAAACACCCAGGCTGAAATTAAAAATCAATAAAGGCGTACATTAAATCAATTGGCATTCAATGAGCAGCGCACGGCAAACCAGCAACACTAATAACACAAAATAAAAAAGAAAATAAAAAAAGAAAATAAAAAGAAAATAAAAATCCCATTTAATTGCAAAGCGCTGACAGTGTGACAGTGGCAATCAGCGTCGATCGGCCAATCGAGCGTACATATCTTTTAAGCAAATTAATTGTGACATTATTCAATTGATACGATTTGAAATTATCGCCATGGCCTGTCAAACGCCCAGCAATTATTGATTTTTCAATTGTTTCGACTGGAATTCTGATTGCGAGTTGTTTCTTCTCGCCATGTTTGACTTGATGTTGATAAGATGCTAACATGCAACAACCCCCCCTACGCCATAAGAACCCCCAATATGGGAATCAAAGGGCAGCAATGCACTTAAGTGTCTTGGCTACACGAAGAGAAAAAAGAGGCCTTGTGGCGGGTATTATAATTCCTTTATGAGTTTTGTAACTCATTGAAGCACGCGTCATAGAATATATATATTCTTGATCAGCATCACTAGACAGGTCGCTATACCTTTTAATCGCTATAACTTTTCAATTTATAGACAAATTATTGACTTACTTATTATTAGAGGGTATCTTATATTCGAGGTGCCATTCTTTATTCTTTATTCAAGTGCGCAACAAGTGTCCATTAAAGAAAGTGTCCAATTTCGCAAAGCAAGCAGATTGAGTCCCGTTATTCCTAATAGAAACACATCCAATCAAGTTCTGTCTACCTTTTTACTTTGCTCACGTTCATTCCGAATTCTGAAAAACACATTTCTGATTTAAGACACATAATTAAATTTTCTTTATTTGTTTATCTCTCTTTTTTTGTGTATAAATTATTTATATTCGGAATATTTATGGACCTATTAAAAATGCTATAAAACATTGACCTGTATCAAGACATGGATAATTTAAAATTGGTCATAAGCCCATTAAAATAAACATGTCACAAAAAAAAGACATCAATAAGATTATGCAAATTGTTTTGAGGTGCGTAAGATAGTCGCGCCTTCTTCAAGCCTTAAGTACAAAACATATCCAAAGTGTAGAAAGTGTCAAAGTTAAACTGAAAAACAAGTAAATATTCTGGGATTGAGTCCATTTCTATAGAAGTCGAGAACCTTCAGCCTGCAAGCAGGAGAGTAAGAAACTTTTATCATTTTCATTTGAAGAACAAATTTCTAACTTGAGATTCCTAATCTTAGATTTTGTATTCGTTTTTCTATTATATTATATTGCACATGTATCGGTAACATATATTTAGTAATTTTTTAAATATTTATTTATTTAACACAATTTTTAAAAAAGGTTTTTAACAAATACAAAACAAGTTACAATTAAATAAAATTGAAAGGCCAAAAATTAAATAAGATATTTGAAATTTAAGAAAAAAAGCTTTAAATTCGAGCTATAATAAATTGTTTATAGTCTGATTAAAATGATCATATAGCAAGAAACAAAGATTAGCTGGCTAAAAATACCCTGTATAAGGTTATACAAATATTATAAACATTTTCAGTGTTGAAGAGCATTTTGTATTCGTCTGTAAAAGTTAATTTTCCTGTTTGTGTGCTTCTTGTTCTGATTAATATTAATATTTTTTTGATTGTACAATTTCTGCTGAAAGGTCTGTGATCGTTGTATATTGTTGTAGTTGTTGTTGCTGTTGTAGTTGTTGTTGTTGTAGTTGTTGTTGTTGTGGTTGTGTGGCGCTTGATTGCGCTGTCTTCTATTTTTTTGATTTTTGTTGATTTTCTGTTGTTCCAAATTGAATTTATTTACATGCATCATATTTCTTTTGTGTTGCCCTGTTGTCCATGTTAAACAATTTGTTTTGTTGTCAACACTCGCAAGCAGCAACAACAACAACAATAGCAACAGCAACAACAACAAACGAACATGGCAACTTTTTGTTATAAATAGACATGCTTTGCTTTGCTTTGGTAACAATGCTGTGTGGGCACTCTTGGAGTGAGGGGCATGGAGAGGGGGGCGAGTCTTTCTCGCTCCAACTTCTTCGGCTTCTCTTACATTGCTCTTTGGTTTGTCTTTCTTGTCTGTTGCATGTCGTCTTATGATCTGTTCCGCGCGCAACTTAAAAGCTTTGCCAGCGCTTCGATGACTAACTGGCTCGTTGGTCTAGGGGTATGATTTCCGCTTAGGGTGCGGGAGGTCCCGGGTTCAAATCCCGGACGAGCCCAAGTTAAATTGAACTTTTTACATATTTTTTTAAATATTTCGCAATAATTATTGCGTTATACAGTTAAGTGTTGATAACACAATAAATTAATAGTCATTATTACTTGTTGGATTTATGAAATGTGCATTTGCAGTTATACGTTGAAATTTATGAACGATTTCGAATTGTTTACCGGTTTTGTGACTCAACTCTATATTTCTCATTGAATGGGTAATCCCCGTAGCCAAGTTTCAGCTTTATGGCCAAGAATTCAATAATAGTCAGCTGTTGTGATTTGAAAAGATTTTCCTTTAAGTTATATGTCTAAGCATTAGGCATATTATTTATGGCAACACCAGCAAGCCAACAAGCCAACTAAATAAATAAATCTATATATATTCATTTATATGTATCTTGGCTGAAAGTTATGGCCAAATGGCCATAAAAACAATTTTATTGGCTCGCTCGCATATAGATGTTACGATTAAACATCGCGAAGAGCTGACCATAATTTATAAACACCAGCTAGAACTGAAAAGTAACGACTGCCAGATGCCCTGTAGATGCCCTGTAGAGCACTTTTAGTGTTTATAAATAATTATTTGTTTATATAATTTAATAATAATAATATATAATTTATATATCTAGAAATCTCTTGTAGCTAGGGACTTTCAATTTGCAATATAAGTTGTCGTAAACCCTATTTATCGATAAATATCGTTTTTTTCGATAGCAATGATAAGAAATTATATTTGAGTAAAACATTCGAAAATAAATTTGATATTGATATTGAATTTTGTGAACAGCTGAACTTAGGATATATAGTAGTCGAGCTGACTCGACAATGCTTCTGTGATATTGTTAGATTCTATTGTCGATTCTATTGCTCTATTGCGATCATATAAATCGTGTCGACGATTGTATAAAACTTGATTGTTGACAATTGTTGCAGTGATTTTGTTCCAGCTGAATTGCTATAGTTTCACAACTTGACATTTAAGATCAGATGATTTATGCGCTGAGCTGTCCGCTCGCTGATTTACGAGGTGTCGTTTCCGATTAGCAATAGACTGCTCGGGGTTAGCTTTGCTGCTGATATAAATGGTAGATGGTCTGCTCAATTTAGCGAAATTTAAAAATTGAACTATGCTAATCAAAAATCTGGGAAACTACTACTAACTCAGCAAACACAGGTCAAGCGCAGGATTGCCATGTGGCACTCAGTTAGTTGTACACATTTGACAGCAGCTGTTGCGAATGGCATCCATGTTGCATGTCATCATAAATTATACAGCAGCTGACTGATGTCAGCGTCGTCGTCGCAGCTAATTAACAGTTTTGTTATAAATTACACCAAAGTCATTACAATTTTCGTGTTTGCCCTCCTGGTGGAGCGTCAATCATGCGTTAACTGACAGAGCTGTGTGGCATCAAGGGGCTTGCGAGTTGCGGCCCATGTCAGTCTGTCTGTCCGTCTGTCCGTCAGTGCGTCTGTCTGTGTGCCCCGGGGCGACGACTAGCGGATACATTTGTATCTTTTAGTTGCTCAAGTGCTTGTTGCCCGCTGTCAACTCCTTGATAATATTTTCTGTGAATTTCTGTACACCCCCGCTGCGTTTCATCGCTCTGGGATGTTGTGACATTGTTGCTGTTGCTCTTGTTGCTCTTGCTGCTGTTGCTGCTGTTGCTGCCGGTTTTGGTTTTCTTTTTCTTTGTGCATTTTATTTATGGCTTCCTCGTGTCATTTTCATAATGTTGCGTTTGACACTTTCCCTTCGGGCAGCACTCCACTCACAGCCTATTATTTTACATTAAATGGGCGGTCCCCTTGTCTCCTGCTTAATGCTTTACAGCTCTACTCGAAGTTGTTCGCCTTCGTGTTGTTATTATGATTTCTTGTATTTCAGAATGACATCTCGTTGCAC
This sequence comes from Drosophila sordidapex, assembly GCA_035043295.1. NCBI lineage: Eukaryota > Metazoa > Arthropoda > Insecta > Diptera > Drosophilidae > Drosophila > Drosophila sordidapex. The sequence goes on along the minus strand of JAWNNA010001201.1, from coordinate 1,029,682 downwards.
CGACAACTGTCAACACACACTTGGCAGGCATTTCATTTCATTCTCAAAAGTTGTGATTTTTGATTTCCTCTCCAATCCCTTACTTTAATATCTATGCTCATCACTCAGTTTGCACAGCTCCGACTTATTTATAGCACAATCAAATACATAATAAAATTATGGTAGGTTTTTTTTTATAGGAAACTTGTCACTTTGAAATGTTTAAAAATATTTTCATAAATTAAAACATTATAATAAACTATTGACCAGTTTTGATAAATAAATACCTATGTTTGGCCAGACATAACGTTGTCTATCGATTTCATCGACTATCGATTATTCGCAATCTCTGATATGCACTGCGCCAAATATATTTATAAAAGATTTATTGAGTTTGCCGCATTGCTGAATTTATGAGCCTGCGAGGCCTTCATTTGTAGCTGCGACATAAATACTTCAACTGCTGTGATTATTATTATGGCACCCTCCCCCAACCAGGCACACACAGGTATGGCCATGCCCCGAGTGTGGATATATCACTGAAACATAAACTACACACACACACACACACGCACACACACAAGCGTTCTGTTGGCCAAGTCTGTCGACTCACTTGACGGCTCTTGTTGACACTTCAAAGCAACCGCCGACATTTTGGGAGCGCATTTCTTGTGCTCTAATATATTATTGATAGATCGATACATATATCAGTGATATATGAACCGACATTCATTTATTGGTCAGTGCGCACACACACATACACTTTTTGATATATTCAACATTCACATTTGGCCATCATAAATAATGTGGGCCAGCAAAAGCCACGGCTTAAAACAGTTCCCTTAGGGCTTTAGATTCGATAAGCTCACTTTGCATTTAATCGCTTTGTAGTTTATGAAGCATTTCAAAATCAGGTCACTGCAAACTGTCAACACGTTCAACGCAAATCAGTTTCGACATGGTAATTATTCCATTATTATTTATTCCATATGATTTTTAATTAAACTCTTGGCCATCAAATATGTATGCATATGTGCCCAGAATGTGAGAATTGTAAAAAAATGCTGCCCCATTTTTGGTTTTTTATGTAGCTGTTGTAGCTCTTTTACAGTGTAATAATATACTGAGAAAACAAATATAATAATAATAATAAATTTAAAAAAAAAATTATTTTCGGCAGCATCTGCAAATCTGGCCATAAGTTATACTCATACTTAACTGGAATATTTAAAATTTCTATTCACATCTAAAATGTTGAAAAATTTGCATTTGTTTTTATTTATTGTTATTTTTATTTATCAATTTTTTTATTTATTTATTATAATTACAAAATAAGAAGAAATTTCAATGTTATTTGAGCTACTTTTATTTGGAAATGTTGCACAAGCAAGCAGTTATGTACTTATGAAGTTTACTTGGACAAAAAGTAAGTCCAAGCTTAAAATGAAAACATCAATCAAATTCCGGTAGCATCTGCTGAAAAGACTTTCCAGTTGCTGTGCTGTGCTGTGCCGTCCACTTTGGAGTTGTGTGCCCCCAAATACACCCAAATAATCTAAAGAGCATAAATATTTCAGGCACTGTCAAGATAGCCGATTGCCGAAGCCGCCTGTTAAGTGTGATATCGCCAGAAGTTGGCTAAATATGGGCTTGACCTGCTGCTGTTGTTGCTGTTTTGTTGTTGTTGTTGTTGTTGCTGTGTTGTTTTTGCTGATGTCCGTTTGGCTGTTGTTGGCCACATTATTAAGCCAATTCAGCGGCAGCAGATAAATAAATAAAATTTGAAACATCGCCGCAACAATAAAAGACGACAGTACACGATTTATTAAACGTGGCAACGGCTGCTGCTGCTGCTGTTGTTGTTGTTGTTGCGGACCAAATGAAGAGGCAGACACAACAAGCAGCAACAACGCAGCAGCAGCAGCAGCAGCTGCCACTGTTGTTGCTCACATTACTCTTTTTGGCGTGGCAAAGACAACGACAACAACAACAACAACAGCAGCAACAGCCAGCGATTCAGATACAGATACATTGCTATATAGAAAACATACAATACTTGAGGTTGAGGCCAAAATGACTAATGACCAGCGATTATCAAGCGATAAAAGGCAAGAGACCACAACAACAACAGCGGCAACGATAATTTATTATTGTTTTAAACATTTGTGTTTTGCGCTCAAACGAGATACATTTGTCTCCTCTTGTTTTTTTGTTTCTAGAAGCCGTCGCCGTTGTTCATTAAGACAATAATGCAAAGGGTCTCCGAAAGAGACAAAAAAAATATATATACATATACATAAATATAAAGGGAAATGATAATAATAGTGCGGGGCACATCCATATTCAAATTTGCTTTTTAGCATATGTGTGTTGATGGCGGCTGCAACTTGTAATTAGTTGGCCTTTTATAACCCGCTTATTTACTACTGTCTGAGTGTTAAGAGTTGTTGCTACCAGAAGCGGCAAACAGCAACACCAACAGCAGCACAAAACAGACAACAATAATAAACTTGAAGATTCATGAAAGCGGCAAAGAAAAATAAACAGCAAAAGCGACGTAAATTTTAGTCTTTCAGTATTTCATTTCTTTTGTTGGGGCACCAAACGTAAACTATCTCAAGCCATGAACAAAAGCCCCCACTTTACAGCCACGAAGTCTGATTACACTTAAACCCAGTCAACAAATAACAGTAAATAATACTAACTCTTAGCTCTTTTTGGCTATAAAACTAATTATTATGTTGCCAACATTATGATTAAAACAACAAACGAACATAGGTAAAAAATAAAAATAAAGATAAAAATAAAAATATAAATATAAATATAAATATAAATATAAATATAAATATAAATATAAATATAAATATAAATATAAATATAAATATAAATATAAATATAAATATAAATATAAATATAAATATAAATATAAATATAAATATAAATATAAATATAAATATAAATATAAATATAAATATAAATATAAATATAAATATAAATATAAATATAAATATAAATATAAATATAAATATAAATATAAATATAAATATAAATATAAATATAAATATAAATATAAATATAAATATAAATATAAATATAAATATAAATATAAATATAAATATAAATATAAATATAAATATAAATATAAATATAAATATAAATATAAATATAAATATAAATATAAATATAAATATAAATATAAATATAAATATAAATATAAATATAAATATAAATATAAATATAAATATAAATATAAATATAAATATAAATATAAATATAAATATAAATATAAATATAAATATAAATATAAATATAAATATAAATATAAATATAAATATAAATATAAATATAAATATAAATATAAATATAAATATAAATATAAATATAAATATAAATATAAATATAAATATAAATATAAATATAAATATTAAATATATTAAGTATGACAATATATATTTATTTTTTTATTTATATATATTTATTTCTGGATCTTTGGCAAACTTGATGTGCTATCTAAAACTACTCCCATTATAGGGTATTTTGAGAAGGGGTAGATTTGCGTGGCCCGTTGTAAATGTGAATTGGTCGAAATGAGAAGTAAATTTATGACTTAAGTGGCTATAAATTATATTTCTTGTTAAAATTCTATTGTTTCTGAGTTGGATTTTATAATTTTTGTTTTGTTGCTTTTGTGCTCGACTTTCTTTTCAGATTATTTATTTTTTGAGCATTTTTAAATTATTCAGCACATAAATATGGTGCACATTGCCGTTTCCTGACATTATTTACGACGTGCTAATGAAGTTGAGTAGTTTCCCGATTTGATTTGCACAAAGATATCGCATTAATTATGACCATTAATAAAACAACAACAGTTACACTATATACCCCGACATACGCATATGTATGTACATACATGTATTAATTATATGACTGCTCCGCCGTATTCACAATTGCTGGCAATTAATTGTGAATCTGTACCGGAATATTGTACCAGCTGATAAGACGCTCCACTTCAGCACATGAGGCCACTTGAGAACAGATCAAGCCACATAAATTTCAAAGCAAATCATTCCAGGCCTTTGTTTATTACTTGAACACTTGAGTTTTGTGTTTTTGTGTTTTGTGTGCTTGTTGTTTGTGTTATGTTCTGTTTTTTGGGTTTTTGAGTGTATCTGAGGTCTTTTGGTTGATTTGTTATTTATTAAACACTTCGACACGGTTTTGCTGTGTCCCAACATCTTCAATACACTCACTTTATTGCTGTTGTTTGGCTGTGTTATCGATTTCGGAAATGCCTCCGTGAAATAATAAACTTAAAGCTGTTCATTATATTTGGCGAAAGTGACAAAATAATATTAACGCTTTTCATTTGCTGAAATTGCATAGTTACCTGAAAAATGCGAATTTGTAAAATAATTGCGAAAGTGATTAATGTATTTATTTACTTCTCGACTGTCCGATTTGTTATTTGGAGCAACAAACAACTTTATTTATTTGAAGTAATTTTAGCTACTCGATTAGTGTTCGACTTTTTCAAAACAACAGGCAAAAAATATCACATTAGCATATCAAATAATTTTACTTTTCGTGTGTTTAACTAGAGTACTGACTTCCACACACAAAACTAACTAATGATTCTGTTACTGATGCGAACTCTCTGAGTATATACACTGTGTCAAGAAAATGATTTGACAAAACAAAAAAAATTAATCATAATCCAAATAGTACTTGGTTATTGTCTAATGACTTTAGTTAAAAAGTAATTAAGCGCTTCCGACTTAAACTGACAAATCTGTTGGCAATTTTCTAAATATTCAATAGAGCATTGGATCTTCGATGAGTACACGGCGTATAGCTTACGCCACGGCACCTCCCTTGCTATTTGCTTTGACACTTTGTCACGCCACAAATATATATGAACTATATTTCTTGTGGGCGCAGCATTTCGTTGAAGAATATAGAATTAAATGGAATAGGTTACATAAGTAGGAGGCGACACAATTGCTGCGTCTCTAATCTAAATGCAGAGCAATTAAAATGGAAATTTATGGACCTAATGTGCCACATACTCAAAGAGAGTTCAAGATTTGGCCCCCGTTAGAGACAACGCACGTCCGTCGGCTCCCCTCCCAGATACTATTATATTTTATAGAATTTGATGTTGGTTCCGTTTTCATTGGGGCGCTAGATTCAAGTGATAATTTGTGTGGGCAATTAAAAATTTGTTTGACTGCCGATTCAGACGCTCAACTAATAAGCCACCAAACCACACAACAACAACAACAACAACAGCGAGCATTTGTAATACTTACCGCTAAGTGAAGAGCTATCTTTTAAAAATAGCTTCGGCATGGCTTTTGTGGCATTTTCAAGATAAACAGACGACGACGCATTGCAAAAGCCCCCCTTGACAAGTGTCAACTGTGTGTGGATGGGCGGTGTGTGGGGTGTGTGTGTGCGTGTGTGTGTGTGTGTCTGTGGTGTGTGTTGTTTTCTTTGAAAACATTTGAAAACATGACAGGCGCGTATAGTAAATTTAAGTAATATACTACATCAACATTTTGCAGCTACTTAAATGCTTAGCTGCAAAGATAATAAACAGCTTTTCATCTGCATGGCAATTGTGGCAAGCAGATTGTGCCAAGTCAAGTCTCGAGCAACGGATTGGTGGTGCAGGTCTCGTGAACGTGCCTCGCTGTCTAAATTTAGTATCTCATACACATTTGGTTAGTTTGCTTTGGGTTCGAGATGCCATTTAGATAACTCCCAACCGGTTAGATTGTGATCTTGAGATTTGCAAGATCTGTTTGTTGGCTTTTTTTTGCTGTCGTTGACGTTGATTGTCGACTGGCACACGATTATCACTGCACCATTCTATTTAATCTATGATTGTTGTTTACAGATCTCGACGGTTTATCGTACGCCTTATGACAGACTACTCAACCAATTATATGAAACGTTCCCCCATCCATTTTATACTAAGCCCCCTAATTTATGGCATACTCGTAGGTCGGCCTAAAGAGCTTAACATCTTCTCTTATTGGGCATATTAAGAGCTTCCCAACAGCTCAAGGGAACAGCTCACATGTGTACTATATGCATGTGTGTCAAAGCATAAAACACAGCGTTTTATTGTCACTTTATAGAGCAGTACACACTTGCTGATAGACAGCTCATACTTAAGATATATGTACATCTATATATACTTAAGATCTCAGCTGTTTATCGTCTATGGTTCTTAGCACATTGTTATGGCATTTTGTGATCATCTTTGAGATTTATGATAAGCAGCCTCCATTTTATTGGTGTGCTTCAACAAGAGTTGAGTTTTATGATTGCACTCGGGTTTTATAATTCCAAATTGACAGGTGCACAAAAAGGTGTAAAAAGGTGTGTCATAAAATTGTGTACATTTTTATTTATGTGCCACCTGAAAAGCATTTCTATTTTTATGCGTCCATTTATCTCTCAAATTTTTATTTATTTATTTTATTATTTAATAACCCAGACTTTCGACTCGAGATGATTATGTAATTTGACTTTATGAATGAAGTTATGAAAGACTTTTGAATTTTGAAGGATGTAGAAAAAGTTTCGGTTTTAAATATTTTTAAATTAATTTTTACTTAAATTATTTTTCTTATGGAGTATTATTTTCTTATTGAACTAAATATCTATTAGAAATACCAGAAAAAATGTACAGTTTGTATATTAAGATCTGTATTGGGCAAGTTTTTTATAAGTGATTTATGCATTACTTTTGTAGATTGACGTTCGTTGATACTATAGAAATTTCTATTGAGAAGAAAGTGTATTTTGTGGCAGGCATATTTGCTGTAAGTGTTTTATAGATTGACGTGTCACGATTGAAATTCATTGATTGTATCGATGCCAACTTAAACCGTCTTGTCTGGCGATCAATGTTTGGATTAAACAAGCGCTTCTGCGTAGGCTCAACAGAGCGACTCAAAAATGGCAAAATATGTATGCGACTTTGTTTCGTTGGCATCAATGTTGAACGTTGGCAACGAGCAGCGAACAGCGAACAACGAACGAAGCTGCCTGGCATCAAGCTGTCAAGCATTTAAGCCGCCCACCATCAGCCAACTGTCTGACAGTGGCACTCTGGCGGTCATTTAATCACAGTATTAACTCTTTTGCTGAGCCGCTGTCAGTCTTGTCTCATTTTTGTTGCACGGATAGCTGGGGAAGGGTAGGGGGCGGAGGGAACGTTATAAATACTACTGTCTTCCAACTGTCAAGTTGGTCTAAGTTTTGAGCACAAAATACAAAATACAAAGCCGACTTGACAGCTGAACGGTCTCCCTGGCTCTCTGTTCAACCCGCCTCTATGCGATGTTGATGTTGATGTTGATGATTATTATGTATTTTGTATTTTTGTATTTTCGTATTTTTGTATTTGAGCTTGTTGTGAGTGAGAGAGATAGATACTCATGTGCCTGTGCATTCGTTTAGGCTTTTGAACGCTTAGGCCGACTTATGCTGGACTTAAGGCGAGTGGCGAGCAAAAGCCAACAGTTGGACAGCTGAAGACGCCTCAACTCGACTTTGGCGACGTCGGCGGCAAAACTTGAAATGAATTCGGACGCGCTTCGTATAATGAAAACGAAACGAGTCGCCCGCTCCACACACACACACACACACACACACACACACTAGTAGAAAGAGAAACAGACAAAAGAAACAGTAAAAAATCCCCAACAATCCCCGACACAAGAATAAAAACGTCAAAAGTGATTTTGCGCTTTGGTCAGCAGTAAAGTAAAATCAAAAAGTGCCGCCACCGCCGCCATCAGCACCTCCAATGAGAGGTCCCTCCTTCCCCTTCCCCACCCCCACACCCCCCTTCTAGGCTGCTCACTTAAGCACACCCATTTACTGAAACTACTGTCCACCGTTAACTGTTTTGTACAAGCTGACAAGCTTTTGGGCGCTTGGGGGATTTTGACATTTAATTTTTGTTCGCTTTGTCATTTTTTTGTGCTTTGCCTTTTCGCTCTTTTTTTGGTCATTTTGGCACGTACTTTTTCAGTGTCAAAAAGTAAGCATGAAGAAGCCCAGCAAAAAAATGTTATATAGCTGTCCACACTTTAACCCATGCGTTGCCAATTTTTCGCAACGGCAAACGAGCTAACAAATAATTACACATTTTTCCATGTTTGTCAAATTTAAATAAACATTGTTTTCCTAGGAAAAATATGTGTAAATAATTTATTATTATTATTTATTTATTGATGTCCTGCAGTCTTGCTTAAATATTGATGTGGCTACAAATGAAAATATTTGTGAGAAAAATAAAGAAAAATATTTCATTCATCTACTCTGATTGTTTTTCATTTAATATGTTTTCCGCTGTTTGCATGTCAAATGATTTTTTGTTTTTCAAATACTCTGACATATTTGAAATTCCGTCGGGATTAATCTTCATAGAGTTTGAAAACATACGAACAAATAAAATAATTAAACTTGCAGTTTGGCAATGTGCAATTGCTTCGACATCTGATCGATATTATTGCCATAATACCCTTTATCGAACAGCGTGTAAGTCGTGGGGTATTTAAGTGATTTATAGGCTTAATTTCAATCAGCTCTCATTAAATGGGTTAAGGCACCCATTTATTTTAATGCCAACATCCAGCAGAGCCAGAAAACAACAACAACAACAACAACAAAATGCACGCACGTTTTAATTTGTAGTGTTTTTGTTTTTGTTGTTGTTCTTTATGTTTTTTGCTTGGCTGTTTTTTATTTTGTGCTTTGTGCGGCGTGCAACGCGAAATTGTTTATAAATTATTGATTAAATGACAATGCGCTGTCAGAATTTGATTTATGGCCTGGGGAGCGGGCCACTTCGTTGGAGGCACGCAAGCAAATTGTGTGGGCACGAGAATACATTGAAAAATTGTTAAGCAAACAATAAACAATAAACAACAAACAATAAAAGATGGCCGCCACTGACGTCGCCGACGTCGTCCCCACGATTTATGATAGCAAATTATATGTGAAAGGGAGCACCACAAAATGCGTAGCTCCGACTTGCCCAACGACACCGAAATACATCGAACACTGGACCTGGTTGGACTGTGGCTAAGGCTGGCGCTGGATCTGGAGCTGGAGCTGCGAATGGGGCTTCGCTCTGGGGGCTACAGAATAAACAAAGTTTTATTAATTTATCATTGGACAACAGCCCAGGCGGCGGCAAAAAAGTGACATTAAGTCAGTCATCAATCAAAATTACGAAATGGTAAAAAACAACAACGGTGCAATAAATAAACGATAAAAGCTCCATTTCATCCATTTCATACTTGGAGCCGAACGAACGTCGAGTTGAGGATTTTCAATGGCTTTTCAATTAACGACGGCAGCTATTTCTCTTCAGTTTTTTCCAGTTTTTTCTTTTTTGAAAGGGGATAACAGGCTTCCGGCGCTCTTTGAGTTGGTGGACTAAACGCCGCTGCCTGGGCTCCCCATCTTATCTGTCTTATCCATTTTAATGTTAAAAGACCTTGATTTTATTAGTTTACTTTGTCTTTTCTTTAAAGCCATTGTATTCTTTGAACTGCCCATTAGCAGACTTTGGCAGATACCTACATTTTAGTAGGTCAATAGATTGTGCATATAAACAAGATATCTAGGCAACAAATATGTTAGAATGCTCTGGTAGAGAGGGCTCGACTAGCAAATCCTCTGAACCCAACATAAACATAGATCTAGCTGATATGTGGTTGAGATAATACAAGTTAGATTGCTTAAGTGGATTAATCTAGGACATATTTTTAGTGAAATTTTCACAGTTGATCAAAATTTTGTCTGGGTATACTATATACAATAATTTGTTAGTTACATCCTTATGTTTTATATTTATCGAAAATAGATTTATAATTATATTTATATTTTCCTTGACTAATCAATATTATATCACATTTCAATAAGTTGATTAATGTTTAAAATATAAATGCTAAACTGGAAAAAAAATTAAAAAATGTGTGTGGTTATAGCTATATCTTTACAATTGAAATGATACATCGACTTATATCGATACTCGTAAAACGTAGGCAGTTGTTGAATACGATGAATAACTTATATTCAAAATATGAATTCTTTAGCTTTTATAGTATCTGAGATCGACTTATTCATAGAGAGGGACGTGGCTGAAACGACTCGGTTCCTGAAGCTGATCGGGAATATATGTATATAATTTATGGAGTTACATGCCTTTGCACAACTTTAAACTGTTCAGTGTATAATGCGGAACTTGTTGTAAACGCTTTTTCAAACTATTGCAGCTAAGTACACACGAAGCTGAAGTTTGTTTGCACACTTAACAGAAACTTCTTTGAACCAATATTGGGTGGAGCCGCGCAAGAAAAAGACAGAGATAGAGAGAGAGAGAGAGAGAAAGAGAGAGAGAGAGGTTAAATAGAAGTTGTAATCACGATTAGATTTACAACCCGCAGCCGCACAAATCATCTGACATGGCCCAAGAGGTGTAAATACCCCGGATTATGCTGCCTATGAGTGCTACTGGTTCTGGGCAAACAAAACGACGCTCAGCCACTTTCAAAACCCAATTCGTTTTTTATTTCTGCCTTTTTTTGGACAATCCAACCAAGCAGCGAACTGTGCAAATATTTGCCAAGCATTCATCGAGCCCAGCAGCAATGTTGAGTCGACTATCTGCAGTGTTTATCAAGTGTAACACGCTGTTTATTTGTTTTCCGACACTCCAAAGCTGATTGCCTGTTCTCTCAACTCTATCTCTATTTGACTATGGAAACGTATGATACAACAAGCCGACTGATTTATATAGCGGCAATCTGCATCTGGTGTTAGCGTAATATCCAGTTTTCACTTTTACCAACTGCCAGTCGGCCGATACTTGTTTAAACAAATGGATATAAATCTGGATGTCAGGCGATGTCGTCTGTCTTTGATTTACACCATATAATGCGAATTTTTCTCGTGCTTAACAGACTTAATGTCTGTTTATAAGACTGTTTCAGACAGCAAATGCCGCACTCCGCTCCCCGCTCCCCTTTCCCCTCTCCCGCAACCCACTCATCGTTTAACGAATGGGCAACTTGCGCTGACATCGAGAATTTCACAGTGCTCGTCGCTGGGTGTTGCGCTATAAAATATATCATATTTGCACATATATAAAACAATCTGATTTATTGCATTTTGATAACCTCTTGGCTGTCCCTTTCTCACCTCCATCTCTATCCCACTCTACGTCCCTCTCTTGCGCTCACTCCTACGCGGCTAGTCGAGCGGAACAGCTCCGAATGAATGTGCAAAATGCCAGCTATAATTGCGACGATAATTTATGGTTCGCTCTTATACTTCAGATTTATAGACGCTAGTACACACACACACATCAATGACTGTGGGTATGTGTGTGTGTGAATGAGTGACTTTAACGATTTTGTTTACAATAGCTTCATTGGCAGATCAAATTTGAATTCATAATTAAAAGCTGGAAGATGGAATCATTGTACAGGAAGTATTGCATTGGAAGCTCAACAACTTTGCAGTGATTGATTCTATATAGATTCTATATAGTAATGACGAAATCGATTGCTTGTCAAGATCACCTTATCTAAGGGCCTCATAGGGAGGCCGAACAAGTCGAGACAGCTCGACTAGCAGATGTGCTAAGCCCAATGGTGAAATATATAATACATATTGGTTTTATCAATATGAATATATAAACCAAAACCCATATTTATCCAATGGATAAATAAATACTATATTTATTAGTTTTATCAATCCGAAAATACATGTTGGCTGACAAATCATTGTGTCTTATTCGATCATAATGTAATTAATAAATACTATATTGTACTTTCTCTCTTTCAATCGGAAATCGATTGTATCGATATGAGTTATCGATCAAATTTGATTATTTTATTTTCTGACTTGCATTTCTTTACTATAACAGTTATTATTCAAGTTGTACTTATAAGTGAAGTATATATTTAAACATTCTTAATTATTTATTCGATTTTTTCCCAAGCTGTGCTATTGTTCTAAGTTGCTTGCGAAATGGGAATTTAATGGTATTTATTTAATTTTATTAGTCATAGCATTATCATGACACTGGATTTCATTGTTGCCCCTTGCTCATGGAATTTAACCTTGTGGCACGTGTACAAACAGCAGTCTATTGCAGATTGCGTCAAGTGTCGCCTGGTTGAGCTCATCCTACATTTGTTGGATTTGTTGGGGCTGATGTTACGAGTCTCTCCAAATTTGTTCTGCAAATATTTTGAGGTAAAAATGACTAAATATTAAGTCAACACACGTTGGCCGAGACAATGATAAGTGTTCACTAAACCTGCTAAATATATGGGTAAATAAGTTTAAGATCTGTTTGATATGTGATTATTCAAATTCAACAACAATTTACGTTATTTATGCAATGCGAAAGTTTACTTACAAATAAAACAACTTTGGTTTTCTCAGTTGTCTCTTGCCTTTTGCATATCTTTGTTGAATTTTCATAGCTCACATTTGACGTTTACTAATATCACAAATAGGCCTAAAACGATTTGTTTATAAAAATGTCATTTTATCTCATTTTAACGAACTGTTTATATATAAAGCAAATATTGATTTTTGTTGGCTCTTTATTACGCACATTTTACTAAGCCGAAAAGACGATACTATTTTAAATCGCAAATAGTCGTAATATTTGTATTAAATATACAAATTTCGTATTAGCTAATTTATGGCTTGTTGTTAATAATAAAAATAAATTTGTTGTTCGATTTTGTGCCCGGGAATGCGCACAAGTCATTTAGTTTAGGATAAACCAAATATTATGCTGTTACTTTGAATGATGTCAAATAGACCAACAGTGAGCTGAAAAATCATTTGCCCAGCTAATTAACACACACACGCGAAAGTTCATTAAAGCACTCAAGCAGGCAGCCGTCCGTCCGTCCGTCCATCCGTCCGTCTATCCGTCCATCCGTTCAAGCAAAGAGCCAACGTGTCCCACTCGAGATGGTCATGTCAAATTTGAATAGAAAAAATGATTTTGACATGCTAGCAAAGAGATGGAGAGAGGGGCAGGGGCAGGGGAAGGGCCAGGGACAGAGCCAGGGTGGTGAGGGGGAAGGCCAAAAACATAAAGAGCCGACAACAAAGCAGACAACCGCACTAACGTGACTCTTTGGCTAAGCAAGGCAAATTGTGTTAATCAACACGAGGGCAATACACAAAATGCTTTTGCATGGCTGTCAATCAAAGGCGGTGTGGCTCACTGTGCGCCGTTCAAGGCGTGAACATGAACGTGAACACTGAACCGTGAACCATGAACCGTGAACCAAACACACACACAAACACCAACACACACACTCACAGATAGTAATAGCAAACTGACAAATAGTTAACGCTAAGCGGGGGTTAAATTGCCGTTGATAATGACAGCTGAATAATTTTTATGGTACATCATCAAAACAATTTCACGCTACACTTGAACTGAACACAACTGCAGAGATACATTTGTATATAGATACGAATACGACTGTGCACTCACAGATACAAATTGATGGTGCGTGTGTGCGTTGGCGTCGCATAAATTAAATGTAATGTGACATTTTTACAAAATGCGCTCATTTCTCAACATATCCGGCTGAAAGGAAAATCGACAACACACACAAACAAGGAAAACACAAAAAAACACAAAAAACACAAAAAAACAGATAAAAAGATATATAAAGAAACTGTGAAGAGATGCGACAAAATGAAACGCATAAATTCTCATATGTGGCGAGCGAAATATTTCGCCTTAAATTAGCCTCAATTAAATGTTAATGCATTTTGACATTTCTGCTGTCGCCCTGGCAGTGAGTGCCCCTCTCCCTCTCCCTCTCCCTCTTGGCTTAGCCTCAGCCAGCTTAAGCATGAATATATAAATACACTCATGAATAAGTTGGAGACCACTCAGACGTTGTGTCGTGGATTTGTCACACTCACATCACAAGTGTGCGGCATTCGTCGGCATTCAACAAAAATGAATTATGATTTGCCGCGTGAATATCTGAGTATCTGAGTATCTGTAGCTGTATCTGCATCAGTATCTGTATCTGTATCTGTATCTATGTATCTGCATAATGCAAAGAGCAATTAGCGCTGATGTAGCCTCAGCAGCTGCATCTTCATTTATCATATAATTCTGCTGCTGCCACTTGCTCCTCACACTCGTAGTTTATGGCTGAAATTATGTTGGCAAATATATTTTGCAAATGACTTAATGACTGAACTCAACCGTCAGCATTTCTCGGCATCTAGGTTTGCTACTGCATACTTGACTTCCATCGCATTATTAAATTATGATGACAATTTAGCATTATTATATATATTCTTGTGCAACGAAATAAATCTTGACAACATTGTTTTTATACCGGGAATACTTTGGGAATGGGAAAGACGCGTAAAATGAAGGTTTGTAATGGATTCTAAAAGGCAACCGGAGAAGTCTGCGGCCTGAAAGTATATATATTCTTGATCAGCATCAGCAGTCATGACGATTTAGCCAGGTCCGTCATTATGAACAGGCCTTTCTCAGAGACTATATCGTCTATCATAAACAGATCAAGTTTATTTCATTTTATCAATATTCAGTTATTGATAATAGCAATAGCAATATATAAAATTTGATCTAGCCCTTCAAGTGATATATAATATACATTTGGACAGACAATGTAAATGTAATATTATATTAATTATATATTTTATAAACATTTCTTAAATAATAACATTAATAATTCCATAAATAAATGTACAAATAGTATGATTATATAATTAGCGCACTTCTCTTTTCCACTGTGTAACCGTTTTGTATCAAATGGAATTATTCAATCGTTAAAAAGTCTAGCTTAGCCCAAAATATCTCAGTTGTCAGAGTGAACGGGTTCAAGGATACCCCTATAATAACAAGAGCAACTACAACGTCTTTTGGTTAACCTCAGAGCAATCTTGAAAATAACATGCTTGACACATCGGACCTCAACATCTGCCAGCTCGCATCTGCAACTGTGTGCCTGAGTTTTACCTGCATTGAGTATATATATATATATATATGTCTACCTTTTTATTACAAAATTTGCGTAGTCGTCCTTTGGGTTTGTGCTTGGCTCCCCTCCGGTTGCGGTTGTCCTTTTTGCCGTTTGCACACTCGCTCGACTGGTCGGCCGCATGTCATCGTTAGTGTCTGCTTTCGGCAGGGATTTGTAATATTATGCTGTCAAGTCGAACATGCCCACTGACAGTTACCAACTGTCTGACGGGCGGACGCTTGACTTGAGTGTGTAAGCCGACATCGGGTTACACACACCCCTCATCCGCAAGCGCAATCGCAAACGCAATCGCAATCGGACTGGAAATGGGAATGGGACTGGATCTGGGCATGGGCAGAGGCATGGGCAACGGTGTGAGCGGTATTCGGGTTTAGGGCGGACTGCCAATTACACTTTTGACGCCAGGCAACGTGTGCACAGACAGGCAGGGGCGTCGACAGCATCGTCCTGATACTCCTCCTTCCCATTCCCATTCACATTCACATTGTCTCAGCCACACAGCGTAGTCCTTGGTCGCTGTCGGTTTGATGCTAACAAATAATGACATGGCAATTTGCAGATTTCACAGCATGCCAGCCCAAAGCTTGTAAATAGTCGCATATATTCCACTCGAACATTTTGCCAGTCAAGCGTCAAGTCAACTCAACTTAACAAAGTCAATTCAAAGCGCGGCGACTGCAAGTTTGTTTAGCGACCAACTTGGGTTTGGGGCAACTACCCAGCGCTATCCTGTGCTGTCCTGCTCAGTTCTTTTCTGCTATCAGTGTCAAGTCAAGGTGCTTTGCTGCCGATCCCCCGCGGAGGACCGCCTGCCAATGTCAGTTAGCTGAAAGTCCTGTCCAAGTCCTCGCCTCGCCACAGCCAGCACGCTGTGACCCCAGAGAAATTCAATTGCGAGCATGGGTTAAAAGCTTGCCAAACTGACAGCAGCTCGACCCGTATCCGCACCCCGCTCAACTCTCCACATGCCACTGCCGCTGCCACTGCCCCCAGCTACCCGTTTGCCCCTTGGTGGTCTGGCATTCGGGTGAGGACCTCCTGCGTGTTCGCTGTCAAATTTCCTTGTCTCTCCGCACAGGCCTCTATATGTCAGCCCTTCCCCGCCTGTCTGCCTGTGTCTCTCTGTGTGTGTGTCTCTCTGTGTGTGTGTGTGTGTGTGTGTGCCTTTGGCTGAACTCAAGCAAAACCTTGGCCAGTAGACATTTTTCTCGACTTGTGCAGCTGTCATGCGATTAAGTCATTAACTTGCAGATTGAATATTTTACATTTATATTTAGTTTTATTCTTGGCAAAATCCAAAAGATTCGCCTTTCGCTTCCAGAGCTCTTTTTGATTTGATGAAGGTATTATTTGGCCTGTATAATTACTCATGAAATAAATACCTTCTCGTAATCAAGAGGAGCGATTGTATGTTTAATAGCAAATCACTTAAGCAGTCATTTTCGAGTTCATTAAATACATTTGTATTCCTGATAAGTATCAGTTAACCCAACAACAATTTTTCAATCAACAAATTTTTTACACAATTCGGTTTTTTCCTTGCAATACATGTTGCATCATTTTACATTTTAAAATGGTTTTCAATTTTTTCTTTTTCATTTTAAACCTTTTTTTTAAGTTATTCAAAATCCTTTTCAATATTTTTGAGCTGCTTAGTTGACATTACATAAAAAAGAGCAGATACATTTTTAGCAAGACGTAACTAGGTGCTCTGTAATTCCCTAAATAGCTCGCAGTAAAAGTATATATATAGATGTATATAGACGTACATAGATGTATATAGATGTATATATCTCTCTGCCCCGGGGTGTTATTTAATTGCTTGTATAACATATACTCGAACATGTCTAATGAAAAGTCTACAGCTTGTCACTGGATAGTTGCAACTTCAGCGCACTTCCATCAAAATTGATAGCTAGCCAACTGTCACTGGATGTTGCATGCCCCATAAAAATGCATTACGATTAGGCATTGGCCCGACTGTCAACTGTTGCATAGTTTACCGAGCTTATAATCAATTAGCTTGTGTGGAAATCACATAAATTGATGTAACATTAAACGGGTCGCCGTTGCCAGTGTTGGGAGCTGGAACTGGCCATGGTTATGGCCAACATTTCTCAAATTTTACGAGCTTTTACGCTTTTCAAATTGATAGAAACATTTGCTAAGCTGCCAGCGCGTTAAGCAAAACGTGTTTCGCCAAAGAGCGCCGACTGCTTGCCGATCGTCCCCGTTCTTCCCCAAACCCGAATCCCATCGGATTCGGTTGCGGATTCGGTTTGTAGACCGAACCGGATCGCCCTGGCGACGTCTTTGAGAATTTATTGCACTTCCTCTTGCATATAATTTTGAAATTAAGTGTTGCTTCATGTAAATTGATACATTCGCAGCTCCGTTTGTCGGCTGATGTGGCCATTTGAGCGAAGATTTGCATTCACCCATTTAACGCTCGCATCTTGTAGTCTTTTTACTGCATACCTGATCACCGATTAGACTAGGCAATTTTAGAGTGCAGCATTTAATATATATATTACACATGCCATAAACTATGACCGACTCCAATAGCACATAAATATATTTGCCATTTAAATGTGGGTTTAACAATTAGCAATACAATCGTTAAGCAAACTGAGCGTGGGCATTAGTTACGCACGCTGCTGCTATTCCTGATCTCTCAATTGATATTCAAACAAACTTTTGAATGCTCTATTCTGTGGATACTCTACTCACAGCTGTTAAATAAGTTTAAATTTCGTTTTGGTTCAACAAAAATCGTTTTTCTTATTCGATGTTAATAAATTGTTTACATTTGATCAATAATTTGTTAGAGTATATTATATATCAATCTGCCAGCTTTAGCCTTCTCAAATCGATTGTTATCGATAAACGCAAAACTGTTATCGAATAAATGAAATAAACTTAACTAGAATGAAAACTTTTATTCCACATTTATAATTTCTGGCTCTAGAGGTACATGTAAATTAAATATAATAATATAATAATAATAATAGTAAGAACCGTTATATATCTAAATTAATCTGCTCTATATATACTTATTTTCGCTGCTTGAAATAATTGTTCTTTGTTGTTTTATTTAAGTTGCTTTGAGCTTTAGCTAAACTTAAAGTTTTCATATTTATTACGACTGTCTTTCATTCATTAAATTTCTTCTCGCTTACTTTTTGTGCAAAGAGCACCTCCCCACCCTCTCCCTCCGCTTGCTGACAGTCGTTTCCTGCCGCAGGACACTGTCTGCCAGCGCTGTGTCTCGCTCCTTCCCTTCTTCCCCTCTTCCGTAACATCAGGTCCTCGCTTAGCTGACGGCTCATTAGCATGTGTGCGTGGCTCTCTGCTGGTGTCCTCCTCTCAGCTCCTCTTGGGCTGTCAGCTCTGCCGCTCGCTGTGCCATTAATTTTGCCAGCCAGCGAGCATAAAGTGAGATAGAGAGAGAGAGAGAGAGAGAGAGATATAGAGCGAGAGAGAGAGCTGGAAAAAACTAACCTAACCTGCAGTGTAATGCGTTGTATTGTTCACGCAAAATTTATTTCCGCTGCGTCATGAACATCCTGCTGTCGTCGCTGATGTGTGGATGTGTTGTTGTTGTTGCTGCTGCTGTTGTTGCTGCTGCTGCTGTTGTTGTTGCTGCTGCTTTTGTTGTTAATTTACGTAATAAATACGCTTGAAAATTTTGCACGCACATGCAAAATGAATTACGTCGCTTGACGTTGGCGCAGTGGCAATAGCAACAACAGCAACAGCAGCAGCAGCAACAACGACAGCAGCAACTTAACTGTCACTTGTCACAGGAACGTTTCGTTGGGGGCCCTTGGCAGCATGTCCTGGCAGAGCCGACATCCTCGTCCTCCTCGTCCTCCTTGTCCTGGTCGTCGTCTCTCACATGTCAACGCGCGTCGCTTTGCTTGGCATTTTTGTGATGTGAAATGAAGCAACGAGGCGACAGCCAAGAAGGGAGTTGTTGCTGGCTGCAGCACCAACAGCAGCAGCACCAACAGCAGCAGCAGCAGCAGCATAAAATGAATTACTCGCGTGAACAACAAAAACTGTCAGAGTGCTGTCAGCTAGGCTGGCGCAAGGGCGTGTTGCAGTCGCCGTCGCACATGTTGTTGTTGTTGTTGCATGTTGAGGTGTCAGCGCAACGCATTTGAAATGCTCACAACACACACGCACACACACAGACACACACGCACAGAACACACAGAGAACAGTTGACAGGCAACAGTCAGTCAGTTGAACGCCGACAACAACAACAATGACACGCCAGCAACATGGCCACGGCTAGCAGCAACATGTTGCCCAGCCATAATGCGTCGCTCTTGTGGCACACTCCTCGAGTGATTATCTTACCTAAATTGCTTGTAGCAATCCACCAAATGTGACGTCTCCGCCTCCCCCTCTCACTCGCCCCCCACTCCACCCTCTCTCTCTTTTTGCCGCTGTCGCAATTTCCATTTTCGCACTCCATTATAAAGTAATTTTTTTACATTACTTATGCCTGTCAACGTCTGCTTTGACTGCTTTTTCCTGTTTCCGCAGCAACGCCTCGTTTTCCTTTTCATCATCAGTTCTGCTACTTCTGCTCGTCCTCGCGTATCCTGCTTGCTGCTCGACAAAGATTAATATGTTGCTGCCGCTGTGCCCGTTCTCCTGGCCCCAGCAGCAGCAGCAGCAACTCCAACACCAACCCCAACTCCAGCTCCGGCTTCAGCTGCCAAGCTCAAGCTCCGCGTGTGTGACAGTTTGCAAATGTGATTGACAACTGACACTGCCATATAAATTCAAAGCTTTCACAGAGTGAGAGAGATACAGAAAGAGAGGGGGGAAGGAGAAAGAGACAGACACATGGCAAGCAAACGCGTTGACAGTCTACACAACACATTGCAACTGCATGGGGCACGAGACGCCTTCAGAGGCTTGACAAGCCCGCAAACTGGCAAAAACCGACTGAATGACTGAGTGACGAGCTGACTGATGGGCGGTACAACTCTGACTGACGACGACTGATGGACGGATGGATGGATGGATGGATGGGGGCTGTGTTGAGCCATCAAGCGAACACTTCAGCTGCAAAACAAGAATGGAAAGCAATTACAGCGAGCAACTCTCCTAATGGCTACGGCTGCCTGCGATTAACTATGCACAAGATTATACTAGCTTAAATTAAGAGTACATGACACAACATGGCTACAGATTACTCAAATGATCTCCACTTCAACTGTGCTTGATGTGCCGCACTTCAGTCGGATTATTCATTTAATATTTAATATTCATTTATACCCAGAACCCATTCAAAATGTGAGAAGGTGTTTAACAAAGTTGTGCCAAATTATGTTACAGGCAGCAAAAAGCAACTCTGACAACATAAAATATACATATATATATATATATATGTATATATATTCACCATCAGCATGAATATCCGAGTTTGTCCATCTATCTGAGCCAAACTCGGAGACTATAAGAGCTGAAGACGTATTTGGAATACAATTGAATGCAAATCAAGTTTATTTTATTCTATCGATAGCTTACACCATTTCGGGAATATTGATACACAATCCCAAATGCAAAGTCAAAGTTCCATTAGATGCATAATATATACAAACATATTTTTGATAAACTGCAAAAATGTGTTTAAGATTGCAAAATTTATTTTAATATTGGGCAAACTGAAATTAGCCAACCAATTATGTATTTATCAGCTGTGTGCAGAGTATCGGCTAGTCGAGTTCTCTCGACTAGAGCATTCCATCTTGTTTTAACTTAATCAGACTTCAGAGTCAGAACTCAACTTTTGACTTTGAAGAAAGGCCTTGATTAAGAGTCAAATTCAAAATGAACAAGAGAAGCCAGAAAAAATGTGCTTGCTCAAACTTAGAAAGTATTCCAAAACTCAGATAAAGAATGTCTGCAAACTGAAGAAATCATAGAAAGTATTCATCAATTTAGATAAGACATATCTGCAAGCTGAGCAATATTATAGGTAATTTTGCCCAACTATTTAATAAAAATACTTAAACTATTTAACAATTTAACAAAATTTTATTTTATACAGAAAAATCCATTTTCCATATAGAAAACTATTTAACCTGACTTTTTCTACTTCTAGATAATGTAAGGCATTTTGAAAAAAGTAAAGATTGTAAGTGATCAATTAATATAATTTAACTTATAAGAAAGACTGATATTCGTATTGATTTATATACATATATATATATACATATATATTTATTTTATATATTTTTAAATTATATATCTTATGATTTACGTAACCAACTTTAAGTCCGTTAAGTTAGTCTTTTATATACAAATCTAGTAAAATTACCCATTAGCAATCTGTCGAGTAAAAGGACAATCAAATATATAGCATATACGCTAATCAGATATGGGAACATTAACTATTAGCATATTTTGCAGCTACAATCCCCAATTAATTATTTTGCAATTAAGAGTGGAAGTTGTTGTCATTAGATGGAAATCATTTGTTTGATGAGAGGCAGTAGCCAAGTCGATTGCTCGACTCATTGTGAGACTTGTGTGTTTAGCTGCTTCCTGTGGCTCTCTGGATTATTCCCACATGTGAGGCAGCTCTATGCATACAATAATTCCAATTATCATGACCACTTCCGCTGCCCGAGGCAAACTCAAATTACAAACTAATTGCTATTTAGGGTTCCCTTCTGCATTTTCTGTTTTTTCCCTTTCTTTTTATTTATTTAGCTATTATTCGGACATCGGGCATAACTGCTGACACGGCCAGCACGATAATAGACTCATCAGGCAACTGGCAGCGGGCAGCGGGCAACGGGCAACGGGCAACTCGTCATCATCATTATTATCAGCAAGAGCAAGAGCGGGGAGCGGGGAGCACTGCAGGTAGCTGTGGCATCATCAGGCAACTGGGAGCTCAACCTGTCGCTCGTGCTGACGACAAATGTGTTGGGCGGCAAACGGAAGTGACGCGACACAAATCCCTGAAAGAAAAGCTGAGGCCGAAGAAAAAGAATTGATTATTAATGTTGAGGCCGTGCAGCAAAGTAAAACTAATAAATTGATGTTGATCAGCTGCTGGCTGGCACCGAACGCGCTGCTCCTCGAGCTCCTCGAGCGATGACAATGACAAAATCAACGAAGCTGACAATGATGAAAGTGACAACGACAATGGCATTGAATGACAAGCCAACTAACCAGTCAGCCAGCCAGGATGGGACACATGGTGGCACATTGGGTTAGTGGCAAGTGGCAGCTGCTGCTCTCTCTCTCTCTCGCTCTCGGCGTGACTTGTTAACCGGGCATCAACAGCAATTTGGCTCCGTCGCTTTGTTTATTCAATCTTCAATGATGGAACCAGAGGCAACTCGGCTGCCTCGCACAGAGTTTGTGTGTCCATCAATTAACCAGTTGTGCTGAGGCACAACTTTGATTTGCTTTTTTATGTTCCTCATCATTTGTTTAGCATATATAATTTATTATATTGTTGCTGACCTCTTTTCGGTAGCTTCAACATATTTAAATTTATTAGTTTTTTATACTCTAACTCAAAGGGCATAAAAATATATTTCTTTCAGTCCAGAGATTTAAGACTATATAATTTAAGAATATATAATCGTTAGCGTTAGACAAAGTGGTTTTATTGTGAAATTATCAACATCAAATTGATCGGCTGGTAAATTGATAACATTGATAAATGCAAATCGATAAAACCATATATCTCTCACAATTTTGAAGCTAGAGTTGCCTAAGTTGGAGGGTAAATTGCTGGAGACATCATTCAAAGATCGGCATATGAAAATACTTTTTGAAAATCACATTTATTAATGTTGACCTGCTCCAAGAAGCACTTTTTAAGGAATAATTTTTCAACTTTGGATCTAGTATTAATCTATGGGCCTTGAAATAGAATCCCTGATACTTTTCTATATAAATTTAAATTTTTCTATATAAATCTGATCACATTTTGCAAAGCTTTGGAAATGATTCTCCCATTCCCCCAAGCACTTTTTGAGAGGTTTAATTTAAAATATGATTGTTTCAGAAATGCATTTCAATTCGAAGCATTTTATGGGATGAAATATGGATATGTATTTGTCGACTTTAATTGTTGCTGATCTAAAAACCCGAATATCTGATTGCTTTTGACAAAGCACTCTGAAATTTCTTGGCTCTTACAAAGGCTATCAGATTTGTGGAGCTATTGAATAAATTTCTAAGAGAGCAAGAATGCATTGTCAATGGCATAGTCACTATCCGGGATACAATAAGCTATAGCCAGAATCCAAATATACTTTCTGCTATAAATAAACCTAATTGTATGCTCGTGTGTGCCTCTAAGTCCTAAGTTAGTCAGTCAGTCTTTCAGCTGTCCGTGAGTCGAGCTATCAGGCATTCAATCATTCACTCACTGCGACTGTTGTCACTCACTCAGACTTGAGTTGCATGTGGCAGGGGCACGTTGCACTTTGCACGATTCGTGCTACGCTTCAATGAAAACAAACTGATATTTGCCCGACACTTGAGATTGATTGTCATCCATCAAGAGAGCTGCCTCCTCTGCTCTGCTCTCCCCTCACCAAACCTCGCCTGTCGCCGGTGTGATTGAAGTGATTGAAG
The DNA here is from genome assembly GCA_035043295.1 of Drosophila sordidapex. Lineage (NCBI taxonomy): Eukaryota > Metazoa > Arthropoda > Insecta > Diptera > Drosophilidae > Drosophila > Drosophila sordidapex. The sequence goes on along the minus strand of JAWNNA010001201.1, from coordinate 1,005,971 downwards.
TGATTGAAGGACAAGGATGAGCTCTTTGCATTTGCATTTCGAATTTACATGTAAATTCCCTGAAAACATTGCACGTTAGCCTCAGCTAATATTCAATTACAAACCTGAAGGTTGTCCACGCCTGTTCCAGTTCCTGCTCCAGCTCCTGCTGCTGTACCAGTTTCCCCAGTTCCATGTTGCGGTGACCACAGAAGTCGTTGGTTGGCTTTCACACTCGACACCTGATGAGCCGGCAGCCTGTGAGTGGAGACGTCTCCATTACCCAGCAGCTGTTGCCTTAACAGGCAAACTGATTGACATCCTCAAGATCATATTTGGCTTGGCTCAGATGACCGCAGAGGCTGAAGACGCAGATTGTGGCAGCAGTATTCGAAAATTACGTATGTCATCGGCCAAGACTTGGCTACACTGAGAAAAATAATAAGAGATACTCTTGAAACTTTACTATACTAATTATGTTATTTTAGAGAAAACGAAGCTCTAAACTAAATCATTTCATTATTTAAATTTATAACTTATGCATCATATTCAAATTAACCAAAAAAATTTAATTTGCTCTTTCTGAAAATCAGTTCCAGTTCAGATAAAAAATGTCCACACATAAAAATTATATGGGAGTTACTTTTTTCTGAATTTTATAAAGATAGTTTTGAAGCACTTTTTATGGGACATTGGGTTTCCTAATTTCAAAAATATGATTTCTAAATTTAGATAAGCAAATAAATAAATAAACAATATCCGTTTCGATTTCTGATTCTCAAAAAAATTTAGATTTTCTGAATCTTAGCACAAAGCACTCAATACATATATTTATCTTAGTCTATTCCGGTTTAGTTTGTGAATTTAAATGGCTTAATTATAATATACATATTATACATAATAAAAGTTATTAATTGAAAAATTAATAATAATAATAAATAAATTTTAGTGGCATATTTGTTTATTTTCTTGGCATTGTTCGAATTTTGATTGTGGTCTGTGGCAAAGGCGCTTTTTTCTTGCGGTTGTTTACAATTTATAAAAAACTACAATTCGACTTCATCCTCACGAGAAGCTGGTTATGTCCTTGGTCTGTGGTTAAGTTCATTTAAAAATATGCATAACAATTATATTCTGTGGTTAAATGCATTTAATAATATTTCGCTGGAAACAGATCAAGTTTTTTTTCTTATTTTTTATATATGTTCACAACGCCCTTTACTCACTCAGCTGTGGAGTTTGAAATTATTAAACTTATGTGCACTTTCTGATTTTATGAACTTATAATTCTAAATTTATATATGCAATTATTAATCTTATATTTATTTCTGATTTAGTGAACTTATGCTTTAATTTATTAAACGTATGTGCACTTTCTGATTTAATGAAGTTATATTATTATGTTTTTTGAGTACATTTCGAAGGTTGACTAAATGAAAATATTTGTGGTAAAAAAGTATTTTAGTTCCTTAAACAACGCACTAAACGCTTAAATACATGCAATTACTCTAATTTAGTTTGAAAAATGCACAGATCTCGCTCGTAAAGTAAATGCCCCGAAACCCGGGGCAAATATGTAAACACTTCTCAGAAGCCGACAGCTTTGGCTGGCTCGCCGATGGGAGAAGGGAGGGGGGCAGTCACAAGTAGCGCATAAAGAAATTGAATTCATTAAACATTAGCTTCCTGACACGATCGCTCGCCGTGGACCTTAAAACATTTAGTGTCGCAAGATGCAAATACATAAATTTTGTGGCCAGATCTCGAGTCGGCAACAGTTCTCCAGTTCTCCAGCTGAGCAGTTGTGCAGTCGTCTGCAGTCACTTTTAGTCGTCGCCGTGTCGGGCTAACAGAAGACATACACACGCGATAAAGAAATTCGATTAGGCATCAATTTTAAATGAGACGCATTTTCCCCCGCTGTCTTAGCCCCCGGCCCCTCTCTGCCCCGCACAACACTCCGGTGGCTGGCAGGCCGCCTGCTGCGGATGCCACGTAACCTGATATGGTGACACTCGTCGATGTTGCGACGTCGTCGTCGTCGTTGCCCCGGCTGCAATCTAATTTATGACTTAATTATCGGGCCATATTTAATGTGTCCAATAAACTAGTCTACAAAATTATACCAACACATCGTTGTTTAGGCTTGTTGGTCGTTGCTGCTGGTGCAACCCCCTGACTGTTCCCCTCCTCTGCTCTCTTGTGGCTTATTAGGCTTTTGCTTTATGCGTGGACGGGCAGAACGTGAATTCGCTTGCCCCACTCGAAGCTGATGCTGATGTTGATGTTGATGCTGTGGCCTCCTTTAGTTTTGCGGCCATCAATTTGCTTTTAAATGCAACAATTTGGTTGCCGCGCTCCACACTCCCCAGTCTGCGGTCTGTCTCTGGCCGACGTCATCGTCACCGCGTGCAGTCAACGTATTTGGGTTGGTCTTCGACCAAGTCACCAAGTCACCAAGACGCCAAGTTTTTTTCTTTGCGCCTTCAACTCCAACGAGTGGCTGAAGCAATAAAAATTTCGTGAAGTGGCAATAAAATTCCATTTAAAATGGCAGCGATTATGTCTCAACAGACCATTAAAGTCACTCAAATGACAACTACTACTTAGGCGCACTCACACACACACACGCACACTCGCACAACAGTTTTTGGATCGTCGATCGCGACATTTGATGTCGGCGCCGTGCCTCGCACAGTGGGACTCATTTAACGGCTCAAGTTTATTACCATGTTGCGTCGTTTTGGGGCGCGTCTCATTTTTTTTGTGGCAATGAATTTGTCGTTTGGAGAATTGCAACTGCAACTGCAACTGCCAACCAACTATTTATTATTTTTCAAAATAAGCTGCTTCCGCTTTCAGTTTTTGCTAATTGCAGCAGCCATTTATTTCAAAGAATTCGGTTTTAATGCTTAGCCTGAAATGTGTCACATAATTTAAGAGATATTCTCGACTCTATATATATACATATATATATATATTTGATTACCTTGCCTGTCCGTCGATGTACTCTTCTGCCTTTTAGTATGCGCGGCAAGGAAGTTGTCTTGATAACACTTTGGCATATATTTTTAAACCCTGAACCCATTAAAAAATGTGAAAAAGTGTGGAAGTGGCAGAAGATCGCCGTATCCAGAGTAGTCTCAAATTAGCCACTTCCGTCTTACTGACTGAACAAGTCGATAAAAGAGTTAGGCACATTAAATTTGGAATATATGTTCGCATATCCCATAGGCTGGTCAGGCTCATTTCTTTTTTATTGATAACTGCAGCCGTCTAGTGAATCGATACCACTAAAAATAAATATATTGCCTTCCAATGGATATGTAATAAATCCATACATATTATTTATCAACTATACAAATATTGTTTAGATCGGCGCAGATTAACTTTTGTTGTAGGCTTTATCGAGTAGACCATTTTAGCTTGATTCTATAAGCCAGATCGGCCCGGTATATAACACATCTTCTATAATAACTAAACGTTGAAAATTGTGTGGTTTTATGAAAAACCCTTTTGATCAGCCAGCTCAACCAAACTCAAAAATGTTTAAATAAAAAATTCTATATTATTTTTAAAATTAATAACACAAGTAACAATCGCAGCTAGATCTTAGAAACATAATTCATAATACCGTTCCGCATTTATTGTATATATTACTTAATGCACACGCAAGTAGGTTAAATATAATTTGTATTTTTATAAGGAAATAATAGAATAGAATAGAATGGAATAGAATAGATAAGAATAGAATAATAGAAAACAAGAAAGATATGGTATCTTAAGTTCATAGTCAGCCCGCAGAAATCGAATTAGAAATTACAAAAAAACTTACAGATTGTTCCTATGATTGCTATTTGATATAGTAGTCCCATATGTTAGAGGCATAAAGACCCTCATAACTGGTGAATTTTTGTTGTGATCTTATACATCTCATGAAACAAAAACAGTTCGTATTGTATAAGAACGTATCTTTCGATTGACTGTTTCTATTGCAACAGTAAAATTATGATTATATACCCTCTACATTCGTATAGATACATTTCCCATATGATAAGCCTACCCATCCGCTATATACTAATTTAATCGATGAACATTGCATAAGGCTACTAAGTGCTTAGCGATAAACATAAATTTTTCATCGTTCTGCGTTTTTCCAATGCGCTGTTGTGTTTAGCTTTAAAAACGCTGACTTTTCTTCATGCACAGGTTTTTTACACTGCTCATTTCCTGCTGACTTGGCCCTTTTTTATTCGTTGGCCATTAAGCTGTCTCATCGCATGCACCGAGCCAAGTGTGTGCGAGTGTGTGTGTGTGTGTAGGTGATTATGGCCAACTTCCTGAGCCATCATTTTCATGCACTTTTATGGCAAACAGCGTTTAGATAAGGACTTGCAACCGAAATCTCAACTGCTGTTTGGGAAAGGGAAGCAGCCTGTCAACTTTGTGTGTCTGGTATCAGTTTTCAAGGGATTTCAAAAATTGCTGTATAGATTTTGTGGCAAATGGAAATTTAATACAATTGGGTGAAAAGGACAGACAATGGAAATTCAATGCCATAATTTGGCTTTCAAGTGGCTACAACAAAAAGAAGAAAAACAACAACAACAACAACAAGAATTTGAAGGCAGCTCCTGTGAGGAGCGAAGTTGATCCTCATTAGTGGTCACATGTCAGACTGGGTCGCATTTGCTGTATAATTTTGTCATTCATCATTTTTCGCCCATTTCCATTATTTTATTTTTTTTTATTCTTTATACGCTGCATGCCACAGGACTCGTATTTCAGCCGCTGCACCCCTCCCTCTCACAAACACGCTCACAATCTTTCAACTCCTGTGACATGTGACAACAATGTAGCTCGTTGTCATTGTCATTGTTGTTGCTGTTGCTGGTAGCTGTTGCTGTGACACATTTCTTTTCCTGCTGTGTGTGTGGGAGCTCGAGGTGTGATTTTCAACAAGTTCGTTTTTGGCTCATGTGTGTGTGCCCTGGAAGTACCTTACTTTTTGTTGCTGTTTCTGTATTTGGTTTGCTTGTTTTTTTTTTGTCCAAGGCATTCTTTTCTCTGCAAGCCGTAAGCCGTGCGATATATCACGCCCTGACGACACTGACGGATGACTGACGCAACGCCAAAATGATGACGGAGTACCCCTAATGACAGCCAGAGCTGGTCAGCAACTGTCAACAAGTCCACGCAATGCTTACACATAAACACCTACTTAGCACAGCCTTCATACATATGTACAGGAAATTGAGGTTAATTGAGATGGCTTACGCATTCAGAACTATTCCCCCAAAAATATGTATTTTTAGAGTATGTTTTATTAGAAACATAAGTTCGTGAAAAATGTACTTACTCAATATGTTCAATTAACTGCTTCAGTTCATTACACAATGAAGTTATTAAAGCCACAATCCCACCGATTTTATAGCACAATTATTCACATTAACTGCTTCAGTTCATTACGCAATGAAGTTACTTTAGCCACAATACCAACGATTTTATAAGGTAATAAAAATAAGTAAGGTAATTAAATTTTTCCAGCTTTACTTCAGCTGTCATTATAATTATTATTGTATAATTGTCGATTGTTTCGTGTGCTCTTTTTGTAATATTTTTAATTCAAGTCAAGTCTGTTTCTTTTGTGTATTTTATACTCCGATATATTTCGACTAAGGTCGAAAATCGTATTTAATTTTAATTATTATACCAAAAAAGATAAATGGAGGCATTACCAAAAGTTTCTTTTTCTTTGATTGATATATGCTCTAATATAATAGATAAAATAATTCCATTGAACCAGGGCCATTTGATTAATAGTCAAAAAACAAATCTGATTTTTTTATAGTGCTGAAATATATTTCAGGCAGATGAGCAATGAAATTTGTATATTTTAATCATATCCAATAGATATTATTACAGTTCAGTCAATTACTATATCTCACTTACACCCTATTTGATATATGCATATGAGAAGTTCACCCTAATGTACAAATTTTGAGATAAACCATTCACATTAACACTGAGTATCTACTATCTAGCTGAAGGCCCTAAAAGATAAATAATACTTAAAGCTAATAGGAATTAAGTTCAAATATTTAGAAAAATGTTAATAAAACTAGAAATTAATTTGTTTAAAATTAAAAGAAAGTCAAACTTAAAAAACGAAAAGTAAAGTAAAGTAATTAAAAATATTAATTAAGTTAAAATTTAAGAAGTATAACTAAAATATTAAATATTTGGGTATATCTGTTATATAATTGTAACATTTACATTGGGAATCCCTGAAAAATAGCCCAATCAGACCAAAAGTATGACTGTTTAAGTTGTCATATTAGTAACGCTTACTTTTCAACATGTTTGGCACATTTCAAAATAGAGAGAAGCTCTCAACTGTTGAGTTGTTCCCCAAGGCTTCAGTAGCAGTTTGAGCTTCAGCTTCGGAGTTGTCATTGCCTGCTGTGCGACGTCGTTGCTGCCACTGCGTGTTGTGCTCTGTGGCAGCCAACTGACAGATAGACAATCCTTGGCAGTCGGGCAGGAAGTGCACGAGACAATGGATGGGGTAGCGGGCAGGAAGGCGGAGGGGCAGTGCGTAAGACGAGTAGCGGCACAAAAGTTTCTCCGGATTCTCGCAGCCTTTTGTGAGGCATTTTTTATTTATTTTTTATTTTTCTCTGTGACTCGGCTTGATGGTAATTGTGAGTGACAACGCCTTGATGCCTGATTATGATAAATGAATTGTTAAATTGAATTAGGTGTTGCCGCGCTGCTGTCACTCAAAGCCATCCTCACGAATGGCCCCTCGCCGCTCTCCGCTCGCCTCCTCTCTTCACTCTTTATTATTATTTATTTTTGCGCTGAGTTTTCTCAGCCTCTACACAAATTAAATTGCATGAAATTTGATATTTTTCAGGGTTGTCAGCGAGCAGCCAGCAAAGGGTTGACAGCCCGTTTTGAATGATTTGCCTGATGTCTGGTTTGGGTCTGGTTTTGGGTCTGTGGCAACACAGGATGCTCGGCTCTGCTCTGCTCTGCTCTGCTCTGACCTGCGATTGCCCTCGACAATTGATTGTTAGTCTCGAAAATTAGCTCAGGTTACCGTAATTACGGGCTCTTTGTGACACTTTGTTTATTTCTGCATAGTTGGGCTCGCTCCAATTGCCAAGAGTGCGCACCACTTTTATTTCGTTAAATATCATTTATATAGGGAATCAGTTGGGCATTTTTACAAACAGTTTCAACTAATAAGACACACGGTTAATAGTGCCTATGTATGTCGTAAGATATGCGAGATGCTTCTGCTTCGACTTCTATATTTCGCACTGAACAGCCCAGCACCGAAAAGTCTCCATTAATATCTACTTTGTAAGCATGGCAAAATCACTATTCATGATGAAATACTTTGAAATGCAAAAAGTTTCCATTTTAGTCATTTTTGTATGCGCTTTACAGACTCGATATACAACTCTGCAAGGATGAATATTGCTAGATAATGAATCATTTATATGCATTCAGAATGCATTCTGTAATGGAAAGTCAGTCACTTGTTCGCTGCTGGGTAGCGATAATTATGCTTATGGGCAATCATCGATTGCGAGATGCGTCGCCGACTTAGATAAACGACTGGAAGCTATTCATTTTCCAGTGTGCTCCAAATAAGGTTTGCTAAGTTATTGTCGCAAATACGTTGCACAGAAAGATGACACCCACACACACACACACATACCGATCCGATTGTTGCACACTGAGTCAGCTGAGAGAGTAAACAGAGTTGACACCGACAACTGAAACCGAAATTCAAAATGCATTCTTGTCAACACTGTCTGTGTACTCAAAATTGTTCACATATATACCCTGTACATATTCTAAATGGGCTATAGAGTTGTGCAAATGTGTAGATTTTAACATTTGTTTAGATTTTTATATATATAATATTTGTTAGCCAAAAGTAAGAAAATTACAGCAGACAAATTTCACTATAACTTTTTCAGCAATTTCTGAAAATTCCCAACAGAGAATATATATAAGTTATCATTTGAGATTTATATGATTTTAAGTATATATTCGATAAGTAGATCAGGGTTATCTTCTGCATACTGGGTATCTGCACGCCGAACAGCTGTCATTCTCTCTCCCTTTCTGACTTAGCTCGAGCACTCTTACTTATTGTTACAACATATGTGTTTATGTATTTGTGCGCAGCTGCCACTGCCACTTGCCATTAATTTTCGGTCAACAGAAACAGAAACAGGAACTGGAACTGAAACTAAAAACAACACCAATGCGCCGAGTTTCTCTTACGTTGCCTGCTCATCGCGTTGCGTTACGTTACGTTAACGTTGCTTCTGTCGCTGTCAGCGTTGTTGGCGCTCTATTCCATTCTCCACACAGCACACTGTGCACTGCTCTCCACTGCACTCCACTCTCCACTTGGCACTCGGCACTCTAGCGCTGTCATCCAACAATGCTTTCACTGTCAGAGACAGAGATGGAGACAGTGACAGCAGCAGCGACGAGGCGGAAGCGGAGGCGAAGACAGAGCGACAGGGACAGAGAGCATTTTGTTACTGTTGTTGTTGTTGTTGCTGTTGTATTGCTGTGCAATTTGTTATGTGTCGCATTGTTGTTGTTGCTGTAGATTTTTATAAAAATGTTTGCCATATTGCAACGCGGGAGAGTGCGGCACATGTCAACAGCAACGATGCATTCTGACAGCCCAATGACATTTTCTACATTTTCGTAAATTGCTTCGATTTGTTGTTGTTCCTGTTGTTGCTGTTATGTGTGTGTGTGTGTGTGTGTGCGGAAGGTGAATTGCGAATGGATTCCTTTGTGTAATGCCAAATATGCAATACCCAAAGAGATTGCACGTCATTGCAACCTTCCTTTTATTTTGATAACTTTCACAAATTTTGAAAAAATACCTGCTTGTTATTACAAGAGTTTTTCTGGGGCTACACATCGAAATGAAGTATTTTAAAAACTAAATTGTGTATGTATGTATTTGAGAGAGTCTTACATTATAGAATGGAAACTCTTAAGTGAGAAGTACTGAGCTAACATTATGATTTGCAATCTTCAATTTTGGAACTTTATCTGAAGAAATAAAAGCAAGTAAAAAAGACGAGAGACCTCGCCTTGGAGATATCGTACACATAATTCTTTACATATTTTAAGTCGAATAGCGATCGTTCAAATTAAATAAACTTTATCTTGTATACGATAACTTATATTCCAAATTTGTGGTCTGAAGCTCTTATAGTCTCTGAGATTGGTTTGGTTAAACAGACAGACTGACGGAAATACGTTAATTGACTCAGCTGCTGAATCAAGAATATGCAAATATACTTTATAAGGTAAGGTAAGGTAAGGTAAGGTGACTCTAGGAAAAACTTGTGCTTTGCAAAGAAGCACAATATTTTCTTTTTGCTGATAAGTTTGCAAATTTGATTAATATTTTCAGAACTTCTGAAATAAAAGGAATTAAGGGTAAGTTGAACTTCTGAGAAATATTTATATTATTAAGAAGCCTATTTCTTAAAAGTATAGAAACAAAAGTTTTTGTGATTATAAGACCATTTTTTGTAAATATTTCGAATTTATTTCTGAAAACAAAAAATGCGCAATTGTGCAAAATTCAAATAATAAGAATCGAGAAATAATTTTGGTTCAAATTGAATGACAAAAAGACATGTCAACAAAATCAAGCTGGCTTTTTAATCTTCTTTCCTTATTTACATTTATAATTTATTTAATGTGAACTATAAAAATATTAAAATTAGTATTGAGTAATAAACAAATAACTTGCTTTAAGTCTGAAAGTCTTTTAGTTTCTTGAGTATGTCTCTTCAACTGGCAGCTGTAATTCGAGCTAACCCTCCCTCCTCGACAGCTAAAGTATTTGAGCTCCGCTTCAGTTGACTTTGTGCCCCAATATTTATTGCGCCCCATCAAATTGTTGCCAAGTTGAAATATCTGCTTGTTGGCACAACTTGCAACATGACCGCTAAATGATAAGAAAATTACGGGCTACACTTATTAGACAGCAACGTGTCAGAGATAGCAAAAAATAAAAAAAAACGCCGGCAAACAAAAGGCGTGCTAGGTTACCCAACACCCTACCTCACCTACCCCGCTCCACCGCTACCCCCTGCCCCACAAAGTGGCGTTCTATCCTCGCCAATGCCATGGAAATCAGAAAGTGTAATAAATTTTAAACAATGCGGAAAATTTACGGTGATTTTCGCTGACATGCCCACTTCTGTGCTTTTGGCAGACAAGCGGGGCATTGGTTGGATGGTGGTGGGGAGGGGGCGGGGAGGAACATGGTGTTGGTAGACATCTACACAAAGAGAGTCGCGTAGACTTCAGGCGGTATATCAAAGTGTTTGAACGCCTTCGCCCCCTCAGGTTGAAGGAGCTGGATAAATGTGAACCGACGACGACGACGGAGACGTCACAAACTGTTGAAAGCGCAAAGTGAAAGATATATGACTTCAAGTAGGTGTAATCACACTCACACACACTCACACACACACACATGTGAGCTTAAAAAATTGCACTAAGTGTTTTTCAAGGGAAACCTCGTCGACTCTTTGACTGCTCCACGCTGAGAAATTACTTGTCTGGCCTGCCGTTGTTATACCCTGACAGAGAGAGAGTATCACAACTATTTTGTGCCGTTTTGTCTGACATTGAAAACCATAAGATATAAATATTGCTGATAGGCATTAACAGCCGATTAGAAATAGCTATGTTCGACTATTTCCATGCAGTCTAGTATCTACATTTTAAAGTTATTTTGATTTTACTTGGCATATATAAGTATTTTTGTTGGAGCCACCCAGATCAGATCACTATATTATATATAACTGTCATATGAACGATCGATCGTCAAATGAGTCCAGACGAAACGTAGTTACCATGGACTCAGGTTCAATGGGAATGATCGTTCGAAAGATGAGTCCTTATTTAAAAAAAATACTTTTAGATTTAATGAGATAGCCCAACCAAACTTACCCAATAAGTTACCTATGCAATTACTTTTCTTACGTTTGGACGAAAAATCAAAGAGATCGAACTACTATATAATACAGATACAATAGGAACGATCGGTCGAAAGGTGAATTCTTGTTATGAAAACTATTTTCATCAAACAAGTATCAAGATCGAACTCACTGGCTATGGATGTCTAAGATTTGGGGGAAACATCATTGATATCATGATATCATATAGCTCTAATTGGAATATTACTTAATGTGCCCAACATGGGTTTTATAATACTCCTAATATTTGGACAGAACACTATCAGCATCGGCTCACTGTTTTATAATTGCTTACTATATTTAAATTTGTGGTGCAACTTAGAAGTCGGCAGTTTGGTATCCAGGGTATCTAAAGTTCGGCTTGCCTTCATTTCCTGTTGCTGTTGTTGTTGTTGTTTTCTATCTGAAACTGAAACTCGACCTATGCATAAATTGTCTTCGTCTTGGCTGCTCAGTGTAAGACATTTAAGGGGTTCCTTTGCCCTGTTTTCGCCACTCTCTCACTCCCTCACTCTCACTATCTCTCTCTCCCACTAACTCACCCTCTCTGTCTGTTTGTCCTTGTCTTTATTATTTTGGTCCCAGCTTTTGGCAAAGTATGCGTGAAATACGATTTATTGTTTTCGTTAAAAAGATTTATTATACAAGCTCTCGCTTCTCTCCCTCGCTCTCTCGCTCTCTTGCTCTCTCGCTCTCATGGTCTCTCTTTCTCAAAGTTTCAACTGCGGTTGAACTTTATTTGAAAAGTTTTCAGCAAATATTCTCAACTTGCTGCTCCGCGTCGGCGTCTCTAAGTAATGTATAATGGATTCCATTTCAGTTTTTATTTTTTTATCGTTTTTTCTTATCGCGGCATATTGGCGCCGAGATCTATTGGGCAATACTTTTGACTCACTTCACCACATTTGAGACTTTGTCTGCTTAGATATGTTTACATCTCAACACTTGTTTTAACAGTCGCCAATTTAAGGAACTTTGTGCTTAGCAAAGTGGTATATTTAATCCATGTTAACTATTGTTCTTAAAGAAAAGTGTACTGAAAATTCAAAAAGCATCATTATTTTCATGGTTTTTCACTTGACTTTAAATTTCAGTTTCATAAATTATAAGTAGTTTACATATTTATTAAAATTTTACTGATAAATGTTACATATTTTCACAGTAATATATTTTAAATCAAAATTAATAATAGCATTAATAAATTCATTTGTTTACCTTACTTTTGTTAAATATACCTGGCAACTCTGTCACTGCTCTGGTTATATACCCAGCTGCAGCCTCGACGTTTTCAAAGTTTCTTTAACTGTTCCAATTTATCTTATTCAACGGAATTTTTTCTCTTCTGGTTTCATTTTTGATATCCAGAAATGCTCAAATATTCTTGGTAATTAGAAGAATTTTGGACTATTTTTACTACTTTGTTAAAACTTGAAGAAGAACCTATAGCTACTTCTCAAATATACCTGGGATATCTTGACCATATCTATAACCACTCCTGTTTACCTGTTTAATTTAATATTAGTTGACATCCATTTCAGTTAATGCATAACAAAACTGAACACACAAGTAACAAATTGAGTTTGAAATGCAGTTGCTTGATTTACTCAGCACTTTATCTGTGGGTGTGTGTGTGTGTGTGGCAGCTGGCACCAAATGCATACAATGCAGACACGCCCCCACAATCGAAACTTTGAACCCTGTGGCAGCCACAGCTGACCCCACTGTGTGTGTAGTTGTATTTAAGGGGATCTATTCTGTCAGTGCAGCGACACAAATTGCAAGCGCAAGACATTTATACACTTGACACACACACAGACACAAACACACACAGGCACGGACACACACCCATCGTGCTGAGCTGTCTCAGCTGGCGCTCAGCCACACAGACGTCAGAGCATATTATTGTAAATTGAACTCAATTACCACTGACAGCAGACAAATTGAAGTGGAAATTGAGATCTTCTTTTGGGTGCCCAAAAAAAAGAAAGGAAAAAAAGAAAAAAAGAAAAAGAAACTTAATAAAACTGAGAAATCGTAGTCTTATATTGCTGGTGGTTCGGGCGCTTCTGTCAGCAATATGCTTACATATAAAAATAAGTGGAAGAAGAAGAGCAGCAATAACAACAACAACAACAACAGCAACAGTAACAACAACAACAACTAATTCACTTAAAAACACTTTGCTCGGCCTCGGTTCGAAAATGTTGTAGCCCAGAAAATGTGTCTGGCAGTCTGTGAAATGTCATTTGTCAAATGCACTTTGTGTCAGTGTCTGTCCGCCTGTCTATCCCTCTTTCTCACTCTATCTCTCTCTCTCTCTCTCTGTCTACACATCATGAATTGCCCCCCTTACTGGTCACCTTAACGCTTTTGATGTGCATCTGTCAGAGACATGCGGGTGAATTTGTCTAAATTCCCAGCATATACAAAGGCATATCTATATCTCAATATATATATATATATAGAGAGAGAGAGAGGGGTAGCATTAGAGAGGGAGAGGCGGAATGTGTACTAGCTAATTTATGATCCAATTAGTCTGTCTCTTGGCCATGCATAAAACAGCCGCATATATCACAAATATTATTATTACCAATAAAAATGTACTCTGAGTAAAACAAGGACAAAGAAATAGCTCGAAAACAGCTGTTAAATGGATTTTAGATTTTAGATTATGTATATATGTATTTATATATAAAATTCGATTAATAATATGTTCACTTTTTATTATATTATGTTCGCTTTACCTCCAGAAAATAATTGTTAAATATATTAAATAATTTTCGTACTATTTAGAAATAAATTCCATTTTTCAGAAATATATTTCAACACAGGGGGAAAAATACACTAAAATCATAATATATATATATAAATCATATATATATATATAAATCATATATTTTTTCGCCAAGAAATATTCCTTAATCGAAATTCACAAATTTTGTTGTTGAATATTTTTATGCGCTGAACCCATTCAAATGTGCCAAAATATAATTTTGTCGATTACTGCAGTCGTTTCGAAAGTATCGATATAAATCGATATCCTCTTGTACAAGTTATCTTTAATACTTTAGTTTATAATCTTTGCAATTATTTATTCAACAGCTGAGTACTGGGTATCTGTTAGTCGAGCCATTTTGACTGCAGCACTCTAACTTATGATTTCTGTTCATCCTTGTTTGAACTGTTTTGTATGATTCTATCTCTGAGTTTATCCATGCATATATGGTTCATCTACATATATATATATATAGTTCTTCTCCCCACAATGTGCGTTGATTTTATTGTTTCTTTCGTTTATGAGTCGTTGAATTTGGCACATGCCTCACTTTGAGTTACGCCTCAGACAATTTGCGGCGCAGTCATCAAGCCAACGCAGTTGCACTGCTGCACAATTGGCATGTCATGTGGCAACACTGTTGCACTGCTTTGGGTGGCAAACGCATCACTGAAAATTAAATGCTCTTGTCGATGCTATTTGCAGTCAAGATGAAATGGGTTAATGGTCGGGGCGTGTGTTGTTTTCTATTCTCTGGTGTTGGTTGTGTTGTGTTGCTTTGTGTTGTGCACACACAACACAACTCAGAGCTGACGATTTGGATGCGGTCCGCTGCATTCGGCAAATTGAAATCCACTGCACTCAAATGTGAGCCCAAGCTAAATTAGAAACTATTTTTGAATCTGTGTACTATATTCGTGGCTGTAAATTAATTATTAGCTCAGCATGTGATAATAGAACTCGGACCTAAAAAGTTCAATCAATCATAGTCAATCATTGTTCAATCAATTTGCCACGCATATAAGCATGGCAACAACTTTTCAGAAATTAATTAAAATTAGTTAAGTAATACATAATATATAAATCACATTAAAAATAGAAGTAACTTTATTTGTAGTTTCTGAGATTTGTCCTCGATTTTATATATTCTCTCTCTCTCTCTCTCTCTCTTCTCTCTTTAGCTCTCCTTCTCTCTCTTTTTAAAGATCTTAACTTTCCGTATTATTAATTTACTAAAAGTTCACTTTACAATTGATTTTCGCCTATAAATACACACTCAGCTGATAAGTTAAAATTATTCAGTGCAATTACATAAATTAAATGCCAAATGGCTTGCATAATTGTAATATTAAAAAAATTTTAAAACATTAATAAACTGCACGAACAACAACAACAACAACAACAGCAGCAGCAGTAACAACAAACAATGGCAACTAAACATCCGGCGGAGGTCAGAAAAATACAAAAAGCTCATAAATAAAGGCAGCTGACATGCTGCAGGCGAAAAGAATATAACAACAACAATAAAAACAACAACTAATAGCCAAAAGTGTACAATCCCACAAAAGCCGAAATAAATATGTGTATAAATTTCGGTGCGCTGCGGCGATAAAAACAAGTGGGCAAAATCTCTGTAACCATAACAACAATAATAACTTATAAATTTGTAAATATTTCATAAATGGCACATAAATTAACACAACTAATGCCAAACAGTGCCAGGCCAACAACAGCACCCATAACTACCTAAAATGTGCTAGTCTATAGAGAGAGAGAGAGGACAAGCTCGACTTGCAGATACCCTCTGCTGAGCAGTCTTCGTTCAATTTGAGCTGAGTTCCTTAGCCGAATATTATGTCTGAGTATATGAAAATATATGCAGAATGCGTTGCCTTAGTTAGACAGAGATGCAGCATCCTAGGCAAGCATGTCCTGAGTCCCAAGGATATAGAAACCCTCAACCCAGCAAAGATCCTGGCATTCGTGCATGAGCTGGGGTTGATGGAAGAGCTGTAGGCTCAGAAAGGGGGCACAATAGACCTTATAAATCGCAGTGCTGGTTCTCCCCAACTATAATAATAATAATAATTTTAAAATATATATCATTTAAAATAATACATAATAGTATATATCTATATATTAACCGTTGCGTCTCTTATGGCTATCGATTTATATCGATATCAGCTTGTTCAGACAAACGGACATGTCTAAATCGACTCGATTATTGATGCAGATCATGAGTATATATACCTCAATATACCCCTTTTCCACGTTCCCAACATATGCGTGGCAAAACAACTGTTTTCATGATTTGTTGCACGATAATTGCAGCAGCTGCAGCTGCAACCAAAGAGTCACAGTTGACACTATGCTCGCTTTATCTAAATGCACTAAATAAAACACACATGCACACAGCTATGGAGAGTATATACATATATATATATATAGTATAGCCAGACATTTAGTCGGGTTGAAGGGGCAAGGAGCAGAGCAGCGTTCAACTAAATGCATAAATATTTGAATATGATTTACAAGCGGATGCTGCTGGAGCACCAAAAACTCTAAACAGCAATATCTAAATTATATTTTGCGCGAATCATTTTGCAAAAACAGGATGTTTACCACAGCGAAGTTGGTAAAATGTTTTCGTTGCATGCAACATGCAATTTGATAACTAGCGAAATATACTTATGGGATTACGACTGCACAGAAAACGTACTTTACGTAATCCCGTAAATCTGTTGTAGGAAATTCATTATCTATCCATGTATATCTCAGCATTTGGAGTGGCCAATTAAAGTGCGAAAATCTTCAATCTTGATCAAGCAACTGAAATTGGGATCTTTTTGATATTCCTTTGCTGAAATTAGCAAAGACTTTCTTTGAAGACTCTATATGATATATATATATATTCAGGTTAAACTGATATTATATATATATATATATATATCTTGAATGAGAGTGGTCAAAATTTTCTAACATTTTAATTAATTAATAATTTGTAACTTAATTAAATTTAACTCCTTTGTGACTAATGCAGTCATTTATCAGTCTCGACCTTGTAGCGCTGGGATAAATAAATAAATAAAATACCTGAATGAGGTCTTCGTGAACCAGGTCATATTCGCAAGCAAACTTTTGTGCTATTATACAACATATAAGATATATGGATAAATATTTATTTGAATTCTTTGCAATTCGTGCCAAGGGTTGAGATTCGCAATTAGCCATTGGAAATTGGTGCACATTGAATGCATACCAGTAAACTAGAGCCACAGAGTGCTGCAAACTTTCAGAAAAGTGTCACAACAACTCGGCAACTCAACGAGGCAACAACAATTGCAGCTGATTGAGTTGCTGCAACATCGTCAGAGGGAAGCCAACTGGGAACTCGAGTTGCTCAGAGCAGGTCTTGACCTGAGGCAAGAGCATGTTGCGCGCATGTTGTGTAAATGTTTATGTTATTGATTAATTACATTTACAACAATCAAAGTTCATTGAGTGATACCAATCAAAACAAGGCAACACGACAACAACAACAACAATGATAGCAACTGCAACGCAATGCAATGAATCTTCCAGTTGAAGTGGAAATTACTGACTGAGTGACTGAGTGACTGACTGAAAGACTGAAGAACATGTCTAATGCTAGCCCCCATCTCAAACACTGCCCCAACCCCCTGCCACCGCTGCCACCACACTGCGCTTGTTGCCACTGATTGCTTGCATGTTGTTGCCTCTTGTCGGTTTGCTTGTATGGCATTTGTCTGTTTGCTCGCCTTGCTTTGATCTTGTTGTGTTCTTTTTTTTCCTTTTTATTTTTTATTTTTTGATCTTCACTCGCTTTGATTGATCAATTAAATTCATTTGTAAACATGTTCTGGGCTGGGACGATGACGATGACGATGACGCGCCACAGGAGACCCGAAATGAAAGACGAACGCAGATTGTCTGAGATTTATTTGGTTTCTATTTCTATTTTCGGGGGTTAGCCACAACAAACAGCACAACAAATCGCATATGACCGAAAGCAAGTAGAGCTATACCGTCAGTTACAGTTTACAACTAATATTTTCCAGTTACTAGTTACCAACTACCCAACTAACAGTTACCAGTTACCAACTATCCAACTGTCAGTTACACAAAGTACTGCCTGTGAGATTCTATTTTATTTTATTCGGTTTTTATCTTCGGGTATAAAACACAATAAGAAATCAGAATTATATTAGATCTGATATAGATTTTTATTAGTCTTACTTCCCTTGAGCTATCAGGTTTCGATCAACTATTTAACTTTTTATTACGCATTTTTTAAGAAATATTTCATATTTGTTTTGCTAACATTTTCATCTAACGACATAGTCGAGTGGAAATCTTAAAAGTGGTATCACAGTCTCGACATGAGAACTAGTTTGTTCGAACAGCCATCTGCGCACTGCGACATTATCCCGTTGTAACCAATCTTTGTGTGCATGCTTATATGTGTGCCCATCGCGAAACAAAGAATTCTGAATGTCGAGACAATGATACCCTGTTTTAGATTTCCACCATACACTGTGCAGGCTGTGGTTACTAAATTGATCAACAGTTAAACCACCCCACCGTACCAAAACTACCAAATTTAAAATCGAGTGCCAGCTCGCACACGAAGAATGGAGGATAGAGTGTTGCTGCTATTTTCGCACATATTCAAGGGTCTGCGCGATCCGTTAGCAATACAGCTACTTTTTTGCACAAATTCATTACCCATGAGGGAGAACTAGAAAAGGTGCGTACCTGTTCGCACCCACGCACGCATGCTGCATTTTGAATTTATCCCCGATGTTTTCGCAGCGAAGTCAAGTGAAAAAATGACCTGCGTTCGCTGCTCGACACGCGACCCCTGCAAAATTTTCGACGAAAAACCTAATGCACTTTTCTGTCGATTTTGACGCCTCTATGGATTGTCTGCTTAGTGCAAGTATCCAACGAACAGTTACCAGTTACCGACTAGCCAACTAACAGTTACCAGTTACTGGCCAGCATTTACCAGTTAGCAGTTGCAAGGCTGCAACAACTCTGCCATCAGCTGCCCTTGTCAGAGTTGGTATTGTGCTTTTTTATAGCTGTCAGTGCATTCCGCCTGTCAAGTGTCAAAAACATTTCCCCCCCTTCCCACCGTCCCCCTTTCCTTACTTCCACAACATTCTGAAATGCAAATGCATTTACAAGCAGCGCAGCGACGCAGCGACAGAGACGAGAGAGACGCGTCGAAACGACTAAGCGACTGACAATTCACAGTTTTGCAAGTTTTCCTCTCGTTCTTCTCGTTCTGTCGCTCTTCTCGCTCTAGCTGACAGTGACGGGCCAGCAGCAAAAATATGTGCGATGAGCACATTCGCATTGTTCGCCAGATATTACACGACTCACTCACAATTGTTGCTGTTGTTGTTGTTTCGGTTGTTGTATAATACAAGGTTTTCGTTGTTGTTGTTTTAGTTGTTTTTGCTGTTGACTGGCGATTGCTCTGACATCGCTGACGCCTTGATTAAACTGTCATTTAGCTTCATTTATTTTGACATAAAACTGACAAGAGGCCCCCATTCTAAGTGGCAGCTTGAAATGCATTTTCAATTCAATACTCGTACAACAGTCATCAGACATCATTCCGACTGACCTTATAATTTATATACATACATGCATATATACATATATATTTACGTACGTAATATATTGCATCGAAAATAATTTATTGTTCCTCGAAACATCAACTGAAAAATGTTGCATTATAATACGAAAAACTCGTAATGCAAATATAAAATATATGACTAAATGCGTAGATAAGATCAGAAATCAATAATATTAACACCAATCTAAGAAGTGGATGTGCATTTTTCTTATAATTATAATTAGTAATTCATTGTTATTATATTTCTGATAATATCATTTGAAATATGTGCATGAAATCTGTTCTTATTTGATGTCATCTAAACAATGATTACATTAGCTAACCAAGATAAATGAAATATATTTATCTAAAATGCTGTCATGAGATTCAATAGCTACACGATAATTGCAAATCCAGTCAATTCATTACAAAGTAACTAAACTATAAATTCTAAAAGTCACTTTTGCACGCTTCTCCCAGGCGAAGCATAAATAAACTAGTCGGTTGTCTTTTATCGGTGTGGCAGCAACGTTCGATTGAGGTGCAACTCACTTATGCAAAATAACAAGTGATTAAAATTCGTTGTGTGGCGATATAAAGCTGTCACTAAACATAAATTACAATATGTCAGTCTCAAGAACCTTTGACTTTTATTAATGTAAACATGAAAAGCAACACGCATGCTGAACGACCAACTGAGAAGGCCCCAGATAAATTCGAGACCCAGACCCAGACTCAGGCTCAGACTCAGACCAAGACTGAATCCGGTACTTGGAAGCGCTGACAGCGCAAATGTTGTAGCTACAGAGAGAGAGAGAGAGAGAGAGAGAGAGAGAGAGGTAGAATGAATGAGAGAGAGAGGAAGAGTTGGGTTATCTTGAGTGAAGTGTTTGCTGTTTTTTGGATTGCTACTCGAAGAAGATGCAACACTTGGCATTTGCCTTTGATTATGGTATAATAAGCGTATGTAAAACTGCATAATACTGGCAGACACACACACTCACACACACACTTGCACACACACTTAAAGTCGTACTTCGAATTGGGTTTTTGTATCTTGAGCTCACTTAGCGATCATATCATTTTGACATGCTCGTGTGTTTAAGCTGTCAAATTGCCTGCTGTCTGCGGCTGCTGACGTTGGATGCTACACGGCTCCATGCTCCATGCTCCATGCTCCATGCCACAGCCTGTGCCTCTCCTTCTCATTGCCGCATGCGACTGACTATCTTTTTCTTACGTTACAACACACTCCATGCTCCACTCGATTCGCTAGCTTGGCTTGGCCTGTCTATTTGTATCTAGACAGGCACTCGGCCTTATGCCTCCTTAAGTTGACGTGTTACGCTGTCAGCGTGGAGAAAACCTCAATTTCAAGCTGTCAGTTTGTGTGTCAGCTTCAACTGACAGTTCTCCACAATGTCGTTGTCGTATTTGTTGCTGTTGTCTCTCTTTCAACTTATGTCTTGCTTTTGCTTTTGCTTTTGCTTTTGCTATTGCAGACTTGCTGCTGCTCTCACAGATACAGATACTTACAGACTTACAGATACTTTGCTCGGGCATTTGAATAATGCGCGCACAGCAAACAGCAACAACAACTCAAGACCACAACTAACTGTTGTTATGGCATAGTTGCAACTTGTTATGGTTTAGTTGTTGTGGACACTCAACAAAGTAAACGACAACTCATTTGCTAAACAAGGCACACACTTAGCAACACTTTGAGATGGGTGTGAAATTAGTTGCAGATCGACAAATTTTAAGGAACAAGCCAAAGTTTTATATATATACATATATAAATATATTTATTACAGCGTTGAGAACTATAATAATTTTTGTGCTAGATAGCAAAGTGCTTAAGAATATTTATTTATTTTTAAATTGGTATTTATAATCCATAAACTTTAAATTATGAAAGATTCTTAATCACTAATTTTACAAAGATAAATTAATAATTATGTGCACAGTTATAGTTAATCATCATCATGTCTGGGTATAAGATAATAAGATATATCAATTGGAAGGTTCTATCTGCTGTACTTCCAACGGAAGCTGATTAATATCGATATTCGACAAACGGGTGCAGTTATCGATAAACTGGAATATACCAGATCTGGTTTGGTTAAAGAGAACCCATTTTCCAAATTTGAAGCTGCAAGCACTTATCTGATCTGTTATATATATACCTAATGCGATCGACGCTGCTTTCTTCTGAAAGGGTGTCCTATTCAAGTGGCGAGGAGTGTACAAAATCATAAACATAGACTGATATTCAGATCTTATGTGTTATATTCGCTGTTGAAAACAGATCATGTCCCACTTTTATTGGTCATGTTTTATTAGCTGGTAATAAAAAGTGGATTAGCAAATAAGGTTGTTGTCATCATAATTTTATAACTAAATGTAAATGCTGCTTGCCTTCTAAGAGAGTAGTTAAACAAATTGAAGGCTTGCCACATGCAGATTAGTTTGATTAGCATACAAATCTGTGACGCTGTCAATTGGTATTTGAAACTAGAATGTCTTCGTTATGACAGCTAAGCCTTTTTAATGCCTGATTTCCACCAGCCAGATAGAGTTATGGCTCTAAAGATGAGCTCAACGTGAGTCGCTTATGCGGCAGAGCATTCGTTTTATGGCCAACTTCTTGCTTTGGCCAGCAATGCGCTTGGGCGATAAATAAAGTTGTGAACATTTGCTCGATTTGTATGGTATGGGGGGAGAGATGGAGAGGGGGAAAAGGGGAGTGGAGGTAGTATACTACACTGAATGCATTGCTTTATAAGTGCCGCTGCCCCAAGTGCCACAACTGTTGCCCCGGCAGCTGCCATGTCGTTGCACTGCGTCGGACACAAAAGATTTACGATTATGGTGCGACTATTAAAAAGTTTCGCCTCTCGCACACCTCGCCGGAGCTGAACCCAACTAAGCCAAGTGAATCAACTGAGCCAACTCACTCAAGCCCACATTCAAAGTCAAAACAAAAATATTGTAAAAAGCGCACGAGGACTTTGCAGCTGGCTCAACGGCAACGACTCGACTCGGCTCAACTCGACTCGACTCGACTCGGCCATCGATTAATTATGTGCGGAATTTGGTTTATTGAGTTCGAACCGCCTTTAAATTGTCTAAAAGACCAGAGAACTGAAGCTGTAGCTGAGACTGTAGCTGTAGCTGTAGCTGTGGCTGGAGCTGGGGCTAAAGCTGTCAGGGCCCCAGCGATCGCATCTCAACAGCAACAACAACAAGCGCAAGTAAGAGAGCTGTACTCAAGTGAGCACGACGAGCATATACCCTGTAAGCAGCTACTAAATTGTTTCTAATATTGCTAATGACAATTTTAGGAATACTCATTATTTTGGGAAGCTGAGAAAAAAGTGCACTTTTGCTTATAATTAATATTTTTAAAGGAATTTTTTATTTATTATTTTTAGAATTTCTTATATTAAATTTGTTTTAAATATGGAAGCAATTTGTTGATATTTTTCTTAAGCAAATAATAGAAGAAAATACTTGATAGATATGAGTCTACGAATAAATAATAGTCTATGTGCATATTTGTTCACAATCCCGAACAGAATTCTTCTTGAATGCTTGCTGAGGTTGTGTTTTGGACTACAATTTGGTTATATCTTATCTGAGCTTAAAACTACTGTAGTTGATGAATAAATTATTATTATACATATAAAATATATATAATATGAAAAATATATATATATAAGAAATATATATATAAAAAATAATAAACATCTTATGATTTATTATTTATTGTTAAACAATTTATATCGATAATCCTGAAGCGAGATTTATCGATAAATTTGATGAACGTGATGCTATAACTAATATTACAAATTTTAAATCCCGCGATGAATATGGGTAAGTCGACCCGGCTGTTGATGCTGATCAAGAATATATATACACTTCATAGGTTCGTAGATGCTTTCTTCAGCGTGTTACATACCTTTGCACAAAGCCATCATACCCACTTTAGCCATTTAGAATGGGTGCAGGGTGTAACGAGAAACGGCAACGGGCTTCAGCGGCTGGCTATGCCGATAATTTATGAGTTTAACTATAATTTTGAACATTTACGTTGCGCCTGCGTGCGCTTGCAATATGACAATTTTCAGTAACTGAAGCTTGCAAAGTTTAAATTGCACAGGGGGCGACTGTATTTGGACTCGATGTAGACAGCTGCTGGTCAATTGAGTTGGCGTTGCCGACAGGCAGACAGAGAGACAGGCAGACAGAGAGTCAGACAGAGAGACGGGCAGACAGACAGACAGACAGCGTCTCTTTCTTAAAGGCAACCATTTTGTTGGCTTCGATTAGACTGTTAAGTTGTCAACCTCAAATTGATTTGTAGCTTATTTCTTCGTAGGGAATTGGCTCTGAGCCGAGTTAAATGAATGTCACACAAAGCGTGCGGCTTTTTAAAGGTGTTGTTCGCTGGCTGGCGCTCATTCGACTGATCATAAATCGTTGGCCTGACTTGAATTTATGTTGCTGAAAGCACAATTATAACTGGGTACATTGCACATACACATTGCAGTTGGAAGCCTATCTAGCAATCTCTAGACACAATTCTCACAAAGGTCTATCAAAAATGGGCTTATCTAGCATGCATTTGTTTACCTGATCAACACTTGTGCAACTGTTCCATACAAATATATATAAATGTAAGCTATGATTTATTATGTAAATATTTGCACAAACTTGTATATTTATTATATGCACACACTCTGAGACATTCAATTCAAATCACACGCTATATAAGAAATATAGATTGGAATAATCATAATATGGAATAATCTGGAATATGGATCTTGTGTGTGGTTTCCACAATATCATATTCATCAAAGTAGATTGGATTGTGTACAGAATAGCTTCTTACTTTTCACTCTTCGTCGGTTTGACCTGGGTGTACATCCTCTATACACCAATAGGCTGCTTCTTATTAACCTTACCTCCCTAACTAACCGTTGTGTCATGCTAGGAGTTATGTTTGCAGTTAAATTACTTAAAGATGAAATCGATTCAGCAGCGTTGATGAGCCAAATACATTTTTCTGTTCCCTTTAGATCGTCTCGTTATTTCTTTCCACTTTCTCTTAATCGCTGTACTACTAAATATTCCTTGCATGAACCGTTTCGAGTACTCTGTAATGATTATAACAAACTATACCATGTAATCAATTCAGAGTCCTCCATTTCTACAATAAAAAACTCAATTTCCTCAACAAACACATATTTGTATATTGACAGCTGGGTACAGAATCTCTCGTAGTGCAGCACTCTGGAAACAACTAGATTAGAATGTTATAAAATAAAATATATTACAAAGCAGATCGGATAAAATATATTAGAAATCAGATCTAATTTTTTCTTTTACTATGACAAAAAGTAAGAAATTATCAACTTGGAAATAGAAAAGACTTATTAGAAATCCCAAGAAAATACAATCAAAATTGACATACTTAAATAATGAGTAATAAGTACAAAAAATAACTGTTCAAATGTTGATTCACTTGAAATTTTCAGGCATTCATTCCTCTGTACTCATATGAAATCAATCTTTATATTCATTCGTGATTAGTTGCTGAAAAACACTGTTCGCTGATTACACAATCTTTTTCTACTTGGCGATCAATCACATCACTTGAACAGTGTTGAACAGGTGCTTCATATTTTTAGTTGGTTTGAGCACACCCTTGAGTATGACTGCGTGTGTGTGCGTGTGTGTTGGCTTGGATTTGGTTGTGCGATAAGTCGAATAAGTAATAACCAAATGTTTGATGTGCTTAAGAGCCGGCACTAAATGCCAAATTAAGTGTCATTGCTATTTGGTGTCTTATCAAAATCTGCAGCATAAGCAATTACGTGATTGGTTGATTGACGGACCGATGGACGGACGGACGAACTGATTGACTGACTGACTGGCTGACTGACTAATCATCTTTCGAAATTCATTGCGATTACATTTAATGCACGCTCTAATCCAGCAAGTATTATTTCATCTCACTGAGCTGCAGATTGTGACTCGTCTACGAGCAGTGTGTGTTTGTTGTGTGTGTGTGTGTGTGTGTGTGTTGTGTTGTGTGTGCGTAAAAGCTGTTTGAAGTGGTTGTCAGTTTCGGTTTCTGTATCTGTATCTGCATCTGTAGATGTATCTGCAGCTGTGTGTGTGTGTTTTTTGAGTGAGTTGGCGTTCGCTTCAAAGGAGTGTGCGACTTCTTTGACGGCAACGGATTTGCTTGCTTAACTACCCCCCCCTGAGCCCCCCTCCCCTACTCGCCTGTCTCCCCTCATGTGTGTGTGAGTGTGTGTGTGTGTAGCGACTATAATCTGACATTTAATTAATAATAAAGTTGACAGTTTGTTGTGAGTGACTGTGACAGTTTTAATTGAGATTTGTTTCCACATAATGCGCTACAGCGGCGAGTGTGCGGCTTATGAATCTATTCATATATATTCAGCTCTATTCAGCTCTATTCAGATTTATTCAGATTTATTCATCTCTTGTTTGTTCACTGAATGCTACCGTTATTATCATCTGATTTACTCTATACAGCTTCCAATTGGGATAATGGACATAGAAAAGGTTTTCAATTCATTAAATGACAATTGCAGAACATTATGTTTTGAGACCCAGAAAGATCTTACAAAGATAAGCTATATGAAAAATAAATCTCGAATAGTAATCACAGTAGTAATCAGATTATGCTTGTCTCTTTTAAGATTTTGGAATCTTTTTTCATAGATTGAAACTAAGTTTTGTGAGTCAGTTGCCTTTAAAAACTCCACAACTGACTGAACGGACTCTGTGAACTCTCCCTGAAGACGAATCCAGATGACATTTACTATATATTCAGGTAAAAATTTAAAATAAAATGCACGCAAAAATTATATATTATAATTATAAAAACAAACAAAAACAATCCCTTAATTTTTTTTGAAAATTCCAACTCGACGCCTATTTTCCTTGGTTTTTCAAGGGTTTTTGAAATCGAACAGAGTGGCCATCTATATAAATTTTGATATATTTGTAAGCAATCGCGCCTTATGTTTAGCAGTGTTTTCTTCAAATATATTATATTATTATATATATTTTTCACGAAAGTTAAAATTCCCATTCGTTAAGATATATGAACAGATTTATTCTAGATATTCCATTAATATGAACTCATTAAATTAATGTATTCACTTGTCTTGAAACACTGCAGTATATATTTTATATTGTTTCTGTGTTTTCAAGTGGGTAATTTCCGACTTTTGATCATAAAATATACATATATATACATATTTATATTCATATATCATTTCGAAATTACAGTGCAGAAATTTTGAAAATGTCTGAAAAATTCAATTGATATATAAAATAATTCATATATATAATGGTTAGACATGAATTCCTTATATCACAAACGATTTTCCTGAATAATTCAACGAGAATTTTGAAAATGAGTATTTAAATTCTTTTGTTAAGTTTATAAAGATTTTCCGCTTTTCAGAGCATCTTTACGTCATTTTTCTAAGACTCCAGGTGTATTTGATTCCCTGAAACCATTCAAAATTGTAGAAAGGGTGTATTGAAGTGTGCAAAAGTATGGAAGACGCAGAAATTAGCTTTAACGAGCCATTAAAGTATATACATTCTTGATCAGTCGAATCGATTTGGTCATGTACAGACCAACAAGTCTATTTTAGAGATACTTCAAATTGGGAATATAAGTTGTCGTATACAAAGATCGTATAAGAAACACAGTTATTGTTTTTTATGTGCAGGGTATCTTCTAGTCGTCTTTTGTAGTCAGTTAAAAATAGTGAATTGATGGTAATCTAACTAGTCCACTTGCAAGTGACTTTAGGTGCTATCAGCTGACCACCGCATTGATCTTGAAGAGCGCCTCCGCCACTCCACACTGCCACACATGCAGCTGACACCCACTTCTGCTCTCTGCTCCCTGCTCTCTGCTCCCTGCTCCCATTCATCCTCTGGCCGTAGGGCAAGTCACAAATCACTTGAAAAGCCGAGCAACAAGCACCGAGCATCGACAACAACAATGAGCATTGCTGCCACTCAAATGTGCCGCAGCACTTAAGTGGCGAGCGTGAAGCTTTGCTGAGAGCAGACTCCATGTGTGTGTGTGCAGCAAGTCGATTGAGAGGCGATTAGCGCACAAAACACAAGTGGCATGTTTTGATGATGATCATCAAGCGCGTCTGATTGCTGGCAATCAAATGTCGCTTGTTGCTTGAGGGTGTTTCAGCGCGGTTGCCGGGTGCAGGCGGGGGAGGCATGCTCTTAGAATAGAGACACGCGTAGATACGTTTTCAAATGGCTACTCAATTGAGCTGTTAGGCACCCGGCCACACCCCCAACTCAGTCGGAGGCATTAAGCGCGATAATTGAGTTTTATGATTGACACGACAACTTTGCTTTTTAAATTGACATCAATTTCAATATGCAGCGAACAAAACAAACCGAAAACAGAAAAACAGAACAGAAACCGCAAAGTCATGCGAATTGAACGAATGAACAAATGAATGGCGCACGAATGCTGCGAATGTGAATGTGAATGTGAATGTGAACATTGAAATCCGTCGAGCAACGAACGATCTTTCGGTTCGTGCCTGCGTCGCTGTCTCAACGATAAATTGTGCAATAAATTTCAATTACAGTTATTTCGCTAGCACACACACAAGCACATACGAATACGAAATCAAAAAGAAACACAGAGAATTGTCAAGCATACAAAAACTATTCAAGTGTTGGGTTGGGTCGGCGGGGGGTGGCAGTTTGGCGTTTGGGCAGAAGCTAAAGGCAAAATATGCGCACACAAATTGTGATAAATTTGATGTTAAAGTGCATGAAATTATATATGGGCGACACATTTGGGCACTCATAAATTGTATTTAAACAATTTACAATTGTCATTCGACAATTGCTTGCCACTGCCTCCACCTCTCCCCTCTCGCTCCTTATCTATCTCTCTCTCTCTGGCTTTACTGCTGCTGCAGTTGCACATAAAAAAGTAGCCAAAGTTTTTGTCACTTTTGCAGTTTGAACTTTACTGGTGAACAAGTGCTTCAAATTAGGGGTGCATTTAAATTTATGTGTATATGAGCCTAGCATTTAGGAGCAGTCCTTAGAAATGCTACGCTCCTTTGTAGTTATTCGTTTTACTATTGCTAATGCTTCGAACTTTAGCAGAGAGCAATAGCAGAGCCGCTAGAAGTCAACTGAAATAAATGCTCTTTTGCTCTGCTCTGAATTAATTAATTATTATTATGATTATAATTATTACTGTGGTTATTATTATGATTAGTATTATTTATATAGTTATTATTAATATTTGACTCTCTTCTGCCGCTTGCAACTAGCAGTAGCAGGAGCGAGAGAAATTTCCATTGTGCTCTCTTTGGTTGTAGCAATAACAGGAAAAACGGGAGCAGAGATTAGCAGCTAAACTGCAGAGCATTTGCTACTGTTACAGCAATCACATATTTTTTTTGCTCTTGTGCTCCGCTAAGCTGCCACCAGAGCTACTAGCCAAGCTGCTATCACTATTCTGCTAGGTGCTTGTTGATGACTCGAAGCAGTAAATTGAAACACTGTTCGAAGCATTTAAGGGAACATGATAGATGCATGTGCTCAACTAGAACACACCCTGTGTTCTGCTCAGACATGAAATGGTGAATGTAGAAATGAAATACTCCACCTAGGGTATACTCAGATAGCATACAGAGCATTTAATGTATTATATATTTTAAATATGTAGCACATTTGTGATAAGCTGAAATTCATTGCTGTCCCTAAGTTGCGCATATATGCGACTCTATTGTTTAATTTATATTATACAAAGCATAAATTCACAATATTTTTTTTAATAAAGATAAAAGCCAACCAATATTTTCAACCTTTATTTCTGTGAACAAACAGCTTACCGATCAGCTGAATACTCAACCCTAACAAACACGCAGCGCTGACTGTGACTATGCAGCCCTGACAATGCAGTCCTAATAAGACAGCAAGGCTGACTATCAGTATGCAGCCCTGACTATGAAATGCTAATAAGACCTCAGGGCTTACTATGACTATGCAGCCCTGACTATGCAATACTCATAAGACCGCAGGGGTAACTATTACTATGCAGCCCTAATAAAAAGGAGGGCTGCATAGCTGTACAGGTGAAATATAATTACGGGCATTTTTCAACGTTTTGCTTTAAATTAATAAGAATTGATTGAAATTGTGTTCCGGATATGTCATTATCGAGCTTTATTGACCAGATAACTCGTGTAAATATGCCTATTAGCACATTAAAGCCATGCCTTATTGATGCTATTCATTTCATTTCTTGCAGGGAAATTATTTGAGCATCTCTGTTTCCCTATGACACATTTCGTTAAATTTCTGTCATAATTTGGTATGTAAAGACAGCTTTGTGGCAATTGAATTGGGTGGGCAAGTAAATTGCCTGATCCCAAATTGAGTACTGTCTGCAGCACCCAACAGCGAGACTCAATCAAATTACAACATCAAAGCAAATGTCGTCAGAGGCTTTCCACGTGGAAAGTGCTCAAAAACAGAGTCCGCAGGAGAGTGCATGGCAGGCTCAGGCAATGCCAACCCACTACTCCGACCTACACTCAGAAAAAAAATCTACCTACAATTTTAAAATCGTCATAAAAAATATTACTTATTTCTGGTTTTTCGAAATAATTTCTAAATATTGGGAAAACGAATTTCTAAAATTTAAGTCTAAGTACCAAAATTATGGCAATATTTTAATTTTATTTTTTTATCAGAAATGTTTTCAACTGTTAAGAAAATCATTTCGAAAAAATAGGAATACAATTAAAAAACCAGTAATGAAATTTACTTTCTCTTACTTACTTACTTACTTTCTTACTTAAATTTAGGCGTATTTTTTATGAGTGTACAA
This sequence comes from Drosophila sordidapex, assembly GCA_035043295.1. Lineage (NCBI taxonomy): Eukaryota > Metazoa > Arthropoda > Insecta > Diptera > Drosophilidae > Drosophila > Drosophila sordidapex. The sequence goes on along the minus strand of JAWNNA010001201.1, from coordinate 975,570 downwards.
CTCCAACCTCCAACCTCCGACTCTGGCTGAGAGCTGCTCTGTTGGCTGTCAGTTGCCAGACGGCAACGTCATGGTCATGCCGTGGTCTCGTTTCTGTTGCTGTTGCTGTTGCTGTCTGACAACTTACTTTGGCATTTGGCTGTCAACATGCTGTCAAACATTTAAACAATAAATGACCAAACACTTTTCATTATGTTGCTCTTTGCGGTTGCTGTCGCTGCCAGCAATAGCCGGCCAAGAACTGAGAGAGAAGAGAGAGATTTGTCGACTGACAGAGACAGCAAAAAGCTGAGCAAACTTTGCTTTGATGCCCACCGACAAAACGAATGCGAATAAAAACCAACCAACCAATAAGCAACACTAGTTCGATTCAAACCAGAGACGGGGGATTGGGAATGGGAATGGGATTGGGATTGGGGGCACAAAGTTTTCGACGTGCGTATGCATGATTTGGAGTCTGATGTGGGTCAAAGCGGCAAACAGTGTCCATCACTTCTGTCCATTCCCCTTGCCCTCCGCCACTCATGTTGCACAGACAGAGGTCAAAGTTTTACGGCTGTTGCCTGTCATAAAAATGTTGCCAAAAATGTTGTTTTGCACCCCAACACAGACAGATTTTTCTTTTTCGTTTTTTTTTTCCTGTTGGGCTGTCCGAAGTCCTTTGTCTGCTATACGAGAACCCATTTCAAAAATGTTGACACTCAACAGAGGGCAATTAAATTCATTTTTCATTCATTTGCTCTATGCTCTCTCTGCCTCCCTCTCTCTCACTCTCTCTCTCTCTCTCTCTCACACACACTCTGTGTTGGCAGCCTTGTTGAAGCTAACTGACATATTGCGTTGCAAATTTGAAAGGTTTTTCCATGCCCATTATTGCCACGAAAATTGCTTCAAATATCCAATTTCCAACAGACTCAACTTCCATTGAAAACATTCGCATTTTTTGTGTATTTATTTGTTTGTAGCTCCTTGTGTGTACAATTTATGATTCCATTGGTTTATTGCCAGGTTTGAGCATTTGAAATCTGCGACATGTACGACAAAGGAGGTTTCTCGACATGGCATGTTATTTGTCACGTCACATTGTATATTTAGCAAACATTGTATAATTTGTCACGAAATGGTTGAACATTCATTAATAGAGCGATTGCACGAGTATAGATATATATTTGTGTGAATAAATATATAAAATAAAGACCATTTTTGCAAACATTTATTGGAAAAGATAAAACAAATAAAGGATAAGTTAATAAAAATCTTTTTTTGTATGAATCAAATAAATATTAACTTAAGCATTACTTAACGATAAAGTTATTCAACATTTGATTTATGTTTATCAATAAATCTGAGCAAGAAAATATTTTCATAATCAAATTGAGACGTTTAAAAAGGTAATGTCAAATCGACAATTATCGAAAATAAATAAAGATACATTTTCGTAAAGTAAATTTTAACCAATTATTATTCGTAAACTCATCTCTTTCAAGTATTTTCTGTATAAATTGTCGTAAAGCTCATTAAAAAACAAAAGTTAAAAGTTAATTATAATATATTATAAGTAAAATATTATAAGAAGAAAATTCAACTTTGACATATATATGTAAGTTCAAATATTAATTATAAGCATAAGGGCACATTATAACTGAACAAACCAGGGAATATTATTATTGTTTAAATATTTGTGGTTTTAAATCAAATTTTAGTAATTTCGAAAAACTCTAATAATAATACTAACACTCAGTTTTTGAAATTTACTTCATTTCAGACAAGTCTGTTATGTAAGGTCTTTAAATACTTGAATGCCTGTTGTAGGCATTATAATTTGGAGTTAAGCATAAATGCTTATAAGTACATAAATATGGGCTACGTGGCAGAGATGCATATTTCCTGGGTCACAAATCTTCCAGCAGCACCAGCCATAAATACCTGAATACGCTGAATGTATTCCACACTTCCACTCGGAGAATGTCAGAATGGCATTTAAGTGCTTTTTTTTGGCTAGAGACGCATTAATGGACCTAAAAACACGTCGTTGGCATTTTTTTGTTCGATGCGGAGACCATCAGAACAAATTGCTTCACACACACATTAAGAATTTCCCATTTCCCATTTCGTTGAGCGCCCATTCAGTCGTTCTCCTCCCCTACCCCTAATGCGCTCCATCGTTCGTAAGGATCTGCTGTGGAGCGGAGGGAGGAGTTGGCCATCGGCGACCATAAATTTTGTTTTATTTATGAGCATTTAATTTTTGTAACATTAATTTAAACATAACTGCCAAAACATAAATTAGCTTCCGTTTCAAACTAATTATGCCGCCTGCTTCAGTCACAGTCCCTTGCCCCCCGCCCCCTCCTCTTGTTCATATTGCGGCAATCGCTCAAGCATGAAAATCGTTGACTGCACAAAAGGCAGCCCACATCAAACACACAGAGAGACATACAGACAGACAGACAGATATACCATGGCATAAATTTAAATATATGTACACATTACTCCCTCTCTTCACATATACCTTTCATTCTATCCCCCCGCTCTATCTCTCTCTCTCTCTCTTTCATCCTCTGTCTAACTGTTACTTACAATGCGTTTTATCTTTTTGGCTGCCCTTCGCTCTGTCACTCGATGATAGCTCTGCTAGAGATATAGAGTTGAGTGGGGGTGTGGAGTAAGTTCCCTAAGTGCCGTTACACATGCATCGACAACGCATGCATATAAATTTTATGTGTGTGTGTTTTGCCGCTGCTCTTTTGAACTGCCATCAAATTAGTTGTTCATCCAAGCAATTAACCAAATGCGCCCACAGTGCCAAACGAAAGTGACTCGTGAGGATCAGGGCTACAGAACACGCATTTGCATACCAAGCTGTCAGCTAACAAAACGCTTTATTGATTTAAGTTAAAAACAAAAACAAAAATTCCCTCTCGCTCTCGCTCTCTCTCCCTCTCTTTCGCTGTCTTTTGTGTATTAAAAGAGTCGTATATTTGAAGTTATTCTCAGTCCCCAAATTTGATTTGCTGTTTGCGGCAGCCCTGGCCAAAAAGAGCCGAAAGCCCGCCAACATAATAATCATAAATATATCAGACAGCTAACTTTTGCTTGGCACAATAAAATCCAATTAAAAACCAAAGAAAACAATGTTTACGACCTGACAGCGCCCACTACTCGTTGTAGGAGGGGTGGGGCATAGGGATGGGGGTTGTAGTTGCTTTTTGGGCTAAAGGGCTGACGAGGCGATTGCGTTGAGTTATGTTAATGGCACTGTCTGCGCCCACAAAACGAGTGAGTGTGCGTGTGTGTGTGTGCTTGTATGTGTGTGTCGTTGTATTCTCCAAAAAGTGCATTTCACAATAGCTGTTGCTTGAACCGGGAAAGAGCAAGGGTATTCCTAGTCGCCAACTCAGCAGGAAAGCAACGTTAGACAAAAAACAAGCCAAACTTTTAACAACAACAACAATGAGAGATTGTTGCGAAATATGTTGATACCATAAGTAAACCCAGCTGATAACAGGCAGCGAAGAACCGGGTAAGAGTATAGTAATCTTCCTTCCAAGTTTGGTAACAGTAACTCTTCAATTGGGGGAGGTATAGGGTTTTAACGTGTTTGGGAGCGGGACTGGGAGTGGTCAAAAATTTGTCCGGATTTTTGAAGGGTGTTACTAGCAACATACCTCTCAAATTTGGTGACTATAGCTTTTAAAGCGAGTGAGATATATGGATATATGTCGATTTACATCCTCGGATGTATCGGATTTGGGAGTTCAGTTCAGTTCAGTTCAGATTGCTAGGGCCGAAGTTCCTGCGGGCGGAGGATGTGGACGTTATCTGCAAATGTATATGCCAATCTCTGAAGGAGGGTACCAGCAAGTTACCTTCCAAACAATTTCTCTACAATTATGGGAGATATGCGGACTTATCGACTTACGCTTCCCGATATACCGCCTTTGGCGATTGTGGACGCAGTTGAGGGCGAGGCTAAAAACATTTGCGGAAGATTAACTGGTGCCTGGTGGCTCCCTAGTTTTCACACTTTGTCTGACGCGGGATAAGAAGAGAAAGAAGTAGAAACTTCGGAATTGAAAAACAAACGTTGCTGATTAACACTGATCAAGCAAATTCGCCACTTCTTATCTTATGTAAGAAAATGGCACGGTCCTACGATCAGAAAGAGAAAGTAGTAAAAGTCTGCTTCGATAACATAAATAAAATAATTATTTAAATGTTCATTACTTTGTTGAATTTATCTAGTATTTATAACAATGCATTTGTGGCACCAAATAATTACTAGTGAAATTATTGTGATTGGGTTTTTCGTATTATTAATAGAAAAGAAACTAAAAAATCAGTCCTATAGACTTCTTTATAACGAGGATTTTCTATCAGCTCATAATAAAGTGGTGAATTTAGTGTTCGTTTTCTTCTGCCGCTGTATGATAGGCAAAGAGGATATCCAGAAGAGTACAAATGTTACTTTTTCACTTGGTAAGTCGAGACTGATGTGAGTTGATCGAGTCTGATGCACTTTTATACCATCTCAAAGCTTGGCAAACACCCACAAAACCTTTCTAGTAAGTTTGCACAGCCGTTATTAAAGGCGTTTATTTGTCGAAAATTGTATTTAACATTTAAAAATGTATTTATTGTCTTTGTTACAATAGCTGATAAAACATGTTCTTAAATAAATGTTCATCGAAATGTAAACACTTAAAATAATTTTCATATAAAAACATTTAGCCTTGGACTTTTAATTGAACTCAAAAATAAACAAATACTTTTTAAACTTAAAGCACAGCTGTTCAATGAAATGTAAAAAAAATTATATTTGTACGAACTTAAAAAATAAAGTGCAATTTACTTATTGCGTTTTAGATCCAGAGGGTTCCAATCTATTGCAGGTCCTGTAAGCCATATACCGATAAAAAAAAGGGAGAAAACGTTGCTGTCGGGCGTAATGGACTGTGTAATACACTGTTATTAATAAGTAATGCCTTCTACCATAGAGCAGGGTAGGTGTAGCCAAGTAATGCCTATCTTGGCAGGAGATTTTTAGTAATCTACCGTCCAAGTTTGCCTCAAAAATTGAGATAGAAAGTGGCTTATCGGAATATAGAGAGGGAATCTACCTTCCAAGCTTAAATTGAGATATTAGCTTTTACCGTTTTTTTGGGAAGGGGTTTTTGCGATTTCTAGCAATCTTCCTTTCAAATCTGGTTGATTCTACCTTTCAAAGTATGTTAGTAATGTGGTTTTATCGATTTGCACTTATCGATTTAATCGACTTCCTAGCTTATAAGGATAAACAGCCAGAATGACGGACAAAACCAATATACTCTATACAGGGTATAACAACCAACAATAATTCTTCAGCTAACACCACATAATTCACCAGGCACAAAACGCTAAACAGCTGAGCGTCTTTTCCCTTGCCACTAACCCACCCCTCCCCAGTCTACCCCGCCCCACCCCACCACACCCCTTGCCCAGTTCAGTCAAGTGTCAGCGTAAATCTTAAAATTCACGAAGCAGAAAGTGTTGCTCGGTTTCGTTTGGCTTGGCTATATTGACTTGACCAAAAGCAGTTGGCAGCAGTTGGCAGCAACGAATAGATACACATAGTAAGTAACTACAGTATTTGTGGCAGTGGTTGTGGGTGCTCTGAGTGGATAAGGGGGTGGGTGGGGAGCGGGGAGCGGGGAGAGTAGCTATCCTAGTCTAGGCAGGGGCATGCACTTTATTATTTATGGCTGTCGAGTTGAGTACGAATTCATTTTATTTATGAAGCAAGTCAGCCGAGCGGACAACCAAAGCAGCCAAAACAACCCAAAGCAGCCCAAAACAACCAAAATGGCCAACTGGGTCCGCTGTCGCTGCCTGACTTGGCCATAAAAATTGCGAAAATTTGTTTTCCACAAAGAAACGCGCAAGCACAATAAAAGAGGAAGACGAAGAACTTTGGTGAACGATTATGTAATCCACAATACTCAGTGGCTGAAAATGGAAACATTTTCCGAAGAAACTATGGGAAACTGCTAAAAATAAAATACAAAAAATAAACAACAAAAAATTTGTTTAAAATATTTATTTTATTTTTTATTGTTTGGTGAGCTCTTTATTTGTTTTTATGTAAGTCTTTTGCTGACTCCAAACCCTTTTTTATTTTTCATACATTCCAATATATTTCTAATATTTAAAATATTTATTTCTGTTCCTCCTTATATGGGAATTTCAAAATGGCAATTAATTAAGACAATTATAGTTCCGCCTGAATGTAAGTCTGTATGCAATAGCATGGAAACCCCTAATATGCTGGCTATATGCATGCAGGAGATAGACTTAGAAGGACAATGTGGACTAAGGAGTAAACTAACCAAACTAGGTATAGTAACGGAATCTGTGGATAACGAGAAGGAATTCTCAAAGCAAATTGTGTCTCTCTCTGACCAGGAGAAGATGCTGTATTTTCGAGAAATTTAGTATTCAACTCGAAAGTCATAGAATCCTTCAACGGGACTAAGACTTTTGACACTCGCTGATTTCCAACAGACAGGATCTATGATTTTTTTAAGGAATACATATCGATAATATTTACAAATCGATAACAGATATCCATAGAAAGCTTTATTTACAAATGTCTGCCTCTCTAAAAGCCCGACGAAGAAACCATCTTATCTAATATTACAACGATTATTTTGAATTCGAATTGTATACTATATGTATGTATATGTACTATATACATATATAATACATATATATACATATATATAATGTACTATATGCATGTAAATATATCAGCGCAGATGTATGAATAATTACTGTCTCAAAGTCAGATGCATTTGCTCAGTTGAAGAGAACAATTCTGTGCATTTCAAGTTAACCCAATAGATCCCATTGTGCAACGTCCTTTGTTCTTATCCTACGTCGATTGTCCTTGCTGGGACGCCCCAAAGTATGCAATGCGATGCCGATGTAGCCTCCGACACTTGGACCATGAGTGTGGCACGGCTTCTTGGCCCTGCTGGTTAGGTACGTAGCAATTTTCGTGTCGGCTAATTAGCTTTGGGTGTATTGTTTATAAATTTATGACGCATGTTAAATGGGTTTAATTAATTTATGGCACTCTGAGCCAAGCAAAACAGAACAGAACGGGGCCAACCCCGAAACGAAGCTTCCCTCAATTGAAATTTCTCTTGTGAATTATGTTTATGAGTTGCGGTCATTAAGCGTTCACTTGCCACATGTTAATTGGGTTGGTTGTATCGTGACAGACGCCAGAGAAAATAAAACCCATCTGACGAACCAATTAAAACTTAAAACTCTGCTCACTTATCGCCTCCAGGATCAAACACAAGATCACCAAAACACCAAACACCCGTCGTCATTTTCATGGTGTCCCACTGTGCCAGACAACTCCATTAGAAGTATTCCATATGTGAACCGAGCCGAATCAACCCCACTAAGATGTTTATACTCGCATTATTCTATTGTGTATTATTGTATATTATTATGCCATTCAAATGCACATTTCTCATTTCACGCTATTCCAAACTGCTCAATTGAATATTTCTACCCTAAGCTCGGGTATTTCCACTTTCCACACTTGTTTGTGCTGCACCTCTTTTTGGGCTTATTAGTTTCTTTGATTATTCTTTCTTTTCTTATAGGTAGAGTTTGGTAAGATGCTTTTTTAGTTGCATTGACAGTTTCACATTTGGCTCTGATCCATTCTTAGATATAATTGAAATGTATTCAAGTCTAAAATATTCAAGCAAATATTAAAACAAAAATGAATTTTATTTTAGATATGCAAACACATATTTTAATAGATATTAGTTAAAACCATCCCACAATGTGATAAGAATTTCTTATATTATTTATTTATCTTACTTACCTGCAAATATAAATGTTCATATAGTATAACTCTCAACTTAACTATATGAAATAATACTTTATTTTTGCAGAATCAACGCTTTTGTTTCTTGGTAAGTACTGCACGCGTTTCCCAAATATCGATAGATATCGATTTTCGATAGCAATAAAAGAAGAAATTGTACAGAAATATCCTTGCTATTGTGAACTCACATATTTCCTGGATCAACTGTACAAATTTCATTAGGATTTGGATATATAAGTAATGTTCGCAAGAGCCGAGCGCTCTCGACTATAGCATTTTAACATATTTTTGTATTACCTTTACATATAAGATATATCTTATCTCTATAAATAGGTCTTAGAAATACGTTGCTTAGGTAAATAAGTAAGACTTAGCTATATCTATTAGACTTCGACTTTTGACTATAGCCATTTATTTTATTTAGATAAGATATCTATCTAACTTGGGTATATCCTTTTAATTGTAGCTAAGTTTTATTTATTTAGGCAAACACTATATAAATAAGACCTAGCTATATCCAGCTTTAACTTTCGAAGAATCAGTTTTTGTTTCAGCAAATTATTTGTTTGTTTTCGGATCAATCTAAATTTAAATCCCAAATAAAATGCATCAATCGAGTGCGAGTCGATAGAGTATATAGTCTGTGGCGTGCCTCAGATATTTGTGGCTCCTCTTTTCTATTGTGGTCGTCGTCATCATCATCATCATCACCGTCGTAGTTGTTGTTATTGCTGTCGTTGTCACACCCAGGCGCCATGCCCGAAATGATCAATGGGCGCTAATTAGTGTGTCCTCTCTTTTGGAAAGTTTACACATGCTCCCTGCGGCCCATGGTCTATGCTCTGCTCTGTGGTCTATGGGCAGCGGGCAGCGGGCAGCGGGGGGGGGGTATTCGGTTACAAGTGTCGTCTGGGTATCTGTTGGGTTCCCTGCTGCGGCCGCAGGTCATTTATTATTTGTGCTGCTGCTGCTGTTGGCGGGACTTGAATTTCAATCATTTTGTAGCTGCGTCGATTAGAAACTGCGATAATGTCCAATGGCGACAAAAGTTTTCGGAGGCGCCTGTCTCCTGTCCAAATCCGACTCCGATTCAAACTCCGACAACGATTTGAGTCGCCTCGGCTGCCTCGTCTGCCTGTCTGCCTGTCTGCAGTTTGTCAGCTACTAGAAGGCTTATCTGCACTTGACTGCCAGTAAATTATGTTTTATCTGCATCTGTGGGTCATGTTGGGTTCCACATGAATATATGTATGTGTGTATTTGGCCAGTGTTTGGACAATGGAAAGCCAAGCTGCGCTCAATTTGATTGATGAGCCCCCGGCGCTAATGAGCTGCAATTAATAAAGTCATGGACCTTGCTGACCGCAACAATGTTTGTTGTGGTCAACCTGCCAAATGATCAGGCAGGGGTTGAGGATGGGGGGGGGGGGGGGGTGCCAGTCCGTCGGTGTCTAGCTGATTAATGCAAGGCCCGTTAATGAGGTTGTGACTCGACTACGACTTTCAGTTTGCTGGCGTTGAGTAATTACATTCAACATGTCTTTATAGATACTATAAATATATTATGTATTATATATTAATTTATAGCACCAAACCGAAACGGAGTCAATGAAAAACTTATGAAATACGAGCCTGAAGTGTCTGACGAGGGTGGGTTACTTAATTCGCAAGTCAACTAGGCTAGTGATACTGAATATAGCATATTAACCTTGAGGGATCGGAGACGTCTTCTTCATTCACTCTTCAACCTCTTAAATAGTTGTTGCTCTCTTCAATTGGTCTTATATACATAGCAATTGCTATCCTTAGTATATATAGTATTATAATATTTTAATATAATAATTATTTTAATTTTATAGATATTTTATTTATTTTAAATCTTAAGCCGATTATTTTTCATTTACGAGTAGTTGATAAAATTTTGGAATTTATTATTATTTGCTTGTAAGTCTTAATCTTTTAATGCTTATGCACTAGTCTGCACTAAATAAATACTGAAATAAACAAATATTTGACAAATGATGTACACAGAAAAAAAACGAGTGTATAATCTGTGTTTACTTCCCCCGCCGATGGCTAAGCAACAAACATGCAACTAGTGCCACGCAACAATATCTCATGTTTAACTATTGTAAATGGCCAGGGAAAATATTTCTGGAAATTCATCATCATGTCTACACTGAGTGTGTGTGTTATAGAGAGAGAGAGAGAGAGAATGGAAGAGGAAGAGAGTGGCATAATCAAAAGGTGGGCGTTTTAGTTGCAACTCCTTTGAAGTTGTGCCGACAAGAGACGCAGGCACGTCTGTTCACCTAATTATCACACTATTTGAGCCATCATAAAAAATCGAGAGATGTGTGTGTGTGTGTCTGGTTGTGTGTGTGTGGCTGAAAACAAATAACGAGGCCTGCGATAAAAACTGAAAATAGGCGAAATAAATAAATAATCGAAAAAAGAACAAAAAAACGAACTAACTGCAATGTAAATGGAAATGTGAATGTAAATGAAATGCAGTCAAAGTCGAATCCACAATAATTCCCCATAATTCTCTATTGCTCGTTATGTCGTTGTTATGGGCCGCGTCATAAACCCATAAAAGTGCGGCAAGATCAAAGCATTAAATATCTCAGCGTGAAGCAGCACAATGTGGATACCACATATATAGAGTATTATCACTCGCTCTCTTTAAGAAAATCGCCATATTTTTGGCGTCAAGAATAACTCATTCCAGAACTCAGAAAGCAAATCTCTTAATCGGAAAATTTGAAAAAATATCTCTAATTTCCAGACACACACAGTACTATAACACTAACTTTTTGGCTATTCATATGTCACATAGCTTAAAGCCACATTTATGAAAATATTTATTATATATATATTTCATTGAACAGCTGTGCTTAAAGTTTAAAAAGTATTTGTTTATTTTTGAGTTCAATTAAAAGTCCAAGGCTAAATGTTTTTATATGTCAATGAATTGAATATTATTTTAAGTGTTTACATTTCGATGAACATTTATTTAAGAACATGTTTTATCAGCTATTGTAACAAAATCAGTAAATACATTTGTAAATGTTAAATACAATTTTTGACAAATAAACGCCTTTAATAACGGCTGTGCACACTTACTAGAAAGGTTTTCAGGTGTTTGAGATGGTATAAAAGTGCATCAGACTCGATCAACTCACATCAGTCTCGACTTACCAAGTGAAAAAGTAACATTTCAATTAAAATGAGAACCCAGACCGTGATTCTCACCTGTGCTCTTCTGGCAATCCTATTTGGCTATCATACAGCGGCGGAAGAAAACGAACAACAATTCGTAACATGCCCACTAAATTCACCATATTATTATAAGCTGATAGAAAATCCTCGTTATAGAGAAGTCTATAGGACTGATTTTTTAGTTTCTTTTCTATTAATAATACGAAAAACCCAATCACAATAATTTCACTAGTAATTATTTGGTGCCACAAATGCATTGTTATAAATACTAGATAAATTCAACAAAGTAATGAACATTTAAATAATTATTTTATTTCTTTTATCGAAGCAGACTTTTACTACTTTCTCTTTCTGATCGTAGGACCGTGCCATTTTCTTACATAAGATAAGAAGTGGCGAATTTGCTTGATCAGTGTTAATCAGCAACGTTTGTTTTTCAATTCCGAATTTTCTACTTCTTTCTCTTCTTATCCCGCGTCAGACAAAGTGTGAAAACGTCAACTAGGGAGCCACCAGGCACCAGTTAATCTTCCGCAAATGTTTTTAGCCTCGCCCCCAACTGCGTTCACAATCGCCAAAGGCGGTATATCGGAAAGCGTAAGTCGATAAGTCCGCATATCTCCCATAATTCTAGAGAAATTGTTTGGAAGGTAACTTGCTGGTACCCTCCTTCAGAGATTGGCATATACATTTGCAGATAACGTCCACATCCTCCGCCCGCAGGAACTTCGGCCCTAGCAATCTGAACTGCGCATATTTTCCACATTTCGGAAGGCGATCGACACAAAATTGGATGGCCACGCCCTATACGTCTCCCAAATCCGATACATCCGATGATGTAAATCGACAAGCCAATATATCTCACACGCTTTAGAAGCTATAGTCACCAAACTTGAAAGGTATATTGCTAGTAACACCCTTCAAAAATCCGGACAAATTTTTTACCACTCCCAGTCCCACTCCCAAACACGTTAAAACCCTATACCTCCCCCAATTGAAGAGTTACTGTTACCAAACTTGGAAGGAAGATTACTATAATCTTAACTAAATTTACTGAAATTTCCCGGTTCTTCGCTGCCTGTTATCAGCTGGGTTTACTTATGGTATCAACATATTTCGCAACAATCTCTCATTGTTGTTGTTGTTAAAAGTTTGGCTTGTTTTTTGGCTAACGTTGCTTTCCTGCTGAGTTGGCGACTAGGAATATCCTGACTCTTTCCCAAAAAACGGTAAAACTCTATATCTCCCCCAATTAAAGAGTTACTGTAACGAAACTTGGACGGTAGATTACTAAAAATCTCCTGCCAATATAGACATTACTTGGCTACACCCACCCTGCTCTATTGTTGAAGGTATTACTTATTAATAACAGAGTATTACACAGTCCATTACGCCCGACAGCAACGTTGTCTCCCTTATCGGTATATGGCTTACAGGACCTGCAATAGATTGGAACACTCTGCATCTAAAACGCAATAAATAAATTGCACTTTATTTTTTAAGTTCGTACAAATATAATTTTTTTTACATTTCATTGAACAGCTGTGCTTTAAGTTTAAAAAGTATTTGTTTATTTTTGAGTTCAATTAAAAGTCCAAGGCTAAATGTTTTTATATGAAAATTATTTTAAATGTTTACATTTCGATGAACATTTATTTAAGAACATGTTATATCAGCTATTGTAACAAAGACAATAAATACATTTTTAAATGTTAAATACAAATTTTGGCAAATAAACGCCTTTAATAACGGCTGTGCACACTTACTAGAAAGGTTTTCAGGTGTTTGAGATGGTATAAAAGTGCATCAGACTCGATCAACTCACATCAGTCTCGACTTACCAAGTGAAAAAGTAGCAACTCAATTTAAACAAGAGAGAACAATGCAATCAGTTGGTCTGTGCCGGCGTCAGACAAAGTGTGATAATTGGAGTGGTACGTCCACTAGGTGGACTAGGTGGCTAAGAAATCGATGAAAATTATAATTGCAAATCGATAAGACCAAATATATGATGTCGTTAAAGTGTCAGCAGCAGAACTTAGGTCTGCCAGGATTCCTTCCTCATAGATTCTGAACCCCTTAAAACCGGGTAGTTTTGATCACGATCAACAGTCGAAGTCGATCTAGCCATTTCTCTGAGACTTCAATTTTGGAATAAAACTTGCTGCGATACGACATTTTGGTATCTTCGGGACAAATTCCATCCCCTTTCGTTATTAAAAAATGCTGTGAATGCGATTCTGAATGTCAATTCGGTTTCAGTTTCGAATCCGAACCCCATATAGAAGCCGGGCTCAATGCTGACGCTATCGTTAATACTATGCAAACAATTATGAAACTCACATATCTATGCATACATTACTTAGAAAAGTCTAACTGGAACTATAGGGTTTTTCATATCTGATCTTAGCCATAGCAAATGCAATTCTCCAACTGCATTCCAGTTGGGTATCATTAATTTATGCTCGCCCCGCCAAATTAGCAGTCAGTTGCATCCGCTTTGGGGGCGTCAAGCTTGCAACTTAAATCTTGTACGAGTCCGGCAATTGGAAGTCGCAACTCACTCACACACACACACGCACACACACACAGCGGCACAGCTGCAGTTGCACATGCAAACTAATAAATTTCATTGATGTGTCTATTTTCGGCTAGTCAGTTGCACTTGCCTTGCCCCCTCCAGTTGGAGCTTAAAGTGCCTGCAACGGAAGCAATTTGTAGCTACAAGCTGTAATTTCTATGCCGCACACTTCGCCACCCTTTGCACCTTCTCACCATGTTGCAGTTGCCGCAACGCCGCCCAAAAGACGTCGATAATTCTTAAGCAACGGCGCGAAAATCGCCAAAATAAAAGCCTGCAAATTTTCGCTGTCAGAAGTGGCTCCAGTCTCGGCTATGGCTGGTTAAGGGAAGTGTTGGTGAGGGGTTGGTGAGGGGGTGGTGCGGAGTTTAGTGAAGTGCTTGGTTGCCCCCACAGCAATTGTAGCACATTTTATTTAACCCTTTTTATGGCCTCATTATAGCCCGGGGCAGGTCGCAAACCTTGCATACAAACAGACAATATATGTATACATATATATAGGTATATATATATATATATCACAGGGGGTTGCAAAGTGGAAATGAGGCTAGGAATCAAGCAAATAAATGTTTTATAAAATGTTCGTAAAGTAAGTAGCGGTATTCCCAGGCACTTCTCAAGCCATTAAAATGAAATTTATTGTTCACAATGTTTTATGGTTTTACGAAAATTCGTGCAGACTGTTTCTTGGTAATTTGGTGGAAAATCAGCAGAGTCACATGAACTGAAGTGGTGCTAACTTATTGCTACTTTGTCGGCGTACTTACAAATGATATATTCCCATACGCATCTAAAAGAAAGAGATATAATTTGGGCACAAGACCCAAGGAAAAACTTCATAAGCCGCAGAATATTTACTTAAATTGTAGGAATATTACACAAATTAAGCCGAACTGATTTTCGATACAGGTTGTGAACCAGAGCTTCGGATAAATTCAGTTAATGGTTTCGGTTGCGCAATGATTCCCTCTCAAGGAATCAGGAATATCTCTAGTCTCGCTTTCGATTAACGATTTTGGCTATGAGTTCCGACTCCGGGAATGTATAATTTCCGTTATTGTCCCTGTTCTGAGTTTCAATCGGTTAATTGCGGTCAACTTTTCTGTTTCCAGTTGTGGTTCTGAGTTTCAACCGGTTAATTTCTGTTTGCTGTTTGGTTTTCGAGTTTTCATCGGTTCATCTCGGTTAACCGTTTCAAATCTTGCTTGAATCATGGAATATCGATTTTTACTTCTGATTTTGATTCTGAGTATTCAATTGGTTAATTGTGGTTAATGGTTTCTGGTCTCATAGCCTGATCTATTGATTGACTTTTAAGATTAAGATTTATTCAAGATTTAAATGTTTTGATTAAACATATAACTAATATTTTAAATTTGTTTTTAAATATTCAATCTTGTCAACTTATAACAAAATTTATATACGTATTTATTAAAAATAAAATAAATATGTATTTTGAATCTAAATCTAAATCTATGCTACTTAAAATAAATTTTAAAACATATTAAAAATTAAATGCAGAATACAATTAACTGCTGAATCTGTGAGCACGATATGGAATTTTTATTTATGAAGTTTAGCCAGCCAGCCAGATGAATAGCCAACTACCTACTCGACTCGACCAGGTTCAATGCCAACAACTTGTGCCAAGATAAATAAACTTTTGCCGCCTGTGATTCATGACTGGGAAATCGTTTGCAATGCAATTCATAATTCGCGCGAAAGGGAAAGTTTTTGCTCTGACTCTGAGATGTGCAGAGAAATTAATAGCGGCTAAAACTTTCAGTCTTGCAGTCCCAGTTTTATAGCCACACAACCCCCCGTCCAACCACACCTAAGCACTTAGTCAGAGGCCGCCGTTTTCCTTTTACAGGCCATAAATTTGTTGCGGAGCGCAACGGAAAATAACCCAAAAAAAAAAATGCAAGACAAGCTCTGCAACAGCAGCAGTTGCCGAGAATGAGAGCGCCACAGTGGGGCAAAGGGAGGGGATATGATGAGTGGTGGGGGGGTGGGTGGGTTAGATGTGTGTGTGTGTGTGTGTGTGTGTGATATCTAGCGCACATTCAGCGCGACGATAAATTTCCCGGCCAAAATGTGTAAATTATAAATACGAGCAATTATTTTAACTCTACTTAACAAATTACCATGCCATAGCATATGGGGCAAAAGGTATAAATTACCGACTTTTACGACTTGCGGAAATTGTATGGCGACGACGACAACGTTGGAGCTGACTCTCTCACTCTCTCTCTGTGTGTGTGTGTGTGTGTGTGTGTGTGTGTGTGTAGGTGATTATGCTTAATTGTGTGTATGTCAGTGCCGTGGTCTGTTCAAGCAGCAGGACCCGTTACGGCTTCCTGTGTTGGCACCAACATCATCACTACTCACACCATGCCACCCCCCTTCCGCCAGCCAACCACTTCCCCCCCTTCCCTCACCCGTCTCACGCTTTGTGCAACGCCAGCACTTTTGCCGTGTGGTAGAAAACTTTTCGCATCAACTTTTAAGCAGCCCAAATGACTTTGTGGCCATTTTACTCGTGTGTCTGCGGCAGGGGCGGAGCTGTGGCAGGAGTTTGGGGCACACTTGATAGCTTGATAACTTGATAACTTGTGTTCCGGTGTTTCCTGAGGTTTTGCGTTTAATTGCAACATTTTACGGATTTTGCTTGTTATCAAAAAAGGCTTCGTTCGCCTCAGATTGAGCATGTGTGTTAAAGTTCACTTTGAGCTCGTTGAACGAGTGTTTTAGCTTTGCTATCGAATCTATCGAATGAATACGCTAAGCTATTGATTTTGTACAAAAACGATTTTTATCGAGAAATTGACGAAATGGGATTTGCATATGATAAATCGCTGTTTAAGGTGTGGTTATCGATAAAATGAAATAAACTTGACAGGCTTATAGTATTATTCATTCGAAATTTGGGGTCTCGAGCACTGAGACTATCCTCTTCATATATATATACATTGGTCGGTTGGAGATGCTCTCTTCTGCCTGCTCAACTTTAAGTACTCCTCTTCCCGATTTTAATGGTTTCAAATACATTCCACAAATTCAATTGAATTCATGTAGAAATTTGTACGTTAATTGTGTTTCGATGATTTGATGAAGATAGATGATGATTGCATATGAATAATTGATGTATTTTTAGCAACATTTTCCATTGCAATATATTAAAATACATCATGAGTGGTTGACTGCGATAGTTGCATTCGTTGCCGAAGTTCTGAGTTATGTTAACGAAATGCGCTTTGGATTATTTTTTGCCTTTGGCTTTTTGCCCTTTCTTTTGCCCTTTTTTTTGGCGCACTCGCGACGCGTATCTTTTGAGCTATTATACACTGCGCAAAAATGTTTGTGCGGAGCCAAGGGCGCGCGTGCAAAAATAATTTATGGAGACCATCAACAACCCTTAGAGCTGTGGAGCACAAAATGATAGATGGCGTGCCAGAATGTCTGCCTCGGCAACTGTGCGGCAACTGTGTGGCAACTGTGCGGCAAGTGTGGCAAGGCAGCCAGGCGAGGGCAAATTCGAAGCAAGTTAACCCAAAACCCAAAAATATGCTGCTGGCGATATATTTCTCGCACTCACTGTCATCGCGGCCAACTCGAGAGTGCAAATGAGAGAGAGACAGCCACAGAGAGAGAGAGAGACAGAGAGAGACAGCTAGAGAGAGAGCTAGAGAGAGAGAGAGAGAGAATAAAGTAAGGTTTGAGTGCCCAGCACTTTCAAATTGAAATGTCATTTCGTCTGGCACTAGAATTTTTCATTGCCAATTTTGGGGAGAGCATTCGGCAAAGGGCTGCCATATTTTCTCGAGAGCCAGCGCACAAATGTCACATCAATCTTGTGGCCAGTGTTGCGTAAGAAGCAACCAAAATATTCATTTTGTTTTCGAATCAAGCAAGTTTCGCCTCGCCGCTGCATGCGAAAATGATTAATGATCCAGCGCATGTTGCACGAATTTCAAATGATTAAACGCGTCTCGTACTATATAGATGCGATTATTCACATACATATATATATACAAATATTTACGAATTTGAAATGGCTTGTTTTCAGTTGAATACAAATGATTTCGTCTACAAACGGGTTGCCTGAAAATGGTATTAGTGTTGCTTTCAATTTTGAATTTGAAATAATTTTCAGATCTGAAACGTTATTTTTTCCACGAAGTTTAGTCTTTTAAGAGGTAATTTCCATTGAACTTTCAAACAATTTAGATACAAGTGTAGTATTTTAGGTTAGGGTTCTCCGGAGACCTTTGGCTCATTGTGCTACCACAAAGGACCTAATCCCCTTCATTTTGTCAGATAGTGTCGATTTAACTATAAGGAAGATAAAGACAACAACAAACAATTAAAATAATCAGGGTCTCCTTCGATGATATTTTTACAGTTGATCAATATACTATTATTTAATGTCAACAATTAAAACAATTAAACAAATCAGTTAATCTCTATGAAATAGCCTCTCAAAATAATTTTTGATATTCTTACTCGCTGTCAACATTGTCAAAAATGTATTTATTTTATAAAAGTTGACTAAAATTGTGAGTTATTTGTTTTATATAAATTAAGTTTTTCAAAATGGAACAAATTATAAATTCGAGTGGGGTAAAATATGTAATAGGCATAAGGCAGCATCCTCAACCCCATGCAGTGTGTATATTCTTATTCAATTTCGATTTCGCCATGTCCCTCTGTAAAAGTCTATCTTAGAGACCCTATCACCTAGAGGCTTACAATATTTTAAATAAGTTCTCCTTTACCATACGCAGATCAGGCTTATTTAATTTCTTCGATAACTACGATTTTTCAATTTCCATTAGCAACAAATGAAACATTTCCAAGGATTCAAGCAATTTATATATATATATATGTATATAATATATTGATCAACCTTTATTAAGATCCCATAAGAAACAATGATTTTGTTAACCAAAACGTATTTCACATTGAGCAAATGAATATCAGATAACCATTTATGTATTCAAGAGCTGTGTTATTATTAGGGTATCTCCTAGTCGAGCTGTCTCGACTAGTTTGCGCTGATTTTCTTTAGATGGGGAACTTGCCAAAGTTCTTCCTTTTCACAACTTTAACTTTGCCATTTGAGTTTCGGGTTTAATCGATTTTTCTTTGCTTCATTCCTCATTCCCAACTCAAATCTAAATTCAATGATTACTTAATTTAAATTATTTTTTATTTATTATTTTTTAAAGTACTATTAAATTAACCATTTATTTTTAAGTAAATTTCGCATTCATTAAGATGTGTTTGTTATTTGCTGTTGCACGAAACAGCTGTTATTGCTTTATGAGATCGAATGGGTCAACAGCATGCAATGTAAATAATGTTCGCATGTTGCACGGCTGCATGTGGCATCTTCAATGGATATGCACCTGCGGCGGATTTGAGCGTACAGACCTCAGCTGCAGCTTTCGGGGCATGCCATTAGGTCTGAGGCACATTTTTCAAAGAAGGCGATTTGACAGCAAGTGGCAGCTGCTGAATATACCCTGTAACGCCAGAGCAGACCAATTGGGGTGTGCCAATTTGTGATTTGCGAATATGAGGGCAATAGGGTGTCTGTTTGGTATATCAATCTTGGTTTGTTGTGGCCGCAACTGCAACACATGTTGTTACATCCATACATGCAACTTGTTGCAACACTTGTCGCTGATTAGCATCGCCATCTCGCCACTCGTGTCAGCGCGATAAGCTCTCAAGCCTCAAGTCTCTCAAGTCTCAAATATCAAATCTCAAATCTCATGTCTCAAATCTCCCGTCTCTGCTTTTGGCTCGCATTGCATCGATGCCGATGTCGATGCCGTTGTGGATGCCACAAATCATTGCCAAACATGCTTTTGATTATGCGACTGGCCAGCAAGGTGTGGTTATCTCTGCCAACTCTTTCCATGATCAGCATTTCCACATTTAGATATATATATTTCAATTAAATAATGACACGCTGTGGATTTGATTAGAATACTTTTCTCATCCGAGTCAGAGAATCAATGTTATTATTCTTAGACCAGTGTTAGAAGAAAAGATAACGCAAACCCTTTGAAAATAGGTCAAAAGTGTATAATGAAGTTGTGGCAGTCAGATGGAAGCATGGACGACTTCATAAAGCATATATATTCTCGATTAGCATAATATACATATACGTATGTACAACTAATTAAGTCCTCTTTAGTATTAATATAATAGTTATGAGTATTTTACACTGAAACACAAGTACACCCCTACCTCGCTATAACGGTCCTCTTCAATTAAGGCACGTTTTCGATTTACGGCCTAAAATATTTCGCTATAAAAAACGGCTAAAAACCCATTCTGACCTCGAACGATGCACTAAAGTTTCTCGAAGAGTTAACTCAGCCATTAGTTGTTATAAATCACTCAAGAACGAAATAGACAAGAACCCAAGAGAAACAAAGTTTGACCATTTTGTTAAGCCAGGCCCATTCTTACCAGCGAAAAATGATGACGACAGAGATCTACAAGATACCATTTCCTCATCGTCTTCAGATTAAAGACATTTAAAACAAATGATGTTTGTGCACATACACAAATTTTATATAGCATGAAGTTGCTGCATTATTGTATTTTTGATTTGAATGAAATGAATGTTACATATTTAACAAATTTGGAACAGATCCCTTTGAATTTGTATGAATTTGTAGTACAATAATTGATTCTTTACAACTTTAGGTTCTCGGGACTTTGAGGGCTTCCCTCACGAACTCGAGTCTCTCCTTCTGCTGTTATTCTACGACTCTTCTGCTTCTATTTATGCTTATGCTGCTGTTAATCATCTGTTAACCAAATGTTAATCAGCTCTGCCGCCCAACCGCACTGTAATCCCACTGTTGTTACTTGTTACTCGTATATAGTATCACTAAGCAGACAATACACATATTGATAGTATTTAATTCCAAGCAGAAGTTGCCACCAAAGGAACCAGCCTTCACGGTATGCTGCTCAATGCCAGCTAAAATCTTCGCTCCCATTGATTCGATGCTGGATCGGGGATTAGCTGCCTCAGAAACGCATAATTCATCAAAGGAGATTAGATAAACACCTGGAGGTGCAACCAACAAATTGCATATTCTCTCTAATGTTCGCCAAATTTGTTTCGGTAATTGTATATTTGTTGATCAATTTGTTCAATGGTTTTCCTTTGTGCCTCCACCATATTTGTTTAATCCTACAATTTGATTGCAGCTAGTTGCTCAGTGGGCTCCTCATAGAACTCCAGCTGAGCAGTGGTCTTCTTGTTCAACTCTAATTGAACCCTCAATTGCCCATTGTTAGCTGCAGCGACATTATGTTGACATCTTTAATCCTACAAATTCCAGATACATCTGTTAAATAATTATAGACTAGTGGCTAGCACTTAGCTAGGCTCTTTCACTAAATATATATGTCATTTCAGAAATACAGACTTGACTAATGAGGACCCCCAAAAAGAATTGCTCATCATACTATTTATACATGTGTGCGTGTGTGTGTGGCAAGCTAACGAGAAAGCTTCCTGCTGTGATCTCGCATGATGTCCCCATCCGCTCCTCCATCCGCTCCATTCCAGCAGTGCACTCCTCTGACTTCAGCCGGGTCTCATTAGTTGCTGCATTCGATGACGCCAAACAAGCCACTTAATTTAAATTTAAATGTTTACTTCTCGCTTTGCGTGTGGGGCAAAGTATTTTGTCTTCGTTGCGTCGCTCCACTACTCCCCCCAGTGCTCCCCTCGCTCTCTCTCCCTCTTGGTGTGTGTGTGTTTGCTGTCACGAGATGCCAAGATTTATTTTAGGTATTCCATGGTCGACTAAAATGCGCTGTCAGCGCAGCAGTTGCTGCCACACATCGGACCCCAACCCTCCCTCCCTGCCTGCCTGCCTCCCTGCCTCCCTCGCTGCTGTAGCGACAGCTACATTAGCATCTGATGGTGGTCCAACCAGCCAGTCCCTACGCAGACCCACTCGGAGTTGTGTGCCGAGTTCCCCCTCATTGCACTTGACACCCGAGAAATTGATGCTACTCAAAAACCCACATTAATTAGGCAAAATATTGACATGTGTGTGATTTATGCTTTGTGGCTCCATTTTAATCAGTGTTCGGGTCTTTTTTGGGCTATTTTCGGGCTATTTACAATTTGACAGATCATTTGTTATGGCTTTTCCCCTTGGTGGCATGCTTGAAGGGACTGATGCGCAGTGCCAGCTGTAGCAGTGCCCCGAAGCGTTGTCCTCTAGCCTTTCCTAGACATGTTACAGATATTACTTGTAGTTTCCTTCTTTCATTAACGGATTCTGTGAAGCATAAATCAATACCTACGCTTGGAAGCACGGCAGGACTTCTGCTCATACGCCTGAGAGGCAAAACCGGAACTGCTGATCGTGGATTGGACTGTGTTGTGGGCCGGGTTGCTTGGTGGTTCTGCGGAAGAAGGTGATTTTGAGCTGGTCTTGTTTAACAAACGTTCATCTCTGTTGCTGCTCAGACGCGCACAATTCTCGGTGGTTTTCCTGAGCAGCAGCCAGGACTTTTGCAGCTTATTGCCCTCCACAATTAGCTTCTCGTAGCCTTGGAGCAGCTTGCGCACATCGACGCCGGCAAGCTCCTCGGGCAGCGGCTCTTCGCTGAACTGTCTGGATGTCTGCCGCAAATCCTCGAAGCGTTGTATCAGCTGCCTAATACCGCCAGGACATTTCTCATCATTGCCCGTTTCGGGCATGGAGTGGGTTGCTAACTGTGGCGCGGTTTGGTGATCGGTGCTGATGCAGCGCAGCATCTCGGCGGTCTGCTCCATGAAGGTCTCCTGGCGATGGCGCAGCTCCTGCAGACGCTCCTTCAGCTCGTCCAGATAAGCCAGCTGCTGGCATGTTGGCTGCTTGCAGGGAACCATGCCTTCGGCTCACATGAATTTAACACAAGTAATTTACAAAAAAACAAAAAAAAACAATTGCCAACTTTCTGTACAAATTTTGGATTGTGTTTGGATTCGATTGGGATGAAAAGTCACAGCTCCGGCAACCTAGGACTTTAGGCGCCCAGTTGACTATGTCGCAATTTGTTCAACTTGAGTTGCAAGCAAAAAAAAAAGGCGTATTCACCGGTGATTGGCAACCAGTTTGCCATGGTCTTTAAGATCCAACTGATTACAGACCGCCAAAAATTGCACTTTAGCCAAAGTCCCAAATGCAACTGCGATTAGGGTCTTTTGACTACATTGCGCAGTTTGCAACTGACATTTTATGAATTGAGTTCGTGGTTTGTACTTGTACTTAAAAGGTTCTCAAAGGGATCATATTTGGAAAGCACTTGCATTTGATCATAGTTTGACCTTTAGTTTAGAACTACATTTAAATTTGGCTATCCGATTCTAAAATGTGCTCGTAGGGATGGGTCCGAACTATCAATAGCCAAGAATTGGTCAAAAGTGATCCGATTGTTAAAAATAAAATATCTTTTTGAAATTGAAATTTTCAAAATTGCGAGAGTTATCTGGCTTTATCGACTTGCACTTATACATTTCCGGATCATCCAGATCTTGCATTATCCCAATTTTAACACCTTGTCTGGGCGGGAAATACATATATAAATTTATAATCGCAGTTTTAATTCTGCAGCTTCAAAATGGACAGAAGAGCAGGTGAATTCAATATACTATCCTGCCTTCGATTACAGAGTATATATTTTTAAGACTTAGATTAAAATATAGATAAAAATGTACAGTAAATTCTTAAAAAAAGTCACATTTAATGGATTCCATTATTTTATTTTATTTATTTATTTTTTTTTTTTTACACCTGTTATTTTTATTTTTTTTACTTCAACAAAGCTTAAAATATATATTTACATTTGCGTGCTCTACTAGTCCGAAATTTAATTATATTTTATTAGTAAGTGAATACTTATGTGATACACTGAGATTTTTAAGGCTTTAAAAGTGCAGATAAATGCAAAATATTAAAATAAAATGAACAATAAAAATAAATTTAGATTTGGGCAATTTAATTGGGCGTTATTTTGAAATGTTCATAGGGTGTACAGCGATCGATTTGGAGTGCCTGAATTCTGTTCCGTGTTATCCTATTGCGGCAAAGAGCCTCCAAATTGAGATATCGCATGCAATTCGAATTGTGGAGTAAGTTGTAGGTTGGAAGTTGTAAGTTGCAAGTAAGCGACTGTCTGCCGCGAATTGAGCGAACAATGGCGATTTGAGTCGGGGGCGCTATACAGATACAGCTATATATCTTACGCTAAGCTGGTTGGCATGCGGCAGGGTGGGGTGTGGTGTGGTGTGGTGTGCTGTGGTGTGGTGTGTTGTGGTGGGGCATGGTTAGGAATTTCACGAAGCCAGTTGCCAGGCGAAACGTGCCGAATGACTGCCGCCTACCACAGACAACAGAGCAGAGCCCAAGTCGAGAAGTGACAGGAATGTTGCCCGTTGCCCGTCCCAAAGTTTTGCTGCTGTTGATTTCACCTGAGGTGAACCAACTGCATCTCCTACCTCTCCCAACTCCCCCATCTCTCGCATCTCTGCCATCTGTGGCATCTGTGGCATCTGCAGGTTTGCAATTGTTGTTTCATATTTTAATGCCTTTTTGAGTTGGTAGGCGTGCTACGACACGATTCTCTTAGCCGATAAGCTGTTATTTTTATGTGCCGCCAAGATCGCTATTGGTGTCTCACTGTCTGCCGTGTGGGCTGGCCTGGCGACTTAAACAACTTAAAATTATTACAGGGCAATTGTCTTGATCGCTGATTTATGTGCGCCTTTTGTTGTCCGACTCCAAAACTCTCTCGGGCAAATTTGCAGCCTGCCTCTGCTGCTGCTGCTGCTGCTTCTGATATTTATTAGGCAACAATGCCACATGCAATGTGGACAGCTGATTGTGCCCCCTTCAGTAGCATCAACAGAGCGAGACAAGTCTGCGCTGCAACAATATATGCCTAATTGCAGAGCTACTTTTGTAAGATTCAGTTCGTGCGTAATTCTATTGACAGATAATTTGTATGGCTCTCATTAGAGTTTGGCACAACTTCCATTTAATTATACACATTGCCGCATGAGCCGCCTTGCCAATGTCATAACAACGCCTACCCCCATCCACGCCGATCCCCTTTGCATATTATTTGCCTCACGATTGAACAAATCGCCCATGTTGCAGTCTCGCTGCTGAAATTGCCTCAAACTTAATGATTTCATCTTTCATTGAATTCAAATTTGTTGGCCGCGGGTGCAAGCAACAAGCAGCCGCCACTCGCAGCTGTGTGGCAGCAGCAACGTACTTCAAATGTGGGCGTGCCTTCATCTATACGCCCCTCGACTTGTGGCAATCGTTATTGTTGTTGTTGCAGTTGCTGACTGTTGATAGCCGCCGCACTGTCGGACGATATAACGAATTTATTATTTATTTCACCTGACAGCTCGGGCAACAGACTCTATAAATTTCCCTAGTCATTCGTTGTTGTTGTTGTTGTTGGCGTATTTATGGCCTATCGCTCGCCGGGATATGCTCATATGAAAATACAAAATTATTGATAAGCTACACACTAGCTGGTTAGCTGGTTATTTGGGGTCGGTGCTGATTGAAATGCCTTCGCTGGAACAGCTTCATTTAGTCGAAGCTGAGCGGAGCTGAGCTGAGCGCAAATCGAAAAGGCCAAAACCAAAACGAAATCAGCTGCAAAACAACTTTAACCCAATATCCTGCTTGCAGTCATAATTTGTGTGCTGCTTGAGGAGCTGAAGTTGGAGTTGGAGTTGGTGCTGCAGTTGGAGCATAATCCAATGCCAGGCTGACCAGACCAGACCCAAGTGGGAACCTCAGCATCTTCGAGTATTTTATTATGAATTGCTCTTAACGATGTTCCATTTTTCATGTGCGCATTCATAAAACCCTCTTCGTTTTTTTCGCATTCGCTGCTGTAGACTCGCAAGCTGCATCGATTCCAACAGCAACAGCAACAGCACCAGCCACTTGGCATCTTTTTGGGCACCCTGGGACCTTGTTCGCGCAAGTGAATGAATAATTGCAGCAGGGTGTTGTAAGCAGAGCTTGAGGCACTCTGGAGTCGTTTCAATTATGTGCCTTCCCCCTAGGCACACAATTGTTGCTGTTACGCCAGAGTGTCGAAGTCGCAACGCGCACAGCACCAAAGTGATTTTTATTTAAGACTAGTTTGTTCATTGCCAACTTAAGAAAGCCTAAAATATACCTCAATGTTGTTAAACTGAATAATTAGCGCCATAAATGTGGAAGTTATGCCTGACAGGAGGCAAATTGAATTCTAAACGGAGAAATATAAACAAGTTCGAAATATAATGATAATGAAACTTACGTATATAGAATATAAAATATAATTGCAATAGCTAGCTAGAATACTCAACTCAAGACATCTCGACTAGGAGACACATTTAACCTAGCTTTTAAACCAATTCTACGATTATTGATCAAATTTTTTACAGTTGATCAATAATATATCTGGGTATATTATACATCGAAGAAGAGGCTATATCTTAACAATTATCTCGAGTAATGCTCATTTATCGATTTGTATCGATATTTCTTCAACGGCTTCAGATATCCAGACTTATTTTATAAACTTAATCTCGATTGGTAGTCGGGAATTTATGAGTCAAATTATCTTGACTGACTGACATGGCTTAATTATTTAAGTATAGTTATGAAATGAAATTAATAACGCAGATTTCTATATAGCATAATTTTTGAATATTTAAACTGTTTCTAAACATTTTTAAGCCATTAGAAATTTTAATTATTTTTTTAATGCCAGCCAAGCTCTATGAAGAAATATTTAATTATTTTGGAAAGTTTTACTTTACAAAAGCCAGTTAAGAGGCGAATAATATCGGGGGTATTTTAAAATATATAAACTTTCTTTAAAATATAAACACCAATTTTAAATACATATATATTATTTTAAGACCAATAAAGCGCTATTAAGGGAAAATTAATTATTTCGAGTTTTTTTTGTTGCAAGTTTTTGCTTGCAAAAAGCTGGTAAAAGTCATTTGTAAAACAATATTGGAGGTGCCCTTAGGCAACTGCAAAGCCAATTGAACTGCTTAGCTGAGAGAGAGAGGGTTAAATACACAATTAGAGAGAGACAGAGAGAGATAGGGAGAAAGAGAGAGAGAGGAAGGAAGAGTATTGTATTTAGCTTTCGGTGTGGCTGTCAAAGGCGCAGCAGGCAGCAAAATCGCGGCAAGCACAATTGAAAAACGGGCCAGCTTGTTGCAAGCACAAGAGGAAGAGGGAAGAGCAGAAGGAGAATGAGCTCTGTGCTTCGTGCTCTGTGCTCTGTGCTCAGCAGCGTTGTGAGTGAAGGAGTGCGACGGCAAACACTCCACACTTGTCAACAGCGGCTCTACTGATTGTCTACCCCGGGTAACCAAAAGCAACCGAGGCAACCAGGAGACCCAGAGACCAAGAGCAGCAGCTCCAGCTACAGCTCCAGCCAGGTACTGGCAACGGGGTCGAGTCTGTAACGAGAAACGAGAAACGAGACTCACGCTTATGCTCACAAATCATAAATTGCCGCCTTAAAATTTATCTTCAATTTTCGAGACCCCATGTGGTGCTTAGCGAATGGTGTTTTGAAATTTATTGCTGCATTTGCAATAAATATTGTCAGTTGGTGTTCAGCCAGCGAGCAACAGAGAGGGATACATAGAGCGAGAGAGAAGCAGCTACACTGAGAAAAAAAATTGCACTGAATCTTAGAAAATCTTCAAGGCTAACTATTCGAAAAGTATGTTTCTAATTCCAGTGTAAATATTTCTAAAATGTAGAAAATCCATTTTTTTTTTACTTGTATTGTTTTCAAACATTAATATTTTAAGATTTCACAGCTAAATTCAAATAATGTTTATTAAATTCATATAATCTAGTTTCAGAAATCATACAATTTGAAGTGGCACAAGAAATGGAGATGAACTAAGCTCAGAAAGAATATTTTTGAAAATGAGTTTGTAATAATTTTTTGATTTTTTTTCAAATAATTTTCTATTACTAAGAAATTTATTTCAGAAAAATAGTTAAAAGGTTTTTTTATTTTAAGACATTTTTTCTGTTATTAAGCTCTGAAAGAATTTTTCTATACATTCAATTTTGATTTTTTTAGACATTTGTTTCAGAAGTACAGAAAAAAAATTCTTTCTTATTTGACGACATTTTTTTTGTAATTTACAAATTATTTTAAAGAATTTTTTCTACTTTTCAGACCAGTCTCATTTTTCCGAGATTTTCGAACTATTTTTATGTTTTAAGGCTATTCTCATTTTGCGGGATTTTTTTGGTTTGAGGGATATTTTTTTTCTTAGTGTAGCTAGCTGCTTTGGCGGCAGCATTGGTTGGCTGTTGGCTTTTTGCATGATTGCCGCTGTAACGCCTCTCACACCAGCAAAACTCTGCCTCCCCCCGCTGCCCAGACTCTTTGCCACACCAACACCTACCGCAGCACCCCCTCATCCCGCATCCCCCTCACTCCATGGCTTCCCTGCATTGTTTATTGTTCTCGTGCATATTAATGTGCGTTGATTGCGAGCCGAGGGACGCGTTCGGGAGCTCTAAGCCACAAGCCGCAAACCTCTCTCTCTCTGTCTCTCTGGGGGCAGTTAGCAGCTGCCATTGTCCCTGTTGCCTGTGCCCCTTGCCCGGTGCCCTGCTCGTCCAGTCGAATGGTTAATTTACAGCGCGAGAAATTGATTGCCACTTGGCAGAGTGTACAATTTGTGGGGTGTGTCCCAAAAATTTTGTTGGTTAATTGTGGGTTTTTTTCTTATTCGACATCAGGTTGGTTGCTGCGATTTCGCAACAGTCATTTATTGGCGGCATTTGCCAACTTAATTACAGCCGAGGTGTTTATACGCGTTATCGAGTCATCACCGTACAGCGCATTATAGTGTTCAGCGCAATCAGCAATTGGGAATGATATATACGGGGTAATTAACAACAAGTCGTGCCAGTTCTGAGCCTAATGCAAATAACTGATGGCAACCGATGAAAATAACCCTTATCGGCATAATAAATGGACTATACGAATAAATGTCAGCTAATAAATATAAACACTTTCTCTGATTGCCTTATTTACTGGGATTATCCTGGGACTGGCCCAATTTAAAATACTTTAAACATTTTTAATTGCATAAAATTAGACAAGGAATATTTAATTTTCAAAAGTTTGTTTTAATTGGACTTAATTTATATAATATTAATAGATTATTTAAAAGCTATAATCAGCTTACTCCATATTTAGTTGAACAGGAATAAATATCTTTAGTTTTGAAACTGCAGATACGCTCAGCATATTATGTAATACATAACGTTAACAAACTTTGGCAACAGCCAGCGATAACTTGTACAAAACTCTGTCATGACGAGTATTGCTCATGTTGTTTATTATACTCTTATAGAGGGTATTATAAATTTGGCATTAAGTTTGGAAAGCACTGCAGAAAACGTCTCCGATACCAGGAAATTGGTATACATTCATCAATTTGCTGCAAATAGTACCTATGTCGGAGCCGAGTGAATCGGATCACTATATCAAATAGCTTCAATCGATGGGTTCTTTTTTATTTGTGATGTTATCCGAACCAAACTCACCTAATATGCGCATTGTTATATATTTATTTAATGTCAACTAAAGTCAGTAAAGTATATATTTCATTATATTTGGACATTTGTTCCAGACCAAACTGATCATTTAAGGATGCTCGAAGCATTTGGATAAAGAATCATCAATATTTCAATATTTCCAATTAAAAATTGTTTTGTTTTTCAATTGCATATTGAAATTTAGATTTGAACAGCTTGACCCTTTCTGCAAGGGTGTCTAAGCTTCGGCGCGGTTATGAAAGCGTTTCCTTCTGGTTTTCAACTGGGTTTGTCGTGGCTAGAAAAAGAATTCAATATTTGGCTCTCACCTAGTTGCATGTCAGGCAACATTGCCAAAGCTATCAATCAATTCAGACACCAGAAATGTAATCCTCGTAACTCTACCGCACCCCACACCCATCCACACACACACAGACACCCACACCCATTTCGTTTTGTAGTGTCTCACTTGGTGTATGTATTTGTGCACACTTCCTGTCGCCACAATTTGTTTGTGCCGCTGTCAAGATGTGAAAGCGACGAGCTTTCCCCCTTTCCCCGCCTGGCAACGCCCGTGGAGAGACTTGTCCAGCGCAGAGACACCCATGCGATCCA
The DNA here is from genome assembly GCA_035043295.1 of Drosophila sordidapex. Lineage (NCBI taxonomy): Eukaryota > Metazoa > Arthropoda > Insecta > Diptera > Drosophilidae > Drosophila > Drosophila sordidapex. Next base: position 945,617 of record JAWNNA010001201.1, on the reverse strand, counting down.
TTGAAGCATGTGACAGGCGGCGGGCAGAGCTCATCAATCTCATGTCGAGGTCTAAACAAAATATGCAATGTGTTTGGCATTGCGGCAAAAAGGCGAGCATCGATAAACCAACCAACAACCAACAACCGACAGAAACCAACCCATTGAAAAGCAGCAAACAAAAATTAGAAGCCAAAGCCAATGCCAGAAACAGCAACTCAAATCCAAACATGGCAGCCAAAAACCCTTTGCGGCCTAACCACACACACACACACACACAGACACAGTAAATATTATAACCACACACACACACACACATAGAAGGCAGTTTGAAAAAAAATTAGAGAATATGTGTTGACAGCAGTCATCAATCAAGCGACACAACTTTTGACATGTCAAATGAACGAGCTAGCGCATAAATTACAACTCAACAACAACAGCAGCAGCAGCAGCAGCAGCATATGGAAACCGTTTCAGAACAGAGGGAAGGGAGCGAGAAGAGAGGGGAGAGATATAAAGTGCGATATGGGGCAACAAAATACCTTGCGTGGCAGTAGCCAGCAAACATGTCAAACGGCAGCAATTGGAAAATCAATTTCAACAGTCAGAGTAAGAGAGAGGGAGAGGGGCAGAGGCAGACTGAGCAAGGCGAGCGAGCGAGAGAGAGAGAGCGCCGCTCAACTGTGACCTGGGGAGTCTTTAGATGCGGCATGTTAAATGTCATTACATTACTGATAAGATTGATAACGCCTAAACGTTTTTGTGTGTTTTTGTACGCATTGCTTACGTGTCTCTCGAGTGAGTCATGCGGCGCATTCAATCGCTATTCGCCATCGCAATCACTTGAAATACTCATTCACTCACTCAATCACTCAGGCAGGCAGACAGTCAGCCAGCCAGCCAGTCAGCCAGTCCATCAATCAGTCAACACAACAACACACTGACAGACATTTCCACTTAGAACAAAGGCTGTGCATTTCCAATCCAACTCGCAACAGTTTTATTTTTGATTACGAGTTGATCAATTTTTATGAAATCTAATTATATGCACAGCTTAGCTAAATGATAATTGATTATGTATTTATTAAGTATAATTTATGTTCACATATGTATTTTGATTAATTGTCAAGTGCTTTAATCTCGCAAATTGAACAATGATTTACATCAGTTTACTGCGTTTCTGTTTAAGGGTGATTTTAATAATAATATTAAATTAATAATAATTAAGCTGTTCGCATCAAGAGCAACTTTTTTCGGAGTTGTTAAGGGAAATATATAAATGATAATAATAAGAAAATTAATTTTAAATAAATAAAACTAAATAAACATTTAATTTAAACTGTAAATTTTATAATCCAATTATATAATCATCTGAAGTCAAGGGCTTAATTTACCACTTGATAATAAGTCATAATATTATAAATAAATAAAGTTAATAACATCTAGTAATAAGCATAAACATATATATTATTTATAACATCTATTTAAGTTATCTAAAACGATTTATTCACTAGTCAGAAGTGCCTTTGTGAGGCGTATAACACTAAAACGGAAAAATATCAATAAACAACATCAATATAATATAGTGGTCTGGCCAGGTCAGATTGGCTACGACAGATTTGAAAAAATTAAGGCTATCTGGTTGGAGGAACTAATTTACATAGCAATAGAAAAACATTGACTCTCCTGTTCTTGCTGATCTTGAATATGTTTACCTTATGGGGCCGGAGATGCTCTCTTCTGTCTCTTACTTACTTATTCTCAATTATTTATTGTCTGATGAGCTCCATTTATAATTTGAATATGATGTCTTTTTTGGCTACAAGTTTGGTATTTCTCTATTTGTTATATACTCCAATATATTTCGAATCCCAACTAAATTCATTTTCATTAAGTCTTAAATTGATTTACAAAGGTCTGATTTTTCATCACAAAAAAAGACTGCTAAAATAGGATATGTATTGGATATCGAAGAAACTATTTCTTGCCAAATTCGCAATCGGAATTCGATCCATCGCGGGCTATATAAAGATGTTTTTCCTTTCCTTGCATATTTTTTGTCACTTTTTATAACCTGAATGGTTACAAATGGTAAAATGGTTTTGTGCAAATGAATGTGACAGGCAGTGGAAGCATCTGCGACCCCATAAAGTGTGTATATTCTTGATCAGGGTCAACGGCAGAGTCGGTATAGCCTTGACCGTCTGTTCGTCCGTTCGTCCGTCTGTATGAACACGCGGATCACAGAGACTGTAAGAGCTAGAGACTTCAAATTTGGCATGTAGGTTCTCGAATACCCGGCACAGATCAGATTCTTGAGTATCTATACATTTCGATGTCCGATAGTAACAAATGCTTCAATCTTAAAGGCAGAATCTAATTTAATTTTTCTAATTAATACAAAATAATCATATGCATATTATGGATCAACTACCCTAATTTCGTCAAGATCGGATAAGAAACACCAAAGTTATTGTCGAAAATAAATGATCAAATTGATCTCATTTCTATCAGCAGCCGGAAGCATTTTCTGTATGCAAATAAATATGCGAGCGCATGTGTAAGAAAGAGATGGCATGATAATCGATGCGAGCTTCAATATGTTTTTGTGTGTATTCTGCAGAGCCCCGTTACCTACGATTGCGTGTATGTGTGCATATATGTATGTATGAATACGCACGTGCTTGTCACCATCCCGTTAGGATTAGTTCTGGATTGCGAATAAAACATGCGCAGCATTCGATTTTTTTTTACTCTTCAGTGTCTATGCTTGCCAAAAGATATGAGAGCACTTGCAGACCTGCTCACATTTAAAGGGTAATTTCAGAATAACACTAGAATGTATTTGACAACAGGGCTCAGGGTATATCGTAGTCGAGCTCACTCGACTACTTCACTCTTACTTGTTTTTGACTCTTTTTCTTACATTTGCTTTTGCATTTAGTCAGCGTTGTGACAGATTTCAAATTTTTGCTTTCCGTTTGATGTTCTTTTTGTTGCTTCTGTTGCTGTTTGTTTGTTTGTTTTTTGCTGGTACTTCAGTTGGTGTTGGCAGTGACAAATCCTTTACCGTTATTCGCGTACGCTGACACTTTGACAGGCGACGTCGACGTCGACACACATGCGAAACTCTCACGTCCACAAGAGAGCCCCTATCATATTACTTACTGTAGGGGCTTACTTTGTTTGCCGGCCTGCGGCAAACTTTTCAATATTCGAGCGAGGAGCGCGCGAGGCGCACGAGGCGCTCGAGTCGCGACAAATTCATTTCAATTTTCATACACATATACATATATACATATACACATATATATATAAACGTTATTTTTTTTGCTACGCAAATTCAAAGGGAATTTCAGTGGTAAGCAAATTTGTTTCCGGCTCAGGCGACTGCGTGCGTGACAGCTGTCAGTTGAGCTCTGCCAAAATATTGACAGTTAGCATGCGTCACTTGGCAAACGACAAACGAAAAAACGGCAAACGAAGAGGCGTTTATAAAATTCGTTACCAACTTGAGAACTCGCTGTTTACATTTGCGCTTTAAAACAACTGTTTGAACGGGGGTAATTTTCATTCAGCGGCAACAGGCAAATCCATTGCAATTAAGAACTGTCAACAAGTCTTTTGTACACACAACATTTTTGAAATCCCCATCGAATTCCCAACAGACACTTGATTTACTGTGCTGAAAGTAATTTGGCGCTAGCTTCTCGTTCCTCGGATTCTCAGATTCCCAGATGCCCAGATTCCCCATTTGTTTCAGTCTCGACTCTTTGGCAGCTGGCATCTCTTTGTAATTGATTGGCCATCGGGTTAGCCAGCTGACATTGCATGTCGCATTCAATTGCCAAGCGCAAAAAGTGCCAAGTGTGCCAAGCGTAATGAAGATCGCATAAAATCAAACAAAAACACCTTTTAAACAAAAAACAACCGACTGGCGTCTGAATGTGTCAAGGACGGCATTTGATTGTTCACCAATTTGAGATTATCTTCTGCTTGAATCTGTGTATGCCTTGAAAATGAGCTAGAAAATATGTTCAACAGTTTTGAACAAGCTTAAAGCTATTAACTAAACATGAAATACAACAATACAATGCGGTCTCATTTAAAGTTAATACAAGCAGGGAAAGGTACATCAAAAATGACTGACTGGAGTTAATCGGCTAACATTTAAATATCGATATATGTTATTATGTTTTTCATTTCTATTTGTGATTTTCTGTGTTTAACATCTGAACAAAATATTCTACAATTGTCTACTATCTTCACATATTCTTCCATTAGCAGACAGGTATAAGATAAGCGAGTACCACTAAGTAAGACAAGTTGGAATTCTCTTGAATACTCTTTAAATAAAGTCTGTTCAACATGAAAATACATTTTGGTTATCAAATTCTGTGTTTCTTATCCAATCTTATTTAATGTGTTACAGTTGATTAATCAAATGTCGCTGTCTGATATCGATTTGTATCGAAATTCGCGACATGGCAGGTATCGATAAAACCGAGTAAACACAACTTATATTCCAAATTTAAAATGTACAAAATCTAAAATTGAATAAATAATACTTATATTTGATGGAGTCGAAGATACTTGTTTCTGTTCAGACCATACTTTCGCAGCTTTTCACTATCTGCTTTATACCAACTTTTAATGGACTGAGTTAATGATAAGCAACTAATACTTCCCAAAAATATATAACCATGTAAGTTGAATTTATGTGTTGAGTTTTGGATTAACACGATATTTATTGATCATTAGTAATTGAAGAATTTCAAACATTTTTTTATTGAACATATATATTTGATACAAGTAGTAAAAATGTTAGTTTAGCTTATCTCGTCATTTGCTTAGGGCTTAGCCAAGCCAGCGCTCGAAATGGGATTGATCGATGACCCCATCATAAAGCTGTCCCCGTGTAATTCCAGTAGGCGCCAGAGCAAACACTATATTTATATACATATATGTATATATATCTAGGCTATAATCTTTGGAGTGTATCGTTGAAGGGATATTGACACTAGATAAAGCATACTATGTGCTTAGGTGTTTGTTTGTTCAGCTCAGAGCTGTCAGTCGTAGTGCGGCGATATACGATTTGGACGACTTACTGTCTCTCTGTCTGTCTGTCTGTCTGTCTGACTGTCTGACAGCGAATGAGATGTTGATCATCAATAAAGCCGGAAATGATCGAGTCTTTGAATTTATGATCTCGAAACGGCAATAAGTCGACGGCTTATCGCGACTGCAATTTATAATACAAAATGGCAGACGAGTCGAAAGCCAAACCAAATGGGCAACATAATTAATATTTAAGAGCTCCGCCTGACAGCACGTATCCTCCATGCCCATCTCGATGGCCATCCTGTTGCTCTTCATCAGCGATTCCAATCAGATAACATTAGCACGTCACATCACACAGCGTGCAAAAATTATTATTCATTGAATTTGTGATAAATGTGACAGGGCCCAACAGGCAGTCGTCCAGCGGCGACTCCACAACGGATTCCAGTTGCAACAATGTGCTGCGTTGCACACACAAAACAGACAGACAGGCAGACAAAAAGACAGACAGACAGAGGAGGCCGCATCGAAGCTGTCAAAAATTTGTTGCAAAAGATATTATCTGTGCCCCATCGACTGTTGCAGGCAGCTGACTGACGACTGCTTTTCGCTGGAGCTCATCAATAACGACGACGACAAGGACAAGGACGAGAATGTGGCAGAGAGTGTATGTGTTGCAAGCGGATGAGTTGCACTTGATGACGATGATGACGATGGCAACGATGATGATGACCATGATCGATGATTGGCCTTTTTTTTGTTTCTGTGGCAGACGCAGACGCTGAGTGACGATTGCTGAGCACAACGGGGCAACCGTACCATAAACAATGTGCAGGCAACTGTGACCACACCCATTGACAGCCAGACAGCCAGACAGACGGACAGCCAGACAGATGGACAGACGGACGGACATGTGCAATGTGCAGCGATGGCAACAATTATTTGCGGAGAATCACAACAGCACCAAACAAACAACAACAACAACAGCAAATAATGAATCCATGGAATGGCCACTTGATTGATGGGCTCAATAAATTGCACGAGTGTCGTTGATGTTGTTTTTAGTGCGGCCAATGTTGTTGCTCGTATTGCTGCCACAGATCTGCTGCAGCGCTTGCGATAAGATATAGCTGACAGCCAAGAACGGGACAGCGTTCGACGCAATTAGATCAACCGGCGAACTGGGCCTAAATGGCTGCAACAACCATGTCAAGCACTGCAACATTAATCAACGAAAAACGGGAGAGTAGAAAACAGAGGTGCAACATTAAGCAAGTTAACAGCTCAGAATATAAAATATAACTCAATAAGCAAGGTAATAGTTGAAAGTATCAAAAAGAACTGAACTATCAGCTAAGGGAACAGCTGAGAACATACTACATAAATCAAGGAGCAAGTTAATAGTCGAAATTATAAAATAGAACTGAATTATCAAGTATGGTAAGAAGTGAGATTATAAAATAGAACTGTAATATTAGGCAAGCCAATAATAATAAGTTGAGTTTGATAGTATTGAATAGAAACTCTGTTTTGGGGCAGTATTTAGCTGCCTTTGCCTTTTATATACTAACACCAAATAAACACTTGTGTTGCATATATATTGTAATTTAAAAAACTATAAATATTGATCAATGTTCACCTTTTGCTCATCTCTCAACTCACTTGAGCCTAATGTAACAGCAATAAATCAGTTGTGATCGAATAATCATGTTGATTATGGCAAATGATATTGCAACACATAATGATGAAAAATAAAATTGTTGAAATAAAATGTTGGAAAATTTACTTGCATTATTTTTATACTGACAAAAAAAAAAAAAATTCTAGTGTAAATTGATTTTGTGCCAAAGCTAAAGACTCATTTTGTTTTGATACAAATTAAATTAAATTTAAATAAACTTTAATTTTTACCAATTAATTATTTACAAGATTTTAAATATCAGGCAACGCATTCAAGTTCGATAACGTCGACGAATGCATGTAAATAATAATAGAATTAATGAATAATAAACAATTACTAAATAATGGCAATTTATAGCTAGAGTTAATTTGAGTTATTTATTGTTAATTCATTATTATTAATTTAGCTAATTCTACCAAGATCGACAAACATATTTTTATCGGTAATTCCCAACTTCATAGCTTCTAGGCAATCGAAGCAGGCTAGAGTCAGTAAATTTTGAGTGCCAATTACCAATAACCATTTATAAAGATAAACTAACAAATTTTATGCCGCCCCAATAAATGCCGAAATCGTTATAAGAATCTTCAAAATGAGTTACAAACTTTACGACAAATACGCTCCACAATTAAGGTATAGAAAGAGTGTGAAGGAACAATATGAGAAGACCTTCATCAGAGGCAGTATAGGTTCAATTTAATATTATTATTATGGATTAATTGAAATGTTGATTTTCTGTGATTTAGCTGTTCAAATTAATATATTCAACGTTAGACGTATTTGTAGATTCGGGGAACATGCTTAGGTAAGAGTGTGTTAAGCATTTTATTTATAATTTCTAATTTCATGGCTCATGCCTTGCTGTCAGGTGATTTTAGTGATTAATGCACAAAAGTGTTTCGAAAGTAAGGGCCTTGGTAGAGACATACTTCTGGCATATGTATATATATCTATATACATGTATCTGTGTTTCGTTTCTAAAATGAAATTATGTGTTAATCTCATTTGATTTGTCATTTCCACATGATGTGATTTGGAGGCCTTCCCCTCAAAACGAAATTATCTAGCGCTGTGATGTATGGCAAACAAATGTTTTCTTGACACATTTATTTGTTTAATGAGACGTTGAATAATTAGTTAGATACACAAACCAAATGACTCAAATAAACTTTTGCTAGGTATGTGTGTGTGTGTGTGTGTGTGTGTGTGTGCGAGCATGTGGCACGTTTACATTGGTTGGCACAACAATTTATAAATTATGATTGACGACTCGCCGCTGATTGTGTGACCCGTAATAAGAGCCCCCCTCTCAGGGCTCCCCCATGGCTCATGCATGATATTATTTTTTACTCAGTCTGTATTTTTGTGCGGCGCTTTTTGCTCTGCTTCGGTCATTACCGCTGACAGCGAGCCTTCAAAATGAAGAGTTTAGATTGATGGCCACACATCGGTCAACGAGGCGGAGAAGCAAAACATGACCAGCCACATGCAACACGATCAAACTGAAACACAGATACCCTAATTTCCTGATTAGATATTTACTGGTTGTAGATTCATCATATAAATAATATTTAGCATGATTAATTTATTATTATCTTACCCATCCAAATGGGACTTAATTGGTTCTTTTTTACTAATAAAAAAGTCAAACATTGCTAGAAGTTCATCGTACCCGCTGCTGGGGCATAACAAGTTCAAATTGCAGATACTGCTGTGGTTTGTCTGGCTGGCCTGTTGACAGGTCACTAATTTCAAGTTCTCTAAGCACCTTTTTCGTTTTTGGCTGCAAATTTGTACTTCTTTCCTAGGGCAACGATGATTGATGATTGATGCGATACTGCTGCGCAACAAACAACAACAAACATAGAAGAAAAAAAAAAAGAAACCCTTTTCTGCTGGCATTTCGAAACATATTTTATGTAGAAATGTCATTTGAGTTTGGCAAAAATATTAATCATCATCGTGGAACGAGTCCCCATCGCTGCCATGTGATAAATGAAGTTCGAGACGCGCTGGATTGGGAAATGTTCGCCACGATGGCTTGGGGTAATTAGCGAGAGCTGCTTGTAAGAGCCGAGAGCTGAGAGCCAAATGCTGTGTATAATATATGTGTATATGCCGCATAATGATGTGCACACACCAGCAATGCAGTAGAGAAAAGGAAAGAGAGAGAGAGAGAGAGATGGCGAAATTAAATATGATAAAAGACCCACACACTGTCTGTCGGCATAATTAAGTATGACATGCAAAAGTATGAATTATCACTGAGATGTCAAAATGTCACAGCTGGCGAAGACAGAGAGAGACACACAGATAAAGAGGCAGAGCGGAAGGCATAAATAAGATACAAGACGAGACGAGGCGACACAACACGAGACAAGACAAGGCAAGACGAGCCGAGACGAAACGAAACGCGACGAAGAGCGACGAAACGAGACGAAACGCGACGAGTGCAGTGCAAAGCATAGCTGACAAACGAACGCCGCGTGTGGGATTAACTGACTCGAAAATTTATGATATGAAAAATTACTTGTTACTCAACAGGCACACAACAAAGCAGGAGAAAGATAGAAAGAGAAGAGCGGAAGAGGGGAAGAAGGGGAACTATAAGTTTGTATATTATTTTCTTCTGTATCGTCTCTCTCTCTCTCTCTCTCTCTCTCTCTCTGTGTCTCTCTCCATTCACATCGAAAAATTTGTTGCTCGAACAAATTTTTGTAAAGTCTGTGCTGAAAAATTAATGTGCCCAACTGTCATTGCAGTGACAGAGATGTACCGGAATGGAATGGGATTGGGGCGTGAGGGTTGTTCTTGTTGTTGTTGCTGTTGCTGTTGTTGTTGTGAAAGCTTATGATAAATGATTTTGAAATGTGACAAAATGCTTACGAGTGGGATTAACAAGACGATGTCAGCGTCGACGACGACGACGTCAACCTAAGCCTGGCAGAAGGATGCTTACTTTGCTTATGTATGTGTGTCTGTGTGTGTGTGTGTGTGAACAACGGACGGGTTGTGAGAGAATTATTGTTATTATGTATAAACAGCTGTGGCAGGGGTGAGTGGGGCGTGTAGGGTGCCACAATCTCGGATTATGTTGATTATTGTAATGAAGTCGTGGCTGGGCTTAAAATGTGTGCAGTGGGCGTCCTACTTAGAAAGTAAGCATAGTAATTATGTCTTCATTCATAAATACTCAATGTGAAGCACACTGAAAAAAACCAAATAGACTAAACTTGCTCAAAGTGGTCGTTATTAACGTTATGAATTTGAAGACTGAGTACAGAAATGAGTCTGTGAAGGGATCACATAATATTAAGTTGCCAAATATAACATAATGATTGTCATGTTTAGAGACATATCTAAATTCATTAAATGAGCAAATATGTTTTTTTTTTAGTTTTTAACTGAGATGATAAAAGACCCACAAACTGTCTGCCGGCATACTTAAGTATGACATGCAAGATATGAATTATCACAAGCAACATATCACAGCAGGCGAAGAAGATTTAAGAAATCAGCTAAGATAAGAAAACTAAGTTGAATAATATTTCAATTTGCTAAAATTACTTTTGCTTTACTTTAGGGATTTAGGGCAGAAATAGAATTTGGAATTTTATTCAGTGCAATTAAGTTCAAAGTTAATCTTTAATAACACCGTTTTCATTTTATATTCACATTTTTTGGATTCTGTTTACAGGTTAGCTTGAAAACTGAAAACCGTTCATTATCAATTTGATCAAAAAATTACAAAAAAAACTCTAAGAAATGATTGATTTACGGGTTACAAAAATTTTTTTTATTTTTTTGAATATACAAACTTAATAAGTGACAAAAAATATTTCAAAATTGATTGATTGAATAATTTATTTAATTATTGAAGTGAAGGTTAACAAATTACTTGTTAAACTACTTAGAATAGTTAACGGTTTCTAAGCAGGACATTGTCGACTAAGAAGTGACATCTTAGTTGGGAGAAGATGTAGAAGATGCAGATCTAGATGAAAGAGGTTATCAGCTCTGTAGAAATAGAAAATATTGTTGCATTCATGTAAGACTTGGGTTGATGGAACACATATAGACTTAGCTCTATTGATTTTCGGCAGATGTGATACTTATTATGATCCCTCATTGTAATTAAATGTTATTGCTTTTTTAATATTATCTTTATAATATACCAATAATATTACAAGTAATGATACTTTATACTAGTTATGTAATTGTACAAAATGAACAAACAATTATCGCACTTTTAGCTATGTTATCTGCGACCTGCGGTACTTCAAAGCGACAACAAATTGACCAAAAGTGATTCATTTGAATCCATTTGGAATACCACTCGCTGGTGTCACGTGTGGCGACACCAAACCCACTGGTCAAGTGAGGCGACGCCAACGCGAGGCAATCGATGATGGGCGATCAAAGCGATCATGTGGAAAACAAAGTGCCATCCATCTTGCTAGTTTCGACGCCTTCCTGGATTTAAAAAAAAAGCAAAAGTCGAAATGCGGTCAGTCAGACTGTTGGACAGTTGGACAATTGGACAGCTGGACAGTTGTTGGATTTACGATCGATCGATCGTTGACTCGATCTGGCTGGGTTAAGACATCATCAGTCAAATGGCTCGACAGCGTCCATGCCGGGTCAATTGAGCTTGGCAGCTTGTTTGATTTATGTAGCCATACGCAAGGCAGACACTTCCCACAGAAAAAGACGACCCTCTAGATAAAGATAATTATTGGAGTGCCCCTTAACCCCGCCCCGGCTTATTTCTCCCTCTCGTTTACCACTAGCTAACTGCTAGCCACAATCCATCATTTCTAATTTAACATATCGACAAAGTTATTACACTGTCCATAAAACGGCACTTAGACGCTAGATAAGAGAGGGTGGGTGAAAGAGGGGTGGGGGGAAGGGGCTGTAGTGATTATAGATATATCAGTTGCTCAGTCTCTGGAGGGGTTAACCAGATGTCGCATTATACACTTGAGCCGCATTTGACAAGATGGTAAACAGCGATTGGGGCAAGTGCGACAAAGACGACGATGCCGCTTGACTAATTGAAAGTATGCAACGATTTGTGGCTGGAGCAGAGGGAGGGGGTAGATCAGGGGGGGTGAATGAGCGCCACACCTTTGTCCACTTTTGTCTGTACATATAAATCAATTAATTAAAACTGTCGGCCAGCTGTCAAATTGTTGCTACCGGCAGCGTTTTACGCGTTGTCTCGTTTTTTGGGCTTGAAGTTTGAGTTTCGAGTTCGGTTCACGTTCCCGTTCCCGCTCCCGTTCCCGCTCCCGTTCCAGCAAGACGGGCAGGCAATGGCGACATGTCGAGATTTACGGAGTGATTGACGACTTTATGTGTCATTAAATACCGTTAGCAGCGACTGGCGTTGGCGTTATGTTGTTGTTGTTGCTGTTGCTGTCAATGTTGTTGTTGTTGTTGCTGTTGCTGTTGCTTGGCGCATTGCATTTGAGTCATTTTTCATGCGATGTTGCTCAGTGAAAGTCGTCTGAATTTACTTGGAGACTTTGCTTGCTGTCGTTGGCTCTTGTGTGTGTACTCTGTGTGTGTGTCTCTGTGTGTGTGTGGGTGCTTGTGTTTGTGTGTGTTGTGTGATTAGCAACAATTAAACACCAACTGTGAGGGGAGGCATTAACTAACAAATGTTGTGGATTAGTCCGAAGTGCTTTTTGCGGACAACGTTGGCTACTTGGGCAAAATAATTATCATTTACATGGATTGCGAAGCCAAAATTGGGGAGGAAAATTAGAAACTGATAATTATAATTAAAATTAAATTAACAACTAAAGAGACTGATAATTATGATCATAATTAATTATAAACGCTTAAATTAACAAGTTAACTCTCTTCATTATAACTAATTACAATTACTTAAGCCAACAACCAAAGAGAATGATAATTATAATTAATCATAATTACTTAAATTATCAACTAAAGAGACTAATAAATTTAAATTTAGTTAATTATAATTAGTTAAATGAACAACTAAGGAGGCTGATTATCAAAATTACAATCAATTACAATTACTTAAGTCAACAATTTAATTTGAAATCTCTCTATCTCTAAGGGTGTCGAAAAAAGATGAGCTCATACATACGGGCAGACTGACAGACGGACAGACGAACCAATACTATTAGAGCTTCGGTTTAAGAATATAAATACGAAATTAATAGAATAAATCAATAGTAGATAGAGGATAAGGGTCTAGCACTAAAAATTGGAGGCAATCGCAAAATTCGCCACTTCTTATTTTGTGTAAGAAAATGGCATGGTTCTATGATCAGAAAAAGAAGGCAGTAAAAGTCAACTTCGATAAAGTAAATAAAATATTTATTCAAATAGTCATTAATTTTTTCAAGAGGTTACTAATAAAAGTTTAACTTCGCTATCTAATAATCTGGAAATTCTTTGCTGTATCTCTTTGTTCCAGCTGTTATCGTTATTATTGCAAGAAGGAATGCTTCTTATCTCAGCAGCCGCTGTATGATAGACAAATAGGATTGCCAGAAGAGCACAGGTGAGAATTACGGTCTGGGATCTCATTGTAATTGAAATGTTACTTTTTCACTTGGTTAGTCGAGACTGATGAGAGTTGATCGAGTCTAATGCACTTTTATACCATCTCAAACACCTGAAAACCTTTCTAGTAAGTGTGCACAGCCGTTATTAAAGTCGTTTATTTGCCAAAAATTGTATTTAACATTTAAAAATGAATTTATTGTCTTTGTTACAATAGCTGATAAAACATGTTCTTAAATAAATGTTCGAAATCGAAATGTAAACACTTAAAATAATTTTCATATAATAACAAAATGCAAGCTAAATTAATATGAAAAACTAAAAAAAAATGTATAGTTAATATAGTTATATATATATAGTTATAGATTCTGTTTTCGTTTCTTAAAAATCTGTTTAATGAAATTAAAAAAAGAAGAGAAATGAAAGTTCAACAACAATTAAATCTAGGAAAACAAAAAAAATTATAACAACTTTTTGCATAGAGCCCTGAAAATTAGTTGTAAACATTTTTCTAATAAAGGTGGCTGTAACATATTAGCATTTATGTTAGAGATAACAGCGCTGAGTGCGCTGTGTGGAGGCTGCTAACAGCGCTGAGTGCGCTGAGAGCAGGTTGCATTGCAAAGAGAGAGGATGTGGATCGTAGGTTATGTTAAGCCAGCTGATAAAGCATGGCTTAACATATCCCACATAAACAAAGGTGTAAGAAATGTTCTAGAATTTTTTGATTTGAATTGAATAAAATGTAAAACTATATAGGTTATATTGTTGGTTGTATTCCCGAAAATCTGCTACAAATCACTTTTGTCCCCATTAAAAATGTTCTCTTTAAAATACATTCAATAAAATTAGCTGCGATTTATGCAGAAATCAAAGTTCAATTTAGTGCAGATTAAAGATTGCCATCAAATTGAAGCCATTTATGATAGAGTCCGTGCCGCACAGAAAAGTTGAGTGCCACATTAATGTGGCATAGGGGCAACAATAAAAACGAAACGTTCGCCAAAATGTGCGAGTGGCAAAGTTAACTGTTAAGTGGAAGCACTCAACTAGCAGCTTATTAGCAAACTTTCTCATTGGATTATATAGTTGAATATTATAATAATCGAGTTAGAAAACCGTGTTGTCCCATTGCCGAGTGGCTGAGGTTGTGCAGGCAGGGGGGCAGCAGGACACAGTCGGCAGCATTCATGCACAATTTCCGCTTCATGGTCGGAATAAGACCATGGTTTACGAGTATGTCGAGGGGGGGTAGATGGAAGGGGTTGGCGTTGGGCTTGGGGTTGGGGTTTAAGTGGACTGGCAAAAAGTGGCCAACTTTTTAGGGCGACAAGGAAATACTTTGCTAAATTGCCTGGGCAAACACCCGCACGCCCCTCTCTCTCATCAAGGGAATCAGGCCAATAGCAAAATTCACACATGCCAGGCACCTAAACGCCAATGAGTGTGTGTTCGAGTGTGTGTGCGAGTGTGTGTGTGCTAATGTGTGTGTGCGAGTGTGTTTGTATTGAGGATTCAACTTTTACAAATCGTTAGCATTTCGCACGTTTATTGAGTTGTTTTTGTATGTAAATTGGTCGCATAACTTGCCAGTTGTTATTGTTGGTATTGTTGTTAGTATGGGATTTTGATATGTAAAGTGTCGAGTGGCAGTGTCCATGGTTGCCTCATGCGGCATATCCCCTTGCCGTACACCGGATTATTGTCTGTAGATTTGCAGATATGCGCCGTGTGTGTGTGTGCGTGTGTTTGTCTATAAAGTTTGATTCCTTTTTATACCCTGTAGTCTTTTAGAAAGGGTATAATGTTAGTTTTACAGAAAGTGTGTGTTAAAGTATATATGTTCTTGACCAGCATCAACAGGTGAGACGATATAGTTAATATTGTAATTAAGCACACAGAACAATAATTATTCGTACACTCATATCTTTCAAGTTTTTTCTCACTTAAAAACAAATGTTTATTGTATATTTTAGACTAATTTTAATATAACATATTCTAAAAATAATAAATTGAAAATAAAAAATAAACTTTTTTGTAGACCAAAAATTATGCGTACACTTCTCCGATTCCCAAAATTCTAAAGAAAGATCAGCAAAAATGGTTAATTACATTTTTTATTTTTAGATGTATATATAATTTTAAATTTTATTTCAATTTTAATTTATTTAATTATTTACTTTGTGTATTTTTTGTGTGGACTCACTTTAGTTGGCATTAAATAAATAAATAAATAAAATATAATAATATTATTTAATGGGACCTTCTTTAGTCTCTTTAATTTATATAGCTAATTATGGCATATTTAAGGATTCCTTTAAGTAAAATAATTAGTTTCCTCATAATTTCCCACTTGTAGACGCTTACAGTTTGCCATAAGAGATATGATCACTTCCAAGCATGCTTACATTTGAGTGTGTCAAACTTTATTAAATAAAGAGTATATCGCAGTCGAGTTGACTCGACTTGAGCATTCTTACTTGCTTAGAATGCGCCAACGCATTCTCGAAAAAGTTGTATCCATTTTCAACGAGTTTAGTTTTGTCGTCTGAGCTTTTGTCTAACTCTGAGTCTCGGCCGGGCTCTGCAATTGGGTCTGGGTCGAGTTTTGGTACTGGGCTTCGGCCTCGGTTTGGTTCTTGGTCTGGGTCTGGTTCTGGTTCTGGGTCTGCCAGTCTGCGGTTCGTTTGCTGTTTGGTGTTGGCATATTTGTCGTTTGTGGTTGCAACTGCAAATATTATAGCAAATTGAACTGTAAATAGTTGTATTGCCCCTAAGCCACAAGGCGAGTATACACACACTTTCACACACACTCATATTACTTTGATACTTTCATTGCTTTTGCTGGGTGGCCTTTCTGCACAAAAACCACTAAATGAAGTTGTTGAAATGCACACAGATTTACTCCAAGGAATGTCGTCGGTCTCTTCTACACATAAACACAAAAGTTGGCCAACAGCTAAATCAATTTGGGAGTCACCTCCATTAAAATGCCCACCCAGAGTGGGCCGAATCGAAAATGCAAATCAGAGTTTATTGAGATATATCGCTGGACTATTTGCTTATGTATAAATTACTCCGCAAAACGATTGTGCCCCGTTTTTGGATTGCATTGAAGGAGACGTCTATATATATATATATAGATTTTCGATGAGCATAAAGAAATAGATAGATAATGATCAAGAAGTCCCAACTAAACTTATTTAATATGCGTTTTGTTATGCTGCTTTTATCAGATCAAATTACTATATTATATAGCTGCCATAGGAACGAACGGTTGAGCGATGAGTTCTTATGTGAACAGCTTTTTGGTTCTGCAAGTTATTCGAGTATTATCATTCTCATAATTGGAAAAATATCATAGAGATCGTACTTCTGTAACATATGGCATAATCGCTCAAATCATTAACCAGATCTAATTATTATGGTACTAAAATTTAAACAAAAATAGTCAGCATCGAACTCGGGTTTTTCACCTTTTACATATTTCCAAAAACTTATGTTCAATCTAATTTGAAATAAATAAATCTTTTCATACATTGCTCAAAGTGCATCCACATTCATTTTTAATATTTTTTTTCGATTTAGTTTTAGTTTTTCTCGAATCTCATAAAATATTTCTCAATTTTTTAATATCTTATATTGCATCTCTATTTTTCCTGGATTTACTTTCTCCGAACCTTACGACTAATATACATTAGATCGTTTCACATTAAATATCTGCAGCTATTTTTATTTTAATTTTAAATAGTGAGTGTATCATAATTTCGTCATGACTTAATTATGTTGTTCGATTATTTATATATTTTAAGGAATTTAAGTGCCTTTTTTATTAACTGGCTAAATTCAAAATAGTTATTTCATTCGAGGAGTGCCAGTCCAACAAATATTTCATTTAAAATTGAATTTTTGTTTCAATTAAAACTAAAATTGCCTAATTATTTATCGATTGCCGAATAATGGCCATTATTTATTTGATTTAGACGCCAATCCGTTATTGGTGCCAGATGAATCAATACTCGTATTTCGTGTGCATAAATTGAGTCTACCTACTCATCTGGCTGTATAGTGGCTGCTCCGTCCGTTGGACATGATAAATGATTGGCAAATTAATATAAAATTCATCAGAGCTCTGTAAGCGGAGGCAGAACATGAAACTAATAATTTCTGGCCGTCATTTGCATAGATATATCATTATTAATAATATTATTTCTACTACATATTCTGCTTCTTCAACTTGTGCAGCGAAAACACGCCTCGCATTTTCATCAATCAATTGCGGGGAAAAGCGCGACGCAAAACGCCTGACATGAAAAATATGTCTGCGAGCTGAGAGCTGTGAGCTGTGAGCTGAGAGCTGTTCCAATGCAAAATGTTAATTTATAAAAATTTAAGAGCACTGCAACGTGGCACTCGACATCAATCAAAAAATCTCATCACACTGAGTCACTGACAGTCTGACAGACTGACAGACTGACACTCCGACAGACGTCTCGAATGCGATACTTCCTCGCTCGCCTTGTGTCCAGTCGCAACTTTTATAAATGAGGCAAGACCCGACCCGAGCCACGTTTGATATGACGACGTTCCGTTGTCCTGGCCTGGCCTGGCCTGGCCTTGTCAGCTCTGTTGAAAGATGTGAAAATTGTGAAAATTGTGGAAATTGTGAAAATTTTCATAAAAATTCGCAGTCGTTGGGAAAGTTTATTAGATTTGCTCAACACAGCGACTTCAATTTGTTCGCCACGCAGCGGGCCTAACGATGCTGCTCCGATACAAGCTGATAATGGGCCATATCATAATGGCTCTCTAATGATTAGTTAATGATCCCTTTGCCAACTTCAACGGTAACTACTTTCTCCATACTGCAAATTGTGCTCAGCCGCCTTGACAGCTGTGCCGCACCATTTATGATGACTGACAAGAGAAATGATACAATCAGCTACAATGTGGGAGTGTCTGACTACAATTTCTGTGATTAACGACCTTATTATATACTCTCTCTCTCTCTCTCTCTCTCTCTCTTTCTCTCTCTCTCTCTCTCACACACACACACACATTTCCCCAATGAACACACACATTCAACAGCTGCAAGCCCACAAACCTGATTTTTCTTTTGTTAATTTTGATGTGTAGCAAGGGTTCATAAAGATTTATAGCTTAGGGAAAGGGAGGTGTTCATGAATGAACACTATTTGAAGCTAGCAAATATATGAAAAATATGTTTAAGAACTGAAACTGAACATTATAGAGGTAAACAAAAATAGACAAATTGTAAAAGTAACCCTTACATGGAATAAAAAGATCCCCTTCGAAAATAAGTGAATAATGTTAGAAATTTAAAGTTAGGATCTTAAGAAGAAAGACAATTCGACTTTACATCTCGAATTCAGCAGAGTTCTAAATTACAACTCGAATCGGGTTTATTAGAAAGAGGAGGGTTTAAATTCGCATAGCAATCATTTTAATTTAAAAGTGAAATAAAGCCAAAAGATTCTCCACACACTACCCCCAATTGGATTGATTGCTTTTGGCTATAATTTTAATGAGTGTCCAAAGGCAACAGGAATCAAATATATATATTTAGCATAATAAATAACATTTTATTTTGACTTTCATTTCAACAGTAATATATTATTATATAGTATCTTAATGTAAAATATATATCTCAAATTATCCATAACATTTTTCTAAATTGAAATTGAATTTCCAGTTTATTACTTTCACACAAAAGACACCAAATATGAATTATTTTCTGAGTTATAAATAAATTATCTTAGAGAGATATGGGAGATTTATTTTCGCATCGAAAATCGGAAAAGCCAAAAGAGTTGCTGTTATTATTTTTATTTTTTTTTTTTTTTATTTTCTTCAGTTCTTGCTTCAAGTGAATAACCCAAGATTTCTTAATTGGTTAAATATAAATATTTTTTTTTTTTTTAATTTGACTATTTAATTTAATATTAATCAACCTAATGAAAAGTTATAAAATAATCTTTTGAATATTGGATATATAATAACAGGGAATTAAAATTAATAACATAAACAAATAATTGGTTTTAACGTATAACAATATTACGTAACATCAATATAACAATATAACATTAAATATAACACTTGTTTCATCATAACGCTACTATTAGCGTCCAGCTGTCCATGGGTCACTGGTGTGGAGGCGCTTTAAGCGTCTGCGGGTTGTATTCGACCCCAGTGTCGAAGCCAATGGGTTAACATGGTTATGTAACCGGTCATTATAACGACTTGTATGTCGGTTTATTTGGCTAAAGACTGTCGGTACACAGAAGTCGTTGTGCAGCGTCATATTGCGCACATAAGGTGGAGCACCAGAGATATGTATCTCTTAGCACCTTGTTCTGCAAGACTTGGATTTGGTTAACCCAAGATTTTGCCGCAGTGCCCCAAAATGGAATCCCATATGTCCATGTGGGCACGATGATGCTCCTATACACCAGCAGCTTATTGCTCAAGCTGAGTTTGCTGGATGGCTTCAGCAACCAGTTGAGTATATAACTTATAGTCTTCAAATTTTAAGCTAACTTAAATTAAAATGAAATATCAGCAAATATATATATATATATTATTATATATATATTATATATATATTATATACATATTATATATATTATACATTTTAATTTATCATATTTTATTTTCCAAGTGACTGATTTTAAGGAATGCTAATATAAGCTGAAGTTGCGGCTGTTGAATAATCCCAGATACTCAATGTTTTATATATAATTTTCTTTGTTTTTCTTCATAATTAATTTGTAATTTTAATTAATTTTAATTTAAGTTTCGACTGTCAGCATAAATCATTGTAATAATACTGCCAGTGCCTGGCGATGACGAGGAATGGGATCGAGTGCTGGCAATCATTGCGTTGTTGACAGGCTGTCAACATGTCGTATGACTAATGTATTCCAAATACAGTTGCAGTTGCAGTTGTGCAAATGATAAATTGACTGTGAAACCATTGGCCATGGACCAATAAATTTTCTGGCTAATAACCAGACCAAAACACAGCGTTCTCAGCCAAACTCAGCGCTGCAAATCCCTCAATTAAATCGCCTTTTTTTCATAATGCCGAATGCAGAAAACTTTTTGCCACAGACACTTTTTGCGCTGCTAATATTGACTTTGCCTGACTGTGTGTGTGTGTGTGTGTGCGTGGTTATGGGTTCGTGGGTGTGTTTTATGCCTCTTGACGCGCCCTTTAACCTTTGGCTGTGGCATGTCTTTGAGTGCCATTTCCGTTGGCCACTTGCAGCGTTTGATTGATTGAAACTACATTCGAAACTTGGCGCAACTGGCTGTCAAAAGCGGCGGCAAATAGCCCCGACCAGTTGGCCTGGCTCGGACAGCTTGGCAAAGTGTGCAATTAAACGGTAATTATCAATGATCTTTGCACCTTGCTTTCGGTCAATGTGTGAGCCAAATGGCAAATGCATTGGGATAAGATGTTTGGCTGAAAGAGCTAAAAAATGGGTATTTTAAAATATATATTTCGAAATTTACTTTTTACGGGAAAATAATAATTTTTAATAAATTAACAATATATAATATAATAATAATATTAAAATAAATAAATGTATTAAATATATCAATATATGTGTTTTTATTAGTGGCATATTTTAGGTTGGCATTTTTTACAGTGATGATTATATCGACTTATTGTAATTTGAAACTCCCAAAGTATTTTAAAATCTTTAGCTTTTGCAATAGGAATTGTCTTGAATTCTTGAATTATGGAAAATGCTGCATAATTCAAGAAACTCATTCTGCCGAACTATCCATAAAATATGGCAATATTGTTCAACACTTCCTATATCGAGTCAACAAAGTGAAATGATTATATAATGGAATTTAAAAATATTTAAATTTAATTACATTATATATTTATAAATAATAATATTTAATAATATAAAAAAAACAATACAATAATAATATACAAGTTAATTATATATATCAAGATGTGTTTTTATTCCTAGCATATGTTAGTTTGGTATTCTTTTCAGTGGTGATTATATCTCTTTTAATCGCCGACATGGGAGCGAAGATGAATGCGCTTTTGACGA
Source organism: Drosophila sordidapex (assembly GCA_035043295.1). Classification (NCBI taxonomy): domain Eukaryota; kingdom Metazoa; phylum Arthropoda; class Insecta; order Diptera; family Drosophilidae; genus Drosophila; species Drosophila sordidapex. Next base: position 924,254 of record JAWNNA010001201.1, on the reverse strand, counting down.
TGTTGATGTCCATGTTTTGGAAAAAGCCATTCTATGCCACTACAACAATTGGTCCCCTCCACTATAGATGCAAATCTGTAGCGTCCAAGAAGTCGTTGCAGTCCATGAAGGCCAAGAAATATACACAGTCCGATGCGTCCGTTACATCAAGAATGATGTAACACAAATCTGATCACTGTTCGTTCAGATTTGCCCTCCCCCTTTTTGTTTATGACATGTCAAAAATATTTCAAAGGTTGCTTTCTCTGTAGTAATGAAGAAGTAAATATAAATAAATATCCAAAGTTATAGCAGTTGACAATATTCTTGCATAAACGATTAAAAAATGCTTAATGATTCAAGGACCTTATTCAGTCGAACTATCCATAAAATATAGATCAATTGTAGTTATTCATCAGTCCCTAAATCTTGTCAACAGAGTCAAATGAGTATAAAAGGGAATTTAAATATATTTCAATTTAATTACATATTTATTTATTTCGATATGTGCTTTCTTACGGATAAATAATAATGTTTAATAAAATAAAAAACATAACATATAATATAATAATAATATACCAGTTAATTATATATATCAAGATATGTTTTTATTCCTAGCATATGTTAGTTTGGTATTCTTTTCAGTGGTGATTATATCCACTTAATGTAACACCAATTTCCAAAGTAATAGCACTTGTCAATATTGTTGCATAAGCAATTAAAAATGCTTTATGATTCAAGATCCTTATTCTGTGGAACTATCCATAAAATATAGATCAATTGAATTTATTCATCAGTCCCTAAATCTAGTCAACAAAACGAAATGATTATAAAAGGGAATTAAAAAATATTTCAATTTAATTAAATATATTAATTAATATTATTAAATTGTAAATTTTTATAGATATGGCTATATATATATCTCTATTGTAATAAGTTTTCATTGTTCGACTTTTGAAAGAAAAAATATCTGACGTATTTAGCGAGATCAACATATAAGACTTCTCGATAATTTGGCATGATTTACTTGTTGCACCCTAACTATCATTATCCACTATCCACTTTCTTAATCATGAGTTCTTAAATCTTCTCAGGTGAATTAAATTGATATATAAATTAAAAAATATATACAAATTACAAATATAATAATATATAATATTATCAACTATGATTTGCAATCGATAAGTTAATGTAACTCAAAATATTTAAAAATATACAACTTGATTGTATAGAGCTCTGAAAACTGTTCATAATATATATAGCATGACCATATATATATAGCATGTATAAGTCAAGAAGTGGACTGCTCACACCTGCATACACACACACACACATTAAGTATACATAATTAGCCCACCCATCGCGTCAACTAGTTAATTGTTGTCTTCTTGATTTGGAAAAGGACTTGATGAAGAGTTGCCTTCGCCTTCGCCTTGGCCTTCTCCTTCGCCTTGGCCTTGGCCTTGGTCGGCTGTCACTCGGTGTTCGAGCTGTGCTTGAGTAGCGTTTACAAATTGTCCATTTTAGCTGTGGAGCAGTTGCAGCAGTTGCAAATCAACTCATCAACTCATCAACTTATGTGGCATGTGGCCCATGTATGGTTATGGCTGCCCACTTGCTGCCACAAGAAGTAGCAGAGTCGTCTTGCCCCGCTCTCAGTCAATTTCCGTTCAGAGCACGACTCGAAGTTGGCAAACATTATAAATGCAGCCATAAATGCGTCATAAGACAGGCTGCAGCGGCAAACAACATAATAAATTAATTATATGCAACATCAACAACCCGTGCGCCCCTCGATTGATGCCTCACGTGTGCTTGTGTGTGTGTGTTTGTGTGTGGCACGTCGTGAGCGTCTATTAGCAGTCAACGTTGACGATGTGGCACACAGCGCAAGAGAGTAATACCCGACAGCGATCTGTTGCTGCCCTCCTTACTGATCGCTCCCAGTGGCTGCCACTCTTGACAAGGCACACACACGAGCCCCGGGCAAACAAGGGGCGTGCATCTCCACGTGGGGAGAGGGTGGGTGGTCCAGCGGAGCGGCAATAGTTTAGCATGTGTGGCAAGATAGCAGGAGTGCCCTGAAGAGGAGAGTCGCTTTGATAGCTGCGTCCGAGATGAGGTGAGGCAAGGCGAGACTAGAGGCCAGGCCAGCCCAGGCCAGTCAAACAGGCAATCCATCCATCAGCCGCTGGCAGACAGCAATTGCCAGTTGCACGTTGATTCGCCATACACTGCCCCCAATTGGGGTAGATAGCCTTTGGCTAGGATTTTAATGACAGTCCAAAGGCAACAGAATTTGAACAAATATTTTGCATAATAAAAAAAAAATTGTATTTTAATTTTGCTTTCATCAAATTTTTCATTAAAGTTTTCTAAATTTAAATTAAATTTCCAAAAATAATTCTCTGAGTTTTAGATAAACAAATTTAGAATTAAGTTTTAAGTTTTTTATTTTTAAACAAAAGTCACAATATAAAAAGTATTTCCAGATATAAACAAAAATTAAGTTTTAAGTTTATTACTTATAAATTAAATAAAAAAATTAAAATTAAGTTGAAGATTATTGCTTTTAAATAAAAGTTACACAATAAGATTTATAATTAATAATGGTTAAGTAAAATTTATAATTAAATATGCAACAATATAACAAAATAAATATTTAAATATTTCTTATTTTTTTAAATGAAATTGTTTTTAATATTTTAAGCCTTATGAAAGACTTAAAATATTCACATTAAAGTCATATTATTTTTAGTTGAACTTATTAGACTCAACTTTCCGAATACTAAAAAAGTTAAAAAAAATATACTAATTAATAATAGGAAACATTATTAACAACTTTAATTAATCAGATGCTTTATGCATTTATTTTTTAGTTTCACTTATTGAAGTATTTTTTTTTTATGTACCCAAATAATTATTTTAATAATATTGGGAATAGACAAATTTATTTGATTTATTTTGTAAAGTTTTAAAACTTAATTTATTTATAAGAGGAAAATTGAGTCCCTTTCGCTTTAGAGCATAGAACCTTCGTTGGATAATAGTTGGCGTTGCATTACTTGTTTAATATGTGTTTGGTTGTTGTTGCTGCTGCTGCTGCTGCTGTTACTTGAGCCAAGACTGTGGCACAAATGTTGCTGACTTCGCTGATTGGCGGCCCCCACTGCCCCACTGCTCGCTGCAAAATGTGGAGGCATGGTTGGGTCTTCTGTGGTGGTGTTCTGATTGGAAAATCAAGTGTGCGCATGTTTGCCTGCTTTTAATGGTCGACTGATGGCTGCAACTCCGCTAATTGCGAATGCTTGACGCATGTTGCAGGCACTTGGCTCAGACACGGACTGGCAACTGGCAGGCAGCAGTCAGGCCAACTTGCTTAGACAGTTCAGCCAAGTCAGCAATCAAGTATGAGCAGTGCGGGAGGGAGGGGGGAATGCCTCTTGGAGGAGCAGTAGTAAAGTGAAGTGAAGCAGCAGCAGCAGCAGCAACTGCATGATTTTTAATTAGTTTTCTTAGAAATTAAATTGTTAATTTGATCGACGCATTTCAGCGACGCTTCGCTGCTAAGTGGCCACTCTTCTTCTGCGTCGTCTTTGTGTTGCTGTTGCTGTTTTTGCTGTTCTTTGGCTCTTTGTCTACTCATTAATGCCAATTCTGGCGCGCCAGTGTTGACGCCTATCCCGAGACACGAGGCACGACACGAAACGACAGCCACAGTTATAGTTGCAGACACGGCGTTGCTGCCACAAGCATTGGAATTGCATTCGAGTCGATCTCTTTTTGCGCTGCGTTGAGTTTTATGGGTCTTGTGAGTAACAAGCATGACGCGGTGTGTGTGTTTGTGTGTGTGTGTGTGGAAAGAATCGTAAACTATGTGTATATACACATTCCCATTGGCAGTTGCAGATCTGTAGGACAAGATAAGCAATGGGTAATTTGGTTTATTTCATGTGAACTTTTAATTAACTTTATTAGTGCAGTAGTTAGTTCCAGGCTATACTTAATACTTGGTCTCACCTGATCCTTAAGCCCTCATTTAAATTAATTCTAGAGCTTAAAATTATATTTCTGTCTTCGTTAGCTCAGCTTTGTTTTAAGTCAAAAATAGCGTGTTATTAATTAGGGAAAATTTATTTTTTTTTAAGTTTTTATTTCTTCATGTGAATTGGTTTGTTAAGAATGATTCTCTTTTAAAGTCTTCTTTAATTTCATAATACAATTGCGAAAAAATCACAATTGTATTATGTTTCATTATAATAAAAAAAGTAATTAACTTTAAAATTGTTTCAAATGCTGATTTGTAATGTATTGTTCAGTGTTCCCATTATAAATTAAGAGAACTTTTTCATATTAAGTGCAATGTGCCTAAGTGTGGGGAAAAACTTATAAATAATTGTAATAATGTTAACAATTATTCAAATACATACATGCATAAATTATATAAAATATTATATAGTGTCTTAGTATTATATTATACACTGGACGTGTTTAAGTATCTTTGTATAGTACTAATTTAATACTCATATTTGAAACTCGTGCAATTTATTTTTATCAATTGGAGACTAAATTTTATTACTTCTGCTAGTATTAATACGACAAATTCTAATATTACCAATAATACAATTACTAACTTTACTTCTACTAATATTATCATTACTGCTACTAATACCAATACTATTAATACTACTACTATTAATACTATTTAAAATAACACTGTTACCACAACTACGAATAGTACTATTTCTACTAGTACTATTACGAATAGTACTATTACTACTAGTACTATTACTGCTGCTACTACTATTGCTCTTACGACTAGAACTACTACAACTTCTACGACCACATCTATTACTACTACTAATACTACTACAGCTTCTACTAATACTACTACAGCTTCTACTAATACTACTACAACTGCTAGATTAATACTAGTACGACATACGGCTGCTACTACTTATACGACCGCTACTACTTATACTACTACCTTTACTGTTACCACTACTATAACCACTGCTACTACTCTATTTACTTCTACTACTAATATTGCTACTACCAACACTATTTAACTAATACTTTTCTATCTATACTATTACATGCAAAAATATATACCACACTAACCTTCTGTGCTAGGAATAAATATTCCCGTTATATAATTAAATATATAATCTGCCTACCCTCTTGGTTCTGATAATTGAGTTTCCGCTTCGTTTCACGATTGCCATTTTCTTGCAACTCTGATTTGTGTTTTATTTCTCAATAAGTTACTAATTTGTCAGAGCGAAAAGAAAGATTATACGAATAACTTGCCTGCCTGCACGATTATGTAAGGATGCATATGCATATCTTTAAAATAAATAGCTGGCTATAATGAAAAACGTATTGGTTCTTTCAGGGCTAGGTCGCAGCTCGCTTGTCAATTTAGAGGAAATTGCATTAAGCTAGCCATTTATTCCAAGCCTACAAGTCAATTTGTGAGTGCGCTGGGTGTGTGTGCGAGTGAGTGGCATCCACCCTAAGGCACAAGCGGTGCTCAGATGACAAACACGCCTCCACTCTAGTCCAATATTCGAATAGTCGAATCCACTCCAGTCCCAAGCGCAGCTAAATTGGCGCAGTCAACCAACTTTCGCCCGCAATCAATCAACCAAACTGTCAGCCTCAGCCTCAGTTTCAGTGGTGGTTGAATGTCGATGATGTTATCGCAATGTGTGTGGTGTGTTGTGGTGCATGCGTTGCATGTGTTGCATGTATATGGTATGGGTTGTGTGCATGTGCCACACTCGCTAGGCAATTAAGCCCAAAAATGCCAATTAACCTTTGAATGCCATGCACAGCCACGTAGCCAGCCAACCAGCCAGCCAGCTAGCCAGCCCTCTTGGTGTGCACTGTATGCAGTGTACACTGTACTAGTGGTGCTGTGTGGAGGGGACGTAAGATAAAATAATTACCCAGACGCATAACTCGAAAGTAAAATATATACAAATTTAATTTATGCATGCACACAGCGAACGCGACAAAGAAAGAGATGGAGGGAGAGAAAGCGAGAGATGGAGCTGAAAACCAATGGGAGTAAAGTGTCCACTGCAATTTATCTCACACGGCTTTCTGTTCAACCGAACCGTCTTTATTACTCTTCCTCTCATTCTTCTTACCTCCCCCCCTTGATCCAGCAGCCCTAAATATGAAATAATTTATGACGCGACATTTTCATCAGCAATTCGTTAAAATTCGTGCATAAATGCACTTTTTTATCATTTTTGCCTTTACTCTTTCTTCTCTCTTTTCTGCTTCTCCTCCTCGCTTCTCTCGTCCTACTGCTTGTCGCTATTTTATAAATGTATTAAGCTGCTTGTGGGGGGAGGGGAGTCTGGAGGGGGTCTGGGGGCATACAAAGCCAGGCGACGACAACACGAATCGCATGTAAAATTCTTATTTTAATCGATGCAAATATGCAACAGCAACAACAACATAAACAATCAGCGACGCGTCGTCGACGACGCTACGTAGCCGGTGGTGCATGCAACAACGGCGGCAGCCACGCCAATTTTGTATAACAGACTGGCAGCAGTGGTGTGTGTGTGCTTGTGTGTGGGGACATGTAGAAACAGAATGCCGACCATCGCGATAATAAATCAATTTTCACAATAAACAGTTGCCAGCAGAAGGCGTGCCCACGGTGCACAGTGGCTCACGTTTATGCGAAAGATATTACATTTTATTTTTATTTTATTTAAAGGATATATACAAATTTAAAAATTTACCTTTTAATGTTGTACCTTTTAGTGTTGTTTGCAACAACAAATCAATTCTTGATGAAATGTTCTTAACTTACAAATACAAAATAAGAAAATGAGATCGTTTCAAATTATGATTTAGTTCACTGTGCAAGTGCTCCTCATTCTCTATCTACCTCTCTCTTTTTGTCCTCTTCTCCACTGGACATGGTTAAGCCTTTTTAGGTTGAAGGGGGAGGGGGGCGTAAGTGTTGTCCTCTCACACCATTTCATGTCTTGCCTTGGCAGCGACATAATAAATTAACTGCCCTGCAATTATTCTCACATTTTCGCAAAGTGAATAAAAATTACGCAGTTATGTTGGAATTCAGGGAAAGAAACGAAACGAAACGAGACAAAACGAGACGAAAGTGAGAGCCTTACAAGGGATTAGCTGCTTGTATGGTCAAGGGTAATTGGTGGGAGGGGGAGGTGTGTGGTAGCCGGAGCTGGCTGTCTGGTTTGACCCTCAGGCTTACATTTATATTTACCATTCACCTTGAGCCACAACGAAACCTTTCCCATTTCCCGCATTTTGAATGCATTTGTTGTTGCTGCTGCTGCTGCAGTTAATCAAAATATCAAATTAACTGTCGTGTCTGTGGCAAATAAATCAAAATATAAGCCAACTGTGCACCCCAACGCTACCCACTCCCCGTTCCTCCCCTTGCTTGCTTTCCACTCAGCCAAATTGAAGCTCCCTTATGAAAATTTCATATATGCGCCGCGTCTGCTTCAGCGTTCGTTGCCGGCAAATGATGACTGAGATGAATTTATTATAGGCACAGAAGATTACGCGATATAACGAATGAGCAACGATAAGGATACAGAGAGAGAGAGAGAGAAAACGAAGAAGTGACCCAGCAGCGAAAAGAGGCCATTACTAATTCGATTCATCATCTATATCTTGTAGGCAGTGTAGCTTCGATACCATGCCACAACACATATTACTTTTCTACAGTCGTAAAATAATCACTCTACATTCTGCATTACTTTGTAATGATGTGCATGTGTGATTTCGTTGCTGAAGACAAGTTTGTGCTTGACTTAGAAGCTTCCTAGAGCATAACTAGGTATTGAATTACTTTGTGTGCATACGAATGAATTCTGTAATGAAAGGTCATTCACTAGTTTGCTGCTGGGTAGTGAAGAAAAGTGAGGGAGAGAGAGAGAGTTTTGTGTGGCTAGTCAACGCCTTTAACGGTGATTATTCAATGTCAAAACTTAATGTCCCCAAATTGCAGTTGTCGGCAGCGGCGAGCCATGAAATTGAATGAGCCGAGAGTGATTGAGTTTCGCAGCTAGGCTGCCAGCTGTTGCTGCTGTTGGTGTTGGTGTTGCATAGTTTTAGGCGTGAGTCGTGGGCAGTTTAGTTGTCCAATAACACGACAAGCGAGTGGACTGAAAATGCAGCTGGCAATTTGGACATTTCAACTTAAATTGAAGCACAGAACTCAAAGTCAACTCAACTCAACTCGCCAGCAGCTGCCACTGGCCCTGTTTGACAGAGACTGGCAGAGAGAATGAGGTACAGACAGAGTGAAGCTTGTTACCATAAAATTGGTGTAAACGAATTGCAGTCGCAGTCGCAGCCACAGTGCAAACTCATCAGCGTGCAGCAAATGGGAATGGAGTTGGTGGAGCAGGAGAAGCGAAGAACTCGCGTCATTGTGAAATGTCTGTAATTTGGACAATTTGATGAATGGTTATTTGCCACGAGATGGCAAAGTGGTCATTATTCTTGATCACTACACACTCTTTCGTTGCTTCGTTCGTTCCCTTTTTTTTCTTGCGCTGTTGTCGCTGCATCGCTTTACTTACTTGACATTGCACATTTTTTAAACATCTTTTTTTTGCCCTCGCAGCTTTTGCAGTTATGTTGCCATAATGAAGGGCATAATAACAATGTCATCAACTTGGCTGAAACAAAAAAAAACACTCTGAGGAAGTCTTTGTTGCTTCATCATTTCCCATTTCTATTAAGATTTGTGTGTGGAACTCAATAAAGCAAATATTTCAAGACCTGTTTATTAAGATTTGTGTGCTTTCCAAGGAGATCAAAAGAAGCACTGAAAATAAAAACATATTTTTCGAGTGGAACTTAATAGAATAGTTAGTGAAAATATAGTTTTCAACAAGAGATTCTTACAGCTGCTCAAATGATATTAATGTATGATCTTTAATTGATTATCTGCACACACACAAAATGCTTTTTTCAACTTGCGATATGCCAAATAAATACGCGTAAAATAAATATTTAAATATCTACACAACGCAATATTTATTCAAGTGTTAAGCGAAAGATGCGGAGAAAGTTTTTTTTTTAACAATATTAACTCAAAATGCTTATTTTGATTTATAAATATTCTAGGCAACCGAACAGCTGTTCAAATTATTTATGAATGTTTTTAATTTTGACTTGTCATTCTCGAAATAAACATGTGTTAAATTAAAATTGATATATCATCAGTTGTTCAAATAATATTTTCTCATAATTTTTATTTTGGTTATATAAATATACGCTTCGTAAATATTTCAAGCATATTTATGAATGATTTAAATTTTGACTTGTCATGCTCGAAATAAATATATATGTTAAATAAATATTGATATATAAACAGATCTTCAATTAATATTATCGCCAGAAGTATTAAATTTTGTTTTGATTTTATTTATTATAATTATAATTGCTTAATTGTGCTTTCAAATGTTGCTAACAAGACTGAAAGTGTAAGAATAAAATGAAAAGGAAATCAGACTTAAATATGTTTTGTGGAAGTTACAGACTTGGTATATATTTATTAGTTCATAGGACTATTAAGCAACAATTCACTTTTTTAATAATAATAATACTACTCTGATTACTTAACCTCTTTATGTGTATTTTTATAGGGCATTCGAAAGTCGTATTTTTATTTGGATTAGCTGCTATTACTTAGCTCGCCGTTGATCGTGTGTGTAACCGGGCATAATTTAGTGCATGCATTTTCAATTCGCTCACCTGCGTACAACGTAATATTGTCATTATGTGCAGCAAGTGGGTAGCTGGGGCGGCAAGTGGGTAGCAGCAAGGGGAGCGGGGGAATTGGCCTGGGTTCGTTATCGCTTTGCCAAATTGCAGTCCACAAGCAAGTGCAGAAAGACCACACAAGCTTTCGTTTGCCTGGAGCCAAAGCCGAAGCCGAAGCCGAGGCCGAAACCATCTGTTAACTGACCCTCCCCATTTGGCTGGTCCCAGCTCCGCCTCCTTCTTAAACAATGCGTTCCACATGACGGCAGGCCTAATTACATTTCTGGGCAAACTGAAAACTGCAACTGCAAACTGAAAACTGCAAACGGCGTATAACGAATGGTGAATGTCCGTGATTAGACCAGAATTGCAGTCGCCGCTGTTGCCTTTGCCGTTGCTTAAATGCGTGCTGAATAGATTTATGTGCTCGTATTTTACACGCTTAGTTTCTAAAAGCACACACCACACACACACACACACCATTCCACAACAGACCCCAAAAGAGGTAGCAGTAGCAGCAACACAAGTTTAAAGCACTTGAATCACTCGATCCTCTAGCTACCCCCGTCTTTCTCTATCTCTCTTTATCTGCCTATCTCTCTCTCGCTCTTTTTCGCCGTTGCTCTCCTTTGGCCTGCATATCTGCCACAATGTGGCATGCACTTGAATTACGTAATGAGTTATGCCCTCGCACATTTTTAGCGATTGCGAAAAAGGAGGTTAAAAAAATTGAAATGTCGACGAATTAAATACCCTGTAAAACTGCATGTGTGAACAAAAAATATAAGTATATTTTAAAAATCAATATATGTTAAACAGTTTAATAGTCAACTTAACTTATAATACTTTTGTATACCCAGAAACCACATTGAAGTTGTGCATAAGGCTGAAGATAGTATTCCCGAAAATATAAAGTATATATCTTAATTAACCCCGGCAACCGATTCGATCTAGCCATGTTCGTATGTCTGTCTGTATGAACAAGTCAATCTCAGAGACTTTGGGAACTATTGTCCTCAAATTTGGAATATAAGTTATTGTATATCATTGGCAAATATATTGTATATCATTTTATCTATAATTACATCCGTTTCGCGTATATCGATACAAATCGATTTCCAATTGCCATAAGAGATACAAAAGATATTAACTTCCTTTATTTAAATTGTAATATATCCAGACTCATTATTGATGAAGTGTAAAATTGTCATTAAGATCAGACAACAAATTTTACTAACCAAAATCTATTTTCAAATTGAACAAACTTCCATCAGAAAGCTTACTAAGTATTTAACCGCTGGGTACAGGGTAACTCCTAGTCGGGCAGCTTCGACTATAGCATTCTAACTCATTTCAAAATATCGAGCAATTTTCGAAAACAAATGTGAAATCGGAAGACGGATAGATCTTGAAATATATATTTTAGATAAGCCAAGTTATTTTAGATCAACTTTATGTGAAATCTGAAGAGGAAGAGATCTTGAACTATATATTTTAGATAAGCAATATTATTTTAGACCAACTTTATTACAATCCAATTTGTTAAACACGTGTGAAATCTGAAGACGAAGAGATCTTCAAATATATATTTGGGATAAGCTTAATCTATTTTATTACAACTTACTCCAAGTAAATTTTAATCATGTAACTTGTTGTTGCAAATTGGGGTTGCATGTGCCCCATTAAATTAGCTGTTTTATGGCTCTCCACTTTGTTTGCTCCCGTTCTCTTCGTTTTTGCTCTTTAATTTTCCAGTCTTGCTCATTAATCAAACGTTTATTTTATTAACGATTCGACTTGGCTGCTTCTCCAGCTGGTTTGGGTCAAGTTTTATTAATGGCCTACGAAATGACCAAGACACGCCTAAATGGCAACACTCTTCGGACATAAATTAGCTTGTTCTGGTGCCAAATATGTGAGCATCTATCATTATTTATTAACAATAATATATTATAAAACAAACAAACGCACTAAGCGATAGCAATATATTATTTTTAGCAAATTAAATAAGTCTGCCGATGACATTTTATTCATTTTTATCTTCTTTTCTCAAATTCCCTTAATGTCGACCGGAAAAATACAAAAATTAGAAAATAAAAATATTTCTATTATATCTGGAGGAATTTAATTGCAAAATTGGCAAAGCATTTGTTGCATGGATTGGCGAAAATCCACTACAAAAATCAGATAAAAATTAAAGATATAATTTGTAAAAAATAATTAAAATATTTATACAAAATAATTAGTATGAATTAGTTAAGATGCCCAACCAGAAATGCAGGCAAAAATGTTATTCACGAATAATGTAAAAATATAAGAATGCTACATTCAAGATAGCTATTTATAAAAAATAATTAAAACATTTATTCAAAATAAAGAATAAGTTAATAATTAATATGAAATAGTTAACATGCCAAAGCAGAAATGTAAGCAAAAATGTTATTCACGAGAAGTATATTCACATATAGTATATAGTTCAAAATTGAATTGAATTATACAAAAAGATGACTCTAGAATTGGTAATATGATAAATTCGATTCTAATTATTACACACTACATGAAAAGGGACAACCTAAAAGGAATGTGGCCAGGAAAGTTAAGAGGTAAAATTAATTTACTATCTTTAAAAGTATGCAAAATGAAAAGATAAACTGCAAAATACTTTCGTGACATATTCCAAATGACATAAAAAAGGTCCAAATCATACTTAAACATTCTGGGCAGACTCTGGACACATGAACTTGAAAATAATATGCTTGGCTGGCCATTTCGTCCAGCATCGTTGAAGAGGATAAATTGCAAACTGTGGCAACAAAGTCAGTCAGTCAGTCAGTGAGTCCGTCAGTCTTTTGCATAGAACGCATATCCAATTTGGGTCCGGGGTCAGTTTAATAAGTCTGTTCTCGCATGCCTCACAGAATTGTTTTGTGGCCAAATCTGTCACTCGGCCTGACAAGCCACTGCCACTGCCACTGCCACAGATTCGAACTGAACAATGGACTTGACAGTTGAACTTGAACCCACAAAACGAGGCCGCAAGCTGAAAATCTGCACAAAAATGATTACAATACTGGGCATTAAAACAGAATCGAAACGCAACGCAAAAATTTGCTTGCAACTGGAGTAATTAAATCAATCGCTGGTCGTCCCAAGTAATTTCACATTGTAAATGAAACCACTTCGATGAGGACAAGTTGGGCAGGGAGTGCTTTGCATTTTGATGCCCAGGGCCCCTATAAAGCCAGAAAAAAGACGAAAAAAATCCCGCAGTTTCTGCTTATGGCCGATTACACACAAAAAGCCATTTGCCGCTCTGTGGCACTGTGGGATCGTTATGGGTCTGCCGATTCGCTGGTTCGATGGCCCCACGCTGATTTCAATTTCTCAAACTCAACGTGAAACGTTACAAAATAATAATGATGACGATTGCTGTGCATTACTTTTGCGCATTTCTTCATTTCTGAATGATACAACCTGGAGGCACTTTTGTCGGCAGATTTCTTTATTATTGTGCCGGGCGAGGACCGCATGTGGGCAGCCAGCAGAGACCGACCAAGATTTCCAATACTTCCATTCATGAAACTTCACATTCAACTAATTCGAGTTGAAATGTGTGAACAACACACACACACACACACAAATAATCGATTCCGAACTCGAACTCGAAGTCGAAGTTGAGACCGCAACTCTAATGATTAATGTATGAACACTCAGAGTGAGTTATGTGTGCCTGTGCGCGTGTGTTTATGTGTGTGTGTGTTTGTGTGTGTGTGTGTTTTATTTGAGTATTGTAAATTCAGTAGCCATGCGGCGCTGTCGATCGCGACGAGTGCCATTAAAGTTGACTTAAGCGCAGCTGGAAACGTCATCCTTCTCAGCTAAAACTATTCCCCAACTCAGTTTTCCAATGGTCGATTGTGATTTGACGTAGCACAACACTCAATATAGCCCGGGTATAATTGGTTCTTTCAGTTCATGCATCATGCATGATCATCGCCATAGTCATCTGCATCATCATCATCATCATCACCATCATCATCATTATCATCGTTCGCTGACGGGGCGTAAATAAATCCAATTTGTAACGCGCGTGAGCTTTTGACTTTGGCCACGACTTGGAGCCATTCAACAACAGTTTGTCAGTTGGCCCGGTCTATTGGATCTATTGGCCACTAAAGACACTTTCCACTTTACCACAGCATGACATTCAGGCATGGCATTTGCGTTGTTTTTTTACGCTTCGATTTATGAGTCTTTTACGTAGCTTTATTTTTTATCATTTATTTCGGTTTCGTTCTGCAGCTTTGGCTGATGGCTTCATGCTACTTGGCTAACAAAGTCGCATTAATGTTGGCCGATTAATGATCAAGTATTTTTTTTCTTGTTTTTTGCGGATTATATAAATATTTTAAAGAAAAAGAAGTAATTTAATGATACAAATTGAAGCAGTTAATCACATGCCACAAGATCTGAAAATACTCCTTGAATAAGATTTTAGCTGTTTCGAGTGCAATTTGAAAAACAAAAACGGTTCGAAAGATATTTAAGATCCGCTTTTCAGACTGTGAAGTCTGCTCAATCATTATGTATGAAGTTCACTTGAATTATTTAATTTTTTATTAATTTTATTGATGTTTCCTCAATATCGAATAACTTGTCTATTACAAAGTAAGAATTTTCAGTTAGATAAGATATTTTGTATGAGAGGAATTATCAAAATACATTTCCATTTCAAAAATACGTCTTCTGACTTTCAAGTGTTGCCCAAGATTAGAAAAATATTATAGTGTGTCCATTTCCAAGGATTATAACAACTTACCTAAACGTTAGAAAAGTCCACCATAAATTTAACACTCATACCAAAACTTAATAAAGTAAACAGAATTTATTATAATATATATAAATATATATATAAATTTAGGATTTATTATCATTGTTAATGCTTAAGACTACAAAGGGAAAAAACAGTTGAAAAATTTAGAAAATCAGGATAAAATTATAACAGTGCTGAAAACTAAATAAATATTTTTAAAAAATCCAAATAAAACTTATTATAACCAGAGAGGGTTTTCTCTATTTTTCAAAATCATTTCATATGAGGAAGAAATTTAATTGATAATTGATTTTTCTTAACAAAATTGGCAACCATGTTTGCAAATTTGAATTATTTTTCTGAATTTTTCAAAAAATATATACATATATACATGTATGTACTTTTTTAATGATAATTTTAGAAAACTCGAACTTGGTATTAAGAAAAGAAGAAGAAATTTCTAGAGTTGAAAAATGTGCTTTTTGTAATATTAGGCGAGCTAGCCCAAGTACTCTTTAAATTCAGTGAGATTATTATTTTTTTAAGTGTATGTACATAAAAAAGTGTGTGTGTGTGTGCACAGAGTCAATAGCGTCAAGCCTGAGACTCATAAATAACCAAAGCGGAGACAGAGGCGCAATCGCATAATAGAAAATGTCGCTAAATGGCAAACAACCCCACGCGATGGCGGCTAGCAAAGAACCCACTGAGTATCCAGCGAGAAGCACTTGTTTTATGGTTGGCAATATTTTTGCATGCAGTCTAACAGAGCGAGGGAGAGGGAGCGGGAGACGGGAAAGAGTGGGATAGGGAGATAGCAGGAGAGGGAGATAGCTGGAACTGGGTACTCGACGCTGGTGGAGAGCGTCAAAAGACGTTAATCACGTTGAGTTATGTGACGTTCTTATATCTGAGCCACCAAAGTGTCACGTACGCATTTGTTCCAACCGAAATGTTTGGGGCAGGCTGTGAAGGAGTTGCATGGGAAGGAGGAGGCGTGGCACTTGCTGCTGCTGCTGCTGCTGTCAGTTGACGTTGTTGCTGCAATTTTGCAGTTTTCTTTACTTTCTTTGGGTTGCCTGGTTCTTTTTATCGCCGGCTGCCAGCAGCAGTTGCTCCAACACAGCACACACACACACACATGCGGAGTCATGCAGCCACCCACCCAACAACATATGCCACACACTCCAAGTTTGGCATTTTGAAAAGTTTTCGTGATTTTTTATACTGTTGTTAAACAGCACAAAAGAGATTTTTCTTTGCTTTTGTCATGTGTGTTGTGTTTGTTGTGTGTGTTGTGTGTGTTGTCTCGTTCATTGTTCCCTTTTGCTATTGTCAACACTCTTGTGTCTCGTACTTTGTATGTCTCGTTACTAACCATCTAAACCTATCCCCCTCTCGCCTGTCTCGGCTGTTTTGGGTGCAAATTGCACTTTTGTTGAAAGCAAATGATAGAAAACAATGCCAAAGGCAACAACAACATTTTTCCACTCGGGCTGCCAGCAAATGTTGGCATTTCTGCAGGAATAAGGCATTTCGAATTTGTCTAACCTTCCTTTTCATTTCGCTTAACTTTCCACTTTTGCAACTCAGACCCCCCCAAAGGGAAACTTTTGTTGCCGCATATTTTTGCTGCTGCCGTTGACAGTTTGACTTGTGCAGGCGACATACGCAGCAATCTTCAAAATTTGTGCTCTTTAGCGTCTGCAGCTTTGGGCTTATCCATAGATGGGACAGCTGACAAATGTCAGCTGTCAGTTGCTAAAAGCAGCAGTTGCTAATCACCAAACACTTAGCTTTGGCTAAACATCAATGATAACCCTTATTCAAGTTACTTTCAAAATGCGTAAAGAAAATTGCAATATGTCAAATAGCGCCTTTTGAGTCCTAGTAAAGGTGATTCCTTACTGGAAGTCTTTTCGACACTCTAATTAGTTTTTGCTAAACATTAATTTTTTTATTTATATTTTCAGAGCATGTTGAACATTGTTATTGGTTTAAAATGCTATTTTTATCGAGAGCTAGGCAACACAAAATTTATCCCTGAGACTTAGTGTGCTTTGTGCTTAGTGTTACAATTACCAAATCAATCAAAGAATAATACTTTTTACTAGAACGATAAAAACAAAAATTTTTGTACGACGATCTATCAATTAATTTCTGTTGATTGCTTGACTGATAGATCGACAGATTGATTGATTGCTAATTACTTGGCAACGATGGTTTTGAATACTGTGGGTCGCTTATGCGACGGCAGTTGGCTGTAGCAATAGGTCTTGATCGTTTCCACGTCGACCTTCGAATCGGGCGACAATATGCAAATGACGCCTAAACGATGACCCCACACTTTATTGGGTATGCCGAGGACGGCGACATCATTGATACCGGGATGCGAGATAAGGGCCTTCTTGATCTCCGCGCCATAGATTTTGTAGCCGCCGACATGGAAGACATCCGTCGATTTGCTGAGAAACTTAAAAGAACCGCTCTGATAGGCGCAAATATCGCCGGTCTTGATGAACTGTTCCGTTGTTTGCTCCGGCAGCTGCTGATTGGTGGAGACCCGCTGCGGATAGAGATGAGCACCAGCTATTTCCAGTTCGCCCACAATGGGACCAAGCGGCTCAGAGTCCGATGGTTCCGCTTCGGATGTGCTATTCGCGCTAACCAGCTGCTCACCCCGGCTATTAACCAGGCGCGCCGTCACGCCCACAAGTGGTGCACCCAAAGTGCCCGGACAATTGTCAGGATTGCCTGCATTGGGCAAGGTCTGCTTGCCGAGCACGGGGCCCAGCACCAGACCCGTTTCCAGCAGGCCATAATACTCGTAAATATTATGACCGGTCAATTCGGGCCAACGATAGAAGACCGTCTCCGGTAGCAGGCCAAATCCGGTGGCCATCAATCGTATTTGATGCTTGCAATGGTTCTTGATGTACTCCACCATGCGCGAGTCCTGGGCAAACATCTTTTCGTATTCGGTAATCAGACGCTTGAACACGATGGGCATGGCCAGAAAGATGCTCACACGCTGCTTTGAGGGACTATTGATGTTCAGCAGTGATCTCCAAGTCAAATGGCTTTCAAATCTCTGATGCAACACTACGTTGCCACCGACACCAAGCAGTGCTCCAATGGCTGCATGCATGCGATTCATCGAGATGATGGGCAGCATGCTGTCGGCGGCACTCAGCTGCCAGCTGGCTCTCAGACAACACATCTGCGCCTCAATGTTGCGATGGGTGAGGATCACACCATTCCGGCAATGCGATGAGCTGGGCGTATACAGCAGCATAGCTGGTGCATTGGCATAGTAGTCATTGGGCAGCGTGCTCTCTAGCATGACATTGCTCTCGGGGCCAACCAACTGTTTGGCATACATGGTCGTCGAGGAGATGCTGTCCTTGGTGGGCACAAAGCAATGATCGACCACAATGCTGGGCGATTGGAGTTTCTGCGCCAGTTCCTGGGTGATTGTCTCGCTATCGGGTGTGCCAATCACCAGACGCGCTTTGCAATCGGTCGCCTGGCCAAGCAATTCATCGATCGTCTGATGCGTCTCTAGCGGTACAGCCACCTGGCCAGATATCCAGCACGCCCACTGCATAATTACCCACAGAGCATTGTTCGAGCACAAGAATACCACATTCATTTGCGAGGCGCTGCCTGTAAAATAAACAAAAAAAAAAAAAACGAAAACATTTATTCCAAATTGAAGCCAGAAATTGACTTAAGTACTCACCACAAAAATTTGAGATTTGTATGGCCAACTTTTTGGCGGTGATGAAAAGCTGAAAGTACGTAAATTCACCAGATTTATCCTTAATTGCTATCTTATCGGGATAGAGCAACGCCTTCTTAAATGTCGGCACCACAAAACCACTAAGCTCATCCTCCTTAAAGTTCTTGCGCAGATTTCCAATATACGATTCCTATTCAGATTGTTATGGGGTATTATATATATTGTGATATATATATTATTATTTACAGCACTCACCTTGTCTATAAACTCAGATGAACAGAGGCGCACCAATGGGCGCAATCGAAATCCTTTCAACCGATTCAGTAACATTTTCCAAAAGTTATTCAAATATTTTCTCGTAGCTCTATCAAATTATTTGTTAAGCCTTAATGCCACTAAAATAATAACAATCAATATATACATTCAACGCCTACTATAACTTTATAAAGCAGACAACAAGCTAAAGTATAGCTTAACAAATATGAAAGTAGATTCTTTCGCATGAATTCTGAAAATATGAGTTAATAAAACTTAAATGGTCGACAATCGCAAAACTGATCGAAGTTAAACTGATGAGAAGCATATCTAATTCAATTTATTTCAAACCTAATAAAACTCTTTTTTCTAACGATAGCTATAATTGTCATTTGGAGGTCTGTTTTCTAACGACATTGTCTAGTTGAAATCTTAAAAGGGGTATCACTGTCTCTACATGCAAAGTAGTTTGTTTGAACATCTGCGCATTGTGAGATAATCCCGTTGCAAACTATCTTTGTATGTATGCTAATATGTGTGACAAAGAATTGTGTATGTCGAGACAATGATACCCTGTTTTAGGTTTGCAGCATACACTTTGCGGGCTGTAGTTACAAAATTGATCAACAGTTAAGCCACCCCACTTTACGAAAATCGTGTGCCAGCTCGCACACGTAGAGTGAAGGATAGACTGTTGTTGCTATTTTCGCACACATTCAAGGGTCTGCGCGATCCGTTAGCCATATAGCTGTTTTTTCGCACACACTCATAACCCTACTAAAAACGGCGTGTACATGCTCGCACCCATGCACGCATGTTGGATTTTTAATTTACCCGTGATGTTGTCGCAGCGAAGTCAAATGAAATCATGAACTGTGTTCGCTGCTCGTCTCGCGACTCCTGCATAATTTTTTGACGCGCCAAAATGTTGCCCAGAGACTTAGAAAAATTGATGCACAATTTTGTCGATTTGACGCCTCAATGTGTTGTCTGCTTAGTGCTTGTGCCAAACGCTAATCAAGTTTATTTAACTTTAACGATTGCTGCACGCGTGTCGCGAATATCGATATATATGTATATCGATTTCCGATAGCACTAAAATATGTACAGATATAGTCTCCCAATTGGTATATAATATACCCTGGCATATTATTGATCAACAAATTTCATTAAGATCGGTTATATAATACAGATTTTTAGCCGCCCAAGACTCAAGCAAGCTGTAAGTAATTTAATTATTTATTTATAAATATTAACTATAACTATTAATAAGAGCACTAGCAACTAGATCACAGCTCTGTTTAATGAGTGAATATAAAATTTATCGTTATTTATTCTAATTAAACTATTAATTTAATAATTAATTCAAAAATTGCGCAAGTTTCTTTGCACATGATTAATTTGATTTATGCAAATATTATTTTGCTTGGCATCTGCTTTAAACCCACCCAAATCTCTTGGGCCTGCTCCCCCTCCGCCTACCTACCCATACATATTTATTAATCTATAATTTTCAAATGGCTTCACAAACAAACAGCACAAAATAATCGATGTGTATTAATTACACATTTCAATGCAATCAATTTGAAACATGCATAAATGTGCACAGCCGTGAAAAGAACAAAATAAACATGTGCCCGAAATGGGCCACATCATTTGTCAGCCGGACAGCGGGCGTCAGAGCGGACAGGATGAGGATGTGGATGCGCGATGTGGATGAGGGATGTGCATGTGGATGAGGGATGGGGATGGGGATGGGGAATGGGAATGAGGATGAGTTCAAAGCGCATTCACGGCCAGAATTCAAAATTCATTAGGGTCTTAAATAGTTGCGTGTCCGAGGCGTCATCGGCGTCAGTGGAACTCATCAATTGAGTTGAAGGCGACGGCGATGGCGACGGCGACGGCAATAATCAAACGTTGTAATTATGTATTATTTATTTTTATTTATTGTACTATTGCGCACCAAGAAACGGAAAAAAAGAGAAACAAATTTCATTGATTTATCGTTGATAAATTTCATGAAACTTTTCTCTCGACCCTTTTTTCGGTCTGGTCAGTGGACGATGGACGATGGACGGTGGACAATGGACGGTGGACAATGAGCCATGAGCCGCCAGTGGAAACTCATCAATATCATTAATCATAAAATTAAGTATCATTTATATTAATTTATTATTGTGCGGTAGAAATTTCAGCGGCGCTCGGCTCGTTGCTGCAGATCCCACTGATTTATCACATAATGCTCATTATCATCATGATGATGTTGTGCTCATTTCGTCAGTACCTCAATCGACAATCTTTCATCTCTCTCTCTCTCTCTCTCTCTATCGCTACGTCTTTGCTGTGGCATGCCCATCATTAATCAGTTGCTGTGCCCCAAAACATGGTTGGGTTGGCGGGCAAAGGATCGAGGGGAACCTTGGCTTCGACTTTAACTGTTCGTTTGTCATTAGCTCTGAGTTGTTGTTGTTGCTGTTGCTTTTATTATTGTTGCTTGTTGTTGTTGTTGTCGGTTGTTTTGTTGCCCTTCGTTTTCGTGGTGCTTTGGGGCGCAGTAATTAATTATGCGCCTTTTGTATTCGACCGACAATTTTCAGTGCTTTATGCTTATGAAAAATTGCATATAAATTGGAAACACTTAATCATTTCGATTTACATTTTAATTAAAATATTATATATCAAAATGAGGCAGCTTTCGCACTTAATGGCCAATGCCCATTAGCATAATCAATACCCAAAACCCAAATGCTGCTGCACAACACGACAAATAGATAAATCTCAAACAGATTGAAATTCTATTCGATTTCGATTTGAGAACATATACGAATATATATATATATATATGTGTGTGTGTTTGTGTGTGTGTGGGTGTATTTCATTTAGAGCATTTCGGTGCCGAAGGGCATCCCAATGAAAAATAATAATGGAATCCTTTTTGTCCACAAATCAGAGCCAGTGGCAGCCAAGTAGCCAAGAGCCACTGCCACTGCCAAGAGTCATTACAACAAACGAACTTAAGGGCCAAAAGCCAAAGCAGCAAAACTCAGAACAACAAATACGAAATACAAAAGCCAGAAAATCGTTCCCTGAATCGAAACGAACCGGGAACAAATGAAGAATGAACAACGTGCTGGCCAATTCACAATTTAACAAACTAATAAATATTTTTTAGGTTCCGGTGTGCTAGAAAGGATATGGAAGCAAAGCGACTGCAGTCTCTCCAATGTCGCATTGAAAATAGAGCGATTCCCTGTGCCAGAAAGAGCAGGAGCAGGAGCAGCAGCAGCAGCAGCAAGAGGAGCAGCAGCAAGAGGAGCAAATATAAATCAAAGGTTGAACTAAACTTTTGGCCTGCTCGATGTCGTTGCCAGGATAACAACAAGGCTCGCGGACAGAGCAGAAGCGGAGACGGAGACGCAGATTAAGAGACGAGCAGAGTGAGATAGATAGAGAGTGAGGGAGATAGAGCTGAAGAGCAGCTGTGGGCGCTGCAGAATGCTTTGGGCAGGCGACATTTGCCAGCTTGATAACTTGATAGGTGCTGCATGCTTGTTGTTGCTTGTTGATTGTTGTTCTTGTCGTCGCTGTGTGTTGTGCTATGCTGTGTTTGTTGCCAAAAGGACACTCTGGCAGGGATGCTGCCCGGGCCCGCACATGGCTTGCAACTGCCAGGCTGTCGGATATGCACTGACATAAATTGCTTCAACTGACAACGACAGTGGCAACTGAATGGAGAGGGGGGCAGCAGGCGCTGACGCTGTTGCCGTTGCAGGATCAGAAGCAGTAGCCGCAGTTGAAGATACTGCAGCGCGCACCCAGGAACCTTGCTCCATGATTACTGCTTGGCTGCCTGGCTGCCTTGCTTCGAGCCTTCCTGCCAAGGCAATAACTTTGCGCCTGGCCTTCGCTCTTCTTCTTCTTCTGCTGCTGTTGCTGCTGCTGCTCCTGCTTCTATCCAATCCTATCCTATCCGGGCCCATCGTCTGCGCTTTGGGGTAAAATTAATATTAAAATGGAAGCATCGGACGCATTGCAATGCATAGATACACCAGACGGGGGGAGGGGGTGGTGGTGGAGGTGGGTGTGGGTGTGGTGTCACAACGACTAACGCCAGTCAGTGCCAGGCCAAAGGACATTTCCAATTTATTTACGCTCAGAGGCACTTTGTCTGACTCGCCTCCAACTCCAGCTTCGCTCTGCTCGCATCGCCTCGCCTCAGCGTGCAACTCCCTCTGCCTCTCTCACTCACTCTTCAGCGCTGCGTATGACAGTATTTGTGTAGTCTGTCAGTTAGAAAGTGAGCGAGAGAGCGAGAGAATGTGAGGGAGACAGAGAGAGAGAGAGAGAGTCTGTAGACCAGTTTTCTTTTATCTTTTCTTTTATTTTTTGTGTGTTTCGTTCACATTTTGACAGCAAAATGTTCCTTCTGGTTGTGTTAGCGTGAAAAGTGTTGAAAGGTGTGAAAATGAAAATTTACTACTTACCACTAAGATTTATGGTCTCCATATTTCTTTTACTCTGCTTCCGCTGGACAACTGCAAAGTGCAAACTGCAAATTGCATGCAACTGTGGCATGGACACTACACTTTTATGACATCAACATAGAGAGACAGACAGAGAGAGAGAGAGAGAAAGAGGGAGTGAGTGAGAGAGAGGCAAAGATTCTTCTAGTTTTGGGTCACTTTATTTTGCTTACACAATTTGGGAGTTTTCCGCTCGTTCGGCTATGATTTGAGCTTAGTCAACTAACTGAAAGACTGACTTATTTATTTGCGCTGTTGACATGATAATAAACTTTTTGCAATCTAAAAAGTTTCTTTTTTAGCTGAAAACTCGAGCTAATCAAAGGACACATCATGTCTAGCTGACATACTTGAGAATTTTAGCTGGCAACTAATGAGCTTAAGATCTCGAATTCCAGATCATGTTCAGTATTCGGTTTCAATTCTCTAGCAAATAAACTGCAGTTAAATAAATCAAATCAAATCAAATCTACTTAAGAATTGCTGATCGATGAACAACTAGAATTAACTTATCAAATAACAAAAAGATATCTGAAAAGTTAAGGCCAATTGAACATCTCATTTATAAACAACTTAAAGACATCTGAGTTGATCTCTGATTTAAAGTTTAAGATTTAACTCTCTTCTGCCTTATAACAAAGTTGAAGTCCAATTGAGCAACAATCTAACTCTTAAGTAGACAATTTTGAACACATACTCACCTTTCATGCACTAATGAGCCTTTTTTAAAAAGCGAAAAAACTTTTGCAATTAATTTTCTTATAAAAATCAGAATACTCTTTCTTTCACTTGCCACAAAACTAGAAGCTAATTTTCCCTGTTGCATACTTTTGTGTTTAGGCAAAGTTGAAAATTAGTTTAACTTTTGTCAGATATGAATAACAATCAAATTCCAAATAAATATTTTAAATATTACTTAAAAATTGGCCTTAAATGATGATGTTTTGCTAGACTGTTTTGTTTAATTATTTATTGCAGTCCTCTGGCCAAATATTTGCAACAGCTCCCGTTCTGTCTGTCTGTCGGTTAGACTGTCTAAATGCTGTCATCGATTGGCAGCTCAACTTGCCACAAACATCCAAGCACAAGGACCTCAAAAGTGCCGTCCAGCTGTGCAACACACGCACATGATAAATGGTTATGTGTGGCATGCGACGAAATGCCAAAGTTATCTGCAAAGGCAGCTCTCGACCAGAAATACCAGCCATGAACTCTGCCCCAATCGAGTCTGCTGTCGGCCAACAGTTGCTGCACTTTGGCACAGTTTATATATGTTCCTAAAAGGCAAAGCTGCATTCAAGAAGGAATCACTCTCTCTCTCTATCTCTATCTCTCTCTCTCTCTCTCTATCTGTCTGTGTCTCTCTCTCTACACTCTGAAAAAAGATCGAGCCAAATTTTAGTAAATCGCCAACATATTATTCAGAATGTAAATTTCTAAAATTTGTGATTTTCATATGTTAATTTCAGGTTGGATTTTGATAAAAATTATTTTTTGATTTTACTTTGCTTAAATATTCATAAAAATAAAAAAAAATCGACCTATTTTTGGGATTTAGGGGAGATTTTCTAATTTTTAGAAACTATTTTTATAAATCAAAGAAACTTGTGTATTTTTTTTTGAGTGTAACAATTTTCAAGTGCGACGCGTAAGTGAAGCGGTAAACAGAAGCAGCAGCAACAGCAGCAGAGGAATTGGAATGAACTCTTGCTCCAAGTTGTGCTTGGCCACGCCCAGTTGGGCAAATGTTTGTTGCCGGGCGAGCTGAGCTCAACGGGCGGCGCCATTTACCAAGTGTCAAAAGCAAAGCTAAAGCCATTGTCGACATGACTTTGGACAACAACAACAACATTTGGCCAAAAGTAAAATGCTTCGTTGGCAATCGTTGAGGAGTTGCCAGGACTTTTGGGGTCTTGGTCCTTGGCTGCTGTCTGAAGAAACAGCATGTGTCAACTTGGGTGGCAGCTCGGCTCCACTCCTCTCCCTCCCTCCCTCTCTCTCTCTCGCTCTCTCTTTCTCTCTCTCTCTGTCGCTAACATTAGAAAAGTGGGTGACAAGTAACCGGAAAATGTATTTTATTGTTTGCATCCGGACATTTCGTTTTGCCATACTTTGAGACACCCCCCCCCCCCTCCCCACCCTTTGCCACTCCCACTGCCAATCTCAGCCACAGTCTCCACTAAATTTGTCGAGTAATTGATGATATTGCACGTTCTTTTCCGCTTTGATCGGATTTGAGGAGAAATAACATATTCCAGCATTTAAAAGTTGAGCTTTATTTTTGCCAATTGGAACGCTTTAGCTTTGTTGTTGACCAACTAACTAACTGGATTATTTGGTTAGTTAAAAATGCCACCAGTCGAGAGAGGCAAGAGGCAGCCACATGCTGAGGCAAAGTACAAAATTGCTGCAATTTGATACACAATTTTATATATACATCATGTATGAATATTTTTAACAAATTTCCAACAGCAGATTGTTATCTGATTTGAACTAATTTTTAACTCACATTTTTCACAAGTAGAAGTGGATTTGCCGAATTCAGCACTTACTTTCGTTTGAGGCGCCTCAAAAATGAGGACACCAAATAAACTTTCCCCAATCGATGCACGGACTTTGACTTATGCATGAATCATTGAAAATGATTTTATTCGAATGACTTTGCAAGTCGCAGAGGGATATATCCACAACTATACTGACCGGGCCGTTGCATGGCATTCGTTGGTATCAAAAAGTGTTGCATTCAACAGTTCTCCAACCAGTTTATCACTTTACAGGGTCCACCGATCTGAAGGATTATTATGGCAATACATCTCCTGTACGTGTGGCCTATATATTATTTATTTATTTAATGCACCACTATTAACTTTTGCAAAAGAGCATTTTTCTGATGGTATTGTTCTTACTTTATGCATGAAACCTGTTCTTATTTTATTTCATATATAGAAAGTAATCAAAATATCTTCCAAAAAGTTTGCTAACCTTTAGAGAAATGCTCGCTGGCTTTGGTTGTATAGCACAAATACTTTGTTTTATTATAAAATAAGTCGATCATCTAACAATCTATTATAAATAATAAAATCAATGCAGAGTAACTGGCAGTCGTTGTTGGACATGACATACCGCATAGTTGAGCAAACTGGCAGAGATTCAGCTATCGCAAGTTGATAGATTGTCCAAATGTGCTGCGTATGAATGGATGACTGACTGGATGACGGAATGAATGAAGGAATGAACGTCGGGCCTGATGTCTGCTGTCTTTGCTGACTGCTGCCTGCTGGATGCTACCGAGATTGATGGCCAAAATGGCTGTTGAAACAGCGGAGGGGAAAGAGAGAGTGCGAGAGTGAGAGAGAGAGAAAGAGAGTGAGAGAGAGAGAGAGAGGGGAAGAGTGATAGGTCTGCAACAGCTTCGAGCTCAATGAAGAAAAATAATCACCAACATCATTTATTTTCCGTTTTGCCTGCCTGCCGCCGTACAACACACATCAATCTTTGTTGTTGCCAAAAGTGGGCAGCAACAACAACTATTGGCCATGACCAGCCCATGTATAAATAATATATATGTATACATATATATATAAATACTCGTATACTTTGCAACTTGACAGCTACTGGCGGGCAACGCCAAAGCTTTGGCCACGCACAGCTGACTGCTGACAGACGACAGACGAAGACTTTTGACGTTTGCCTGCAATTAACGGATGTGCTTGACTCCCCCCCTCCTTCACAATCCCCACCAACCATTATGCTTAAAGTAGTGTTGAAAAATGTGTGCAGCTGCAGGTGAAAATGGGCACAGCGAGTGCTGCCTAATGACATGACAACCATCCTCGCGCTGAGCTGAGCTTGCCCATTTGCCATTTACCATTTGCCATTTGCCATCTAACAACATCCAGCGTCGAGTCATTTAAATCATTAATTCCCAAAAGCCCACACACACTTGGGCAGCGTCTAGGACCTTGTTGGCCAAGACCAATTTGTAGACCTGGTCGTAGCAAGCCAGTTTAGTTAACAGCAGCAGCATATTTTGAATCCTCGTTATGCGACTTCCTTTAGCTGCTGCTGCTGCTGCTGTTGCAAGTCACTTGAAAAGTCGTTAATCATTTTGCGGCGAATTTTTCAAATGGAGGCCAGAGCCACGGGAAGCTTCAAGAATCCATCACGCATGGCGAATGTGCCAACAACAACGACAACAACAACAAGAGCAGCATCAGCAGACGCATCAATGCCAACGACAGCGGGACGTGGAGAAGAAAAGCCACCCAACGGCGGGGAATGGATTGCCAAGCGGAAGTGGCAATAGTAAATTGAGATGGGGAAAATGCCATATGAATAGCAGTGGCATATGCTTATTAATTTGCCACTCTGTGCTCACAAATATTTAGATACAAATCAGTAAAGTTGTTAACAGTCAATGTGAAAGTTGATAATTTTAACAATTGAATAACATAAGATAGAAGCCCGAAAAGAAAAGTAAAGTGAGAGCGTTAACATAAAACTGCTCAAAAAAAACATTTAAGAAAACCCAATCAAACACTATTTTTTTGTATATCAACAAATTTCTTTTGGGATCAAATAATATTAAGACATTAAAAGTCAGTTTAAGAACAATCCAACAAATTTTTGCGCTCTTTATTTTAGGAATCGTACTGTCACGAACATCAGAATGAAAGTGTTTTAAGCTGGATACGAACGGTCTCTACTTTGAAAATGTATTGTTTATTTGTCATATTTTGTACCACTGAGCACAATATTAAGCGAGTCAAATACCGCCTGCAGCCAGATTCAAGTGACTAAAATTTGCGTTTGAAGTTGCGCATATTTTTAGCTCGCGTGAAGTTAGCTGCGGTAGCAGTGTTATAGGTTCAAGTCTGAATATGGAGTTTAGCTGAGACACGCACCCTGCATTCGTCCAAAAAACCACGAATCGTTTAGTCGTTAAGTGCGAGTTCGATTAAACTAATCCTCGAACTGAACGACTAAACGATATTGGTACTGAACGATTGGTTTATTCAGCACAAATTTATGTACGGAGCCGACTTAACGATGTTGGTACCGAACGAATAGTTCGTTCCGAACTACTTTAATGAATGGATCTAAAAGGCAACATGGGAGCAGTAGAAATATCCTTTTCCCGAACCAAGTGACGACATTCCGTTTTATTTGCTCTTGCTCAACTGTGTGCAGGAGTGGCAACGCTACTACGAGGTAAAAGTAGCCAGACTGTTTTAGATTAAGCGGTCAATTTAGAATTCAAATGTATATAGATTGATATGTAAATCAAACTCACTAAGATCGAGTTGTAATATGTAATTATATTTTGTTGTATTCTGACAGTGGTGCTAATAACTCTCGTGTTAGTCATCGTTCTCCCTATCCTCGTTGGATGTCCTCATGTAGCGCAGCAATTGATCGGCCACATTCCAATACCAATGCAAATCGACAAGCTCCAATCCGCCCTTGTCGGCTATGAAAATCTGTCCATTCTGACTGCGCTCGATGGCCTTGACAATGTTAGAGGCACACATTTCCGTCGATTGGCATGGAGCCTTACGCAGGCGATCCACAAAGCACTGGCCATAGCTGAGGAAGGCGGTCAGCTTCTGATCGACAAACTGTTTTGTGGGTCCGCAACAAATCGCAATTACGGCGACGCCATTTTGACTGTAATAAAACGGATCCTAAAAGGAGAATCGATTAGCAACCTTAACTTGCTTATACACTCAGAAAAATAAACGGCTTAAATTGTAGTAAATTGCCATACTTGCCAATGGTTAGTCAGAAAGTAGATTACAATATTACACAGAAAATAAATTTCTAAAATTTAAGTTTGTGGCATTTTAGCTCGAAAGAGCTGTCAACTTACCGACAGACTTCTGGTGAAGCCAATTACTCCAAACTTGGATGCGCTGTAGGCACAAAAGACGGGTGACGGATCCAATCCAATCACTGAGGTCACATTCACAATAATGCCGCCCTTTCCCATCTGCTGTCTGTCCATGTAGGGCAGCACCGTGGCGCAGGTGTTCATCATTCCCGTTAGATTTGTGTTGACTGTGGCCTCAATGTCCTGCTCATCGCATATTGTTGCACCATTGATCAGCACATCAATGTGGTCCATTTGCACCATCACCTCATCGAAGTACTTCTTCATATCCTCCCTGGCCATGGTCACATCGAAGGTCCAGAAAAAGATTTGCGTGCTGTGCTTAATCGATTGCAACTGGACAATCGCCTGACGATTCTCCACACTGTGCAGAATGGCCAGTTTCTAAAAGAAATGGAAACAGTTGCAAGTCTATATAACTGTGATCGAAATACCTCTAACACTTATCACAGAGGAAGTGCTGTGGAAGTCTCACATATATTAAAAACTTCTTGATTTATTCGACCACAAAGTGTTTCTCCATTTAAGCGATTATATTTTTTATCCAATTGTTTTTCCCTTTTTGTTTATGACAATTTCACATTTAAGTATTCCAGAATTTATTATCATTTCCATTATTTTTTCAATTTATATTTTAATTTAATTATTCACTTTTAATTTTATATCACTTTTCATATCAGTTTGATCAATTTAGATTTTAATATTTTATTTATTTATATTTTAATTTAATTTAATTATTCACTTTCCATTTTATATCAATTTTATAACTAATTTTTATTTTTTAAATAATTTCTTTTTTATTTTGCCAGATTTATTTAAATATTCTTTATTTTAATATATTTTTATTTATCTTTATTTTATGTTTTTATTTAGTTATTAACTTTTAGTTTTAAAACATCTATCTTATCATCTAATTTGTACTATCAAATTTAATTTATAATGGGCACAATATACCTTATAGGTCGCAGTGCTAGTTTCCCCAATTATAACCTCAAATAAATAAAGCAAAAAATAAAAATTCTTATCTTTCCTGATGAACTTTAAACTTTAAATCTTTTGTTAAAGTGCATTCTTCTTTTGGTGTTCTATCGATAAATAATAATCTTGATTTAGCAATTATTAAATTAAATTGATATTAAATCAAGTAGTTCAATCACTTTGAATTGTGACTCGTCAAAAATAAAGAAATATTCCAAAAAGAGAATATTTGCATGCATTGCCTTATTGCGACTCATTAAAATTAAAGAACTTTTCGATACAGAGATATCTGCACTATCTTATCCAAATTGCCCCCTGGCTTATCAGTCACAGATACTCACTGCTATATTCTTGCTCATGAGCACTTTGCATGCCTCCAGAGTGATGCCGCCACAGTTTGACACATAGCAGACATGCTTGCCGGCCAAATCGAACATGTTTACCAATCGACTCCAGTTCTATTTTACTACTGACCATTTTTATGTGCTGCTGCAACAGCTTTTGGCCAACTTCTTTTTTATCTATCCAATTAGGTGAGCGCAGCTTATCTCATTTTTTTCGTTCTTTATTCTATCAATTCCATAAACTCTTTTGCTATTTACCATTACTCAGAATTGAGCTGAAGAAATAATCTGGAAAATACACTGAAATCTGATTTGAGTAGATTGATCGGAATATGAGGGCTAAAGTTCAGATGCCCGATGACCAGTGCTTGTGTCCTTCCCACTTGACTTCCTCCAGCTTGCCCCGATCCATTTTCCAGATGGCACCATTTTTGTTGGCCTCAATGGCCTTGACAAAACTCTTGGCGGCCTCTTGTGTTGACTGGGTGGGATGGGCCAGCAGCAGCTCGGCCGCGCACGGCTCCACATCCAGCCACGAGTTGAATTTTTGCACCAGTGACGTCCGGGTAATGCCCGGA
Source organism: Drosophila sordidapex (assembly GCA_035043295.1). Classification (NCBI taxonomy): domain Eukaryota; kingdom Metazoa; phylum Arthropoda; class Insecta; order Diptera; family Drosophilidae; genus Drosophila; species Drosophila sordidapex. Next base: position 893,363 of record JAWNNA010001201.1, on the reverse strand, counting down.
TTGATCGAGTACGCTGATATGCCAGTGATGGGCGTCAGTTTCTGTTGAGATTATCAAGGCACTTATAATCTGTATCTATTTGAATCTGCTACTACTTACGGCCAGTGAATAGGTGTAGCTGAAAGCTGCACACTTTGAGGCACAGTAAACGGGCACTTGGTAGATGGGATTGAAGGCAGTCACGGAGCAGATGTTGGCAACAACTCCGCCCGGGCCACCCTTGCGCTTATCCCAGAAGTCCATAATTGCGGTGGTGGTATTAACCGTACCAGTGAAGTTCACGGCAATCGTTTTCTCCATCTTGTGATCGTCCAGGATGCCGGCGCCATTGATTAGCAAATCGATTTTCTTGAACCTTTTGAAGATTTTTTCGAGTAGCTTTTTACTTTCATCCAAGGGTGCGGTCACATCATAGGGATAGAATGTAACTTTCGAATTTGAATTCAGCTTCTGCAATTCCTTAACCGCTGTCGGCTTGCATTGCGTGTCCAGGATCACCAGATTCTAAACGAAAAGGAATGTTTGAGTATTTGGATCTAATCAGCCCGGACTGAGCGGACACACACACACCTTGGGGCCTTTCTTCATAATCTCTCGACTTGTATCCAAGGCAATATCTCCCAGACCAGCCACGAAGATGATGTTCTTGCCAGCGATTGCTCCTCCGCTTGCGCAGCTTTTTCGTCGGGTCTGCTTGGAGGGCTAGGAATAAGCGATGACAACAAGATAAAATATTCTAGTTTCATTTGATTGATTGTGATTTGGTGTTGAGATTTACCTCAAGTTTAGCGCGCACTATTTGGAAATAAAGTGGTCGCCCCCTCTCGTTTTGATACATTTTAGCAGCTATACAAATCGGCATTTTGCTGTTCCGTGGCTCAATATTATTTGTCACCTCGGCGGAGTCAACATTATCGAGCGGCATCGTTTTGGCGCTTGCCGAGCAGCAACGGGCTCTGGAATTGAAGCATGCATGGCGCAAAAAATTATGAACGAACAAAGGACTTGTCATTTTAGTAAATAATTTATAGAGGTAATGGCCGAAAATGTATGAAATTCTCGTTTACGTGCTGGTTCGAGTGAGCAGTGTCTACTGAACTAAAAAATACTTTTATGTTACCTACTTGATTTTCAAAGTTCGATTTGTAAATCGACGTTATGTCGATAAAGCTAACAAAGTGAACATTTTTGGCTTGTTAAAGGCCTTTTTGCCCCTTTAAGGTAGAGCTCAACTATATTCTCAAGAAAAGGGTCTATCGATTTCAAATGTTTTCTGTACTCGATACATATTGTCTGGTTGGTGGCCTTTTTATGTACCCCTAAAAGTATGCATCAATTTCGTGTATTGCGGGCAAACAGCCAATGCAGCAACCCGATTTGTGTCCCCGCTAAGTACTAGAAGCAAAGCATTATTTTAAAATAAAAACACATTTCTTGGTTTTTCAAAATTTTTTTATTACTTTTAAATAAATTATCTAAAGGTTTTACATACAACTTTAGTTATTGTTGTTTCCTTATGCACAGTTCAAAAATAAATCAATACAAATTAATTATTTGTCCATATAAAGTTGCACTTAGAGCTAAGCTGTTAATGCAAAAATGTAATTTTAAGAACGTATTTGCCATAAGTTTTACACTTACATACTACGCATACCTCGATTTACATGTATAATTTACAAAAAATCGTCATTACGACAGCATACAATATGTATTATATATATAGTTAGTTGCCTGGATCAGATAATGTTGGCTATATACACATGAAAAATTAAGAAAAACAAAATACGAGTGCTTTCAAACAAAAACATGTGAAACGTTTTTCAAAATATATACTAAATATATAAACGTAAAGATATAAACAACATAAGACTTTTTCAACTTTGCACCTTCAAATGTGGTTATATATATAACTATTTTATGTGAAGCAAGCGCAAGAACAAAACTGGACAAACTGTTGGCCATCATTCGTTCTTGTGGATTGGTACAATTATGTATTTATATGTATAAACACGTTTTTTTAAGGCGCTAATTTCAGTGAATTTTACATAAGGCAGCATTAGGTTGCACAGGTGCAAGAACCTTCAACTTCAACTTGCTTAAGCATTAATATACAAATAAGATAGTGCTCAAAAGCACAAACATCTATTCAGATATAGCGTATTGCAACCATTGAAAATCCATTTAAAGCAATTTGCATGCATTTGTTAGTTTAAGCTTAACTCGTACTTAAGCTAGCAAACTAAATAGGTATACTTCAAAAGTGTAAACAAGCTGACACAAAATACATCGATTTCATATTGTTTGTACAACAATGTAAGTATGGCATTGTATCAAAAGATTTCTCAAATAGTTAAAGCATTTTGTTAACCAATGATTATTAACGGCCCTCTATTATTAGTTAATCTTAGTCTAACATACAATCAGTGCGTCGCTTAAAAGTTATTAGTAGGCACGATGTTCAATTAAAGATCCTTAGACTTATCTACAGCTAAATGATTACAAGTTAAATCAATAGAAATTAACAAAAAGCGAAATCGAAACAGATAAAACTTGGCGAATATATAAATGCAACGTATGTCAAAACTGCAGAGACTTCAGAGCACTAACTAACTAGCTAACTAACTAACTAACTAAAACTAACAAATATTCTTAAGTAGTACATCGCGTTCTAGACAATCTTCATGGGCACATCGATGAGGCAGTCGGCCTCGAGCCGCCCAAGTGTCTTTTTGACGCGCAGCGCTGTGAGGCGGACTGTTGGATTCGGATGCCAGCACTCCTGCATGATTTTGGAGACGGCGGCGAGCACATCATCCTCCTGCCAGCGCAACGGTATCGGCGGTCGGAAACCCTTAGCGCATACGACCGCATGCATATCATCAAAGGTGGGATCCGAGGGCACCACATCGTGATACGGCAGCGCATAATCCTCGCAGGTCGTTGTCTTGGTGCCCGAAATTGGCGTATAGCAACGACGGGCCATCTCCCACAGCACCAGACCCACCGAGTACATGTCGGCACGCTTGAACTCCTCGAACTGTTGCGGATTGAGGGCCTGGCTGAGCACCTCCGGTGCCATGTAGCGACGTGTGCCAACACGCGTGTTCTGTGCAATGTGTATCTCGTCCAGCTCCGAGATGTACTTAACAGCCAGCCCAAAATCAGCGATGGCACACTGGCCGTTCTTTTTGACGAGTATGTTCTTGCTCTTGATGTCCCTGTGTGCGATGGCCGGTTTGCCCGGCGTGCCAAAGATCTCGTCGTGCAGATGGGCCAAACCGGAGGCTAGCGAATAGGTGAGCAACTGCAGCTTCTGTGGATTAATAATCGATTCGGATAGATAATCGTGTAGGCTGCCAACCTCATGAAAATCGGTAATCAATAGCATCTGTGTCCAGCTGCCGTTGCCCTTAATGTCGGCGGCAATGAAACCCAAAATATTCTCGTGTCGCATGAGGACCGTTTGATAGATTTCGGTTTCGCGAAACCAGGACGCTTCCTCCGTGGTGAAGAAGGTCTTGACGGCAACGCGTTCGTCGCGCCACTTGGCCAGCCAGACCTCGCCGTAGCGACCCTTGCCTGCCAGACGCTCCATCTGGATTTGCTTGGCAATGGTGCGTTGCACCAGTAGCGGCAATCCCGAACCAGAGCCCGAGCTTTGCTCCACCAGCTGTGACAGCGGCGACAATTGCGAGTTGCACATGGAGTTGATCAAACGCGGCTGTTTGCGCAGCTTCTCGCGTCGCTTGTAGACCAGACAGAGTGTGAACACGAAGACAATGAGGACGGACATGCAAACGATTATCGAGGCGAAGAGGGCGACGGTGTGCATAGATTCGCTGCTCACGGGCAACTCGGGTGCCGCCGTTGTCATCTTGGGCATGTATTCCGGGTGCAGGCCACGATTGCAGAAATTCGCAGTCTCGCAGCAGGCAATATTCTTGCCATGAATGTGCGGCACAGCGGCAACTTTGCACTGCAAACGAAAAAGGTACATTTAAGTTGGAGTTGGAATTCAAAGGGAGTTGCTTCAACTGACCATTAGAAGACCGCCATTCTCTTCAGGCGGCATGCAGCCATATGTGCGCTCCTCCTCGTAGGTGCCAGTCGTCTCATCATACACCTCCTCGACGGCGCTGAAGCAGCTGCCTCCTGGCCGAGTCTCACAGGTCCCATTGCTCACATTATTCGGACAGCTGCCATCGCAGTAGCAAGTCAGCGAGCGTGCTAAAATTATACAAATGTGAAGATTCATTTTAAAATCGAAATACATAAAACATATATAATGTAAACAAATCATGGGAATATATATTTCTTTCTTCAATTGAGCGTAAAATATATCAAAATGAAAAGATAAATTATCTGGAATATATATTTCTTTATATAAGTGCAAAAGTTGTTCATTCATTTAAACATTATAAAAAAATCCATTAAATAAGTTGTAAGTTGCTTAAAAAATAAAATAATTCAGCTGATTTATGTATATAATTTTTATATATTTATAAACAATTGCAAAGTTGTTCATTCGAGCATTAAATTTATTTATTTATTTATAAATATTATTGCTAATATCACATCCAATAATATTTAAGCTAAGTTCTAGCTTATTATTATTTAATTTATTATTATTGGTGGCTTCAGTTTGTGGTTCCCGTACGAATGTAAAAATCTTTGTCGGACTTAGATTTCTATAGCCTCCGAGTGTAAAACATGTTTTCCTATTATATTACTTCCTTTCCGACATAATCTGCTAACTAATCTGCTTTTGTCGATCCCGTCTAATTGCCAGGGTTCGCTAGATCGGTTCGGTTAACTAGATGAGTTTTTAGTCTATAACGTCCCGTCAAGGAACCGGTTCTTCCCTCCTTGCCATTACTCACTTACAGCGTTTTGGATTATAGCCAATTAAAACACAATTGAGACTTGGTGCTTCTGGCCAGCTTAATTGCCGACTTTCTTCGCGCCTCTGTGATTTGCAAACTTAAAACGAATTAAAATAATTTAGACTTCATTTGAGCAAAGTGGCGCATTTCATAAATGCACGTTTCAAGATTTGTTAACAAGTTTTTAGTATGAATTTTTCATGATGGAATTTTTCACAAAATTAAATACAATTAAAATGGAAATTACTTAACAAGGAGTGTGCGAAATGAAGCTGGATACATTGCCACAAACGTCCACAGCACGATGCAGAGTGCCAAGTGTTTAGATCTGGTGCACAACAACAACCGTAACTCGGGGTCCGCCTAAGCCACAACAAAACAAAAAAACAACTAGCTAATTACAAGTGCCAGCTATTCGATAATGTTGTCAAGTGGCAGGAACGACTCCACTCAGTTGCAGTTGCAGTTGCAGCTCATGTGGCTTGTTCACATTATGGAGTAGCAGATATATGGTCTGTGCGATTTATGATTACAAGCGCTTTCCTCTGCTCTGTCCGTTGCAGCTTGTTAGCGTTTGTGCTTGTGGGCGTCACTACTTGTGGTTAATGCAGCGCGTGTTCAGTTGGCCACAACAAACAGCCCGCAAGACGTTAACCGTTAACTGGCCACTGCCTGTTTCCCATGGCTGATTCGGTAAGCAGCTACCGGACTTACAGGTCTGTACTGTTCATTCATGAAAATCGTTTCAAGTGCTAAGCTGTATAAGTTAAAGCAGTCTCGAATTGGAGTGGGAACAGAGTATGCTGCAGTCGTTTTTACTTGTTTCTCATTGTTCTTGCTTGGTAGTTGGATTTTCTGACACGTTCGCCACTCCAGTTTTTTGCATGCTTTTTTGTTTTGACAAGACAATTAACGTGGCTAAAATGGAAACAGTTGCGAACTCTCCCAAACTTAACGGATGTGTGTCATAAGCTGGTAATTAATCTAGTTGTTTTTTGTTCTTAGAACCAGTTTCATTTATCTCTGACTTTGCGGTCTGATAACCAGCTGAAAGTGGCCATTAAACAATGCATTAATCTGACAGAAGAAACCAGCAAGCGTGAGTTGATATTACTGAGTTCTTAACTTTACTGTAGTTATCAGCTCAAACAGGCCGACTTGGCTAATAGCAATAATACATATCTGCCCGATAAGACCTTAAGTTCGAAAAGTACTTTGCTGATAAACATCTTTTGCATAGCAATCAAACGCAGTCAGAGTGACAATTCTACATACCAAACATGAATGAGACAGTAAAAGATACATTTTGTGGCAGCAAACAAATATCTGAGCGGACGTACTTGGCTTGACATTTGGGGCACGCCTCGTCAGCCATGGCAATACATGGTGTAATGCTGAGATAATGATTTAATTACAATTTAATAGCCAGCGTAAATTACTACAAAATCGTCGTTGCTATTTTCGTTTTTTGCTGTTCTATTATGCAAAACGAGCGAAAAAACAGAGACAATGACAAATTCAACAATTTGAGTGGAAAAACACAGCGGATTCGCCTGAAAAATATTAAATTGTAATTAATATGTTGCGCAGCTTAATGAAAATAGCATTTTCTATTTGCAGTTAAGATCATTAAAGAACAAACACTGCAAGCATTTACAGTCAGACGGTGGGGCATTAATGACTGTCATTCATGAGGAAAATCGTTTGAATAGTTGTTAACAACAACAGCAACAGAAGCTTGTCAACGCAAATACGATCGAGTATTAGCCACAACAAAACTGACAAGACCAGAGACACCGGCCAAAACCCGTTTACCTTCACCACAATGCCCTGAGTGCGTAAAAATAACTAAAAACCAGCAGGAGTGCTCGAGGCGAGAGCACTGCTCGACTAGCAGTTACCCTATCATAAATCGAACACATTTGTATGTGTGTGCTGTGGGAATATGAATGTATACAGTTGATGAATAATAATATTATTTAATGTTATTATTATTAATTATTTTGTATTATTGTTGTATTATTCCTAATGTGTCTACAAACAAACAAAACAAATTATTCAAAGCATGACTTCAAAAATATTTCAGATAATAATATTATTAAAATAATTACAAGTAATCAGCTAAAAACTTAATTGATCTTTGATTAGCTTTTTACAGATATTCAATGTCACTCAATATTGTCAAAGTAAAAAGATTCTCAATTAGAATGATAAATGCTTTGAATTGTGACTATCATTGCTATCGGCTATCAATTCATAACGATACTTGGAAACAGATGAAGTTATCGATAACATCAAAATTCAATATTCGTAGATGAATTTGCAGACTCTAGCTCTCTGAGAGAGTGTTAAGCAGACAATCACGACTGGATCGACTCGGCTGTTGATGTGGATCAAGAATATATATACCAAATGACTGTTACATAAAGTAGTACAACTTTATTATACCCCCTTTAACACACTTTTAATGGGCATACAAATGTTGTCTTTAATTCTAAATAACTAACATAATAATTATCAAAGATCTGATTATCTCATTTAGAATGTCAGAAATGAGTGCAGAATATCCCCGAGTCGCGCACCTTCGACTGAGGTCGGCTTAATCGTTTTTACTTTAAATAATACAATCTATTTGGGTTTGGTTTAAAGTTTAGCTTAGTTGTTTTTCCTGTTTTTTTTTGCGAGGCGATTGTTAACTTATTAGGTTCGTTCACTTGGCGGATCGGAGTTGGAAGCAGCAACACTATTTATTTAAAGATTTAAATCTTGCATGGGATTCAAAATTCTCATTGATTTTGTCACGACAAATGGGAATAGCGAATGGAAATGCAAATGTTTGATTGTTTTCAAATTTGTCGTATGCATTTCCATAAAATGCTCAACTAAATGATTAAACCTACACAATGAAAACAATTTGCGGCAATTCAAGATAATTTTGTTGCAACAGTAGGCGTATCCAATAAATAATAAAAATAAAAATAATAAAAACAATCATTAAGAAGAAGCAGTTAATAAATATTAATTGACTGGGCGTAAACTTGATTTAAATAAAAGTACTTGAACAAAAGTCATGAGACTACAACCATGAGATCCATACATATGCACATATATACATATATGGTGGATCAGCAATTAAATTCGATATACACGTATGTAAAAATCAGTTGCGTTTTTCGCTTGAGCAGCTGCACTCTGTGCTAGAGTATGTAATCGTCGGTGTGCCAAATCGAGCTCTTCTTTCTTGTTTCTTGTTGCTATTTACATTGAAAATACTTTGCATTTGTTGCCGTTTCCTCTTAGAGCTCGATCACAAACTGGAATATATGCATAATAGCGGTAAAAATAATAGAGCAGTAGTACGAGCAACCCGCCAAAACCATTGTAGGCAATTTGTCATGTTCATCAGTTGCGTTGCGTGTGTATTTTTGAACATGCAATTTGTCTTACATCAATGTTGAGGTGCTTCATCTCCGTTGAAAACAATTTTGGATTCATAACGATAACAAATTTATTTAATGGCCAATTCCAAATTTATTTTGATAAATTTTGAGTTATTTTTGTTATTATTGGGATTATTTTGTTGGGTTTCTAGTTATTGATTGCTTTGTCCTGTTGTTGAATTCGATTATTTTTAATAAAAAAAAATAATCAATTCCAAAAAGTGCTCTATAAAAATCGAACTCAGTTTGCATAATTTCGATTATTTTCAACGGGATTACTATAATTCTAGTCACACCCAAATCGAGTTACTGGAAGTAGCTAAACTTAAAATAGTCGAAGATTATACATTTGAGGAGGCAGCTCTTCTATTATTTTGACCGCTGCTGTATGTACGTACATATGTTTACATATGTAAATGTTACAGTGAGTGGGTTATTTACCAACTGCGCGTTATTTTATTGTAACAACAAACTGAACCGACGACGCTAGGGCTACTGTTTTTAAAAGCTACTGACATTTAGCACTTTGAGCCACTAACAATATGACCAAAGTGGCTTTAATCATATTCAAATGTACACACATCCATACATACATACATACATACATACATGTGTTCATTCATTCTGTGTCTAAGTTGTCTGCTTTTCTGTTTTGCATGCGAAAAAAACAAGTTTCTTTGAGTTCGCCCTTGTTTCATAGGCGGCAAGCAGCAGCAGCATCCGGCAACCCACGCACTGAATTGTTCCCGTGGTATCCCTAACACACACACACACACACACACGCGCATAAATCAACTCTCTCTCATCTATATGTATGTGTGCGTGTTGCCCACGCATCGCAGTTTGTCGCGTTTTTAATCGCATTTCTTGATTCCATTAAAAACTATGCGACACTTAATTAAAACGCATGCAGACGCTGGAAATGAAGCGGCTGCTGCACAAATTAAGCGTGTGGCGTACTTTTTATTAAGCATTTGGACAGCGTTTTGATTAACAGCCATAACCCCATAACGCTTGGCCAACAAAACGCCCACGAATTCAAATTTATTTGCCCAGCAGGCACTCGCAAAATATCCAACAAAAATTGCCAGTTTCCATCTAGTTTATGGCTTAGATGCGGTTTGTCGTTTACATTGGCGTTGCCAGCCAACTTTTGAACCCTCAATTATGCAAATATGCACATTTATTGCGTTGGAATGCCATAATAATAACAATAACAATATAATAAGCACAGCATCTAACATTTAGTTGGCATCTTAATTGGAATTAGTGTCCAGAAATATTTTCAGGTGAGAAATAGACGCTTTGGTCTGAGAACTATTCGAAAGTTTTATGATTTTGGGACATTTCTGCAGTTTCTCAAATAATAAAAGCAATTTCAGAACTATTAAATATTTAATGTTGTCAACTGTGCTTCTTCAGCTCAACTCGTAAATGATCAAGCAAAGAAAATTTGAAATATTTATTTTTTGACTTAGTAGTCATAAAGACGACTCCCGACGGGATTCGAAATATATTGGAGTACACATAAAAAATACAAATAAAAACCACTTGACCTGGAGAGCCAGCAAAAAAAATTTCTATTATATGAAAACTTTTTTAAGTTCGGTTTAGAATGATTTACGTTCGAATATGAAAAAAGACTCCAAGATTTAAACTCGAAAATATGAAAATTGATTTTAATTATAGATAATGTAATTTAAATACACAAAATAAATATAGCAAATGTGGATAAGTTGGCAACTTGGGAATCCACTTTCAACTAGTGTTTGCAGTCAATGCTATTAGTTGTAAATTTGTTGCATTTAATTGCCCGTCAGCTGCACTTCATTGTTGCTTACAGCGTGTACCTACACATATATTAATTTATGGCAACGCTTTGCTATATGATTCATGATTCATCTAACGATTTCCGTTGCCAACGCGCATCCCATTATACATACATATAGACGCACATAATATATCATTGCCACGCATCGTATCGGTTTAGCTAGGTGCAGTTCCCCAGAAGCGGAGATACTCGATTTTGCTTTCCGTTTGCATTCATATTCACATTCACATCCACATTCACAGTCGCATTCACATTCACAATCGCATTCAGCCGTTTATCATTTCCCTTAAAGGCGTGGGATATGCTCGTTGGTCGTGTCGTAAACATTACGTCAAAAAAAAAAATACCCAACGGACGGACGGACCGCCCAAGTTAAAAATACACCCACTACAACGCTGTTGGCGGCAGATAGGGACAGAGAGAGAGAGAGAGAGGGACAGAGAGCTGCTCCTCAACTCCACCTGAAATGCTGCTCAAAAATTATATTTTTTGCTGGCTTCAGATTTGTCTAGGAACTCAAGTTGATGCCTGTGACAGACAGAAAAGTGTTGGGATTATTTTTGGAAGGGTAGAAAAATTATGAAACCAGATACTGTTGACTTCCTTCTAAGAACACCCAAAGTGTTCAGCTATTTTCCATTAACACTGCACTCTGAAACATTTTGCAGCTGCTCTTAGTATCTTTCAAAATCTGCCTGGTTTTTAGTTTCAATTATTTTCCACAATATGCAAGAGAATCGGATAAATTAACCAATTGAAAAATTGTACATAAAACAAAAACCAGGACAGGAAACTAACAACACAAGTTGCAAGGGCGGAAAATAATTTTTAAAAAAATAAATAAATAAAAAAATGAAGACTACGTAACAAAATAAAAATCAGCAACCCACAGTCCGAAAATATATGCAAATAGATTTTGAAAATGTATTTACTGCAGACAAAAGAAAACATTATTTTGGGCAAACATACATGTATATATGTATTTGTTGAATTTAAATATGCAGCAGTTGCTGCTTTGTCATTCGCCTCGATTCGTGATTTCTGGCTCAATGGTTGTTGGCCGGCTACTTTAATACTCTGCTAATCAATTGAAAATGGGCTATAAGAGTATGACGAATTGTGCAACAGGCAGAAGATTAGTTCATTTGATCAATAACTAGCAGCGTTTCTCGAATATAGATACAGTAAAGATTTAGACATAAAATTCCTAGATTTAGATTTAAATTTCATTCAATCAATCATTCAATCGGATAAGAAACACGGGTTTGGTTGATGGTCAAACCAACTTCCATCAGGGTATCTGCTGGTCGAGCTCTCTCGACTCTAGCCTACTTGCCTGCTTGTTTATTTCGGTCTAATAAAGTTTCCGACTCGCTGTCTGTGAGCTAAACTAAAAGCGAACTCTGACGTGCTCGCAGACACGAAACATATGCACAATTGTGCCACTAAATATAATCTAATAATAATACATATTGCTGAGGGGGCGGGTGTGCACTAATTGTCAATGCTAATTAACGCAGCAGGTGGCTGGCTAAAAGCTGCTCAACTAATGAGAAATTGAAAATGCAGAGACTGACATGTAAAACTCGAAAATAAATAAACTAGTTTTCAAAAGATTCATTTGTTTCAGTTTAGCAGCGCGCATGGAAAATTTAAAAATGTCCACAAAGTCATTTCGCCATTTTGGACGAGCATATATCCTGTTACACATACTCTATATGTAAGTATATATGTATGTGTGTGTATATATGCCACTCGGATCTGTCTCAAAACTGTCGACAGTGTGTGTTAAACACATGTGAAAATTAGTGAACTGATCTGTGATATGGATACACAGCCAGGCAGCTGCTCTTGCTTGTCAACTTAAATATATACAGAAGAAAAAAAACCAAAAGTAAAAAACGAAATCAGAATAAAATGTATCTGCAAGATACACACAAACAGCAACAGCACACACACACACACACATCTCTGTGGCAGCTTCCTGCCCAGACAAGCAAACAGCTACAAAATTCCATTCACGGTAAATTACAATTGACGATTAATCAAAATTAAATTAATGCAAGCAACACTCAACACTCAGCAGACTTTTTTCGAGCTGTGCATCTTGCAGATTCATTTGATTTCACTGGGTGTGCGAGTGTGTGTGTGTGTGTGTGTTGTGAACAATAAAAAGTGAGACCCTTTGTAAATAAAACGTGGCAGAATGCTAGTCTCAAAAGTGCTCGGCTAGCAAATACCCCGTGCTCCGATTTACACATTTGTCGTTGTCTTCATCTTTTATGGATACTCAAACAGATTAAAAGATTGATGAACAGAGACAATAAGACGTACAGATAGATACCCTCTTTTTTGATAGCTAGATTCGATCAGATCAACAAAAATGAACTCTAAGACACAGTTATTTATAAGTGTCCTTGAACTTGTCTTTATGTTTTTATATATAATGTTTATGTACTTGTTGATAAATCTAGTCAAATTGAAAGCAATTTCATTTGGCTATTTGAGTATCATGTTGTTTGCATTGCATATCTATTATCCGTATATATATATAAATTTTATGCGTTATTTTAGCATCAGGCCTTGAACATCTTCATTACTTTTTTTTCTTATTTTGGCTCTTGATTTATGGCTTTGAATGATGATAAAAACGCAATCTACGTGTTCGCGTCTCTTTCACGGAATTGTTTAAGCTTTTTACGACCAACTTTCGAGTGCACAGAATAGAGTTAATAAAGTTTGGTCTCACGTAGCAGAGAGCAATGAAGGATGTAAAATTAATGAATGAATTGCAGTCATTTCCGATGATGATCGAGGAACAAATAATTAAAGACAGAACTGCTCTTTATATATTTTAACTAACTTATTTTAAGTGAAGTAGCTCTAAGATTAGTCGCAAGTAAAACAAGTTGGAATATTCTAGCTGAGACAGCTCGACTGGGAAATACCCAGAATCTCATTTTAAAATAAATATTAGATATTGATTTATAACCTTTTAGTTTACTAAATCAGTGTTTTTTATCTGATCCTAATGCAAAGTTGACAGTTGATCAATTATATGTGCAGCAATGTTACGTAAAATGTTTTAATAATCGTTATGATAATATATGTAAAATAGGCACCACTGCAATTATCGAAACTGGCAATTAGCCAAGTTAATTGCACTTACTGCTAAAATTCTTATCTCAAGTACGTAGATTAAACTTTTTATGTCAGCCATAACAAAAACAACTCTTATCGCCAAGCAGTCAAAACAAATTTGCATTATTTTACTTTAAAGACGCAACAATTCGATGGTTGCATATACTGCTGACTTTGCAACCAAAAGCGAGAGAGAGTGAGAGAGGGAGGGGCAGTGAAATTGGTGGAAAAATGCGAATATGCAGGCCTAAAAAATCAATGACCTCTTTGCGTGCCAAAGTCGCCAAGTTGGCTTATTAATGAATCCAAAAAAATCAAAATTATAAGTTAACTAAAATGTCAGCAAAAAATACAAACCTTAAGAAATATGCGCAAAAAAATATATTGTAAAAATGTGTTTAACATTATTTAAAAAAATTATATTTATACATTTTAAGCGGATAAACTTTAGATTGATTGTCTACCTGAATCTTGGAGATCTATAGATATATCTATAGATGCATATCTATATCTTGCAACAGGGTATCTGCCAGTATCTCTCTCTCTCTCTCTCTCTCTCTCTCTCTCTCTATCTATATCGTCATGTGCACTTTGACTTGCTATTGATATCCTTAAGCTTTGGATAAGTCACGCCTGTTTCATGTCTGCAAACAGGGTATCTGCTAGTCTAACTGACTCTCTCTCTCTCTCTCTTTCTCTCTCACAAGTCCTGCGCATTTTGACTTGTTATTAATAGTTTTGTTTGTTTACGCTAGCGACGCGCTGATAAGATTGAGTCAACCTAGCATACCAGCAGTCGGCCAAGTTGTCGATCCAAATAAATGTATACATATATATAAATATACACATACACGCACATACATATATATGTGTGTGTGTCGATTTATACCTGAGTTAGTTTAGTGGGCCAGACATAGACGCAAGTCACGACGCTTTATCAGTTTTGTGTGTTGTTCGCTGGAACATTTTATGTGTGGCGTATTTAATCATAAATGAAAATAATGATAGCACCTTCAGCACTTTCCCTCCAAGTCTCTCTATCACTCTGCTTTATGCGTTTCTGACATTTGGGAGCGGTTTAAAGTTTCAATCAAATTATAAACAATACAAAAACAAAAGCGTTTCAAAAACGCCGCTCGGCTCTCACAATCTCAAACGTATTTTATTTTTTCCAAATATATTTTTGCATTTGTCGCACCTTGTGAATTTTAATTCCATTTCACGGGCATTTGAATAAATTGGGAGCTTGGACCGCCTATGGCGAATTCATTATTAAAAAAACACAGCCAACTAAATCACAAACAATGACAGATATATATATATATTATATATATACAATGAAGAGGGGCTTAACTAACACCTGGCATAGTTTGGCTCTGACTGTGTGCCAAATTGTTAATTGGCATTTTGCTTGCTTGCTGTTCATAATAATTTTTAATTAATTTTGTATGTAGAGCAAACAGAGTATGACATGCTATACAAATGTTATCTATATATATATATATATACATATATCTCAAAGATCAGTGCTGACAAGTAATCAAAGATTGCTTTTAGCTTACACATACAACCACTCAGTCTAAGCACACAAAAAACATATACATTCTGCAGTCCTAATCAAATGCTCAGATGCATATCAAAGTAGTTTAATCAAATAATAAAGGGGCAAGCCTTGACTATTGAAAATGGCCTGAAAAAGGAGGTTACATCAAGCTGAACAATCTCAAGCAGACAGAAAGGGAGCAGAATATGGGGTATCTGCTAGTCAGTCAAATTAAATTACTCGTTTGTTTGCTGCGTTCTACCTGCACACCATGATCCACCATAAAAAATTAAGAAAACATGTTCAGCCAGCGAAGAGGGCATATTTAAAGGTGCAAAGGAGACAGACCCTGAACCCGAAGACGTCGCATATTTTAAGCCACCTTTATGGGACGACAGGCGAGGCAAAGACTGTTTCGAATACCCCTCTGCTGCCGCTGAACACCCCTGAGAGAACACACAAATGCCAAGCGATTAGAAACAGAAAATCCAAACAGGAGAACGAATTTGAATTGAAAAACATTATGTGCTGAACAGCAGGATTATTTCGACATTCATTTGATTTGGAATATGAGCGTTGCATAGTTATGAGCCACAATCATTAGCAATTCCCTATCTCTTCCACTCCCTGACTCTGGCTTCTGGGCAGGATTGGAACAGAGTCTAACAAAGACAACTGTAGACCCCATCAAATTCCCAAGCAAGTCACAGAATTATTAAACAAGCAAATATAAAAATAACAAGCGAGTTTAAGTCAATGGGGACCGACTTATAGATGCCCTTTAAGTAGTTTTCTTACTGCAAATGTTGGTTGACATAAAGCTAAGTTATATTCCTATGAAATGGTATGCCTATATTTGAGTATTTAAGTATCGAAAACTTGAATTTTATTGTTTGTGGAAGAAGGATCGATATGTATGAATTAAGTTATATCTGCTAATGACTTTTATGTCAAATATAATGTCTATAATTACCCATATAAGAATTAGATTTTACTTCAAATATAAATACAGAAAATTGTGTATGCCGAATTTGGTGTCTGGGAGCTCTTTCAACCAATTTTAATGGTCAGAAAGTTTAATCTAAAATATTAGATTAACTTGAAGTTAAATGTAAACATGAGTTTTCCTAAGGATAAAGATGAAGTTTTCAGTTCAACTCCCAGTCACAATGCAAATGTATTAAACTATATAAGATCATTAGATCAATAACCACTCGAAAAGTGTGTTCTACACGTTCCAATATGCCCACATCGCTTCAAACATACATTTTGGAGAAGGGAGAGCATTTATTGAGCATATGCAGCAAAAAATAAAGAAAAGGAAAAAAGAAGAGAAATGTTATATTAATATTTACCATGAGCCTTCTTCTTTCTGGACATTGGCGCCATGTCTGGAGATGCCAACAACCACAACAATAACAGAAACGATGATGATTTTTATGCGAAGCAGTTGAAGCGCTTGCAATGCAACCTCAAATGTTGTTCTTGTTGCTGCTTTTGTTGTATTTGGGTGTTTGGGGCCCAGTTGCTTAGCTCTCTGGCCGTGCAACAAAACAATAATTGCGGCAGCAACCCGAGCCGCACGTCGACGGAGAGCACAGATCGTGTGGAGAAACGAGAACTCAGCTCGCATATATTGTATACATATATATATATATATGTATTTGTGTGTATATATATTGTTGCTGGCGACGACGACTCCTCTTTCCTTTTGGTTCGGGGTTCGGGCTTGGCTCGATTTTTATTTTGTTTTTGGTTTGCGGCCGGCGGCGGCGTCGGTCAAGCTGGCGACACCATGGAGCCCTATAAAGTGCCCAGACTTGGGGACGAAAAAAAATTATGGGTTTTGGCAAACTTGATCCGCAAGCACACTGGAGTTATGCTCTCTTCCTGCTTTTTTCGTTTGTTCTTGTTCTTTATGGATCGTTTATGTTGCTTTTGTTGTTGTTAGTTTGATGATGCTGTTGCTTGTTTGTTGTTGTTGTTGTCGCTGGTGGTGTGAGCGCGTGATCAGCACGTTGATTGTAATTATATACGAAAGGTGGCAATACGAATCAGTTGAAATCCGACGCTTATCCTGCTCAGTCAATCAGATGTGTGAGAACAATGTGTATTTTTCTTCAATAATTCAGCTACTTTTGTATTCAACTAATTGATTGCTTTACACACACACAGACACACACAATGTTTTGTTTTTTTTGTCACAGCAAAATAATCTTATATATATTTGTAACACTCTTTTGCTAATTTGTAGCCCCATTTGATACATAGGAACTCTCAATTAATTTTGCTTTTGATGGCTAATTTAAACCATACGAAATTATTTACGAATCGACGGAAAATGTATAGCCTCAAACAAGCGAAATGCGCAGAAACACGTCACAACACGACCAAGACGTTTTACGTACTGAATGCACAACAGCAGCAACAGGCGAGCTGTGAGAGCCAGCCACGAAACAAACTTAGCGAGAGAGCATCAGTAGAACAACATGCCGTTCACTGCTGATATTTTCACTAGCTCTCTCTCTCTGTGTCATGTTGTGAAGAACCAAAATGCAGAGTGCATGAGTGCGTTGGCGTCGCTGTGACGGAAACGTGTGGGTGACCAGAGAGAAAGCGTGTGTGGATTTGTGTGAGAGGCAAAACGAATGAGAGAGAGAGAGAGAGAGAGAGAGATTTACAAAAGAGTAGAGAGAGAACGTGTTTTTCTTTTGGTCACGCTCGCTCACTAGTATATCAAGTTTTTGAATGTACTGATTGTTTGCGTGTGTTGGTGTTTGTATGTATTGGTGCATGAGTTTAATATCCAGATCTTTTATGCTGTGCTAAGAGACTATCCCATATTTATTTGATATATGCTAAGATTAAAAATATTTATAAACTATTTTTTTGCAATTGCGTATTGTAGGCAATTTAAATATTTTTAGAACGTTGTCCTGCCATATTTGTGCAACATTTCACCGCCAATTTTTCTTTGTGTTGCCAAAAGATTTGCGTGCCTCAAAATAAGATAGTCTGCACAAAGTTCAATTGTCGATCGTGCTGGTTTAGCTTACTGTTACAGACCTATCTATAACAAATAACAAATATTTTGAGACTGCCCGTTGTGGCTGCTGTCGCTGGATAATTGCCAGACCTTTTTTGTAAAAGTTCCATTTAAACGACAGCAGTCCAGAATAACATGCAAATAGTAACCGTATTTTTATCGAATTTGTTAAGGTAATGCTTGAGACGCACATTTTAAAGATACAGATATAGATACATTTGTTCATTGCCATCTGCAGTTGTCATTTTAACGTTGGTGCAATTTTTTCTCAGTCAAAACCATTACACTAAGCACTTGCAGGTCAAACGGTAGTCGCTTAGGTAAATGGCCAAAACGCTTAGCGTTTAGCAGGTAGTCATTTCAATATTTTTGGCATTAAAAACGCATTTGGCATTATTGTAAGCGAGGCGTCAGCGACCTGCGCTGAACTCGCGCTAAATTTATGACCACAAAGATAACCTTAAAAAGCATCTCCACCCACAAAAAAAAGAGCAATTTGCTTTAATTTTTTCGAGCTGCATTTTCAGGTTTACTGAGGGGAGCTCCCTAAATGCTTAGCTGCTGCACTCAATCATTAAGAAAATCGTTATACACTCGCGGAGAGTATTTTAAATATGCCATGAAATATGATTCCTTTTTTGTCCAACATGAGCTGTGAAATGTTGATCGAAATGTAAGTTAAGTTTCGATATGAAAAAGTTTCTTAATATTGCAGATATCTTTGACAACCTCAGCAGCTACGACTGTCAAAATGTTCTTATTAATTCGCAAAAGCTCTATATACATATATATATATAGCTCCGATATGAAAAATGGAGTCTAAGCATCTTAGATTAAATACATAAAAGGCTAGCTGGTATTAGCATGCTTAATATGAAAACAGTTTAAACAGTTTGAATTCAAATTATATCCATGATTGCGACACGTTGGTAGTTGATCATAAAATGAAATCGACTTAAACGATAACTTAGAAATCATATTTTAAGTCTATAGCTCTTATACAGACTCGGCTGTTTATGCTGATCAGGAATATATATATTCTTAATGGGCTCGTAGATACTTTCTTCTGCCTGTTACGTACTTTTGCACAACTTGCGTAAATCTATTTTCCCATTTGAAATGGGGTTCAGCGGTTGGCAAATCTAGTTTTATTTTTCAATTATCTAAAGGAAAATATAAATTAATAATTAAAATAATGAAAATTAACATATTAGAGATAAGCAGTCAGAGTATGTCGACTTCGTTGTGCTGCTGTTTTATGCTTGAATTGTTGTTGCTGATGTTTGGGCCTGGAGGTGCTGGTGGCTACCTGCGAGGTGTGATTTTTCAAGTGTAGGAGTCATGCGGCGCACAGTCGGGCACAAGAAAGGGGCACAAATTGTGCTCGCCTGCGTTGCCTGCCTGTGGTGCTCCACAGACATTGGAGATGCAGTTTGCTAGGGCATTACACTGACATACCCTACACACTACACAGAGCGGGTTGTCTAACAGCCAACAATTTATATGTCATTTAAAAATGAGTGAAGACCTGAACTGAATTAAAAATAAATATGTTTTATACTTTAAAATTTAAGATTTAAATATAATAAAAAGATATTAAATATAATAAATTTTCATATTTGTATTTACATAAATATCGTTTCTTGATAAATCTGCCCGCTCTTCACTCTTTTGGATGACCGTCTATTTTAATACGCATTTGATATATTTGTACTCTTTTATTTATGTACTATTTTGGTACTCATGTACTATTGTGGTAAATGGAAGACCTGTGCAGATTATATGGTACACACTCGTCTAGCACTTTATACAGCATCTGTCTGCTTGTTTTTCATTCTTTTAGCAGACGTGCATTCATTGTTGCCATCTCTTTCTCTTGCACACACACACACGCACACAGTTGTTTTCAGTTGCGCGTTTATCTGGCTTGTGACGAGCAGAGAGAACACATATTTAGTGAGAATAACAAAGAGAGAGCAGAGAGTGTACAGAGGTGAGTGTAGAGAGGAGAGTGGAGAGCTGCTGTTCAATTGGATACGTTGAAGAACAGAAGATGCTTGGAGAAAACAACAGCAAGGCGCGAAATTTGTATTAACTATACTAATAATACAAACGAAAGGATTCACTCAAATCTCATAAATTAGCACCTATCGCAATGCAAAGTGTTTAAATTCAATAAAAAATAACAACAAGAAAGTCAAGAAGAGGCGAAGAATAAACAACAAGCAGTGTATAATATTGTAGTTTTTCATGGAAGATTTTGAGTATTTCGGGGAACCAAAAAAAAAAAAGATGAAACACATTTGTGTGTAAATCGGACAACGCTCCAGACAGAGTGGCGGGCCAAGTGTCTGTGTGTGTCTGGAACGAATCAACACAATTTAAAATGTACAATAGATACAGATTGAAGAACGAAATAAAGAAACGAAAGATCAGCAACAACAACAACATGCAGCAGCAGCAGGTCAATGCAACACGGCATGGCCAACAGATGTACGCAACACGCATTCAAAACAACAACAAAAAAATCAAAAATCAACTGAACAAGGGTAAGAAGAAACCCAAAGAAATACAAAACAAAACAACAACAAAAAAGAAGTTATTTCCAAAGGTTAGAAATGTCATTTAGAGTGTGACTGGGCACTAAATCAAAGTCAGCAGCAGCGTCTGAGAACAATGCATCCAATTTTCCTTGCTGGGAGCAACATCAACTCACAGATATCAAACATAAGACACATGTATCTGCATCTGTATCTGTGGGTGTTTATGTATCTGTATCTGCATGGAAATTGTACACAAAATTTGTTTCAACGTGGGCGAGTTGCTTGTGTCGGTGTGTTAAAATAAGACTGAAAGCATTTCATGTTTCTCAGACAACATCAAATTCCACAAATTCAGTTTTGCAATGTGAAAATATGTGGCAGAAAAACAAAAACGTAACTTAAAATTATAAAAATTGCTTACCAAAAATAATAATATTAATAAATAATCTTATTACTACATATGTATAAATTCAAAAGTTGATTAAACAATTTGAAGGCATGAAAGTTTTTTAGCAGTGAATCTATTAATGTTTATAAATTATCTACCTTATTCTCATCTACCTTCACCCTCTCTTATAAATCAGATATTGCTTTTTCACACAACATGAATAGTACATAAAAACAGATGTATTTTTCCTCAGAAAAACCATCCATTATCTTATCATTGTTTTCAGTAAGTTAGCAAACACCCATTCAAAAAATCAAACCAATTAGGATCTCTGTACTACGCAATTGTGTAGCGAAATAGTATCAATAACATTATCACTTATCACGAAAAACGTTAAATCATTGTTGTATACCCGGCCCTGACATGTTCTATTTTTTATTAGTGACTACAACAACAAATATATTTTGTATGAAAATGAAAGCAGGTCAAAATATATAAAATTAAATTGAAATGTATCATATACATACAGTACGAATAAATACCACATTCTCTGCAGTATAGAGGTCAGGCTTCCCCCCTTCTACACATTTTCTACAGTTTTTGATTGATATTTGTTTAAATTCTCATTAGTATATTTTTGTACATGTTTATTCAATTTACACAAAATAATTGTTTTATGAAAAACAAAAATTAGCAAATAAAAAAATAAACAACGTATGTTAAAAAAATATAAAAAAAAAGGAAATGTAAACATCTCTCCCCGACGGGGAATTGAACCCCGGTCTCCCGCGTGACAGGCGGGGATACTAACCACTATACTATCGAGGATGTTATGTGTGGGCAACCCGAACTTATACTCAAGCAATGCTAAATACGTTTGTATTTTGCTCACTACTCTTTCGTTCGTTTGTTCGCTCGCTTCGCACTCTCTTTTGCACTCACCGCTTTTGATTTGCTTCTCGTGTGTGACTCTTGTCACTGCACCGCTCAGCAGAGCAGCTGCAGCAGCCGCTTCAACAACGGTGACGTCTTCGTCCGCTGATAAAACATAGGCGCTCATCTCACCTGCAAAGTAATAAGCAAACAAATTATATTAATGAAAATACAGTAACTAATTTCAGGCGAATTGACGTTGCTTGGGTTTCATTGTCACAATTTATATAGATATTAAATATGAAAAAAATAATATTTCTGTGTGTATGAGCAGTTTACATTAAAAACACTTTTTGCGAATTACCCAAGGGAAACAACATTCCTGATAAATGAACTAAAAATGCATTAACAAGCGCCAATCACTTGAATTAATAACAATTGTTTTTAAGCCCCAGTGGTCGGCTTATCATATTTAATTGCCTGCAATGCATTCCAGTTGAAGATGAGCCACAAATCAAGAATCTTGCAGTTTGTTTGCGTGTTTGCTTGTGTCTCCTCTCTCAGAATGTGTGTCAGCCAATTAGAAACCACTCTTTGGGTGGCATATGCGCAAATGAAACATTTATTTTTCATCTTTTTTTTTTGCTGGTTGTCGGTATTTTAGTTTTGTGGCGAAGTTGGTAACACATGAAAAAGATATTATGGATCAGCATCAAAAACCGAGTTGTTATAGCGAAATCAGTCTGTCGAATTGGATTACTATATCATAAAGCTGTCGCAGGAATAATCGGTTCATGGATGGGTTCTTATTTTATCAGTGTTTTTTTTCCTTGATAATTTATTAAAACAAAACTTACTCAATATGTGTGTATTTCAGCTTTATACTATTTACAAAAAATCATTAACACCAAATGGGAACAATCGCTCAAAATTTGTTTCCCAATCATCCAAACATAACTCATCCAAAAAAACATCAGCGTCAGTCTATTAAATAATATAGCTTATATGGGAACAATCTGTCAAAAGGATATATGTTCATCGGCGTGCCTAATATATTATTATTAACTAGCTTTATATTGCCTTCGGCATCTTAACTCCATAAAAAGTTTCTTTAATTACGTATTAGTATCATTTTTCATTTACACCTATTAAATGTTGATAGGGGAAGTAAGTATAAAAAAATATAAAAAATTAAAGCAATCAATCAAGTTTATCAACAAAGCTGTTTATTTCTTTACTTTCTTTTTTATTTTGGTTATAAAAACCATTCTAATATTATTATTTTCTTATCACTTATCTATATAACACAAAAAAAGGGAAGAAAACCGCTAATTACTAGAATAACATTTTCCATTTTGTACCACTACAGATAAGAAATGCAGCGTTACATGAACCATTTATAAAAATTACTAGCCATTTGGCTGGAAATAATCGTTTTGCGTTCGTTGAGTGGAAAACACAAAAAAGACAATGCAATTTCCGAGAAACCAAACACAACACAGAAACGTGACAGGCAACGGTGCACAGTGGGTGCAGCAAGGTTTAGCAAAAGAGCTAAGAATACTATGCAACACTGAGACTCATTTCATATGCAACAGGTGGTAATAAGAGTGCAACAAACTTATATGGTAAAACTATAAAACGTATAAAGCAGCCCGACAAAGACAATAATTCATCAACATGCATATTGCGATGATATAGTTCACGTCGCTCTCATCGCATCAAACGATTCGCACTTGCATAGAAATAAAAGCAAATGCCGACTGCATGCCAAATTCAAATTGGCAAATTGCCCGGCCGGCCGTGTTGGCCAAGTCCTAATGAAGAACCTACAAAACGTTTAGAACGTGCCCAATCAATATAATTCTACTAAATTATCTTGGCTGTTCCCAAGAATTCTATTAACTGGTCAGGCTAATTGCATAACTCATCTCATTCTTAGTTTTCTCACATTCGATGCAAAATAAATATTAATTAGATAGTTCAAATTGATTGATTTTTCTTAAATCAATTAATTACAAACTTAACTCCACATTTTGCTGAAAACGTGAGCGAAAACCAACATGACTAATTTGGTTTTTATACTTATGTATTTGTAGATAGATAGATAAAGATAAAGATATAGATCGATTGATCGATACATCGATTGATTGCCTCATATTCAAACACTGCAAATTATTAGAAAGATCATAATAATTTTATTCAAAGGTATGTAACAGTTAAAGGTAGCATTTCCGCATATATATTCTTGATCATCAGTATCAGCATACAAGTCGATTTGGCAAGCCCGTCTGTCTGTCTGTCTGTATAGACAAGCTGATCTCAAAAACTAAACGAGCTATACGACAGTTCAGTTTTGGAATAGAAGTTCTCATCTATAATTTTATTTTATCGATAACTGCGTTTCTTCAATATGAATAAAGATCATCTGTAATTATTGGATTTTATCTGGATTTTCCCCAATTCATGCAACAAATGTTGAACCATTTAGCATTTAAATACTCCCAGAAATCTTATAAATATTTCGTATTCTTAAATTTAAATATAATTTTTAAATTAATTTTCAGTTTAGCTTAATTCAATTTTTTACTTTGTGTATTTTTTGTGTCGACAAATAAATAAATAAAATAATTTCATGAAAATCTGTTGCGAACTTATTTTCAGGGTATCTAATAGTCGGCATAGATAGATAGAGCAACTCGACATTTATTTTGCCGGTAAATTGTAAGTTTTGCAACATTTTAAATGGAATTGTTCAAAAATAGATCAAAGTATATATATATATAAATTTTTTTTTTGTTTGTCACTCTCGATTTAGATTTGAAAGACGGATACGCGAAATTATGCTTTGAACTGAAAGTAAGCCAGCGACAGCGAGCACAAATTAGAAGAAAAATATGTGTGGCAAATGAGGCATGCTGCAGTGAGTCTTGGTGCCGTCTTGGGATACACTCGAAAAGAACTGGTGCAAAGCAGCCACATCCAAATCTTACACACACACACACGCATACTTATGCGCTCCCCCGCACAACTGCAATAGTGAAAAAAAAGAGTGTGTAAATGAAATCAATTAAAATTCCACACACACACACCGAATTCACAAGAAGCCGGCCATGTTTACGTTTTGGCCTATGCGTTGAGCATGGCCTAATGAAGGCACGTCTGCCTGCCCACGCCACATGGATGCGGCGGACGTCATCATCATCATCAACATGGTCATATAGGAGGCATAGGCAAGTGGCTATCCGATCGACCCTCTGAACACGAACCGTTGCCACTTCAAATTTGTTTACAACACACAACACTTTCTGACACTGGCTGTTCACCATTTGAATTCAAACCAAATGCAGACAGCACTTCAGCATTTTCAGCTTAATCATATCACATGCAACACAATCGGGCATTAATTTTGATTTTGCTGCACGAACTGTAAACTCATCATACGTGGCATAATAACAGAATCAATGGGCGGTTCTTTGTCAATACAGGGGAGGGAGAGAGTGCTGCAGGTGTTGGCAATTGGACATGTATAGCTACAGATTACAGATCGTCCTGCTCCTCCTCCTCCTCTACGACTCAGTAGAAATAATAGCTGTTGTTTTTGTTGCACTCACAATGGAGCCTATTTGCCACTAACTACTCTGTTATCAGCTTAATAACAACTGATATCAGATGGCAAAAAAGATGCCTTGAATGTGGTTTTATCGATTTGCATTTATCGATGCTATCGATTATGCAACATTCCCGTGAGCGTAGCCACCCAATCGTATAGTAAGTATTTCCATATTGGAGGAACATCACCAGCAATCTACCATCAAAATTTGATGACTTTGAATTTTCATCGATATGCATTTATCGATGTGATCGATAAACACTTCAGTGAACGTAGCCGCGCAATTAATTAATATTTTAACCTAAAAATAAGATCTACAATCAGAAATCAAAAACGTTTTCTTGTTAAAGCAAAAAATATTTTAAATTTGCAACTTAAATGATTTTGGTTAAGATAATTTTATCGTTTTTCTGAATATATATAAAAATTCTAGTCAAGATGCGGTTACGCTATAGTGTTGCTAAATTTTACTTTGCATATTTGTTTATAGATCTGCGTATATATTTAAGGCACGTCGCAGCAGAAAGCTTATTTTCCTTTTGTTTGATTTATTTTTGTTTTTGGTGGCCACCCAAGTAAAGTTGGTTGGGGCACATGTAATCATAATTTATGTTGTACGCTTGTATTTTTTCAAAATATTTTCCTATGTATTTGCCTGGCATCATCAATGTCAAAAGTCTGACTGACGTTTGATGTGTAATTGAAATGGCAGCGCATAATGATTTTCTGCTGTTTATATCTCAGTCTACTATATGTGCTGTAAGTAAACATTTTGGGTGGTCCCACAACGACACAGTGTGGCAAGAATATATATATATAAATATATATATATGTACACATGCATATATAATACATATATATATAGTTCTGAATTTCAAAGGCTAGACAGTGAAATAATTGAAGACTTCCGGTCAGTGGCAAGTGAAGAGGGCGACAAAGATTCAGCAACGAGCACTTTTTATTGGATAATGTCAACGAGACAGCGGCTTGGTGAAGCTTTGTGAGCTGTTGACACGGCAATTTAATAATACAATGGATGGATGCTGGGGATGCTGATGCTGATGCGGATCCCTGCTTAAAGTCTATATTTATGTATGTCAGCAGCAACGTCGGCAAGTAATTCAATCCGAGGCAAACAATAATGCAGACAGCAGATACCCAACAAAACACAAGAAAACAACTATCTTAGCTAACTTAGACAAGCCGAAGATTAGGTACCCTTGCTATATACAAAAAGTGGTCAAATTTGGTTGATTTCTTGTCGAAATTTAAGGACACGCATATTAAATGAGTTTGTTTTTGAATATTTTGATAAGCAACAAACACACAAGAAGTCATAATTTGGACGGATTGTTCCTACGCCAACTATATGATATAGTAATTCGAACCGTCTGGGTCTGTGATATAATACTACCTGAATGCAAAAGGACTAAAAAAAAAGAAAAACTCAAGAACAAGTTCGTATAGAAACAGACAGATAGTCGGATATGGCTATATCGACTGGACTAGTGGTGTGGATCAATAATATATATGCGTTACAAACTCAATAACACAATTATATTACCCATTTCAAGCCTATGATAACTATCTAAAGGAAGGCAAGCTAGAAAGGCATGTCAAATTGCACAGCTTATTTAATTAGATAACACTAAGTTTTTATTATATGCTTAGCACATCTTATCAATAAATAAGTTATTTATTTTTCTCTATCATTAATTACTTCATTAAAATTAAATTATAATTATATTAATTAATAAGTAAATTATTAATATTCTCTATAGTTTTTGACTGCATTAAAATTATACTATATTTACATTCATATTTTGTTGTCTCCTCCATTCTCGCTCGGTTCGTAATCGTTCTGGGTACTTAATCAGCTAATTTGTTCGCCCCTTTCAACTGCCTCCGTGGCGCAATTGGTTAGCGCGTTCGGCTGTTAACCGAAAGGTTGGTGGTTCGAGTCCACCCGGGGGCGATTTCTATTTTTTTTATTTACATTAACTTTTTTTTCAGTCACTCAAAGGTATTTCTTCTACTAGTTATTATACTTACACAGAAATGAATTTGAAAATTGGGAGAGAATCGCTTTTATTTTATTTTTTATTTTTCATTTTAGCATAAACATATTTGAAGCAGCTAATAGGAATCTATAATCTGGTTAGAGATATAAATACAGTTTAAGCAACAGCCAGTTAAAAGTTATTTCTTTAATGAATATCGACACTTTCAGCCAAGTTGGCGAATTTTTGGTGCGTGTCTCATAATTGAGAGAAGAGCGCGCAGCTAACGAAAAGTATTTGAGCAATGTGATAAACGGTTTTCAGGTTGCGGCCCAAAACAGAAAACTCAAAACGTTAACAAGCAAAAAACTGTGTTGACCAAAAAAAAATACAAAAAATAAAAAGCAACAAAGACAGACACACAGACAGAGGCAAAAAGAAATGACATATCAGATAATGCAATATCACCTACCAGCCAGCCAAGCCCAACGGGCCCAAAAAATAAAAAACCAAAAAAAAAGCAGCCAACAACTAAACCTGGCCATTTTTGCAGGCGGCGACGCGCTGCCGCTTGTCTGCCACAAGATGCCACAAGTTGGGCAACGAAGATGCAACAATTGATTGCAGGCCCGAAACACAATGCGAGACTCCAGGATGCTGCTGCTGCATGCACTCAGGGTCGTTGCACAGCAAACGTTGCACAGTCTTCTCCATTTGTACTTTGCAATGCAAAAGACGCGACAACGCGTCGTCGCCGTTGTTTGTTGTTATTTGCTGTTGCTGTTGCTGTTGTTGTTGTTGTTGCTGTTGTTGCTGGTTACATGAAGTACAACACAAATTGTGGTGTCAAACAACATGTTCCTTCTTCTTGGCCGCAGCAACAGGGGACAGCAGACGACAATACGCCCAAAATGAGAGGCGGCAGCAGCGACAGACAGTTGCTCAAATTTTGATGGGGAAAAAATCTAATTGGATAACTTCGGTATCTTCTATGGCTTCTGTGACTGATACGGGGACCCCATCTATTTGGCTAGACACGCAAGCAACAAAACACGGCATAATGAATACTGAATACTGAATACCGACCCCGCATGCAGACATCGTTAAGAGTCAGCCACTTCTAGCCATTTCTAGTTCCTCGGTTTCAGTTTGTTTCTCAGCTACACAGAATAATGCCAAAAACAAGTCGCCGACATTTGTCGGTCTGTCTTCTACTTAATCCGCGAAGACATGAAAAATGTCTAGTATAAATTATCATTTTTTTTTTAAATACACAATTCTTGCAGAAGAATACTTCTTAAAATTCTTTGTGGAGAGTCAAATTTGTAAAAAAGTAAGTTAAGATCCCGATCGAAGTTTACAGAATCTTGTATTTTTTTATGATACAAATACAGAATAAGTAATAATTTTTATAATCTCAATAAAAAACAATAAATAAAACAAGGAGAAAGAGATCGATTGGATTGCAATTGAAACTGCTAAAGTTGACTTTTAATATATGATATGAATACTAGCTCAGCAGAGTTGCCAAATGCAAGCAAAACAAGAGTATTGCCTAAGTTAAATTACAAGTGTTCACACATTATTTTAGGCTTGTTTTACTTATGTACTAAGTTCTACTAATACTTTTGTCTAATTATGTACAATTTAAGTAGCAATATCATAAAACATTTAAAGATAAAAATTTGAGTTAATCAAATATTTATTTAACTTGAATGTTTTATAATAACAGATATAACAATATATATAGCAGATAAAGAGAACAGAACAAGAAAAAATCATAGGCTTTTAAATCCCTTGCAGAACGACACCTAAAATTCGCAATATTTATAAAAAACTGTCGGATTGTTTCTATGAAACTTATATGATTTAGTGGTCCCATTTCGATGATTTTTTGTACAAATGTGAGAAGCATAATCAATCCCGTAACTGGTAAGTCTGCTTAGTATAAGTTGGTAAATAAAAAAGAGGCCATCTATCAACCGATTGTTGTTATAGCAGCATCATTTATGATATAGTAGATTGATTTGAAGTGTTTTTTGTCCACATGTGAGGAGCACAACAAAACGCATAATGGATAAGTTTGGATATCTTGTTAAACATAAAAGTTGTTCATACAGGAAGACAACTTTTGACCAATCGTTCCTTTGGCAGATATGTGATATAGAGCTCCGATTCGACAGACTGCAGCAAACAGTCGAATATATGTTCAAATATATAATATACAATTAAAAACTGAGATACTAACTTACGCGGAAGCAGGCAGACAGTTGGACAGGCCTATAACGACTCGGCTAGTCATGCTGATCAAGATTATATATAGACCTTATGGAGACGAAGAATTCTCCTTCAATGCTAGCAAACAAGACAACAAAATTACAATACCCTCTCTGAACACGTAAGAAATAAATCTCTGCCAAAGAAATATTCATATCATGATGTTGACGAATTTCTTAAACGTGCCACGAGACGAATTACATACATATATTCAAAGTTCCCTTTGTGTGTTGTTGTTGTTGTTGGCACTCCACGTTCAGAATGAGGCAGTAGCGAAGGAAGAAGCAGACGGCGCGAAAAAGGTGGCAACTTAAATAAGCTTTGACAAGGTAAATTATCCCAGCATCGCTGGAAGCTGTGAAACTTAACTGCCAGCTGCAGAAGACGACTGTACTAATTGACTGGGCCTTGAACTGACCCCCATGATAGTTATACATATATATATATAAGTATACGTATGTATTTATAGTCGTACTATGTAGCAGTCCATGCGCTTTCGAGTCGATCTCTCGACACACGTATATAATAATATGATGGGAGCCTGTTGCAAGTTGCAATTTGCAATTGGCAATGGCATCGAGGCGTTGAAAGGCATATTAAAAGAAGTCTGCAATTGCAACGTTGAGGCTGCATTTTCAAATTACTGAGTGTGCTGCATGAAACTGAAGCTGTGCCCGAACCTGCATGAAGATGCAAGTGGCAAGATTTGCTGCAACGTCTACGTTTTTGAAGCCATTTATGTTATTTGCTGGTGCGCCATTTTAGTCTTTCTGTTGCTGTTGCTGATGTTGCTTATAAGGTCTGCCAGCAGCAGCACAATGGGGCTGGCTGGAAAGAGGTCCACTTTTCGAAGGCACCTTATCTGGGCAACGGCATCATTATTTCACACCAGCAAGGCAGCAAAGCAGCCAGGCAGCCAACCAGCCATCCAGCAAAGGGCAGACCCAAGCCAGCGAGCCAGCGCACAAACGGCATAAATATTATGGCCAAGTTTTTGCTGGAACTTAACAGATCTCATATCGAAAACAGTACGTGGCTGCGCTACGGCAATGCCTGGAAATGCTTAAAACATAAATTCACAAGCCAAGCAAGCTGAATACGAATTCGAATACGAATACGAGGCAGAGGCAAGTCAGGCAGTGGTCTCCAGTCGCGACTCCAGTCAAAGCCGGTCCTGAATAGTCGATGTGCTGCAGCAGATTAGTACGCGACATAGAGCAGCAACAATAAATACGTGTGTCTGAATCTGAGCCCGAGTCCCAGTCCCAGTCCCAGTCCCATTCCAAGTCCGAGTTGGTTTCCTCTGTCTGTGTTTGTTTCCTCTGCTTGTGCTGACTGACCCTGATCATCGGGCCAGAGAAGTCGAATTGTAAGCGTTTAGTGTTAGAGAGCTCGTATTTTTCTTTATGCGCAACTTTGAATGCAATTTCCTTTTGGCCAAGCAATAAATTATCGATCATTTGCTGGCAATTGCTGGTTCAACGAACTTAACGCTTATTATAGGTCAATTTACTTATTCTGACGCCCTCATCTCTGGCGACTATCAAAAATCGGGACCAGCGTTGTCCAAGCCAAGGTGTAAAATTTGATGCGTTGCGTTTATTCCCCAAAGGAGCGGGGAAAATGTTCTTCTTTTGCTTCTTCTTGGTTGAAGACACCCCTTTTAATTTAATTTAATGTCAAGTCAATTCGCCAGGCCGCAAAACATGTTTGCTGGCAACAGCAACAATAACAAAAGGCAATAAATATCAAACTGGAAAGAACAGCTACACAAATACCCTAGGCAGATGGGACTTCAGCTTTGTACATTTAAAAGGAATTGATATATAATTATGGGTTTCTATAAGATAGAAGATATGAGATAGTTCGGCCCATAAAAACACTCGTCTATATCTTGAAAACTAAAAATGGTTTTTCATGCCAAAAAGCATCTTTGATATTGCCTCGGATCTCAGACTCCCTGATCTGAACAAACATTTTGTAAGTTTCCAAAAGCAAGTATGGGGACTATGAGGACTAGTAATCGGATTCCGTCTAATAATATAATATAATAAAATCAAATAAGTTTATATAAATATCGTTTATAAAATTGTATTTATATTATGAATAGATAGCTAAAATTTGAGAGACTTGACTGGCAGATATGCTGCTTAGATTTGAAGTTGTAGTGAAATAGATTGTTGATTGTTTTTTCAAGTCAAGAAAATATATTCTTAGTAAGATGGAATCACAATCCACAAAAGCGTTGCAAATTAAGTGAGAATGTTGCAATACCCGCTTCTGTTAAAATGTACTCGACTATGCTATACACTGTTCGCAGTTCGGATGTATATATTCCAAATCAACTTTGCTTCAGTTCTAAATATTTACTTAGAAATATGATTTGTGTTTAAATTTTAATTTAATAATTTTGTAATATTTAAAATATTATTTATTTATATATTTAATTATATACTTTATTTTATATATTTTTTATTTTACATTTCAATTGAATTATACACTTTTATCTTGCATGAATCTATTTTGAGCCCAAATTTTAAATTAAATTTAAAAACATTTTTAAGAGGTTAAAATTCAGATTCGTAACCAAATTCAAAATTATTTCAACGTACAGAAATCGATATTATTAGTTTATATTGTTATGTAGCCGAAATGAATATCGATAAAAATCAAATAAAAAATCATAAGCTTAATAGGAACGCTTAAACTTAAATAAATAATACAGGAAATACGCAATCATCGTTGGATCGGACAGTAATACCTGGTTTTTTGTTGTTGCATAAATGGTCCGAATTTAAGTATACCCGTTAAATGTGTGTTACGGTTGCAGGGTGTATTTAACGCTAATACCGATGAACGTAAAGTGTGATTAACGCGTACCTGTGACTGTGTGTGGACCACAAGATCTGCGAGTTGCACCGTCCACTGTCCTTTCTGGGTTCTGCCTTTTTGGCACAATGTCTTACCAGCTGTCTGTCTTTCTGTCTGTCATTTGTTGTCCGTCTCTCGTCTGCTGGCTGTCGTGCTTCTCTCCTCAACAACAACGCCATGAACGGCATCAACGTCGAAATGCGCGCAGAAGCTGCACAAAAAATCGCCCGAAACCTCAAACGATCCGTCCGTCTTTATGTCTGTCTGTCTGTCTTTAAGTCTGTCCGTCTGTCTGCCTACCTGGAGCAGGCTGTTTGGAACCTTTTTGTGGCTACCAGCTTAAATGCTTCGCTCGTTATGTTTACCACAGCGGCAGCCAGCCACAGATAAGCAGCACAGGCGACGTGCAGCTTGAGCTGCAACTGCCACACTGCCACAGACCCTGCCCCAAATCTCCCTCTCTCTCTCTCACACACACTCTTTCTCTGCCTGCGCACTTTGCATGCATGCGATCCAGCCGTGGGCTGTTTTGGGCTCTTTTTTTTAATGAGTAGCTGTCTGAGCCGTGGCAAAGGTTCGCTGACTGCCTCTTTTTCAAAATATTATTTACGTGACACTTGATTTATTGTGAACTTTTTCTTTTGACAGATTATGTGGCAGCTTGATTCCGCAGTAGATGCTACTGTTTCGCTTGATTATTGTTGCTGGCCCTTACCAAATGCATATGCATGCATGTATGTGTGTGTGTGTGTGTGGCACGCCCCTTTTATTCATTTATTTTTTGTTGCCATTTTTAGGAATCGCCACTGCGCATTATGCAGCAGAAAAAAAAACAGCTGAAACTAATTTTCAATAAGCAGCTAAAACAGAGCCTTGATTTCCGTTTCAGGTTCAGAAGACCGCTTTGTAAGTGAAATCAGAGAAGTAATCAATAAATTGAAATGATTTTCAGCTTCGACAGATGTACTCGATTGATGTTGTTCGTACCTCCATAGATTTATATTTCAGCTTCGGAAAATCGCTTTTTAAGGAGTCATCAATGTAAAGCAATGCTGTATAGAAGCAGGCACAAAGTATCATTTTATGGACTCGACCGATCAAGAATATATATATGCATTATATATATTTCGTAAGCTTCGAGCTAAAATCAAGAAATTCTTTCCTAGGTCAATATTGACTTTCTTTACAGATCTGATTATGGATAATATTTCCATCCATTTCCACACATCTTACAGTTTTACTGCACAGTTTTACCTCGACTGCAATGTTTATTATTTGTCAGTTAATATTGTTTATTGCATTATGATTATTTATAGACTTATCTGATAGAGGCCTGAAAATGTCGCTTTAATTAAAAACCAGTTTAGTTTTTTCTTTTATTTTTATTTTATTTTTTATTATTTTTTTTCTCTTTAGTTTTTAAGGTTTTGCCCTTGCTATATTTATATACCGATTTACATTGTTTTATGTGTGACTAATTTCGACCTCTTTAAATAGTAACACCAAGTCCAGCGCTCTAGGCCATAATATTTTTAATTGTTACGGACATTAACAAATTAAATATTGATAAGCTGTATTTTTATAGCCTCAACCGATTAAAATTGAATAAAACGGGTTTCAGTAAGTTGGGTAAATGTAACAGGTAACAGCCAGAAGGAAGCAGCTCTGATCCCATACAGTATATATATACTTCGGAAAGCGGAATCGTTTTCGCTAGAGACTATAAGTGATAGAGACCTTAAAATTTGAATGTAAGTTCCTATATGCCAAATGCAAATCGATAAGAAATCGATTTTCAACAACAAAAAAAAACCCAATTTTAAATATATATCTCTCTAATCGAGAATGACATAATATTGATAATCTGTAAAATTTCATCAGTATCGGAAAATAATTAAATATTATTACAGCAGGTAATTGTTAAAGACTTAGTTCCAGGGTATCTCCCAGTCGACATCGCTCGACCAGCGGACTTTAACTAGCTTTTTAATGGACTCAGCATTACGTTCGCATTTGCTTGTGGGTGCTGTGCGTATAAAATTTAACTGCATGCCCCATGCAACAGTTGCAGTTGTTGTGGTTGCATTTTATCGTCAAGAGTTTAATCTTTATGGGCTGTGGCAGCACTCGAGTCGTTGTGCTTGCTTTTAAATAACCAATTCCATGGCTGCGTTATTTATGTAGCCTGTCAAAAATAACAGTCTCAATAAACACAATTCAAGCTATATGGTATCCGTATGTATATAGCCCACTTCTCATTTGGTATAAGCGGCGAGGTGGCGATCATTTAATTATTGACATACTGATATTGTCATAAATGTGACAGCGATAAAAATCGCCACAGCTTTGTTGTGCTTAACCCGGAGGGGAACTGAAACTATGTACTTAAGCTGCTTATACGACTGTATTATGAGTTCTCTGAGCTGTGCTGCGGTTTAATGGCTTATGGCTGGGGACACAGGTTACACATTGTTTACACTTTCCAGCCACATCAAAAATTGTTTGGTCAACAACTATTGACATATTGATTAGGGCCCAAGGTAAATATTGCTTGGCATGCATGAAATGTCTTCTTTGATGACGAGCAACTTCATTCATTACAAAACTATTGTATGCAAACTCAGACCCAACAAGTTAGAATAGAGCTCGCCGAGGAAATACCCTGAAACCCAGTTGTTACATACTGAGTAGACTTGTTGATGGTAGAAGTTATAATGAAATTTGTACAGTTGAGCAATAAAATGTCTGGGTGTCTGGTTCTTTACAATTGTGTATATTATTACTATCGGAACTCGATTTTTATCAGTTTTCAGTTATCGTTAGGGGCTGTGCGGGGTATACTAGAGCTCATATTGTACATTTGAAGAATCTAGCTGTCCGAAGTCGGTTTGTTCATACAGAGGGATCTCAGGATCCGGAATATATATAAACTTTATGGGGTCGCACATGCTTCCTTCTGCCCTTTACACACTTTTGCAGAACTTCATTATAATGTATCCAATCATATATATAATGTATCCAAGGTATACAAATCAAATGACAAATGACTTTCCTTTACTGCAACAAATTATTATTTGTTCATATAGCATAAATCGCTTCTGAACTTATAAAAATATTTTAATTAGTAACAAAATTTGTTAATAATTAATAATTAGTTAAGAAAATTCGAATGGCTTTGTCGAATTTATTCACTGACAAACAAAATCGAATTAGTATAAGCATGCAGAAAATATGATTCCAATTATTACAATAATTACTCCACTAGATTTGTGCACATCGATTGTGCAGCCAATTGAAAATAATTAAAAATATAGTTAAAATAAAATTAAAAAAATAAAACTTGTGCTTAAAGTAAGAACTACTAATATGCAAGCGACATGCTTTTCGTTCATCTCGAGAAAAGATGATGGATTTTTTTACGTGCACGAAATATTTAGCAGCATTTTTTCGCATCAAGATGAATACGTGATCGTATCGAAAGAGATTTTACCCTTTGCTGGCATAACTCATAGCCCCAAGACTCAGCCGAAGAGAAGCAAGAAACAAGCGCAACAAATCACTTGATTAGTTTTTCTTTTTTTATGTACCTGGGCTAAAAAGAGTTCGAAATGATGATGATAATGTAGCTAAATTCCTCCCATTCAAGCTATTTCTTATTGTAGTTAATCTGATCGTTTCCAATTGTTGAACTTTTTGTGATCAATAAATGCAAATTATCCCAGGAATCGCAGATATTATATATATATATATAGATATATATATAAATATATATATATATATATATAGTTTTTGGGGCAAAAGCTTAACAGTTGTAAATAACACAGCATTTATCTTAACCCCTACACTTAAGACACCAAAATGCCCATGGCTCAAAAAAGACTGCAAATTCTGCTCAACTATGCCGAGGTGTGAAGAAATGTGTCGACTTGTTAAGCACAAATAAAAAAAAAAGGGGACTGAAAGGCTAAGCTGTGTCCAGTGCGAACCGGAGATTGGGCAGTGGGCAACTTGCGTTAAAGGCTTATGCATTTCTCAGAAAAAGCCAAAAGAAAAGGAAATAAAAAACGAGCGAGCGCTTTCTGGAAGCAATAAATAAAACAGCAAGTCGCACAAGCCACAGACTCCGGCGGCGGCTCTTTGTGTCCTTCATGAGTGCTTCGTGCCCCTGACATGAAATAAACTTTATTTATTTCTGCACAAAGGATATGCGAAGAGAAGAGCCACACTTTCCCACTTTTACCCCATGTCGCACTCAATTAGTGTGCGCGGCATGCCTTTGAAGTCATACGCCCAACACCTGGCGGCACTGCTCAAAGTTGGCAGTCAATTGACAATCAGTTTACAATTATATAAATAAATATGCATAAATAAAATAAATATGTATAAACCCAGGTAGTATTCTCGTTGAGGCCCGGGATAGATTAGCCTGGCAATATGACTAACTCTACCCTGAACTTATGGTAGATGGTAGATCAAATTGAAAAATTTATTTAATGAAATTTTAATTTGATCAATATTACATAACAATTGGAAGACTATTTTTATATGCTTTTATTGCAATCTAAAATCAATTTTTATCGATATTCACAGAATAATTTCAGTTATCGATAAATGAAATAAACTTCATCTGGAGTAACAGGAATGGTCACACAATTCTATATTTCTAGAACTTCAATCTGAAAACTTTGAGCTCCACTTTTGTAGGATAGTCACAGGTGTCTCTCGAGCACTTGCAAACAACACTAGGTTTCGCATGAGGTCTCAATACTAAGTAAGTTGGTTAACAAGTAGTTATATCATTCAGATTAAAGTGCACTCAATCAATCAGTTGCACGCATGCATAAGTGCAATTGGTTATCCACAATCCAGCACACAAAGCGTCCTCATCTATTAAACCTGTTTTCGCATTTTGACCACTCGGTTTGAAAACTTGGTCTAATCACCGCCAACTAATGATAGATGTGCTTGCAGGCGCCAAGACGACTTAATACCACCAAATAAATAAATTATGAAGCTGCCACTCGAATTAGTCGATAAATCTTTTGGCAAAAATCGTAACAAGGTTTTATTAGCGAAAGTCTCCAATAACATTTGGACTGTGGGATAGTTTTTTTTGCTCTATTTATTTGACAATTGCTGCAATTGCATTGGGAAAGTTTAACTGACAGTTGTCCATAGTTATTTGCCATATTGATGGATCTGTCGAACCAAACACGGACTGTGTGTGTAGAGTGTACATTTTTATCGGGCCTACCTTATATGGCAAATTTGAACGTAGACAACTTAATGATGAACGTTGCAGCTCTAAAGATTAAAGCTGCGAAAGATCAAAAATAAATATTGGTGGCGCCACATGAACATGCAACCAACTGCAAAGGAAGCAGCAGCCATCACAATGATTACAGTGATTTAATTAAAGTTTACTAGGGCGTGAATCACTTGACAACAAAAGCAACAACAACAACAACAACGACATCAGCTCAACAGGAACCAAAACCAGTAAATGCAATCGCATCGAGAGTGAGCGACTTGTGAATAGCCTGCAAACTGAAATAGAATCGTCGCCAACTTAGTTGAATCTAAACTTGTTTGATTAAATATTTAATTTAAGTCAGGTAATAAAACTGAAGCCGGAAATGAAATCGAAATAAATTAAACAAAGGAAAATTCTATTTAAAACTAATACGAAAAAACTTGAAAAATTTCTACATTTTATAAATATTTTCCCAATTTTTTCTCTCAAATTTCCATTCTTGTTTAAATGGTTTTTTTTTAACTATCTTCAAAAATATTCCAAAATCCAATGTTTAAAAAAAAAGTCCAACAAATAGGAAAATATTTGTATTAATAAATAATTTTCAACAATCAGATATTATAAATATTTAGAATATTTTTCATTTGAGCAATGTTAATAATTTAAATTTTCTATAATTTAAACAAATAATTATCCCTATTAATAAATTATATTATTTTATATATTATATATACCTGTTTGTTCAGAAATATTATATTATTATGAATTATCTATCACACATGGAGTATAAATAAAATAATTACAGAATATACAGAAAGACTCAGGAGATGACTTCAAAAGGTTGCTGAGGCAGAATGCCGTGCAACAAGTGTCATGCGATCAGGCAACATGGACGACAAGCGTCGCCAGCGATGTCTGCGTTGCTGTTGAGGTTGTTGTTGTGGTTGTTGTTGTGGTTGTTGTTGTGGTTGTTGTAGGTAAACCACGAAATTAACGAGGTGTTAAGGTAAATATGTAAACGCATGCTACAAATTTAACATGCTGCGGCAGTAATTGAAAAAGCATGTTGCCACAAGACGTGCAACATGTTGCCAGCGCCCACCAGCATGTTCTATGTTCGGACATGAGTTTGCACTGAGTTGGCATTTGCAACACTTAATGCATATTAAGCATGCACTCACACTCACAGCAAATCCAATTAGAAATATTTCAAAATCCATTTGACTTGCAACTTTTGTTTGCTGCTTGTTTCTAATTTGGACTTATAAATAAATGCAGCTTGCAACATGTACTTGCTAAAGATTCCCAACTCAGCGGATGCTGTGGACAACAACAACAACAACAATCCAAACAACAACAACAACAGCAACAATCCAAACAACATTCAGAGCAACAACAACAATAAACAGTGAAGCCGGTTCCCGGCTTTTTTATCCTTCAGAGGGAATTCTAATTTTGTTGTGATGGTTGCAACGCATTGAGGCAAGCGCCTTCTACTACTTCTATCTGTCTATATCCCTATATACAAGTCGATCTCAGCGACTATAAGAGACAGATACTTCCAATTTGGAATATTAGTTCTGGCTTACCATAAGCAGATCAATTTTATTTCATTCTATCCGCGTTCCAAAAATATCGATACAAATCTATTTTCGATAGCAATCGAATATGCAGTTGTAAAGATATAGCCTTGAAATTGATATATAATATACGCAGACATATTTTTGATCAATTAGAAAAATTGCATTAAGATCGGAAGAGAACACACATATTTGACCGATAAATGCGACAACAACTCAATTATAAAGATATACCTTACAGATATACCATTAACACTTGGGTTCAAAGCAATCTCCTCGTTGAGCGAAGAATTATGCTGTCCTTTTAGACCCTACTATTTAATAACTGACTCCAGTTTTATCTCCTAGTCGAGCTCATACAATTAGTGCATCATAAGTTCTTTAATTATTAGTGATTGGCTGATTGACTCCACTCCGCGAAGAGCATGCAATCTTCGGATTGCCTCAATTAGACTTCCATTCTTGCTTTTCTTTTGTTGTGTTACTCGTGCAACCAGCGCTGCTGCAATTGCCACTGATCGCGTCGATTCAATTAGTAATTCTAAAAGGCAGCAAGCAACGCCTTTCGCATCTTAATGAGCTACATGAGCAACTGTTGTTGTTGTTGTTATTGCTGCTGTTACTACTTGTGTTACTGTTGTTGTTGTTGCTGTTGCTGATGTTGCTTTAGCATTATTATTTGTTCAATACCAAACAGCAATCACACACGACTCAGAGTCAGAGTCAGCAGTCTGATCTGCACGGGAATCATTTTTTTCCTTCATTTATTTCCAATTGTCGGCACCGCACTTTTCATGCCCAAATGCAGTTACACTCAATGCTGCTGTTGCAGTTGCAGTTGCATTCACATCGGTCACATTGGCTATTTTTGTCATTGCCAGCCGCTGTTGCAGTTGCAGTCGCAGTCGCAGTCGTCGTCAACGTTGACGTCAACGCACTTGTCTGTCAGCATGCTTGCGCGTTCGTCTCTTTTCCACAGAAAATGTTATTCTGTTATTTCATAAATACCCTGTAATCACTAGGAGGTGGTTAAAGTCTAGCAGAAGACAACTGCTATCCTCTTCTATATAGAATAAGTTCTGGAGTCTATCCATATGATTTGAATATGAACATGTTTGCACTAAAAGTAAACTTTTGTCCTTGTATCAAGAAAATTTGAATATCCTACTTTAATTTTAATCGAATTTAAATAAAAATAAAATAACTTTAATAATAATAATAATTTTTTTAAATGAATAAATTTAAACAAAAATAAATAAAATAACATTTGTACTGAAAATATACTTTTTCCTTATTTAGAAAAATTATTTTTTTAAAAAATATTTTGTAAACTGAATCCTACATCATGTATTCAGGGTATCCTCCAGGTAGTGTACTCTCCTTTAGAGTATTATCTTCGTCTGCTTCAAATGCAATTGTAATTGCGACCGCTACCATTTCTGTACGCATTCTATATATTTACTCACTTGGATATAAACTGAATTCTCTTAGCCAAATTGCGAATTCTCGCAGACGGAGATAATCAATGCGGCATTTTAAATGCTGCTACTATTGAGGCCTTTGAGAACCTGAAATTGGTATTGCTTGTAAAAGGCATTTATATGTATCAGATCTCAGATCTCATTTCAAATTGCAACTAAGCAAAATCAACGAATGTTGGAAGACCAAAAGATAAAGATAAAGATAACAATTAACCAAATCAATGAAATTATTTTTTTAATATTATAATACCTAACTAAATTTAAACCTTAAGCCTTATCTTAAGGTAACAATATTTATATTTATATCAGTTTTATTTGTATTCTGATTATATTTAACTATTTTGTGATCTGAAATTCATTAGGAAAAAAAATTAATAAACAAATAAACTATTTTTATAAATTTGTAGACTGCTTTGTAGTATATAAATAATTGTAAAAATGTAAAATATATTTGTACATTAAGTAAACTCCATCCTTTTAGTCGAGCTCTCTCGACTGGAGCATTTTAACTTGATTTATATTTGGATAGATATATATATCGAAACAGCTAAGATGCAATTACCATAAACTGTGTTGCAGCCTTAATCTCTAATTTTAAGAATATTTTAAACACATCAGAAACTTTGACTCACTATATACAAATTGTACCTTTATTTTCTTAAAAACTGTCAACTTAATGGTTCTTACTCGACACAGGACACTGTTTATATAGAAACGTTGTAATCAACTGCATTCACAATAGCAAATAATCTGCTTTCGCGTAATCTATTAAACCAATGTTGCATATGTATACATATACATATATACATATAAATATATAAATACAGAAAGAAATGGTGATAAGCTTTATCAACACTAATCATGAGTATTTAATATTGCTCAAATAATCGCTTCTAAAGGTTGACATACTTGCGAAGTTGGCATCAGAATTAGTCTTTCAATTATGTTCATCGCACTACTAACTTATGGGCTGCTAATTGTAGCAATTTGGATCCTACTTAGGCGCCTCAATCGGAAATACTTTATCCTGTCGCTGGTGAAACGCGTACAGACCCAGGATGGCTGTCCCTTGGACAGCAAAGTGTTTGTGATTCCGGGCAAGACGAGATTTGGTAATAATTTAGATATGCTCAAAATGACGCCCGGTAAGTATGATCCCCGTTGCTCTAGATGCGATATCTTTTGTGATCAAAGTGTTGTGTTGTCAAAGCGATGATTTTTCGATTTGTGCGCGATGCTCATGAAAAGGCCAAGGGTCGCAATTATCTGTGGTATTTTCTATTCGCACCACTTTATAATGTGGTGCGCGCTGAGGAAGCTGACGAAATCTTGCAGAGTACCAAGTTGCTAACCAAAAATGTTATATACGATCTGCTAAAACCCTTTATGGGTGAAGGCCTGCTAATCAGCACAGGTGAGAAATTTGAGGCGTTATCACAAAAAGAAATTTATCTCTGGTTGCACTGTGTTTTCTAGATCGTAAGTGGCACTTTAGACGAAAGATGCTGACGCCCGCCTTCCATTTCAATGTGCTGCAATTGTTTTTAGATATATTCAAGTGCGTAGATGATATATATGTATATATATATATATCTTTATATACCTCTAATTTTGTGCACCATTTCAGGGAGGAATGCCACAAATTAGTAAATGTCTTACATCAAAATGTTGGCGACGAATTGGATCTGAATCATGTGATTCCACAGTTTACACTGAACAATGTTTGCGGTAAGTTTGAATACTCTGACATCGAAGATAACCTTTCGTCACCCGTAAAGTTAGAGATTTGAAATATATACTCGTTTTACACACTCGTTGGGGTACTACTTCTACTAGGGGACTAGAAAATCAATAATTGCCAATCGATCAGCACATATCTCCCACAACTTTAAGGATAGAGTCACCAAAATAGGAGCATGGATTTCTGGTGACATACTTCAAAGATCGAAGAAAAACTGCAAATTCATTTATGTCCCGCAATTCAAGAGGTAAAATTCATTATTAATTATTAGCCAAAACCACTCTGATCTTTGCCATCTGTTATCAGCTGGTATCATTTGCT
Organism: Drosophila sordidapex; assembly: GCA_035043295.1. Classification (NCBI taxonomy): domain Eukaryota; kingdom Metazoa; phylum Arthropoda; class Insecta; order Diptera; family Drosophilidae; genus Drosophila; species Drosophila sordidapex. The sequence continues at coordinate 850,537 of JAWNNA010001201.1, read as the reverse complement.
TAAATGATGTTTGTGATTTATATTTGATGATGATTTTGTCAGACAAGTTATCGTAATGTATTTACATATGAATATATATTTTTGATTAGCTATGAAAGCTGAGTAGACCTAACCCAGAACTTGATCACAAACATTTTATATTTTTTTAAATTCTATTTCGAATGTATTGCTTCAAGTGCCTCGCATTCTCGGCAAGTGCAGTTTAGAGCGATAACCTTTCAACTGAACAGATTTGAGATGCAGCCAAATAGTTGAGTTGACCCATCTGAAACTGAGTTCACGAAAATACAATTTTTATTCTAAAACCAGTTGCAAGTATATATATATATCTTCCCAACTCAAATTAATTATAAAATTATTTTCGTCAGAAACCGCTCTGGGAGTAAAACTGGATGATATGGAAGAAGGTAGCCGATATCGTAAAGCTATACACGCCCTGGAGGATGTTATTATAGAACGTTTATGTAATCCGCTGCTATACTATCAGCCCTATTTCTACCTGTGCGGCAGTTATAGAAAGCACATAAAGCATCTGAAGATAGCGCATGAATTCTCCAGCCGCATCATCGAGCAGAAGCGACAGCAGAGCAAACAGAAGCGGACTGGATCTGTGGATGAGTTTGGGAGGAAAGAGCGGTATGCGATGCTGGACACATTGCTGGAGGCGGAGAACAAGGGTCTCATCGATCATCAGGGAATCTGTGATGAGGTGAACACATTTATGTTCGAGGGCTACGACACCACGTCCACTTGCCTGATCTTCACGCTGCTCATGTTGGCGCTGCACGAGGATGTTCAGCAACGGTGCTTTGAGGAAGTGCAGCCGTTGAGCGACAAGGATAATGATGAGCTGAGCGTATTCGATTTCAATAAGCTCGGCTACTTGGAGTGTGTGATTAAGGAGTCGCTGCGTCTTTTTCCTCCAGTGCCATTTGTGGGACGCTACTGCACGGAGGAGTGTGTGGTGAATGGACTCATCCTGCCCAAGGACTCCCAAATCTGTTTGCATATCTACGATATAATGCGTGATCCAACGCACTTTCCCAATCCCTCACGATTTCAGCCGGAACGTTTTCTGCCCGAAAATTCTGTGGATCGTCATCCGTTCTCATTTATTCCCTTCAGTGCCGGACAACGGAATTGTATTGGCCAAAAGTTTGCCATTTTGGAGATGAAAGTGCTGCTGGTCGCCATATTGCAGAATTTCAAACTTTTACCTGTGACCCGATTGGAAGACATTATTTTCGAATATGGCATTGTGCTACGTTCCCAGAAAAACGTTGCCATTAAATTGAAACGGCGACAGCAGTAAAATATGACAACTTGCCACAGTTTACCTCATACAAAGTTGAGAAAATTATAATCGCACCTCTCACACAAGAAATGTTTTCAAAACGTGCCATTTTCAAATTTGTAAGTTTAAGCAACTTATGAATATGTTTATGAATAAGATTAGAAAGAAAAACCCCATAATTTTATTCACCGTTTTCAACTAATTTCAATTAAGTTAAAATTAAAATGATATATATTATTGAAAATAATTCCAGGAGCAGTAATAATTAATTAATAATTGGGGAAATGCTACAAAAGATATAAAAATAAACATTTGAAAAAGTTGTAAAACTAAAGGTTTGTTTCTCGTTCATAAGAAAAATTCTTAATAGTGCTTTTATATGTTTTGCAACTGTATAAAATATTTAATATTTTTTTAATTTATATATATAAACAAGAAACCCCAATTTGAAGATAGCATTGTTAACATTCCACAAACATAAACAGCTATTTGCTGCTAGAAAACGCAAATACTAAAAATTTAAAAATGCCAAATTCAAAAATGTGATGGCAACCCTACAAAAAAAACAGGAGGCTTGTATACAAATATTTATATATATATACAATTTGTAAACATTGCAACTAAATGTAAAATATTTAAAAATGCTGTTGTGCCATAGTCATATTCATATTAATGCAATTAATGCTAAAAACATAACATTAATTCTTAGCAATTTGTTGCTTTTTCGGCAGGCAACAGCTGCCACAATTCCAACAGGCTCATTGACTTTTCAACTGTGCATTTTCTATCATATAGAATTGTCAATGAGAAGAACTTGCCACACTTATGTTAAAGCGCGCAAATGCCTAATTTAATTATATTTGTATTTACGCATCGAATAACAAAACATACCGCGCACACACACACACACACAGGTACATGTGATCACGCAGCAAAACAAAACATAAAAGTGCAGCATTTCTGCACACGAAAAGGCAGAACAGTAATTTCACTCACCTCTGTCAATTTGCACAAGCAACACAAAAACAACATAAATCAATACAACACTTTTGTCACGCATTATTTATGATATAACTTTCGCAGCAAAATACGAATTGTTTTCTATTTGTAGTTATTTGCTGCAGTTGTTTCACTAAAAAAACGCACTAGTTTTTACCTATGTTGGAAATTACCTTTAAAGAAAACACCGCTGCAAAATGCCATCATAAAATACCAGCATAAAATACATTAAGCGTGGCCACATTGACTGTGGTGAGTTTGGTTTCAAAGTGTCGTTTTAAAATATATAAAATATATATAATATATAAAATCGAAGAATTAGAGAAAACAACAGATAATGCTAACATAAAATAGTTTTTAGGCGTGTCTGTTCTATTTTTGTTCATAAAAAGCAGACTGCCTTATGTGGAAGTGATTATGAGGAAGACAATTTATATGAATGTGTATGTATGTATGTACTACAGATAACAGCTATAGACCGAATTCTAGAACATGTGTTTGTTTACAGATAACAGGACAAGGGCGACGGAAGCTATTGAACTCTAATGAATATATGTATATACATATTTGATGTTTTTATGTATTATTATTTTTGAATCGTATATAAAAGGCAAGTTTTATACTTATTATCTTGACCATAAGTGTATCATTAAATCAACTTTTTAATATTCCAATTTCACTGTTAGACAACACTTTTTTTAAATAAAATCTTTTGAACATTTATTGCATTTTATTTATTACATATTATTTTGTATTTGTATATAATATTATATTTGATTATTCTCATGTTTACTGAAATCCTCCGTGTACTCTTTGTTCACTTTAAGTGAGTGATTTATCACACTCGAAGCTGGCGGCAACTGCTGATTGGGATTGTAGGGAGGCTGCTGCTGATTGGGATCATAAGGAGGCTGTTGTCCATATTGTGGTGCAGGTGGAGCCGGTGGTGGCATGTATGGGTTATAAGGCTGCTGCGGCTGCTGATTGGGTGGATACCCAGTGGGTGGATATGGTTGGCTGGGATACTGATTTACTGGCGGTAGGCTGGGATACTGATTCACTGGCTGTTGGCCATACGGCGGAAGCGGGTATTGAGCATATGGTGGCTGGCCATATGGATACGGGTAGGGATAAGGATATGGATATGGATTTGAAGGGTAGCTCGGATACGCCGGATTATTGTATTTATGCTTCTGTTTGCGATGACGCTGTCCACTATCGCTGCTATCGCTATCACTATCGCTGTCTCCCAGGACGCCTCCCGCCTCCCAAAAGATCAGCAGCACTGCGCACATCAGCGCCACGTTTTTATTCATCTTGCGCTGCTGAAGAGAAACTCAAATTGAAATTGGGATGCTGCGATCTGGAACAAGACTGAATGAATGACGTGAGACTACGTAAATTAAATGCCTGAATAGAAGACGCAGTTCTATTATTCATTGATAAGAGGCAAATAAAATATATATATATATGTATTTAAATGTATATTTATGTACATTCATATTTCCATCCAAAAGTGACATGTGCGGTTGACAAACACACTCTCCGACTTACCCACTCACTTACATCACCTCATAAACAGTGCCTGCTGTAAGTCAGTGCCCATTAAGATTTCGTTTTTTATTACACAAAGTAGTTCCATTGTTATTAAGTTATGCTTAATTTATTAACATGTTTTTGTGCATGGATTCATATTTTTTCATACATGTGCATACTAAGCAAGATCGACCCGACTCTTGATGCTGAGGAAGAATACTTATAGGGGTCGCACAATGTGGAAAACATATTTATTTCTAAAATAAGTTCAACATAGTTCAACATCGCACAGATACATAAGTGTGGAATTGCAGCGGATTAGTTGAATTCCTTATCATAATTCATGAATCGCTTTAGTCGGGCGCCGTTGAACGGTTCCTCGCTGCCTGGTGGAAATTTACGCATCTAAATAGTTATAAAAAGAAAACACACAAATTACTCAAATGAAGTTTTCAATATTTTCTTTAGTTGTGTATTCTTAAATGTATTTATACTTACACTCTTTCACATACTTAACGGAAATATAAACTTGATCCGAATACCCCCAAACCAATTTTCCATTAAATATACATGGAATGACATGATACAAATAATAATAATAATTAAAGATTGGATTGTGAACAAATTAATGTAAACCATATTTCTATCATGTCAAGATATATATTTTATTTTTTATCATAATTATTAACAACCCCAAAAAAAATTAAATTGCACTTAGCTGAGTTCAAACGTCGAAAGTTTGTAAAAAAAAATAATAAATTTTCTATAAAATTAAATATAATAAAATAAAATATAGCAGTTAAAAAACAATAGTAAATAAATAAATCTTTTGCAGAACAAAATAATAAATAATTTTGAGAAATTCATTGTTTAATTAATATTCAACATGTTTGAACTCAACTAAGCAAAATTTGAATATTTAAACTACTGGCAGTATTTATGTTTATATTACTTCAAATAAATATATGTAATAGTGGTAAGTAGTATAATTATATATACACATATGTATATATATGTATGTATTTGTATGTAGGTTAAGTACAGCAACAAATTGCGATATTTAGCTGTGTTATCCAGTTACTCAAAGCTGCCAGCATTTGGTGCAATGAAAATGTACAATAAGCTGTTAATTGTCAATTTTTGTTTTGTTGTGTTGTTTGTGAATATTTAATTAGGGTTCGTCTTTGGCGAATCGTTTCTGTAATTAAATAAAACTCAGTATTAGAATGTCTTGAGGGATATTACTTATTTGGTAGGTATTTAGTGTATGAGTGCTACAAAAACAATGGGCTGTAAAATATATATGTAGATACATACAAATATAATGGTGAATTATTTTTCAAAATCGAGGTGAGATTTATAAATCGATGGTGTACTTAGATATAAGTAATGTGCGTTATGTAAATTGGGTTTAATGAGTGATTCAAACGATACTTTTTGAGTTTCAACAAAGACTATAGATTCCTCCATAGTCTTTATTTTCATATAACCATATTTGGATGTGGTTCAAACCGGTTCGTATCAGTACTTATAGCATAAATAACCGAACCAAAAGGATTTCTTTTAACAGTAGCGTTGGTTTGACTTAAGAATTGGGAACATTTAACCAAAATTAACCAATTGAATTTTATAACCGGAAAAACAATCCAAAACGAAATTCAACATTTTTTAAGAACCAGTAAGCTGAACTGATATTATTATTAACCAAAACAATGTAGTCAGTGATAAACCTTATTCCTACTCCATCTTTTGTCTTTACTGTAACGATTTGAAGAATAATCATGTTCTTTTTTGGAGGAAATTTATATTCACTTCTGAAACCTTTACACTTAGTATTCCAAACCCGGGAACTAAATTCGATTTGGTTTGACACCCTTGGATAAATTCAGTATTGAGCTGAGACATTGGTTCGAATCGTTTTGCTTTCGATTTGAGATAATTGCTTTTAAGATATTTCATTTAAGAGGAGTTTACCAACCAGTACAAGGTACTTCAACTTCAACAACCCGACCATTGCACTTTGTTGCTTTTTCCTATATATGCATCTGTGTGCAACCAATCGTGGCAATATGTAATACACTGTAACTGCTCGGGCGAACAGCAGAGAAACTACATTCATATGAATGCACATACATGAATGCGTGTCTGCGCATAATACATTTCTTCGCATTGCTTACCATAATTCTGTACTTCTCCTTGCATGCATAATCGGACTCATCGATATCCAGATAGCAGTCCGACTTATATTCGGCTGGCAATGTGTTTCCCTCATATTCGCACAACTTGTGCAGGGGCCGTGCTCTAAACAATTTTTAAATTTATATATATATATATAGTAACGGTATTTGAGATCAGTGCATATTACGTGACAATAATTTTGCTCATCGATGACGGCTTCTGTATGGGACAATAAAATACATCTGGTGTCTTCTTGTCGAACACAATTTTCCTCATCATATCCTTTTCCTTGAGAATGGCCTTGCCACTAAGAGTAGCCCATGTGCCACACAGTAGTGTTGCAAACACAAAGATCGCCAATTGACTTTGCCTCATAATGGATGAAATGACTGCAATTAACATAAATGTAATTAAATAAATTCAAGGAAAAACCTTTCTGTATGCACATTTATTTCCAGACATGAAACTGGATCAAGTTTCTGTAAAACTATTTTTTTCTTTTTTTTTTTACACGGTCTTTGAGTTTAGTGTTTCACCTTCACCTATGGTGCACACTTCATAATGATCTCATCAACATTAAAAGCTGCGTCAGCACTTTAAACATCGCCCACACGTAAACAAACACCAACTTTGTCTCATTTTCCTTATTAGGATGCGCAAAATCGAAGGCTAAACAATCGTAACTCTCTTTCAAATGTGTGATTTTCATATGTGCAATTTTAGATGAAGAGGAAAACTAGCTCAGGCAACCTTGAAAGTTGTCGCCTTAGCCCAAGTAGTAACTATTTGTGGCACAATTAGAAGGTGCAGACAAATGACTTACACTTACACAAATGTATTTATTACAAAACAGTTGCTTAGCTTAGGCACCGATTTTTAGCCAGATTTTATTTTTCAATAAACCGATTGTACTTCATTCACCACTCAGCTAACTCAAACTGTTCATTTTTTAGCAAATTGAGCAAGACGAACAACCTTTAAGCACAGCAAAAGCTCTTTGAGTCTTAAGCGCACATTTAACGCAAAAACCGGTTTCTTAACCATTCAAAAGAAATAAAGAAACTGTTTGTGTGTTTGTATGTGTGTGTGTAAGGAAAAGTATTATGTTTAAGACTGATTTACGCCACTTAAATGGTCACAGTTAACTCTAAGTCATATTACTTTCTATATTTCTAGTATTTTCATGTTTATTATATCTTAAAACTTTACCAGCTTCAACTGCGTCGATCAGAGATATTTATGTTTTAAATAGTTGCTGTAAAAAGTAAACAAGCAATTGTTTTGGTATTTAATTGTGTGACCAAAAAACCGAAATTGAAATATGGGAAATGAGGAATATAAATTTGGTATTAAATATTTTGGTATTGAGCGGAGAAGATATTAATTATGCGAAGACATTAATTATATCATATACTATTTTGGAATCCGCAGTATATTGTTTATTCAAAAAACCCACAAAACTCGATAAATTCACACTTACTCAATATAACAGCCCTGTCCTCTAATGTATTTGGTATCGATACTTTGTACTCACGACTCATGTGTATATTTTTGAATAAGAACAAGAACTACGAATTTATATGCATTCATAAGGAGAATTTGTTGAAGATGTTACGACATTGCACCCGGTTCGGAATTCAAAATATAAAATTCATTTCAAATGAATGGACGATACGTGGCATGGCTGGCCATTCAAAATGGGCGAACATAAAGCACATCAAGGCGCAAAAAGATGGATTGCGAGCGGCGCTTTTCACAAAGATTTCGCGACAAATCCGGCTGGCTGTGCAGGAGGGCAAATCTGGGGATCCGGCTGTAAATTCTTTGCTTCGATCGGAAATTGATAATGCGCTGAAGAAGAATATGCCGATTGGAACGATACAGAATACGATCAAGAAGTGTCAGCACAACAAGGCTCAACTGAAAAAGCATCGAATGGACATTCGATTCAGAAGGAATATATATATGATCTGTAGCATATATAGTGATAATCTGCCCGGTCTCAAAATGGATGCAACGCCAATGATTAAAAAAGCTGGGTAAGCTCAGTTGCTAGTTGCATATTAAAATGATCAACCTTATAACTTAAACTCAAGTTGAAAATATTCATGCAGCGGTGTCCTTGTGGATGTTAGCCATATGTTTGAAGACTTTGGCCTAATCGAAACGCGTTACGATCCCACAGCATTGGCCAAAGATGGCTGCAGTTTGGAGGAGAAGGCCACCGAAGATGCCATCCAATTTGGCGCCGAAGAAGTGGAAGTTGTCGATGCCCAGAATGCGACTGTGAATGTAAGTTGAATTTGCTATATATATCTGATAATTTGAAACTAATCTTTCTACTCTCAGTTTATTTGCAGTCCAATTGTTTTGAGTGGGCTCAGCAAGACACTGGCACAAAATGGTTACACGATCGAAAATAGCGAGCATATTTTCACACCGAATGTAAGCACTCTAAACGTGAATATATATATTCAAAAATGTAAGGTACTTTTTTGTTGTGTATCCTTACAGAATCTCGTCCAGTTGAGTGAAGAGGATCACAAGGCTTACAATGTGTTTGTGCAGAAGCTGCGAGATGTGCCTGGCATGGAGGACATCTATGACAATGTTGAATAAAGTTTTGATTTTATATATAATTTTTATTGTACTTTCATACTTGTAAATATTCTATGATTCAAATGTGTCTGTGTTTGCTTTTAAGATTGTGATGATGCCTGTATAATAAAGTTTAAAAGCTAAACTCTGTTTGATGGTCCTACTTCTAATGGAACAACATTTATGCTACAAAACTCGAAAACTCTTCAAATGCTCTTTACAAGGCGTTTACAGTTTAGGTGTGCTGTATTTTATCATCGATGTTCTCCAAATTGGACTTTTGATGAGGGTTCCCTTGATGCTGATCCAGCCCATCTGCAAATGATATACATATATATGGATTATAATCCTTTTTTAGTTTTTGTTGTACTTACTGTTTTTGGAGTTTACCATGGCAAATCCAGATTGTCTAGAAGAAATACGAAAAGCTATTTCCATCTAATAGTTAAACAATTTTTATATTAGCCGACAATGTTTTAAGTATAATAATAACATTTTGCTTTTGCTTTACACATAATGCATAATTGAATCATGTTAAATGTTAAATAATTTAAGTATACTTGAATCATTAAACATCATAATATAAATACTGCAATACTTTCTAAATAATATGTATACAAAAGAAAAAACCGAATATTGTAATGGCTTCTTCTTTTTTTGTTGTTTTTTAAAAATCTGTTACGTGTACATAAAAGTGTTTTATTACAAAATTATAAATATGTATATACGTGTACGGGCAATAAAATTAGAACTTTGTTGTCCGGCGTCCAATTACAATTTGGCATTGTCGAAGAGGGGACCGCGAGTGACGGTTATATCCGCATACGGCGCCGCCTGTGTAATGTTAAGCGCCTTAAATTTCTTCAACACCAGCAGCGAGTAGAATTTCTGTGCAGCTTGTTTCCTCGAGTTGCGCACGGTTAACTGGGAGAGGGTCAAGTGGTCATTGTTGTTGAAATGAACTCTGACATCGGCAAAGAGTTGAGCAGCTCGCTTGTTCAGCACACGCTCCTCGAACTGTTCGTCCGTCTCGTTTTCCATTTGTTCGTCAGCGGGGGCATTGGGCAAGCCGCTCACCGATGGTGGAAAATCGTAATCATTCCAATCCGTTGATATTTCGCATGTCTTGTTAAAGTTATTCGCATTCGATTCCGTTTCGTTGAGTATCGAGCTGACCTGATCGGGTGGCAAATTGGGCATACAATCGATGTCGCCAATGCCGCCGCCATGTCGTGGCGTCATCTGTCCATGCTCCAAGCCAGCGGGCGTTAGATCACCATGGTGGAAATCATCACCCATATCATGATGATGGCCATCCCGTGGCGTCAGTGGCAACTCATTGAGATTAGAGAAGTTATCCATGTCGTTGAACGATAACAGGGCCGGACTACGCATATTATCGAATATGGTTGCATCATTCTGTGCTGGTCCCATGCTTTCCTGCTGCTCCTTTGTCGTTATATCCAATGATACGGCTGACACACCCAACGATTTCTCCTGTTCTCGAATCATTTCCGGTGCCGCCAAACTCTGTGTGAGCGTATTATCTGCAGCCGGATCCGTTGTAGTTGCATTCGCAGACAAATCATTTTTACGCTTGCGTCCCTTCTTGTTCACAATGATAATAGAGCTTTCGCCCTCCTGGGCATAGAGTTCCAGGCCCAACACATCCATGGGTGCAATAATTGAGAAGTCCTCCAATTGTGTCGAACGTGAAACCAACTGACGATTATAATTATTTAAAAGGACTCGTGCAGGAATCGTACGCGAGGGCAGCGAAAATAGTTTCTCCACGCCACCCGTCTCCTTCCAGTACATTAGCCGTTTGGTTGGTGGTGCCAGATCCAGGGTAGTGAGTATATCGGATGTATCTGCGAGTTGTGCTTTCATCTCCTCACCGGATATATTCTTGACCTCATCAATGATGAGTTTTCGCTTGCGCTTCGCTTTCGTGGCACCCTTATAAGTGGTTGCATCGATGGGCGCCAGGGCGAATCCCTCGTCATCGTTTTGCACGAGAGTCATGTCATTTAAGGCGGCGTCAGCGCCACACGCATTGACGTCCTCACTGAAACTGTGATCTTTCTCCTGAAAGTCATCCTCCTTGTCACCAGTCGCCAAATCGGCACACGACGAAGCCGGCGATGGAGCATCATCGAACTTGCCCATGCCATCGTCATCCGAATAATCAGGTGGATTGTTTGCCTCATTGATCGCCGACTGTTCGTTGATGCCCACAGTTTGAGGCGGTTCGCCGAACAGATCGTCCTCGAATAGTGTTGGCTGGCCAAAGGAGTCACCGAAACCGTCGCCATCCAACCGATCACTGGGCATTTCGGATTGTGTTAGCCTGATATTGGGATCATTGGGTTCCACAACATTGGCCAACACATCATCATCGAACAGTTGATCATTCATATTGCCCGACAAGGGATTACGCATCATTTCGGGCGTATCCGCCTCGAAGCCAATGTCGCCAAAGCCATCGTCCTGCAGCGACAGCGACAAACTGCCATAATCCTCACGCATTGTGATCTCATCGGCACGCGATTGATTCACAGAGAATTGGGCCTCGATATCAATATCATTTAACTCGGGCAACGCTGTATCAAAATCATGGAACACCTCGGGCAATGTAATCGCATTCACATTCGCCTCCCGGTGGCCCTCGGGCAAATCGACCATGCCCGGCCTGAATGCCATTTTAATTTTGACAAATGCCTCATTGCAATCGGCAAGCAAATATTTTGCTTTTCTCGAATAGATTCGTACGACTCCAAGTAGTAAATGACCCGAAGTGCGTAGCGCCAATTTTACTTTTGGCTGTAAAATTCCCTCCACTGACTTTTCGATATTCGTCTCGAAGACGTGCGCTTTTGTTATTTTCTTGTCCCAGTGTGCTGCTAGCCAAATTCTGGCTAGCGGGCCTTTTTTGGCCAATATTATGTGTTCGTAGAACATTATTTACTTTTTTCTTAGCAATTCTTAGATTTTTTTAATACAGAGATGCACAATTAGCTAAACAACATGGCGACAACGATGCTTCGATCAATTTTCGATAGACACTTATCGATAATATCGCAAGCAGAAATTTTATTTTTGCACATCAAACTGTATTAAGGTATTATTTATTTCTAATAAAAAAAAAAACAATAAATAAATATATAAGCTGAAATTTATTTCATTTTCATGAATCAAAATAATTATTAGTGTACTGTAATTGGTGTGGCTTTTGCTGACAATACTTTATCGATATGTTAAGTTAACAGCGGTGCATTTTTATTTTGGTATATTTTGTAGTGTTTATCGTTGGTCACACTGTGCTTACATATGTTTCGCTAATAGTTTCAATTATTATTAAAACAAATATTTTAATCAAAAGACAACTAAAATGGCCCTTAACGGGTTTCTCGAATTCTTTCATAAGGGAAATGCGTGTGTACGTATGAGAGTAAAGGCCTAAGTATGCCACCAATGTGCATATTTGCATGCAATTTTTCGCACATTTCCAATCACCGCATAATGTTCTACATAAGTAAATAAACGCGTTGCGCTAATCCATAATTCATGTGCATATTTATTCATTTCTAGACTTTCAGGCCGAAAAAGAGATACACGGCTGGCACCATTCGCTATTCGCTGCACAAACAGGCTCAGGCCAGCCTGCAGTCCGGCATCAATTTGCGGCAAGTGGTGCGGTTGCCGGAAGGCGAGAATATGAACGACTGGCTTGCGGTGCACGGTGTGTAACTATAAATAAGTATGAATAATTTGATTAATTAAATTATGTGTATATTTATATAGTTGTTGACTTTTTCAACCGCATCAATCTGATTTACGGAACAGTTTCCGAGTACTGCAATGAATCAACATGTCCCACAATGTCAGGTGGCTCCCGATATGAGTATTTATGGGCAGATAGAGATCTGTGAGTATATCTATATATATATATATATGGAGTAAATCAATAAAATAAACATCCTTTTGCAGGTACAAGAAACCCACTGCGCTGCCTGCACAGAAATATATTGAGCTGCTCATGGACTGGATTGAGACGCAGATTAACAACGAAGCCGTTTTTCCCTTTTCCACTGGTACGAAATTATTATACCATTGAATGGCGTAGTCAAAGAGACGTCTGCGAGCCTAGTTCAATAATCAATTGGATATAGCAATTCTGTTTGCTTATATGTAAACTAGGCAATCTTGTTGAAACACTCTCTGGTTTCTAGTAGATTTGTCATTTTCTTGTATGAACAACTTTTTTGTTTTCCAAAATCCAAAATCAAAACCCAATAGACTAGTTACAAGTTTTATAATGCTCTCTGTTAGTTGTAAGGCAATGTTGAATATGCATATCTGCTGCCAGCAGATGATTTGTCATATCAACTATCGCTCGAAAGAAGTTTTCTTGCTTTAAAATGAGCTCATCATGTAAACCAGTCGTTTTACAAACAACTTGCTTGAATAGTTATTAAAGTTAACACTCTGAGTGTCTGTCAGGCAGATAAATAAACAACTAATCTGAAATAATTATTTATTATTCTCGTTTGCAGATGTTCCTTTTCCAAAAACGTTTGTGTCACTCAGTCGCAAGATTTTAACAAGATTGTTTCGCGTCTTTGTCCATGTCTACATTCATCACTTTGATAGGATTGTCACTATCGGTGCCGTAAGTATTATTTAATTAAATACACGACACAGATTGCTAAATTTAATATTTGTGATTGCAGGAAGCGCATGTGAATGCTTGCTATAAGCATTTTTATTACTTTGTGCAGGAATTTGAGCTGATATCGAGCAAGGAATTGGAACCACTGCACGAAATGACATCAAGAATATGTAAAGATAAGGATTAAAAGTTCTGCAAGCATAAAACTACAATTATAGCTGTCATAGCTTCGAATCTCAAGTCATAATTATATGTTGCTTTTAACTGTAGTACCACATATACGTATGTGCATGTATTGTATGTTAGTTATAAGTCTGTGATGTCAAAGCGTACACCATTAAACAGAAACACAAAATGCTCCAATGCCTTCAAACTGAACCGGATGTTGTTTTTTATATGGTTGAATATGGCGATTATTTGTTGAGTTCTACTTGAGTTCCATTACTTTTGTTTTAAACTTTTAAATGGCACCAGCTTCACTCATAAAAACAAAATAATGTCAGTGTTTATAGAAGAGTTTATTTGTTTATGAAATTTGTTTTTAATTTTTATAGCGAGTTTTTAGGCCGACGGAGTTTGAATTGCAACAGTTGGCGTCGAATGTGCCACTTCGTGTGCAAGCAGCAAAAGTTGTGCGTCTAAAATATTTCAAATACTCATTCCTCGTGTTTTGAGTTATGAAAGAGACTTAATCAAAATAAACCGAGAGTAATTTGATGCATAAAAATAAAGTGAGCCAAAGTGAGTGATTGCCAAACACATTTAGCAATGACATGTTAAATGTAGCTCATTCTGATTAAGACTTGCACTTTAAATTCCAATATTGAATATATATATATAGAGAGAGATTGCTTGTTGTTGTTTTTTGGGAAATTGAAGTAATTTGATGGAATTTATGCAGGGGTAAGCTAGTGGCAACATCAAATATGAAACTCCACCCACATAGGCGAATGCGATTGCACAGACAAATTATTAGGTGTTTTATACACGCTTAATGTGTGTATACAGAATAAAGCGGCCATATAACCAATAACAGTAAAGTAGGGTTGAGCCAGCAGACCTACAACCACTTGACAAGAACAACAAGCAGCCCCGTAAAGACCAATGAGAATAAATTGAAAGCACGTAGGCAGGGCGACACCTTATATTCTACGTACGGTTTTTAGGGGTTGTTTCAGTGCTCAGTGCCAAGAAGAGCGAATTGCCGTGAATTGAGCAATTTATGCAAAGAGCACTATAAAACTTCAAATAGACAACATAATAATACTTAATACAATTCATTAAATATATATTTGGCAAGTGGGGAAATTTAGTCAAATGCGAATCAAATTCAAAAGTAGTGCTAAATGTTGGTTATGGTTGAAATTGCAGAATAATAATAAATCTTTTATTGATTCGAATGTAGTCATAAAGATCCACTTAGTTGTTTGTTTAAACAAGTATGTGCTAATTGGAAAAGCATACTCATTCCATTTGCATTACGCTTGTTGATTTCACAATGTATAAAGTCTCTCTCCAGGAAGCAGCAAAAAATAAATAAGAAGCCAAACCGGAAACGGAGCTGAATGGCATGCGCAGCATTTCAAGAGCGAAATCGAAATTTTTCCCAACTGACTGAGGCAGTGGGTTCTTTGCGTTAGTTTTTATTTGGTTTGGCAAAGGGCCTGTAATGCGATTGGCCTTGCCTGCGAAGTAGTCGAGCGTTTCAGTGTGTAACAGCAACTATGCAACGGAGTAAAAGTGTACAGCTTCTGCCATAATAATATTGGTAAAGTGTGAATCCGTTCATTGATAAACATGGAGCAATTAGCACAGTTTGTAAACAAGTCGTTTGAGTTCAATTTAACCAATAATCGCGTTAATCATTTGTTTAACTCGATGACAAGTGCCCGCATCCATAAGCTAACCGACGCAGCAACGGCAAAATCCATTTTAGTGAACACAAATCGTTTGGATCGAAATTCGGTGGATAATTGCGCCAATGAGGATGAATCCATGGATATTGATATAACCGATATTTCGGCGGCGGAGGAGAGCAGCTATGAGGATGATCCGGTTGTGTCCAAACCAATATCGCTGGTCAAAATTCGTTCGCTTCAACAGAAGCCAATTGTGACCACTTCGCCCAGTGAACACTTTCGTAAGACTGAACCTGCGCCTAAGCCCAAAAACTGGTTAATATCGGATCTATTGGAGACGGACGCACATTCAGAAGGTATTCGGGGATTTAGTGTATATAAATTTGAAAAGTGCAAAAATAAATATTCCTTAAGACTTGCAATATTTATTTGACTTACTCCTCGGATGAACTTTAAAGTGTAACCTAGCAGGAACAACCTTCAAAAGTAACCCCAATTAGGATTTTGAAAAAACTTGAAACTGCTGCGTAAGAACAGATAGTTCCTATGGCAGCCAAAGGTCAACTGATGCTGACAAGGAATATATACTTTATAAGCTGAGATATCGCCTTTAAAAGGAAAAAAGTACAAAAAGACATTTGGCAGTAAGAATTACTCAAGATGAAAGTTCAAAGACATAAATCCCCTAATTCGTGTTGCCCAATGTATAAATATTTTTATTAATTTTGATTGCAATTTGTTCAATATGAAAATCCGTTTGGATTAACAAAAACTCTATGAAAATCCCTTTCTACTTTCATCCATTTATTTATTTATTAATTTTTTTTATTGATTTATTTAATTAATGAAGACTAAAATCCCGTCACATATATTAAAAAGGTTTAAGAATGAAAAATTTCAATTTAAATCTCAAATGAAGTCTGCAAATCGTTCATGTGCTTGTGAAATCTCAACTGGAAATGAAGTCCTATGGTTAGCGATTCGAATTAACTTGATTGTTATACGGACTAGACTTATATAGTTCGTTGTAATTCCATCAAGTGCCGATTCACCTTCTCCAAGGAGCGAGCGTTCCTGGAGGTCGACGTATTGCTAATGCAGTGCATAGATAGTGAATCACCTGTCGGACTTGTACATTAATATTGAAGTTAAGATGTGAGAGAATTGGGCTACAAAAAGTATATATATTCGTGATCAGCATCCAATAAATAGAATCATCGATAAAGCCATTCCGTTTGCATGTTTCTATGCTAACTAGTCCGGGCGGATCGGCTTTCTATATCATATAGCTATATAGAAAAAATCGGTCGGAACATAAGTTCTTGTTAACAACAATTTTTTGCTTATGCAGATTTCCAATCCAAACTTACCCAATTTGCGGATTACTATGCATTCCACATTGAAGATAAAAATCATTAAGATCGAACTACTATATATATATATCACCACTAGGAAGAAATGATCGATTTATGGTGAATGTTAGACTTTGGCAATGTGACTCCATTTTACAGAGTATGCATTCTTTGATCTCTCTTGGTTTTTTCTTATATGTTGGGAGTTTCTCAAGAAACATATTCGGTTTTTGACATTTCAGATGATAAATGTGAAAAGAATTCTCCTGCTCGCTTAAACGATCCAAGTGCGAATAATCCAAATACGGCTAACAATAGTGCCAGAAGCGATGGCGATCTGGGCTCAACGTGCCAAGAATCAGATTGTAAGACTAGCAGCAAGTGTATCAAGGATATGCAACTCTTTGAAGTCGATGCAACGCCAAGTAAATATGCAAATTCAATATTCAAAATATTTATATCCAATTTCATAAGTTTTAATTTTGTTCTCGAGTTTTGTTTCCACTTGAATAAGTTTTGAGTAGGTTTTTTTAAATGTTATTATTAGTTTTGACAGTCATTGTGCTTTTTTTCTTATACTGAAGAAGTGCAATAATACTATATAATAATAAAAAAATAATTATAATAATATGAATAATAATAATTATAGTTAAAGTAATGTGCAATGTATATTTAAATACTATGATGGGAGTTTGTTCTAGTTTGTGTGTTCTAATATTTAATGTACACATTTTACAGAAATGAAAACTTCTGCAACAATTACAATAAACTTAAACGAATGTTCAAATGACAGCAATTCCCCAGAGCTATCGTTGCACAAATCGGCGGCGGCGAATGCATCTGAGAAATCAATATCGCCCGAGCCACAAGCCAACATCGGAGAGAATCTGTCCCGAATAGAAACATCCGGATTGAGCAGTAAACAGCGACGATCTCGAACAAATTTTACGCTCGAGCAGCTCAACGAACTGGAGAGACTCTTCGATGAGACCCACTATCCAGATGCCTTTATGCGAGAGGAGCTGAGTCAGCGACTGGGACTGAGTGAAGCGCGAGTGCAGGTAATTAATTATTGGGTGTCATAAGTTGTGACCGTATCTCTCTGGTGTGGTAACCAGATGAAGACAAATTCACCCAGCAGTCGACCAGGCACACAGACAGCCAGCCAGCACAAATTGAAATTCAATTGTTATTCATTAGAGTTGTAGTTGTGCTCGTTGTCCTTTGTCCCCAAGTTCGAGTATCAAATTTGACTTTTCAACCACCAGCACAGACCCAGGGAGATATGTGTATGTATGGGGTGTTAAGTGGTTTACGCCGCCCTTGGTTACAATTATGCCCAAGTAAGAAAAATCGTTGGAACAACAGGGGGCCGATTACAACTTAAATGCTCAATCAGGGCGGTTCTTAATGGACCGCTCTGTGGTAATATATGAACAACCTACTGGCTTCTACAAGTGCTATAAATTACAAGGCCCTTCCACATGTCTTGTAAACTCAATTTATTCGATGAGCAATGCTTACACTTAGCGCTCGAAGAACTTGTTGTCCATTTGCACAAAAAAGTGCAATTTAAACCTCTGGTCAGTTAAAGAACAGATCAGCCAACTTGTAGTTATCGTCTATGATGTAAGAGGTACAAATTTAGTAAGGATAATGACTATCTGAATGATTCCCTAAACCTGACCGTTTTGAACCAACTCAATAAGTATCTCTGTACTCTTTGATAGTTTTTTGTTGAAACATATTAATGAAATAATAATAGTTAATCGATTATTATATATAATTTGCAAGATATTCGAGAACGGGGTTAGTTATCGATGAAGTTAATTAATCTTGATCTGCGTATGGTATACAAGAATATATATTCCAAATTTAAAGTCGCTAGCTTTTATAGATTGAGAGATTGACAGTTCATTCGGTCGGATATGGATATGGCTGAATCGACTTGTCTTTTGATGCTTATCAAGAATATATATATTCCCTTATGGGTTCAGATGTGCTTCCTAATGCATGTTCACAACTCCATTTAATCCATTTTCTTATTTTTAAATGGATCAGGAAATAAAAACAATTTCGAGTCATAAAAGTTTTCCTTGTGCCACCAAATTTTCAACTATCTAAAATAGGAACTCCTTCGAGATTATTAAACGCACGATGAGCACAATGAAGATAATGGTGACCAACATTATTATTATTATTATTGCATTTATACCTCTAAGAATTCTTTCAAAACTCAATAAATAATATATATTTTCTAAGCCCACACCCGACATACACTTTTTAAGCAAAAACCAGCTTTAGTTCTCAATTTAACTTTGCATATTTTCAGGTTTGGTTTCAAAATCGAAGAGCAAAATGTCGAAAACATGAAAACCAAATGCACAAAGGTGAGTGGAAACAATAAAAATCATACATGAAATTGCTTTTATGGGCGGGTCTTACTTAGCGCACTCAGCTGAAACATTTCCTTATGATGATAACAAGGCTGTTTCTATTAATTAACACAAAGGATATATGTTCAAAATAACAGCAAAGTTCTCCAGTTAATTTACAAAATTGTTTGCAGCAGCATTTGAAGTTTCTAATGGTTATTAATGTTGGAAAGGGCTTCTTAAGACTGCTGCTTGAACGGCAAAATAGAAATCAAATAAAAGTTAGGAGTAAAGGTGAAGTTGACGACAAGGTGTTAACTCAAATGAAGCAGCCATAAATTTGCTTGTATATAGTCCATATATATACTCCCAAAATTGGTGTGTTATTAAAATTTAAATTATTGCTGAATTTTCAAATTCGCATCTGCTGTGATTTTGTTTTTGTCGCCCCCCGTTGGATATACACGGACACAAATCATTGCCAACTTAATCAAATTAAATATTCCAGCCGTAAAAGTGGAAAATAAAAATGTTATCGGCTGATAGTGGCGGGGGGAGGCGTTGATGAATCTGCATTGGGGGGAGGAGGAAATAAACGCGAAGAGGGTAGTGGGTAGTGGGTGGAGGGTAGAGGGTGGTTCAGCTTTACGTATTTGATATATTGATGATGATACATTTGAATAAACTGTGAAACCATGACATATTCCGTCAACCAGTTGGTTAAGCGAGCAGGTCGCAGGAAGGAAGGAAGCCAGCATTAAGACAACTGCGGCATTTTCAGCTAAGCTGCAAACTTTCAACGTTTACTTAACTAATTGCCCAGTTCTCTTTTAAATGTGCATAAATTAAAATCAACTCCATGTTCAATGTGGAGACAGTGCGACTGTGGCTTAGCCGGGGATTACCAAGGGTGCAGATACAATAAAGCTGCAAAGAAACGCTGATTATATACAAATTGAAACCAAACACAACGCGGCGAAAGGGGTTTGAGTGGGGTTTGAGGAAGAACATTTTTATTTCCATGGAGTCAATGACTTTAGAATATTTATCTATTTCTTATTAAGTTATTAATTTGCCAGGTTTCACAAATAAAGATAAGGGATTGAAAACTTCTTAATGAAGAATGCTAGAAATCCAAGCATTGAAAAACTTGATAGCAGCAGATAAAACTCACTTTTGACTAAGGGCTACAAATTGTAGAATAGAGTTCTTTTAAATAGACAAAGGTTGAGAGAGTAAAACTAAACATTATTTACTATACCAGGGAATGAAGCCGTGCAAGCAAAAATAGGGGCAGAGAGACCCCTAATAGGCCCTCAACCGTATTGTGGCACGGTTGCAAATCAGGGACGAACAAAGGCAGAGGCGAGAACGGAGCTGGGCAGAGGCACCAGGACTCCGACAAGCCAGAAGTCTTTTAGGTGGCTACAATCAAATAGGTCGCAGTGCTGGTTTCCCCAATTATAATAATAATAATTATACTCAGATACCAAAAGATATTATATTTAAAATGCCCGCAGAAGATAAGGTTTTCAATCGATAACATCGATAAATGCAAAATTGTAAGGGTAGGCAGCTGGTGTTGACAATTATCGATTACAAATATCGGACAGATCTTTTTGGTTGCAATTTGAGAACGAATCTGGTTAATTTTCGTATTTATGAGGCTATTGAAATATTAAATTTGGAAACGCGGAAATTGTTGAATTAGTTGTCAGCTTGTAGTTTGCTAATTTTCCGGCAGACTTAATTTATTACTTTAATTTTTGTTTTTAATTTAATCTAAAATTTGCAGACTACTTTTATTCCACATTAAATAAAATATAAGTGCCATGTATGAAGGTTAGGTATGTGTTATTTAATTTAAAGGAATATATAGGAACATCTCAAAGATGCTAAGAACTCGAATCCTATAAGTCTATAACATCCAGAGAATGGGAATATATATTTGAATTGATTTGAGAGTTCTTAACTTGAGTCGAGAAGAGAGCTTTGCAACATCTCAAGTATTTCATAGCAGGAAGTCTGGCAAGATTAGAGATTACTATAGCTTGAATAATCATATCTATGCAACTCAAGTAGAGTAAAGTGACAGACCTAGCCACGGGGCGTCGGCAACAGCCGAAATAATGATAAAGGGTCTCTCATAATTCATATTTATGACTTGTTTCATACTCTAGTTCAAGTTGTGTGTGCCTGACTAGAACAGGTTTAATCCGTAAAGCATTGCTTGTGATGATTTAGTTTACTCCAGGTTAACTGCTAAAGTGCTCAAGTGCACATATGTATATAAATTGCTAGAGAAAATGTGCCCGCCCGGGCAGCAGGAGCGTAGAGGGGGCGGGGGCGGGGGCGGAGTGGAAACCAAAACGAAAGTAATCAAATTAAAATTCGAATAAAAAAAGAGCAACCTTCTTTTGCTTTTTTTCATATGGCGCAAGGTATCATTTTATGGACTTATATCAATTCTCAGACTTTTTATCGCCACGCAAGAGAAATAGCCCTGAAAGCAAAGCACTGCATAAGTGAAGAGAAAGCAACCAGGTCCTGGTTCTGGTCCTGGCCTTGTGGTCCCTGGAGTGTCATTTTGATATGTGTCCGTCTGGCCTTGGCTTGTTGCAGCGGGGTTGGGCGCGGGGGGTGCGAGCCTCTCAGCCTTGGGGGTGTTTTCATGGCAATAAATTAGAAAATGAATTCAATTACTTGTCACGAATTTTTGTACCGATTTGCCAAATTGGGATGTTCATTTGTATTTATGTACTATGGCATTAAAGGTATGTCCTTATGTAAATTATTTACACACACAAAAACATACGAACGAACTCAAGCGTGAGTCCGACAATTTGCCAAGGGCTGCGACGGGGTTTTAAATAAATAAAGCCAACAACATTGAGAGATAATTTGCTTGGGTGGTAGATGAAATACCCTTGCGGGCATATTTTCCGATATTCGATCTAAATCTGCGAATTTTAACTGGTTGTGTTTTTGAAAGGATGAAGCTATAAGGAATCTCATAGCAGGCAGCTATGCAACGTTAATAGGGATCGATTAGAGTGACCAGAGTTGTGAAGAGTTTTTAGCAGAACCAGTTGCAGACAGCTTTTACAGTTTTGTTCAAGCAGTTCAGCCGTTAATTTAGATATTTTCAAACCTCATAAAATCATAAACATATTTTTTTTAAAAGATGTTTTCAACAAGCAACAGTAAAAAAAAATATTATTCAATTCAAGCAGAATATAATAATTATTAGTTAATATCATAAACGACGCGACAAGACGAAATTAAAACGTTTATTACTAATGGCATCGGCTGAAAATGGAATTGCAAAATCATAAGCAGCGCTTATAAAAATACTTTCTTTACAGATTGCAACGGATCGATTATGTTAGTTCTTAAATTCTACAAATTTTTTAAATTGATGATTGTTGTTGGTTTTTTTTAAAGACAATAATCAGATTTGTTGCCAACGAAGACTATTTTTTCGATTATCAAAAAACATTCTTGATTGCATCTTCTTGACTTGCACCTGTCAATACGGTTATATATATGTACTTGTACACTTTATATGTATCTGACAACATTGTAAGGTGCAAATAGAAAAAGCTCAAGCCCTTTTTTTTAAGTAAGATTGAATTGGGATATAAAAAGTACTGGCTAGGAACCGTTAATAATTCCTTCAAAATTCCCAAGGGGTAGTTTTGATTCAAATTTTTGTATATATTTTCAAAAAAACTAAAATGCATTCTTTTGTATATTTCCTTTGTTTATTAAAAACTAAAAATAGTTGAAATATTTTTGGATTGTTGATTTATAACAAAGTTTCTACTTCGCCACAATATTTCTATAAGCCAAAAGGTATTTCCGGTTCTTAGTCAGATTTTAGTAATAATTCGATTTTTTAAATTCTGGAACTATCTTAAAGCGTCACAAACTTCAGTACGAAACTGAAATACCCTCTTTTGCTGTGTGTATTTTCGAGATTATTTATGATTGTTTGCTTTGACTTGTGCAAAATGTTTGGAAATATTTCAGGTATTTTACTCAGCAGCCGAAGTCCGCCGGTGGCAACGCCTCTCGAGCCGTGTCGTGTGGCACCCTATGTTAACCTGGCCACCATCCGGAATACCAGCACATCGATAATGCCGGCAGGCAGTCTGCAACAGCAGCAGCAGCAGAATGGCAAAAGTGCCGTTAGTCTGGTTAACAGCAGCCGGGCTCCATCGCCGTCCGCAGTTGCAGCTGCTGCCGCTGAACACTTTTCCGGCAGCGTTGCAGCCGCGGCAGCATTCTCGGCCTTCGATCCAGCAATTTTATCAGCCGCTGCTCATCAGGTAAGTGCCTCGAGTTGGTCTATAGAAAAGAAAATAAAAACATTTGTAAGTTTAAGGAACTTATGAATATATATATATATATATAGTGGTGCAAGTATTTTTATCGGATCTATAAATAAATTCCTTTACTTTCTTTTTCTCAATGGATTTCTTGCATTATTCCACAGTATGCGGCGGCGATTAGTAATAGAAGTAGACCCGCCGGACTTTTCACATTGCCACAGTATCCGCTGCATTTGGCCGCATTTGCCGCCGCGCACAAGAACTCCAGCATTGCGGATCTGCGGATGAAGGCCAAGAAGCACTCGGAGTCGTTGGGGCTGGAAGCGGATATAGTTATTTAGTACATACTTCAATTGGAACTAAATTAGGACTAGGCTAGTCGGGTGTTGTCTATTTTAGGACAATTCACTATTGAAAAGAAAGAAAAAAACAAAGAAACTACAATAATTACATTTACCATACTATTAAATTATATTTACCGTCTATATGTTTCCGTAAATAAATACATAGTTGTCTTGTTTTCTAAATTTGCGCCTCAAGTTTATCGATTTAGGGAGGAAGCGAGCTAAAATCGAATATCGATGAACAAACAACACAAGGCGGAGGAGAAAACTTGCCAGACATAGAAATGTCTATCGTATCAGGGCTATTCATTTGTTAAATTGCTTAAATAATCTATATTAATTTTTGCTTTATATCTTTAACAGTTTTTATTTTGTAATTACCTGATATCGTAATTACATGAAAGCTTCAGAATCCACAAGCAAATGGCCGCCATTTGTATTTAATTGAAGGATAGTACAACATATGTTGATTGATTAAATCTTATTAGAAATTAATTAGAGAGAACTCTGTAATTCAGTGAGAGTATTAACAGAGGATCACAAAAGTCTCCAGCCACTCACATGCCAGTAGTGGAAACTATGCCCATCTACGGTCAGACTATTTACAAGGCTTGCTCTCTTTCAACATTGTTAAAGTGACAGTTTACAGGAGATACAATATAGAAGCTTACATATTCTTAGAACTGTTCTCTTCCGAATGAGTCTGAATGTATTAGTGGCAAATAACATTTACAATATTGTGAGTGTAAACTGGCGCCACAGTACACACTGACCACAGACCACGACTGACAGATGGCGCTTTATCCGAAAACATAAGATATACATTTGAACACTTTTCTTTTTATAACGATCAATTTGTGCGGGTAAATTGGCGCCACTACACATTTTACCGACAGATGGCGCTATACATACAACTTTAGAAATACATTTTAAACAAAGCGCCATCGCTTAAAAGCAAAAGTTTCAGGGTCAATTTGTGTCGCGATGTTTTTCGTTAACATATTCTGTTGAACTAACCGTTCTCTATAAACCGTAAACTGTACATAACATTAACCATAAAAAAGAAAAAAAGGAATAAACGCTTTCGAGTTAAAAATTAATCGCCAATTACATAAGAACTATAAAACAAATGTATTTAATTTTAATTGTACGGTAATCACTTATGACATTTTGTATATTAATTATTGAGGACTACCTGAAATGTACAACTTGCAATATACTTTTCTTGGTATTTTTTTGTGCAAGTATTTTATTTAGTGCGGCCGACGGACCAGTATTTCAGTGTCGGAGTTTACGGTCACACTATAACTTTCGCAGCGAAAAATTTTTTATTTTTATTTAGTTTTTCATTTATTTTGTGTTGCAATCAAACTACTTTATTTATTAATTAATTATAATATATGCAAATAAACGCAATGTGCATAAGCTTAACACGGCAAATAACGCTGGAAAAATTGTAAAATACGTGTTTACAAATTGCTGCGTCGGCAGCGAAGATCCGAAGATCACCATAAGTAATGAAACGAACCGAGTGAAAATTAAAGAAGTGACGTTTGCACTGTGTCTAAACTCTAAACTGAAACTCTGAAGGTTGACTGTTTTTCTTTATCCTTTCGTGATTTGTAATTTATTTTATTTACAACAATTATTATTGTTGATTTCTTTTGCTTTGGAATTTGACCTTTTTCCTGGCTCTGCCTGCTTGCTGTTTGTTGTAATTGTTATTTGTTGCATTCAAACGGTAAAAGGCGTATTCACCAGTTGCGCATCCGCCTCTTAACGGTTGTTGGATGGGGGCAGGGGCTGAAATTGGGGTGTTGTCGTCGTCGTTCATTGCTCATTTTCATTCATTTGTTGCGTGTGCTTCGCTCTGTCTGTGTGTGTTTGTGTGCACACATATGCATTTTACATATGTTTGTATGTATTGGGGTATGTCCATATGTTTTGTTCCATTACGTTTACTCCAATTGGTGCTGCTGCTTATAAGGCAAAAGAAAAAAATTTCCTGCTATTTGTCCATCTCTCTCTCGCTCTCGCTCTGTCTATCGCTCTTTTACGTAAACTTATTTTGCTCTTGCGTCAAATTTACGCTTTCTGCTTGGCTGACTCAATTAATTATTTTCGTGTTGTTTTTTTTTACTATTGCCGCTCTCTTACGTTTGTGCTTAAATTGAAATTTTGCAACAATAACAACGACGGAAACAACAACAATAAGCAGCGTTAATGGAGTCATTAGCCCCTTTGGAAGCAAGCTTTATGCATATGTATTTTTATGTTTAAGCTTTGCTCTGCCTCTATTCCCGTTTATAGTCCTCTCTCTCTTAATCTCTCTTTCTCTTTTTTTTTGATTTTGCTGTTGTATTTAAATTTGAAATTCATTTGTTCAATGAATGAAAATGGCGATTTCACATTGTGAAAGTTTCTTTTCCCATATTAAATAAGTGTGTATTTTGTATATGTGATTTCAATTACAATTCACAATTATCTTTACTGTATTCATTTGAATACAATTAAAATATAAATGAACCGCCCTCTGCCCTTAATCCACTAACACATATTTGATCATCATCATATATATTCACACACACATACATACATACATAACATGCTCCATTCGTCGTTGACATGTGAATGACATGCAAATTAAACAGCTGATCGGTTTTGTTTTGATTTGCTTTTTCCGCTGTGCTGATTTTGATGCAAGTGCCAAATAAAAGAACGTAAATTTGAATAACAATTTAATTTGATTTTTAAAGGAAAGCCACTATACAAAATTTACATTCTGAGAGATACTAAAATAAATAGGTTGTATTTGAGTTAGTGTTTTAGGGGATTTATAGGCAACTTTATTTGGAATTAGTGATTTACGTAGGATTTATTAGATACAAATTTACTTTCATTTGTTTTTGTTATTGATGTTATTTTTTAAAATTAAATTGAGCTATTTATTAAATATTCTCAATTATTTTATTTATTATATGTAGCTGAGTTTTTATTATTATTAGCATTTACAGTCATACAATTTAGTATAAAACAAGTGAGAAAGCTTATCTCTTGTATGCCGAAGATTAGATACCCTTGCAGACCTGAGTCAACTTGCCGTTATCTAAATTTCATTAACAAAAAATAAGTAAAAGTTATATATAGTATAGTAGTCCGATTCAAGAATATATATTTTGTATGGTTGTAGATCTCTCATTCAGCGTGTTGCAATCTTCCCGACAAATTATACCCTCTGCACAAATAGATTCTGTTTTTAATCAAATATTTATGTTGACAATTTAATTTTTTTAATTAATTTGTATAGTTTATACAAATATATTTATTTATTTGTTAAAAATACGGTTAAGAAATAACTTCTTAACCTACGTTTAGACTAGCTGCCTAAAGAACCGTTCGATATATAGTAAGAGTTATCTAAAGAATGGACAATAGACTTAATAGGAATATGTAACAAATACCTACTGATCTTGTACATATGTCCACCCATACATATAGTATAATCACAAGTAAGCCAATTATTTATTATGATTATTTCTAACACTGGTTTTCCGTTCTTGCAGCTGAAAAGATGAAAAAGATGCTGTGATGGCGAAAATGGCATCTGGTGACCTCTCGCTGACCAGCACAAGCAGTCAAGAGGGTGAGTATAGAAAGTAAACTCTTCCGGAGGAGCATGCCAAATAATTGAATCCTTTTATGACGCCCTGCCAGAGGAAAGTTCGGAGTATGTGGGCTACGACAGCACATTGCGACCGCCTTCGAATTCCAGCGGCAGTACAACGGCCGCCAATATGGCCAACAACAATGGACCCACCAAGGTGGTCAGCAGCGGGGGAGGAGGCGGCGTCGGCGGTGGTGGAGGAGGCGTCGGAGGAGTTGGTGTGCCGACAAATGCCAAGAAATTTGAATTGTTGCAATCACAGTACGAATCAGCAATGTTGGAGCTGAGCACATTGAGGCATCAGCATTCGAATTCGGAGCGTCGTTGCGATGAGTTAGCCACCCAATTGAATATCTATCAGGAGCACTATATGGCCGATCGCAGCAAATTCACGGACATTGTGGCGGAGAGTAAGCGACTCAAGCACAAACTAATGCTGCTCGAGAGCCAAAACAATGGCAATCCTCCATCTGCACAGAGCACAACAACTGCCAACAACAATGCCTACAATGCCAACAATGTCTATTATGGAAAAATGTCAACGCCCTGCGATGGCAGCTGCAGCAGCAGCGAGAAGCTAACCGAGCTGAAAAAGGAACGCAATCTGATTGCCATGGAACGCGAGAAATATAAGAAATCCTACATTGAGTTGGAAAAGGAGCGTAGCTTCTATCGTGATCGTGGCGATGAGAATCAAACGTTGAAAGTTCTCCTCTCCAAGGAGACTAAACATGTGGTCTCACTGACCGAGGAACTGAATCAGTTGTTGTCCGAGAAGGACAATGTGCTGCAGGAGCATCAAAAGATGTCCGATGATCTGGCGTTGGCCAACAAGGAAATCGAACGTCTCAAAAAGGATGAACTCGTCTACAAAACGGAACTGAAATCGTTGCAACTGGCAAATGCGGAGCACAAGAAACGTGATCTGCTCAAGTCAAGGGAGAGCAGCTGGTCCAAGGAGTTCAACAGCAGTGATACCAACAAAGAGGAGCTCGACAAGCTGCGTAAAAGCCTGGACAAGGCCCAATCGGAGGTGGCGCGTGCCCAGCAAGATGCCGAGGAGGCGAAAAGTGTACGCGATTGGGCCATCTCACAGCGTGAGAAGATTGTCCAGGAGCGCGATTCGGTGAAGACGCTCTGTGATAATTTGCGCAAGGAGCGCGACAAGGCCATCTCGGATCTGTTGATGGCCATACGCGACAGCGAGAAGATCAAGAAGCAAAAGGACGAAGCCCAGCGCAAAATCGATGCGCTCAAAGAGCAGCTCGAGAATCAAACGGCAACAACAGCAACAACCACATCAACAATTGCCACCTCGGACACAGCCTCGCGGCGCAGCTTTCGCCTGAGCTGCTTTGAGAGTGGCGCCGATCTGTTGGAGATTGAGTTGTGCAATTATCACGAGACTGCCGATCTGGGCATCATACTGGACGATAGCAACCGGCGCCAGTTAGTTTGTGGCGTCACCAATAGTTCGCCGGCATGTGGCAAACTGAAAATCAACGATTTCATTTGCAAGGTGAACAATCTGGAGTGCGAGGGCGTCTCCAAGCGTATGGTGCTCGACGAGATTCGTGCGTGTGCGCCACGCTGCCAGTTGCTCGTCTCGCGCACTCGGCACAGCAAACGGCACTCGTATGCCGTCCAGCTGAAGAGTAATAGTCGGGATGCCATTGGACTCCAGCTGGATATGGGTGTGTTCATTGCGAAGATTGAGCCCAATTCGCTGGCCTTCTATGAGCCCGAGTTGGATGTGGGGGATCGTGTGCTGAGCATTAATAACAAGTCAATGGATTCGTTGCAATCCATTGATGAAGTGATGCAGTTGCTCAACAGCGACACCATCAGCATATTTGCGCTGAAATATGTGCCCGAGTCGGATGGTGGAGGAGCGCAGCATTGTCGCATGACCAGCTCATCGGCTCAGACAGACAGCTCCATTGATTCCATGCAGCACTTGAATAGCAGCAGCGGTGTCGCCAGCTCCATTGGCACCACCTCCAACACCACAACGAGCAACAATAATAGTGGCGCCACCAAGCATCCCTCGAAATTTGCCGATTTTTTGCGCAAATTCAATTTTATTAAGCCGGGCACAGCCGATGATAGTTTTGAGCAGGAGCACGATGTGGCCATTGCTGAGCTGGATTCGGTGCTGAGCGAGAATAGCTCGGAGAAGAGCAAAGAGAATCTCTTCAAGCGTCACAAGCGTGGCAAAAAGGGCGAAAAGGAGGCCAAAACAATGGGCACCTGGCCACGCACCACCAATATCTCCCATGACAATCCCACTGGGACCATCGTTCAGCGTGGCGGCGAAAAGAAACGTGCTCTGATGTCCCTCTTCACCGCCGGCCCCATTAATGTCGATAAGGATGACGATGTTGTCGATCCACTGGAATCGAAGCAACCACAATTGCAGCTCCAAGATTTGCCACCGCCTCCGTTGCCACCGCAGTTGTCCAAGCCGCGCAATCTAAGTGGTGGTGGTGGTGCTGCTACTATTGGAGGTGGTGCCGTTGGTGGTGGTGCAATTAAAACGCATCCGAATCGGAATTCGAATCCGGTTGGCAATGTGGCCGCCCCCACACTCTTTCAGCCCGGGAATGTCACCTATCCGCGGCATTCGCTCTACGGCGGCGTCCTATCCACACCGGATGAGAGCAACAAGCGCACTGCACCACTGATGGGTGCCAATGCGCGTGTCAAGCTGCATAGTCAGCTGGAGCACAACGTTGGCGGCACCGGGCGCAATCATAATCCGCATCGTTTCTCCCTGAATATACCGGCGAGTGGCGGCGATTTCTATCAGCCGAAGACGACGGGTCAGCAGGCCCAGCAGCAGGTGGTGCCCGCCATTGCTGCCGGTGAATTTCCCGTTTCGCGCAAACAGCAAATGTTTGATATGTTTCAGCAGCCGGCACAGGCACCACTATCAGCAGCATCCGCAGTGACGCCATCAACAGCGACAGGAACAGCTGGTGTAGCAGGAGGAGCAGGTGCAGCCCCACCTTTGCCACTGCCCAAACTGAATTCTATTTTTATGCCACTGCATCCGCCGCCACGTCTGTCAGCGGGCAGTGGTTCGGCTGGTTCCGGTTCGGGTTCCGGCAATCCGGTCGACATCATCTCACTGAAATCCCAAAACTCCATCGAGTCCATGCTGTCGACAAAGAGTCCGCCGCCCCACAACGATTGCAACCTGATTGTGTATCCAAAGCGTAGTGTGATGCCGCCGATGCAGATGCCAATGCCGCCCAAGCATGTGCCCAAATACCCCAGCGATAGTGAGAGCATTGGTTCCATGACCATCATCGGCACGGGCCACAACTATTTGCCGCCCATGCATCTCTCCCATTTGGTGGGCAACAATCGGCATACGCAGCTCTTCCCCAGTTATCCGCCCAGCACGCATGGCATGCGCTATATGCGTCGCTCGAGTCCGCTCACTCTGCCCTCGCCTCCAACAACCCAAGCCGTGGAGAGCAACAGCAATAGCAGCAGCATTGGCATACCAACCGATCTGGTCTACATGCCGACGAGCAGCAATCAGCAGCAGCAGCAGCATCCGTTAGCTCATCAACCGCTCGGTCATCATCAGCATCAGCAGCAGCATCAGATGCAGCAACAGCATCAACTTCAGCATCAGCATCAACATCAACATCCGCCCTACATGGACTACAATCAGTCGCAGTCGCAGCAGTCCCAGCATTATCCTTACAGTCTTTCGGCTACGGCTGCTGGCAATGGTGTCATCTACGAGGGCGGCACATTTCCGCGCAAGAAGGACAATCAGCGTTTGCGTATTCCATCCAATCCGAGCGTGGCCAGCAATCGACAGAACAGCAGCAGTCTGGTCAAGAATAGTTCCGGCTCCATTGATCATCATTATGGTGGCAATTCCGCACATAATCCCATGATGAGCACATCGCTGCACACCGCCAACTATGCCGGTGGCAATATGAGCAGCATTAATGGCAGTGGCAACGGTGGTTGCGTAGGTGGTGGCGGTGGTGGTGGTGGTGGCAGTGGACGTGGCTCACCGATGCCGCAGGTGCATGTGGAGGTGCTGAGTCATGGCCAGGTGCCAAGTGGCAGCGGCAAACGAAATTCGAATGTGGCAACGGATTTTCTATGCCCTGGAGACCTTAGAAGAGTCACGATCGATAAGCGCGATAAGTCGCTGGGCATTACGATACAGTGCAACAACAATGGCGGCGGCATCTTTGTGTCCACGGTGGCGGACAAGAGTACCGCGATGCGTGCCGGTCTCCAGGTGGGCGATCAACTCTTGGAAGTCTGCGGCATCAACATGCGTGCCGCCACCAAAGAAATTGCCGCAAATGTGCTGCGCCAATGCGGCGATTCATTCACAATGCTCGTGCAGTACAATCCAGAAAGTAAGTTCAGAATACACAAATAATAATATATATATAGAAACTAGCTTCGATTCCAGATTGAAACAAAAGTTAACTGAATTGGTTCTGTCTATGATATGGCGTTAAAAATGAGGGAGTTCAATATTTTAAAAAATATGCGTTCAGACGCATAGACAAACCATGCCTATATTGATTCGGATTCCAATGATATTTATTAGATATTTTTTAGTGTCGGAGACGTTACAAATTTCAAGTGCATAAAAACTGGTTTACAATTGTTTTCCTGTTTCGTTTTTGGTTCCATTCACGGCCACAAATAATTTTCCTTATAT
Source organism: Drosophila sordidapex (assembly GCA_035043295.1). Classification (NCBI taxonomy): domain Eukaryota; kingdom Metazoa; phylum Arthropoda; class Insecta; order Diptera; family Drosophilidae; genus Drosophila; species Drosophila sordidapex. Next base: position 818,624 of record JAWNNA010001201.1, on the reverse strand, counting down.
TCTAAAATCTAGAGGAATTTAGAGACATATCTAGAATCTATATGCTAGATTCATAAATTTTATTGTGCTGCGCAACAAGTGAGCTTTTCTGATACTCCTTAGTCTTGGACAGCATATGGGTTAATCCTTGAGGGCAAAGGAAGCACAAAGTCGGAATGTAGACAGCTTATGGATGGATAACGAACTTTTGAAGAATGCATAGTCATTGATTGAGATAATGTCTAATTTAGGCAGATTGCTTTATGTTTAGGTCATATAAAAAGGTTTTATTATCAGAACAGTTTTTAAGATATAATAAATTTAGTTTTTTTGAAATTTTTTTAGTAAATAATTTTCCTTAATGATTTTACAACTGCGAAACTTAATACCAGGGACTTAAAGAAGTTCTTTAATAATTGAAGCCCAGTCATGTTTTATGTGAACTTTAATCTGCAATGCGATCAAGTTCGAATTTTAGCTTATATAGTCCTTAGCAGCCAATTTAAAGCCCATGAGCAAATTTTCAACAATCTTAGATAGATTTCATTAAATAACTTTTCTTAATTTGTGCTAATTTTATTATTTATTTTATTTGTATTAATTTATTATTAATTTGCTGCATTGACCTTGCAGAGTTTCACTCAACCGAGTACGAAGCCATCCACAACCTGGAACCAGAATCTCCCCTCAATCATTCGGGGTCGCCGACGCCCCGCAATTCGCCGCGACCGCCGTTGCGCAGTGTTCAGGCGACGCTGCCGATGCAACCGATGCAGACGCTCTCCTTGCTGCCATCAGCGGGAACTGTAACACGGGCGCCACTCTCACATCAGTCGATCAAGGATCAGAGCTTTACGGACAGCCTGGAGAATCAGTCGGACATTAGCAGTAGCCAGGACATGCCATCCTCGGCGGCGACAACTACCACTACAACCGCATCTGCCGCCTCAACGGTCTACGATGAGGATGCCAAACTGACGCTGCCCCCGGCGCCGGCAACGGTCGCCGCAGAGTGTAAGTGGAACCAGATTCAGACACCAGACAGGGTATATGACTAATCGTCAATTTTTTGCACAGCTCTGCGCTTTGTGACGCTGCACATGGATAAGTCCAAGAATCTGGGCATTAAGCTGTTTGGCGGCAACAAGGTCGGCATCTATGTGCATGATGTGGCGCCTGGTTCGCCATCGGATCATGCCGGCATACGCAAGGGTGATCTCATACTGGAGTACAATGGTGTGGACCTGAGCGGTGTTACCGCCGAGCAGGCAGCCAATGAGATCTCCAAGCTCACCGACACGGTTTCAATGCTCGTCCAGAACAAGTTACAAAGTGAGTGGCTGACTGTAAATAATACTGAGAATAATAAGTAATATAATTTATTATATATGTTTATAGCACTCAAGCAGATCAAAGATAAGCCTGGCGATTCGTTCTATGTGCGTGTGGGGTTTGATCGCTTCGGTGAGCTGAATGAGGACGATTTGCGTTTCGTCAAGGATGAGGTGCTCTATGTGGACAACACGGTGTTTAATGGCACCTTTGGTCTGTGGCGTGCCTGGAAACTGGATTCGATGGGACATCGCAAGGAGTGCGGCATTATCCCAAGTCAAATGAAGTGAGTACTGAGAGGCTTAATGAAGGTTAATTGCTCAAGGAATCAAGTTAAATGTAATTAAGTTTTGTTTTGTAATAAGTGCCAAGATCTTGAAGAAAGATGAGGAGCAGATCAGTTGAAAATAGGAATATAATATAGTGTTAGGAACGATCGGTCTATATATTTATGCTTGCAAGAAAAACTTTATGGTTTAACAAAGTATCCTAACCAAACTTACTTTATATGCGTACTAAATAGTACTAAGTATAATTGGACATTTCCATTGTCACACAATTTGATGAAATGTGTTGAAGTGTATAAATAATTTAGAAATAAATATGCATATTAAGTTAGAACCATTTCACACTTATAATGTTATGTACCCTACTTGCAGAGTTGCATTTTACATAACTACACTTAACATTACACACAGCGTTGTATTTGTAGCTGAAGTGTGCACACAAGCATTAATAATTTCTTCAAGTATATAGAAATATTTGAAAATGGATTCAAAGGAAGTAATAAACATATGTATGTTGTGCCTTCGACGAAGGCGCTGGATGCTAGGAATGCATAAATGTAGAAATGGAGGCGAATTTCACGAAAGTCGAGGATCTTTGCACCGGCGCTGCCTATTGCCTATTACTGCACATGCTATTCCCGAATTCGATGCCAATTTGTCGCATCAAGTTTTGGGCCAATCAGGAGCATAAACTCGTGCACAACTTTATGCTGCAGAAGAGCTTCCAGAAAAAGTCGGTGGACAAGAGAAAGTATCGATCGATTGTCTGATCAAGGGTCGCTTTAAGGAGAACTTTGAGTTACTGAAGTGGTTGCGCGAATTCTGCATCGCCAATTACAATGGTCAAGCCAAATTAATTATTTGCCTTCCACAAATATTGTATATAAATGTAAATATAATGTAATAATGCCAATAACAATAACAATAATTTAAGGCAGAAGTTTAAGTATACATTTATTTTTTTTCCTTTCTAATGAACTTCTCTTTTTTTAATTTCTGCAGAGTGGAGGAGGAGATGCGATCGGGCGAGGTAGTCGACTGTGATACGGGCACTGCGCGACGTGGCAGCACTTCGGCGCGACGTTCATTTTTTCGCCGGAAGAAGAACCAGCGCAGCTCATCGCGCGACTCCACGGAAATAGCGAGCTTCAGCAATACGCAGCTGAGTTTCTTTCCGGACTCGGGCATTCTCAACGATGATGGCGGCGTCTTGAGCTATCAGCGTGTAGAGCTCCTAGACTGTGAGTATTCACTAAGCTCAATCTCTGTTCATTTGCATAATAAGTTTTATTTGATTATTATTTTTCAGCGCCAATACGTCGACCTGTGCTAATCATTGGACCGCTGTCCGAGTGCTTAATAGATCGTTTAAAGATTGATTTCTCTAATTTGTTTAAGTTGTGCGAGGTAACAGCGATGGATTGCTCCCAAGAGGTCATGGAGGAGGGCCTTAAGGAGAACATATTTGTCGATTATCGGCGACGTGGCAACAAATTCGAATGCACCACCGTCGAAGCTATCAGCAATGCGTGCAAAATTGTGAGTATCAGTTCGAAATATGCTCACAACGCAATATGCTAACAAATGCCCACCAATATCCTTGCAGGATCGACGCCACTGCATACTGGATGTGTCGATCTCAGCCGTAGAGCGATTGCAACGCTTGCAAATCTATCCGATTGTGCTGCTACTACGCTTCAAGTCGGCCAAACAAATACGCGATATTCGCGACTTTGGCACAGACAAAATATCAGCCAAAGCTGCCAAGGAGATGTACGAGCGCGCTCTCAAACTGGAGTTCGACTACAAACAGTATATATCCGGTATGTGAAACCCAGCAGTCAACTATAATATATATTTAAGTATATATTATTAATATATTTAATCTGTTTTTGTATATAGCCGTTATACTTGGCGTCAGCATCAATCATATGTGCACTCAGATCAAGGACGCCGTCGACAAGGAGCAGGATAAATTGCTTTGGGTGCCTGTTACGAATGGTTAGCACAATTCGACGAGATTTACGATATTTTTTCTAGTTTTTAGTTGCTACCCTGTGCAGCTGCGCATAATAATTGAATGCGTATTAATATTATTTAGGTTTTGTATTCGTTTCGCTTAACGCAGAGTATTCAATGTCGCCAATATGCTAAGCACAACACATACTTACATATTATGTTGGCATATTTAGGACGGCGTATTTTCTGTATGTTTGTTTAATGTCTCTTTACATTTAATTTATATACACTATTTGTGGAAGGTATTTGCCTGTACGTGGATTTCGAAAATCCTCATTGTAAAGTGTTAGTCCCGTTTTTTTTATTCAGGCAATGACTTGCTACGTCCAGTTCAATTAATTTGGCTTGACCATTGTAATTGGCGATGAAGAATTCGCGCAACCACTTCAGTAACTCAAAGTTCTCCTTAAAGCGACCCTTGATCAGACAATCGATCGATACTTTCTCTTGTCCACCGACTTTTTCTGGAAGCTCTTCTGCAGCATAGAGTTGTGCACGAGTTTATGCTCCTGATTGGCCCAAAACTTGATGCGACAAATTGGCATCGAATTCGGGAATAGCATGTGCAGAGATCCTCGACTTTCGTCAAATTCGCCTCCATTTCTACATTAATCCAGGCAAGCATCCAGCGCGAATAAGCCATCTTCGTCGAAGGCACAACATGCACATTAATGACTTCCTTTGAATCCATTTTCAAATATTTCTATAGACTTGAAATTATTAATGCTTGTGTGCACACTTCATATATATATATATATATGCATATTTATTACTAAATTATTTATACACTTCAACACATTTCATCAAATTGTGTGGCAATAGAAAATTTTGGCTTTATACGGTTCCAACTGTAATTGTGTTTACTTAATGGCAATATTTAAACAATTTGTTTATTATTCTTCAAAATTGTCGTTCTCAAACTGAAAAACATATCTCTAAAACAAAGTGTCTTTTATGAAAAGAAAACCACTAAAAAAAAGTCAAGGTATATTTATGCAATATACAAAAAACTCTTTATTTGATGAACAAAGTGGGTATTGAGAAAAATGCTATTACTATATATGTGTATATGCTATATTAGCCTTAAAATATCTAAATGTTAAATCTGATACGAATGCCTTTAGCATTAATCAAATTGTATAATGCAAATTTACACAACAGCAAAAAATGAATGAGTTTATTATGAACGTATTAAATACATTACAATCTATTTTATACAATAATATATATATATATATATAGATATATATATATATATACTTACTTATGTAAGCATTTTATATACTTGCACGTATATATTTTTTGCAATAAATATTTTTTCCAGAATGTTCTTTTTGTGTTTTGCTTTTGGCTTTATTTACAGTTCAAAATATATATATGTATATATAGTTAGTTGTTAATATTTTATGGCCACACGTCCGTAATGCAATATTATTTCTAATCGAAGTTAATGATAAAAGCAATACTATTAAACTCAGTTGAATATCGAATTCGTTTAATAAATATTTCAAGGTACATTCGCTCTGTAAAGTTTTCGCTGGGAAACACATTATGTTGATCTCTCTATATATACAATAACACAATGGCTGGCTTAGCTTAGAATCGTTTAACAATTAACTTAAATTGTAACTCAAACAACAATAATTACTTAAAGGTAACTTATTAAACTAATTCTTATTATTTGTCAATTTCAAGTGAAACTTCATTTTAGCATAACTGAAATTGGGGCCAGTTTAAGTTTAAGTTCTTTTGTGAGTCGTGTTAATTACAGGGGATTAATTAGATTTTGTTTGTACATGGGAGGGACTTGGACTAGGTAAACTTTCTCTCTGTGTGAGCTAACCCTCAAAGAAATCGAAGTCATCGCGTGGCCGATACCATTGATCTGTGGCATGCTCGTAGATGGCACGTTGCACCTCCGCTTCGGCTGCCCGAATGGGGTCCGGCTGTGGCACAGACTGTGCCACACCATCGAAGCTGCTGTCGGAGCGCGGACTGCGCGATGTTGCCCGAAAATCCATGGGTATATTGTAGCACTTGCATATACAGCTGGAGGGGAAGCGAAACCAGTCGGAGAAGATGCCTCGGCACTCATTGTGCGGATCGTAGGCCAGCAATCGATGCAGTCGATATTGCTGCTCGCAACGGCAGCCGTCGCGACAGAACATCTGCTTGAACTCGTGCGTGCATTTCTCCCAGTGTACATACTGCTCGAAGGGATACAGATTGAGCAGGGCCAGCACCTCGCCACGTGTGTTGTTCGCCCAAAATGGGGCAACCACCTCATCCTTGACAGGACAAGCATTGCTGCAAGGAGAGTGGCAATAATCAATGAATGTCACAATTTGATTTATTTACTCTTCGGATCCTACACTGGAATTAAATTATGTTCACACTTTCTTTTACCTATTTCCTAATCACCCTGAAAACTACAATGTTTTTCTTGTTTTTCGAAATAATTTCTAAATATACGAAATATAAATTTCTCAAAACTGGAAACCCTTTTTTGTTTTTCAAAAATATATTTCTCAATAATAGAATTTATTTTATATATATTTATATTATTTATGTTTTATTTGGGATATTTGTAGATCTCAAACTTGTAACGCTGGGAGAAATAAATAAAATAAAAATACTTTTTAGAATAAATCCCTTCTGAAATTCAGATAATATTCAAAAATTTAGTTGCTGTCTGCTTTAGTGGACAAACTAAAAAAATCCATAAAATTTGACAAACTCTTTCCAAATTTCATGTTAGATTTTCCAGAAAATTCAAATTGAAAAAGGAAATTGTCTTTCTTAATTTCAGGAAAATCGAACATGAAATGAAGAAAATAAAATATATATAATATAATAATATATATATATATACATATATATAATAATAATATACACTCTGTAAAATAAAGTGATTTTCTAGGATTCTGTCTAATTTTTTTCCGAGTGTACTTACCAAAGTGGACTTTTACCAATAAATCTTTGATCTCTTTCATACTTACACTCCACGCATGTTGCTGCTGACCGCCATCGGCTCCTGCTTCATGGCATCTTGGAAAAGCTGGCCACCCTCACGCAATAGTCCTGATTTTGTGGTGCTGGTGGCAGGCGCGGCAGTGGTGCTGCTGCTGCTGCTGGTGGTGGTGGTGCTTACAGTTAGTGGCCGGCGCTGTTTCTCCGCATTCAAAGCCGCATTGAAGGTGGGCGACAAGAGTGAGGCAAAGCTGAAGGGTGTTGTGGCTCCCAGCGTCGTCTTCGTCACATTTCTGCGTGGTGGCGCGGCACTGCTTGTCGCTGTGGTGCTGCGCAGTGTTGCAGCAGTGGTTGTTGTTGTTGTTTGTGGTGGTGCTGCCTTAACGTAGGCTGCTGCGGCTGCTGCTCCTACCACCTTGGTGGTTGTCGAGGTCTGCCTGCGCATTGGTATCGCTGTGGTGCGTTTGGGTGCCGCCGTTGTGGTCCTTACCACTGTGGCAAGTGTTGCAGGTGCGGCGGCGGCTGCAATGCTCAGATTGCGTAGTCCCTGCCCCAGTTGTGGTGAATCAATAATTTGTATATTTTCACCAGCAATCGGGCGCTGTGTGGTTGTGCTGCTGCTGGTGGAGGTGCTGCTGGGTGGTGCTTCATAAACACTATTTGAATCCACACTGGGCTGCTCGGGCTTCACAACAGCTGCTGTCGCAGCTGAGCTGGAGGAACTCGGTGTTGCTGTTGTTGACACGTCAGTTGTTGTCGCTGTTGCTTTTGTTGGTGTTGTTTTTGCTGTTGTTGTGGTCGTTGTTGGTGTTGCTGTTGTTGTTGTGGTGCTTAAAACTGACACTTGTCGAAAATGTGGTTCCATCAGGACATCGTTGCCCTTGTAGCTGCTGTAATCATCGCGATCGCTGTCCCGACCATGCAACATATACTTGGCGGCGCGAGGCATCTTCGAGTAGCGTTGTGCCGTCTCCTCCATGTCCTCCGGGTCGACAACCTCATTGTTCTGGATCTCATCGCGCAGTATGGAAATGTGTCGCACATCGCCATACATGCGCTTCATCAGTCCCTGGTTCTCGTGGACAAAGCGACGCACGGCATGCCACGGATATATTGAGCCGGGCAGATGACAATACGCCTGCTTGCCCAAATCGCAGGGTATCGCCGCCAGCATCTGGGCACGACCACGTCGAGACACTTTACCGTTCGGACTGCACGAGTTCGCCGAATCGAAACCGAAGCTCGGCGTGCCAACGGACTGCGCCACGGCGGACATGAACAGTAGCATGAACAGGGCAGAGCACTGCAAGAAAGAGGAAGAAAGATTTTAAGAAATCTTGATTATAATTAAGAAATTGTATCTTTAAGTTTTAAAAAAAATGTCTACTTGAAAGTATATTTAAAATAAACATTCACAATATTTTCAAAATCTGCTACATTTTTTGAGTTCCTTATGAGATAAAATGAAAAATATTGAGTATATTTATAATATATCCAAATGATCAAGTATAATATAATAGTAATATAATACTACTTCGTACCAATGTATGAATGGAAAAAGTATTTAGTTGATATAGGAGAAATACTTATTTTAGATCGATTGGTTTAAAAGTTTAATTTCATTTTGGAAAATTATTGAGCTATTGAAAAATCACTAAAGCCCCTTTTAAATTTTATGAATTGATCAGATTTTCAATATTCAGGGATTTTTAGATCATAGTTTCACATTTACAGTTGGAATCGCAATACTGGTTCTATTTTCATGTTATCATCGGTAAATACTTTCTGAGTAACTTTATCAAATATTACCCAATTAAAAAACCTACCTCCAATCGATTTTTCAAACATATACGCCACGCTTTAAGTCTTTTCTTTAATGAATAAAAAACTCTTCTGTTTTGCTTATGCATACCTTAATGCAGATCTAAACTCACATGCGACTTTTGAAAGGTAAAGAAAAAGTCTGGATATATTGATGGCATTTGGAAAATGCATTTAAAAATCACGAAAGAATTCAATTTGTGGTTGCACTTTAGAGTCAAACATCAATGCAACGAATGCAGTCGGCTCTCACTCGGACAAACAGTTCGTGGACAGCGTGACGAGGTAAAAACCCAAAAGCGGAACGAACAAAATACGCCTATTGCTCTGCCTCTCCCTCTCCCATGCCCCAACTGCATCTCTTCCTCTCTTACTGTCTATCTGTCTGTCTGTGTGTGTCGCTGTCGCTCATCAAATTTTACTTTCACACAGTGGCACAAAATGCACACAATCACTTTACTTGCCACGAGCAGATGATCGATGTGCATTTGCATGGAGTGGGGCTGAGAGGGGTGGTCTCCAATGCAGAGAGACAGAGAAAGAGAGAGAGCGAGAGCGAGAGCGAGAGAGAATGGCCGCAATTACCTTGGATAAGTCGTGGGGGTCTCTGGTACCGGCTTTGGGGCCGTTCGTCAAGCATTAAGTGGCCAAAAAGTGAAGTGTGGAAAGACACAGAGACAGAGACACAGACAGAGAGAAAGAGCAAAAGAGCAAAAGAGAGCAATTAAAAGCGAGTGGCTGGCTAGCCAAGTAAAAGTAAAGTGCCGCAAAAGGCATTGTGAAAAGCACCTTGGTCTTCATCTTGGTATTGGTATTGGTATTGGTATTGGTCTACTCGAGTCAAGTCAACTCAAGTCGACTCGATTCAATGGGGTCCCTTACTTAAACTTTCCCTTTCTGTTGCACAATCGACGGCTGGCCAAGGAGCTACACACTCACACACACAGCAGAAATCGGAGCCCAAGCCAGTCGCAGCCACAACCGCAGCAGCAGCAGCAGCGGCAGCAGCAGCCTGTCTGTTTCTGTCTCTTTTTGAACTGGTTTGCCTTTTTTTGTTTTATTTTTTATACATGGATCTCAAATTTGATATCCATTCAGTTATCATTTTAGCTTGCATGCGGTTTTTTTGTAAGTTGTTGTATGATTCACCTCACTATTGCGTGCGCTTAAAAAGAAAGTGCTGTGCCATGTGTGTGCGTGTGTGTGTGTGTGTGTGTGTGTGTGTGTGAGTGGGACCATTAGACTAGCTTGCTTTAGTCAGCGGGTTAGGTAACTATGCCATGTGCATTATCGATCTGCGTATCGGCAACTCATTTTGGAAACTCCATATATAAAATCAGTCTGCTTTTTCCACGAAATTTGTTGCGCAACAAACTGGAAAATGAAAATGAATGCAAATGAATATAAATCGTAATCAAAAAACTTTAAACATAATGCCAAACTACATTTTCAGTTATTCACATTTGCCTTTAATGCCACTTTTCATTCTACAAGCCAAACCTTGAAACTAAACCTCAAATCATAACTTGAACCGATCCCAAGCAGAACCAAACCTTTCACTAAATAAAAATGTGTAAATAGAAAAAATAAAAAAATAAATACATAAATAAATAAATAAATAAATAAATAAATAAATAAATAAATAAATAAATAATGCTGACAACATCGAGGAGGGCTTGGATCAAGCTACGTGTCGTGAATCAACTGGCAGCCGCCGCAGAGGCTGGGATGCATCTAGCATATAACGGCGAACTTGAGGCTCTTGAGGAATGGCAGCCATGTCTCCAGGCCACTGGTTAGGAAGGATATCGCGTTGAAGAATCTAAAGATGCTCCAGTATTTCATCCATGCCACCTGGTTGTCCGCAGATGCGTCAAACTATAGTGGAACTCAAATGCCGGATATAGCCAGAACATTAGCGTTGTAATGAAAGCGTCAATCATATCTAAAGAAGTCTTACAAAATATATACCTATGAACAATTTCCAGATTTGTTTAATTTTTGTAATTTTCAGCACAGGCTTCCGTTAAAATTCAGAAATAATCCTTGACTTCATGGAAATCAGTCTCACTAACCGAAGCTAAGGATGAGAAATTGGCTTGGACCAGCACAGCTAATAGAAAGCCTTAAACCAAACCGTTCGCTAAGTGAATGTATTTATTTAATAACTGAATAGCGGAAATAATGTAGTGAAAAAAGGTTTAACCAAAATCGGGGTTAATGGATGTGGAAAACCATTCTTCCGAGACGAACCTTAGGATGAGATATGTGTTCGAAGCAGCACAGCAAAGTAAGTATGAGTTAAGATTGAAAAAAACAAATGATTTAGGCAACGAATATGCCTTATATATATTAATTAATTAATTATAGTTTAATTTAGCTTACTTAATTGTGGCTTAAATATTTATCTATTATTATTTAAATTATTTCTTATACGCATTTGTCTTAGGCAACTTAGTAGCGTTTAAATATAGTTAAAGATAACTCCGATAACATAATCAACATTCACTTAAATATATTTGTTATTGTTATTTCTCTTTAAATTGTTGCAAATAGCCGTCAAATTTAATTAACATGAATAATCAAATGACTTATGCAACGAATAGTGTAAATATGCTGACTTAATTGTTATATAATTATACTATATATCTGGGAAAGCATGAATCTATAATGATATAACAAATGACTCAGGCAACGAACTCGCTTTTAAACTTGAGTGTTTATTTACATTCTCTTTATTAGCATGTGAAGAGAATTCTGTTAATTTTATAAGCAACATTTACATATATTCTTCTTCTTCTATCTTTTATTTTCACCAAACAGCTGCAAAAACCATCAAGTTTAAATGAAACCACAAATGACTTAAGTAATGAGCTTGCTCTCAAACTCGAGAAGATCATTTTGGTAATTGGTTAAGTAGCATTTACTTTAACTGTTATTTGATTATTATTATATTCTTTTCAAGTTTACTGATCAACCGCAAAATGAACTAAATTAAGATGAAACCACAAATGACTTAAGCGACGAACCTGCTCTCAAACTAATATTTTGTATACAGAATGAAATTGGGTCAAATAACACACAACCTGAAATGGAAAGCAATTTTGCTTTCGCTTCGTTCCACGCCAAAACTATATCCACACATACACACTATGTACATATAGCTGAATATGTATGTGTACATATATATGTATATATATATATGAGAGAGAGAGACAATTAAAAAAAGAATATCATGGAACACAGCGAACGCGGGTGACTTGAAAGATTGAAGTGCATACAAACACACACACACACACACACAGATACACATTGTCATATTTCTTGGTAAACCTAGAAAAAGCCATAAGGAAATTGGAGCAACAGTCTGGCCGGTCGTTCTGTCTGTCGTTCGGCTGTCAGCAGATGCACTAACAAATCAATATGTCGAAACGGGCGCTTTGAGTCAACTGGCATCGAGGAAGACATTTGTCACTTGTCCATGACGCGACTCGCTTTAATGTGTCAGTGCGATTGGGATTGCCGACTTTCTAAGAAGCCTCCTGTTGCCACTTGCACCACCACCAGCTGACTGACTGACTAGTCAGCCCATGCCTATGGCCTGCCCGTTTATGTCTTCATTTACTAACTGCCAGTCGATCGGCGAGAGATCTGCGAGATGGCCAATGAATTATTTATCAATTTAGAAGTCAACTGCAAATGAAGTTGATGTTACATTTAACCAAATTTGGCTTTTCGTTATGGCCATTTCTGTGCGCGGCTAATTGCCATTCCCAGGCGCAGCTGTTGCAGCTGTTGGTGAAACTTGCAACAACAACAACAACAACAAAATAGAAAGACTCAGGCGACGAACTTGACGTGCAGCTCCATGCTAAATAAAATGTGCATATTCATTTGATTGCTTCAATCGATGAATTGTTTTGTTTTGCTAATTGTTAAGTTTCACTTATCGACCTACACACCGGAAAAGATGCCCAAAAAAATCGAACAAACATATAATCTAATTTGGCACGCGATTTGCTGTTATTTATTTTTCATTCAAATTCAAATGACGGCCCAAAAAATAGTAGCAAAACTAAGAAATCGCTTCAACGCACTCAAAGAAAGTGAAATTTTATTTATTTTTTTTTTTTAATTTTCGTCTCTCTCCCAACCGGTAACGAAACAACAAAAGCAACAGCTGAGCTTGTGTGTGTGTGTGCGCAAATGCGCATACATATTTACATATGTGTGTAAATATGAGTGAATTTGATGTGTTATCGCTTATTTGATCAGCTGATATGAGGCATGGACTGAATACATGTTATGTGACAATGTTGTCTCAGTTAACACTTCTGTCACAAAATAAATATATAGATAAATATATTTATATATATATAGTATGTGTGTGTACCGTTATTAGCTTTGTGATTTGCAATCGCCTATCCATTTTCGTCAGCTCCATTGTTTACTTTCACTCTGTTTTGGCAATAGCACCCCAAAAAAATGAGGTGGCTTTTGGAAATTTCGTCAAAGGATTTCGCAATGTTTCACTTTGCTTTTCGATTTTGGGGACCCGGCCCCGTAACACCTTGTTTTTTCTCTCCTTTTTTTGTTTGTATTTCACGGGCTTAACAATTTATTTGGGATTTGGTTGCAGACTTCGATGCGGCTTGAGATTTGCGTTTATATAAGAGCAACGCATAGTACGCATAATAATTGTTAATATAGTATTTCGCATTTGTATTTATTTGCAAAAGTGTGTTAACGCCTTTCTGCACTGCACTCCGTTGATCTCAGCTGTCTGTCCCGTTGTTGGCTGAAACAGGCGCACATAAACCACAACAACAGTCGATCCCAAAGCTCAAAGCCGAAATTCAAAAATCACGTTTACACGCTTCGCACTCACGTTTGCAACTGCGGCGAGAGTTGCGCCACAGACTGGCAGCAAGCAGAGTCGTCAGCGCAAATGACAACGGCAACGACGACGACGGCGACGGCGTCGACAGCGCCGATTGAAGCGAGTGTTGTGACGACCCCGCTGCCACCCCGCAAAATCGGAACCCGACTCACGACAGAGCCAGAAAGACGGCCAAAGCAAGCGACGCAAGCGAAAACGCTTTTCATACCCTGTATGCAGATACTGCAAAATAGGGGTATATAAAGCAGAATATAGCCATGTCATAATACATAAGTTTACAATTCATTTGCGAATGTATATAAGGCACAATATGGTAATGTTATAATCATTTAATTTACACTTTATTTCATAATGTCCAAATTTATTTTTAATTATTTACACTGGAAAAATTTTGTTCGTCTCTATGAATAATCAATGAACATAATTGTGCATTTTCGTTTTCAAAAATGTATATTATTCATATTATTCAGTTGAAACGCACAAACTCCGTCCAATTTAAATATTTCATTAATTAATTTTATGAAATTACACTGTAGAAATTATTCTGCTGACAGTACTTTTATATCCAACAGTTTTTCAGTTTGTTTCTGCTGCCTCCATTTACATAACAGATTTATAAAGATTCGTGTGTAGACCCTGTGGTGAATATAACAAGCAAATTAAACATTCTCACCATAGTAAATCAATGATTTAATTATTTTTTATTTACTTTAATTTAATTAATCAAATTGAAAGATACTGTCGGTAATTATAGCATATTACAGGGTATACATCAGTTGGTATTTTCTTCTAAACTCAAACATTGTTACTTGTTATTTTTACGGCTCTGCCAGGTTTTGTTGTTGTTTTTTTTGCTGTTGTTTTTTTGCGATTGCAGGAAAACTTTTTCTTATTTATTATTCGAAACGTTAGCAACGGGCGGGCGCAGCAAAACAAACAACATTGAAAAACGAGCGAGCGCAGCAGCAGCAGCAGTGCAAAAAAAATAAGACAAGAACAACAACAACAACAGCAACAACAAGAAAAAGAGTCACACGAGTGCGAGAGAGCAAAGCACCAAAGACCCGAAGACGAAGATGTTGCACGAAACGAAACGAAGGCACGACTTCGCTACCGTTGTTGTTGTTTTTGTTGTTGTTGTTGTCTCTGATTGCGGCTGCTGGTGGGAAGCAGCGAAGACGATGACGCCTGTTTAGTAGGTCAGTAGTGGTGGCCTTTGTTGTTGTTTTTGTTGCTGCTGCGGCTGCTGCTGCTGCTGCGTTTCGTGTTTGAAAAAAAGTGCGTTTTTGCCAAGCATAATTTACACAGCTTGCCAGCTGTTTCCGACGCGAATCGAAAATCAAATTAATTGTGTAAATTATCTAACCCAAAATTATGGATTATGGATTAACTTAAACAGCGCTTGCCGTAACTACAAAATGCTTTTTAAGATAATTGAGTGATGTCTATGAAAATTTGTTTTGTTTTTTATGAACCCATAACAACTACACAAATACATATGCATGCATCCACATGCACAGCTCATTGACTAAATCTCTCTCTCTCCTCGCATGTCAATGACTTTCGTACAGACAACGAGAGAGAGATTAAGAGGAAGAAGAGAGCCCAATATCGCCTGCAGTTAAAGTCAAAGTTTAGCCACACAAAATGCATGTTGGAATACACACAAGACATAAATGAGTGACAGCTTCGAGATGCACTCAACGGTTGAGGGTGTCGGTATAGGTGGTGGGTGGTTGTTGGACTATTCTTCGCGTTTCTTCGTTATTTTAATTATGTGTTTCCTTTCTACATTTCTTTCGCCACTTGTCGAATTTTAGACAAATTTATAGCTCTTATTTTTGCTAATTACTCTTTTATGCAACAGAAATATACATTTGTAAAAAACTAATAAGTAGCATAAATATATAACCTAGATCAGGCGACAAAAATGATATAAGTAAAAAAAAAATTAAAAATAAAATTTCAATTATGAAAATAGGAATTATTTATAAGATTTCTGGGTGTATTTAAATGCAAAATGGTCCAACATTTGTTGCATGGATTATGTATATGTATTTAAATGTATTTAAATTTAAACTTAGCACTTAACACACGCTTGAAAATAAAAGAAAAAAATATATGTATGTACACACCTGTACAGTAAAATAAATAAAATTAAATAAATAAAATATCTAAAATATAATTTTCTTTTCTTTTTAAAAAATCATATTGAGCTGGCCAGTGAAATATGTGCGAGTTGCATAACATTAAGAAAACTTTAATTTCTCGATTGAATATATTCAATATATGTAGAGTTTTGACTCAAAGGATGATGATTTATAGTTGTCTATTAAAAAATTTATGATAGTCTATTTGAATAATAAAGGGTATCTTATTGTTGAGCTTATAATTAAATGAATGTTTAGCAAACACACTGATTTCAAATATGTATGTGTGTGTGTGTTTTGGTGTGTGAATCCACACTCCATTATATATTTGGGTTAAAGTGAAAGTGCAGAAATAATAACACACAGCTGAGCTACCTTGGAATTCTGAAGCGTACTCGAGAAGCTTGATAAATGCAATTTAATTTTTACTTGTTAGTTGCAAAAAATGGTGTTCCAATCCAGCAATCAGCTAAATTACTGTAATTATGAATTAAAAATATTTTTGAATGTAGAACACTTGAAGGCATTTGATGGCATTTGAGATTAAGGTACATTTTCTAGCGGTCTAGTTAAATTCTTACTCAAAAGAAACAATTTTCATGGTTGTTAAATTTAAATGTATAAAAATTAAAACACTTTTTTTTATTTAATTTGGGTAAGCATTTTACAAGCCTTTGTTTTTTTTTTTTAATTTACTTATGATTTTTGTGTATAGTATTTAAGCCAGTTGTGGCCAATAAATGTGATTAAAGATGAGATATGAAGTTGCACATATGATCAATTCGCATAAAACTGACCACAACTCGTTTTCCAATCGCTAAACAGGTGAAGTGGTTTTTAATGCAGCATTACAACGACAACAACAAAAGCAACAACAACGACAACATTGTCTCGACGACGCCAAAATGTCTAGAGCTAAAAGCACAGTGAAGATTCTTGCTTTGGAGCCTGAACGAGATGAAAGTGCGCGACTGGTTTATTGGATTGCTTCCCATGCAACCCATGCGACTGCAACTCAACTCAAGTTCATTAGCGTCATCGTTGTTCGGTGGACGGACAGACTGACTGACTGTCATACAGATAATATGTTATAAATTTTAGCAAGTAGACAAATAAATGTTCTACTTTCACCAGTGCAGTCGGCAAAACCAGACGCATGATTAACAACCACAAAGAGAAACTGTTCGAGCATGGAAAGTACAACTGTTTAATAATTGTATTATTAATGCAATATAAATATGACTATTTTTGATTTCTTGATTTTGACAAAGTTGAAATTCAAATTATAACCGAAATTACAACTTGAAGTGCTAACAAGTCACTGAGTGTTATGCTCGTACCAGTTAGCTTTCGGTTGTGTTGCCACACATATCGATCGATATTTTAGAAATGTATCGTTACATCGATGTAAAATTGTTCGGAAACCAACAAATCATTTTTTTTTTAATAAAAGAAAATTTGCTTGGCAACCCGAAACCCGATAACTTTTTTTTTTTAGATATTGGACGTCTGCAAAGTGGACATTTGTAGAATCAATGTAATACAATAATGAAAAATGTTGTTATGACTAATTTTGATTTTGATCAAATTCAAATTATAACCGAAAACGTATGAATGGCTAACAAATCCTAAGTGCTATGCTCGTATCAGTTAGCTTTTTGTTGTATTGCTATACATATCTATCGATAGTTTGGCTTTTTAAATGTATCGTTTTATCGATGTAAAATTGTTCGCAAGCAACAAAATCATTTTTATTATTTTTAAACTAAATGGAGTTATTTGAGCAAATGGATATGGAAAACGAACGAGTACTGAAATTGATATTCCCGAATGGCATACCGGGTTAGCACTGACAGCAATACGGAACCTTTTCAACTGTCAATAACATTGTGGTTTTTTGTTTGGTAGAAAATTTGCGTGGCAATCCGGAACTCGATAATTATTTGGCCAAATTAGGCACCTGCAAAGTGGATCAGCTGAAGAAGGAGCAAACTCGCCTGGCCGACGAGACGAAGCGCATATTAGAGCAGACCCAAGAGCTGGCCATTTCCAACTACAAGACGTTCATCACAACCGCCGAGAATTCGCGTTCGATTTTCACCGAGTTCCAGAAGGCTGAGGAGCAGGTGGACACGCTGATTGGCAAACTGCCAGCGTTCAGTGGCAAATGCGAGAAGTTTTTGCAACATTCCGCCGAGTTGAATGAACAGCGACGCCTGAACAGCACAACACTCCATAAGAATGCCCAGTTGCTAGAGATTCTGGAGCTGCCGCAGTTGATGGAGCGCTGCATACGCGAGGCACGCTACGAGGAAGCACTCGAGCTGGCCAGCTATGTGCAGCGACTGGGCCAGCATCAGGGACACCTCATACCCGTCGTGAATGTGGGTGGTAATCTTTTATTTTACTCACTCCATGCTAATTCCTCGCCCAATTACAGAGCATTGTGCGCTCCGTGGAGGCCTTGTGGCATACGATGCTTGTGCAGCTTGTGGCGCAGTTGCGCATGGATCTGCAGCTGCCCAAGTGTCTGCAGATCGTCGGCTATCTGCGTCGCATGCAGGCCTTTGGCGACAACGAGCTCAAATTGAAGTTTTTGCAGGCGCGCGACGCTTGGCTAACAACCTGCCTGGAGGGGATTCCCACAGCTGATCGTAGGCTTATACAAAGACAAAGGCATAAATATAGATATTGGTATTTATATAGTTTATCCCTTGTATAGCTCAGCAGCATCTGACCAAAACGATTGAAATAACGCGCATCAATCTGTTCAACATCATAACACAATATCGAGCCATATTTCCGGATAGCGAACAAACTGTTGGCAAATCGGGCATGTTGAAGTCGCTGCAGGGCGTCAGTTGCAATGGTGATCGCCTGTTTCAAGCCTGGCTGCATAACAAGGTAAAATGAACGCTTAATCCGAGATTATGCATTCAAATTGTATTCCTTTTGCCTTGCAGATTAATGCCTTTCTGTTAACGCTGGAGGCGGATCTGCAGCGTGGCGTGAGCTCCATTGAAACGGTGCTGGGCCAGTGCATGTACTTTGGCCTCTCTTTTAGTCGTGTCGGTGCCGATTTTCGTGCCCTGATTGCGCCCATCTTTGTGCGTGTGGTGAGCCAGAAATTCGAGACGAGCATTACCCAGGTGAATCAAAACTTTGGGCAGGAGTTGGATAAGTTTACGCTGATCAATAAGGTCAGCTTGCATTCGCGCAAACATCTCGATGCAGCAGCGATGAGCACAGATCCGGAGTCGGAATCGTATGCGCCGCCAGAAACATTGCTGGACTTTTATCCACTTGCCGTGCTCTGCAATGGCTATCTGAATGCTTTGAATGAGTTGCGTTTGTGTGCCCCGTTTGCTGTGGCCACCGATGTGACGGGCTGTCTGCAGAAGTCACTGCAGCTGGTGGCCCAAAGGGTCCTCGCCTTCTATCGCCAGGAGCAGCAGGCTTTCACTGGCAATGAACGGGAGACGTTTGTCAAATTGTGCTCTTGCCTAGCGTACGATCTTGTGCCGTATGTCCAGCGTTGCATTCACGGCATCTTTCCGCCCCAGTCGATTACCGTGCATCTGGGCATCAGTTTGCTTCAGCTGGAGCAACAGCAGCTCACCTTCTTGCAGCAGACACAGATCTTGGAGCCACTGAAGCATCTGCTGCCAACCAAAGTTCTCATTCATACGACGATGCCAGCTGTGTCCACAACAGATCCAACTAATGCGCCGATTACAGCTGAAGGTTAATCCGAATTCCAGTTGATTCTAATTTTGTTTGTTCATGATTAATTTTGTATAATACTAAAGACTTTATAGATACCCTTGCATTGATTCCTTTATATCTCTAGAGTCTTTAACTAGGTGCCAGTTGCCAAAGGGCGGCGTTTCTGATTCCATGATGCATAAATATATAATTTAAAAGTGCTGATAACCACTTTGAAGCTGGGTACAGTTTATCTTGTCGAGTATTCCCGACTAGGGCACCATCGATATTTTTTCTTTTCCAAAACTTGTTAATAACATTTCCCTTACCTTACTATATAATCTGCGAGACTTGATTGCCTGATCAGAAGAATATATTTTGGTAACCTTAAATTTTATTATATAGATTTAGTAAATGTAAAATAAATATAACTTATTAAAAAATGGCGTTAAATAATTCGCATCTGGTGTCGGAACAGCAGTTATAATTTATAATTTAAGAACCATTTTGCAGTCTGGGTTTAGTAGGGTTATATTAGGACAATTTAAACTGTTTATCACTGATGACGAGATGTATCTCGAGAAAGAAAAATCGGATTACGATGAGATATAATTTTATTTAAGGAAGGGAACTTACTCAACTAATAGCAAGAATAGCTCGAAATAAGAACAACTTTTTTACATACCAACATATGCGGACAAAACTCCCTATTTATTCATAACATTTGCTCAAAAAATTCTCAACTTTCAAAGAAATAATCGGTTGGTATTTGAGATTTATACAGAAATTTTGATAACGGCAGGATATATCCCAGTCAACAAACCATTGTTAATTCGTACTTCGATAATTTTACTACACATACAATATTATTCTTTTTGTTATATCATACTATATATATATATATACATATCATATAATATACAGTGGCTCACAGTTCAAGTCAACCAGTGTCAAAGAAAAAAAGTAATGGCCTGCCATAAGCTAATCATTCATTATTTTTCAGAAGTTCCAAGGACCGATGGTAGGTACATATATTAACCACCAAAATGAATATGTGGACTGAGGTTTCCCTACCTGGTAGGTAGGATTATGAAAATATAGCCTACTTTTATGGGCAACTTTATTTGGATCAGTCAAAAAACTTAAATAAGGATGTTAATACTTAATATTATATCCTTTAGCCTTAACAACTTCCCTTAACCTATTATTCCTGGAAGATACCAACTTCCTGATAGCTTCTGGGCTGATTCTGCTTCACTCTTCCCGCAGAGCATGTTTTAGCAGTACAAACTACAAAGTATAATTATTAATTAAGTTATTAACTGATTAAACTCAGTTTCCTTTCCTTTTTATCAGTTAAGTTGCTAAACCCAAGAGTATATATATTTTATTACCCATTGCAAAGTTAGCTGAATGTTTGTTGCAAGATCTGTAGAAATTTGTGTGTTGGTATTTTGTTCAGGATACTGCCCAGTTTACAAGCGACTAAGCATGCAATTGGGCACAAAGGCCAGCCAAAGTGAATGTTTTTTCCTCCTATTCCATAGGACCACGTGGAGAAGGTTTACGGGAGTGCAATAATATTTTTACGCCAATGCCCGAACAATCAAAAACGCGGCCCAACTTTGGTTGTGCAACCGCCAAAGCTGAAAAGTGTCGATGGTGGGAGGGGGGGGGGGGGACGGGAGTTTAGTGTGCGTAGCTAGTTGGTGCACGTCGACACATGGCAGGTTAGGATTGAGTGCGGTTTTTAGAGAACGTGGAACGCAATTTGGGTGCCTCGCTGCCTCGACCTCGATCCGGCCAACGTTTATAAGCAATTTCGCATAGGATGACTAAATTTTGAAGAGAAAAAGCCGTGAGTATTTTTCTTTGTTGTTGCGTTCTCGCCCGAATCGCGAGTGCAGTGTGCTGAAAATTGGAAAACATGGCAACTGATGAATGCAAGGACATGGACATCGCGACGCAACTGTGGATGCGTGTGTGGACGATGTGAATGCGACTGCGGCTTAGCGTTGAATGTCAGGATGACCGGGCATCGGGCCGGGCCAGCAGCCGGATGCATCGACCACGGCCTTTGTGGGTGCGGACGTTTTCTGTATTTTTAAGTCCACCACTAAATACAAACGAAAGCACTCAAGCACAAGTTGGTCACGATTGCCAGCTAACCGCTTGGGCAACGGGCAGCCGTACAGCCGGACAACTGGGCAACGTGTAACGCTAACAGACAACAGGAACACCTTTTTTTTGGGGGGGGGGGGGGGGTGGGGGGGTTTGCAGCAATAGCAAAAACAAAATGCGGCCTACTGTAGCCCAGAATAGAAGTTTGGGCATTTTGATTGCGAATCGAAATAGATTTTGCGGTATTTTGCGAAAAGCAGTGCGAAACGAGACGTGTGTGTGTGTGTGTGTGTGTGTGTGTGTGTGTGTGTGTGTGGACTCATTTGTTACTTTGACGCATTGTGTACAACATTGCGTATACGCGTTTTGTTTTCTTTTATTGATTGATTGAACTGGAAGGCATTTTACATGCTGGAAGGCTTCGTTTTTGAAAAGTATTCCTTTATTAAGCATTTACTATTGCCTCCCCTCAGTCCCTCTCCATTTTTTTTTTAAAGTCGATTTTTTGTTTTTATGATCAGTTGTTCAAATCCCATTCCGGAAACATCAGCCTTCGCATTTGATTAACTTGGGTTCTTTCTCGGCATTGGGGGCAAAACCCCTCCCTCTGCAGCCAAATGACAATGCAACTCTCGCCAAAGACGTGGCCACACGGCAGACACACGAGCCTATGCTCTCCAAACTCGCTCGTCTCGGAAATGCACACTGCACAGGTATGACAATGCAAGTTCCCGCGCTGCTTCTCCAATTTGGTGTGCAGGTCAACTAAGGTTAGATTCTGTCTTGCCAAATCTGATATGATGTCCTCGGGCATATGTGAGCTTATCGCTTTGCCCGTCTCTATTATGTCATTTATTGTTTTCTGCTTTACTGAATCAGCACTCAATTTCTCGCAGAGTTCATCTCTCTCCTTATTTAGTGCTTCCAGTTTAGCCTTGAGATCCATATTTTGCTGAGCCGCAGTTAGCCGCTTAAAGCTCTGTTCGACAGTTCCGTTTTTGTCCATTTTCTATACTGCTAAGATTCTGAAAATACCTTATTATATATTAGCTTATTTTATATTTTCTTTGAATATAAATATTTTGAAATATTTGCAAGAGACAGACTTACTTAGAGCTGTGAATGTCATGAACTGAAATATTTGCTCAGCCTTAAGTGGTAAAATAAGTTGTCATACAAAAGCCTACTATATCTTTACTCATGAGAATATTTTATTTGCAACTATTAAACAACTTCTGAAGATGTGATTGGTAAAAAGTAGGCGATATTACAATTGTTCTCCATCCGCCTGTCTGTCCGCTTATACGATAAGTCACGGACCATTGAATTTGTACACAAGTCAGTCTAAATACGTGAAATATCTTATTGTAAGAATGCTACAGTCGAGTGAGATCGCTACGATATACCCCGAACCGAGTTGTTAAAAATAGTCCAGTTTTATTGGCGAATTTCCCTTTAATATGTCTTGCACCCAAATGTGAGAAGGTCTTCAGCTGTTCACACAGACAGACGGACATAGTTATATCGACTCGGCCATTGACCCTGATCAAGAATATATGTACTTAAGGGGTCGGAGATGCTTCCTTCTGCAAATTACACACATTTGCACAAACCAATATACCCCTTTTACCCATTTCTAATGGATGCAGGGTATAATCACATAACTAGAAAGCCGAACGAAAATACATTTAATTTCGATGTGTTTTTGTCCTTGTTTACAATTTATTAAATAAATAATTTTCCATTTTCTGCGAATTCGAAATCTTCAAAAGAGGCTGTGTAACTTCAGCTCACATACTATTCAATTTGTGCATCTGAAAGAAAAGGGCGCTATGCGAACACGCCCCTTTCCACAGCCCAAATCTCCTTCGTTATAAATACATTTGATGACAGGGCTGTTTGATATTATATAGGATTAGAAATCTTTCTTTTTAAACAAAGGGCAATCGAATCGAACTACAGACGTAAAACATATTCAAATTGTGCTAGCACCAAAAGTAAAATTGAATCCGTTTAATAAATCTATAATGAAACTCCTTTTATTTGCGGATATTAGTCTTTGCGAAGTTTTACAATAATATTCAGCAATGCGACGACCTTCTTGCGTACCTCATTTAATCTGTCCATCAAGGATTTTACGGCTTGCTGGTGCCGTACCATTTTCGACTCTAACGTGGTTACATCAGTGCTTATCTTCTTAAAAAGCTCTATACAATAGAGCAAGGTTGCCTCCTCCTCCAAGGGATCATCTCGCATTTTGACCATTTTCTATAACGATATAGCTTAATTTTTATTTTTATTTTGCTTAATAAATATTTTAAAAATGTTTTAAAAACGCCTACTCTGAGCTGTAGCTGTGAACGTCACAAAAAATGGATTGAAATGATATATTTTGTTTCAGCATCTTACCAACTGAAAGTACAAATTCCAATGCCTACTAGAAACTTATTTTGAGTACTTAGTGGAGAAACATTTTGTAAATTGTGTGTGGCATAGTAATCGATTTGCCAGCCCCAAAAATGTTCTAGTATTTTATTAAGATGATAAGAGTTTTAAATTGATAAATAATATAAACTTGCGCTCATTCCCCTTGTGCGATTTGGCTGCTAATTTATCGGGATAATTGCCAAATGAGCAAATGGGCAATTTTATTGGACACACGGCTCAGCAATGATGACGCAAGGGGCGCACATTGAGCCATAGCCAACCCCTGCTGAGGGGAAATATATATATGTATCACATACATACATTTTGCTGCTATTCTTACATTTTAATTGTAATTTAGAAATTGAATTACAGATTTGCTCCCTTTTATGTTTATTTTGGTCAGTGGTGTCTTTGTGGCGTCTCAGAGATGAATTGAATTTAGTACTTAGCGCCGTTAAGTGCGGCAAGCGCTTCTGGGCTTTGAAAGGGAAAACCAACACCTTGCTTCCCTTTTCCATGCAGATCGATTTTGCAGATTCAATTTGGATACATTTACTTATACGCTACAATATGCAAAATTATTGCCACAACGCATTGAATTCAGGCAGCGATGAGAACTTATTTTCTTCTTCTTTTTTCTGTGCTGCTCAACGAGTTGGAAAATACCCAGGGAGTTGGATTTCAATAAGCGGGGAGGGGGGAAATGGGATGTGTGTTGGGGGGTGTGGGTTGTGTGTGGAACCTCGCCGTATATGTAAATTCGCATACAAATCACTTGCGTGCTCGCCAAATGCCCTTAGGGGAATCCTTTAGTTATCCTTTAGCGATTTTTCAAATAAACACGCAACAATTTTTTGTTGTTCTGTTGTGCTTTTTTTGTGTTTTGTTGCTTTGCCTGCGGCTGGAAAGTTTGACGCGCATCTTGTCAGGGAAAATAACCAAAGTATCTGATTTCCTCAAACTCGTTCACTCGCTTTTTTCCCAGCTGTCTGGGGATATTGATAAATTCTATTTTACTTTCTATATATATATATATTTTTTTTTTTGAGCTTTTGTGCCTTTGATTTGGGGTTTATTGTTGATGCCGCTGATATGTATATGCAGGGCGACAATGCCAATGCCAATGCGCGCCTCCAGGACATTCAAAGTGACATGTGCGAGCCTCGTCTGCCAGTTCTCGTTATGGCCTGGCTAATGTTGTATGCCCCAGTAACGGTCGTTCCCATGCCGCGGGCTAAATGCGCGTGACTTTGACAGAATTTGTCAAAAATGTTTGCGAGTTTTGCCTGATTAGCTTTTAGCGAGCTAACTACATAAAATGCTGACACTTTGCATCCCATTAGTTGGCCAGATCTATGTAATATATACAGTTAAATAATACATATACACAGTAAGTGTATGGTATAAATACATTTCTGACTAAATATATTTGAAAGTTCAGATTGGAATAATAAAAACATAAATAATTTATTAGTTCTTAACATTAGCTGGTTCTTAAGATCAAAAATACATCATCCATCATTCATTTGCTATAATTAAAGCTCAGAAAATTTAAATAAATATATAAATACATATAATTATAAATATTCTAGGCAGTTCAGTTTAAGGGTAAAAAATTCATAAAGTGATTCAAATAAAATGAAGGATAAACACACAACTTTTTTTTTTTTTAAATATAATTGGAGAGTAAAAATAAAACCGGAATATTTTCATGTATGGATAAGGATTCAAAACTTTTCCAGAAGCCAGCTAAATTCCTATTTAGATTATCAGAAAAAGATCTTGAAACAAGTTTATATGCATAGATTTAGATCGTTCAATTTGAACAGTTGAATCTTGAATCAATTTTGTGTCTCTTTTAAATAAATAAAATAAATAAATAATGAATTAAATAAAGTTTCGTGTTGGTTTTTTAAATTACTTGTGTTTTTTTTTTTGTGTTTTAACCATTTTGAAGCAATAATTTCAATATTAAAGCTAAATTTGTTTGCTGCATTTCAGTTGGCGACTTAATTAGCGAGTTTTCAGGTATCAGGTGTGTCCTGTGCTATGCCTTGGGCAAAATGCAGACGCAAAAGAAACTGCAATCAATATCCAAGCGCAACGTTCAGGAATGCCCGTCATTATGACAATGTCAACTGGTGCCGGGGGAAAGCGAGGGGGAATGCACCCCCTCGCTAAAAAGGGCTGCTACAAAGTTGAGGAAAATTTTGCTACCCAGTTGAATGATTCCCTTTCCTTATTTATTTTACCATTTTTTTTCGCACATCAGAGTTTTCTATTCCTGCCCCCGACATACCCTGTAACCAATACAAATGGGTGGGGGATTATAATCAAGCTGTGCATATGTATGTGATTTCGAAATCAACTTATACAGAATCGCTGAAATTTTCTGAGAAATCTATAGCTGCTTAATAACTGGAACTTGGCTGCTGGGTGTATTCGCATCGAGCATTCTTACTTATATTTTTCCCCTGTGTTATTTTTTATTTCTCAATTTTTATATTCTATATAAGTAAGTGTGTGTGTGAGTGTGTGTGTGTGCTTGCAACTGTGTGTGTATATTATATTATTGCAACGCGAACCAATAACCATCGAGCGGACAGTGTGTTTCAGCTCGCCATTGGCTTGTCCTGGACCTCATTCTGTGGCAACGGCTCAAATCCAGACTCTAAGCTCCATCTCCAGTCTCAGTTGCAGTCTCATCCTTTTTTTTTCCATTCTTCTTTTTTTCTTTTTGTTTGCTGCCACTCTGTGTGTATGGGCAGCAAGTGTGAGAATCTGTGTGTGTGTGTGTGTGTGTGTACAATAGCTGACCGTTGCTTGCTGCTCTCCTTTGCTGACCCGATTCACCTGTCCGCCATGTTATTCTGTGAATTTTATATATCCCCACTGCGAACTTCTTCTACGTCTTCTTTGTATTGTTGTTATGATAGTGAAGGTGCCAGCAAGTCGAGCCACAAACTTGGCTGTGGCCCCACCCCACTTGCCACCCGCTTGGCACCCGCTTGCCACCCAACCCTTCCGCTGAGGTCACCTGCCAGCGAAACCATTTTTTTACGATGCGCTTGGGTTTTTCTCTTTTTTTCCTATTTTTTTTTGTGTTGCTGGTCAAGCAATATAATTTATTGAAGTTCTAGCATTTTTCAAAATGAAATTTTTTTGTAACGATGATTGAACGAACTGTGTGTGTGTGTGAGTGTGAGTGTGCGGGTGTGTACGTGGGCAAGCTTGTATCTGTAGCCGTAGCTGTAGCTGTAGCTCTATCTGTATCGCATATCCTGTATCTGTTCGTGCTGGTCATTGTTACGAGTTGTGGGTTGCGCACGTTTTGGCCTGTCCATTGAACGCCATATTATTGGTCGATTGAAAAGTAAAACATTTTTTATTATTCGCACGTGTGCAGCCTCCCAGTTATACACCCACACACACACACACACACACACCCACACACCCACACACACAGCATTTTATGACTACAAAAAAATAAAAGAATACATTCGCTTGTAAGTTACATTGGCGTGGGTCGCTCTTTGGGTGGTTAAGTTGGGTCAGTTGACCCACCCAACGCTCAACCACCCAATCGCCCAACCGCCCACCTGTCGTTGTCCATAAAACTTTGGACTTAACTACCCTTAGGTGCGGTCTGCTCAGCCTTATGCTAGGTGAGCTCATGGCTTTTATGATACCCCTCACATACACACACACACACACTCGCACACACACACATTCGCACACACACACACATTTATCGAGGAGGAGCGACTCACTTTTGTGCGCTCCTTCATATTTGATAAGCAAGTTTTTCTTTCTTCCTTTTTTTCTTTTTTTTTTGCTCTGTTCTTGCTTTTACTGTTGCACGCCATCAATATCCGTTGCTGCCTTGCTCTATCTCTCTCTCTCTCTCTCTTTTTGTCTGTTTCTTCTTTCCACTCCTCTCGCTTGCACTCGCTGGCCATTCACTCTATCTCTCTCTCCTTTTCGCTCTCTTTGTCTTTGTCTGTGCCTTTTCTTTTGGTTATAAAAATATTTCATTCAATTTTTTATTTGTGCCGACGGTGCTCGTTCTCTCGCTCTCGCTCTGTTCCACATGGGGCAACGGTGGGGCGGGGGCCTTGGCTCCCTTTTAGCTGATTTTCTGTTTCGCTTGCGCTCGGTTTTTATGTCCAGCGATTTATTTGCCCAGCCAGCGGACCACCACATGGTTTCTCATTTTTTTCTCTGTATTTTTCTTCTATTTTTTTTGTCTTTTATTTTATTTTATTTTATTTTTCTCCTTTTTGCCAGCGGCCACAGGTCGGCAACATTCCCATTCCCATTCCCTTTCCCTTTCCCATCCCCAATGCGCCACATCACCGTCGTCGTCATCCGCTTTCTTCGTCGGCTTCAGCTTCATAATTTCTCGCCGTTACTCTCACTCTCTCTCCCTCTCTCAATCTGTCGCCCTCTCTCGGTTTCTCTCTGTCTCGCTGCTGCATCTCATGCTCCATCTCAAGTCTGGCCCAAGTCATGGGTTGAGTGCCATGGGTCAAGCTCGACCGAAGTTAATTTCGTTTCTTCTTCTTCTGCTTCTTCTGCTTCTCCTATTTATTTTTTTCCTTTCGCTCTTCGCCTGTTGGCCATGTATTTGTTTGCACTTTTATAACAATGTTAGCGGATTGGGTGGCGTCCAGGCTGGTACAACGACCCACAGGGTGCCCCCCTCCTCTCTGCACCACCACCACCACCATCAACCTGCACACCCGCTGTTACCATTTCTGGTGGGGCGCTGAGTTTGTGGTTGTGCTGCTAAAATATGATGTCATGCTTTTTATAGTTCTCTGCATTGCTCCTAATATGGCAAGTACGACGCGGACTCAATGTAAGTTCATCCACATGTGTGTGTGTGTATTAACTTAAACTTAATTATATGTATGTATGTATAATAGCCGGTTTACACACGCTGCCAATGCTGCCATATATTTTATTGCGTATTTAGTTTTTAGCGACCAATCTGCCAATAAGTGCTTACACACGCTGGCTGGGGTGCTTACCCCATCTGGCAACTCAAAACTGCTCTTAAATTATTTCTATTAAAAAGTCGGCAAATTACACATTATGGATAAGATATATATATATATATATATATATATATATATATATGTATATATATATATATATATATATATATATATATATATATTATAAACTATAACCAAATTTGAGGAGAACTGAGCTACCTGCACTCAACCTGTAGTCAATCTTCTTCCAGCAAACTGCTGTCTTTATTGTCAATATGAATATGTACAATAAAAATATATATATTAATTAATACATCGATTATGTATTTATGTATTATATATTATTTTATTATTTACTTTTTATGCATACAACAAAACTAACATGTTTATATCAGCTTTCATAATATTAATATTTATTTATCAAAAGAATAGTTGCAAATTGGCAAAGTCTGTTTTTCAATTGCCGTCTCTGGCTTGCAACATGATATTCAAATTTATTTGCTGCGATGTTGCCAAATATTTCTGTTTAACTGTTTACCCACGAGCACATTGGCAGGTGTTTAGATGTATTCGCCAGTGTTGTCAGCGTGTTTAAGCCAAGTTTAACTTAACAATCCATTCTTAACCATTTCTGTGTTGCATACTCTAAGGAGAATTGAGCCATGCTGTGTCGATCTTAGTACTTAACTTGATATTTGATATATTAATTAGTAAATTTACTTAATTATTTACTGTTTTGGTGACGTCTTTTTTATAATAAAAATATGCGTTTTTCGAGTTTGATCTGTAGGCAGCAAAACCATATTTTTGTTAGTTTATGAATTGGTCGAATTGAACTGCTTAAACAAGATTTCATATTGCAAATTTGAAGTGTCTCGTTCTTATAGACACTGAGAATACTGATCAAAAATATATATACCTAATAAGGTCCTACATACTTTCAACTGTTGCATACTTTGTACAGCTTCATTCTACCATTCTACCAATTTTTAATGGATACAGAATACAAAAAGAGTTTTAAAATCCCAACTCTATTCTAAGACTACAGATAAGTTCAAGAATCGATGTGAGTCTGGCCATTGCACAACAACAAAAATGAAGGAAAACAAGTCCATCTGGCAACACATAAACATTTATATCATTGCCATTAAAAATGCTATTGTTAATGTCCATGTGTGTCTGGCTCTGAGCCTGTGTCTGTAATTGGTGCTGTAGAAGCATATTTGGCAATTTTGCCCTTGGCTAGTTTTGTTCAATTTATTTGAGCCATTAAAATTGTATGATAAACCGAGACCCATTAATTGTGTTGCTTAATTTTCGTTTTAACGCATTTTATCAAACTGGGGCGGCCACAAGGAGCTTCCAAATGTGGATTACCTTGGTGCCTAGCCTTGTGTTACTTTTGTGAGGGCGCATTTCAAGTTGCCTTCGCAGCCATCCTCAGTAGTGGATGAGGTTTAGTTCCTCTAATGTGTTTTTGTTCGCAGCAAATGCGCAAAAAAATCAATAGATATGTATGAGAACTGAGAACACTGGACACTGGACAGTGGACACTGGTGACTGGGCACTGGTGACTGGTCACTGGTCACTGGTCATTGGTGACTGGTCACTGGCCAGGGAGGCGCTACAATACATTGCCCATTATTTGTTGCTATAATTGCGATGGTCAACTTAACGAGGGTCATTCAATATGTAACAGTTGTTCCAAATTAGCTTAATATAACCGAAGATATCGATTTGTTTTTAAGTGACTCGCATGTCAAAATTCGAATTTCTTTTATTTTGTTTTGAGTTAACTCTTACTATTTTTATTTTATTTAGCATTAATGTAGAATTTGGATTTGAATTGCATTAAAATCTGAAATTTAATGAAATGAATATTTTATTTATGAACTACTTTCTCCGAGTCTTACTTAGTTAGGTCAACTTACCGAATGTCAATGTTCTAGATTCATATAATATTATCGAGGAAATTAATTAATTAATTAAGCAATTTATTTGTCATATCTTATATTTAAAAATTTAAATATTTAAATTATGCATTCATACCGAAATTTGTTTACAAATTATTGAAGAAATTTTTAAACGTAATTGTTTAAATACTTTTTTGGCTGAGACTTGAATGAAGAATTGCAAAAAAAAGTTTTCATTTCCCCTCGCAAATAAAGAAAGTTCATTTGAAAATTATAAATAAATAAAATTATTTTTTGGGTTGGTTGATTAAAAATAATTATTATTATTTTTTGAAAATTTAGTTTTTGAACTTCGATCTATAAAATACAAATTATATTTGGTTCTTTAAAAGTGTGTTTAATTTGGTTTAGATAAGTTTCAATATTAGACTGATCAAAAAAGCGTATTTCAATCTACTTATACTCCAGAAGAGGGTATTATAGACTGTCTTGTATGAGATACGTCTCAGAGCCCATCAAGTATAAATATATACATTCTTGTTCAGCATCACTGGCCGATTCGATATGGCCTTGTCTGTCTGATGCTATGAGAATTATTCGCTTACTTCGAAAGCTTGGAATAGCTTCATCTTCATCTGCTTGCTGTTGAAGTCAGCCGGATCTGATAACTATATTCTATAGCTGTCATGGGAAAAAAGAGTTGGCGCAATTTAACTGCGTGTTTAATGATCGACGTGTCCAAGACAGTTAATCTTTTGCGTTAAATATTGTGTCAACCCTCGCTTTTAATAAGGTATAAGGCGAAATGAGCTCAGCTATCTAACATAAATTTAATTTCATAAAGGATACTTTTCTGGCCATTATGTATTAATACACACACAAACGCATGCAGATATAATGTGGCATTTGACCATTGATGGGTGGGAAATAACGCCCCAGCACACACACACACATAACTACACATACATGTACATAGACAGAAAGAGCAGTTAGTCGATGTATGTATTCCTTTAGGGCGCTCATATCTTAACATCCTGCATTCATATCAGTATATATACATACATATATCGTAGTGGAAAAAATAACAAAAACATGTGTGTGGGTGCGTGTGAGTGTGTGTGTGTGCACGTGCGCTTAGTGTTATATGTGGATGTGGGTTTTGGGTTTTGGATATCAAAGTTGGCTGTTTGGTTGGGGAGCATGAGTATGTATGATTTTTATTGTTATTGTTTTGTCCCTTTTATATATAGATTTATATATGTAGACACATACGAAAATTGGTAGAAAGATTGAAGAAAAAATGAAACAATAATAAAAGGACGAACGCGATAGACAGACAGACGGACAGTCGGACAGATAGACAGAACGCAGTTGGAGTTGAAATCGTTTCTCAAATGAGCTCTTCATGCTGCCACCCACACTCAAATATATGTGTGTGTGTGTGCACAAATATACGGTTATAATTGGGTGGCATTGACGTGGCAAGGGTGCTGTTAGGGGTGGCACTCGACGTGCTGCGCCACGGCGTCGAATTTCACCCCCAAAGCGCATTGCATTTATCATTGCCTTCTTTTGTTGATTTAAGCGCCCCCATATCTAAGTTGTGTGTGTTGTGTGTGTGTGTTGTGTGTATTTTTAAGGGCTGCTCTCGTTTCTGACTATGTTTTCCCACACCCTCAGTGCCCCCTTGGCCAGGCTGCCACAACCGCTTGCGTTTCCTTTATGTATGCGGTTGTAATTTGAAGCCAGCAACAACAACAACCACGACAAGCAAAAAGTTTGTTTTGCTGTTTGTATATAGAACTTTATGGATTATGATATACATAACTTTATGTAATAAGCGACCACCACAATTTCCGTTTGATATTCTGTGTGGTAGGCGTTGTTGCAGCTCTGGCATTGGTTGGTTGGCAGCCACAGCCCCCGACTCCATGCCACTTCATAATTTTTGTGGTTACTTTCATAACTGGCATTGCATAAAAAAGATGTCGATTAAAAATGGCGCACTTCACTGCGTATGCGCAATATTTGCTTGCAGATGGGCAAATCACATTTGTTTATTATTAATAATCACTAATCAAATTCAACGAATAAGATAAAAACAACTAACAAAAAACTAACATTAATTAATAATTTTTTCCATTAGTTGTGTGGCAGAAGAATTTGCATTCCTTTTTCCACGCTCACATTGCAAATGTTTGCGGGGGCAGGCAAAGTGTTGCTTCTACTCAACAGTGATTGTGGCGCCTCCAGCACATATCTGAAGTGAGAAACACCCACTGGCTGAGGTGAAAATGGAAAACGCGACGAAATAAACGTAAAAGTAAGTGAAAAAAGAGAAATTAAAATTAATTTTCTTCTTTTCATTTGCAACGTTCTCTCTATTCAGCGCTTTGTGTGTGTGTGTATTTGTGTGTGTATATATAATTCTTTTCTTTTTTTGTTATTATTGCTGTATGTGGCTATTAGGGGTTTTCTTCTCTTCCCCACACAACTTGTCTTGTTTTCTGCTTTTCCTTTTGCGTTGCACTTTTCTCATTTTTCACATTTTCCATGAATCTTGAGATTGAGCACACTACGGCCGCCATTTTTTATTTTTCCACCTTCAGGACGTCCTGGACGTTCAGTCCTTCTGCCTTGCCCAACTAATACTCTTAACCACGAAGAAGCGCATTTTTTCACAGTCCAAATTTTGCCTTTGTCAGTCATACACATGGCAAAAGTGGACAACGGACTCAGCCAAACCTGGAAGAGGATTGGCTTTGCGGATTATTCAAATTAGATTAATTTGTTGGTTATACCTTATGAGTTTATTTATTTTTGAAACGGAAGAAGTATGTGCTTAAAAATGCTATATTCATTCAGGAATGTGCCACTTGCTCAATAATTGAAACATATTCTCTCTTTCTGTTTTTAGACTCTATTTTAAATAATAATCGAACAAAATCGAACAACTACATCTTATAGGGGTTTTGTAAGTCCACTCCGACCAAGAATGAGCAATTATTTTGGGTACGCCGAAGATTGAAGAAGAAGAATACATCGAGCTTTGATTTTGTTTGTTTTTTTTGGCAAATTATATTAAAATAATTTACTAGTCGATTGAGCAAATCTATAAAAACTCTGAAGAATTGTACAATGTAGAACAAACTGCAAGAATATATTATTGATTCTTGACTTAAGGTTGCTAATTTTTTTCTGTTAAGTATATTGGCTTAAGTGGCTGTAACCCAGAGTTCAAACTCAAACTTATAGCAAATGAATAAAGCCCAGCCTGTATTCGAACCAACAAATTTTGTTTCAATTGTGTTTGGGGATTTGAATCTAGCACTCTTCTTGCCAGAGTAACACCAAAGCCTGTAGAGATACCTATAAATAAGTACACATTAGAACATTTTCAATAGACATATACGGCAACAGTTTAGGTACAGCCTACCAACTGTGGTTTTGTGCTGTCGTGTTTGTTGGGAGTCCGTTGGAAGGCATGGGCAAGTCAGTCAACATTTACCCTTAGCAACTTGGCGACATCATCTTCATTAACGGCATTTTGCGGCGCAAAAGTTTGCTTCGTGTCGCATCTTCATTTGTTTGACTGTCAGGCTGAAACAACTCCGTCGTCTCAGTCATTAATCCGACCCATTCCCAGAAATTTTGAAACTGGCAACTTTCCTTTGTACATACATATATATAAGTGGTATGGAATTATGTGCGCAATGCTAAAATTTTAATTTCAGATTTGAATCGAGCAGCATTTTGCTCATTTCATTTCCAGGCAGACAGCATTTTCTTAATTTACCGCCACTTTTTCCATTTACCTAAGCGTGTCTCATTCGGAAACCGCTTGCGTGCGCTTCGTCGCCATTTGACGCCTACCACTTGAACCCCTTTTTAGATTGATAAACCCAAGGCCCAACAACCAAGGGCGGTAGGGTTTCCATACAACGCTTGGCGACAACCTTATCGCGTCTTAGACATCTACGGCAAAGGCAGGAGGCTATTTTTTCTTTCCTGTTTGGGCAAATGCCAAAATTACATCAAAAAGAGATGAAGGAATGCGATGGAGACAAGGACAAGTCAGGCAGTCAGTCTAAAATGAAGGAGTGAAGAAGCCAAGCCAACAGTTGAGATGGATGAGCAACATGGCCAAGTGGATGTGGGGGGCAAATTGAAATGGAGGAAATGCCAGCGCGTCTACCCTCTACGACCTGGGTGCATAAATGTCTAGATTCCAGTTTAATTGCCGGCACATCTTGGATTTTGTTAGACGGGGATCTTGGGTAGCAACTCAACTCAAGCGCTTGCTATCTTCATAATGACTTTGAAGTGTTAAACAATTTTCGAAAATTATCTGTAAGATGAAATTAAAATTTTACTTGCCATTTTCAGTTGAGAAAGGGTTTGGCATAATCTATAATTAAATTTAAATAATATTGCAGAGCGAGAGGCGGTCCAGAAGAGGCCCCTCTTTGGATTGTCAACAAGCGAAAAGCTTTCAATAAATAAGTCAACCTAAGTAGAAAGTGAAAAACAAACACGACTTTACTCAGGGCTGCCCTCAGCATAAAGTATGAAAAGGCAATTTGTGCCAAGCAAAAAACTTTTTCAATGTCCAAGCAAAATCAATTTAATTTTTACTCATGTTCATGGCGAACTCGAGCACATTAGCCCCTTCAGTTTGCTGCTGCTTCCGGCGCATGCTGCAAAATTTCACTTAAGTCACTTTGAACTTTTGCAAAAGATGCGAGAGAAGTTCGCCTCGGAGTTATTGGCTAGTATCTGGCCTTGTGGGCTGCCCCATCTTGTTCTCCTGGGAGTGACCATTAGAAAGGCTGTGTTTACATTTTGCCACAACTGTGTGTGATGTGGCAGCAACGACAGAACGACTTGAAGTAGAAACCCAACCTGCTGTTTAGCTTGGGCTTGCTTGAGTGCTTAAATACCTCTTTGTCGTGGGCATAGTTTTCAAATTGCGGTGCTCAAAATTAGTTGTCTGTCCTTAAGCTGCACACCGACTCATGATGTTTAATTATGGGTTCAAATAAATTGCAGATGGTTTGTCCATTTTTCAGCTCAACTCGCATATAATTTACGTTTGTCAATTTGCAACGGCAATTCAGCTGTTCTACGCATAAATATAAAACACAACCAAGCTGCGATACACAGCAAAAAAAAAAGATACATATATATTAAAAAATGACAGAATTACTCAACTGTTTCCTAAACTCTGTAAAAGTATTTATTCAGGTATTTGGTTCTTACGACAGATTTTCTATTTCTATATTCTTGTCTTAGAAGGAAGCAAAATAGATCTAACTAGGTTGTAGTGATTGAAGCAATCTAATAATAAATAAATAAACTAAACCCAAATCGGTTTGTCTTAAGTCAAAAAAAAACTGAACAAAATTTAAACAGCCAAAAAAAAAAAAAATGGAAAACAAGCGCAAAACAATTTCACCACTGATTTTTCGAAATTGGATCTAGAACGCATAATTTATTCTGAAAATTGAAAATCTTAAGAATGACTTGGTCGAAATTTAATTTAAGAAACTTCATTTATCTAAGTCAAAATTTTTGTTCTGTGTACTTTTACTGAATGGCATTTTGAGGGAAATTGAAAATGCCGAACAATGCAATTGGTTTGTGCCTGTGGGGCAACTGGTGGACACTTACACATACATGACATGTCAATAACCATGACTTCACCATTGGACCATTGGACCATTGGAGCATTGCTCATATCTGACCATATGCACTATTCCGGACTCTTGTCAGTTTCTTCTTTCTGGCTGGTTGTTTGTTTGTGTTGGGGCCTTGTCAGCTGCCAGTTCTGAGCCAAGTTTTCCCCTTTTGCAGGTATATCGACAGCATTGTGTGTGTGTGTGCGTGTGTGCGTGTTTGTGTGTATAATCTTTTTCTTTTAGTTCAGCCAGTGCTGAACAAAGAGAAATATTTATGCGTTGACCAGTTCCATCTAGACAGACGCCTGCAGGCTGCTGCTTGAAAGCCAAAAATTCCAAATTCAAATCCAATTTGAAATCAAAGCCAGCCACCACTTTATGATGAAAAATGTCCAAGATTCCAGGTCCAGTCAGTGAGTGTCCAATTGGCATTGCTGGAGTGCCCATGAGTGTCCACATGTGTGTTTGTGTTTGTGTGTGTCTGTGTGTGTGTGCAGACACATGTTGACCTTTTTGGACCAGAACGAGACAGGTCGACTTGAGTTCTGCATTAATATTTAATAATACGAATTGTTGATTGAAGCATTTAGAATTTTCTATAGCTAACAGCAAACAACAACAACAATTTGTTCACTTTACTTTACCATTTGCTCATGTCTCATATACCATTCACAATACACGGGTTGCTTCATGTCCCAATTCACCATTTAGATGGAGCTTTGATTTTATTTGTTGTTTTTGGCAAATATATTGGAAATAATTTAGTAGTCGATTGCTCTGAGCAGATCTATAAAAACTCTCAACAATTGTACAATATATTTAACAGAGTAAAAATAGCACCCCGAAGTCAAGAATATATTATTGATTCTCGACATAAGGTTGTTATCTTTTCTCTGTTCAAAATATTGGCTTAACTCCTGATTATTTTCTTGGTTTAAATCCGCTCGTTTTGGAACCAACAACACTTAAAGAAGATTTGGATTGGAGCTTAAAATTCTTAACATAACATTTTCGAGAAATAAATCAATCTTCAGTAGATATTGGTTGTCTTGTTTTCGGAAAACTATCAACAATCCTGTTGTTACTGTCCGATTTTCTCAGACCCATTTAAACTGTTCTTAACGTGCCAATTTATTTTGAGCGCTTGTCCAATTAACATCGACCTACGAATTGAATGAAAACCGATAGACGATTCGGTTGCTGCATTTATAGTGCTTTTCCATGCAAATGATTCACCTGAAATATGGTCATGTAATTATTGGCGACTAATTCAAATAGACGGGCCCCAGACCACAAATTCGAATTAGGTGCACGGGCAGCATCAGCTCTCCAAATGCGGAACAAAAGAGCACAAATGTTACTTCATGTTTATGGAAATGGCGAAATAGGGAACGAGATTGGCAAGTGCACCAATTAGTGGCAGTTTGTTTTGGGCTTTGCTGCACGTTTTACATCAACAACAATGAACAGGAGCAGAAACAACACAATAACTGCAAAACCCAGATATAGGAACAAAAATTAATTTGAAGTTTAAAGAGTGGATACAGCAAATTCAACTTAATTAGCATTCGGGTTAAAGAACTCCAAATATATATATAAAATAAATCACTTGCGAAATATATTAAAATATTTTTACATCCTCCTAATTTAGTTTTGTATTAATTCAAGCCTGCTCCGAAAAGTATGCTATACTTTTTATTAATGGAAATATTATTTCAATTCGTTAAATTTAGTTAATAAATTATGATTGTAACAAATGAATATAGTAAATAAAAAATATAATAAATACTGTTGCTTAAATATTGGTTTTTATCCAATTTGATTGCGTATGCGTCGTGAAGGCTGATTAATTAATATTGTCATTGGCATTTTTGTGATTGAACGAACGTCGATTATATAGATTTTCATTAGACAGGCAAGAATAAGAGACCATGGGATGCTGCCATAATTGGCGCTACGTGCGCTCCCAAGGACAGGCAGACAGAGATAGAGAGAGAGAGAGAGTGAGAGCTTGTGGCCAGGACCCGAAACAGGCGACGTGCGTTATTTTTTCATTTGTTAACTTCCGGCCTTCTCCTGGGCATTTAATTCCAGGACCCAGGCGTTGCCTGACGTTATTTTAATAACGTGCATGCTGCGCATTTAGGATAACATCTGAATTTATGTAACGGCGCACAAGCAAAGATGGCAGGCACGTTGCAAAACGGGACGAGGATGAGAATGTGGACGAGGATGAGGACGAAGACGAGAAAGAACAGATGAAGACAGGCAGTAGCAGGAGCACACACAGAGAGGCTACGATGTCGATGTCCTGGGGTTGCTGACAGGCCAGGCTCGTACCGCCCCAGGCCGCTCAGCTGCCGCGTACCCCAAACACTAAGATTCAAATGAAAACTGATGCGGATTAGTATTTAAAATAATGTCCTGCAGGGATATAATTTTTTCCTGGAGAACATTTCTGTCGCAGTCACTTGGCTTTATTTTGTTTCTTTTTTTTTTTTCTTCTCACTTTATTTATTTATTTTGCATTTTTTCATTGTCGCGTTGTTTTAATTCCTACGCTCTTTTGGGGAATGCTTCATAAAATTTATATTTGCAGATACGCGCTGTTGTTAGCAAAAGGACTGGACATTTTTATTACGAGACAATTTACATATTTTTCTTGTAAAAATTCCAGGCCAAGGCGTCGAAGTGTCATATGAATGTGTTTTTTTTTGTGTTTGGTTCCCCCATTTTCTTGTTTCTAAATTAATGTTAATTTTCATTATATTAACATTGTCTCAATCACCACCCAACGCAGCTCATTTGAATTCCAGTTTGTGTTTTTTCTATTGTTTTTTTCTTCTTTTTTTTTGCTTGTCGAATGTCAATAAAGATGGCTGAAAATGCTTGCAATAGAAGAGCAAAATTTAAATTAATTCACTGCCAATCGGAAAATAATAAAAATAGAAACATGTCGTCCACGTACCAACTTGCCACCTGCGTTGAAAAGAGGGACCTATGTCCTCATTATGTATTCCTTAAGCAAATGCCATTAATTATTATTATGTCCTTTTGATGGGTGATTGGAATGCTTCCTGCTGTTTGCACAGCGTTCAAGTATACAAACTTTTCTATTAATACAATTTGCATGGGGCCAGTTAAATTCATTGACTTTCGTATTGGACATATATACATACATATATAAGTAAGTTAGAATGCTCTACGAGGAGATACCCTGAGGCCAGCTGTTAAATATTTAGTAGATTATCAGCAGATAGTAGTCTGTTCAATGTGAAATATGTTTTGATTGAACAAATCTGTGCTTCTTATTCGATCTTAATTAAATTTACAGTTAATCAATAATATGTCAAGGTATATTAAATATATTTATAACTGTGTTTTTTATTGACTTTTTATATTTTGTTGCAGGCCTCTTGTAATGTAGGTAACAGACCACAAGTGATTTAGTACTCAGACTGTAACATAACATCTGTAATCTAAAATGCAACTATGTGCTTATCGATCGTCATCGATATCAATTGTGTGATTACCAACTTGAAGAAGAAGAAGAGTTAACCGTTGTGAATATAAAATATGAGCAGGAGTGTTTTAAAGAGAAAGATAATTTTGTTTTGTCTGCCACAATTTTATAAGGTGTGACAAACTTCCCTCCTACTTTCTTCTTCACACGTTTAGAAAAGAGTTTAGAAATATAACTTCAAAAATATCTAGAATATATTTATATACATATATATGCTGAACACACGCTGTATGAAATTGACTGCAGCTGAAGGCTGACAAATTTATTTTGTGCATAACTTTCAAATACCAAATTAAAATCCTTCAACAAAAGTTATTACATTTAATTTAAAACTCATTGCACAATTTAGGCACATCATAATTAATCCCTATCCGCTTCAATTGCTCCATTTTGTGGGTAGGTGTGGGTGTGTGTATGTGTGAGTGTGTGTGTGTGTGTGTGTGTGTTTGCTGGGTATGTGCTGTCTGCCATTGTCATATAAATTCCATAATACGACGTAATTAAATTTGCCTCAAACTAACGTCATGCGACGTAAACGTAACGACGTAAAGCTCTCCATAATTGAGCCACGCATATGAGCAAATGAGCGAGAGAGAGAGAGAGAGAGAGAGGGGGAGCTTTTTGGGGCTTTCATGTCGTATTCCACTATGTTTAGAATGCTATATTAAGTCATAAACCAAGAGCGCAATTAAGCCGGATACGTTCCATATGCATATGTATGAAATAACTGGCAGTATACTTGCCTTAGACAGCCGGACGTAACAAATGTAATTTATCGCAGACTTTTTAAGGGTTATTAAAATTTTATTGGTTATACTTTGTTGCCCCTCACGTCAGAGGTGGACTTCAAGTTTGGGTTTGGGGTTACCTTTTTTTTGTGTACATACCCCCATGTCGAGAGATTGACCAGAGCTCGTTGAGACAGATCTCATTACAAAATGTTACGGGCAATGGAGGCTGTCAGTTACACATGAAAATTGCACAACTTTTTTCTTATTACTGTAAATTTACAGCAGAATTCTTTGGACAATACTAAGCCTTGCTATTGCTGCTGCCTTGTTCGGTTTATTTTCTTTTTTCTTTCTTTTTTTTTTTGCATTGGTCTTTTCATTTTAATTTTGTGCTTCGCTTTCCTCATTTTCCTTATTCTAATTAAATTTTTTGGGCGTGAAAGGCCGCTTAAACGCAGACGACTTGGCGACTTGGAGGGTTTCTTTTTTTTGGTTTGCCAGCGGAAAACAAGGCAAATTTATTCTTTTGTAAAAACAAGAAAAATTACGCAAAATAAATAAATTTACATAAGCTCTGTGAAAAAAAGCTACATAACAATAAATAAAATTGCATTTTCATTTTCAGCTTCTTTTTTGGGTTTACCTTGTAAACATTTCGGTTTGCTTCTGCCCTTTTGCACACAAATAAAAAAGAAAAGATATATATATATATATATAGCGAACAGAAGGCTTAAAAATAAGATCGTTTGGTATTTGTTTGCTATTTGAAAGTAATTACAAAAAGTAAGCCCCTCGGCCGAAAAAATATGCACATTTTTGTATACTTAGCTAAGCCTGTGGAGTTAGGTATTTAAGTATGTTGTCAGTCATGGGCATTTCGACAATTAATTAGGAATGTAATCAACTCTATATTTGACAAAAATAATCGGTTAAGAAATGGTAAGGAGCTAGATCATAGGACTAAGAGTATACTTGAAATTAACAAGTGCATTTTAAGTAAGTTTTGCATACTTCATTTACATATGATAACGGACTAGTCCGAAGGATTATAACCTACTAAAGGTATACTATAGTTTGACGATTGAGTCTAATTTCTGGTACTGGTAATACTAGTAAGTTTTGCATAGTTAATTTAGCTCTTATGGTACATTCGTCGTGGTTATATAATTAGCTTTTGCTTAGGGCTTTGGCAATTTAATTACTTACTCCGCTTTATTGAGTTGGTCAAATTCATTGTACATGCTGCACTTGTGCTCACAGCTAATGGCCGAGAGATAGAACTGGCCGGGGCACATTTCTAGCAAATTCTGCAATAAATGACATAATGAAGGAATTAATGAGCAGACGAACAGACGAGCCGACAGCTGAGTGGGCAGCTGGCAAAACTTATGCAAATGCAAATGAAAATTAATTTAATCCGTAGTTCGACTAAATTTTCCATTTTAATTTAATTACATGGACGCTGCCTACGTGAGCGACAGCTAAAAAATAACAAAAAACAAAAAAAAAAGACGGACACTTCCGAGTGACCATTTTTTTCTTTTGCTCCTGTGTGTTTTTTTTTTTTGGTTATTTTTTGCTCCTCTTTTTGGTTGGGGGCCTTGGCATTGTTGTGTCACCAGCGGCACTTACTGCGTGATACTCTTTAAGAGCATTTTAAGCCAGCTTGGCAATTATTTTTAGCCGCATTGGTAATTTCCCTTACAAATTATGAAGGTTCTCTGTGGTTTCTTCTTATTGCTCTGAGGTCTTCTAATAATGGGTCACATTTCGGCAAATGGCTCGGAGGTGGTAATTAGTTTAAACAGCTTAGAGCTCCCAGTGTTTTAGTCCTCTATAACTGTCCTTTATGAAATTAAAATGCAATTTTCATTAAACAGGGGATTTACATTCCTTTTTTTTGTTATTTTTTTGCCTGCTGTGCCATTCATTTCGCTGCCTTATTTAATTATACATCGTGTGCCTACAAAAGTACAAAAAAATCAGACTCAAGACTAAGTCAAAACAGCAAATTAATTAGCAAAAAGCAATTATTTGCCCTGCGCTTTGTCTCAGCACTGGATTCACTTCAATTGAATGACCAGCCAATGGAAATTTACGTTTCTAATGAAACACACCAATTTATTGCCCATCTTCAGGTTAATGCAATTTGAGGATTAACTTTATGTACACTCGACTTCCCAAAAGAGAAAACTTACATAACCTCGGGTAGGTCTATCCACAAAATTCAAGCTGAAAAGCTTTTCAAAAAATGATCTAACAATTACAACAATCTTAATTTATTCCATTAACCAATAACATATCAATTTTTTTGTAGTTTCTTCTTTTCCTTTTGATTTATGATATATTTAATCAATGTCGAGCGAGCAAATTTTAAGACATTTTTTATATAAATTTTCTCTAAAAACTTTCTAGTCTAGCGAATCAAATTTTAGGGTGAGTTTTGGGAATTCAGTGCGTTTTGTTCAGAGTGTGAGCTGTACCCACATTTATGCCAATAAATCTATATATATATATATATATATAGTATACAGATAAAGGTACACATATGAGTTTTTATAGCTGGCCGTGGAACTGTTAAATGCTCGATAACTTTGTCCATTTGAACAACCCTTTGCTGCCTGCTTTCTACAAGCAGGAAATTTGCTCGTGCATTTTTGCCCATCTCAAGGAGGTTGGGCAGCGGGGCTGGGTGGGAATTGATGGTCCCACCAATTGCAAAGTGGTAGCGACACAACATTATATAAGAAAAATGCTAAATAAGCGCTTAATGCATAATCTGTTCGAGGCATTACACATAAAATGTGGGGAGGTTTGGGTCACATTTGTCGCCGGGCTACCCATCCTGGCTGCAGCCCCAGCGGACAAACGGAGAATGGACAACGAGCGACGAGCAATGGATACAGGATAAGGGGACAAGGGGACAGCGGACAATGGACAGCGGACAATGGACAACGGCCGGCGGGCAGATATGGACATAATGTATGACTGCCATTTTATATGCTCCTTTGAAAAATGTGCTGACACTTCGAGGCCGGAGCAGAGGCATGGAGCAGCGGGTGGGGCAGGCGCCGGTGCAGAATGATGGCGTTCGTGCGAAAGGGTTGACCCCAAACGCAATTGACCACGTGTTCTCTACCATTTTTTTGTTTTTGTTTTGGGGTGGTCAGCGTGCTCTGAGTGAGTGTGTGTGTGTGTGTTACGTTGAAATCCTTTTATCATTTAAA
The DNA here is from genome assembly GCA_035043295.1 of Drosophila sordidapex. NCBI lineage: Eukaryota > Metazoa > Arthropoda > Insecta > Diptera > Drosophilidae > Drosophila > Drosophila sordidapex. The sequence continues at coordinate 774,841 of JAWNNA010001201.1, read as the reverse complement.
TGGCATATGGCAAAAGGCAGGTTTTATTTTTATAACCCACCCAACCACCTCCTGCCCACCGTCTGACGAGCGAATAACGAAGACGCCACACAAGTTGCGGCAGATCCACGAACTCAACGAACAACATATTGCATGAAATTTGTAAATGTCAATTGTCAAGCGGTTTTTGTAGCTGTTTCCTGCCCAGTTTCCCCCGTCGGCCCATTTCACTTTATTTATTAATTTGCCTAGCATTGTTTCTAGCAAATCCTGCACGCCTGCACTCCGATATTCCTGTCTTCCCGTCTTCCCGTCGTCCTGTTCCTGTTTGGCGAGAACGCATTGTCATGTTCAACTCGACCGTACTCGTAATCCACTATAACCGAATCAAGTCTACTCATTGCCCCAAACTAAGTCCTGGTCAGTGAATTTTGCGTTTATCAACACGACAGAAATACAATTTGCCGCACAGCAGGTGGTAAACGGACAGGGGGGCGCTGCAGCGGAACTGAATTAACAAAAAAGGACAGGGGTGGAGGCGGGCAGAGTCAGGCAGAGGCTGGGGTTAGGGTGCTGGTCACAGTGACATGTCGTAATTTTTTGGCCTCACATTGATTGGCGGCCATTAAAAAATTTTTGTAAAGTGCCCCGCCGGCCATGTGATTGATGATCCGAACGTGATCCGATTGCCATATTTGAGCAAAGTTCCATGCGGCCGGCAAAAGAGATTAAAGGCTTACACATGAATTCAAATTTATTTATTGGAGTTGAAGTTACCTAAGAATAGCAGAATAATATGCTTCATAAATAGAGGTGATCAATAAGGAAAAATATATTTTGTCATATTTGAATTATTTATGAGACCAGCAAAAAAGATCAAAGGTCTCCACATAAATGCAATTATTTTCTAATTTAAATCAATAATTTTAATATTTAATTATTTTGAATTAGTTTAATATTTTAAATATTAAATTTTATTCTAAAATGATAAAAAATTAAAATATGTTTTTACTGATATTTATTCACGTTTTTCTTACCCTGTCTGATATGTATAATCAGTTTCATAAAAGTTAAATACATTATGCTAATAATATATATAATATAATATTAAAAAATAATTTTAATTTCTAAAGTTTTCCTATTCTATACTTAACATTAGATATGTTACATTGTAAAGAAACTGTAATTATTTAATTCGAATTCGCTCAGGGTTTCTGCACTTCCTTTATATAGCTAGTTATCAGATCGTAGATGCAGACGCCATCAATCAAAGAGTTCAATTATAGTTCGTTATCAGACATTCTTAAAGTCATAAATAAAAAAAAGATATACTTTACATAGATCACATTTAGTTAACCAAACAGACCATAAACTCAACAAATTTGTCAATTGTTTGCGGCATATTGCAACCCTTCAACCGATTCGCAAAGCTAAAACAACGGAGTAGGTTGCAGTCTGGCTTAATCGACTGCGGCATACCCTGTTACCAGTATTATTCCAACTGATCACAACTGGTAAAGAACCTCAAAATTGGTAACTCAAGTAAAATTAAAAGAAATATTCGTACCAATCGTAGGAGTAGGTTCTTCAAATAAATGCCTTCCATTCTATGTAAATCTAGTTCCAAAATTAAGATTTTTGTGGACGGAGTAGGCGTGGCCAAGAAATTTTATTTTCCAATCTGAGAAAAAGGTTTCTAATAATCCACCTTCCAAAGTTTCTTAAGTCCTGCTCTAAAACTGCGGGCATTGCCGTTGCCTACCCTTGAATCCCATTGCAAACAAGATATTTGCCAAATTAGGCGAAAACAGTCCTTTTACGACTGTATTTGACTTTTATCGATCGGCGATTATCGATTATATCGATTTTCTTGCCAATTGAAGGAAACATCCAAATTTCAACAGACGAGTATATCTAAAGCAATATACTTTTATACCTTCATTAACAGAGTACAAAAAAGTCCAACCAGCAAAAATAGGACAGATGCGTCAATGGACGCCCATGCACCTTGCCATGCCCAAAACGCCATGACTGTTGATGTGGACATGGGCAATATTTTCGGAACTCAAGTCAATCTCGGAATCCAGCTATATCGCATTAATTATTTTGAAATATGTTTTTTTGATGGATCCAGTTCGTGTTTCAATTTTATATAAAAATTTTCATTCTTCCATAATTTCTGTAGAGGATATAAATCATCTTAAGTATAAAGTCATACCTCAAAGGCTCGGGGAATGGGGTGGTATCAAAAACTGATCTTGTTATGTTTATGCAATGATTATAATATTTTTGTGCCCCTCTTGTAACCTACATTTATAGACACAAATTTTGTAATAGTTTCGAACAAAATATTCTCAAAACTAAAGATGTAGCAGGCTTCGAAGTTTTTCGTAGTTACTTTGCTTAACAGTTTGCAAATGCTGACAACGAAATTCATTTCAATATATATTTCACTGAGTGAGGTACGCTTTTTGTAAATATTTGTATAATTCACTTATATTAATATATTCGTATGAATTGAAAGTTCCCATTGTAGTTGAAAATGAGCATAAGGGAAGGTCGAGTTGTCAAACAGTCTCCAAAGAGACTGACTCTGGCTGAGAGAAGCTTATCCTTGCTTAATATGGAGGCAGCCGGGAATTTAATCTTGAAAGTTGAAGAGCAGGAGAAAATCTTAAGAATCTTGACGGACAAATTGGTTGAGGAACGCAAGAAGAATGTGGACTTAAATGTAATTATTGACAATCTTCGCAAAGACCAAGATCAGCAAACAACCTTTGAGTGCTTTGTGTGTTTGTACAAAACGAACCGCATTGAGGATAACTCCGTCGTCACTATGCAGTGTGGCCACAAATTCCGCATTAAAAAATAAGTTTTCATTATATATATATGTCTTTATAGATTTATTAAACGGATTCAATTTTCTTTTTTCAATATGTTTTATATTTTTTGAATATAATAAGACATCTGTGGTTCGATTCGGTTGCCATTTCTTTAAAAAGAAAGATTTTGAATACATACTATATAATATTAAAAAGGCCTATCATCAGATGCATTAATAACGACACTCCCAATATTCAGATTGTGTTTACCAACATAAGAAAAAATAAATATAGAACACATTGAATGCCATCAATTTTGTTTGTAAGTTTCAAAAAACGAAACCTTTTCGAAAACTCGCACATCCTTTATATTTTATTGTGTTCCATCCGATATGCCTGTTTGGCAATCGCACAAAAAAAAAATGGCTATGAATCGCATTGCAAATAAGATATTAGCCAAATTAGGCAAAAACAGTCCTTTTACGACTGTATTTGACTTTTATCGATCGGCAATTATCGATTATATCGATTTTCTTGCCAATTGAAGGAAACATCCAAATTTCAACAGACGAGTATATCTAAAACAATATACTTTCATACCTTCATTAACAGAGTACAAAAAAGTCCAACCAGCAAAAATAGGACAGATGTGTCAACGGACGCCCATGCACCTTGCCATGCCCAAAATGCCATGACTAATGATGTGCCAACAAATTGAACACAACCGGCTCGACTTTACCCGTATTGTCGCATGCCCCTTGGATGGAAGAGTTGACTTTGGCTCAATAAAATAATTCACTTAAAAGCAAAAGCAACAACAAGAACAACGTCAGCGGAATAACTACAACAACGACAAATTTGACAATGAAAATCATATGTCATCATTATTAACAGTGAAATGATTTCATTTTCCACACAATGGCACGCACATATGTCCTGCTTCCACTCCGTGAAACTAAGCGGATAATTTCGAAATAATATCATAATCATAAGCATGGCATTCTACGGTATTTCAACCCTCCAAGGGTTGCTTAAACCACCACGCACCCCCTTCCTGGCCTAAGACAAAAGTCAACCTGCCGACTGCGTTTGAAATTGCGCACTTGCCACGAGGAATTTGTGGCACCCTTCGGGCGGGTTTTAAAATCTCCACAACGAAAGGGGAAATTATGGTAAGCGACGAAATGGAAATGAAAATGAAAATGAAAATATGTCAAAATGTCTGTTAACCCTCGTGATATCCCTCTCCAACCTTTTTCGTTATTTTTTTTTGCATATTAAATTAATCTAATACAGTTTTGAAACGCTTCTGAGTAGTCTTACGGCAATGATGTTGATGTTTACATTGTTCGGCCATAAAGCAGCGGATGCCCGTTTGTGCAACATCCCCTCCTCAGGACAACAAGAAGTCGCAAATAAAACAAAACAATGGGAATATTATGCACTTGTTCGCCCTGGAGTATGCTTTTAATAATACCAAAGTGTTGAACAAGTATATGGGGTGCTTGTGGGCGTGGCCGCATTACGCCCCTTTCTCTTTGGGGGTAGATATTCCAAATATAAGTAAGTACTATATGAGCTGGAATCAGACTGAGCACATTTTGAGATGTGTTTGGGTTTTTAAAGAATTATCAGCGAATGGAATTTGAAATTTTACTAATGTGATTATATATATATATATATATATATGTATCACCTTTATCTTAACTTATGTATTCCCTTAAAGTAATTTGGAATTGCTTTTGTATAATTTTAAATTGAAAATTATTAGAGGTATCCCAGTTTGGCATATCTTCAGCTGTTCCCCCACTCTATATATATCTCCCTTTATTCCGCTCTCTCTCTCTCTCTCATTTGATTAACTTAAAACCCAAATTATTCCATTAGGGCCAAGGCCTGTGGGCTAGACATGATCTAGAAATTGGTCCCGTAATAAAAACCGCCCCCAGATGATGGCAAAAAGTGTTCAAAACTGCACTTGTCGAAATTCCCAAATGTCTACTTTTCAACGCGCTTACGATTTTTAAGCTGCTTTTAATAAATTCGACACAAAATTGAATTTTCATAACGGTTTGTCCCAACACCAACACTTGTCCTTTTGACACCACCACCCTGACAGTTGGACAGCCGGGCAGCATCTACGGCTCCGGGGTGTGGGCAACTTATGCGGCACTCACTTAAAAAGTGATTCATGGACAAAGTCACCCCTGGTAAACGGCGCCTTTAAGTAGACCCGGTTTTTTCAGTTCCAGCTGTTTGTTTGTTTTGCTAGCATGTGTGATGACGAGGGATGTGAATTAAAATCTGTACAGCTAGTCTATACATAAGCTCGGCAACAAAACCGTTCCTCTCAACGAATATTCAAAATTCGATTATTATACTTACGAATGCTCAAAATTCTATTATTACACCTACGAATTTTCAAAATTCTATTATATTATTACGATTATTTATGGATAGTTTCGCATTTTTTTAAACGGTGTTGTTTCAGTCTCTGATTTGAATATTGGCAAATTAAAAAGTATTTCGACACGGGCAATATTTTCGGATCTGAAGTCAACCTCGGAATCCAGCTATATCAAATTAATTTTTTTTAAATATGTTTTTCTGCTGGATCCAGTTCAATTTTATAAAATAAATTTGATTCTTCCATAATTTCTGTAGAGGATATAAGTCATCTTAAGTATAAAGTCATACCTCAAAGGATCAGGGAATGGGGTGGTATCAAAAACTGATCTTGTTATGTTTATGCAATGATTATAATATTTTTGTGCCCCTCTTGTAACCTTCTACATTTATAGGCACAAATTTAATAATAGTTTCGAACAAAATAATCTCAAAACTAAAGATGTAGTAGGCTTCGAAGTTTTTCGTAGTTACTTTGCTTAACAGTTTGCAAGTGCTGACAACGAAATTCATTTCAATATAGATTTCACTGAGTGAGGTACGCTTTTTGTAAATATTTGTATAATTCACTTATATTAATATATTCGTATGAATTGAAAGTTCCCATTGTAGTTGAAAATGAGCATAAGGGAAGGTCGAGTTGTCAAACAGTCTCCAAAGAGACTGACTCTGGCTGAGAGAAGCTTATCCTTGCTTAATATGGAGGCAGCCGGGAATTTAATCTTGAAAGTGGAAGAGCAGGAGAAAAACTTAAGAATCTTGACGGACAAATTGGATGAGGAACGCAAGAAGAATGTCGACTTAAATGTAATTATTGACGATCTTCGCAACAACCAAGATCTGCAAATCTTTGAGTGCCCTGTGTGCTCGTCCAAAACGACCCGGATTGGGGATAATTCCGTCGTCACTATGCAGTGTGGCCACATATTCAGCATTAAAAAATAAGTTTTCATTATATATTAAACGGATTCAATTTTCTTTTTAAGGCTAGAACAATTTGAATGTTTTATATTTTTTTGAATATAATAAGACATCTGTGGTTCCGATTAGACTGCCATTTCTTTAAAAAGAAAGATTTTGAATACATACCATATAATATTAAAAAGGCCTATCATCAGATGCATTAATAACGACACTCCCAATATTCAGATTGTGTTTACCAACATAAGAAAAAATAAATATAGAACACATTGAATGCCATCAATTTTGTTTGTAAGTTTCAAAAAACGAAACCTTTTCGAAAACTCGCACATCCTTTATATTTTATTGTGTTCCATCCGATATGCCTGTTTGGCAATCGCACAAAAAATTAATGGCTATGAGTAACAGTAACGCTTATAATGATTTCGACCCCAATTTATCAAGCGATTTTCCAAAGGAACTCGTCGAAAGTGAAAAGTCGCTGCGAGTCGCCCTGCGAGGGAGATGGAAACAAAGTTTGTAATAAATAAGTATAAAGCACGAGTAATCAAACAATGATGATGCGCAAGAATTCACATTTTCAAAATGGATGGATAGCAGGCAAATGAATGAATTATATGCAAATATGTAAGCGTCAAATGCCCCAAGTTTTTTCGTTGGGGGGGGGGGGGGTGGATGGCTGGGGACTGTAGCGGAGCGCGGCATGTCAAAAACTTTCTGACTTCAGGACTTGAGAGGCCTGTTTGTTATCATTATCATTAGCCCCATCGAGGCAGCACATTTTTCACAAAAGTCTGCGCCGGGACGACGAGGCGTCGGGGCGGGGCCCAAAGGAAGTGGTTCTTTTTTTCTTTCCTGCTTTTACTTTTGCTTTGCATAGCTGTCTGGGGGCGGCCTCCCAGACGATGGCCATGAATTATGGCTTACAGTATTTCTTAAGGTGGTCTCTGGCAGCACTTTCATTAGCTTAAATTTTCTGGAAATATTTTGCAGCCATGAGTCTCCCTTTTTGTTGTTGCTGTTTGTTTGTTGTTGTTGTTGGGTTTGTGTGTTTTTTGTATGTGTTTTCTCATGAACGCGTCCAAAGTTCTTTTTAATTTGGTTTACAGATTATTAGCTGCTCATCGCTTAATGCAAATTCGATTAAGCAAGCGGCCGAGGTGTTTGTTGTGTTTGTTGTGTTTGTTGTGCTTATGTTGTGTAAACGCATTCCAATTAATGCTTTATGCTTTTTCCTTTCCTTCTCAATTTATTGGATTTCATTTTAATTTTCTCCGACATCAACGACATTTTAATGCCCGGCCAACTCACCTACGTGTGATTTGGAAGGCGCGATAGGCGAGAGCAGCTTGCCCCGTCATATTCCTATGACAAGCCGAGTGCCGCGCGTGCTGGCCAATTATTCTTGGAACAACAACAGCAGCGACGTGGAACGTGTTCGGCTCCTACACTTACAAAAAATATATACAGCCATTTAGAAAATTGCCAGAAAAATTATATTTTCGACTATAAAATATTTATATTATTATTATTTATATTAATACAAGTAAGGCGACCTTCTTAAAATTTGAAAAGCTTGTCAATCGTCAATTTTAAAATTGTAAATATTTTCTATTATAAGAAAAATGTATGTCTTTTGAATTAATTTTTGAAAATAAAACCACTAAGATACACAACATTCAATACAGGGTCCTCTATTTCTATCACTAAGACCTAAATTTTAAGCTTCTTGTTTCAGGAATAGCATTCTTACAGGCACTTGTGGCTTGGTCATCTCAACTAACTGTTGTAGTTCTTACTTAAGCTCTGATTCTATACTGGTTATTCTGAGACAACTGATATAAGTTAAACATAAATAGTTAAATAAATTAAGTAATCTTTAGATTTCGTTTTTCTGAGTGTACTCAGAGTCGAGTTTGAGCTGTCGGTAAACGAGGCACTGAATAAGTTGCGCTTATGACAAGTTACATGTACATTTAGCGCGCTCCACATAAACGACATACACTTGCCCATATATGGAGGTCCTTGTGCTGCTTAAGTGGTGTGTGTGTGTGTGTGTATGGGGGGAGCACACACGCACAATCTTGTTGGACACAATTTTCATAATTTTATCGTTTTTCTTGTAAATGTCGTTTGGGCTTCTTGTTTTTTATATGGCGTACGTTCGCCCGCGCGTCCACTGAAATTATTATGTGAAATACCTATAAAAAAATAAAAAACAAAACAAAACAAAAAACAAATGTAAGCCTTATCTGCCACTCTTGATTTTTGTTTTTATGACTTGAATGCATAAATTGAGTGGCTAAGTACGAGCATTTTGACCCGACAACTCGACCGTGTTGATAAGTGCGCAAGGTGAAACCAGGCAGAAGTTTTTACTAAGAGTGACATAAGCACATATATGTAAGCAATTTCTACAGTGTATATATTATAGTATCAAGGCGAGCCTACATTAATTATTTAACATTTTACTATCAGACATACTTAGGCTGTGGACGTGGACTATGGATATGGATATGGTTCGGGTATAACCCACATTATGTGTAGCTGAAAGTAAGTTTGCTACTAATGAGAAACGGGGTTAGTTCTGATTATTGCTGGTTACAATTCATACATGCACTCAAAGAAAAACCATGTTCTAATATCAAACGGAATAGAATTTTCTACGTTTTCTTATTTAGATTTCAAGTAAGAGTACAAAATACTTATTGCGATAATTAGTAAACTTTTGCAGAGGGTTCCATTTGTAGTGAAGTTTGAATCTTTGCTCTGCATCAGTAAACGAGTCTATTTAGCTTAGGTCGTCTGTCTGTCTGTCTGTTTCTTGATTGTCGCAGCAAGCCGGATCGAAATACTATATCACATATCTGACATAGCAACGATCGGTCCAATTTTGAGTTCTTATTATCCAGAATTTAGTTACTGGATATGCATATTATTGGCAATTCATATTTGCACAACAAATCACAAACCTCGTTTTTTAAAGTTTATAGTAAAATCCAGATGTCAGCAGCTTGGCTTCGGTTGGTAAGTGTATTTAACATTCGGCGTGCCTCAGAAGCCGTTTAGACTTGTTGTTTTATGTGGTTAGTCTAAGTGTCAACTCTGGAGTCAACCTGAGTTCAAATTCCTATTCACCTTCCCATTCAAGCATTTTTACCAAAAATTATTCGATTCTTCAAAAATAATCCCAAAATATAATCGGAATTATTCAAGTTATTAATTATTAATTTAAGAAATAATCAGGCATGTTTTATTACTTCAAAATGAGTAAAAAATTAAAAAAATATGAACATATTTGGAGAACACTTGTGCTGAATTCGAGTTCAAAATTCTAGATCTTGAAGAGACGTTAGAGCCAAGAAAGACCTACGTTGCTGGCTGCTAATGTTGCCGAGTATTGAATATACATTGTTGTTGTTGTTGTTGTTGTTGGGTATATGCAATATTCGATGGCCACACGCAGCAGTAAAAGTGACAGGCTCCGATTGAGAAGGTGACGCAATGATGCACTTGCGCATTTCATTGCCCGTGGGGACATGGCAGCTATACCCAAATTATATCTCAACTGGCCGGCAATCAGTCAGTCAGTCAGTCAGTTGGTCAGCAGAATGAAGCATCGTTTGATTAGCCAATTTATGGCACGTTCCTCTGCTCTGCTGCAACAGCAGCAGCAACTGCTGCTTGCCACGAAGAATTTGGAGCGAGTCGGCTGCGCAGCGCATGACCATAAAGTGCCAGCGGTGGCAACTGGTGGCAACTGGCGGCAAATTGTCGCAAAAATGCCGCTGCAGGCCAAAAGCAGCGACGCCGTCAGAAATTATTTCATACGCATTGTAACTGCAACACCAGCTGCCCCCGACCACCTTCCCCGTGCGTTGCAGTGGCAAGCCGCCTGTGCCCGGCGCATGTCAACATGAGTTTCATAAATGGCAGGCAGCGTTTTGTTAACGCGTTATATTCTCATATTGTTGTTGCAGTGTGTGTGTGTGTGTGTGCGTCTCTGTGTGAGTGTGTGTGTGTGTATATGTGTGTATGTGTGTGCTTGTTGTCTGTTGTTGCTTTTGTCGCTTTTGCCTTTTTGTGTCGTTTTGGTATTCAGTTCAATTTTTTTGCTCAATTTTATTTATTTAATTTCTGTTGGCTTTTTTCCGCCGTTTTTGGCAACTGGTTATGAAGTCTCATTTTCGTATTTCTCTTAATTAAATACTGCACTAATTTTTAATTAGACGCATTTATGCAATGAAAAGCCGTTTGGCTAAATCACGTTCACCAAACTGTCAGCCAGTCGACCAGTCGAGCATTATGACTCTTATTGATTATTTGTAATAACTAACGTTTATTTGGATTCAACTTCACTCCACAAATGGACACATTAAAATGCTAAAATGTTTAAATCACAATTTCAAATGCCCGCTTGGCTAATGGTAAATGATTAACATTTATATTTGATTTGATGCACAGCGCATAAAAGGTGCTCTAACTAATGAAAATTAATACTCAATTATAGCTAGTTAGAATGATGTAGTCGCGGCAGCTCGACTAGGAGATATCCTGAAAACAGCTTTTAAGTACTTAGTAGACTTGCTGATATTCGATATGAATATACATATGTATGTTTTCGTTATCCGGTCTTAATGGAGTTTTTACAATTGATCAGTATTTTGTCAGGCTATATATCAAATGTAGATCTTTAGTCTTATAATTGTGTTCCTTATTGCCATCTGGAATATATTTCTAGATATACAATTAACCTTGACCTTCGTTTGGTATCCAACAATTATTATTATTTTTTTATATTGAAAATTTGAAGTCTCTGACATTTGCTTGATCGGACATAGCTGACTAAACTTGGCTGTTAATGCTGATAAATAATATATATACTTTATGAAGTCGGGAGTGTTTCCCTCTGCCTATTGAATACTTTACCACAACTTCATTTCACACTTTTTCCCATTTGAATGGGGTCAGGGCATAAGAAGTGTTCTTAAAAATTAATAAATGTGTATAAAAAATATCTTATATAATATTATTAATATTATATAAATATATTACATTATATAAATAGTCTGCTTAATAGTCATCATAATCAAAATGCTTTGTGCTCATTTTATTGAGTTTTATTTGTGTTTCTGATTTTGATTTAGTTTTATTTTTAGTGTTTGCCAAATTGGTAGCCACACGGCGTATGCGTAATGTTGTTGGGGCGACGATATAAATCATGTTTCCATAAATACCGAAACTGCAATGCGATTTCCCTAATAATAGTCAAATGTGCTCAATAAAATAATCACGTACAAAGCGCCTCGCCAATTTTCGAGCCGATCGATTGCCGATCGATCGTTGGATCGATCGATTGATCGGAGGTGACACAAATTTCTTAACTCGTTTTTGATTTACTGCCAAGCTGGCCGGGGCAAATTTGGGGCTCGTTTACAGCGGCCGTCTAATTTATATTAAAGTCAAATCGGTGCACAAAACTTTGCAACAGATACACAGATCGCGATGCCCAGATTCCCACTGCTCCCCCAGTAATCCCAGCTTTGCATCCACGTCAGTATTGTCACGCCGGCCGCACCCAATCAGTGAGTGTTGCATTTGTTGTTGCTGTTGCTGTTGCAGTTGCAGTTGCTGCACTTGCCGTGGCATTTCCATTTGTGAGCGACAGCCGTCAATCAATTTGTAAGCCCCGTCATCAGAAAGCGCGTTGTTGCCTGTCATTAAACAAATGACGGCTGATTTCCAAATTTGTTGTGAGTAATTTTTGTTGTTATTGCAATTCGAAGTGTCACGAAAACAGTGCTAAATGCACGCCTAATTATTTTTATTTAAATGGAATTATATAACTTATAATCTGACAAATATTACTATGCCTGTCCTCACAATCAAGCGTTATCTGAAGAGCTTAACTTGCTTCAAGGCAAGCATTTCAATTCAGAATAATATGAGACAATTCCGCTCAAAAGTTGCTTTTTAATCGCATACTTATATAGAATGTTTTAAGGAAAACTTTAATCGAGCTAAAAACAAATAAAAACTATCAAATTTCTTCATGTTAAATTCTGTACTTTTTTTGTTGTTAAAAAATGATCACACTCCTATCTGATTATAAATTGTAATGTCCTTTGTCTGCAGCTCGTTAGCCCGAAAATGGTGTCTGCGAGTGGAAATTAATTTGAAATTTGAGGAGGTGCGCGAAAGCGTTGAGTAATAATTGTCAAAGGACAGGAGCGAAGGGCACTCGCAGGACAATTGCCTGAGACAAAGAAAGATGACACTTGAGACGGCGCACATAATTCACGAGAACTTTTGTTAAATGATTTGCAGAAGTTTTCTGCAGTCGCTGCAAGGCGTCAGCGATTCAATTAAGATGCAGCCATGGTTGGCTGAACACATCAAAACAAGTGTCAAAGCGGAAACGGAAGCGGTGACGAGTGCTGATGATGATGGAGGATGGGGATGGGGATGGGGAAGGGGATGGTGATGGAGGTGAAGGGGGCTCAAATGGGAAAAGGAGCACAAAAGGATTTCTATAAGAATTTGATTTGGCTAAAGTCGGGCCGCAGCAAAGGATTTGAACTGGATTCGAGAAAGCTGGTAAGTGGCGGCGGCTTCAGCAACCACAAGGTTTTTCAAACTTTACTCATTTTCAAAATTACAATGTTGCCACAAGCATGCGCTTACCACAGCAGCAGCAGTAGCAGCAGCAGCAGCAGCAGAAGAAGCTGGAAAAATCTGAACGTAAGCAAAGTCAATCGGAAAAGTTGTCGACGCCACCAACATCAGCGGCAGCAGTAGCCAACGGCATCAGCTATGTGATAAAGGCCAAGTACGAAAAGGGATGGGTAGTGGGGAAGGAGGAGGGGGTTGGCAAGAGGTAAGCAGGAAGGCAGCTAAGAAGGATGGCAACGGATGCCTTACCCGCAATACGTCTTTGCAGCTGCTCTCGTCCTCAGCAGACATTTTTCTGCTTGGCAAAAGTTTTTGCTGGAGCAACCGCTTGACGCTCGGTTATCTACTTCTTGCACCTCCCCTTAAAAACCCACCTCCCCCCCCCCCACCACACACCGTCCCCCTGGCTATAGAAAAATATTGCACGCATCTGCCAGGCACGCAGCGAAACTTGAGCAGTAGAAGTCGCTGCGGCTTTGGCGGTAAATCAATTTCTGCAAATGAGATTTTTCAATTATAAATCAATTTTCGATTAAAATTACTTTTACGCACTTCTGGCTTCTGCCCGGTTAGACAACACCTTCTTCTTCTTCTTCTTCTTCGTTTATGTGTGTGTGTATGTGTGTGGTGTAAAGTTTTATGTGTGTAAAATTAAGAGCAGCCAAATTGAAAGTTGAACTGAAAGGATCAACTAAGTTTGAGCATAGAAAACCACACGAGCTGAGCAGTTAATAATTACATTCTTAAGCTACCAAAAGTAGCGATTGCTTAACTTGGCCTAACTGATGGATGCCAACTGATTTCATATTTGTTGTGAGAATGAAAAACTGCAGTTCGCCTTATGTGCGACTCTTAATTAAATTGTGAATTATGGCCAACGATTTGGCAAACGCCATAAAGGCCACAAAAATATGAGTCGCTATTGCCCGAGAGAGTTGAGATTTCAACTTGGCTCATAAACTTGGCAACGAGGCAAGCATAAAGTTTTACGATCGCCCAGTTGCCCCAGTGCAACATCGAATGCTCCACAGCCATCCATCCATGCAGCTATCCATCCATCCAGCCATCCATCTGAGGCGAGCGATATCGACACTGGCCGTTATTAAATTATAAATGAATGAATGCAGTATGAATGTGAATGTGAATGTGAATGTGAATGCGAATGTGGATGTGAATGTGGATGCGTTGTCGTCAAGGCAATTTCCATTCGTGCTCCACATGCCGTGTGAGCAGCAGGTAGATATGGACAGGGAATCGCAATTAAACCGCTTTGGCCTCTGTGTGAGTTATCTGTGCATTGAGTAATGCCCATGTCACAAAATATGATGCGAAAGACAAAAGTCAGACAAAAGCTGAGCACATAAATCGCTAGAGAGAATGAGGCAAGCAGGCACAAAAAATACACACCGTAGGTCATAAAGCGGAGCTTCGAGTATTTATGGGACTTGGCAATTAATAAATTCGTGGCTAGTTGAGAATAAATCGCAACAAAAAAGAGGGCAATCAAATTATTTATGGCTCACGGGCAGTTGGAGACGAACGGCCAGGTTTTATGGTAACACCAATCAGCCAATCGTTTTAAATTGGCAACAAGAATTCGCGCTTGTGTTCTAGGCAGCGTTTCGACCAAATGATTGATTTCCCTCAATAAAATTGTTCGCAATGCAACAAACAACTAAAAAAGGGTTCTTTGCAGGCCATTAAATGTGCACGTGGGCACAGTTCGAACGGATCAGAGTGCAAAGGTCAGGCCACATACATATATATTATTTATTATTATTATACAGGGCTCCACTCTCTAACCAAAACACTCGCCTTCCAATCAATCACAATTCCCGTTTTTGATTGTTCATTTTTTCCAGCTTTCTTTACTATTTCTTTTTTTGACGATTTTCCTTTCTTGCTTTCTCTATATACTACATACATATTTATATATATAAATTTTCTTTTTTTTTTGATAAATGTCACACGCCGCGTGTCGCTTGTTTTTCTTTTTGTCAGTTTCCCCCTCCAAAAGTGGGAACTGTCGCATTTTCTTGGAAATTGTAGGGTGCAGGAGCAGCCGCAGCAGCAGCAGCAGCAGCAGGAGCAGGAGCGGGAGCAGAAGCAGCAGCCAGAGTCTCTCCCAAGGATACGAAATTACACTTACAGCAAAGTGTGCTGTCTGCGTTTGAGGCTGTCATTGCCCCAGAGCGACTTTTTGTTACACTCGTTTTTTCTTTCTTTTTTTTTCTGTCTCCGTTTCTTTTTTTATTGGAGCACGTGGATGGGAAAATGCAGGAGACGAAAGCAGCCTGCCAGTCAAGCCTTTAATTTATGCAGCCCTGGGGAGATTTTGATTTTTTACGATTTGTCGCGACGAGGGGGGGGGAGTGGAAAATGCTTAACCTTTGTCTGTAATTAGTAATTTGAATAGGATAGCATGTAAGTGAGACCTGTGAGAGTTGCAGTGCATGCATTAAGTTAAAATACTCCACATTGCTGACTCAAAAGCCAATTTTATATATATTATATATATAATTGTATTTTATGTATATTAATTTATATATTTAGTCATTTTAAGTAGACTAAATAGACAAATGTAGACAAACTAAGTCAGAGTGCTTAAATCGAGTGTTTTCTTTAATATCAGAATCATTATTTCTTATGCGATCGCAACAAAGTCCTTACAGTTGCTGCATAATATGTTTGGATATATTGGAAGGCTATATCTGTACAATTGATTCTTTTATAGCTAATAGAAATAAGCTTGATCAGCGTTTGGCATCAGATAACTTAAAGTAGCTAGCTCTTATAGTCTCAGCGATCGATTTGTGCTTAAGACGGGGATGCTGTTCACGAATATATATGCTTCATAGAGTCTGACATGCTTTGCACACTTCTTCACATTTTTAGTGGGTTACAAACAGCTCCTTTATTTTTGAGATCGATATTAAACAGGTGCAGAATAAAATGGCTGGCTTTGGGACAGGCTCAGCTACTTGGATACATTGTGGAATCTCATGTGAAGTGCGCTGTCAATTTCAAACTCACACACGTCCAGAGTTTGGTGCGTCAGTGGCTGTCACATTAACACATCATTCATAAGGACATGTGCCAATGGCTTTTGAAATATTTGCCAGCAAAATGAGTACAGGGATAATACCACTGAGCGAACTCCCCAGCGATTTGGCGTCCTCCTGTCGCTGTTTCAGATTTGAATTTGCGTTTGCCAAAATGTCAATAAACTCGGACGAAATTTATTTTTGTTATTTTATTTATTTCGGTTTCTGTGCCGTGCTCAGTGTGTGTGTGTGAGTGTGTGTGTGTGTGAGTGTGTGTACATGGTACTCAATGCAAAAAGAAAGGAAAAAAGCTTTCTTATTTTATTTTGTATGCTATATGCTGAATTTGCTTTTATTTCATGTTGACACATGCCGCTGACAAAATTTTATGCGAATTGGTTTCGCATTTTGAAATAGTTTCATAAAAAACACAAACACAAACACACACACACACACACACACAGCAGCAAAATGCCAGTCTCAGCACCCCCCTGCCGACCACTGCTTGTTCCGGAGGGTGATTTCCATTTGACATTGATGATGTTTGCTTATTTCGGTGAAAATGGAAAATATACAAAATGCACATTGATGTACACATATTTATACATGCGCTGCACATGTATGTGTGTGTGTGTGTGTGTTCACATATATTGGTACTTGGTAATTTTTCTTTGGCATGCTCGATTTTCTGGCCATTGTTTTTGTTGCTGTCTTTTGTATTGTTTTGCTTTTTTAGCACAACACACTATTTGTTGGTGGGGAGACATTGGGGGGAGCTTATCGAGGTGGATCTGGGTGGTGGGGTGGCTGATTGGGTGACTGGGTGACTGCTGCCGTTGGTTGGCCTCATCTTTATATGGTTTCACCGACTGCCAACGTTTTCCACTTCATTTTTTGCGCTCGGAACGCACGACAAAGTTTGACTTATATGCAAAAAGAGAGATTGATTACCCACAGAGCCCATCGAGCTGTGAGTGGTTTTGCATGTTCAAATGAAATATTTTTTAGGTATTTGTGTTTGTATTTGCATTTGTATTTGCATTTGACTGCTGTGTGTGTGCGTGTGTGTAAAGCCAACAACATGCGAGAGCTTGTAGGCGCCTTTGTGGGCTTGTGAAAATATTTAAATTTGAAATTGCAACCAATCAAACAATTTTCCAATCAAAAGCTTCTATTTTGCCAATTTTGAGTCGATGTGTGCAACTTTTAAGTTGCATAATTCAACAAAGAACGTCAAACGCAGCCCAATCCCCAATCCCCAATACCCAATCCCCAACTCCAACAATGGACTCTTTTGCAGTTTTACCTGTGTGCAAACATTCGGACGAGTCAAAAGGCCTCCTCTGCCCCCAAATCCTGGCGAGGCTACGCAATTACCATGAACAACAAACGCTCAACGTGGAACTATGTTCGAGGTTAGTATCCTGGCGTTGTCTATGCGTGTGCGTGTGTGTCTCCGTTGGAAAAGTCGTAAATATTCCAAATGTCATTTTCGAAATCCTAATTTACGCTTCGTCGTCGCTCCAAAATGCACATTGCATTCAGCGTCCGAGCTGCCGAGTTGCCGAGCATATTCGAGGCGCCCCAAAAGACCAGAGCACAACACACGCACTGCAATTTAGAAACGGCCCTTTTTTACCCCACTCTTTGTGGGGGCAATTTTCAACGGAGCGCTCACTTGTCGTCAATGGGATTGGCATGCCTCATCATCATCATCAGCATCATCATTATCATCATGAGGAGCTGCATTCGCTTTGCATTTGCCATTTTGTATCGAAACATGCAATCAAAATTTTCAAATTTTCTCTCTCTCTGTGTGGGATTGGGTACTTAATGTGTGCACAGCTCAAACAGACAGACAGACAGACACACACACACGCACACACACACTCACACACACACGCACCGAATGAATTACAATCAGCACACAATTCAACGAAAAATGCCATCCAATTTCTAAATTGTGTGCGTCGGCTGAGGGTGGTGAATATATATATATCTGTATGTGTGTGTGTGTGTGTGCGTGTGTGTATCTTCTGTATGTCCAGCTCCAAATTGTCCAAGCCCAAAGCCAAGCCTAATGCACAAAATCCATCCCATGGGGCGCGTTAGGAAAATGAGTGCATTTTGGAGCACAAAAACAATATGTTTTCGAAACGGGCATTTCCATTTATGTTGCATGTTGTGCACACATTTCCGCAAATGCACCACCTTATTTAGAGCCTCCCTCCATCCCTCCCTCCCTCCAGTCTGTACTGGTCGCCTACAGCTAAACATTCACTGGTTACACTGGGTACATATTGGAATTGCACTGGGATTTGGCTGCAGTCGCGCAGTTCCCCTCATTACCTATTCCGTTTCTGTGTGCGGCCCCAGATTGGAACAATTCGTTCCTTGATGGCTGCTCAAACCGTGCAAAACTGATCGAGTCCAAAGCTTATCGGAATTTTGCTTGTTGTTGCTTTTGCTGCTGCTAGCAAGTGATTTATGCAATTAAATTTTGTTTGAGCCTGGGCCTTCTTAGGACCAAGTTGTTCAGTTGAGGGAAGCTCAGTCAACAATCCAGATTGGAATTGAAAAAGCTTATAAAGAACATTCGTTCGCCTTGAATCCCAGTTTTAAGCTATAAGATTCTTTTCTTAAAAGATTAAGATTATCTATATAAAAGTCTTTATATTTTATAGTTCTACTTGTTCGTCTTGAATCTCCAAATATATAAATAAAATCCAAAATAAATGATTTTAAATTAGGCTGAGACAAAGTGTATTTAAATTCAAAATCCATATTGGGATTAAAGATTTGAATATATATTGAAAATAATATTTATTTGCCTTGAATCTCCATATACAAAAATCAACACCAAAATAATTAAAGTAATTTTAGTAGTTGAGGGATTTTTATTTAAAAATTCAAATTGGGATTCAAATATATAGTAAATAATATTTTATGTAAGTAATTCCAATAAATATTATTTTTTGTAGTAAAATAATTGAAATTTATTCAATTATTTTTAGTTAAGCTGGGCCTTTAAAAATTAAGTTTAGATTTAATTAGTCTTTTGAGAGAATCCATACTGTGAACAATATGTTTGAAAGTCATAACTTTTTAATGATATGTTTGTATTGAATTTCCATTTATATTAAACAAGTCACGATTAAATGTTATCTATTTTGTTTAATTTGTAATTTGAAGAGCATCAAACTTACAAATCCATAAAAGAAAACAAATGTTTTCAATTTGCTGAGATGTGTCAAATATTACAATTCCACTATCTCAATAGCCAGCCGATCAAGAAAACACATAAACCATATTCAAAAGCTCTCTCAACTCAACTCATCTTAACTCATTTCATTTGAATGGTATTCTGTTTGAAAAATGCCTTTACATCAACGCGTCCGATACGAGCCTAGCTAACACCATTTTCGGTAAATAATTACCAAGGGCAATAAAATTAAAAATACATTTACCAAATATTGAATTTCAAAGTAAATAAATTCAAATTAAACAAAAACCTCAACCCAAAAAACACACAAAACGAAAATTCGCTTGAAATCATAAAAAAAATTTTGATGGCTTCGTTTCTGATGGTTGACGATGAATCAAAGATGTGGCATCTTCGAGGTGAGTGCTGTTTTTTTGGAGCCTCAGCTGAGGCAGACAAAATGGAAAGAAAAACTCGAATAATGATGAATTAATTGAGTATAAAATGTTGAAAGCAAAAGGCACGACTAATAAAAAAATAAAATACCACTCACACAATATCATAAAAATTATACAGTAAGCGATTGAGATACTCCGCCGGAGATACACGCACAGCTTTCACAATCTGTAAGCTGTAAATTTGTTGTACGCAGCGAGAAAAGTGTCGATGTTGCCGTGGTTTCCAAGAATGCTGATAAAAAACGTTCTTATTTCTTTCCTTCTTTCCTTTGCTTTAATGCTAATGAAGCATCAGCGTTGGGCCCGCTTTAAATCATACTAATGACTAATGCCCAACTCGATCGGCGCAGTTGCAACCCTCGATTGAGACTTGCCTTTCGTTTAACAGATTAAATTGATTAATTCCATGTTGGCGGGTCGTGAGCATATTTTGCTTAATTTCATTTCCGCTTCACAGAATTCCCCACACACACACACACACACTCGCACACCCCTCTCCTGCCCACCAAGCACTTGTTTGTTCCGCTCGCCCTCGAGTGACGCAATTTTTTACGCCGCTTCAAATTCTTTTCGCCGAAAGGGTTGCAAAAATAAACTTGTACGCATTATTTCGCATATCTATTTTATGTTTTTTACTTTTTGCCAGAACTGTCACCAATTTCACTTTTGGGGGTTGTACGCGCGGACCAAGTTATTGATCTGAATAATGCGTTGTCAATCTTGTTTGATGCATCACCGTGAAATCACACGAGATTAATATTACTCGGCCTGTTGTTGCTTCCGACTCGTACAAGAATGTCGCTAAAGGGTTTTCCAACCATTTCCAACTCACATGCTTGAGCATGATATCTGTTACGATACACAGAAATGCTAAGTCATCCCGTGCTAAAAGCGAGTTTTCATGTCAACTGTCAAAGGATTTGTTGCACGTTTCATTTTTGTATTCGACTTGCCACAGGCGCTTCTATTTTGAGTGCATACTCCTCGCCTTATTTGGGCTGTTATTTAATCTGAAGTCTAATAATATAGCCAGAAATAACAAGAAACTTGGCTAAATTTAAAAAAGTAAAATGGTATTTGAAAAATTGGTAACTGGCAGTTATTTGGAATATGCTTCAGTTCAGTACAAAAGAATTATTTCAGGATTTTTACTAAAAATTTAAATAAATATGTGAAAAAAATATTTTGATGTTCGATTAAATAACTTTGACTTTTGACCACGAACTAGATTATAATTACTATAATTGGGGAACCCGCACTGCGACCTATAAGGCCTATTGCGCCCCCTTCTGAGACTACAGCTCTTCCATCATCCCCAGCTCCTGCACGAATGCTGGGTTAAGGGTTTCTATGTCCTTGGACTTGATGACACGCTTTCCGAGGATGCTGTATCTTTTCCTAGTTAAGGCGACGCATTCTGCTAGGATGTGCATTGAGGATTCCTCCTCGCTTCCACAAAACCTGCATACATCGCTACTATAAATATATAAAGATATATATATATATATATATATATGTATTTGTATAGTTCTTACAATTGGCATAGGTTCTGTTTGGTAAGTAATGTGTTTTGTGATATGTATTTGTGTATTGAAGTGATTTAGTTTGCAGTTTAATTGACTGCATTCGTCGGCTGCACCCTCGTCTTTCATAAAATGCATAAATTGCTGGCATCCACTTGAGGCAGACCTGCGGGGCAGCATCATTAGTTTCCAGTTGTTTAGAATCAACACATTTGTAACAATATTTGATAACTAATTTTAGAAACGAAGTCGACAAAAATTGGTCGCTGTTTTTGGGGGCCTCTTGTCCATACATAGATGTGAATGGAAGCAAATTGACAGCTCAAATATTTCAGGACAGATTTTTGACGTGCGTCCGTGATTTGTCATTGACATCGTTATGAGGGGTGTGGGAGGGAGCCGAGGGACAGAGGGGGAGAGGCAGACAGACTGGGCCTTTCCCCGATTTGATGCAGACAATCAGGCTGCAACACTTCAACCCGGAGACCCGAGATGCGTCGAGCACTTCATTTGTGCCGCTTGGATAAACAAAGTGGCAACCAGAAGGAGCAGGCAACAGCCTGAGGCAGAGTCTGAGGATGACTCCTCCCGTCTTCCCGTCCACAAGATTGAAATAGTCATGCGCCATGCGTCGCCACATTTTCTAATTGATTCTCAAATGTTTCAGTTTGTATAAATAATTGCGTTTTTGACATTCCTCATTCCATATTTCCAGAATAGATACGCGATGGGGCAGACAAATTGTATTTTTTTGGTGGCAAAGTCTTTGGGGAACGGCACAAGATTTTCGTTAATTGTGCACTGGGCGCAGTTGACAGTTTGGTTAATTTAGGCGGCTCATTTGAAAGCTTACACAAAATTCAATATTACAATAATTTAATTTATGCTTGCCATTTATTATTTTCTAAATTGTTTTGGAACGTGCCGCGGCAGTTGCCGCTGTTTCTGGTGTCTCGCCTTGGCTGCCTCTCATAAATTTCATCAACTAATGATGACTTCTATTTTTAAAGTGCATCTCAGATGCGGCGCATCCGCAGTGTAATCCACGCTAATGTCGCTCGGCTACCCAAAAAGCACTCTAAAACTAATCCTTTCCCTCAGTCTACGTGTTGGACTCATAATGTTGCCCAATTAATATAACTCTCGCTTAGCTAAACACCAGTTCGTGGCTCCACATTTAATAATGACTAATTGACACACAGATGAATATAGAAATGCTTTCCGTTCTGATTTATAGTGCATTTTCAAATAATCTGGAAGAAGTTGAATACATCCGAAAAGTGCCCTTAGTTTGAGGAAACCGGTTATATGGGGAGAGATGGTCTTGGAAAAAATAATATATAATAATTTAATATGTATAATATAATATAATATAAAGGAAAAGATGCAGCATCCTAGGGCAGCATGTCATGAGGCCCAAGGACATAGAAACCCTCAACCCAACAAAGATCCTGGCATTCGTGCAGGAGCTGGGACTGATAAAAGAGCTGTAGGCTCTGAAGGGATTTGAATAGACCTCATAGGTCGCAGTGCTGGTTCCCCAATTATAATAATAATTATAAAATAATTTTCAATACGATTGCCATCAGAGTCAAAAATGCACTGTTTTTTTATATTTATTTATTATATATATATATTTACATTTATTTATTTATTTTTTATTCATATTTCGAAATTATTTTTGTTTAAAATAAACTATTTTTCACAATTATTCTTCCTTAAGAAATGTTAATTATTTTTAATCAGACTTTATTAAAAGTTTATATTTATATATAATTATTTCATATATTTAAAAAAAAAAGTTAAATTCTTAACTTATTAATAAATAAGATACATATTTTTAAGTAGCAGATATGTAATTATTTTTTTTAATTTTTAAAAACTTAATTAAGCAAAAATAATCATTGGTTTTAGCAAGCATAAAAAATTAAAATTAAATTAAGAAATTAAAATTCTTCAACTCAAATTGTGGTGCATATTAATGTTTGAATGTACTTACAATTATCTTATCTTTTAAAAACAACATAAATAAAAATAATTATAATAATTTTACGTTAATTTAAAAACAATTTGCTTAAATAATTAAACTTTTAAAGCCTAAAAAGTAAAAGCAAGGAATAAAATATACATAAATAAGTATTTACCCGCTTTCGCTCTCTTTCTTCTTAAATACAAATAAGTTGCGATGCATTTGGCATATATCCTTAACACACACATGCAGACACACACATACACACACACACGCACACACACACACAGAGAGAGGCAGAGACACACGCTATTTAAACATTGGCATGTTTTCATGGGCAGGGCAAACATGGAAAAGCATCGATTTGACTTGAAGTTAGTTTTTGGGGGAGCAAACAGCGAGTGAGAGTCGCAGCACAGTTTGTTGACCCAGCTCCAGCTACAGCTCCAGCTCCAGCTTCAGTTTCAGATTCAGATTCAGTTCCAGCAAGAGCAACAGCAGCAGCAACAGCTCCAGCTCGAGTTAAGGCATTTGAGAAGGTTCAATTGGCACCAGCGACATTTTACACCACGCTTCCTTGTTTACATGCCACCAACCTGAGCAGACTGGGCTAGGGGGATGTTTGTGAGATGTGGCAAGCAGGGTGAGGAGGATGAGGAGTGGATAGGGGGCTAGTCCAGAGTTTGCTGCAGTCGTAGTGAAAGTGAAAATGAAAGCACTTGAATAAAATGAATTCGAAATGAAAATGAAACGGCAACAGATGCGTTGCCACATTAGAACAAGATACTGCTCGGCCAGCAATAGGAGGGGTGTGTGGCGGGGTTGGAGGGGCACGAGACTCGCATTTCACTTACGCTCAACAATTTAGGGAGCGAATGTTTGTTATTGAGTTCATCTTAAAGTTGTGCATTATTCCACTTCAGCCTTGAAGATGTTTGGTTTTTGCAGTCAATTTGATTTGTCGCCGGCAACTGAGATTTTTTATTGCTTCCTTTTCGGATCTATAAATCAGTGAGGAACGCCGACTGCCCCCATTTAATAACTGTGCATGTGGGCGTGAGCGTGAATCCTTTCGAGCAGCCCAAAAACCAATATTTACATTAGCCACGAAATCATTTCATTAAATCGCAGTGCGCCCAGTGGCAAGTGGCAAGTGGTGGGCAAGTGACTGAATGTAAACATAACGCCTTCCTGTCTGCCACGTGCCACGTGCCGTTGCGACGCCAGGGCTGACGATTGTTGCCCCTTTTTAGACTTACGTAACATATTAATAATGAAATCGCTCATAAAATTATAGCCACACCAGCAGAGGCGCAAACCGTTTGCGTGTTGCATGTCGCATGTTGCATGTCGCCCGTCGCCCGTCGTTCGTTCGCACATTGTTAAACATTGAGCGAAGGGTGGCAACTCGGCTCCCCGCGAGTTATGAAATTATTTTCCATAATGAGTGTGTGCATTGTCCTCTTATCCGTCATCACCCCTCGTCCTTTTGTTTGCTGTTAACAAGAAGTCAACATTTATTTTTCCTTTTCGATTTCGATCTGGATTTCCTCATTTCAAATTCCATATTCATATGCCCGACTTGCTGCCGGAAAATGTGTGACGCGTGCCGCTATTTAGCGTCTATTATCCTGCGAACATATTTTCCATGTCCTTTCAGCCCGGAGCTTGGGCTGGGGCAGCCAGCCATGACTTGTCTGTTATCCTGTCATCGCCAGACTGACAGCGATCCCTGCTAACTGCCAGCAAAGATGATTTGTATTTTCCGGAACGTTGTCAAAAAAAGGCAGGGAATATTTATCGGTCTACATTTTATGTGTTATAGCTTATGAAAATATTTCAAATATCACAATGACAAAGCTCAGCGAGTGAGTAAACAACTCGAGCAGTAAAAATATGCTGTGAAAATTATAAATGATTAATCAAATGATTGAATGCAGCTTGTAGATTATAATTTCGGGTTAGTATTCATGATTAAAAACTGAAAAGAAAACTCTTAAAGTAATTTAATAAATAAATTTAATTATTTGCTCTTTTTACGATTTTTTTTTGCAATACACAGCATTATTCAGTCATCGCTAAAAGCGAGTTTTGATGTCAACTGTCAATGGATTTGTTGCACGTTTCATTTGTGTATGCTAGATGCAAATCCGGTTTTATTTCGGGAACATACTCTCTGATTGATTTGTGCTGATATTAAATCGAATCAGCTGTTATAAAAATAAATTAAAAATAAATTAAGATACATTCAGCAGCAGACCAATGAGCAGATGACTGTGCTCAGATCCATTGCACCCTGAACACACTTAAAAAGTATTAAATTAAATTAAACAATTAAATTAAGAAAATTAATGTCTAACACTACAATATCCAAAACATAGAAAAATGATCATAGCAAATCTGAAATTAATTTGTCCTGAAAAATTAGGCTTTTAGGCTTTTAGCGATGATAGGAATAACATCAATAAAATATTAAGATAAGCTTCGAAAATTTTGGATCGAAAGCTATCAATATAGATCATTAATATAATATTATCAAAATTTTAGGATTGAATGTGAACATTATTTACCATCTAGTAATAATAAGTTCAAGTATTTTTAACACTTTTAAAATGCTTTTTAATACTTTACTTGTTAGTTTTGAATATTTTATACACCATCTTATATATATATATATATATTTATATATATATGTATACGTATATATATATTCTTAAGTTACCTCGCTCGAGAGATGCACTCTTACAATGACCTCGAACATTTTCTCAATTTGGTTCATCTTGGCCTTGAATACAGTTTGGACTCCTTTGCTTAACCCGGCCACGTAGAAAATTTCACGCTCAAATATTGAAAAATGATGTCTGTCAACATTTGCATATCATTTACACAGACATATTGCGAGTGAAGCGTGACGACTGTGATATGTGTTTGTACACACAGTATATTTGACGGGTTGTCCTTCAGTTCCGGGAACTGTGCGGGAAATGTTTCTACTTGCAACGCCCACTGCCAAATCCTTTTTGGCAAAAACAAAAAGGGTAATTGGCTGCAAATCCGATGCGCAGTATGCAAATGCTGCCTGAGTTTGAGTTTGGATTTGAGCCATGCTTAATTAACACGCAAAATATTTGCCTTAATTGTCGCACACAGACAATGGGCGGAAGGATAAGAATTATAATCCCTTCGATCGGATTTTCCGGTCAGCGAGCGGTCATTCTTAGAGGTACTACCTGTAGTCGGTACTGCTGTGTTCCTGTATTCCAGTACCTTTAAATTTGCACTAATTTTCGCGCATGATCCTCAGGATCAGCGCTGTTGTTGCTGATTGATCCTGTTTGTGTGGAATCTTTGGCAAGATGCGGTGAGGCGGACACTGGACAACAAACAAAGACCCATTTTGTTGCAGAGTCCGGGCAAGATCCAGCTGTGCCTGGGTACAAGGGATTAGAAGGAGTACCGGTACCGTTCCCATTGTGGGCGTTACTATTGAGACAGTTTACCGAGCATTTAGCTCGGCTTTAGTCTCTCTTCTCTGCTCTCCTCCCGTCCCGTTTCACGTCTCTGCTCGACAATGCGAAATTGATTTGTCAAAAGCCGCACTAAATGCCAAAGTTTTTCATTGACCACCTACCTGCCTGAACTACCGCAGTGCTCGGGACTCGAGACCCGGGGCCAGAAGCCAAAGATCTCTGACAAACTGTCGCTTGACAACTGTCTCTGCAACATAAATCAATCAATTAAATTTTTATAAAGCGCATGGAAAATATGCGAAAACCAAACCAAAAAAAACAGAAAAAATACATAAAAAACTTCAGCCGGTAATTAAAATTTCAGCTAATATATCTGCAGGCCAGCAGCAGCCTCGTCCACTTTTTGTGCCCACATTGGCCAGCGTGCGACAAGCATATGACAGTTTGACAAACGGCCAAAAGGGTTTGACAAGTGGCCCCAAAGCCCCCCAGCAATAGTTGGCAGGATCCGAGAAGCCGGCGACTGACGAATTAAATGCTGCATTTTGGAATTTGCGGTATGTCCGCTGCTTTGGGGACAAAAATCATATTAAGACGGGCACATTATAAAACGACGTCGACCATGGGGCAACTTGGCCAGAAGTACGCAGCACGCCGCATAACTTATTAAAAAGCAGCAGCAACAAGAAAACAAAAACCAAACTCAAAACGACGCCAAAATTGTGGCTGAGAAATGCCCGAATTCGTTTGCGGGAAACGTCAACAAAACCGTCTAAGCGCCACTTAAACAACGGGTTTGCAGAATGTCATTGGGACAAACGCACAGAGGGGGAGGGAGGCGAGGGGCAACTGTCCACGGCGCCATTCATCGTCAATGTCAAGTTGCAAGTTGCTCGTGGTGCACATATATAATTGTCATTGAACTTTTGCTCAAATTCTTCGCAATTTTGTTGTTGATGTTCAAAAGTTCCATTTAAATTTGCAGCTGATATTTAAGCGATTATCGTGCGAAATGGGAGCAGATCGTTGTAAGATTAGTCATATATGACCTGCGAAATAAAAACAAAGAAAACTAAGTCGGGAGTGCTCGACACAGAGATACCCTCAACAGAGAAGCTTAATGCAAAGTGAAAATAAGTTTTGATTTGCCAAATATGCGATGAATTTTAATTTACAGTTACAGCATATATCATATATTAGTGTTATCGGAAACCGATTTGTATCGATACTTGCGAAACGAGGGCAGTTATTTTTTAAATGGAGTTGACTTTATTTGGGCATGCCAAAGTTTTATTACAAATCTGAGTCTCTAGCTCTTTTAGTTGCTGAACTTGACTTGTTCATAAAGACGGACAGACGGACAGACAGACACGGAATATACATATATAGTTAAATACTTAATAATGATAATACTTTTGCGCAACTTTATTATATTTAATGGGCTTAAAAAAGGACTTTTAAGCTAATGATAAATATTTTTTTTATTTATATCCAAAGATCGGCAAATCGTTTGTATAAAATATATTCTAAGAGTTCGTTTAGTTAAGAATAAACAAATTTAAATATATTTTGTTGTCTTCTTCTTACTCATTTTCTTTATATAACTACTATAAATAATTTTAATTATTTTTTAGCTAAATTTTAGTCCGTAATCAATTGCAATTGGGTTTCAAAGTTATGCCTTAAATTAATCGTTTCTATTAAGAATTAAGTTGAAATTGTAGAATATTTTAAATCTTAAATATTCCATATATTATTGTTGTATATTTATATAGGCGTGGCTTAAATATTAAGATGCCTATTTTTCTTGTAAGATTTTGTTTAATAAATGAAATGAAAATAAAATCAATTTCCACAAACATATCCATCTGCAATCTAATCAAAAGTGCCGAAAATGTGAAAACCTGAGAGTATTTGTTGGTTTTAAATGCATGTCTGCTGGCAGTTGAATATCTGTTGACTTATATATAAACATATATTTATATATATTTATGGATGTATGCGATCACCCCATTGAAATGATGACACCCAAAATTGGAAATGCGAGTGTTTCCACACAAATGCCATAAATATTGCGGCCGATCGGGCCAATGACGATGGGAGAGGGATGGGGATAGGGATAGAGGGATAGGAATAGGGATGGGGATAGGGATATGAGCATATTCTGTGGTCCCGCAGGCGCTGGTCATAAAAATTTTCAAAAATATCATAATTTTTGATTCCGACGAATAGCTGGCCACGTTTGGGCCATTAAAAGGGTTCAAATGAAGCCGTAAAATGCATCAATAAATTATGCTAAAACTAACATCAATTACAAGTCGTAAAGGCTGTCGACCGTTGACTGTGTTGCTGCCACAGATCGACGGGGCAAGGTGAACTGCAACTGCAACTGCAACGCCAACTGCAACTGCAACTTCAGCATCTGCATCTGCATCTGGAATTGGAGGGGGCGATAATGAACCGCAATCGTTGCATAATAAAACCAATAATGTGGCACGAAGATACATAAATAATTTGATCGGTGGAACTCACACGGAAACAAGTTTCCCAAGTCTCATCATCACTGTCTCATTGTTTCAATAGAAAACGCATTAAACTCGAGAGAAAATTGAAACACATTTTCCACAAGAAAAACAAAATGCACGCGTGCAACTCGAAAGTCTTGAAAATCTTGAATAATCTTGAAAAATCTTGAAATCTTGATGATGAAAAGCGAACGATTTTATGGATATTTGTTTTTCGCTGGTAATAATGCCACCAGTTTTAGGTGTATGGACACACACAGATAAATAAATGTGTGTGTGCGTGTGTGTGTGTGTGTGCATTATGGGGTTGCATTTTTATTGCTTTTCAAATGTTTCCGCAACTCGTAGGAGACCCGTAGAAATTTCTGTTACATGATCATAAAATTTTGATTTTTCCACTGAGAGACGCGAGCTCATCCTTGGCCTTGGGACAGAGGGACAGACGGACAGGCGGACGGGTGGGCATGTTTACCAATAATAGAACATAAATTGTCTGGTTTACATTTAGAGCAGACATCACAATGCGCGATCAGCGACCCTTTTGGCCTTTTGGCCATAAACATTACTCAGTTTATAGCCTTCTGGTTCCTTTTATCCTTTCGTCGAATGCAGCGAACAGGATGCAACATATCTGCATCTGTATATATATATGTATAGATATGTATAGCTGTTGGCGTTACCTGGTTGCGCCCATCAAGTGTCTGTTTGCCTCGAGGCTGCATTATCCTTCACACATCTCGTGCTCGTAAAACTTTCGAAATATACTCTTGTTTATACGCGAACTTATCGATGCAACAATTAAAAATTATTATTGCCTCAGAACTGGAAATAAAGAGTAGGTTTTGTTATCTCGAGACTCCCAAAACTGTTTCTAATTGCGACTAATTGCGTTAATCTAGCTCTGAGTTTAATTACTTTCACGAAAGGGGCGTTCAACCTTTTTGAGCCTCTGCTCAACTCAGCACACATAGATATATATATATATATATATATACATATGTATATGAATATATAAAGTATGTCAGGCAAGTGGCTAAAATTAGATTTTACGACCTTAAAAATCGAATCTGATTTTGCTGTCAAATGCTATATTCCAAATCAAACCAAAACAATAAATAAAAAATATACCAAAATATTTTGTTCCTTCTTTTATTATTTATTATCTTAAGTCTTAAAACTAAAAGTCAAAATACTTTCTTGGCAAATGTAAAAAATAGGAATAAATATTTAACAGAATAATAAAGGACATTTTTTTTTTTGCATAAGAAATGAAAAAATGTGATTTTTTTCCTTGTGAAAAACACTTTAATATATCATAAACACATACATATATAAATGGTTCTAAATTTAATTTACCTAAATTGAGTCGCTGTTCATCTATATGCCCTATAGAAGCTAGAAGGATTTTCTTAGCAAGGGAACTAAGCACTATTTATGTATATTAAAATTCATAATATATTTTATATTTTATAATTAATATTTATAATTTAAATAAAATATTTTTGTGCTTGGTGAACTTTTCCAGTTCATCCATCTGTCGTCCATTTATCAGTTTTTGAGCTATTTTGATAAAACTTGGTGCATATTCGTCCTATCACATAGGTACATATATCAGAGTTAGCCTGATCGGTACACTATATCATATATTTGCCATATAGACAATCTGTAGAAAGATGAGTTCTTGCATAAAAAACTGTTTTGCTTACCAAATTATCCCTTCCAAAATAACTTAATGTAAGTGAATTTATGCTGCTAACATTTGGACTAAAAGTCATTGAGATCAGATTACTATATTGCTTATAGGAAAAATTAGTTGAATTTTGGAATTTATTCAAATGGAATGTTTTTATTCGTTTCATTTATTTTTATATGTTTACTTCAACAAAAGCTTAGAATACAAATTTATATATTTATAATCCCAAATGGACTCTATAGAATTGAGATTTATATTATATGTACGTGCATCCTCTTCCGATATTTTGAAATATTTGCAGCCTTAATTGAATAGAATATTATAATAATGGAAAAATGTAGAAAATAATAATGGATAAATATGGAGATATATATGGAAATTGAAAGACATTCAACCAAGTATTCCGTCTGTTTAATTTAACTGGGGATGAAATTAGTAATCTGTAAGCATCTATGCATCTATAGGGGACTTAAGGAGTAACGTTTAGTCGAGCATTCTCAACTGTATTGAGTTTGACTTTTTTCACGATGTGAAAATTATGTTTGCCTAATGAAAAGCGCTTAACTTGAATTTTGTTTCTTTTTTGAATTGCTCAAATTGCGCAAATACAAAAGGGCGGGGTGGGTGTGCCTCAGCCTGTGCCCTGTCCACGCTTAACGGCTGACTGTCAACATTATTATTTTTTTATTTTGTGCGGCTTGCCACAACAGAAGAAGAAGCAGCACAAGCAGCAGGAGCAGCAGCAGCAGCAGACGGAATCGCAATCAAAACGAACAACACTCGAGTTGAACAGCCGCCTGTTGAAAATTGTGCAAATATAATTTGCACAGCAATAAATAAATGCAACAAATGACTGAGTGAGAGAGAGATAGAGTGTGTGTGTGAGAGAGAGGGAGAGAAATCGCGCTAAGTGAGTGCAATTGACAAAGGAAGCGAGCATTGGAGGAGTTGATGAATTGATGAGTTGAGTTCCGTTGAGGAGCACTTCACAAATTATGCGTGCATGTAAAAGAGAGGGGAGGGGAGTTGCCCCGGCAACTTGGTGGCAAGTTGCGGTCGCAAATATTTGATTGCCTCAAATGATGTGATTCGATTTTTGGGTCAATTGAGCGCAAAAGGCAGTCAAGCAGCAGTTAGTCAGTCAGTCAGTCAGTTGGGCAGACAGGACATCCGCAGGACTCGAGTGGCGCCACACACACACAGAGAGCAGCAAAACAGTTATGAACGCTCCCATTTGTGGCACTGCCTGCTTATCGCAATTGTGAATTGTGAATTGTGAGCTGCGCGGCGCCTCACGATTCTCCGACTTGTTTTTATTTATATGTGTCGTACCTGCAGCGATTGCGCAATTGAAGGACCCGCTCTCACCCTCGTCCTTGCACTCGTCCTCGTCCCTAAAACGAACACACTCACACACACACACACACCTTCATGGTGCGTTGTCAAGTTGTCGCCAATTGTCTGCATTTCATTGAGAGCCGCAAGTGTGGCAGGTAAAAAATAGCCCGAGTTCAGTTTTTCTCCTTTTTTTATATACCCTAAAATATGTCACAGGCAGAAGGATATATATGTATATATATATATTCTTGATCAGCATTAGCAGTCGGTGTGATTTAGACATGTCTGAGACTATAAAATTTGACATATAACTTCTTGTTTACCCCAAGCAGATCAAATTGATTTCAGTCTATCGATAACAGCACAAATTGCGTAAATATCGATGTAAATCGATTTTTGATAGCACTTAAATACAGAATTGTGCAGTTATAGCCTTAAAATGTATATGTAGTATACCCTGATATATTATTGATTAACTTTTAAATTTGATTTTATTTATCGAGGGTATTTAATAGTCGCGCAAACTAATGTCTCATTTTTTGTTCTTTTTTTGTGTTCAGTTTTTGTTTTTCTCGATTTTATTTTTTAATTATTATTGGCCGGCGTTTAGGCCAAGGCGAAACAAAAGGAAATCCTTTTTTAATATCGTTTAAACTGCCTGGCCTGGCAAAGGGCAGCTGTGGGTTTTCTCAAATTTATGGTCCAGCCTCGAAAAGTTGTTGACATTTTTTATTTTTTTATTTGTATTTTTGTTATCTCTTCCTCCTTTGAGTCCTACGCTCGTATCAATGAAATATTGATCGGCTCATGTGTGTGTGTGTGTCTCTGTGTGTCTCTGTGTGTGTGTGTGTGTCTCTATGAAGATATCAGTATGCATTTTCAGCGCTTGACCCTCGAGTCGACTTCAGTCACTGATTTATGCGTAATTACTCGGTCTGAGTTTCAGTTTCAGTTTCAGTTTCTGTTTCGGTTTCGTTTACCTGGCGACAATATTTAAATGTCGCTCTATAAAAATGTTTATGTCTCTCGCATCGGGAGTTGAGAATCGAGAATTGAGCAACGAGCAACGAGCAACGTGTCTCCAAAGTGTTGTCCAAATTGCAGTTTCAGTTTATTAAAGGACACTCGGCTAGTCCATAAATGTTTTAGATTGACAGCTTTATGTGTTTGAGGTTTGTTTTTCTTTTTTGTATTCTTTAAATCATTTGAAGGTTTTCGGTATTTGGCTACTGATGAAGTCCACTGATTAATTACACATTCTAAAAGGGGCAATTTCATTTGATGAACTGTACACAAAACAATCATGTGAACAAAAGATATTAAAAGTTGCTGTTTGCCCAATACACACACATATATATATAGTATGTGTATACATATGTATAACAAACGTAGATACTTAGATACATATAACTAAGTAAACACACGTCAAAAACATATTTAGAATAAATATTAAGTTAAATCTTTAATGTAATGAGCAATAATTAAAGTAAGAAAAAACTTGACAAGCATAAAAATTTAAAAAAAATTCTTCTTTTTGTTTGATGAATTCTTTTAATATTAGAAATATATTATTTTGTTGGATATGTTGCCATCAAAATAAATATTTTAATTTCCAGACAATCCAATTATTGATTTTTTTACTGTTCATATTTAATAATTATTTAAATCAGTTAATCACTTAGTAATTCTCTTGAAACTAGTTCTAAGCACCAAAAGTAGTTGGAGAAGTATAAAAAAAAGATTACAAAACCTTAATTTATTTATTTAGTTGTTTTTCTATAACATTTTTTTTCCCAAACAATTTCTAAGCTAACCGAAATAAATTAATGAATATATATAATATAAATATAATTAATATATTAAATATAAATATAAATTAAATATAAACATAAATTAACTATCTGTAAAATCTGATTGTTGCATTTTTAAAGCTAAATAAAAGTATTGAAAACGACGCATTTTATTTTTGATCTTAGTTAATTTATTATCAGCAAAATAAAGTTTCCGTCCTCAAATTTTGTAGAAATTCGTTTTTTATTTAAAATTGTGTTTATTGTTTAACTGATTGATGATTATTTTTGGCCTTGATTGATTGTTCTGTAAGTGCTAAAGGAACATTTTGATATTTTGCACTTTAAACATTTAAAAAAAATAGATTTTATTAGTATAACTGAGTCTAATTTAAGGAATTTCCTGGATTCTAATTAATATTAAATTGAATTTTAAATACAAAATATTTATCACATATTATTATGCAGTTACTAATTAATAAAAATATAATAATCGACAATTAATTAGATTTTCGAGTGATATTATTGAATCGCTTCTGTGATTCAGATTGAGTATATAATAATCCTTTTTTCTTCCTATACACACAAATCGGATAAGAAATGCAGATTTGGTCAGTCAAGACTTATTTTCATAATGAACAAACTAAAATTAGCGAATTTGGTATGTACTTCTACGTTGTCGAGCACTCTCGACTAGCGCATTCTTGCTGTAATTTATATTATAGAAATATCTGGACTGATCTTTTGTACTATTTACATACTATTTAATTTACATTCAAATAAAAATAATATCTATTTAATAATGATAAAAAAAGTTCTTTAACTTTAAAGCACGATCTACTTGAAATGCAGATCGGCATATAGAGCTCCTCCCCCGCCCCTTCTCGTGCCCTTGCCCCTAACTAAATCATAGAATATAAAAAAGATCAGAGAGCGGTGAAATGAATCCAGAGTCTCATAAAGCAGACATGAAGCGCGACACTCGCGTCTCGATTGAAATGAGTGCGTTTTGATAGAAATTTGTGTGGCACATGCAACGAATACTAATTACAATGGGTGTAGTGGGGAGTGGGATGGAGGGGCAAGAGATATAACCCATTGGACTCAATTGACGAAATAAAGGCGGCAAAAATGGTCAACATTAAAATCGAATAAAACTTGTTAAATAGTTAAAATTCCAACGTAAGCAAAGACGGCAAAAAGACGTGGCCATAAAAGCAAATGTATATGTTGAGACCCACTGTATACCCTGCCCCTGCCCCTAACCTGGCTGTGTGGCACGTCTCGAGAACTGAGGCAAAGGCGTTCGTGCGGCTTTTTCCTTTAGCCAAATAACTGGCATAATTTTTATGAGAGACAAGTGTGAAGAAAACCGCTCAAAGCAAAAAAAACAAAAAGCGGTGGCAACAAACGAAAATGGAAAACAGGAAAATCCTTTGGCGAGGAAAACCAAATTTCAAAATGCACAACACACAAATTGTGTTTATTTTATTTTATAGGGTAGTCGAGTCAGGTACGCCCGACTTGAGAGTGTTTCTGCTCATTTCTTTTTATTATTTTTTAGATCGCCTGCACTTGCAACTCCCTCCCTCTGTCCCTCTTTCTATGTCTCGCTGTCCTTTAAGGACTTTGAGCCAAGACCGCCGCTTGCATAAATTTAAATCGAGCGGAAGCAATTCCGTTTTTTTTGTCTCTTCGAATTTTTGGTTTACTTTCGTTTGCATTTTGTGCATAGTTTAATTTGATTTCTGCTTCTTTTCATTTTCTTTGAGTTCGATTTTCAATTAGGGCCACAAAGAGACCGCAAGATCATTAGAAATGCCTGCTTTTCTTCCTCTTCTTATTGATCCTGAGAGCGAGATAGTCTAAGAAAGGGTATTTGATTGATCGCGCTTTGAAAAGATCACTTTTTATTCAGTTCATTTTCAAATTCCGGTCACATAATGAAATTATTTTTTTAATAGATTCTTATTCCAATTAACAATTTTAATGACTTTTTTACTGTCGCCATTTTTGTCGCTTGTTGGCACATAAAAAATCGCGCTATTGTTTATGATTATGAGCTAATGGATTTTTAAAAAATGCCAAAAGCAAAAAAAAACAATCGAATCTGCCGATTCACACACACACACACAAACACATGCACACACATACATGTACGCTTAGCATGCATCTGTTAAGTGTAACAGTTGGCGGGGTATGCTTAACATTAACATTTTCGATAAGCGCGCGCATACACGCACACACAGTTAACAGCGTATAAGACTGAGTGCGCTAACAGCGCATGGTCGCTGAGCGGGCGACTGCGACAGAAATAGGCAGACACAATTCGAAATTGAGAGCAAAAAGAGAGCGAGAGAGAGCGAGAGCGCGTGGCGGCTGGCAACCTGTAAGAATTCAATGAGCGCTGCTCGTTGTTGTTTTCGTTATGATTATGAGAGTCTATCAAAAACTTGACGGCGCGCGAGTGTGTTGTGTGTGTGTGTTTGTGTGTGTGTGCGCTGTATTGGCGTATTGGTTGGAGTATAATGGCAGATATGAAAAGGGCAGCTACATAAACGACGACGGTTGGCTGTCGGCAGCAGCGACGCAAAATGAGCGAATATGAGCGTTATGAATTATGTATTGGCCCTCACACACACAAACACCCAACACACACACGCAGAGACGCGTGCGTGCGAGCAGAGAGATATGAGTGGGTAGGAGGCGTACATTTCTTGCTGTTGTTGTTGTTGTTGTCGTTGCTGTTGTTGTTGGTTTATGAGTGCGCCGTTTTCTGTTTTCTGTTTTCTTACTGGTGCGCAAGGTGGCGATTGGATTTGGGTTCGCTTTTTTCTTCTCTGCTTCTTCTTTCGCTGCTGCTCGTCTCGCTTTGGTTTTCTTCTGCTTCTTTTTTGAAATGCGTTTAATTTTCGCTGCTCCTTCAGCTTTATGCATTTTCTTCGCCTCGCATTCTGCTTTATATTTCTTTAAGCATTTTCTAGCCATATTTATGACACTCACTCGGCTAAGCTGCTCGCCCCCACCCCTCTCAAACCCTTTCAACCCCACCTCAACTCCATCCATTTTGACGAATTTGACTTTTTGCTTCGCCTTTCTTGCAGCAATTTCTTGAACAGAGACAGAAATAATTTTATTATTTCTTTTCTTCGTTTAACATTGATTATTATATATTCGTTGATGATCGGGCTTGATTATGATTATCAGCATGACTCGCAAGTAAATAAATAAGTAAAATTATTTTTAAAATAATTTAATTTAATTAATTTTTTTGCTCGATTTATTTTTTGTGTAGACTGATAATAGTTGGCATTAAACGAATGAATTGATGTTAATCTTCTTAATATATTTTTTATATATTTCTTTTATACACTTATATATTTTATTAAGATTCCTTATAGAAAGTGGAACTATTTTATATGTATTATTATTGTTATATTAATTTTATGTGAATGTGAATATTCATGTGTACTCATATTCTTGCTATAGATTGACTTTTAATCTAAATAGCCATTAAAAACATTTTTAGCTAAAACCTTAACTCACTAATAGCTTTCAAAACTCGCATGAGATCATCCATTAAAGCTGCTTTCGTTCTGATTTATAACTGCTTATGAGTCAAATAATAATAAATACAAATTTTGAATCAATTATTTCGCTCACCAATTCAACAATACTTAAGCTAGTAATTTGAAAGCAATTTGACAACTGCTCAAAACTCTTTAAAAAAAAACAAAACAATTAATGTTTATGGCAAAACAGAACTCACAACAAATTAACAAAAAAACTTATCGCCAGATGTGTGTTGAAATTAAATTGAGTCACAATTGAAAACATTCCAATGAATATTTGAACAATTTTTGTGTGTTTTGGGGAAACAGTTGTGGGCAGAGGGGGTGGAGAGGGGCAGGAGAGGGGTCTTTAAGTTTTAGCTTTTAAATTGGGCTTGAGTTTAAAATAAATCGATAAAGCCGTCGAAACAATGAAAAATGGGCGAATGACAATTCTAAACATGAAAATAAATACATAATAAAAAAATAAGTGGGAGTTGCCAAAAGTCAAAAAAAGAAAAAAAGCAAACAATAAAAATAACAAAGAATGAAACAGGAAACCAAACATTTTGATGAATGGCTCATAAAACTCAACACATACACACACACACTCACACACGCACTCGCACACAAATCGAATTGACGAATAAGCGAAGCACCCAACGCAAACAGACGGACGGACAGACAGACAGACGGACGAATGGGTGAGAGTCGGGGGCGAACAATAGCAAAGAACCGAAAATCTTATAAAGCCGAAATTAAAAAAAACAACAACAACAAAAGCAATCGGCGCTCATAACTGCGCGAAAGACAGAGAGAGGGAGAGCGCACGAGGCAGAGCGAGAGCGATAGATGGGGAGCGAGAGAGTGAGTGAGAGAGAAAGAGAGAGCGAGAGAGGTGGGCAGAAGAGCGAGCGCAACACATGGTCGGGGCGCAGGCGTGCGTGCAAGCGAGATGGCATCAATAAAAGGGCCGAACATTTATAAGCAGCATGAACGAAGAGATGGGGCAGGGATGGTAGGGTGTGGGGGGTAGAGGTGCTGTATGAATTATGATAAATTATTAACAAAGAGAGCGAGAGCGAAAGAGCGCGCAAGTGCGGCATCAAGAGCGAGCGAGAGAGAGAAGAAGCTGTTAAAAATGCCAAGAAAAATGCACAAAAAAAAGAAAACGCAAAAAAAAACAATGGCGAAAAGGTGAGAGAGCCAACAGAAAACGGAAGGAAGCAAAAGCAGCAGCAGCAGCAGGAGCAGAAGCAGCGACAATAGCAGCAGCGACAGCAGCAGCGACAGCGCAGTCAGCACAAGCAGCACTGCCTCTCTGTTTGGGTGTGTGTGTCTGTGTGAGTGTCTCATAATTTTTCGAACAAGTTTCATAAATGTCCGTTGAGCAAACAGGTAAAAGCAGCAGCAGCAGCAGCAGAGCATCCTGCGCTCTCCACACTCGAGCTAGACAGAGCGAGAGAGAGAGCGAGTGTGCGAGAGAGCGAGCGAGCGAGCAGGAGCGAGAGTGAGTTGAGCGCGCTGCGGTGTGAGGTTGATGGCAACAGTAACAGTAACAGTAACAGCAACAAATGCGCACCAGCAGTGCAAGCGAGATACACAACTAAAATTTAATAAAAGTTATGATGAGAGGGAATATGCGTCTGTGTGTTGTGTGTGTGTGGAGAGGGGGTTGTGTGTGTGCAAGTGGGAGCGAGAGCGTTTATGTATGAAAAATTATATGAAATGTGAGCGAGTGCGCGTCACACAGATATGAGTGTGTGTGTGTGTGTGTGGAAGGTGGGTAGGTTGAATGAATGTCAGGATAAGCCAGTTGGTGGCAGTAATAATAAAAATGTTGCACACACACACACACACTTACACACAGAGACGCATGCATGTAAAAATATTGATAGTAAACCGGTCGCGTCGTCGTCGCTGCCCGAAGCAGAAAACGACGACTGCGACTCGTGTGTGTCTGCTTCTGCGTGTGTGTGTGTCTGCGTGTGTGTGTGTGTGTGTGTTGTGTGTGGCTGAAAGTATCTCAGCGATATTGTTTGTGTTTTGTGTCAGTGTTATTTTGACGCGCGTGCTGAACGTTCGTGCCGCAGACAGAGAGCAGCGAGTATCAGCCAAAAACTGAGTTGTTGCCACACACATAAATAAATACATATGTATTATAAATCCCGTTGCGAACCACAATATTTTTAGCGAGTGCGCCAAGTTTCCAATCAGATTGCGTCAAAGTGTTCATAACAATATATACACGCACCTATACCAACATATATATATATATAGAAATATATATATATATATATATATCCGCATCGGCAACCGAGTTTGATCAATGTGCTGAAGATGAAAGTCAACGTGATTTGTTATCGATAAGCGCTGCAA
Organism: Drosophila sordidapex; assembly: GCA_035043295.1. NCBI lineage: Eukaryota > Metazoa > Arthropoda > Insecta > Diptera > Drosophilidae > Drosophila > Drosophila sordidapex. Next base: position 735,099 of record JAWNNA010001201.1, on the reverse strand, counting down.
AAGCCGTCGGCAAAAACACAAGCGCCAATAAATCTAAATATTATCGGTTTCTCAACAAAAACAAAAGAATAAAATATTGAAAAAGTCAAAACAGATATTTAAGTTCAAGTCGTGTGTTGCAAGAACAGAGACAGGCACAAGGACAGTGGGCAGCATGGATCGCGTGCTGGGCGCATGACAAATGTTCAAATTTCTTTGGCCAACTGGCGCCAAAAACAACAAACACAAATTTTACTACTACCACAAACATACACACACACACCACATACACACAGACACACACGCACACACACATAAATGATGTTCAGTTTGTGCTAAATGAAAAATCGTAAAATCGAAATACAAAAAAAAGTTCTCCATTCTTGATGAAAAATCACTTGCAAAACGTTCTGTGTGCAATGCGTAGTGACTTCAAGGATAATCACCAGGAGACCATAAATAAAATGATACAATTTGGTACCGTTAAATATGGCATTGTCAAACAGCTGAAGGATCGCGCCAGAAGCGCCGAAAAAGGTGAGTTTTCCCAGCTTTCTTCTTTCATTTTTATGGTCAAATTTGAAAATTTAATTATTAGCCATTTGGTCATTTATTGCCTCAACTCCAAGCTTTTAGGAACTACTGTTTTCTTTGACTATTTAATATTTTCAAATCGAGATATTTGCCAATTAGTTATTCATTATCTGAACTTACAAGCTTTTGGGAACTACTGTTTCTTGTTTCTTGTTTTTTTTAACTTCTTTATTGGAACCTTAAGCGACTAGCCATAAAATGTAAATATTATTTTTAATGTCATAATTTTGTGTGGCCGATTTCGAAAGTAAAACCGTTAAATCATAAACAAAAAGACAAAAAACAAACAAGCGTATTTGTATATTCTGTATTTAATTAGTTAATGTGGTGTTAAATTGTGCCCGCCAGAAGACGAATCGAATCTGAATCTGAAGCGGAATCGTTTGAATGCGTTTCGAATGGATTCATTTGCCATATGCAAATGCAAATGGCCGCAGCTTTCAAAACCTTAAAAGGCCTCAAAAATTAACAAAAAAAAAGCTCTCAAATACTTTTCAAGTTTACGACTCTCCATATGTATATATAAATATATACATATGCAATCATATACTTAAATCATATCGAGCAGCAATTCCAAATCAATTTTTGATTTGTCATAAAAAACCAAAATCACAAAAAATGACCAAAGACAATAAAAGGTGGCACATTGGAATAATCAAAAAAAAAAGAAAAAAGAGAGAGCAAGGCAGAGAGAGAGAGATAGAGAGAGAGAGAGAGAGAGGGAGGAAGATAGAGGGAGTCAGATGTGAAAACAAAAGGAGACAGAGAGGCACTTAAAAACTTTTTATCGCTAACCAAAAAAGAAAAAAAAAACTGGAAACACAAAATTCGACAAAATGCAATTTATAATTTTGCTTTTTCGTATAATCAAAGTGGTGCATATATTAGATATATATATATCTTCAAACGCCACACGAATTATTAATTATGTTGAATGCATTCTCCATCTATCGAGGAAAACAAGAACCGATTTCCAAATGCCCGATTCAAAGTTGAAATTTGATTCGTTTTCGAGTGTTTTTTTGGGCAAAAATGACAAATTCGTTGATTAAGCGAAACTGGTTCAGTATTCGATTATTCAAAGCGCAGACATTCATTCTTTGTGCTCGACTAGTAAATCGACTTTCTAACCTGAGTTATATAATTTTCATACATTGACAACTGAACAGAAGAAAAACTTCTGGAAAAGTAAAGGAAAAGAATGGAAATTTTGTATACAAATTGTAATCAATTTTCGTGCTATTAAAATTTGTATTTTTATTGCCAAATACTAATTTTGTTGACTCTAAATACAAATGCATAACTGAAACATTTACTCAAAATGTTTGCTTTTGATTTTGTTGTTGTTGTTATTGTTGTTGTTGTTGCTTTTGCTGCTGCTCAGAATTAATAAATGTTTAGTCATTAGTGTTGCACAATAAATCTGAGATATATCGCGAAATTGGCAGTCGAACAGCAAAAATAAATCTGCTGCTAATTTCCATATAGTTTATATGGATTATGTACGCATGCACACACACACACACACACACAAATACTCACACATGCACACACACACACACACACATACGTGTACTTGGTGTGTATATGAATTTTATTTGGATTTTTTATTGCTGGCATTTGTATTTTGTTAACCCGAACGCAGAAAAGTCAATGCGCATAACTTAATGACATTAATTATTTAATTATTTTTATTTATGCGTTGCTTTTGTGTTTTCTTTTTGTTGTTGTTGTTGTTGTTATTATTGTTGTTTGCCTTAATTTCTGTATTCTTTCTTTTTGTATCACTTTGTTGCGTATGTTTATTTATGCTTGAATTTCATAGACATGAAGCCCAATTTGCCCCGTGGTGTCAATTTATGCCCAACTCGTGCAATCCGCACCGATTAGAAAATAATGCGAATTCCCGTCTGTCTGCCTGTCCCCCTGCTGGCTGCTTCTTGTTAATATTGTTGCCTTTACTTTTTTCACAACGCGGAAAATCGTTGACTTATTGGGTCACTGCTAGACCCCATATATTTGCCCGCCTGATTTGCATATTGAATATGAAAGCCAAAGCAAAGCTCATTTTGCTTGCGACTTTGTTGCAGCTTTTTTTAATTATTTGAATATGTTTTTATATAAGTATTTTTATATCAGAATCTCTTTTTGATACTAGTATCTAATACTTATTTAAGTTTGCTATTTTTTCTCGCTGTGTATTATCAAATGGGAATTCTGCACTCCACGGCTAGTTGCGTTAAATTTGGATAAAGTTCAATTTATTACGATTATGCAGCTTGTGGCATAAACAAAATGAAACCAATCAAAATTAATGACAGCTTACATTTGCACACTATTTAAATATTAATTGATTTAACAACTAAACTAATTAATTTAATTCTACTCAGTGGTCCACATGGACCTCGCTCTTTATTGGTTTCCACATTTCAAAGCCGAACGAACTAAATTTAGAGCTGGAAGTAAAATTTCGTGGCGAGAACATCCGTCAGATATTAAAAAAAAAACGAGGCGTGAAATGCTTGTTGTTGTTGCAACAACATATTTTGATGGGTGTGCGGTTGAAATGACAATTTAAAATGCGAACAACAAGTATTATAAATTGTTGCAAACATAATTTGACAATGGCAAATGGGAAGCTGCATCATTTTTCATGATTTCGGCTAATCTTAAAGTCTGGCAACTGTGCGGATTTATATATATATATATATATATATGTGTGTGTGTGTGTGTGTGTGTGTGTGTCATTTGAATTTGGTGCTCGGGGCAGAAATCAATTTATGGCTTGACTTAATCCACCTTGAATCGTACACAATCCAATTCATTGTCCCTTGTGTATATTGAGCTAAATTCGTTTCTATATTTATTTTTTAGTCTGCTCCATAAATAAAAGGAAATCTAATTTCCTGTCCACACATCTTACACACATTTAAATATATATCTATATATCTATACATATGTATATGTGTATTTTTCTATGTGTGATTATCATAACAATATTTGGAAAACAGTACAAAACCATTTTTGGTGTATTTTTCTTGCAAAATAGAAGCTTGCCAAAATACCAGGTGCTGATTAGGGAGGACAACAAAGGCGCTGGGAATTGAGTTGGGCCCAAACACAAAATGCCGTTTATACATATTGTAAATGTGGCCAATGAATTTATGGGCAGTTGTCAAATGACTTTGCAATTGCTCGATTGCCAGGCAATTTACGGGCCATCATAATTCCGATTTGATGTTACCTTTTATGGTCGGCTGTCGGGCGAAAACAAAGCGATCGCTAAAAAACTTAATGGGGCACATAATACTCAATGTTAATTAATTGAAATAACGTTCGTTTATCAGTTATAATTATAATAATTCTGATCAGAATTTCGCATTGAACCCACAACTTATTCGAGTTAAACAAATGTTGACAAAAAAAGGCAAAATCGAATACCAAATGAGGAGCCAGAATCGAGCGTCATATTCGATTTGAAAATAATAATAATTATTTATTATTATAATTATATTGATGCGATCGATATGCAAATGGCGCTGATAGCAGCCAGCCACAGAAAACGTAGCTGCTCAAAAGTATCTGAGTGCCTCCAGTTGTGTTGCTGTATCTGTGTCTGTATCTGCGTCTGTGTATCTGGTGCAAAACTCGCTCGACTCGTTTTGATTTGTGCAGAAATATGCTTTATTATAGCATCGAGCTGAGCAAGGCAATCGGGCCATGTCTGGAGATTTATCTCGTTTGTTGGCCTGGCCTGGCCGGGCCTGACCTGGCCTGGCCTGGCCCAGCGCTTACTTATCATAAATTATGTTTTATGGCCGCTGCGCATGCGAACCAAATTGGCCGCTTTTTACATACTACTTAGAGATACATTTTTTATTCTTAATTATTTATCTTTGATTTTCCGTCGGCAATTGTCAGATTTTGTATTTCTGTGTTGACACTGCTTGCAACAGGTGAGCAGCATCAGCTGCTGGTCAACAACAATTGCTAATTGGTAGAGCAGCAGCTTGTCGACAAGAGGGGGGCGGTGTGCAACTGGTTCGATTGTGGCACAAGAAATGTAATTGCATTCAGCTAGCTGCCACAGCAGCAACAACTGCAACAACTGCAACAGCAGCTAGCAACATTGCTGCATTGCAATCAACAATTGCTGGCGATTAAGTCATATATGCGACAAGGCAATGGTCAGCAGCAGCAGCGGCAGCAGCGGCAGCAGCAGCCACAGCATCTAAACTGAAGATCAAAAGGAACACACTCTGTGTATGTCTGTGTGTGTGTGTATGTGTGGGGGGCAGGCTAGTGGGTTGTGGAGAGGAATTGCGGGCGTCTTTGCCGGTAAACCAGGCAAGCAGCAAGTTGCCAACAGTCGCGTTGTCTATTTTGGTTGTTGCCACTGCCAAGCACAACAAGTTGTTGTTGCAGTTGCAGCCTTTGTTGTTTTTATCATTGTCAAGTGTGCACAGTGGAGCAAGCGTATTAGAAATGTATCACAAATATATTCTAGTGCGAGTAGTATTATTAATCTTTTAATGCTGCAAAGTTGATAATATTTATATATTATGTATCCCCGCAGCACATCTGCAGAAAATATAAGATTTTGGAATTTGGAAGAATTTGATTTATTTTTTATATTTTTATGTTTATAATAATATTTTGAATAGCTTAAAATTAATATTTACTTAAATATTTATTAATAATATAAATTGATTTTTACACTATTCAAAATGGAAATAATGCATAACAGTCAAATGTAAGCATCTCAGACCCCATAAAATATATATATTCTTGATCAGCGGAGTCGATTTATTCGTTCTCTCTTCTTTCCATATTCACGCCTATCTACAGGACCTTAGCGACTATAGGAGCTAGAGGCTGTAAATTTGGATTATAAATTATTGTATACCTAAACTATTTTAACTTTTTTAACAAAACATAAATCTAAATAAATATTCCTAAAAACGAAAATCGCTTTAAACTAACTTTCTAAATAAAATGGAAATTAAAAATATATTAAGTAATATGCCTAAAAACCATATTTTATGGATTCAGTGTATAAACAAATAGGCTAATTCGAAGAAATATTATTAAATGGTAAATGGAACTCAATTGCGATGCAATGACTACTTCTGTATTTTTTCCAGCTCCAATTCAAATCACCAAGAATATTTAATAAATATTCTGAATTTATTTATTTCCATATTATTATATTTGTTATGTCAACAAATCTCGATAAATTGAGATATATTTTATTGAAATTCATGTTGTCAATTTCCATTCAAAACTATGACTTGTGGCAGACATGACTATTTGATTGGCAAAATATTGTAGAATTGGCTTGTGTTTCCAAATGAATAAATTGCTGAAATATTCGATTCTATGCTAATCTATATATATGTGTGTATATATAATTTCATGTCGATTATATTGACAGACATCGCAAGTGATCAGGAAGATAATGGCGCCTGCTCGCCGCTGACAACGGCGACACCGGCCAGCGCCAGTGCTGGGAACAGCCCCTGCCCCAGCCGCAGTCCGCGGCGCCACAGCGACGACGACGACGAGTTGGCTGGCGAAAGGGATTTGCTGCAAGTTTCCGATAATAAGGAGGATACAAAGGATAAACAGGATAAGCCTGATAAGCTGAAGGAGAGCGTGGAGAGTGTGGAGCAAGTCGATAGCCGAACCGATGCGACTATCGACGATCACAATCACAACAACAGCAGCAGCAACAACCACAACAATAACAACGATAGCGATAACGATAACGATAACAACAAAGTCAAGGTCATGACAAAACCGCCCGAGGAACACGAGACAAACGCGAACGCGAACTCAAACTCATCGTTGCCGAATTCACCCACCGCCGCCACATCCCGCATGGAGGCGCCACCAAAGCAACTGGATGTGGATGTTGAGATGCCGCAGGCGGAGCACGAGAAGAGTCCAGCGACGCCACCGCCTGTCAGCAATGCAACAGCAGCAACAGCAGCAGCAGCCGCTGCAGCCGCCCAACAATTTGGGGCAACACCCGTCACCCTAGAGGCGATTCAAAACATGCAGATGGCAATCGCCCAGTTTGCGGCCAAGACCATTGCGAATGGCGCCTCCGGTGCGGAGAACGAGGCGGCCATGAAGCAGCTGGCCTTCCTCCAGCAAACGCTCTTCAATCTGCAGCAGCAGCAACTCTTTCAGATTCAGCTCATCCAGCAGCTGCAATCGCAGCTGGCGCTCAACCAGGTTAAGCAGAGCAACGAGGACGACGCTGACGAGGATGCGGAGCCCGAGGAGCGGGAGGATGGCGAAACGGACACCTACGAGGAGGAGGAGCGCATTGCCGACATGGAGTTGCGACTGAAGGCCGAGGCTCGCATGGCCGAGTCCAAGGCGCGCCAGCATCTCATCAATGCGGGAGTTCCGCTGCGTGAACGTTCCCATTCTCGTTCCCATTCCCGTTCCCGTTCCGTCTCCCCCTCGCCCAGTCCCTCGTCGCCGGCTGTCTCCCTGAAGCGCAAGCGGGACGAAGATGCCGGCTCCAAGTCTGCTGGTGCTAGGAGCTTTGGCCAGCCGGTGGAGAGCGCACAGGATGCGCTGTCCAAGCTGAAGGAGATGGAGAATATGCCGCTGCCCTTTGGGAACGATTTGGCATCCAGCATCATAACGCATCACGATGATCTGCCCGAGCCGAACTCACTGGATCTGCTGCAGAAACGTGCGCAGGAGGTGCTCGATTCGGCCTCGCAGGGCATCCTGGCCAACAACATGGCCGATGACTTTGCGTTCGGGGACAAGAGCGGCGAGGGCAAGGGACGCAATGAGCCATTCTTCAAGCATCGCTGCCGGTATTGCGGCAAGGTCTTTGGCTCCGATTCGGCGCTGCAGATCCACATACGATCTCATACGGGGGAGCGACCTTTCAAGTGCAACGTCTGCGGCAGTCGGTTCACCACCAAGGGTAATCTGAAGGTGCACTTCCAGCGGCACGCCCAGAAGTTTCCGCATGTGCCGATGAATGCGACACCAATACCCGAGCACATGGACAAGTTTCATCCGCCGCTGTTGGATCAAATGTCGCCGGACAGTTCGCCCACCCAATCGCCAGCGCCGGTATCCGGCCAGGCGCCGGCCAGCTCAACGTCCGCTCATCCGCCAGCGATGTCCTTCCCAGGCCTGCAGGGCCTCTATCGTCCGCCCATGGAGCTGCTGAAGTCCCTGGGAGCAGCTGCTGGCAGCACTGCCGGACTGCCGCATTCCTTTTTCCCTCAGATGCCGGGACTGGGGGCGGCTCTCAAACACAGCCAGCAACAGCAGCAACAGCAACAGCAGCAGCAGCAGATTAGCCAGGATTTGCCCACAGATTTGCGCAAGTCTTCTGGACCCAGTTCCCCACACGACGAGGAGGAAGATGACGATGACGATATGACTGCTGTGCGGCTGCCCGTCAAAGCGGAACTGCTCGAGGAGGAGAAGACGGAGCCGGAGACGGCAGCGACGTCTGCCGAATGCGCTGACTTGGAGCCAGATCCAGAGCCGCTGCCGCTGGAGGTGCGCATCAAGGAGGAACGCGTCGATGAGGAGCAGGAGGAGGAGCAGCAGCGAGAGCAGCAGCGGGAACAACAGGAAACTTCCTCCAATCGCCACACACCAACAGCTTCGCCCACGAACCCAGTATCTGCGACTCCGCCACTAATGCAGCGACACCATCATCATCATCAGCACCATCAGCACCATCAGCACCATCATCATCATCAGCAGCATCATCAGCATCATCATCAGCATCATCATCATGCCTCCCACATGCCCGGCTATCCGCCAGTGGTGCAACCGATTCAACCACCAGCCATAATGCACGCACAGTGCTCGCCCGGCTCCCATTCGCATCTGGATCAGCTGCCGACTCCTGGCCAATTGCCGCCAACGATGCCGCATCGCGAGGACTTCTTTGCCGAGCGATTCCCCCTCAACTTCACCACAAAGACACTCTCCCCCGAGCACCATTCGCCGATCCGTTCGCCAGCTGGCCATGCTCACGCCCACATTCCGCGCTCGCCCTTCTTCAATCCGATCAAGCATGAGATGGCGGCGCTGCTGCCACGCCCCCACAGCAACGACAACTCGTGGGAGAACTTCATCGAGGTGTCGAACACATCCGAGACGATGAAGCTCAAGGAGCTGATGAAGAACAAGAAGATCAGCGATCCCAATCAGTGCGTCGTCTGCGATCGCGTCCTCTCCTGCAAGAGCGCCCTCCAGATGCACTATCGTACCCATACGGGTGAGCGGCCCTTCAAGTGTCGCATCTGCGGACGCGCCTTCACCACCAAGGGCAACCTGAAGACGCACATGGCTGTGCACAAGATTCGTCCGCCAATGCGCAACTTCCATCAGTGTCCCGTCTGCCACAAGAAGTACTCCAATGCGCTGGTGCTCCAGCAGCACATCCGGCTGCACACGGGCGAGCCAACGGATCTGACGCCCGAGCAGATTCAGGCCGCCGAGATACGTGATCCGCCGCCCTCCATGATGCCTGGTCACTTTATGAATCCCTTCGCGGCGGCTGCTTTCCATTTTGGTGCCATGCCTGGCGGTGGTCCGGGCAGCCATAATCCGGGCGCGGCAGCTGCTGGCATGTCGGGTGCGGCACACAATGGCACCTTGGGCTCGGAGTCGTCGCAGGGTGATCTCGACGACAACATGGACTGTGGCGATGGCGATGATTTCGATGACGCCTCCTCCGATCATCTCTCCAATGATCCGGCGTTGGGCGACGAACGTCCGCGTTCCGGCGACGACTTCAAGTCGCTGCTCTTCGAGCAGAAGCTGCGCATCGATGCCACCGGAGTGGTCAACATCAATAGTCATCATCCGCATCCACATTCGCATTCGCATCCACTTCATCAGCAGGCGCGTCCTCGTTCCGCGGCCAGCAATCCGAATTCGATTGGCTCCGCTTCCGCCTCGCCTTCCGCGCCTGCAAGTCCCAGCTCTCAGCCCAAGCCAAGCTGCTCGCCGGTGCGATCCGTCTCGGAGGCATCGCAGGGTGCGCTCGACTTGACGCCACGTGCCGTCGCTGCTGCCCCGTCGCAGCCGCTTACTTCCCCGCCCAAGGAGAAGACGGTGAGTCCGCTCAGTCAGCAGTCGACGCCTGCACGCAGTCCCAATGCCTCAGCCTCCGTCTCCGCTTCCGCCTCCGTCGCTGCCTCGCAACTGCTCTCCTCGCAGCTGGCACCGTCAGTGGGCATTGATTGCCTGCCGCCCGGTTTGCAGCATCATCTGCAGCAGCAGCATCAGCATCTGATGCAGCAACAGGCGGCGGTGGCAGCTGCAGCGGCTGCCCAACACCATCACCATCAGATGCAGCAGCATGCGGCCGCACTCCATCAGCATCAGGAGCAACTGCGTCGCGAGGCACAGGAAGTGCAACAGAAAGCGGCAGCTGCTGCAGCAGCGGCTGCTGCCCAGCGTCAGACATCGCCACAGCCACCGACGCGTGCCGGCGAATCACCTGGCGGTCCGCCCATTGGTGGTCAGCCCAATCCGTTGATCGGCGCCCGGCCGCCCTTCGGCATGTTCCCCAATCTGCCCATCTTCCCGCCGGCCACCACGCAGAACATGTGCAATGCCATGAATCAGATTGCCCAATCGGTGATGCCAGCGGCACCATTCAATCCATTAGCATTGAGCGGTGTGCGGGGCAGCACCACCTGCGGCATCTGCTACAAGACATTCCCCTGCCACTCGGCGCTCGAGATTCACTACAGGAGCCACACCAAGGAGCGCCCCTTCAAGTGCAACATCTGCGATCGCGGCTTCACAACTAAGGTAAGTCCGACACACAATTTTTGTAGTAAGAATATAAAATAAAAATCGGCAGAATTTAATATATATGAATATATACATATAGTATAATATTTTTAGGTATTTTTTCAGAATTTTAGAATTAGTTGAAGATGAAGAAACTTGCAAAACATATCTAAATATATTCGGAAAAATACAAACTACTTTTGAAAAGAACAAATAAATCATTTTTAGGATTAACAAGAAACTGTGGAAACAGCTAAGAAATTTGAAATATTTACAAAAACAAAAACCAACACATAAATTATAAAATATAAAAATAAATCATGAGCTACAATTGAGCAAATCGTCAGAAAGTAAAATAATCAATATAATATTTGCAGGTAGAATAGTTTCTGATTTTCTGAAGGAATTTCAAATAGTAAAATACAAACATTATAATCGAAATATATTCAATGAAAGTATAAATTATGCTATCAAATTTTTTAAGATTGTTTATTTAAGTCAAGCGTTTTTTTCTAAGAAATTTAAAAAATTCTTTAAAAGGCTAAACTTTAATATAACAGTAATAATTAAATAATAGATGAAACCTAAAGTATGGCAAATCAGTAGAAATCAAATCAAAAAATCAGAATTATATTTGTAGGTATTTTTTTTATTTTTCTAAAGACGAAGTAAGATATTTATTAGGATATTTGATTAAAGCCAGGCGTTTCTGCTGCTCACAAATTTCAAATATTTACAGAAAAATGTTACTTCAATATTGAAGTGAACTTAATTTAAGAGCTATATATATATTCTTAACATCGATTAAAACCGATAACCTAACGCCTTTCTTTCTGCTCTCTCATTTAATTTTGTTGCAGGGCAACCTCAAGCAGCACATGCTGACACACAAGATCCGCGACATGGAGCAGGAGACCTTCAGGAATCGAGCTGTAAAGTATGTAAGTCTTCCAATGCAACACAAACACAACACAAAACATTATTCCCTGCTCAGTTTATGAATTTATGATTGTTACTGAAAAGCACACAACAAATGCAGTGAAATGAATGTGGAAATTGCTAATATAGAAATTGTCCAAATTTGAACGCTTTACTTACAGATGAACGAGTGGAGCGATGAACGCGAGTAATTAACTTAGGTATCGATGATATAGAGAAGAACAATCCAAATATGAATCAGCCATTGGCCGTGACAATAGACTCTCGCAACAACCAATATGATCTCATGCAGAGTTGTGATGAGGAGCAAAAATAGTGTCGACAACGCTGCGCTGGAAGCCGATGCCGAAGTCGAAGCCGAAGCAGAGGCCGAAGCAGAAGCAGAAGCCTCACACACAAGGTAGTTCAAGAGCAAAAGTACGAAAAACCCATAAAAAAAGAAACCATAAAAAACATTAAAAAACTAAACAGCGCATATACAATACTTAAAATTTATAAATTGTTGCCCACAAAATTATTATTTGATTTTGCTATGTGGGTGGGGAGCAGGCGCGATGCTTGATTGCCTGTGAGTTCTTTCATCATTTCTCTCCCATAAACAAATGCTAAAGAAATTGAAAGCAGGCAACAGACAGACAGACAGACAGACAGGCGGACGGACGGACACTAAATAAAAAATAAAACTAAACTAAACTGGCATGAAACGTATCCAAAGATGCATCAAAAGCAATTTTCCAGTTTAACAGAGGCCGTTGAAAAGCCGCTGGAGTGCTTTGAAATGAGACTGATAGCGTTTCAGGCTAATTACCTAATAAAAGAATAATTATATATATATATATGTATATGTGTGTATGTATATGTATATGTAATTACAATATTTGCAAAAAGAATCAGAATCACAAAACATGAAATGAAATCCAAATCGAAATCAGCTGAAATCTAAGGCGTAGTAAAATCAAAATTCGAATTTAAATTAATCTTAAGGTATGTTTAATACTAAACACTAAACAATAGGCGATAAATAATGAATAAAGTATATATATATATATGTGTATATGCATTTATGTGTATATGATATATGATAACTAAGTCCACACATATTCAAGTATATATATATTTCAAATGTGCAATAATAATATGACACGCTATCAACTTAGTCTGGCTTTTGTTTCCTACGTTCTTAATTTTAATCTCTTGTACATAGAACTACACGCAATAAATCCAATCAGTTTGCTTTGCTTCGAATATATAGTTGTAATAATAATAATGCATAAATGAAAAACAAAAAAAAAAACAAAAAACGAGAAATTGTGATACTAAATGTTAAATTGTTGGCCGAGGCAGCTGGAGGAGCCAAGTTGATGCAAAATGCTTTCCATATCACTTATAACAACTGGCAAACTATTGTAAAAAAAACAAAAACAAATACAAAAAATTGAAAACTAAAAAAAAGTATAAAGATATATTTAACATTCATAGTTAATTTAGTTGGTAGTGCAACTTAAGGCGATTGTCAAACAAAAAAGAAGATGATATATGTATATATACATATATGAATTGTAATCTAATAATTTCGCAAAACCATTTAATTAATTAGCTTAGTATGTTAGTTAAGTTGACGACAGGCAAACACAAACATAAATTACCATATACACATAAATCATACAGATACACATGTATCTCAATCTGTTTGTAAGCATAGTCTCATAATTTATTACACAAAAAATGATAAAAACAAAAAAATGAAGAAATGAAGAAAAGAAAAACAAAAACAAGAAAGAAAAACCATAAAGCGAACGAAATACAAATAAAAAGTATACAAAGTAACAAATATATGTATTTAAGTTATGAAAAATTAATAAACAAACTTGACTTTTTATTTTGGCCACCCGACCCCGACCCCGACCCATGTGTTGACTTCAGCGTTCAACGCTTATCATGATCGGCACGGATATGTTCTGGGAATAAAACGAAAACCAAAGAAACCAAAGAGAAAAAAATGAAGCGTTGAAATTTCGTGGTAAAAGGCCATGGACCCCTCAGTTTCGATCACCAAATTACGAATACAGCGTTGCAAGTGTGGGCCACGTTAAGATATTGTAATAAAAATGATTAGTCAAGTTTATTATCGTCATAATCTTTTAATTCGAAATCGAAACGGAATATTGATAGCCTAGCCAACAGCTGGAAAGAGAGCTGGCTCGGAGCTGACTGGATCTGGATACAGATGCGAAGCAGCAGGGAAATATTTTTATTACCTTTTAACATTCAACATTTTTGCTGCCTAGTTGTTTGTTGTTGTATTCCCATCGTTTTTGTCGTGTTCTTAAATATTTTTTTGCTTTAATTTATTTGCTTTTGCTGTGACTCGCTGCCAGTCGCTATCTAGCCGGCTGTCCGGCCACTTTTGGCTTGCTGGCGGTTTTTTAGTCGTTAATCAAATATTTCTTGTTGACAATGCTGTGTCATATTTTTAAAGACCCACTGTGTGTGTGTGTGTGTCTGTGTGTGTGTGTGTGTGTGTGTGCATTAAAGTGAATGTTTTGTCTTTGACTTAAATTGTGTGATGGATTTTTTAACTGGTTTCATTGAGTTTGAAAACAAAAGGTTGACAAAAATTTTAAATATTTATTTTTTATATTTATAGGCAGAGCTAAAAGTCAAGGTTAGCGCTCGATTTCTATAAATAACTAGAATATATTTTTCAAATTAATTTATATGCATATATAAATAATTATACTCAATAAATTTAGTTGGTCTTTCAACAGTATTTTCCTTGTTGACAGATATGTTTGAGTAATTTCTGAAATATGCTGACAATAGCTAATTACTCAAGATATTTCTCGACTGTTCACAAGTTGTCATCATCACGACTAATATGCATGCATGAAGATGTCTTTTCAGGCTCCTGCGATCCGTCGTCGATCCCTTATGTGTTGCCCTGACAACCCTTTGGCTTGGGGTGCCTTTGTGGCAGAGTCCAAGGGCTGTCAGAGTTTGAGTTGAATTATTGCTGGTATCTGACAGACGGTGTTCATGTTAATTTGCTGCGTATAATTGCCGATTACAGTTTTTAAGTTGTTTATTTATAAGTTTCAAATAGTTTCACCGCATTGCGTGTGTTTTATTTTTCTTCCTCTGTCAAGTTGTGTGTTCGCCTTTACCTTAACGCGTCGCTCGTTAATGGATTTACAGCACGAGACTAACCGAAACGCCCGGTTAAATGGTAAATGTCTCATTTATGTTGCTTATAAAATGGCATAAAAATTTACTGGCCAAATAAAGTTGGCCGTTACTGGCTTAGATTTTCAAACTAACTGCGCTCACAAGCAGCAATGGCAACAGCAACGGCAACTACAACAATAATAACAACAATAACAACAACAACAACGACTACAACAACAAATAGCCTGATAACTATTAAGATACTACTACAACATACAATTGCTGCCTCATTCGGATTGGGGACTCGCTCTCCGCTAAATCCTTGGAAAACGTTGGCAATAAATGCAAAAATCCTTACAAATAATATGAGAATGGTTATGGTCGCTGTTTCGGCTTATCGCCGGCATAAAAATACACACCCACACCAACACACACACACACACTCACACACAGCACAACAATCTAAACAAGGAAAAATTTCACAAATTGCGCGGCTTGGTTTTCGCTTCTAAACAGCAGCAGTAAATGGGCCCCACAATCCGACAGATAGTCGACATCATCGTGGCTGATTCACAGTGAGCTCAAAAGTATATGCACGCTTGTAAAATACAGATTGCTTTATTGAGGCACTGCTACACAATTCTGCGTGCCATCTATTTATATACATATATAAATTTTTGCTTGAACTCAATTTGTCTTTTAAAGCAGTTGATAATTAATGTTTATTAATTTATATTAACATTTATATATTGTATTTAAAAAATTATCTTCGTATTGCCAAGAATGTAGGCTTATTTATGAAGACACTAGTCAATTACGAATAATTTATTAATTCACCTAAATAAAATTGAATATTAAATATTAAATAAATTAAAAAAATTAAAGAAAAATTAAATATTAAATAAATATTAAAAATTAAATATTTTAAAATTTGTAAGTTTTGACATTTTTTTAATTTTAATTCTTCACATTAAATTCAGATTTAGAGCTCTACAATTTGATTTCCTATCTCTGATATTTATTTTATAGAATCCTTAAGTAAATCCTAGTCATTTATGCATGACAACTGTGCTTGTGCCACTGTGCCACTAGACAAAATGCCGAACAACAACAATAACAAACATAGCCAACACTTCAATACGAAAAATCTAACGATTTGTTTGCACTTTTATTATTTCCTGCTGCTGCTGCTGCTGCTGCTGCTGGTGCTGCTGCTGAAATTGTCACAAAATAAAAATAACAACAGTCGAATCCATTCCATTCCATTCCATTCGGATTCATTGGCATTGGGCACACACAAAAACCAAAAATCAAGCGGAATATGCGATGCAGCTGGTGGGTTACCTTCCACTCCGTCTTCGTTCCCGTTCCCGTCCCGGCTGGTTAAGCTCCTTAATGGTGTTTGGGGGTATCCGTATCTATCTATCTGGCAGTGTCAGTTTGGCACATCATTTGGCCGACACACAATGGCAGCGGCTGCCTGCCACCGTTTGAGTCGCCGCCAAGTTGCGCTTGCATTTTGACGGCGGCAGATTCGGACGCTACTGGATGGATATGGATATGGTCACTTATCAGCCCGACTGCCTTTGCTGGGCGCGACATTTGAGTCTGAGTCGAAGTCGAAGTTGGAGTTGGAGTCCGAGTCTGAATCTTGACATGCGCTCGTATTTATGCAACATTATGCACAGGATTAGTTGACAGAGCTGAGTAGCTGCTGTGTCCGCCTTAAGCCAACATACTCATTGTCTTGAATGAGGCACGTGTTGCCCGTGCGCTGGGTGGGCGTGTCATTTGCAGCTGTTTGTGTTTTGGGTAATCGATACGATCATAATATTGCCCAGCCAGATTAATTGGGCTTGCTTACTTCTTCGTGTGGCATATTGCATTTAGTTTTTATTTGCGGTCGCTCATGCAACGTATTTATTTATGTTTGTGCTTGCGTGCTTAGCCGCGGCACACTTTTGGCTGGTATTAACCATATTCCATTTTAAATAAAACAAATATGTCTTTGATAAGAAATAATCCACAGCTCTTATTTTATACAAATTTAAGTTAATGCCAGATTTATTGCCTCTGTCAAATTGCAGCATTTTTTTTTAAGTTTAACACCATAAAAGTCCAAGTTCGTACTTAAAGCAGAACAATGGCTTGTTAGGCATTTACTGAAATCACTTAATGATTCTATCGGATATATACGTATATGATATATGAAAGTTTTCAGTTTAAGATGTGAGTCAAAGTTATAACTTGGCTGGCAACTTTGCGTTTGCCAATGGAAAATGATGAAGCATAATTCGGAACGCCCCCGAGGGCGTTGACCAAACGAGCAAACAGATTACTCTGGCCAAGACGGCGTGAGAGGGTGGGGGGAGTGGTTGCCACTCTGTTGAGGCAACTAGCTTTGATTGTGGAACCGTGTGGCAGTCAACGCGATTTGTTGCTTGGCTGCATCGCTTTGCCGCCCACACATCCAAAAGAGTAGAAAGAAAAACGCTCAAGCAATTTTTGCCAGGCAGAAAATGACTTTGCTCTATGCAAGTAGAAAGAGAGAGAGAGAGAGAGAGAGTGAGAGAGAGTGAGAGATAGCGATAGAGTTGCAGAGCAGCGTTTACAGTTTTAGATGGAGTACAGTTTTGTACAGCTTCAATAATACCCGCAATCCCAGCAGCAATTTTCAAAATTTCAATCCCAATTCTCAGTCTCCACACGATACTCAGTTGCCTTCTCAATTACATTTGCAGTGATTTGTTTGCTGCAGTCCGCCGGGTTGCCGTTGTATTTGGTTGCCACTGCTGCAATGCTGATGATGGGTTTCCCATTGAGTCGATCTAATTTCTCATGCTGGAATCATCGATTCATCGTTTTGCGTTGTGCTGTAAATAACTGCAGCGACCAAAGCAGTGGAGAACAACAACTGGTAAATCCAAATAGCCATTCAGTCAGATAGTCAGTCAGTCAGTCAGTCAGTTAGTCAGTTAGCCAGTCAGTCAGTCAGTTGTTGACGTGTCTACTAGCAGCAGGCGGGTCCCCGCTCTCTTTTGGCAGACCCAGCAGCCCAATCAATCCATTTCCAAACCACTTTGCTCCACAGCCATTCAACCACCCAACAATCCCCATCCACCGGTCGTGTTTTAATGCCAAATCTAAGCGGTTCAAATATATTTTCGCCTGATTTGGGAGCAAAAACGCGGCATAATTGCCGTTTTGTTTGTTGCCAGTGCAGGAAGAGTGAGACAGAGACAGCCTGTTAGAGAAAGAGAGAGAGAGAGAGAGTGCGGAGCAGGGGACGCTAAATGGAGACGGAGAATTACCAAAAGGGGGAGCACCAAACAGAAATTGCACAATTTAAATAGCCAATATATGTATATGCATTAATCTGTGTGTGTATGAGTGTGTGTTTGTGTGTGTGTGTGTGTGTGTGTGGTTGTGCCTGTGTGTGTGTGTGTTGTCGTTTTTTTTTTGTAGAGGCGAGTGTTGGGTCAAATCAAAAAATCACAACAAAATTACTCGCTTGTCATGAAAGTTGCCTCGAATTTTTCTTTTTATGCCCTGTACACATTAAAATGCTTGAAGAGGGTATATTAGTGCAAATATATAATTAACTTTATCACTTCAAATCAACTTTAAGCAACTGAGACTATATTACAGGTTTTTTGATGCACATTGCATATTTAATTTTAATTAATGTGGACTAAAAACAGTTCTCGATTTCTACTGCACATTACTTAAAACTTGAAAACAGGGTATCTGCAAGTTGTGCTTGTCTGAGTGGAGGACTCTGCTGTTGCTGCGGATGCAAAACGTTTTGCCATTTTGTCTTTGTCTTCCCTGCGTCTCCCCCTCACACAAGATGAGTGCAAAGTGGAATTGTTTTTCTTTCTTTTTTTTGTATTTTGGAAATTTTTTGTGAGTATAATTTGAATTTACAACCAGTGGAACGCTTACCGTTATGTGAAATCATTCAAGCACATTTTTGAATTAATTTTATTTTATTTTGTTATTATTTATTTGATTGATTTTTAACTTTACAATAAATGTAAAATATATTTTCAATTATAATTTATTTTAAATGCAAACAAAATTAAATTAAAAAATGTTGTATTTGTTATTGAGTTAGTTTTCCGTTAATCTTGCTCCACTGTGCGCCGCCTGCAATCAACGTGACGTATGAGTGTTTGGTTGTTTGTCAGCTACGAGTTTGGTGTCCGTCCGTTAGTCGCTCCGTCCAAACTTGAACTGGGGACCGAGTTGAGTTTTGCTTTTGAGCCAGTGAAATCTGGGTGAGTGCGGCCCCAAAACGATTCCGGGCGGAATATGCAATTATGTATTTTTAAGTTCATGTTTTAACAATTGCAAACTTTTCTCTCCAGCTCTGTATCTCTCTATCTCTCTCTATCTCCCTCTCTCTATCTCCCTCTCTCTCTCTGGCGTTGCGGTTGTTGTTTTGTGGCTGTTCGCATTTGCGCCCAATTGCTGTAAATATAAAATTGCAGCAATTTTCTATGGCTTGGCTCGATTGGAGCTCGGCGACGCGGATACCGCTGCCTGCTGCATGCCACACAAGTCTAGACTCGAGAGTCGAGACAGCAACTCGGGTGGTTTGAGTTGTAGGCCTGTGTAGCCTGTTGTAGTACCCGGCTAACAACCGCCCTGTGGGTGGTGGCGGGCCCAGTTATTATGAATAGCAGCAAATTGCAGCGCAACGGCAAAATGGCGACGGCTTAAATTGAACTTCAATTTCAAGCCAAAGTTCTATAGCGATTATGGCCAATTGCACAATTGCGATTTGTGCGGCCTTATGGAAGATGTGTAAGCAGCAACATTAACTTAAACTGTCAAACGGCGGCACGAGTGTGTGAGTGCCGCTAACTTAATTGAGTTGGCCCGGACACACCTCTTAATTGATGTGAGCCAACACAGCCGTGCATACAAATAGCCACAAAATCAACAGTTAGCCGAAAAAAAAAACTCATTGAAAGCAAACCGGCAACAAATACACATCGAGCAGCCTCCACACAGCCACTGCTGACTCTGTCTCAGACTGAGACACTGCATTGAGACCCGGGCACAGCTGAGAGTGTTGCCTATCCCAGCCAAACAAACAAAAGACATCTGCTCGCTAGCTGTGCGCGATTTTATTTGGTGTCAACTACAAAATAACAACAAAATGTTTTGCACTCTCATGAGTGTGTTTATTTTTTAGCTCCTATCGGAAAACGTGATTGGTGCTATTTCTGTTGAGTTGATTGTTGTTGTAGTTGCGTTGTAAAGTTACAGCTGTTGTTGTAAAGTAGTCTCTATCTTAACAAATTATTAACTAAAGTTGTATGTTAACTCAATTATTAGGTTTTTTTATAGTATTTCTTATATATACTCCAATATATTACGAATCCCAAACATCTCTCCACAGCTGACTAGAATACCAAACCCGACGGGATTTGAACTGAACAATATAAAAAAGTTTATTTTTAAATGAATTCCATTTTAACAGAATAGATTTTTGATTAAGGTTTCTTTTGGTAAGCTAACTCGCATGTTGATTAATCCTCATAGACAACTTCTTGAATAGAGAATGAATCCGTTCAACGGTCTACATCTCAAGTCAACATCTATAATTTTGTTTTTGGAATTCACACGGATAAACAAGGACTTAAAATTAGCAGAAGACGGAACATGGATTTTCTGATTTCTCAGCATTGCAAATGCATTTGGCTTGCGAATGAACGCGTTGCTCAATGAAAGCGCAAGTCCATTGTTTAGTAGGATAATATTTACTTGCAATAAAAAGTCGTAAATACATATACGTATGCATGTATGTGCAACATACTTGTGCATGCCCATTGCAAACTGAATCGATTAATGATTATTGCAAGTAGCTGAACGGCAAACGGGAATGAGACGAATTCGATGAAAAACGCGAATTACTGCAGCAGCCAATAATAAAAACAAACAACAAATCGCAAATCGCACGTTGCAATAAAAATCGGTTCACAGATCAATATCAATGTGTGTGTGTATACACACATGTGTATATAGTAGAAGATTTCTGCAAACAGCAGACATGTAATTTAAATTGTATATTGTGAGTTTTTTTGTGGGGAACAACATATTCGTAATCGATTCAAAATGGAATGCGCCCAGAGTTTGAAGTTGATTGTTTTGCAGCAATTGAAGGTTTAGTTTTGCTCGCCGACCTCAGCAGCAGCGGAGATGATTTTGCAATTTTTTGTGAATGAAACAATTTGCTGAATAAAATTCCTGCCAGATTTGCATGCCAAATTCCTAGCACTTGTCGATTTCGAATGCAAATGCAGCTTGTTTTTTTCCTTTTCTGTCGAATTTCAAATTAGGCTCAAATTAAAAAACTAAAATGCCGAGCTTTACTTTTTCATAGATTTCATTATTTGTTGAGGCAGCTTTTGAGATCCTTTTCTGACTATAAAAAATATTGGGAATACATAATCAATGAGCTGAAGGCACTAAGTTTTCGACCTCCTCCTCCTCCACTGAGTTGGCAAATGAAATGCATTTTGTCGACATTTTGTTGTCTGAGTCAATGTCCGGCATTTGCAAGGTTTGTTTTGAAGGCAACTGGACGAGTTGTTGTTTTTTTGTTTTTAGTTTTTTATGGACGATAGAGCTGAGGCTGCAACTGCGACTGTAACTGCAACTGCAACTGCCGCCGGCACCGATAACAAATCGCAGATACATAATTAAATTACAGCGTTTTAATTTCTGTAATTAGTCACGACTTTTGTCGCAGCGCACTCTGTAACTGGCTGGGGCATGCGGGGCTGCAGGGGAGGGTCTGAAAGTAACCCATGGCGGCGCCAAGAAGCTCCGAACCAATGAATTCAAATTAAAGCACATTTGCATCTAAGCAATCGTATCTGTATCGACTACCAGCTACAAGACTCGACGCCAGCCAACAACATTTATTCGATCTCAGTGCGTTGATATACATACACATATACAAATATATATATACACCAGGAAACCGGATTTCTATCCATAGACCTTAGTTAGCAATCGAATCACCAAAATGATCTATTTAATACGAGCGTGGGCCATAAATTGTTGCCTCTGAAACCAAAATATGCAATGTATTTTGACTTTTGCCTTGCGTGTTGTGCGATTGCTCGAAGAAGACATAATGAGGAATGAGGGATGAGGGATGGGGTT
This sequence comes from Drosophila sordidapex, assembly GCA_035043295.1. Lineage (NCBI taxonomy): Eukaryota > Metazoa > Arthropoda > Insecta > Diptera > Drosophilidae > Drosophila > Drosophila sordidapex. The sequence continues at coordinate 713,436 of JAWNNA010001201.1, read as the reverse complement.
GGCCAGTTAGCGGAGCTAGGGGTTGGGTTGGAGCTGGTGGGACTTGGACTTGGTGCTTTGGTGACTGCGCGTGCGCATTCACATATAAATTAAAGAAACGTCACACATTTCGCACACACAGTCGACACTCGCTCGCCACTTGATTCATGAAATATGCGAATTCGAATGCAGCAACAAGTCACAAGCAGCTAAAAGTGGCTCAAAGCCGGCCACCTCAGCACCACTAAGCCACAGTAATCCACCGGTAGTCACATGCTCCTCTTAATCATCATCATCGTCATCATCATCACGATCATCATCATAGTTGCCATGTTAACTCATTTAGGCTCATTTGAATACAAAAAAGGGGGGCAAAGTGGGACCATTTGCTAGTTGCATTTATTTAAATATGCTGACATATATTTCATGACTCGAAGTTGTTGTCCAGTGTGTTCCCATCCAAAAAAGATTGAATTGGCGGAATATATCCAGGCAGTTGCTTTCAGTGCAGCTATCTCTCAGTATATATAGATTTACTTTTTTATTAGCGATTTTTCTGTTTATTTACTTCATATAAGTAATAAACCTGCAACGACTTCTGCAGAAGCTGCCAAGAGTAGGAAGTGGCAGAATACCCAGAACACTGCTTCTGCTTCTGCTCAACACTTGTCTGGACTGACCCATCTTAATTTAAAAATTTGGTAACCACTGGAATTCCAAAATTGAGTTATGTATTTAGCCCCTTTTGATCTAGATCCATAGGTCGACAATCGTCTGACCTAACCTAATGTACACTAGCCTAATATCCACAAACCTAAAAACATTGAAATTAATAATTTAAAAAACAAATTCTAATATTAAATAAATTTAAAATAATTAGCTTAATATAAAAGGAATGGTTACAAATAAAATAACATCTAAAACATCGGACGCAAATAAGTGTAAAATGTAATTTATTCCAAGAGATAAGTAAAACATTGCAACACTAGCAAAAATCGATCACTAATCGGTATTCGAATTATGTATGTTATAATTATTATTTCTTATTGTTCTGTTTAATTATTTAAAGAGCAGATAGATGTTGCGAGTCCTATATTTATAAGGAAGTTTTTCCCTTTTTTAGTTCTTTTAGATTTAAATGCTTTGAATTTATTCACTGGGATAAAATGACTTTATTATCTCAACTCTACTTCATAAGAGCGTAACCATCTTTGCTATATATGCACATACCTACATAGTTGGTATTTATATATTTAAGAGGATACACATACATACATATAAATATATATAGTTACTCATACGTACATATTTACTCAAGTACTTATAAGTTCACAGGGCCAAGACTGAACAATCGACTGAAATCGCATTTCACTTTGAGTCTACTTCTAAGTAGCTACAATCTGCGTTAACTTAATGTAGAAACTCGTACGTGTTCACATCTGTACATAGTCTGCACATATGTATATATATATATATATCTTTATATATATATATAGATATATGTTTATATATGTACATATGTGCACTTCTGTATGAGTTGTTAAAGTTTTTAAATAACAATATGTGAACGCAGCAAATTCACATCAGGATATGAAGAAAGTACTTTCTATATACACAAGTATGTTTTATATAGATTTTATATATTTATATATACATGTACATATGTGCAGTTATATTTGTGTTCAGCGTTGAAGTTGGAGAGCATAAAGGTCAAAAGTTTCTCGATTGCAGTTGAAACTTTTTTATGCATTTTTTCTTTCTTTATCAAGCGTGTTACTGCACACAACACGGAACGGTAGACACACACACACACACGTACACACATACACACACACACACACGTGCATAGCAAGAGCCTTGGTCCTGGCTGTGCCGTGAGTGCGCCATATCCTTTAGCTCGCGTTAGCTTCGAAATTTCCACCCATACGAAAAAAATAAAGAAAAGTAGTTTTCATATTTTTGGCGATATGCGATGTTTGTGTGTGTGTGTCCTGCACTTAGCCACCACTAGTCCAGGTGGAAACAAGCAAAAGGAATATAAAGGAAAAAGGCGAAAGGAGCCAGATTCGCTTTAGCAAATGGCAAAGCACAAATTTATGTAAAAAGATCTCTGATTTATATCAGCAACTGGGGGCAAAACTTTTATTTTGCCCCACGATTGAGACGACTGCGATTCGCTGCTTTCGCCAAACACACACTGAGAAAAATACAATAGAATTTATAAATATTTTAACCAAAAGCGACCGATAAACTTAATAGCTGCGTTTTTAACTGTGGACGCCTTTTAGTAAGCACAAATAAATATTCTCATCAAAAATAAAATAAAATATTAAATAAATAAATAAAGAAAACTACGAAGTTGCAAAATAAAATATTAAATAAAATATTGCCCCCATATTCTTAAGTATTATTTAAATATTGGCTTGGATGTATATTTTTAGATTTTTGTAATCATTTATTTTGCTTTGGATTATTTCAGCTAAGTGCAGGCTTAATTTATGGAATTTTAGTTTTACCGCCGCTACAACTTTTGGCTTCCAATGCTTTACGTGCCATTGTTGCTGTAGTCTCCGTTGTTCTCGTTGTTGTTGTTATTGTTATTGTTGTTTTCCCACCGCATGTGCCAGTCAGACGTGTGTGTGTGTGTGTGTTTGGCTGTGAAACTTCTAACGCACATAAATCAGATGCACTTTCAGCTTTTTTGGGCAACGAATAAAAATAAAATCAAATGGAATAAGAATAAAGCGCAGCCGGACAAGGAACCTTTGCAACCGAAAATTAACCAGACTATTTTGCTCAGCTATGTGTGTGAGCGTGTTGGCCATGGCCTCAAACTGCATCGATTGCAGTTATTTGAGTCATTGGTGGATCTGCAGAAGGATGCGAGCCTGACAAATTGGAGTCATTTGCGTTAAGCATCCCTTTTACATGCGTGTCTGAGCGAGCCCTGCTCTCGCTTAATGAAATACGGCCAACGTCAAAATTCAATTAGCCTTCAGCTTCGCAAAGATGTGAAATGAAAACACACACACATACACACAGCTGCACACACACACACGCACACTCGCTGGCGCTCATAAATGATGATGACGCCGATGGGCGCATGAAATATAAAGCAATTTTGCTAATTGCCATTAGGAATTTTAGCTCGACTCTGTTACTTACACCGCTACAGCAGGCAACCACCCAACCACCCAAGCAGCCACCCACTCAGCCACCCATTTTACCCACAGCGTGCTCAGTTAATTGAACGACTTGCTCATTAGAGAAGTACGCGGAGCTAGAGAAGATTGGGGGATGAGTTGGGGGCTGCTAAGGTGGGCAGAGGCAGCCAACCGATGCTATAAATTAGGCACATAAGCCAGTGTCAGTGTCAGTGTCAGTATCTGTATCTGTATCAGTATCGGTGTCAGTGTCAGATACAGTGTATCTGAAAGATACATTCGCTCATATTTCCTAGGGTTAAGCCGAATGAACGATTTGCGATAGCATCGTGCAGAGCTACCAATTTCCCAGCACATCGAACTTCGCAAATCCGCTTTGATCCCCATATGAATGTCATAAAAAATGAAGCGAGGAACAGCTCAGAATTTCAGACTGGAGCCGCAGGAGTGCCGCATCTGGTCAAATATTATCACAGACTTCAGAAATCCACTTGGATTTGCTTCTATTCTCTATAAGTGTGCATTTAATTTGGTTCAAGTATTCTTTTTTCTCTTCTTTCTTTTTTAAAAACTGAGGCAAGTGGAGGACTTGCTGACAGCTTTTTGTTTGCCTTTGTCTCTCGGCGACACGCGACAAGTGAAGCTCTGAAGTTGCCCTGAAGTTCGCAGCCCTCGCAGCCTTCGAGGGGTTGCGGTCAGGGTGGGTATTGCCAGTTTGGGGTGTGGCCTTAGCTTATGTTGTTGCAAATCACAGTGACAAGATAATAAATAAATATCAAAATATGTCATAAAGAGATTTTCAACAACGCCCAACTGACAATGAAGTGGCACAAGCTGGTGGAGTGTTGCTGTTGCTGTTGCTGCTGGTTGCTGGTTGCTGGTTGCTTGTTGGGTGTTTTACTGGTGTTTGGAAATTGAACATAAGGTGTCGCTTAAAGAGTGAGAGTGAGTGGATTTGCTATGAATATGTGAAACCGGATTTCTGCTTACTGGTGCGAACTGAGCGAATTAATGATTCAAACTGTTTACAACAGTTTGCGATTTTAGTAAAACATGCATTTAAATTATGGTCGGGAGCAGGTTATTTATTTTCGTCTCTCGCCCAACAATTTTTTACCTGCTTACCTGTGAGTTACACAATGTGTTTTTGTAACATTCCAAATTGTAGTTACTAGCTGCAATTGATTTATGATCTATATTGACTAAAAACTAGACTAAAGTAAGACTTACGAATTTGGTTACAATTAACTGGATGTGTGTACAAAAACGTATACATATTGTTATAAAGAAAAGTGCAGACCTAACCAAACCAATATATTAACAAACGCAGACTTTGCATATATCCAAATCGATCAATTTACAATTACTATTACTTGAAGAGTATTTGATGAGTATGCTTAAATTAGAATCAACCAAATGCAGTCAGTAGTTGCAATTGATTTATGATCTATATACACTAAGAATCTGACTCTTTTCGCTGATTCTTTTCCCTCTGCTTGCATGGCTTAAAGTAAGTGTAATATTTTAAGAATACATAATGGAATGCAGACCTAATATATATCACTTCATTATTACCATTATTTTAAGCGATTTTCCTAAACATCTTTAAAATATTATCCATCTGTCTATAAGTTATTATTATCTATGTGTTACGATTACTAAATGCCGATATAGAAATCAGTTAATTGACTAATTTCAATAATTGACCGTGATGTTAAAGATCTGACGATATATGAATTCGATATGGAATTCCAGATCAAATTTCAAGCCCAACAAAGTGTTGCATGTCAACGTTTTTTGGCTGGTTGCTGACTGGGTGACAAATGAAATCCCAATCCCAGTGTGACAGCCAACGAAGTGCGAAACAAGCTCAAATGCCACTCAGCCATTTCGGGCTAACTAAAACTGTGGTTCTCAGCCCTCAAAAGGGGTTAAGCGATGGCTCGAGCGGGGCTTGGGGAGGGATGGTTGGCAGAGCAGAGCAGACACATAACTAGTTAGCCACCCCAAAGGACTGCATATCAGCATCAAATTGGAAATGCTTGTCATATTCCTCATATATCCGCCTTGATACATGGATTATTCATTTTTATATATGTGGATGCACATGCGTAAGGCATTTCATAAATTATTTGTCACAATTAATTGAATTGTGTGTGTGCAAAAGGAAGCAGCAGGTTCCTCTTCAAAAGGTTTATGTGCACATCCTGCCCCATCCCCCGCAGAACTTTTCCAGATGCATTTACACATTTTCAGCAGTTTTTGTAAAACTTTGTCACCACTAAATGTGCCCCGTTTGGGTGGGTGGACACTGTGTGTGTATGGGTGTGTGTGTGTGCACAATTGTCTGTTGCAGACTAAGGGGGACAAAAGGATAAGGGCCGCACATCCTTCTGTGCTGACAAATAATATGATGAGATACGACATATGTGCAAACAAGTCTTCTAGCATTGCTTCATATAATTGAAAATCATACTTGTATACAATTCAGACGTCTATCTTATATATACGTATATATACATATATATTTATATGTATGTACGCTCTGACAATATTTTTGGGCAATTCGAGAGCCCCTTCCGCCAGCCCTTTATATATATTTGCGGGGTAATTTAGAGGCCAATATCCTGCTGTGAAATATACGCTGCTTGGGTTTCCGCCCAGACTTGGACTGATGTTCACTTGGCCATTGTTCATCGTCCTTGGGTTGCATTAGGCGTTGGATTTAGCGCTCAGAAATGATTTATGATTATGACAAATTGTTGGCGGCAACTGAAATCAGTGCGTACATCGAACGTGGAACATGGAACATGGCACAGGGAGTGGATAACCAAAGCTTTTCGATTGGAGGGGGAGGCGGTGCTTGGACTGGGCCATTATAATCCCCGGGCAGGGTGAGCTTTAAGAATAAGTTATATTTGTGGAGCTTGAACTGAATGTGGTGTGGCCCTTAAAGAGACAAAGGTGCTTGGCTGAGTGCAGTTTAACACGCCAAGAACTATAAACATGGTTTATTTTGTTACCTTGCAGTAAAGTCAGTAAGAAATAACAAAGTCATTCAACAATTCCTATTCGATAGACAAACTATTTTCCTGTTTTTCCATTTTATTTAATACCTTAGATCATCTGCATCATTGTTGCCTTTGTCATATGGCCGATTTCCATGAAAAAGCCGTATATCAAGAGCATAGAAATCAATGCAACAATAGTTTAACTGGCCATTTAAATATATAATTTTCGTTTTAAGTTCGGTTTTTTCTTTATTTTTGGGTGTCAGTCGATCTGAAGATGGAAAACAGAAAGTAATCAGTATATACTCATTAGACACTGAAATCTGAATACTGAAATGAGAAATGAGAAATACGACGGAGCGCATGCAATTAATGCTGATAATAATCAAATAATTAACTTTCTTAATTGAAAACAATGAAAATGGTTTTTATGTCTTTGTGTTTGGGCTTGTTAGAAATGTGGCCATGTTCGAAATGCGCTACGATGTGTTTTGGTAACATTAACACTTCAACTATGGGGCGCAACGTTGACGGTGACGACGCTGATGATGATGGTTTCTAATACATACCTGAATGGAGTCTATTAAATTTTGAGGTTCTTTAAAAAAACATTAAACAGACGGAGAGAAACAATGGCTCAAACAAAAGGCAAAGCAAGGCCAGGCCAGGCAAGACGCAAGCCCCTAGATGAGCTGCTGTTTATCGCACAGGGTATCGGATCGGAATACTTTTTGACTCGATGCAATAATAAAATGAAAGAATATATAATTTTAACCAAGAAAAAAATAAAAATCGATGCCATAAGGCGGCTATACCCATAAAAATGTGACAAGGCCTAAGACAAACGTTCAAACAAACACACTCACACAAACACACAGGCAAAGAGAGATTGAACGACACATGCAGCACAGGTTGGCAATGGTTAATGTGGCAGGGGCACGTTGGCATGTTGCAAGCGGTCCACAAGGAAGCAGCACAAACACAAGCAGAAACACAATAAATTACTCGACGGAAAATATTGATAAGGTGACACACACAGAAAACGGGACGAGAGCAGAGTCAAACCTGGACTCAGACTCGGACTCCGATTGAGAGCCAGACATGAGATGACACCCAGCTGATCGCTGTCCATCCGAGCCAGTCGCTGCATAGAATTCCTGTGGCCTTGCTGCTTTTTATAGCCAACGTCTCGCCAGTGTCGCCAAGGATGACGCATGTGCCCCTAACGGTGGCCAATGCCGCAACCAAAATGAAATGAGTTAAACGAAGCAGGTAACTCTGCCCACATTTGCTGATAAGACAGTAAGCATGGCAAACGAGTTCCAGTTGCACTGAAAAAGGTTGCATAAGTTGCATAAAATAGTTAATCTTACTAGCTGACTATATATAATTATAATTCTATAAATTTGATTTTCACGAAGAAGAAAATTATTTGAGAACTTCTTTTTGGAAAAAATAGTTCTTACGAGCAAAAATGAGTATTATAAAAAATATAATAATATTTCGCACTCCAAGCAAAATATATCTGTCAAGAAGGGTATGTAGTGTTCGGCGTGGTCTGGTTTTCATTTTATTTTGCACATTTACAAAATAACATTCCAAAAAAACGTTCCAATTAGCATCGAACTGAAATTCGTTTGGTCAGCAGACAGCTGAGCGAGTTGTAATAAGCTAATAATTTATAAATTCAAATTGATATTCAGCTGGCATAGTGTGGCAAAAATAATTCCCATGATCGGGCCCAGGCACAAATCACTTCGCTTTCGAGCCGTGCATAGCTGCCAACTTTTTCAAACGCCACGAATAGTAGGAGCCCAAAAACGAACTTCGAAACCGAAACCGAAGCCGAAAAATGCAAATATATTGACAATTTCCCAGCACGTTCGCAACGCCACAAACTCATTAATTAAGTTGAGTTAAGGTATTTGTTAGCGAGCAAAACTGACATACAAATTTGCCTTATGGGCCTAGAAAGAAGTACTACCATCCAAGAAGAAGAAGGAACCAAGCAGGCGACAACTCTGGCAATTAAGAAATTTATAATTCCCGAACGTTTGCAGTGCGAAGCCAATTGGCGACAGCAACAAATTAAAATTACAGACACCACAATGAATGTATGAATACACAGCTAGACAGATAGAAAGATGGTCGCTTGGATGGTTGAATGGTTGGATGGTTGGATGGATATACCTCCAGTAGAGCGGTGCGGCCCACAAATAAATAAAGGTTCAGTTTTACATCATAAAAATCGTTAGAAACGTGATTGAAATCTGAGAAATGCTCTAAAGGCAACAAACCGGAGGCGCCTCGAGGCGACACATATCGCACCACGAACGTGTCCACGTTGCGCATGCGCATCTACAACAACAACAACAACAGTCAAGAAACAACAACAACAAATACAGGCAGCGTTTGTATCTCGTATCTCATACACCATTTAAGCTAATTGCCGCTGAAAGAAAAAAACAGACATCGCTGCCTGGCTTGGCTTGTTGTGTGTTGTTTGTTGTGTGTTGTATATGAATATTGTGTTGTTGTTGCTGTTGTGTTTGTTGAGCTGACAGTTGAGCAATAATAATTGTCAAAGCTCTGACTTACGTTGACTTATCGCTGCTGACTGCTTAAGGTGCTTCCTCGACCATTCGAACTCAATTAAATTGTCAAAAGCTTTGCCGCCCCTTCATGTTGCATGTTTATTGGCGTCGGGCGCCAATGTTCCCAGCGCATCGACTTCAATGGCAATTAGCGCCACTTGGTAAGCATATTTCCAATGCATGTAGCCAACAATATTTATGCAGTCATAAACAATTTCCCAACACTTTCTTCTCATTTGACTTGTCGCCCTTTTTGATGTTAGCTTTATGTGCATTTAATGTGTTTTTCGTATATGCATTGGAATGTGAAACTAAACTATTTGAATGCGTATTAACTGCAAAATTAATGACTGTATTTGTTAAACATAATCATGTCTGTATCAATTGTATTCTCAGTGAAACTCTCTCTTCCTTTAATTAAGTTTTTAATACCATCGTATCTTCGGAAAACCTCTGAGTTTGCTTACCTTTGCTAAACTTATCTTATTGCTTTTTCTTATCTTTTTACTTTTACTTATTTGATTTTATTATTTAAATTGTTGTTTAATTTTTCGCTTTACATTTTATACAATTTAATTTTAAATTTTTATTTAGTAAAATAGAGGAATGGAGTTGAAACTGCTCGACTAGAGGTACTTTTCTGCGCCATTGACTCATATTTGAAGTACACTTTATTTATGATGTTTGGCATGGAAATGCAGTAATTCAGTAAAAGTTATTATTAGGAGATAAAGCAATGTAGTTGCAGTTGAATGGAATATTGCCTAAGCGTATTGTATACAAATCTAAAACGAAAGCAAACCGAGGCAAAGATACTTAAAAGTAGAAATATGCAGCCAGACAGAGCAGGGCAGACCAGACCAGAGCAGACCAGACCAGAGCAGACCAGGCCAGAGCAGACCCAAACCAATCCGACCAGATGGACCGTGAACTGTCGAAGTGACGTGCTACTGAAGCCCTTGGCACTGAAGTTGGCCAACAATTTGTTATCATCCATCGCTGGTCGTCTGTGGGTGGGAAACAGCAGAAACAGAAGCCGTTGTAGCTGCAGCTTTAACTGAGTCAGCGCTGGCTGATGTGGCGCAAATGAATTGTATTGGCAGCTGGCAGACGACGCAGAGCAGCAAAAAAAGAAATGTATTTATTATAAATTTATGCGGCTGTGAATGTGCAGCGACATTAATTAATTGGGCTTTTCATAAAATCTCGAACAGACGATGCAGACGAGCACAACGTCACACTGCCTGCTTTCCAATCCAATCCAAGAGTTAACACATACACAACTGTATCTGCATCTGTATCTGTATCTGTATCTGTAGCTGTAGCTGTATCTGTATCTGCAGCTGTATCTACAGCTGCGTCAGCTACCGAGCTGCTCATGTTTGCTGTTAGCTGCTGTTGCTGCCGTATCTGCCAGTGCGCCAATGTCTTACTCTGGGCTTGCCTGGTTCGAGCTGTTCGAGCCGTCGATGCTTGATTGCTAATTGCAATCCACGTTGTCACCCGTCCAGCACTGTCCAGCTGATTGCCAGCGACATGGGCACTGGCACTGGCACAGCTCCAGGATCACAGACGCAGCTTTGAGCAACGAGCCAGTTTTCAATTTTCATTTTTTTCTCTTTTTCACTTTTCTCACTAATGTGGTTCAGCTTCAGGTCTAGGCAGCAGCAGCAGCATCAGCAGCAGCAGCAGCAAAAAACTCCATGTAACAACTACAAGTAGATTTACAATTTGTGATACTTCCCGTACTTCAACAACTTAATAAATATCCATCTATCGCTTCTATCGGTGTGTGTGTGTGTGTGTGCCAGTGTGTGTGTGTGCTGGAGTTCGGCAGCGTAGAAAAAATCATGTCAGGCGTCAATTTGAAAATGTTTAAGTGATTTGTTTACACGCGGCAGCGTCTATTAACGAATTTATGGTAAACAAAGGGAAGTCGTTTGTTCAGCCAGCCTTACGCCCACCCCCCGCACCCCGCATACTTCACCTACCGCCCAACCCCTCAGCGCTGGGCAGCTCGAGAGTGTATCTGCAGCTCGAGTATCTCATGCGCCAGCAGACCCGACAACCAGCGCAGTCAGGTACACAGCGAAAGATACACTTCATAAAATATTAATCGGCTGATTTATGTTTCTATTTTCCTATTTTATTGGATCGCATGTGCTACCGGCAACTACAACATACAACACACAACACACAACATACAACACACTCGACTACTGCTTTCTTTTCTGTTTATGTTGCAGTGTGGAAAGTGGCGATGCATCTAAACATGTGTAAACATCTTCAGATGTGCAGCTAGTTTCAGCTCTTTTTTGTTGGATATTCAAAATAAAAATGGAAAATGTATCTGAAATATTGTGCCTACTGCCCCGGTGCAAATGCAAATTGATTCTCACATAAATCGAGTCGAGTTAATATTGAATGGGCGTGCTTAATACCCTATAAATGCCGATAATAATTCAACTGCTAAATTGCCACCGAATTACAAATTAATTTGCCAGCTTCGCATGAAATTTCGGATTGCGCCGCGCAAATCGAGCGAAATGAAATATTCAAAATTCAAAAACAGAAATAATAAATATCGTGCAACGAATTTAACTGCCTCAGTTCCGCATCTCAGGCTGACTCAATATTTGCATAAATTAGCGACGCTTCGCCTGATTCACGTGCGCAAAGCGACGGAGCGTCAAATGCAGCCAATGACAATTTCAATAGGTCGCCACAACCCTCACCCCTCATCCCGCACCCCTAACATCTAACCCCTAACCCCATTCGCCTGCGCAGGAGGCAATATCATATCTTGGCGGGATGCATCCCTTAGCGCCCAGTTCTCGGACTTGTTTGTTTGTATAAGCCATTCGTTGTCGCACTCGCTGTCGCAGTCGCAGTCGCTGTCGCAGTCGCAGTCGCAGTCCTTGCCGGGTTGTAATCCTGCGGCAGCGTGACCAATTAATTTGATTGTAAAATGTGAAATTCGTATTAAAATCAAATACAACAAAAATGACAATGCGTATGACGGGAATATTAAAAAGATGCCAGCAGCCACCACCAGCACCACAGGCAGCGAGCCACCCTGCAGCCACCTAAACCAACACAAACACCAGAGCATCCTCTCCGGCTAATCATCGTCCTTGTCCTGGTCGTTGTCGTTGTCGTCTTTTGCCGAGTTTTAAAGTCACGCACGGAGTTTGCGCAATTTTTATGATAATTTCTAGCTACGATTGGACTGCTGCCGCCATTGCTCTGCTTGGATCTCATTCCCAGACACACAAAGAGTGGATATTTTCCGGTTGCCTTTCGCTTTTTAATAATCTTCTGAATGAGCAGCTTTTTCGCTATTCGATCAAATCGCTCAAATGTGAAAAAGGTCATTGTTCATTTTGCTTTTTTGTTTATTTATTATTTGTAGCTTCCCCCTTTTATGCATTGTCATCGCTTACAGATTTCTTGTCAGTGCAAAGCGTTTACACTTGAATAACTTATTTGTATATTTCGTGAAATTAACGATTTGAAAAATTGTCATAATATTCAAAGGGCTTGGCCTTAGTCAAGCCCACTGCCCACTGCGATAAAAAGAATTGGGTAGATAAACGCCGGCTGGTTGATCGTTTAAGTTTAGCATAAGATACATTTTTTACAGATAGAAAATGATTGAATAAATTATAAAATGTGAGAAATGTTAATAAAGCGAATGTTAATTAAGCCAAAAATAGATTATTACATTAAGTCCGTTTTTATTATAATGAAGAACATTGAATCAAGTTTGTTGATTTTTGACATATTCATTCTCATTTCTCAGAATTTAGGTTTAATGCTCTTAATCAATTAAAAATGTTTTTAAGAGAAAAAAGAAATAAAATGCAAATAAGGCTTGACTCAGAGCCAGCAAAAAGCATATTTAAATTTTAAAAAGAGGTCACTAAAAAATAAACAATATAAAAAAATATAAATAAATATATATATATAATATAAAAAATATTCCCTGAAATTATTAGTGTAATTGAATACCCTGGAATATGCATGCACTCATTATTATATACAATAAACTATAAATTTTTTATTAAACCTGAAAACACACCCAGCCATAAATGTTATGCATATGCTTAGAATATAGTATCTAAACAATTTATTTTGTCCACATAAAAAAAGCACGAGAACGAGACGTGTCTATTACTTATGTAGCTCAAGTCGGAGGCCATCTGCTGGTGTTACTAGACTTACTGCTGAGGCCAACACGAACGGGCCACAAATAAAATTCCGTTTATATGCAGTCCAATAATATTTCCATTTGGCGAATTGCCATCAAAGTCGGTGCCACGCCTCGCCGCCCACTTCACTTCACACATGCAGCGTAAGACAACAGTTTGATTGTGATAACTCCCCAAGGGAGGGACGAGACTGAGCTCGCAGCGATGTGTGGACTAAATCGCAAAAGGGACTTGGACTGCATTTGTGTTTATATGTTTGTTTGTGGCTTGTTTGTTGTCTTGGTGTATGATTTTATGAATGTGGACAAACGGACAAAAGGACTGCTTTCCACTGATGGTGTGAAGAAATCCTTTTTGGCACTTTTCATGAAAATTGCTCGAGAGTTGTTATGGACTAGACGTGACTTTAGTACTTACCTGAACTACAATCAACTGCAGACGGTCCTTAAGTAGTCCTGGGTTGGGCAGGAGCACGGTTGCGTCACTCAAACCCCTTTCGCCAGCGAACCCTTCTCTGGCGGCAGCAATTATGTATAAATGTGGCATGGTCATTAAATCATTCATTCCGAGCCATTTAATAATTTTCGCAATGAATAGCGCGGGCGTGCGGGCTCTGGCATAATAATTCATTAGGACTCCGGACTCATAAATGCTGTGCATGGAAACAATAACTTAAATAGAAGCAGCCACCATCCCCCTCTGACCCACCACACCACCAAAAGCTGACCCACAATGTGGGCACTCGACGAGGTGTATTTCATTCATTCATCGAGGGTCTGGCAAAGAGTTCGCCTCAACCGATTGTTATGAACGACGAAACTGTGCAGAAGGTCAAAAATGATAAACGGATATGAGTAAAGGATATTTTTTTTTGCCGTATTTCGAGTTCTTTTGCTCGATTGTTGGGCACGCTAAATAATTGCAAGTCGCATTGAGCCGAAGGAAATGTGACTCCAGTCCGGACTCTTTCTGATTGCCTTTTTAGAAAAGGCATCGGGAGGAACACAACAATTGCAGGCAAAAGCGGAGGAAGTAGAAAAAAAAATAAGTTTAAGCTGTCAATATTTTGACTTTTTCTGCCTTCCTTTGTGAAGTGGGCGTATAATTAATGGATCGGGCGTTTGCCAACCATCAATGGCAAAATATTGCGAACGATGAACATGCGTTTGTGGGGTAAAAAGGGTTCAATGACGACCGTCTCCGAATCGGACTTTATTTATGGCGAACTGAATTGAAATGTCAACCGGGTGGGTCGAATATCATATTCCGGGCAGCCATACATAAAAGTATAAAAGTATGAAAGCACCGCATTGTGTCAGATGGTAATTGCGAACTGGAGTGGATGTGATCGAAGTGGGCTCAGTGCCTGCCATCAAATATGTTTATAGGCAGCAGTCCCGACCAAACTACACAAGTTGAGGCCAACACGAATGCTGGTCAATGGGGTTCAATTACACTCTGCAACTGGCCGCCCATAAAAGTTTCAACAATAAGCCAAAAGGGCGCATTGTTTGCAATCGAAAAGTATTCTGACATTTGTCTAATGTAATCGAAACTGATTGTGATTGTGATTGTGACAGACACAGAGAAGAAAAGCTCTCAGCAAGATTGTCAGCGAAAAGTAACTTAACAGTTAAGTGGTATGCCAAAGATTATAAAATTAAAATTGAGTTTGACTTAAAAGTGGAGCTTCGAATAGATCTATATCTTTTAAATAATGCCAAAAACTCAATTTGGACACAAAATTCCCTATGCTTCATGCATATTGATTGCGATATATATATATATATAGATACATATTTATACACTCTGATAAAATAAAGAAACAAAAAAAGACAGAAACTTCCGTCTTAGAAATAGGCTTTCTAAATAATAGTCTGAGTAAACATTGTTGCCAATTCAGAGCGATAATTTCTCGTAGTGTACGCTTATACATTTTGGACATAACATTAATTTATGGCTTCATAAATTATAGCCTGATTACATGTGCCTTACATGTGCGCGCTGTCGTGTATTCGTGCACTCACAACACGACATACATGTACACATGATATCTTGTATATATGAAGACATAAAATTGAATTTCATATTTCATATTGATCGGCATCAGGCTTTCGCATCACGTCGTTCGTCGCGCCCACATAAAGTAGTCGCACCATTCCAAATGGAGGGTGTATGGTAATTATAATCACGCACTTAAATCATAAATTCATGATTACTGGCCACACTACACTATACGAATTCCGGGCAGGGTCGAGCCACCGCTCCCAGCAGACACACAAATCGTACTCGAACTGGGCCGGCCCAAAGCACAATCATAACAATTTGATATATTACGCGACAAATAAAACGATTCGTCTTGCATGGCAAGCAGCATTGGCGGCTTTCCCCCAGAAACTGGCTAAAAGTAAAAAACAATATCAACTTAATGACGTACACTTATAATTTATAATCCATTTAATCAGAAACAAGTACTTTCCAAGGTGAAGAGCACACTTAGAATACATGGCTTAAACTCGTTCAGATAGATCTAACTAGGTCAGAGTGCATGAAGCCTACTTGACTTAAAAGATGTTTGTTTCACTTAACTCAAGTTGTGCTTTATTTGCATAATTGCTCAATGTGTTATAGATCAATTAACAATTTACAATATTTAATTTTAAAAAATAATTATTTATCATTTAAGACTTCTAGTCGTTATGAGGCTAATCAATCTTCGCAGTTATTACATCAAATGTATAAAGAATAAATGCCTTCGATTCCTATCAGAATCTGCTTGAGTATTCTCCAAATAATTCCCATTTATAGTTTCAATAATATTCTACACTTAGCTTAAAAACTAGTGCAAATCATTTGCTTGTTAAATAATTCATTTGTTGCACTCAGTGTGTATTCCTTTCTATGGCTTTCTCTCTCAGTCATGCCTCAATATTTCAGTTATCGTCAACTGCTTTGCATTATAATAAGTATAGCTAACAGTGCGGAATATTCTTTGCAAAATATGCGCATAAATGATAATTGCATTTGCACTGTGTCGAGTTATTATGGCCAGCATTATTTGGCTTTAATAAGCGGCAACAATTGAGTCGCCTCGGCGATGCATATTTATGAGCAGGGTGCATTGTGTGTGTGCGGGTGTTTGTATATGTGTGTGTGTGTGTGTTTGCGGTTTAACAATTTGCACTTTGACCAAGCACTTGGCATAGTCACAATTCTTCATAATTCCGCAATATTCACGATGCAGCCAACCTGTTGAGCTCTCTCTTTTTTCCAGCATACCCTGTATTCGTTAAGTAGATGAAAGGGTATAAGTAGGCTGAGTAAGCGTGAAACATATGTTAATGAAAATATGTTAATTTGTGACAAATATAATCAAATATCAAAAATAAATTTATAAATATAAATATAAATATAGGAACAAGGTCTGTGCTTCAGTAAATGCTAATGAGTGTGAGGGCAAATCAGAGGGTATGGCTATGCATTTATTTGGTTTACAGCACAGCAGTGCTTGTGGCAATATGGCTATTGTTGTTGCAGCCACATGTTGCAGCACGTACTTGACGCTTTTGCATAAAATGAAAAACACAGAATTTGAATTGAATATGAAGCTGAAATGAATGCAAAACTTTTATCATAAAGTGAAATCTATAAGCCGCACAAGCACGAACACATATCTCTCCATCTCTCTCCGTCTCTCTCTCTCTCTCTCTCTCTTTCTCTGCTCCTATCTCTCTTTCTCTTGTTTGTGTGTGGAGTGTTGACAACACAAGTTACGTTTGTAAGGCAACTAACTAAATTGTTCTATCAATCAGTTCAGTTGAGAATTGCTCGCTTTTTATTCACAGCTCGATTCTGATGATAGTTATCGAGTATTCACTTCAACTGCACATTCAATGGTCGAATATTATTTGACTGAAATCCATCTAAAGCGATAGACAAAAAGTCCTTTCTGCATTTAACTGCTTCTTTTCGTTTTGTGGTCTCTTTTCTCTGATTCTGTAATGAGCAAATAAATTTACCGCATACAAGAATTTATAACGCCAACTTTTCTCATTAAATTTCACAAAAGGCGGCATATTTTAAACTTTTTCGACAATAATGGTATTTTCTCACCTGCCACCTGCCAGTGGGGGGAGGGGGCTTCAAACGGAGGCTGGGAGGCTCAGCCGAAGGCATTGCAGTAGTTTTGAGAGGCGCTCAAGCGGCAACGAAACTTAATTTCTATTCATTTGCTAAAATCCATTCACATACACCTAGACAATTGTGGTATACACAAATGGGGAGAGGGATTGGGGCCTAGTTGGGGAGACGGGAAGAGGAGGATACGTCTCCGCTGGCTGCAGTCATATTGGCAGCGGAAATTGAAGCGAAACTTTTGTCTTCACACACACGGGAATATAATGCGACGACAGAATGCATAAAATTAAGAAAACTAAAGGTAAGCAGATTAAAGAACCTGCCCATGGAGAAATGGTTGACTGCAGAAGGAGTGTGTGGGGCGGGGGGCTGGGCAAAAAATAGTTTTCCAATTAAACTTTATCCTTTTGCTTTAATTTACTGGTTTCATGCTTTGTCGCCTCTTTCAACCGCAACAGCAGTCAGCAGCAGCAATAAAAGCAAAAAAATAAAAAAATTACAAAAAAAATATCTGCTTGCAAAATCCCAATTTTAAAGTTTTCCATTTTAGATTTGGCCTTTTAATTTTTTTCTGCAGCCCGGCACCGATTTCTTCTACATTTTCCAAAGTTTTGGGCGCAGCCTCCTGACAGGCTCGTCGAGGTCGGAGGGCGGATGGCGGAGGGCAGCAGGTTGTAGATATAGTCTCACTCACAGCCTTTGATTTTGAATGCAGCCAGGGATAAGCAAGCTAAGCAATTCGAGTAACCAAAACCAGCAACTGGCCAAATTGCATTAAGTGGCGGATGCGATAAATACAAAAGAAATAAATAAATTTCGAAAAGAAGAAGATGAGGGAAAAAGTCAAAAAGTCTTCACGAGGACAGCGATGTCAACGACGGCAACGACGACAAAAATGTGAGGATTTTTCTCTCAGAATTGTACCATGTATTCCAATATTAATTTGGTCAATTTATATTTTATTTGGAATTTTTAAATTGGTAACGTTTTTAGCCCAAAAACATATCTCGCTTACCCATCGAAAGCAGACTGGCTTTGTCTCTGCAGCTGCATGTGTGTGAGTGTGTGTATGTGTGTGAGCCTGAGTGTGTCCGTTAAGTGGCTTTAATGCTTGCCAACGAAGATCGTCATAAGGATGAGACGGGCATGTTTAAATCGCACAACAGCTTTCTACACTCAAAAAATTCATTCTCATAATATATACATAAAAAAAAATATGTAGATTAATAAAAAATATTAGAAATATTTTCTAAGTATTTATGCACATAAGAAATTTATAATTTTTTTTAAGACATTTTGGTTGTTCCCAAAAGTTTGTAGAAGTGTTTATTGTTGATATTCTCCCACACTGTCCTGGCCTTTGTCTCGCATATGGTTATGATATTGTTGGCTGACTCTCGGTTCGAAGCTGTTCTCCCAAATGTTGCCAGCCACATTCGCATATGAATCCATCCATCTAAAATAGCCACCGTTTACTCCTCACCAACCAACCGATCGGAGAGCAGGCATCAAGCCTGAGCCTGGAGCGAGCATTGGAGCCTGAGAGGTCTCATCTGTGCTGCGTACAGTAGCATGCCAGATAAATCAATGTGTCAACACCTCTTTTTGTGCTGTCAGTTTTTTATGGTTTTCGATGATATTTCGCCTATTGTCAGGCCGACACACGCGGCCAGTTACCACTGTCCACTGTCCACTGTCCACTTGGCCAACTGTCCGACTGTCCAGTTGCTGACCAGTTTTGGGGCCGTGTTTGTACCCATTTGGTTAAATCGCACTTGTGCAGAGTGGTTGCTAGCTTCTGGCCACAGCTGCTGACATGGTCATCGCTCAGTGCGCTTTTTTTGCCAAACGGTTTGCCAGCGCTGTTTGGCTTTTTACCACAAGAATTATGGCTCTCCCCGGCCGCCCGACTGCCCGTCTCCATTGTTTTCGAATGATGAAACATTTCGAGCGATGCGAAACATTCGCAGCCGAGCTGCAAAACTGCTGCAACTGGATCAATTTCAGTGGCAAACGCGTCGTCATCAACGTCGCAAGCGGCTGCCGAGGGGAGAGAGCCGGTCAGAGAACGGCCAAAGAACAGAGCCACAAAGACCCAGTGCATCCGAATCCGGCATGTTGTTCGTTTTGTGCTTCTTTTTTTACTTTTTGCTTGGGGTTTGTGAAATTTGAATTGCCTGCTTTTTAGTTAAGATTTATGGCAGCCTCGTTAAATTTTAATATATATAAAATAAAACGTTTAGAAATCTAAGAGTCAGACGCAGAATCCAGCTGTGCCTCAACTCATCGCAGTTCAATTGACATGCAAAGCGAATTAGCTGCTCATAAATCTGTTGCAAACCCCCAAATACATCCAAACAATTATTACAGATACTCAAGTGCCCAGCAATATAAGCTCATAAACAAACGGCTTTTTGGCGATGCCACTGAATATGCCAAAGCCTACCTAGAAAATACTGAAAGAGTTACTAAACTTGTCTCTAGTATTAATAGGAAATGTTTTCATGTAGAGAACATTTAATTTCCGTTGATGATATCTTCAACTTCAATTAATTCCCAACTAATCGTGTCAAATTCACGCAATTAAAGACAAGCTAAAAATATATAACTATGAAAACTTGAGAGGTGTATTCTCTATGGCACTTTAACTCATATTTAAATGTTGCTTTTAATTATATAATAGTAAGAAATAAAAATTTTAATTTTTTCCCATTATTTTATTATTGCTCATCATAAATGTTTCTCCTAATAAATATTATTGCACATTTATCATGTCAATAAATATTTCAATTAATTTTTTTATATTTATTTTTATTTTATTATTACGAATATTAAAATGTTTTTTTTTTACATATATATAAATGTTTGTGGTTATAAATATTATTGCACATATATCATCTTAAGAAATTTGCATTTTTTTTAATGTTTATTGGATTATTAAATGCTTAAATTTAAATGTTTCTTTTAATTTTTTTTTTATACATATTTTAAATTACACATTTACTCATATTTAAGTGTTTATTAAAAATAGTGAAATCATTGGCGCAGCAGCATCAATTAAAGTCTCTTGGAGGCAATTTCTACATTCATAAGAAGAGTCCCAAAATTGTATAAGCATGGCTAGGGGAGGGGTGAGTCGCAAGTGGCACTGCGGTGACTTCCGTTTGTAGTTGGAAATTGCCGCAAGATATGCGATGTGGCGATTAGCGAGCTGAGCAGCAGTTGGCTTATAATAATTTCAAATATGTTAACCAAAATAAGGAAGGGAGAGAGAGAGAGAGAGAGAGAGAGAGAGAGAAAAACATTAAAAACGAACATGGAAATTATTGTTGGCTCGGGCCATTTGAGGCTGATAAAAGTTGTTCGATAGTGGCAGTGAAAATGCCACAAACAGCTCATTACAAGCGTCAAAACAAATTTATGCAAATAGCTGGCGAGCAGTAAGCATAGACCAAGATCTGACAAAGACCAGGGCACAAGAGGGGGCTGTGGAGCTGCCTGGTGCCTGCTTGGAGGCTGTGGCTGAAGCTGTGGCAATTAACATTGCGCCGTGCGTTGAGCATTAATCATTTTAATCGCAATTTATGTGTCGTCGACATCGTCAACACCACTCGACACGATAACGGCGGCAAGCAGCAACAGCAGCAGCCGCAGCAGCGGCAACAACAAGACAACCTTGCCTCGCCATTTTGGCCACAAATGAGCGCTAAACGAGTAACGGCCTCGAGATTGGCATCGAAGTCGGCAACGGGCAGAAGAAAGCCAATTTTTGAGTTGAGTTTTTTGGGCCACACTCTCGGGCGGTCTTTCAAAAGCCAACGCACTTTTTATCCCTCACTCTCAGACCCTGCCCCCTCCACTCCACCCCCCCCTGCACACTATGGAGGGCTTCCTTGCCATTTATCTGGCGATCTCGTCAACGTCAATGCCCGTCAACTGAGGCATTTGCTCCGATCAAATTATGTTTCATAAACGCTCGCATTTATGGTGTCGACAGCAGCAACAGCAACAGCAACAACAGCAACAACAACAATGGCAATGATTTGTTACATTTCTCAAGATATTTGAACTTTTTTGAGGTGGCACTGAATGATTGCGTTGCGTTTAAGCCTTGATGGCATTTGGCCTTGATTGCCTTTCGCGCTAAATAGCCAATAATTAGCAAACGGCATAAAGGTAAATACCGGTCGATTTATTGCAATAGAATTGCTGTTGGATATAAATTAAAATCGTTTTGCTGGTTACTTTATAGTTGTGTGCTTAAAATAGTGTTTCCGATATGGAATAAGGGAAATAATTACACATTTCAAATTCACCTGCACAATAACTTAAAAGCTGCACCTTAAATTGATGCGATTGCTGCTGCTGCTGCTGCTGCTGCTGCTGCTGCTTATGTTATTATTGTTGCTGTTTGTTGTCGCTGTTTACCCAAGCAAAATATACGAAAATTTATTATCACAATAACAACAAAATTGAACAATAATATTTGTTAACGCTTGAATAGCGACGCACCCAATAATTTTATTGAATCTGAAATGCAAACACTCGCATATACATACATCTATATACACAGATATGTATATGTATATATATGGATAGGAAAGCCAACCCTAATTTGAAAAACACAAAAACTAAGCAAAACAAAACAAAATCGAAAAACAATACTGGCTGCAGCAACTAGTTGGATAGAGATACAGATACAGTAGCGATGAGAGAGCGAGAAATTGCTCAGATTTGCTTAGCACGAATTTCGATTTATATAAAATTAATGAATATTTAAATTGTGCGGCACTGTTTCATGCAAAACAGCCGCCGGAAACGCGCTTTGGTGGAGCCACCTGTAGTGGTTGTTTAGTTGTATTTCGTATTTGTATCTATGGTTGGTACATACATCGTTGTAGCTGTATATGTATCCATAGTTTGTATCTATTTGGCCGGATGCCTAAGCACTTCCACACCCCGTTTCAGATACGTTCTGATTTGCCATATAAGTATTTTGACCATGGTATTCATTCAGTAATATCTTGTTGGCTACTACCTATGCCAGACTGTGATTGGAATCAGTTTCGATTGCAATAAACAAACAACTTCACTGTTAATAATTTGAGATTTTACAGTTACACATCCTACCAAACCCCCCCAAACAACTACACCTTGCCCACCAGCGGATATTTCATTCAGTTGCGTGCAGCCCACCCAGATATGCCGAACGTGCCCCTGCCACCCCTGTGTGACGTCAGATCGAAGCAGCAGCTGCGTAGCATCCGGAGAGCAATGGTTATGGATCTGACTATGGAAGTGACTATGCGATTGTATAATGGCATAGATCAATTGTTGTTGTCAGTTGTTGGCCGGGCTTCGATTTGTTTGTTTACATATTGGCCGTATTGCCGATCTCTTTATGAATGAATGAATAATTGCCGACGGGGCCCAGTCTGCTTTGTTTTTTTTCTTAACCAATTTGATGAATTAGTGCCGAGCCGTGCTAGCTGCTACACTAAATGCCTGCTAAATGCTACATATTTGTTTTTTTATCATCCCCAAGAAATCGTATTTAGTCATAGGAATATGCCAATCGTTAAACAGTTCTCTTTGTACATTGCTGCATTCCATTCAAGACGGCCAATTGCCAGATTTCTTTCAAAGATTTTACTATTAATATCTTGAAAATTACTTTGTTGAAATTTAATTTTTGAATCATTTTTTTCAATTGTTTGGATTATTTAATTTTCTAAAATGATTTTTTTAATTAAATCTATTTTATTTACTTATTTATTTATTTATTTAATGTGAACTAAATAACTGGCCACAATTTTTAATAAGAATTGAAATTTAAAATGTAAGATGAAGTAATGAATAATTTCGTAAGTCTTAAAAAGTAAATTGGTCCTAGAGAAACCCCAATCAGTTTGTGTTTTTCTACAGGGTATTTAGCAAGCAAGCGCTTGAGTCATCGCAAATTTTGTATTTCTTTTAATTGCCAGATGGTTTTTATACTGTAATAAATTTAAATTTTTTAATGCTTACCTGGAAAGGTTTTTTTTTTTTGGATCTGCTCACGACATACCGTTGATTAAATACTTTTAAATATTTGTTCATTGCACACATTCATTCCTAGCAAAATTGTGATAAACTGTGTAGGAATATTCATTTTATACATTATAAATAATTTCAGTTCTAAGGATTATTTATTTGTAACTGTTTGAGGATTAAAAAATAACCTTTGAAGACATATTCATCAAATGGCTGATAACATTATAAGGATAAGGATTCTGATTTGATTAATTATGTATAATTGAAGCTCGAAGGTTTATTTATGTAGTTTGTAACTCTGTTAAAATGGGCTACATATTATTGCTTGTGTAGCTCGTCGATGCTCGATTGGTCGTGTTGCAACAATAATTGCTAAGCTGCAATTGTCCCATTGGCAATCCCCTCCCACTCATCCTCTCTGCTCTTAGACAGGCCACTTTTTACTGCCGGCCAGCAGATATTGAGGATAGAAGTGCTGCTGAGCCAGGTCGACTGTTGTTGTTGCTGTTGCTGCTGCTGTTGTTGTTGTTGTTGTTGCTATTGTTGCTGTAGTCGCTCCAAAAATTGAAGCTTTAGCTCGGGCGACGTTGTCCGTGTCGCCAATGTCGCCAGAGTCGTCTTGTAGACGATGTTGTTCGAATGCAATTCACGGCTTGTATTTTGTTACGTTTCGTTTTCTGGCAACTTTTTTTTGCTTTGGGCAACAGTTGGCTGTTTGTTGTTGTTATTGTTATTGTTGGTTGGTATTGTTCTGTGGGTCTGGGGAAATGCCGTCTGATAATGGTCGGCTACTAATGACAATCTCATAGACGTTTCCACAGTTTGTCCAAACTGTTTGTCGCCTGTCCAAACTAACATGATTTGAAACACAATTTCTTTGTTTTTTTTTACCTTGTTTATTTATTTCGCGTAGCTGGCTGTAACAGTAGCTCCTCAACCTTTTAACCCACTCTCTTCGGCAGCGGGGGGGAGGAACAGCTATAGCACTTGATCATGTCCTAGAGAGTGCTAAGCAGCCAACTTCGCCAAGCTGTAAAGTTGTTGCCGAGCATTTAAGGAATTCGCGCAAGCTGTTTAGCTGCTGGCTGCAAACCTTGCAGCAACAGTTGCAACAGCAACTGTCAGTAGCATCTTTAACGGCAACCTGCTGACCTGCAGCTACAGCTGCGCCATTGGTCAACTTCAAAGCCTCCGAGTCGTAGATCGGAGTAGTCTCTAAGCCAAAGACAAAGATTCTGCCCTTGCCTTGACCACGCACGCTGGGATCAAATCGATTGGTAAACAGTAGCCAAAGTTGTTGTTGTTGTAGTTGTTGTAGTTGTTGTTGTCGTTGTTGTTGCATGTTCAACTTTGATTTGTACCTATTTACAAAGTATTTGTCTCTAATTACACATAAAGTATACCCTGCACACAGCGAAATGGTTACAGTGAGTGGGAAATAGTAGAAGTTGGCATTTATCGTGCCTTCCATTTTTCATGTTTTTTAAATTGTTTTTTTTATTTTATTTAGTAATTAAATATTAAATATTAAAAAAGGAATAAGAGTAATAGTAAAGTGCTCATTTAAAAATATAGAAAAACACATTTATTCAAAGATCAAATAATCAAAAATATAAATGTGTATAAAATGTTGACTATAGCAAATTATTACATGTAACGAAAAATAGATGTTAAATGATTTATGTAAGAAACTAAATATTTAAAATAAAATAAAAACTTAAAAATATGTGGAAAAATTAAATTTAAAATGTATATTAAAAAACGTGTGTGTGAAAATCAATTTGAAGCAGTTCTTAAACGATCAACTGGATTCGATACTATTTCTATCTCATTCTGTTTATATGTCTTTCGCTTGGCATGCTTGAAAACATCTCAGAGTATTGCCTGCTTACGCTGTTGGCCATTTAATGGGAGTCGTGGCCAATACCAATGTAAAATTTCAACCATATTTAAATTATGGAAAACATAAGCGAACATTTCTGAAGCGACAAACATGAACAAAATCAAAAATTCCAACAAGTTACAGAAATAACTCGTTGCAGTGCCCACTTAAAGCCAAAGGAGCAGCCACAGAATGCAGTGCGACAACAACACTAACAACAACAACAGCAGCAACAACAACAATAACAACAACAACCAGTTAGTGAATCTACAGATTTTGCGGGCAGGCAGACGCAGAAACGCAGAAGAATTCGCGCTCATTGGACAACCAAATGGACAATGGACAACCGTCCAAAGAGAGTAGAATGAGGCATAGGATGAGACTGAGACTGAGGCTGAGACTTCCACTTCGACTGAGTCTTGTGTATCCTTGTGGCTGACTGGCTGCGACAAATGAAGCTAACAACTCGGACGGCGTCTGGCAGTCGTCGTCGGAGTCGGCTCTGCGATTGGCTTTGGTTCGCAACAACAATTGCACATAGCACAGCGACCACGACAACATCGAGCCAACAACAACAACAACAACTATGGCAAACAGCTTACAACGACAATTATAAAATGATGACAATAAGAACAACATGCGATGATGCTGGGGTAAGCATCGAATGGGGGACGCAACGAGCCCAAATGCAATTGCGGCTCACTAAGCTTGTGTTTCAGTCTCAGACTCAGGCAGAGTCTCAGTCTGAACCTGAACCTGAACCTGAGTCTCAGTCTCAGTCTGAGATCGAGTCCGAGCTCCCCACTGCGCTCGATACTCTCACGATCTAGGCGATTGCAGTGTCGGTCCAAGGTCCCCGGCAATGCCGAGAATTTGCCGAAACAGCCCACGAAGTGATCCCAGTCGCCGGAGACGACGCCGTCGTAGTTGTAGTTTCTGCTGCTGCTGTTGCTGTTGTTGTTGCTGCTGTTGTTGTCTGCCAGGCAGCGACAAATGTGTTTTCGATTGGTGGCCCTGGGTACGCGCACCGGCGCCAGAGTCGGCAAGATTGTTCACAGCAGCCGGTCACATCGCAGAGCCCTCAGGCCCGAAATTAAAATTGTTCCAGTCAACCAACAAGCCAAGCCAAGCCAAGCCAGCAACGCCTCTCAGCTCATCCCCCAGGCATCCCAGCGACATCGGCATTGGCTGCGCAACATTCACTTGTCGCGATTTATCGCCCAGATCGACGCTTTAGTTAATTTCTGTGTGTGGGTGGCTCTGTTGCACACTGTTTGTGCCCCATTGCGATAGACTCTCAGCCTGCCCGCTGCTTGATCTAGTTCTTGTTAATTGACGCAACTTTTATGAGTCCGTCATTGGGTGAGGCTACTGTATTTTACATGAGCACCAGAATTGAGTAAGCGCTGTTGGTATTATAATTGGATAGTTTGTTACTTGGCAGGGATCAGTGTAATCCTAACTTGGCAAAAGTTTATTTATGACTTGGAAAGATTTAATTTTTTTTTATTTAATTTTATATATTTGGAAAGGATGTCTAATTAGTTTACTCCAAAATTCTTTCGAATTGGATACTTTGTAGGTCGGGAGTGGTCAGGGTAATCCTAACTTGGGGAAAGTTTATTTATGCCTTAGAAGCATTTATTTTTTTAATTTGGAAAGGGTATCTAAGATTAGGATTCATTAGAATTGGACAGTTTGTTGATTGGGAGTGGGCAGGGTAATTCTAACTTCGGTAAAGTTTAAGTCTGTTTTGGAAAAATTCAATTTTTATTATTTTATTTCATATATTTGAAAAGGATATCAAGATAGTTTACTTCAAGATTCATTCAAATTTTAATTTACGTATTATTTCTTATTTATTTCTCCCCAATTTAACAAGGAATCGTTGTGGAAGACCTGTAATAAATAAGCCGGGAGAGGGAAGAGACTCCTCTTCAGTATAGGTGGATATCCTTAGCTGTACAGTGTCTCATCTCAACCCGTTCGCAATGGTTGTGTTGTATAATAATTTTGTTTTATTTTGTTTTATTTTGCTTTGTTTTGTTTTTAAGCAGCGATCCCGACAGCGATGATCAGTGGGGGGGCCCGGTGAGGCTGGTTGGGCAACGTCCGACGACGTTGTTCGAATGTTATGTTGTCACGATATCAAAGCATTTTAATTGGCCGATTTATAGATTTAATTACGTATTCATGCGAAACATCGAATCCGTGATTCGTAAAAACACACACCGCGCAAAACCACAGAAAGAGCGAGAGAGAGCGAAAGACTGGTGGATAGAGATAGATAGATAGAGAGAGTGAGAGTGGAGGAGAAGATGCCAGATCTCATAGGCTGATCTCGGCGTCGCACAACGATCTTGGAATCTCCTGGCCTGCTGACTACCGCCGAAAGATACAAGCCAACTCGGAGACATCAACAAATTCTTCTTCTGACCACGATCATTAGCTGTGCTCCTAGTTGCAGACCGGTCGCAGCTGCTGCTGTTGTCGAACTGAGCGCCACACGCCGCCAGAAACACACAAAAAAATACCCAAATAAAAAGGGCCACCGAATACTCAGATACTCAGACACTCAGATATATATATGTGTTCATATACACATACATATTCATTTGGTTTTGGCAGCACACATTACGTATTCGAGGCATATGCGGGGGAAAGCCCAAAGTCCATCTTCTGTGGCTGGCAGGCAGTGTGCCATTTGTTGAAGCATTTTGAGGCACATTTCGTGCACCGTTTTAATATCTTTATTGGTCATCATCGTTGTCATTAAAACTGCGAATAATAAAATCATAAAGTCCACTCCAACCGCTGCTTTTCGATGTTGTGCAAAAAGCGAAATTATTAAATTTTTGTATTTGTGCGCCTGCCTCGCATTTTAAATGTGCTTAAGCGCATTTTAATTTCCCAAACTCGACTCACGTAGCCACAGCTGGGTTGGTTTGGTTTTGGCTGTGGACTGTGGGCCTTCTCAAGACCGGTCGCTTCAGCTCCGCACTTAATTAGAATGAGTTCACCGAATGAGTAGCAGCAGCAACAGTTGCCATAAAGACCCCATAAATTATGCATAGCAAGTGCGATCCCCCCTCCACCGAACTGCCCCCCTAGGGCAACTCAATGCCCGAAATTATTCAATATGACAGCCGTACATGACAGTTGCTTTCAGAAATTTCATCATAAATGTCAAATGCTAATTGTTTCGCTCGTAGATCTTATCCATGTTTTGTTTGTGCGTCTCGACAATATCTGCCCGTTTCTGGGACAGAGCAATTGGCAAATGGCAATGGCAGCTATACATCTGCAATACATATGGACAGATAAGCATATATATCTCTTTGGTCGTCCCCAATTACAATATGAAAGCCTTTGGCATTAAGAAGTGTCAACCAGGTGATGGTCATAATACTTTTCCATGTTTATGTGCCGAGTTCGCAAAGCGATCGTGAGTTAAGAAATGATAAATGTTGACGTCATTGTGAAGTGTATAAAAACAGATTTATTTTCGACATATATTTGTCATGATTTTCCGCATAATTAAATTGAGTTCTTAAATAGAAAGTTTCCTCAATATCGAATTTCTTCAGATCACGCCTGATCCACAAAATCAAAGCCAGAACAAAACCGATTTTATTAACCCCTTTTAAATAAAAGTGATACTTCCGTGGCAGCATTCTCAAAGGAGTCAGGAATCTGTCCGCAGCTTTGAGTGCATTTTGCGTATCGGATGACAGCCAAGGGAGAGTCGCTCTCAAAGTTGTCTTTTCATAGCCGCAAGTTGCCATCCGAGGCGCTGGGAATTTTGGCAAGTTGTGGCTTCATGAGTTAAGCAGCGTTTAAGCAAATTGAACGCAGAGGGGAAGCGAGTTGTGCGAGGTGTTCACTCCGTCATATATATATTAATAATGTTATTGAAATGTTTTGAGAGAGACGAATTGATTACAGTATATATCCAAATACATATATATATATACATATGTGTGTGTGTGTGCACACGTCGACAGTCAATTCTCACCGTTGCGATCGATTTCAGGTACATCCGGTGCCCCGATGGCACCCCTTCCGACCACATCGAGTTCAAAGCCGGTCAGCGGTCAGCTATA
This sequence comes from Drosophila sordidapex, assembly GCA_035043295.1. Taxonomy (NCBI): domain Eukaryota; kingdom Metazoa; phylum Arthropoda; class Insecta; order Diptera; family Drosophilidae; genus Drosophila; species Drosophila sordidapex. The sequence continues at coordinate 684,322 of JAWNNA010001201.1, read as the reverse complement.
TTTACAATATGCGAGTGTTGTTTGTATTTTGTATTTTGTATTCTGTATTCTTTTACGGTGCGGATATGAATGCAATTGTTGCACTGTTGCCCTTTTGTTGTCGCAGTAGTTGCTCCCGTTGCCTCTGCCACTGCCACTGCCACTGCCACTGCTTCGACATGTGGCAGTAGTAGTTGTTGACTCTGGCTGTTGTAATTGTGCTTGTCGTGTTCTTAATGCTATTGTGTATAAATGTATATCATACAGATTGCTGGGTGCGGCTTTGCTCTTTAATGTAAATCAGAGCGCACATTAATTTCAGAAGGAAGTCGAATGCCTGAGAAGCCTGAAATTGAATATGACTTCGTAATGGACTCTTGGACATTGCTGTACACATACATATATATACATATGTGGATATATTAAAGGTCAACTGCCTGCAGACAATTGGACTTGGGGCTTCCTCGAATGGGTTAAGTATATATGGTTAAGCAGGGCGCGACAATTCCCAACGGAAATCAACGTGTTTGAATTCGGCATATCAATTTCGTATTGTAACCATTTGTGAATTACACACTATACATGCCAAATGGCAAGGGGCGTGTCACAAATATACACACACACTCACACACACACACACGCCAAGAGAAAGACAATGTTTGCATTGCGGAATGCCTTACGTTATTTGTCAGCTACGCCGGACTGGCTTTATGTCTGCTTAATCAACAACGTAAATTGTAAACAACGGTCAACAACTAAGAAGAGGCCTCGAACGACAGACTGGGGAAGATGATTACATATTCATACTTGTCTATATGTGTATGTGTATAACTATATACACACAGTCTTGCCTGCAGTTGCAGCTCAGAAGGATGTTTGCGTTGACAAATGTCTTGGCTTTTTGCGGTTTAGTGAACACAAATATTTGCACTCAAATGCTGCATGCAGAAAACCAACAAATTTTTACAAGTGTGTTTCTTTATACATATATATAAAGCTATGACATAATATTCGGTATTGATACCTAAATGATTTACATTGATTTAAAACTGTTTTTAATGTATCTTTATACATAAATAACTATGTATTTATTTTCATATAATTTTTATATATTTTTATAAGTATTAAAAAGCAAATGAATCAAGCAAAAAAGACGAATAATAATCACTAAATGCACAGCACTTAAATATATTTTCACTATAAAATTTATTACCTATTGCGGTTGAAATTTGTCAAGTGTCACAAATTGATTCTTTACCACTGCAGTTTCAAAAGAAATGCACAATAAATTATGGCGATGATATCATCGGCTTTGACCATTGTGAGTATCAGTCATAAATACGAGCTGAAATATAAGATTTGCACTTGTCCGCAATTGCAACAATTGTTGATTGTGTCCATTGTGGTCTGTCTTGCTGTGTGTGTACGCAACAGCAACAGCATCAGACACAGCAATAACAATGACAACACATATAGGTATGTGGCAAACAAGGAGTGGAATATTATTTGCTGGCAATAACTAATAGACACATGGATTGTGACGGGCATCTATGTCAGTGTCCAGTGCAGACTGCAACAATCTAGTCTAACATGAATTTAATGATAAACATCACAAAGGCCAATTTCAATTGATGCCAGGTGCCAGGCTGGTTGGTTGGCTGGTTGGTTGGTTTCTGTGCTTTTGCTTGCCGACCACCCAGCCAGGATAATTTGGTGACATTTGCATTCGGAGGCATCAGCAAATACGATACTCACTAATTTGCCTGTGCGTTGGAGTGCTAGTTTGTGGCACTCGATATGCACATGTTGTATATTGACGCATTGATACAACAATCAATATTTAATTTGTCGACCTTAGACTGCAATCTAGCCTTTGACTGGTATGCCCAAGTGCAAAAGTGACCAGCTTGCAGAGCTTTCTTTTATAGAATGCGAGTAAGTTAATGAAATTCATTATTCAAGTCATTAACAGCTTAAAGGTGAAATTTAATATAATTTTAATAAAAGATAAAGTTATATTAAGTTATGATTAAAGAAATGATTAAAATGATAAATAAATTACAGCTTTCTGTAATATTTCCATTAAATAATTCACAACGAGTTTTGGTCAACGTTCGCATAATTGAGCGAAAAAATGGTCAGTGTCATCGATATGTGTGCATAAGCATAAATATGGGATAATTCCATGGGCAACTGACAACTGTCAACAGGCAACTGGGAAATGGAAACTGGGAACTGGGAACTGGCAAGTTGGCAACTGAGCACGGCGTGTAACAGGCTAATTATGAGAGTTTGTCTAATAGGCTTAAAAACGGCAAAGGCCAAGAGCAGCCAAGCAGCCAAGTTAGGGTCATGCTCGAGGAAGCGTTGTAGCTGAAAGTCCCCTAGGCAAGAAAACAGAAAGAAAACAGACTCGGCAGACAGAAGGGTTAATTAGAAGGATAATTAGTGCGTAATCCGATATGTCAACATTGAGCAGGGATGGGGCATTTGGCGGTAAGACGAAGCGACGTCTAATGAAATTTCGCTACGAAGTAAAAAGTTGTAACAGAGTCGACAACAAAAGGTCTCAGAGTGAAGGTGGGGCAACCAGGGGGTGGAACCAAGTCACCAACAACCGAGTGCAAATGCCTAGAAAATTATGATGTAAATTCCTGGAGAATTATCGCCTTGGGGCTTCCAAATGTCGTGCTGGAGCCCTTCATTTAAAGCGCATATCAAATTTCAAAAAGTATTTTCGTTAAGCTCGTTTTTAGCGTCGCCTCCAATGATGCACCAAAAAATATGAATAACCATGCGCTGCAGGTGGAAGTCGAAGTTGGAGTTGGAGTCAGAGTTGGAGTGGAAGTCGGAGCACCATTTCGCAGCGTTTCGTTCCGATTCGTTTATGGCAATGGGCGCCACCCAATTAAAAGACACACGACAGTCATTAAATGATTCGCCTTGCAACATTTTGCTGTTGCATGTATTTTTCTCTCTTTTTTTGCAATTAGAGAATTATTAAAGTGTCATTAAACTGCAGGAGTTCTGCGCATGAATCATGGCATTTTTTATGACGGCTGCCAGTGCTCGTGAGTATTTATGTCTTGGCACATGACATGGGCAAAGCAAAGGGTTCCTCAGCGAGGGTGGAGGTCCTCTCTGCCTCTCTGCTTCTCTGCTGCATCAATTTGCACATTTTTATTACACAAATATTGCTGGGGCAATGGCTGGAAAAAGAATAGGGTTCAATAACCGAAATCTAAAGATAATATTTAAAGTACGACTATCTAAGCCATCTGAAAGCCATTCTAAGCCCACAGATCGGCCACGTCGAGCAAAAGTTACTTGCCCAAATCGTGATTTACGTCCATTTTCATCAAATATTGAAATATTATATCCATATTTATCGAGGCAGAGGCAAAGCTGGCGAGGAAATTGAATCAATGAATTTAGTGCGGACATCAGCAAAAATTACTTTTATGAAGGAAAATAACAGGCAAAGAAGAAGCCAAGTAAGAATGATACTAAATCCAAGGCAAGAAGCGAGCAGCAAGCAGCAAGTAGCAAGCAGCAGATAAAAAGTGGCTGTGACCCAAACCAACCCCCAAGGACAACGGCAGGACGAAGCTGATGGTCAGTCCAGTGTGGCTATCTCATATCATAATAAGCGCTCATCAATTTCCATTAAATTTAATATGTCACTTTTGGCTCAATGGGACGTGGAACAAAGGCAAGGACATTTGGCAAACAAAGTCAGACGTATCCTTCGACTACGTCTTCTTACTGCTCCCTGCTCATCATCATAAAAAAAGCGTATGTGGCCATAAAAAAGCTTTTTCATAATTTCACTGGTGGTACTCACGAAAAGTGGAAGTTCGCAAAAGCGGAAATAAAATATGATATGAGCTTGTAATAGATTTCTATCACATTTTAAGTGCACACAACACACAGACACAGACACACACACACACCCACACACACAGACAATCTGAAGGATGGACACTGACCAGTCTAGGGGTGGTCTCAATTGTGTGTGTGTTTGACTGGGTGTGGTTCGGGTCATTGAAACAAATGAACGTGCTAAGTGAAAGTTTTGATTTATGCTGATATAATATACGCCTGGGACGACGATTTGCAACTTTGACTGCCGCTGAATTCAAGGAATTTTTCACAAATTTGTCCAAAACATGCAACGTCGGTTTAAATGTGCGGAAAATGTGCTGCATAAACTACAATTCTTAAAATCACAACTTAATGCCAAGCTGCATAGTTTGAGCTTGGTTGATTTCAGCAGTGGACATGACTCAGAGGCTGATCGGTTGGATCGCCCAGGATCAGTTTATAAATCAAAATTAATTAGGCGCGCCAGAGAAGAGGTGGAGAGAGACAGAGATAGAGAGAGAAAGGGAGAGGGAGAGGGAGACATCCAGCTGTGTTCAACTTTTGTCTCCATATTCACTTTTTTGATTTGCATACATCAAAAATTGAAGGGATATCGTGGATCGCCTGGCTTTCTTTGGTAACCGGCTTGCAATGAAATTTTTATTACACACCAGCAACAACAACTTCAGCACATAAACACTGCAGATTTCCAAGGAATCGTGGGGCCCTGATGCCAACAGGGAAAGGGGCTTCCCGGTGCCTGTGGGCTATTTGAGTACCTGCCATGCATGCAGGTGGCCTCAGTGCTGAATGTGTTTTCCATAATTGATTAATTCATTAATTTACGGCCCAATTTGCGAAATGTTTCACATGCAGTTAAACAAAGGCGCGTACAGTTCTTAAACTCAGTATCTTTTTCATAGTTTATTGATTAATTTGAATATTACATTGATTAAGATGAAGGATGATAGAATGGATAGCAGATAAGGTGGATAGATGGATAGAACTGAGGAACCTTAGGAGTCCAAATAGATACGGCACCAGAGATTTGCAAGGTATAGATGCAAAATTGATATAGCAGCAAGATGTATTTATTCATACAATTTGTTAATGCTTGTCGATACAGCTGACCCTGACCTTATGTGGATAAGATATGGCATAATTATAATAAATAATGTTATATTATATATATAACACTATAATATATATGATATTTAAAATTCAAATAAAATCTTGGAAAATAGAGGTTTCAAAATTTATATGTTTTCAGTGTTTTCTCTTAACAATAAAATAAATCTGAAAAATAGAGTTTTCAAATGTTAAATGGTTCCAGTAAGATCTTTTGAGGAAATTATCTTATATTCTTCAATATCTATTTTTTTATTAAAAGTAAAATAATTATTGGGAAATAGACTTTTCAAAAGTTATTTTATTAAAAACCAAATAAATCTGTGCGAATTGGGTTTTCAAAGTTATAAGTTTTCAATGAGTTTTACTTGGAAATAATGTTATATTCTGCAATATCTCTTTTAATCTGTTAAAAATATAATAGATGCGGAAAATAGAGTTTTCAAAATTTATATGTTTGCAGTGAGATCTTTTGTGGCAATGTTGCTCTACTTGCATTAGAAGCGTCGCTCACATAACTAACTAGATTTCTCCTTGTGGAAACCAAGTGGCAGCCAGTTCTATGCTTCTATTCGGTTGATGGGAGTGTGGGGACAATGGGGGTGACATAGATGAATCTACGTGGCAGAAATTGTGGCAGTTGATATCCATAAATACGTCACAATGTGAAAGTTCGATGTGAGATGCAAAGCAGCAGCTCAGTTTTTGCCAACTATGCAGAGAAGTCGAGTCTGCAACTGCAGCAACTGCGGCATCTGCAAGTGTTGCCGGTTGCAAGTTGCCTGTCGGCAGCTGATGCCACATGCAACGGATGCAACCACAGCAGCGGCATTTTATGCTCTTATGAAATGGATTTTGTCATTTATTTATCGCTTTTCCACGTACAAATGAAATCTGATTGAAATGTGTCCCAGTCTAAGTCTCAGCTCCAGTCCCGGGCCCAGTTCCAAGCCCAGCTCCTGTCTCACTGTGGGTGAGTGAATGCCACTGACCGGAGCTGCAGCTCTCAGCTCCCGGCTCGCAGCTTTAAACGTAGATTTGAATGTTCATAGAAAACGAATGACATGCAAACTGACCAAAACTGGCCATGGATGGAAAAAAAATAAGTAAAATGCCTAATTTGGAGGCGAGAGCAGCAACATCAATTTGGCCAATTATATTGACACTTTCGCTCGGCCATTGGATATGGCTGGAGAAGGACATCTTGACCGGGAGGCAGAGCGCATCAATTGACGGCCGCCTTTTATTCTGTGCACACTCTCCACACTCATGGTCAGAACAATGTCCGACAAGCTGTGAGCTGCCAAGGCCCAAATGGCGACAGAGAAATTGGCATATCTCCGCTTGACAATCAAATCTCGGCCTTAAATAGACGCAGCTGGCGGCTCACTCACTCACACAGTTGCAGTTGCAGTTGCACTCAGACTCGTAGTCCGCATCTCGCCCTCCGACCCCGCCGACGACACCTTCAATGGTCATCAATTCGGTCGTTTGGCTGATGATGTTGCTATGATCGCAGCAGCTCTCTTGGCCAGTCCCAAAAGTGCCGCGGCACAGACGCAATCTCTGTGAGATCAACCGCAGCTTTAGTTGCAACAATGGCTGCGATGCGATGCGAGGCGAGGCGACGTCGATCGTGACACAAGTGCGACGCTGTAAGCGTTGCAACCTCACCCTGCCACGGGGAGACGACCGGCGGCATGTCAGAGGTGCCGGCAATTTTTCAACACCATGCAACACGCGGCTGCCTCAACGGAGTCGCCTTCTAGTACAGGCGCGAGATATCAACAGATATTGTTGCAATTCGGTTATAAAAATTCTAACTGGAGCAATTGCGACTCGGGACCATCTCAGCATCGACTGCTAACAAATTTGTTGCAAGTGACAGTTACTCTGTTTCTGTTTGTCGCCTAACATCGACTATTCCCCTCTCTCCACTCTCCTCTATGCCCTCAGGCACTTCTTGCAGCCGCCAAATAGCTTCGCTCCAGTTAGCCGGATAATGATCGTGAGAGAATTCTTGGTGCTGATTATTCAACTGCTCTGGAATTTTAATGCAATCAAAGTGCTAATTTGTGTTTCTTGCTAATTATTGTCAAGCTGAACCCACAAATAGAACGTTCTTAAACTAACAATAAAGTTATTTGCTGCTTAAACGAATGTGCACTTTATTTTTTAATATATTTAATATATAATTTATCAATTAACAACTCAACAAAAATATTATTTTAATTAAGTGCTTTGCTTCCTAGAAGAATAGGGCCTCGATCAATCATAAGTTGCTGTCTATATTAACTATATAAAAAGGTACATTATATTTTTTATTTATATTTTTACTTACTATATTTTTTACTTAACTACAAAGTGCGTTGGATAAGTTAACACATTTTTAAAATATATTTTATATAACAATTCGCAATTAACAAAAATGAGATTTTAGTAAAATACTTAGTTGCTTAGAAGAAAGTGACTTCGATCGATTAAAAGTCTATACAGGTACATATATTTATATATATTTATTATAAGTAAACAATATTATTATATTCTTAATCTTTACTGTATTTTGTATTTTACTATAATGTGCGTTGGATTAGTTACAAAACTCCGTGCTCTGGTCCATATTCGGTTTTCTTTGAATACATATTATATATGAATTCACAAATTTGGATATGTTTCTTAAAATACTTTGCTGCTTAGAAGATAGTGCCTTTGATTAATAAAAAGTTGCATGATTTGATTGTCTTTCTTTAAATAAATTATGTTTTTTTTTAACTAACAACTACAAAAATATTATTGTAATAAAGTGTGAAAATGTAGGAGGCAGATCTTCCTTCCTTCCCGTCACCAGACCAAGGCACTTGATGATTTAATTCACTTTGTATATATTTTGACTGATCTTTTTACAATCTCTGCTTCTGTGTAGGTTTGGGGTTATAATCCAATTGTTTTAATGTTAATGTTCGAACGTGTACGTTACTAATAACAGCGCTGAGTGCGCTGAGAGGAGGTTGCATAGCAAAGATTGTGGATGTGGATCGTAGGTTAGTTATGCCAAAATGACACCAGCTGATAAAGCCTGACTTAATATAACCAACCTAAACTTAGAAGAATGCTCCTTGCATTAATTAAAAGTTGTACATTCTGATTGGATTACTTTAAATTAATCATATCTTTAAAGAATCATATCAATTCGGAATTTATTGGCACAAATTATTTCATTTAATATTTTGATTATATTTTTTTATACTGCATAAGTTATTATAACATTTAACAAATACTTGAAAATATTTCATGTATTGCTTTCCTAAAATATATTAGCCAAATTCTACAGCAATGTTGCCAACTGCACATGTTGGCTATCAGCGAACTCAACGTTGTTGTGACATTTGAGCTGATAAGTGCGATTTGTTTTCTGTGCAACACCCTCTGTTCTGTGGCAAGCATGACTTGCAAATGCCTTTGGCTGTCGTCTTGGGGCGCGGGGAGTCATTTTGCACAAAGTGCGCATAATAAAAGTTTGAAGTCGCGCTAAATTGGGTGATAAAGTTGATCCGGGCACGATAAGCCCATTATAAATGCATTTAATGGCTAAATATTAAATGTATCTTCGTTCGCTTGTCGTGCTCGTGGGCTGCCTTCTGCGCACGCTAGAAGAAGTGGAGAGGAGTCCAGGTCGAGATCCCAGAGATGCCAGGTTTCGGTGTCAGGTGACTGCCAGCGATCTTTTTATATTTTTTCGCGGTGTCTTTGGACGGACTTATGTGCCGTCTGAATTTATGAAGTTGTTTGCGCTTATTAAATTTTAAGTTGTACACTTTTCGCGCCTAGGGGCAGACATGCAACTGCGCCGGTGCCACGGCGGCCACTTGCGACTTGCCACTTGGCACTTGGCGACAACTTGGCGTTGCCACGAGATGCACAGATAAGATTCCGGTGACTGGCAACTGGTGACTGGTTCCCAAACGGGGCACTGGACTCGCAATTAGCGCAGGCGCTTCAAATGTGTTGAAAGATATTTGATGAATGGATAGCGTGCCAAGTGTCTCTGGTAATTGAGCTACCCGAATATTAAACGCAAATTAAGGCTTGTGTAGCAGTTGTGCAAGCTTCGCCAAATAAATAACTTTAATCTCCATAGCAGCTGCCACATCAAAATATATCTACACATAAATAAAAAAGTGAGAAAGTGTGAAGTGTGCTCAATTAAAAATTCCTTCTTAGCAACAATAAAGTTTCATTTACTTAATAAAATTATTTATTCCAGTGAGTCAATCAATTTACTACAAATTTAAATGTTGCTCTTCTAATTGGATACAATTATTTAAAATCTGGTTGATAGGATCAAAGCATGATATATATTCAGGTGTTTATTAGTATCTAATAAATGAATTCCCATGAGGTTTTAATGGTTAGACAGTTGATTTAGCTATCTTTTAGATATCAAGACATACCAATAAAAATTTCTTTAATTATATTTAAAATGAGTTTGGATCATTTCTGTACATATCAATTAATAAATTTTAATTAATTAAAATAAATAAAAAGCAAACAAAGGAATAAATTCGATCTTCGTTTTCTTAACCAAAATAAAAAAGTTTTCTTTAATTGTGATAAATAAATGTGTATAAAATATATTATTTTTTAGCTGACAAAAGCATTTCCCGCTAACCCGATAAAATGTATTTTATTATATATACTTTATATATTTATATTATATATTATATTATATATTTTACATTTTATTATAATACTTGTTTTGTAGCCGCTTGACTATGATTGCAGCTCAACTATGATATTTACTTATACAAGAGCTATGGGCGAATCTAAAACATACTTCCAATGAGTCTATTCGACTTCAAATTCAAATAAAGATGTCACTTTGAATGAATTATGAATTATATCACACGGTCGCCACCAAATTTGGGCAAACCAAATACGTGCAAGAACCAAAGTAAAGACTCAGATTCACAGTCCGAGTTGGAGTCGGAGTTGGAGTCGGAGTCGGAGACTGAGAGTACAACGAGTACAGGCGAACGGGAAGACAATGCATCGTGTTAGCCTGGCGCTGGCCCCCAAAACAATGACAATGGCGCAGATACCAGAAATACGATGTTGAGACACAAAAACCCAGTGGAGCCAGGGGGTGGAGACCAAGTGGCGACGATATGCCAAAGGCAACTGTGGCATTGTGTCGTCGTTTTGGATATCTTCATATGGCTATGGCTATGGCTGTGGTGGCCAGACCAAGCCAGCCAGGCCAGGCCAGGCAATGCTGAGCATTTAGTTACATTTATTTGTTGCTATTAACTGGCGCGCTGACGCTTATCGAACGAACGCCAACTGGGCCGGGCTCAAAGCCTTGGCTCGCTAGTCCACCTTCGATAGACACGGAAAAGAAAAGCGCACGCGGCGAGAACAATTGCTTGGAGCAAATGTGCGGGAAGCATCCGCCCCCGCCCTCGGATATGGGCATGCCCAGTTGCAGGCTGCATCCACTTGGTCGTGGCGCACGTAGTATTGTTATCTCGGCAAGAGCCAGGCCCAGACTCAGACCCAGAGCCATGCTCTGGCCGAGTGCATTCTTATGGTATATAGTATTTGTGATTCGATTCTAAGCCTGGTCACTACACTCAAAAAAAATTATACTTATATTTAAAAATCATAATACTATTGTTGAAGGGAGTAGCTTAACTTATTTTCCAAAAACTCAATTTCGAAATCGGAAATTTAGATCTGTCTAAAAACCAGAAAAAATTAATTAAATTAATATTTTTTATATTGAGTTTTTGAACTTTTACTTTTCAGATAAAAAATTCCTTAAAATATATAGATATATAGTTCTACTGGATATGGAAAATAATATATAAAAAGTATTAAATAATCAACATATTTTATGGAATGTGGATCTTAAAAAACATGTCGCGGATTTAGAAATTATGTCTATAAGCCAGACAAAGTTTTTGGTTTTCAGGGCGATTTTCATTCTAGGACAAGGTTATTTTTCTGAGTGTAGCTACTGCGCTTTTCATAAGCCCTCTCACAAAATGCAACAAAAAATCAGCATGTTCATATCTCAGAATTGGTTTGCGGCAGAGGTGGCTCCCAGCTGCAAGTTTGCCAGTTGCCAGTTGCTAGTTGCTACTAGTTGCTACAGTAGCCCATGCCCATTGTGACCTGTCCCTAGGTTAGCAAGTCAACCAGCCAACCAGCCAGCCAACCAGCCAGCTAACCAGCCAGCCAGCCAGCCATGCAGTCAGCTTGTGGTTACCTTATAATGTGCCTGGTAATGCTCATCGTAATTTTTCCACATTGACGCTGTGCTTTTTTTTTTGTTTTTGTTTGCAGCGGTTTTGGCCATCTCGCTGCTTTAATCTGCATATCTTCATTTGAGTCTACCGCTTTTGCTCTTAAATGCTCTGCGGTATCCCTGCATCCCAGTTGCAGTCCTCGCGTCCAGTTTATTCCTGTTGCCTCGGCCCGTTCCCGTTCCCGTTCCCTGCTAGAGTGGCGTTTTTAGCAAAATAATGAGAATCATGATTTCTGCCTTCGGTTCGGGTTCTGTAGCACCAATGTTGTTTTCAGTTTTTTACGCCATTTTATTTTTGTTTTCGTTTTTTTTTTTTACTTTTTTTCGTTTTGGTTCCTTTTGTGTGTACAAATTGATATGCAAATTTTTGAGTAGCGCTACCGCGACTAAATGCTGAGAAACTCCTCCGATCGAGGCTCCAGTGCCCACATCGTACATTTATCGTAGCTAAAATGCTTCTGCAAACGAACGTTAATTAGTTCCAAAGTGTTGGAAGCCACAGCGGACAATGATGTCACCGAGCTACCATTTTCGGTTTAAACTTCGTCTAGTATATAGAGGCCTAGTATAGAGTATGGGTATAGGTACATACATATATGTATTGAGGTCTAGAATAGTGTATAAGTATAGGTATAGGTATGGTTGTACAAACAGATATATATATATATAATATATAGGTATAAATATAGGTTAAATAAAGCTGCCGAGAATTCAAGCGGCTTAATAATAATAATATTAATATCAATTATAATAGTATTAATAATAATTATAATAATATAAATAGTAGTAATAATAATAAGAATAATAATAATAATGTATAATAATTTGAAGATATATGCTCCATCAAGTAATAAAATAATATATATCCCAACAATAATAATAATAATACAATGTAAAGAAAAATACTCAAGACTAATAAATAATGTTTATTTATTGAACTTATATTCAACAGATATACTTGAAATATTAAAGCTTGCAATTTTCTTAAATTATTATATAAAAATTTATACTAATATTGAAAGTGTAATTACCTTTTTTATTCAACGTGTATTTAAATTAGCTAACTAATATTTTATAAATTATATGTTCCATTTTTACATAAGGAACGAAACATGTGCCTTTAATCATCGTTTATTTAAATTAGATAACTAATGTGTAACAATAAATATTCTACAAATGATGTTTTCTGTTTTCTAAATGGAACTAAACATGTGCCTTTAATTGAACTAGGCAGAGCGTATATATAAATATTGTCATTTAAACGGCACTAAGTTTTTAAAGAATTTCTTCTAATTTTACTTATAATCCATAATAGAGTTCAAATGCAGTAATCACCCTTCTTCACTATCACATTAACAATTGAATACTCAATCTGCTATTTGCCATTTAATCCGAGTTGTTTAGCATCAAATGCGACCTTTCTTAATATGCAGCATTCACTCCATTTTGATAAGTCCAGTTTAGATGCAGCTGGCTGGCATATTCATTGACCCAGCCCTAGTCTTTGGCTTTCATCCGCTTAACCGCTCACAACATGGCTACAATAATCTTTGCTCTTCACCCGGCTTGCCTCTCGCCCTGCTTGGCATTGCATTGGTTGGGCAAACAAGTTTCTGCACTCGAATAATCTGCATGAACCATAATTTTATTGAGAGCACGCCTGCCAATAAATAACTCCATCCCGCTCAGCGCCCCAACCCCCCTGCTCCAATCCCCTGTAGAAGCAGCAGCAGCAGCAGCAGCCGTTGGCCATTTATTAATATGGAAATCTACAGAGAAGCCGCTGGATGCTGAAAGTGCTTCTGCTTCTGTGTTCAGTTGCCGGTTGGCCGGTTGGCAGAGTCACCACTCGCAGCCTAAACACATTACACGATAGCGTCAAATGGAAGCCGATGGAGCACGCCACTTGGCGCTGGCCTCTATCGCCTCCTTGCTGCCAACCCCCCTCTTTGCAACATTTGCTGCGCCCGGCACAAGTCTCTGTTGTTGGCCGTTGTTGCCGCCATCGTCATCATCATCATCATCAACAACAACGTGGTCGTCATCCGCCTGGTTCTCATTGTTATCGTCATTCTGCTGCGCCATAAGCAACAGCCCTGAAGCTGAGCATGAGGTGGAAGATGAGGCTGCAGATGGAGTTGGAGTTGGAGTTGGCGGCGATCATCAGAAAAGGCAGAGCGACGTTGTCGAACGCAATTTCAATTTCATGTTATCCGCAAAATATTCATTTTAATATCTACTCAATCCAACGAGGGACGAAAGATACACAGCGACACACACGCTCACACACACTGACACACACACACTCACACACGCACACATAAATATTGATATTCATAAGTTTAGCCTTAAAGCGCTCCAATCACAATCTCTCCATCCTTATGCTCAATATGCAAATGCTTAAACTCGCTCCACGCGCATAACTCATTGCCTGTGGCCAAGCTCTGTGGTTGGCTATATTGGTGGTTGTCCAAGCGGCACACGCACCCTCCCCACTCCCCACTCCCCATTGCCCACTCCTCACTGCCCCTTCTTCATTGGCAGCTTAGCATATGACATGTTGTGCACAGCTCCAACTCACCATAATCCTCAGTCTGCCAGACAGACTCCCTGCAGAGGTAGCAACGACTGTACATATGTGTATCTGTGTATCTGTATCTGTGCACATATGTGCAACCAGCAGTTGCAGCTGGTTTGGGGCACTGCCTGCTGCTGCTGGTTCCTTTTGGCACATTCTGGCATAATTATAATGCACCCTGTTGCTCTGTCTGACTCCCCTTTGCTGATATGCCAATTGCTATTTCTGCTGCTTACTGCAAACAGCAATAGTAATTTTGCTAGTCAACCATCCCTTGGACACTCAGCACCTTCCCCCATCCCCACATGGGTTGCAAAGTGACCGTTGCGGCACTAGCGGTTTTCATTTTAATTCAGCCCACGCATATGCACGACCAGACCATGTCCAACCCCCAACATTGATGGACATAATCTCGCTGCAGCATTCGCAGCTGCATCCATTAACGGCCCAACACAGACACTGGCTCCACTCCCAGTGCAACTCATCTGGTTGCAGAGATGTGCTTTAAAACGCCAAAGAGGCAAGCATTAATCTTTAATATTCCGAAGGCTTTCATTTCTCAGAGTGTAGGTATTTTATAATTATTAAAGTTTGTTACTCAAGTCAAAACCATATTTCACTTAAGCAACTACATCATAATTTGTAAAAATTTGTTTTATTTCATTTTTACAATTTTAAAATATTAATTTACTCTTTAAAAATATTTTTTTTAGTTTTAAATGCTTCAGTTTGTAATCCAAATGCTTTGGGCTTGTTCTCGTCAAGTCATTCGATTTTTTTAAGTAAAGGAATCACAATTAGACATACATATATTAAATTATTAAATTTATAGCAACTAACTTCTTCACAGAAATTAACTGAAATTTGTAATTTGGCCAAAACTGGTAAATTTGAGCAGTAAAGTCTTAAGACAAATCTAGCAACTTCATATTTAGATTTGATCATTAATCTCTTACTTCTCTGAAACTGTGAATGCACAAATAAATGAAAGCCAATAAAATAGATTTTTGTGATTGGCTAAAACCAATTGAAACTTTAAGTTAGTTAAGCATTAATGCCACTAAAAGTGAACTGCCAACAATTTATTAAAACGGCCGTTTACTTTGTCAAATTAGAATATTATTTATTTAGAGTGTAAATATGAACAGTTGACCACAGACAGCAAATTGTAGCCACAACTTATTTTCTATCTGTGTGTGTGTATGTGTGTGTGTGTGTGAGTAAAATGCAAACATTTAGCGACACGCACATTTGTTTCCTTTTTGGGCCCCTGCCCCAAACGCCTCAGTCAACCCCGCCTCAACTTGCAGCAACTATACCCAATGTGGATGCGGGTTCAACGACGTCATTAATATTTATGCAATTCTACAGATGGAGCTGGGCTGGTGTCACTTTTTGCACTCCACACACAAACACACACACACACACACACACACACACACACAGAGAGAGAGACACGCATTGCAGTTGCGAGTACATTAGAAATGTAATTATTATTTTAATTGGACTGCAGTGCACATTTTGTCAACTGAGTAAATTTTGCCCCAGCCACAAATAATAAATGTCCGAAAATTTGGTTGGCTTTGTCCATTTGCTTGTCGGTTAACCGACTCACTGTAAATATGAAAAGTTGCCAATTGCCCGCCATCAAATTAGTCCGTATTCATCATCATAAAAATGTCGCCAGTGGACTACCATGCAATTTATAGCCAGGCGTGTTGCTTTAGTTATGTTAACATAGAATATAAATGTGAATAATTAATATAAATAAATATGCTTAAATATATACAATATTTACTTAAGTTATTCATAAAATATAATTATATCTAATTAGTTTATTTATAGTATAAATATAATTCATAAGATATGATCAAATATTATTAGTTGGACTATATTTGCAACACTTATTTAGGTTCAGATTGATATCTAAAGGAATCTTGTTTTTATCTCAGTATTTTTAACTGTGATAAATAATTTGTTTGAATATGTATATAATAATCACATAAGTTATTCAGATTGAACTTGTTTTGATCTCAGCTTGTGAGGATTTCAGTTTAGTTCATAGCCCAAGAAGGTCGTTCAAATGCGACAAGTGCACCAATTTGCGACCGAAATGTACAGCTCAATTGGACTGGCAACTGCAATTGGAAGCCAGAGAAGCGTCGCCATCTATAAATGGAAAACAGCACAAACAAACACACACACTTACATAAATATATATATATATATATATATATAAAGATATATACTTGTTCGGTTGGAGAGTGAGGAGCGGGCATGCGAACAACGAAAAAAATGAAACAAGAAACATAAATTCAATATGAACTTGTGAGAAGAGGAAACCAAATCGGAGTCCAGCTCAAAGTTGGAGACTTGTAGTCCGGTTCGCTCCACTTGTCGCCATTGCTGCCGAGCTGAGGCTGAGGCTGAGGCTGAGTCGGGAGCTGTTTGCTGCTCGCTGCTTATTCGCCGTTTGCCATTCCTTTTAATTTCATTTATTTTGCAAAATACAATTTAATTTGATGGGAATGCAACTGACAACTGGCAACGGCCACAGATCCCAGCAAAAACATACAAAAAACTAAAGAAAAGAAAAAAACGTTGAACGACAAAAACGGCTAAGAAGAAGTCGCTTCCTCTCTATTGGCCTCTCAGCTGAGGCCTCCTTCCATAAGGCAAATATTGAACTACAATAATCATCAACATCGATATCGACAACTGCATAGCAGCCATATCAGTGAAGTCCCCGTCATCGGTCGCCATTTCGTGCAGCCATCCTCATCCTCATCATCATCGTTGTCGTCGACGTTTAACCGTGGGTTGCGCTGCGATGATGATGTTGTTGCGGGGCAGATGGTGGGGACACAGCTGAAGACAATCAAGCGCAAAACGAACGAGCAATTGTGGCACACGGATGAGCCAGGCCAATGATTGTCATGAAGATAACAAAAGTTGCCTTTTTGCATACCAAACATCGCCAGCAACAACAGCAACAACAACTGCACTCGAGCAACAGCCACAAAAAACAGCAACAACAGCAACATGCACCGCAGCAACATGTTGCTCAAAACTAACAAAGTATTGATTGCGCCGATTGCTTGCTGGATGTGGATCACTCGTCGTTGTCGTCGACAGCAACATGGATTGTCATCCAACTTTAGCAGCAGCAGCAGCAGCAGCAGCAGCCGCAGCAACAACAACAACAACAGCAGCAACAACAAGAGCAGCAACCATCTGTTAAAGCTTCAGCTTCAACTTCGATTTCAGCTGCATCCTCAAACTTTGCTTGGAGCAAGACTCATTTAGTTATTGTTGTTGCTGCTGTTGCTGCTGCTGCTGCTGCTGCTGCTGTTGTCGATGCTCAGATGTCGAGATACCCAGCTGAAGCCGATGACATTCTCATCCGCTTATCAAACT
This sequence comes from Drosophila sordidapex, assembly GCA_035043295.1. Taxonomy (NCBI): domain Eukaryota; kingdom Metazoa; phylum Arthropoda; class Insecta; order Diptera; family Drosophilidae; genus Drosophila; species Drosophila sordidapex. Next base: position 667,049 of record JAWNNA010001201.1, on the reverse strand, counting down.
TCAAACAAATCATTTTGTTCGGCGGCCTTGCAGACCTTGAATACTGCGAGCTGTCGCCGTTTGTCAGGGAAGCCAGCTTAAGCTCAACTAAATAAAAGTTATGTTGTTAACTGGATATGCGAAATCGATATTATTATCACAATGGGGCTGAACATTTTTATAAAAAATTAAATTGGGGATGGTTTTTTAAAAGATACCGATTGAATTTTAAAGATTAAATTGGATTATGTTTAAAATAAAAAGCTTTCTCTCATTGCAGAAGTTTGTTAAACAGCAGGTTGATTTTGTATCTAATATAAAATAAAAATTGAAACGGTAAAAATAATGTACGATTTATTTTTAGCATGCTTAAAATGTTATTTTTTTCATGAAATATAAACTCTTAAGAACATATTCTAATTCAAGTTTAGACTATTTTCGTGACAAAACACTCAAAATAAATATTAAAAAAAATAGCACTTAAATGAAATAAATACTTTTAAGAAATCGTTTTTCAAAATAATAGCTCTAGTTTTTTTTTATCAGACTTAGAATTAACATAAATATTTTTATCAGGTTACTTATTATTATTAGTAATTATTTTTTAAATATTTTTATTTATTGCTGGTTACAATTGACGTTTGAGATGCAGTTTTCATAAGCGATCATTGAAAATGAACTGTGAAAGTTGTTGGCCCAAAAGATATAAACAAAACACTTATAGAATAACCAAAAAAAAAACACACTTTAAACTCCCGATATGGAAGCATTAATTTTGAAAAGAAGCAAAGCAGCCAGCGTTGGCCATAAACAATTGCCAGATATATTTATAGCAACTGCATCTCTTATCTCTTGGCTCAATAAATAAACTGAATGTGTGTGTGTGTGTGTGTGAGTATTGAGTAAAATCGTTTGTAATAATGATGATTCCCTTGGCAGAGCAGTGAGTGAATTTTTTGGTTGCCAGTCAAGAAATCAATTTACATAATTTGGTGGAAAATGATGATGGGTACCAAAAGGTGTGAAAATACCTACAACAAAGCGACGAATTGATGATAGCGCTGAAATCTCTCTCGACTACTCGACTACTCGACTACTCGACTCGGGCTACAAATTTAGCCCTAGATTCGTTTGTTGCATCTGCCTCTAAGTGTTGCCCGCCCGCCAGCCAGCCTGCCTGCCTGCCTGCCTGACTGGGCTGTGCCACCCAAAATGTGGCTGGCAGGCTGTCATTAGCGGCATTCAAATCATAACATAAATATACTTGTCGTCTGCCGGCTGCAGACTGCTGCAGCCAAGAACTAACGATACTCGGTCATATTATGACAGTCTGCTTCGAGTCGGTTGGAGTTTGAAACTGAAGCGATTGTTGTTGTTGTTGTTGTTGTTGCCGGTTGATGTTGTCTGTCTGACTTGGCAACTTGTTGGCTGCATTTCATTGTTGATAACTTGTCAAAATAGTCTGTCGCTGGGGCGTATGATAAATGCGGGCAGACGGCAAAGAAAGCCACTGACTAAGTGTTGAATGTTATGCCACTTTATTATTGCCATTAAATGTTGAGCACACGCACACACACTCACACTCAGACACAGACAGCAAGCACCTTGAAGTAGTCGCTGGATTTGTGGCAGGTTGTCTTTATGACTGAGCTGGGGCTCTATGCATAAAGCAGCGCAACTCGGGTCGCATAAACTTGTCAGGCATTGTCATAAAACTCATCCCTTTTTTTTTGCCCAATGTTGCAAATGTTGAACATTGAATTTGGAAACACATCGGGGGCGACTCCAGGTTGCCTTGACCCTCGCACTCAAATCCCAAACGTGTATCGAAACGAGAATATATTTTTGCTTGTAATATTTTTGTTGGATAAAAACGCTTACTGGACAAGCCCCAATTCCACACACCCCACCCACCCCCAAGCAACTTTGACCTTTATTGATGCCAGTTGGCTTTATGTGCACGTCTGATTGGAATATAATAGCGAAATTGAGTATTATGCCCGGCTCAGCATTTATTTATTTATACAAGTCGAAAGCAACTTCATCTTCGACTGCAACTAATAAAGTCTTTCTGCCTGCCTTGGCCTTGCCACGGACATGGCTTAATTTGTTAGACGTTATCGCTTCCGCTTTAAGCCAACTGCTGCCTGTTTGGTGGGTCCAGCACAGAAAACAAAAAATGCATTTGGCATCCACAGCAGGCAACTGGCAACTAGCAACTAGTTTGGACCACTCTCTGAGCGGGGCGCGGCTGGGGTGGAGGGTTAGTAGAATATGTTGTAGTCACGTGCATTGTGCAATAAGCCAAAACTTATTCGCATGCGGCGCGATCGCAACATGCCTTATCGATGCTTGCGTGACCTTGCAACAAGCCGGGCATCAGTTGCAACTGTGAATGATGTTGTAAATAGTGTTGAGTGTTGAATGTGCGCTTTGCAATTTAAATTCCATTTATGAATACTTTTAATATAAGTTTCACTTATTTCGCTTAGTTACATTTCGTAACTTTGACTTGTTATTGGACATTGACTATCGCAATTTAAATTGTTTAATCGAAAATGTAACCAACTGGATTTGTGGCAAGGACACTGCAACATGAATAATCCATTTTTTTTCGCAACACTCGTCGAGTGCAATGATCATAGATATAAAGACGGCCGCTGCTGTGTCCTCAATTCTCATGCCTCAGGGCGTTGTCTAGATCGTGGCCACGCATGCGGCAACTGCAGAAGCTGAGCTGGGCTCTGTTGAAGCTTGCCGCAACTTGGACGGCGACGTCGACGTCAAGGTTGTCAGCGACACTAGGCAGCAAGATTAAAGATTCCACCATAAACAAACAAGCGAAATAATTGAGGCAAAATTGAAGCAAACTACTCGAGCTGCGCCGCATGGGGCAAATGCGGCCAGCAACCGGCAGCCAGCAACACTGGCAACACTGGCAACGTTTGGTGATCTTGGAATATGGATATGGCCATGGCAATGGGTGCTGGGTACTGGGTGCTGGGCGCTGGTTGCTTGCTTTTGGCTGCAAACTCGTTCTTGGTGCAACAATTAGCACGGAATTTGTGGGTGCCATTAAATGCGCTACACGATGGCCGCATGTTGCGTTTGCTCCCATTTCCATTTTTATTTCCATTGCGATGGCCATTGCCAAAAGGTGGGCGATAAAACCGCAGAGTCTATAGTGGCAGCCAGGTTAGCGCCTAACGGCTCCAAGTACTTTAAATAGTTGTTGTTAGCGCCGGCAACAACACTCCACACTCCACACTCCACCCTCCAGTCTCAATTCACTCAATTAGAAACACTTCAAAGTTGCCTCGCATTTGGATGCACTCGTCTCTCATATTTTTCGCATATGCAGACAAAATTTAATTACTCGTTGAGATCAAACAAATTGCATGCCACATAAATATGAATCGTACATAGAGCAAAACGGCGGGGCCCAGTTCTTGCAACTGGGGTAAACTGCCCAAAATGACGTTATGAAGTATAGTACATATAAATACACTCAGAAAAACAATAGCAACAAAGAAGTCGTTTCTAAATATCCTAAGACACAGTTTCTTAAAATTGGAAAGAAATTTTTTATTTTTTTCGGATATTAAAAAATATTTCCAAGATAATAAATTTGGAAAATCGTGTTAAAATCTATAATTTTGTCAAGTTTAACTATATAAATTTGAAAATTATCTAATATGTTTATTTATGTGAATCATAAAACATTAAAAATAAATGTTGGATGTCTGGATACACTTACAAAAAAAACCACTCCAAAATTTATACAAATTTTTTTCTTCAAATTTTAGGAAAATCTTCGCTGGAATAAAGAGTGAAAAGTTCCCGTATTTTCGAAGGACACCACAATCCCTATTAGAAATATACTCTCTGAATAATAATTATATTTTTCTGAGTGTGCACAATACAAACTAGCTTCATGGTATTCATATTTTGAGGCCTGCTGCAGAAATGTTGAACTTGAAATCCCCGCCAGCCTGCGCTCCAGACATGGCATAATTTCTCATCGCTCATTTCGATGCAGGAGGCAATTCGTTAGCAAGCGTAAGCATCTCCTTGTGGCATGCAACCATCCCGCTCCCCTTCTGCAGCCACATTTAATGGCAAACATTTGGCCGGGGATACTCTGATAATAGTTTGGCTCCCTCGTCTAGCATAGTCTCTAGACACTTTACGGCCTGTTTTCTGTTGGCGGTGTCCGTGCAGAAAGCCGCATATGAAATATGTGCGCCCATGAAATGAGCACAATTTCCATGGAAAAGCGCAACATTGTGGAAAATGGAAAAATTGCAAACAATATGAGCCGGGCGAGGGCAACATTTGAAAGGACTGTGAGTGGTGTTGTAGCTGCAACTAAATGCTTCTGCGAGCAATGTTTATACAAGTGGAAATTATATTTTTGTGGCAAGGGCAACATTTGAAAGGACGCTGAAGTTGAAACTAAATGCTGGAAATTATTAGGCTAACTCGAATGTGTTAACTGAAAAAAACAAGCTTTTTATTTTGAAACGTGTATGCAACATATTTATGACGTATTTTATATTTTTCATAATTTATATTTTGAATTTTACCCGCTTACAAAATCATCATAAATCATTGTTGATATTTATAAACCCATCTTTTCACACTTGCCCAGTTGTCATATTCGGCACACAATTATAACGCGCTGCGACATTAACTTGTTGCGGTCTAGCAATTATAATTTGTTGCAGAGGCGCTGCCAAAATGGCAACAGTCTAATTGGCAAGATTTGAGTATCATTGTTAATTCAACGCGACAGCAAAAGTAAACATTGTTGCAAGCTCTTTTTACTGTCAAATTGAGTTTTTCATCATCGGCTGCATGAGTTTACTTCTTGCGATATTTTTGTATATAACAGAAAACAATTATTCCCGCTGAAAACAAGTGAAAATATTTTTAGAAATGAGCCCATTTCCCGAAAGTGAAAATAGTCTTTAGTCGATATTTTGCAATTTGCACGCTGGTTTTTATTTTTGATCATTCGATTTTCGATTTGGGTTTCGCTTTTTATATGCAACTACCACAGTTTACATTACGTGTATCTACTTTATTATTATTATTATAATTATCTGTTAAGTATGTATTATGTGTAGCCATAAAATTAGTTAATTGTGTGAGTGCTGCCGATTCGGTCCTATTTGTTCTCATTCTCGATCTCGTTTACGTTTTGCGATTTATACAACTTATTGCTATACTTAATGCATTTAAATGCCTCAAGATTGCTATCAATTACTCATACTCAAACTATGTATATATATATATGTATATATATATAGACACAGAGGATATATATTCGTATATATGTGTGCTAGATCAAGCTTAGCGTAGTGTAATGCTCAAGATATGTACTCCACAAAAACCATGTGTATTCTCTCCCTCTCTCTCTGTCCCTCTCTCTCTGTCTCCATCAAGCTACTTCTCAGCTGAATCTTCAGCGTCCGCCTCTGGCTCGCCATCGGCATCGATGCCCACGCTCTTATTATCCTCGTGATCCTGCTCCAGTTCCGGCTCCTGATCCTGCTCGCTCTGATTGCCAGCGCCCTCATTTTGATTGCTCTCCATCTTAATGCTGCTCAGCGGATGCCAGATGTTATTGCTGAGACCCGAGTCGTCCTCACGCGAAGCAGGACTCTGCGCCGGCTCCGATGTGGGTGACTTGCTGTTGCCCCGCTCCACGCCGCCATAGGGATGCTGGTGATGACCACCAGCACCACCTAGAAAGCCGGGAAAGCTGAGCAGACCCGGTGGATATGGATACTTGGCTCCGTTTGCAAAATGCGGTGGAGGTATGTTGGCAAAAGCGCCAGGACTCAATTCGCCTGGCTATTAAGGATTGGAAATTAAAAGAAATTGTTGAAGACACAGTTAAGGTTGTATCGATGGGATAAATGGAAAGTTCTTTTGGGTGACTTGCTTAATTATATAAATGGAGGACTCTGAATTGATTACATTATAGAGTCTGCTGTAATCTTTGCAGAGTGCTCAAAAGAGTTCATGCAAGGAATAGTTAATAATAATAATAATAAGGAGTAAAGCGACGGTCAGCAGGGAACAGGAAAATGTATTTAACAATTGAACTACAAAAATAACATCTGGCTTAACAGGACGATTAGTTAAGGATACAAAAAATTAATAGAAACTTACCTTGGGTGGCATTCCGTTGAAGAAGGGTGGCAAATAGGGGAAGAAGAGTTCTGGGCGTCGCTGCATGAACTCCTGCTCAGCGGTTGGCACACCATGTGGGGCTCCGGGGCCCGGGCCCGGGCCAGGTCCCGGCCGCATCGGCAACTCCAGGGACATGCGACGGCCGCGACGCGATGTCGGATTCGTCCACATATGGGTGCCCATGTGAACCTGCAAGAAATCAGTGGAGTGGCCCAGTGGCATTGGGAAATGGCGATCAGTTTTGAGCACTGGCCTCTGCGAGCAGTAACGGAAATGCACCTTAAGGTTACCCTTCGTGGTGAAGGCCTTCTGACACACATTGCACTGAAACGGCTTATCTCCGGTGTGGGTGCGCATATGAATCTGGAGTGCCGAACTCGAGCTGAAATTGCGGCGACAGACATGGCAGAAGTGCTTGTTATTCACCGGCGGATCCAGGCTAGAGCTGGGCGGGCCGGCCGACATCAGGGCCTGCTGAAAGTCGAGCGGACCAGCCGGAAAACGATGCGCATCTGTGGAGCAACATAGATGAAGGCTGGCGCTACACACGACGGGTGCTGAGGGAAACCCAAGACTTACGCAACTGCATCTTCATTAGCGATTGCTCCGCATCGGCGGCAGCCTCCTGCTGATGCTGATAGCCAGCTGGAGCAGCTGGAGCCGGGGCAGCAGCAGAAGTACCACTACTTGTGCCACTATCGCAGCCAGCCTCATCGAGCAGCTGCAGCTGCTCGGATTCGGGCTCCTCTTTAATGGGTGCCGTCAATGGCATGACTGCATCCGCAGGCGCCATCTCCAGCGTTGAGCATGGCTTCGGCTTCTTGGCAAACAGATTCGGATTGAGAGTGAGCTGAAAACACACAGAAAATAGCGCTAATTTCTCTGCATTTGCCAGTTAATGTGGCGTTCAAGGAGCACTCCTCGCCAGCATCGGGCCAGACGCGACTCTTAATTATATTATATTTGAGAGTATCTTTTCTCTATGCAATTTTTCTATGCCATCGCGCATTATAATGCCAGCTAATTATCTTGCACAGACAGAAGTCGGCGGGTCTATCTCATATTTTTTTATGGCAAAACAATTGTTTGTCGTGCATCTCGAAACGTCATTTGGGTGTTGCATGTTGACTGTGGCAGCAGGCCGTGGCCCGTGGCCCGCGTGTCTGCTTGCCCCACAGAGAGAGATGGCGAGGCGCGACAAACAAAAGATTAAATAATTTTGCATAAAGCGTAACATAATTTATTTGCATTGAATGCATCGCACACACCGCCACCGATCCGGCACCCAGACGCCTCGTTCCCCCTCTGTTCGGCACACCCCGTGGCACGCGAGGCGCGATCATTTATCTCGGCCGGGGGGTGGGCTGGGGTGGGGGCAAACCAGACAACAGCAAGCCAACTCGCATCATTTCGCATCATCATAATGCACTCTCGTAATTACTTAGTTTTCAAAATATTTAGAAACTTCAGGCCCAAAAATGACGATGACGATGACGATGACGTCTCTCGTGCCCCATGTGGCTCATCAACAATGCGTTAAGCTACCAAATCGGAATGGAGCGGGCTGCAACGATATATTTGGAGTGCACTCCAGCGTCCGTCGCAACGAGACGAGGCGTGGCAGGCTAACAGGGCTGATTACAGCCTGAAAACGTTATGACATTTACACTGCAAACGCATTCGAGCCAAAAAAACAAATATCAAAAGCACCAGGAGCGGTTCAGGGTTGGCAAAGCGCCCAAAACACACAGACGGACAGACTTGAAATGGGAATTGATTGAATTGTATAGGAAAATTCAAATTGTACAAATTTTGAAAGTTTTTGCTTACATTTTTTAAATAAGTATGAGAATATTTATTATTATTATGTTTTATTTATTTAATGTTTTATTTTTTAATTTAAAACAAAATTTCAAAATCATTATGATTTTTATTCTTATGTTTTCATTATTATTATTATAATTTTTATTGTTATTATTATTTTTAATATTATTATTATTATTATGATTAGTATTTTTATTATTATTTTATTATTATTATTTGTATTATTATTACTATTATTATTATTATTATTATTATTATTATCATTATTTTCCTCTTATTATTGAGATTGATATTATTAAAATAATAAATATTATTTTTATAAACGTTGCTTTTTATTCATTTTATATTTTATGATTATTATTTTGTTTTCGATTCCAGTCTATTTGTTTTACTTCTCAAAATTCTCCACTGGGCCCATAACTCATTGAGATTTGAATGCGGCACTTTTTGGACATATTCACATAGTTTCATTTTGGAGTTACTCCAAGAATTTAAAATATAATGAACGATGTCATTAGTCATATGGAGGCAATGCCGCACAACCAGAGGCACAAGATGAAACTGTGGACAAACATTCTCAAATATTAATTCACGCATTTGTGCTTAAGTTATGGGCAGCCACATGTCTGCTCCAAGGCATAGACACACACTCAACACACACGCACACACACAACACACACACGCACAACTAGTTGCTGCCCTCGTCTGTGATACGATTCCAACTCGCAGACGAACGCACTTTAATAAATAATTGGCATTGTTGTGCAGTGTAATCCCAGCGCTTTAAGACGGAAGCATTTGGCCAAGACCAAGTCTTCTTCGTTAGAAGCCAGACCGCTAAGCGGAACGTTAACAATTAAGGCCAAAGTATGCGCTCTTGGCCACAACTTCTTCATAATAATGCCAGAGTCGCGAACAGCAGCGAGATGAGCAATTAATAATAAGCTCATAATTTGTTTGGACCTGCCTAAACGGGAGTTTCTCTCTCTTGCCAGCTCCAGCTTCAGCTCCAGCTCCATATTTGGCTAACCACTCTGCGGAGCACTTGTGGCCATAACAATTTAATTAATGATGCCGTGGCAAGGCTCTGTGGCAAGTATGTTTATGGATAATGTGATATAATGTGGGGAAAGGGGCACAGAACAGCAGCTGGACTCACAGCTGGCAATAGTTCTCGTCATTAGAAGCTGGTTTAGCAGACACAATGCTCTACTTTGGATTCTTTTTTTTCAACTCTAGCAGATTCTGATATCTTACATAAAGTGTGGCATAAATATGCCCATCTTTCTATGCGTGCAACATTCACAAAATAAATGTGCCCTAGCAACTAAAAAATGAACTACAACTTTAAACTAAAATAAGCCTGAAAAATTGTATCCACATTGTATCAAATAAAAATCGAAAACAAATTTATTTTAATTTGCAACACATTTGAAGTTCATCAGTTTAAATAAAATATACATATATATAAATATATACATTCTCGATTCTATTTATATGTATATATATTTGGAATCGAGTTAAAAATGCTAAATTGTCGAAATTCTGAGAAGTATTTGTTTTTCAGGCTGTTGTTTCTCGCTTTTAAGCCCAAGTCATAAATCGGTTTGTAAATCTGTCCAGATCAGATGTGTATATATGTAAATCGGAGTAGAGAACTTACCTTTGCACCGTAGGATGATAACGCATCGTTGCAGTGGGCTCGAACGGAAGGAGCCGTCACTTCTTTGGCATGTTCGCTCTGCAGATGGCTCTCGAGGGCGGCCAGGCTGGGCAGCATCTTGAAGCACAGATTGCACACATTTGGGGGCGGCTGCAGTCCTACAGATATGCCCGACAGGCCGACAAGGAAGCAACAAATTAAAATATGTGGATGCGACATAACTCGGAGACGCGTGCCGCGAGACCAAAATTCAATACAATAAATTTAAATCAGACTAAAGTGCTGTGACATAATGACGCCACGATCATGAAAACGAAACGCGTAATTCATTCAGACCGATCAAGCTATATATCCATATATATATATGTATGTACATATATATATATATACATATGTGCATGTGCGCGAAAAGTTTATAAATAAATGTTTTTGGAATTTGGCATAGGCAGAGCTGGCATGGAATTGGAATTGGAAATGGGAATGGGTGTGGATTGTTGGTGCCTGCTTTGTCTTGGTCCAATTGAGTTATGTCGCAGCCGGAATGAAGGCAGATTTATGGCGAGACTGGATGGCAAACAGCGTTCGGGTCAAAGGTGACAGACAAAGGGGCTTTGTCATCTTGGCAAGAACAACAACAACAGCAACAATTGTCGCTTACCCATTAATCCGAGCGGTCCGAAGGGCAACAGCGGAAACTTGGCATGCGTCTGGCCCAGCGCATGCATCTCCTCCCTGGCGGCGGCCATCAGCAGCAGATTCGGTGGCATCGGCATACCATGCAGCATAGGCAAGCCGCCTGAACCGGCAGCAGCAGCAGCAGCAACTCCGGCTGCTCCGCTGTTGCCGCCAAAGAGACGCGCCAGCGATGGCGATGATAGATCCATGGCGGGCATCTCGCCGCTGGCACTTTCGCGTCCGCTGCCCTCCACATCATCCGAACGGGAGCGCTCATCATCGTGCCCAGGCAGGCGTCTATCTCGATCTCGATCTCTATCTCGATCTCTTTCCCTATCGAGCACTGCGCTGGAATTGTCACGGGAGTCATCGGTGCTGTCCATGGTCATGAACTCGTCGAAGTCGCCACCCTGCGACGACTCCGATCGCTGACCCGAATGATCCGAGACGGTCGTCGAGAAGTCCAGCGTGTCCGAGGTGCCCAGCGACTTGTTCGAGTTCTGATCCTCGATGCCCAAGCGTTCTACATCCCCACCCTGACCCGCCAGCTGAGCATGGCCAGCGCTGCCATCATCCATGGTATGGATACGTATGTGCTGCTGCAGAATTATGCCGTTGGAGAACTTCTGATGGCACACGGGACACTTGAACTGGCTGCGCATCGGTGGCTTGATCTTGTGGATGCTCATGTGCGCCTTCAGGTTGCCCTTGGTGGCAAAGGCGCGCCCGCAGATCTTGCAGCGAAAGGGTCGCTCCCCGGTATGGGTGCGTATATGCATCTGCAGGGAGCTGCGGCAGGACATGACCTTCTGGCAGAAGATGCACTGATTGGGATCGGTCAGCTTGTTCTCGATATTATCGACCAGCTGCTGCAGCTTCGATGTTTCCGACGTCTTGTCGATCTCAATCAGATCCTCCCACGACTTGTCAATAATCCGCTCCATCTGCGCCAGCGAATACTCGCCGGGCATCGCCGTCAACCCATCCCGGCTCGCCGAGGAGCGACGCACCAACTTGGCCAGGTGCGAGTGGTGCTCGGCATGCGGATGCTCCTCGCCAGGTGGACTGCCCGCCTGGCTGATCTGCCGCTTGCGAACACTGCCATTGCGACGATTGCTTGTGGTTGGCGAGGGCGCTGCTGCCGTTGGCGGCGTCGTTGGCTTGGGACTGTTCTTCGTCTGCTCCTGCTCCTTGTCCTGTTTCTCGGGCGACACCAAAGCGATTGGCTCCATAAGCGACTTGGTTTGGCTGACTTGCTCGGGCGACTGCGACAGTTCTCTGGCTAGCGGCTTGCTCAGATCCTCGGCCTGCTGCAGTCGACCCACAGCTGCCGGCTCCTGCTGCTCCTGTTCGCTGGGCGGCAGCGGCGGCGGGGGTGGTGGTGGTGGTGGTAGGGCAGCTGCCAGCGGTGCAGCTGCTGCTGCTGCTGATGCCACAAACGGCAGTCGAATGGCGGCAAATTGCTCGGGTGCAGTGACTCCATTTGCCACGGCTGGCATAAGCATGGGCGGAAAGATCTGAGTGTGCCGCTGATAGTGCACCTTGAGATTGCCTTTGGTGGTGAACTTGCTGCCGCAAACGTTGCAGTGGAAGGGTCGCTCGCCGGTGTGCGAACGCAAATGGATTTGGAGCGCCGAATAGCTGCCAAAGATTTTGCCACAATATTTGCAGCGATGCTTGAAGATCTCGCCGCGACTCTGCGCCTCCTTGGAGGCATACTCCGAGTACTCCTCCTGCATTTGGGCGGCGTGCAGGCTCTGCGATGCCGAGTCCAGGACCTCCTCGGTGCGACGCTGCAGCATCTCGAGGCAGTTGGGCTCATTGGGCGCCGGCGGCGGATCATGATTGGTGATGATGCTGGCCGCCAGACTGGAGCTAATGTCGCACATCAGCGGCTTGTACTCGCTCTCGGCCAGCTCGTGCTCAAGTTCGCCTGCAGTCTCCCCCTCTGCCTCCGCCTCCCTCTTGGTCGTCTCCCGGACTCTTTCCCTGGCCAAGTCTCGGCTTGATCTCTCTCCCAGCCTATTGCACTCGTCATCAGTCTTTGAACTCTCCTCCAGCCTTGCATGATCCAGTTCGGTTCGCTCCCCGTTCACTCGCGACGTCTCTTTGGATGGCATCGACAGTTGCTGCTCCTCCTCCAAGTCTTCCACATCTTCTGCCTCCTCGCCCGCTTCATCCTCATCCTGCTCGGCATAGTTTTGGCCCTGCCGGCTGAGGGCGGCGACCACGCCCCCCGCCCGCTTCAATTGACTCTGTAGATGCTGGATGAGCTGCAGCTGCATCAGATGCTGTCGCTGCACATTGAAGATGGTCGACTGGACCATGGCCAGATCACTGGGATCCGTGGATGCCGCCGCCAGCGCCGTGGCCGCAAACTGAGCCACAGCCACTTTGGTATGTTGTAAAGCTTCTAGTGCCACATGCCCACTGCTGGGCAGCCGATTGCCCGAGATGATAGAGAGATCCAATGCCTCGTTGCTGTTCTCTGGCTGATCGGAGCTGGTCACTGATGTCTCCGACTGCTTCTCCTTCTCCCTCTCCTTCTCCAGCTGCAGCTCCATCTCCATTTGCGGCTCGATTGTCTCATCCGCCGCATTGTTATTGCTGTCCGCATTCAGTTCCTTGGCCAGGAGACTATCCCGTTCGCCGGTGGGATCTGTGCTGCTGCCTCCGCCTCCTCCACCTCCTCCGCCATTGGAGGCGCCACTGCGTGTTCCTGTGCCCCGATAATTTATGCGATTGCGAAATATGGAACACATGCTCAACCAGGAGCGGACGATCGCAACGATCGCTCCACTTGCTCCAGTTCACAATCTGAATCCGGCTTGGTTGCTGTTCATGGAACGCTGTGGATGAAACGAGAATATTGCAAACTGAGTCAAGAGTAGAGAGTGGAGAATGGAGAGTCGAGAGGCGTGCAACAAATTTACGCACATATTCCCGATCGAATTATTATAATAGATTTTGGCGAGATGTCGAGAACTCGATTCGGCTGCCTGATTCTCCAGTCACGTAAGGAGTTCTCGACCCGGTCAGACGCCATCTATACATTTTTGAATATATGAATAGCGCGACGTGTCGCAACTTTGGCGGGTGATGCATAAATGATCACATTGCATTTTATTAGGGGCGTATAACTTAATTGTAGCCTGTGGCCAAACCCAGTCGTACTTGGGCAATCGATCGATCGATCGATGGATCGATCGATAGGTCTGTCTATCTACATATATCTATCTATCCATCTATATGAGAATAATGTTTCTATTTTGGACTTTCCGTAACTTGTGGATTATTGAACTGACTGGTTTTGCATGAGCCATTGCCTCTGAGTAATTTATTGATATATTTTTTTAGCTTGGAATCACTCAGCATAACTTTGCTTTGGTCCCATTCAATATATATATTCCGGCTATAGCTAATATAATTGCACGCCCTTCCCCCCACATCACCCAAAACCACTCTTGGTTACCTATTGCGTTATTATATGGAAATGCTGAGGTAACTCTATGCCTTCATCCCTCACCTCCCCCCTGCCAGTTGGCGATTAGGTCAAAACTTTGCAAAGATTCAGATTCAAAGATTGTTATATGTGTATGTGTAATATGAGTAAAAGTCGGTTATATTGATATACTCGATACCTTAAGTCGACCGAGCATTGACTAAGGAAAACATAATATGCACTTTTGGTGGAATGTCAGGAATATTGTGATTATAATAGGTTAAAATGCTCTGATCTTAATTTACTTATTTAATGTCGATGCAGAAAAATGCAAGGTGTAGAATATAAATTAACTATTCTGAATTATTAAAAATACATTTTTTATCAATATAATAAATATAAAACAATTTAATATTTATATTCCAATTAAACAAAGAAAATAAATATTTGGCTAAACTTGTATTTCAGACATGAAGCTACTGAATCGAATCGACTACTGATGCTGGTCAAGAATATATGCAATAATAATTTGTTTATGGTGACATATAATAATAATATAATACAATTAATAATTCATGGGATTGGAGAGGCTTCCTACTACCTGTTTATATTTTTGCACAACTTCATTAAGCCCTTTTCAAACATTTACAAAGTGCATTGACGAAATCGGCATTCGTTTTTGAATATTACAATATTTATTATATAAAAATAAAAGTAAAATTAAAAATATTTTTAAATCGTTTTGGCTGATTCTCTGTTTTCTTAAATGTATCGAATATTATGTATTATATTATAATATAAATGTTCTTCGCTTAATTCACAAATTCAAATAAATAATATTTATAAAATTAAATGAAAATGTGTTTATTTTTCAACAGTTGTTCTGCACTACAGCTGAAGCTATCAACCCAATTTGGCAACTAGCTAATCCGGAACCCCAGCGACAACTTGCCACAGGCTGAACTACTTTCAATGCTTGAACTTCAACTGGGCTTAGTTAATAAAGCAGAATACTTGGCCAACAAGTATTGATAACAGTTTTTGCAGCTCATCGATTTCAACATGATTGCCCCAAAACAATTTGTGAGTTAGATTTTCAGCAGGCTGCCAATGCTACTAAATTGGGAAAAATATTTCACAATTGTGGAAGTTGATTTTTGGTTTTGGATTTTGGATTTGGATTTGGATTTGGTGTTCGCATTACGAACGATTGCTTTATGATTATTTCCCGGCAATTACGTGAATTTATTGGCAAAGGTAAACACAAGGTGCGCCCTTCCCCAAAGCACCACAGTTCGATAGAAGCCATAGCCATAGCCATATCCATAGCCACAGATTGTTGGCTATTCACATTTCGTATGCGAACTCATGTATCTCCACACTCACAGACACACACACACACACACACGCACACACATATTTATATCGATTGGACGCTCTCGAAATCGTCGAGGCGAACACATCGTATAGTATTTCTATCAATGCCGACGACGGCAATGGGCTCATCCGAAATCAATTTGTTTAATGCAACAGCAACAGCAGCTGCCCCCTCCTGTTCCCCCTTTCACACCCCTGGCAGCACTTTTCCCACAGTGGAATACTGGCTTGTGGTGTTTGGGTGGTGTTTCTTAGGCGCCCGGCGCATCGTCAAAAGTGTTGACCGAAGGAGTCAGTCGGGCTCTTGAATGTGGCCAGCCACAACTTATTCCACTTGAGCTGATTTCTTGAGCGATTTACGCACAGCCAAAAACATAAAACTTCCGCAATTGCCTACAGCTTGAAGTTGGCTACCGAGTTGCAATCATCATCATCGTCATCATGTGGCATGATGCCTTCGCACAAGTCCCATTCCCATTCAGTTTGTCATTCATTGTGGATGCTACCAAAAAATTCAGGTTTCTTTTGGGATACTTGTTCGAAAGTTTCCTGTCAGCAGGTGGTCCGCGGAGCGCCCAACTTGAAAGGAACTCTAAATCTTTTTTTAGGCAATGCAAATACTGGCTACACTCGAATAAAAAACAGCTTCAAATATCTGGTCATCAGCTAAAAGCAAACTCCTTGTCAACAATTTTAGGCAAAACAAATATTTGTATAAAATTACTATTTAATTATATAGAATTTAAGTGTATGATTTTTCACAGCTCCAACTTTTTGTTGAAATTAAAAAAAAAATCAAATTTTTATTTGTACACCTTAATATAATAATACATATACATAATATAATACACATATATATATAATATGTAGAATATTTTTGAGCAAACTTTTATAAATTTTAAGTAAATTAATTTGAGATGGTTTCTGAACTTTTCCTAATTTTATTTGGATATTATTCTTAATTTAGAAATTATAGTACCGAGGCAATTTTTTAAATTCGACAGCACATTTTGTTTGAGTGTATTTCGATTAGCAGCAGGGCTAGCGGGTATTGGGCTATTGGTGGGTGGGGCATGCGTAAATATTGTATCTGTGAGATACAACAAACCGTCAATCATTTGCCTCAGTCAGCCGTTAATTATGGATGTACGAGCAGTCGTTCATTTGTTTTATTCGCAGCCTCATCCGCTGCGGATATGGATCAAAATTCGATGCAATTTGCTTGACTGATTGATGGCACACGCACAATGTGGAGTGTGGTGTGTGTGGTGTGTATTGTGTGTTGTGCACACACACACTACTTAGGTAGAGAGTATCTGAGCATCTCAGGTGCTGCTCATACACACACATCCGGATTGCTGGCTGCCGGATTGGCAACGCGGCGGTAAGGTAAACAATTCATTGAGTGAATGCTATTGAGATATTGATTAAGTTTTGTTATTCCACAAGTCGATCAAAGCAATCGAGCATTGAATGCAATTCAGCAGCTGTAATTTCTGCTAAGATAAAATTAACAAAAATTATGATAGCAAAGACTGGCACTCTCGACTTGCAGATACTCTGTAAAATACGCAGATGATAAAGATGAATGCAAATAAATAAATTGAGTGAATGCTTTGCAGATGTTGATTAAAATTAATTAATAATTAATTAATATTCGACAAATAAAAAACTAAAAAAACAGTAGACGAAAGCAAATTAATTTCTGCCAAACTGAAATTAACCAAAATTATGATGGTAAGACTGGCAGATACTCTGTAAAATGTGCAAATGAAATTTAATGTTTATTTTGCAGAACATAAAGATTTCCTCTTTGGCACAACGATAAGAGAGTATATGGGAAAATCGAAGGAAGAAGAGGAAGCAGAAGCAGACATAAGAATTTTATGAGTTTCGTTTAACATATGTATGAACGTGTTTGTGCGTGTGTGTGAGTGTGTATACATATACATATGCTAAAAGCAGGGAAGCAGACAAACTGCGCCTGTGTTCAAAAGCCAACTGAGGCTGAAAAGTGGTCGTGGTTAAAATAGCTGGCCGTATTTAAAAGTCCGAAAAGGGGCGGGCATCTGGGCAATAAGGATGGAGCTGCGACTGGTCACAGACCGAACAACGAGCAACGAACAAACGAACAGGCCGAATACAAAATGTCTGCACAATTTATTAAGCTGAAAAAATTTTATGAGTTGAATTGGTATAATTTTCATATAATTTTTGTGAAAGAAACCAAATGGAACGGCAAAGCGAGGAAGAAGAAGAAGCAGACGACGACGACAGAGACGACGGCGACGACGATGACGACGAGTTTGAGTCCAGACGCAGTCGGAAAGGGACAACGAAGACAAGCATTGAACGAGGGAGGGGTGGGGGGTGTAGTGGTCAACCAGTTGAGCAGCAGACGTGAAAGAAGATAAGGGAGAAGTGAAGAGCAGAGGGAATAGCGGAATAAGCGCCACACACACCGTTCGACAATGTAAGCCTGCGTGTGTGTGTGTGTGCGCTTGTGAGAAATGCAAATGTGTGCGTGTCTGCAGACGAAGGCGTAGGTAAAAGTTAAGTTCGAATTGAAGGGAGGTGGGGGTGGCTGGGAAGCAGCAAGGGAAAAAGAAGAAGAAGCAGCCCAAAGCAGACCAATGCCAAGTGGCCAGAGCGTGTCATGCAGGGGGGAGCTGAACAACACACACACAGGCGCACACACACACACACACACATGCACAGTTGCTCTGTGTGCCTTGTAGATGAATTTGTATTGTTTTGCATTTGCTTTTGGGGCGCTACTTTGTTTTTGCCTCGGCTTTCGTTTTTATGTATTTTGTTTTTTTTATATTTCTTCTTCTTATTTTTTGTCGAAAGGAATAATAAAGGCCAGTGAGAGGTGGAGAGTGGGGCAGTCCAGGGCGGTGGAGGGAATGGGGTGGGGAAGGAAGAGTTGTTAAGCTGCCATTGCAAACAATTAAAATCATAAGAGACGCACATAAATTATTCATGGCTTAATCTAAAGTGGACAATCTATGCAAAGTAACCAACACACACACACACCACTGTCAACCCCTCCTGCTTATTGCCCACCCTCCTTTCTTATTGCAAGCACACACACACACACTCACATATATACATATGTGTTTGTGTTTTGCTTGTGCTCAAAACTCAAACTTGCTCTAATTCTCTAATACTCCCCACTCTTGCTCTTCATTCCTCATGCCTCAATTTTTACACACACAATTTTAAGTCATTTTGCATACATATACAAAATGAACAAGGTAATTTAAGGACTTTTACATAGAACTTAAACTTATTCTAACATCTGCAATGAAAATAATAAATAAAATAATAAAAATCAAGTTTACATTTCTTCATTAAATATTTAAGAATTTAAATAAACAATTGAAAAGTGTAGAAATATCAAGTAAAAATGCTCTCGTCGAGAGAGATCGACTTGCAGATACCCTAAGCTCAACACTAAATCGATAAAATCGAATTTGCTTGTTCAATATGCAAATACGATTTGGCTAATCAAATTTGGGTGTTTCTTATCTGAATTTAATCAACATTTTATCAGGGATATATTTGCAATTGTGTCTTTAATTGCTATCGGTAATCGATTTGTATCGATATTCGTGGAACGGAAAAAGTTGTCAATAAAACGGAATAAACTTAATTTGCGTGTGGTAAACTAGAACATATATTTTATTATATATTTTTTTTTATATATATTTAATGATATATATTATATATACATATTAGTTGGTTGTCTCTAGGTTTTATAGTCTCTAATCGACTTGGCTATTAAGCGTGATCAAGAATATATAAATAATGTTAGCACTACTTCTGCCTGTCACATGCTTTTGCACAAAGTCAAAATACCCTTTCTATCCAATTAAATATATATATATATATGTTAATATATTCTTTAGTGAGACATTGAACTTTTAATTTGTAATATTTCTCTGAGGAAAAAGACAAAAGATGCTTTTAATGAGTTTCTAAATTCTGGGGAATATTTATTGCTCGATGGGGCTATAAGTTATAAGTCTGGCATGTGTCAATGGTATTTGGTAGACTTGATCAAACTGATATGTGTGCACCAGATATATATAAATAGCACAATCGAATATATTTATTGCATTTGTTGCAGTTGCATACAGAATTTCAGAATTTCAAATATGTGATAAAAACGGCTGGTTTTAGCGGTTTATTGAATTAGTGTGCGTTTATTAAAAGCGCCAGCCGCAAAACTGAAAAGCAAAAATCATCGACGGATTGAAATGTATCTCAAATGTGCATATATATATATACATATTAATTTATAGTTATCTATGCACATCTGCATGTATGCGCAGATTTGTTGGCATATTTCTTTGTGGCGTGCAACAAAAAGATTCAACGATTTGCCCACATTACAAAATATATCGCACAAAATAATAAAATTTTGTGGCTTTTCGGCAAATATTTGGACAGCGCCCGAGGGAGGGGAAGGGGGGGGAGGGTGGCAGGGAGACGCTGCTCGAAATGAAAATGATACACATTTTTCGCGAGTCAAGAAAACTGAAAAATCGGCTGGCAAAATAATTCAGATATAGATAGATAGATAGATAGATAGATAGAGAGTGTAGACAGTTTTGCCTTGCCTGTGCACATTTCTGTCATAACAAAACAAAAAATATGTTTAAGCCCCCCTCAGACAGCCCTCAACCCCTCCGAAACCACTCAGTTTGACGTTGATATGTATATATATATATATATTATATATATATATTAAAATGAGAATAAATAAATAATAAAAAAAGGCCAGCAAATAGCTTGCGAATAAATACAAATAAATATGCTGTCAAAATGGGGGGAAGCAGCTAGGCTGGGGAGGGGAGGCGGCTGCGGGCTGAGGTGGTACGGGAGGCGTGGCAAGTGGCGAGTGGCCAGAAAAATGAGGAATAGACTGGTTTGTGTGTCAGTTTGTTGTAAATTTTATAAATGAACAGAGCGCAAAAATTAAATGAATTTATTGTCGACAGCGTCAGATATAAAGATGAAATTTACGCCGATGATAATGATGATGCCGATGATGATGATAAACAGCATGATGATGATGATGTGGGCACACACACACACACACACACACACACAAACAAATAGATTTGTTATAGATGGATTTGCTTGTCCGTTGAAATGAAATCGCGCGACTCATAAATTAATTAAGGCAATAAATGCATTAAGGCGGACACACAGATATATATATATATATATATATATATATATGTACATATATATGTGTGTGTGTGTGTGTGTGTGTGTGTGTGTGTTTTAAGTATCTGTATCTTTAACTGTATCTGTGTGCAACTGCAACAATGCCACTGCTGGCTATAAGCTTAGCTGTTCTTCTCGCCACGCCTGATTGCTCATCATTTAAATCTTAAGCGCCCACCTCCCCCTCCTTCTATACCTCCCCCTCCTCCTTCCCCTGCCCCCTCCAGCTGACATTTGACTGTCTCTGTGTTCCGCATCTGACACCTGTCATCTTTTCGTTTAACCTACGGCCCTCAAACTTGCCCCAAAAATCACACACCCACATCCAGCAGCCCACCACACGCCCCCCTTTTGCCACGCCTTGCTGCTGTGCTAATTTCCCCCTCCCCCTCCTTGCTGTCACCCGCTCTCTGGAGACATGCGTGTGTGCGTTGTGTGTTGTAGCTGGCATAACATGCTTCCAGTATTATATACACTAAGAGAAATTTATGGGAACTACTTTGTTTGGCTTAGTTCATGTTAAGAAGTTTTAATTTAATGAATTCTTAAATGAATGAAAAGATTTTATTAACTTATTTGAGATTGTTCTCATTTAAAATACAAATTTAATTGGAAGTAGTGTTTTTCTCCTAGTGTATATATCTAAATATATACATATATACGTGCATATATACGTGTGTGTTAGCTGTCATTTGGATATGTATCTCGTGCTCATACCCAGACATCAATAATCTTCACAGTTTCGTGTCACCTTCGAGTCGTCTTGTTGCACTTCTTGTTGCTCTTGTTGCTCTTGTTGTTGTTGCAGTTGTTGTTGCTGTTGTTGCTCGTTTGTTGCAGGCACAAAGTAGTTGTATTTATGTTAACTTTGACATAAGCCTGACATGCAACTTTCTGTTGCTGTTCTTGTTTTGTTATTTCGGTTGCATGTCCTCGCATAAAGTGTCAAAGTTAAATAATCGACACTCGTGCAACAAACGGAGGCCTTCGACTTGCTCAGAACTACTCAAAATTGCTCAGCTCCCAAAAATTTGCCATTGCCAAACTTTTTTTATGTCAACTTTAGAAACTTCAAACATGACAAGAATTGAAAATGTGGCTTTGGAATTTGTGGTTTATTTTGAAAGTTAGCAAAGCCAAAGCAAAAAAGATTTTGAATAATAAATTAACCGAATGAAATAATAAGTTTAAAAAGAATATTAAATTAAGTCTTCAAAATAAGCAAATACAGAATTAAATTATAAAAATTAAATTCTATGCAAGAAACTCTATTTGCAATGATTTTTAAAATACTAATATTAAATATTTTCATTGATTACATTATAAATTAATAATGGGATAAAATATATACTTTAAATATGTTTTTATTGTTTTATATTTATTTAAAGAGCAAAGCACAGCTGATTGGCATTTAGTTTAAATTGTTTTCTTATCTTGTTTGAGTGAAACTGTATTTGAACAAGAAACTTGAATAAAAATCAATAATCTGCCTCCCTTTAACTTATCTGATTGTTAGTTAAAGTTGACATTGAGATAAAGATTTTGATATAAGTATATAGTAGTTATACAGAATCTTAACAGGAAAACATAAATAAAAAGTTATTTGGGAATTAAATTAAAGTTATAGTAGGCAATGAATAACTATACATAAAATGTATTAACATAAATATAGAGTTGTAAACATTATGCAACATCTATCTGCACATAAATTAACTAAACAATTAACTAAAAGTAAAGTTAATATTAATGTTAAACTAAGCTTTATCTAAAGATATAACAGCCGACATCCAAAGAAGTTTCTACTTGAACTTAGTTTTATTTTGATTGTTTTTGCTATGACAAAGTCAGCTGACAATTGTTACTATAAGTATCGATTTATCGTTAGTTGTAGAGGGTATTATAATTGTGTTCTGAGTTAGCAAACAGCTCTTCTATCTTATAAAGTATATATATTCTTGATGAGCATATCTAACATATTCATCTGTCCGTTTGCAGCAGTTATAAAGCTATCTTAGTGAAACTTGGCATATATCCGTCTATTTGCTGCAGACAGTGCATATGTCAGAGTTGGACAGATGGGAGCACTATATCATATAGCTGTCTTATAGGAACAATCGGTCGAAAGTTGAGATCTTGTGTAACAGAATTTGTTGTTTAAAAAACAGTCTTCAACAAACTGACAAAACAACTGTGTTGCTAACATTTGAGAAGAAATTTATCAATATCGGTTTACCATATCATCTAGCTGATACAGGAACAATCGGTCGAAAGATGAGTTCTTCAATGAACCACTTTTTGTTTATCCAGTTTTCTTAAAGAAACTCCCAAAGTATGCACCTCCAAATGCTGCTCACATTTCAACCAAAATTCTTACTATTATAATAAATAATTTAGTGTTAATATTATATTAGTAAGAGTTCAAATAGTTAAATAATATTTCTGCCAAACTTTTTACTCACTTGAATGTCGAATCCAGTTTGCAGTTTTGTGTTTAATTTGTAGTTTTTTGCAGATTATCCGTTTTTTGTGTACATTTTGGCAAGCACTTTAATTGAATTATTGATTTCGCCGACGGCAGTTTGAGAGTTTTCGGTGTATTGCTGCGAATCCCGTAGCAGAATGCCAGATAATAGATAATAGATAATAGATAACAGAGATAACAGTTCTGTTGTGGGCGAATTTCAAATTTAACTTTGTTTTTGGCTGTCTTTTTTTCCTTTCTTTTGCACTGCACTTTAACATTTATTGCACATTTTGTTTAACTTTGTTTTAGTTGTTGCTGTTGTTGTTGTTGTTGTTGTTGCTGCTGCTGTTGTTGTTGTTGTTGTTGTTGCTGCTGCGTTGGCCATTTGCATTTTTGTATTTTTATTTTATGATTAATTAAACACACGCGACCACAAAAACTTCGACAGCATTGTTCACCCCTCGCCCCCGCGCACGCATAACACATGCTCACGCACACACGCACACAATGAGAGAGAGAGAGATACACACAGGCACACACACACACGCACACACACAGGGACGGACGCACACACGCACTTTATGACTGGAGAAGCGGGGCGACGTAACGTAACAAATATAAAATACGTAATGTGCGTGAGCGTAATAAAAACCGTTAAGCTGGCTATGCTGCTGCTGCTGCTGCTACTTCCTCTTCCTCCTTCTTCTCCTCCTCCTCCTCCGCCTCCTCCTCCTCTTCTTCCTCTTGTTGTGCCTGTCAAATTTTTGGCGTGTGTTTTTTTTGTCTGCTGTTGGCAACAATAATTTTGATTGTGAATGGCAAATTAGCTGTAAAAACTGGCCACTGGCAACTGTCCGCTTTTGTGGCAAGAGCCCAAAAAATATTTTGTGTTGCCTTGCTGAACGTTGAACGTGGAACGTTGAACGCTGCGCTGCCGTTGGCCGTGACTGGAGCCGAGGCAGCGAATGTCCTTTATGGATTTAAACGTGCTGCAAGCAGCAAGCAGCAGAGCCAGCAAGAAACGGCAACGAGACCAAAACGACGAAAAAAACAACAGCAAACCAAAAAAAAAATATGTGAGGCGCAGCAGCAGAAGCGTTGGCAGCGGCAGCAGCAGCGAATCGAAGTGTCGCTTCTCGTTGGGGGCAGCAATGCAAAAAGCTTTGCCCGCAGCGAGAGAGCGAGCGAGCGAGCGAGCGGGAGAGCGACAGACAGACAGAAAGACAGAGAGAGAGAGTGCGTGCAACATTTTCGAAATGGCGGGGAAAGTGGCGTGTATAAGACTGTTAAGTAGCTTGCTTAACAGTGAGTGCCGCTGTTAAGCTTTGCCCGCACACACACACACTAGCTGTGCTCCTCTAACACACGCTGCACGCGCATTTATGAAAGGTCTCAAGTGTGCGTGTGTGTGAGTGTGTGTGTGTGCCATAAATCAAAAAGAGAGAGAGCTGTGTGTGTGCGTGTGTGTGTATAGGTATTGGTGCTGCTCTCTTGCCGGCTGGCCGAGCGCACTCGAAAAGCGCCGACGGCATACAAATCGATACACCCAAGAAACAGCAGCAGCATCAGCAGCAGCGGCAGCAGCGTCGGCAGCGACAGCAAACGAATAACTGTTCGAGAACAGAGAACGTCATCTTCGGCGCAGCGCAGCAAAATGCCGTTTTTTTTTTTGCTGCTGCTTCTTCTTCTTTATGGAGCAAAAACAAATTATGACAACTTTAGGCGGAGCATATCGGCAGCAGCAGCGGCGTCGGCAGCAGCAGTGCTGCTCTCATTTTTATTTTCTTATGTTTTGCTCCTCGTTGGCCACGCTCAATCATATTTTTTTACGACATGCGTTGCGCGTGTGTGTGTGCGTGTGTGTGTCTGTGTGCGTGTGTTTGTGTGAGTTTTCTTTATTTACTTACGTATATATTCTTGAGCTGCTGCTTCTTCCTTGCCGTTGGTCCTTTGGCGGCCATCGTGCGAAGGCAAAATGCCGTCGGTGAAAAGTTGTTACAAATAACTGTTGTTTCCCAATAAGAGAAAACGAATATTAACCGAAAATGAATTGGAAATTGGACTAGCTTCTGAATTTACAATATATATTTTCATATTTCTTCAATCTTATCTCTTTTATATCGTTTGTATTTTCATCTTACGAATTAAATCAGTTCTTTTGCCGTTATTCCCATTAAAAATACTTGGAAAAAGTTGAATCAGAAAATGCTTCACACTTTAAAAGTAATTCCTTATGCAACTGAACAGAAATTCATTTGTGAATTAAACAAGTATTCTTCATTATTATATGGATAAAGTAGTTTACTTATTTAATGCTCAAATTATGATTTACAATCTTAAATCAAGAATGCTTGAAAAGAATAGTCTAAAGTAAGGCAACCAATTTGGTTTGGGCTTATTTACTCTAGATTGCATGAACTTAATTTATGAATTATTCTTGTCTTAAATTAAATACATTAAATTTATTCTTATCTTTAGACTTTTTTTTTAACGATTTATATATTATTATTGAATATTTAACTTATCTGTCGAAAGACGTATTTAAGATATTCTCGACGAATCACAGAATTAATTCGTAACTTATAAAATTTATTTATAGAGTTTAATCAATTATTCATTTTGTAAACGATTTATATGTTTTTATATCATAATTGAATCTATATTATTGCTGAAATTCAGTATTTTAAATCATATATTATCTGTTTTAGCATATTAGGGACTATAATTTGTACAATAATATATTAAAAATAGCATTAAAACAATTTTGAATGCTTGACTGCATTAAAGTTCCTCTTCTTACACTCAATTTTGAAGGCATCCTTATCGGCTCAAGCCCCGAAATGCTGTTTAATGCAGTTGTGTGGCATGAATTATGCATGCAACTGCGGCCACCAATTGCATTTCATTTGTAGATAAATGTACATGCATATACCAGTTACTATTTATATAGATGCCACAGTTTGCTGCAACCCTCTCCCCGTCTGCCCCTCTGCCCATATAATCGAAAAGTATTCGTGCGGAACATCTGCCCGCTGTTTGAGTTTATGAATTAGTAGAGAGGAAAAAAAACTTTGCAACAACAATTACACATGAGTGGCAAACAGATTCAAAATGGTTTCATGTTGAATAAAAAATGAAATGAAATGATAACAAACAACAAACAGCAAGGACACAAGGCAAACAATACACCACCCCAAAAAAATATGTATTTATTCCGACATCTCTCGAGAACCCTTCACAGTTCTCAAATATTAAACTAACCCTCTCTTCTCCTCTCCTCAGCCCTCCTCAACCCTCCTGTTTTGGGCAGTGCTCGTTGGCAAATTAGCTGCGTGTGGAAAAATGCTTTATTCTGTCAAAAATCATCTCGAGTGCATTTCTCTGTTGAATGTCAAAAAAGCCATAAGCAGCAAGCGAAACAACAACGTTTAAGGACAAGCGACAGAAAGAGAGGCAGATATTGAAATTATAGTTAATGTATTTATTTTTTCTGTTTTCATCCGTAGACACCGGGTCTAAGGCCGAACTTAGGCTTCCCAGACGCAATGTCGTTTATCATCATGAACCATATATAAAATAAAACCAGAAAAATACGTGGGAGAGAGAGAGAGCGAGGGAGAGACAACTGTTGAAATTTGTATGCAAATCGAGACCCGTTTTTGAAAATTTTGATGACGCCGATTTGTCTCTACATTCATAAAAACCGTTCAAGAAAAACCTACAACAACAAAAGTATCAAACACAACCTCCACAAATTTTTCTCAGTTCTCTTTTTTGGTTGGGTGGGGAAAAATCGAAGTCAAAGCGAAGCCGACCTCAGAACACGACCAACCAAGCATAATTAAAGTCGGAATAAATTATTACACACATTTTAAGGTACACACACACACTCGAATACGACAAATGTTTAAATCCAAACCCCTCAAAGAACCAAAATCTGAACCAATCCAATGGTGAACAAAGTTTTTAATCATCATGGAAAACGTGAGTTGGTTCAACATGCCACAAACGTGGCAAGAACAAAAGAAGAACAGCTCTGCAAGCAAACGTTTTACATAATAAGCATTACTAGTTGCGGGAAATGAAATTTACCTGATAATGCTGATAACTGGCCAAGCTTAGATCGCATTTTAAATATGCATTTCTTTTTAGATTAATAAATTATAAAACTATTCAAAATATCATGCATAATAACTTAATTAAACAGAGCAGTCGAGCATTATAATATGTATTTCTTCATCAATCATTTTAATGGTCAACAGCAAAATATTTATTTAAATTGTTATATTTAAAGTATTCAACTTGTTTAGAATCTTTATTTCTTACTTAAATATTTAAGTTTAACAGCCAACAATTTTCTTCTCGCTGGCTTTTTGATCTTCAATTATTGTTTGTGTCATACCCTCTAACGTTTTTCAACAGAATATTCTATATATATTTGATATATATATATTCTAATTATTATATATATATATTCTAATTATAAAAATCTTACATTTATATCTCTTTGGTATTGTATTCATAATATTAAACTTTCTTTAATATTTGTGAAATGCATTTACATTTCTTAAAGATCAACTGGAGAAAAACTCATTTAAATCTTTTTTTTTATTTATCATAGCTTTAAAATGTTAAATTTATTTTTGTGCTTCTATTCTTTAACATTTTATAAAATTCAACTGAACTGAACAACTTGCTAGTCTTTGCTGTATCAAATCGATTCTGTTAGTCGTGTCCTTTTTTCTTTTTCTTTTCAATTTTTCAATTCAGATTTTATTTCTTTCTCTACATTTATATTTGGTTAGTTTCTTGAGTGTTTTTCAGAGTGCAACAGCACAAGACATATTTATATAAATATTTTTCCAACTTCTAGCATTAACTTCTACAATTTTTCTTTAAAACATTAAAAATACATATAAACTATTTATTTGATTTCTCACTTCTTCTTTCAGTCGTTTAACGATTTTGTCCCTCTGTAGATTCCTCAGTTTTGCTTTGTGTCGCATCCTTAAACGTTCTTCACACGAACTGCAACTGCTTTAGTTGTGTTTGTGGAAAGTTCCCATCGACGCATTGACATTAAATCACTCAGCTAAGCAGTGTTTCGAATTTGTTGACAGCTGATGCATTAAACAGCACTTTAATTTAATGCCTAATTCAAATAAATGTGCTTATTTAAATGACACAGATAGTTAACAAAAAAAACCAAAAAAGAGTACCCCACGCATTAGAGTGACTCTTTTTTACATAAAAAACGAAATGCACGTTGCTCATTTGATCCAAAACGATCGCAAAGGGTTTCCATTTTAATATCACGTGTGTGTGTTTGCTATGAACCCTGGCAGTGAATTAAATAAAACTAAATAAAACAAAAAACCCGAAAGAAGCCGAAACAAGTCGAGTTCAACTCGACTTTTGGGCACATCATAAAAATTAAGTACTTCAAACGTACGTTGGGCATAGTTATTTAGTATAAAAAATAAAACGAAAAAAACGAACCCATTTCACTCGCAGCGAATGTGTTTTTGATTTGTCTGCCCAGTGATTTATGTGAACGCAAACGAATCTATACATATACATATATATGTATATATCTTGAAGAGCAAACTATGCTGGGAATTAGACTTAATGTTGTAACCAAAAGTGGAGCTTGCTTTTAGGAATTGACCTTGTGCCGTTTGCAAGGACTGCTCTCAGTTTGGGTCATTTACTCGATTGCGCCTAATCGATTTCTTTGTAAACTCGAAACCAATGTCAACAGCCCCACAACACACAGATACACACAGCTACACACAGCTACACAGCCACAGATACTCAGATACAAATACATATACACAAATAAGCAATTTCAAGTGGCTGCTAACTAAAAAGGAAGCTGCAAGAAATTTGCTTCTCTTTCGGTCTCTCGCAGCGAGAAAACATTTACACACTTTAACGAAGCAAATACATTTGAGCAAAAAAGAACAGAAGAATGCTCTGAGCGAACTCGACTAGCAGATACCCTGCAATTAAGTGTTTACCCATTAAAAGGCGTTTAGAAAAAGGAGCGAACTCATTTCTGTATAGAGTTGTCAAATAATTAACCAGTTATAAATAATTATCAATAATTCAATTGGAAGATATATCTTGATTTATATCGATATACGATAAATGGGTGCATTTATCGATGGAATCAACTAAGTTGTATAATTTGTGTATAATTTAATGTACAACTTTAAAGCCTCTTCTCTGAGATAGGCTTGTTCATGCAGCTGGCGAAATCGACTCGTCTTTTGATGCTGATAAATATATATATATATTCCTTAGATATATTTTGATAAGATTATATATACTATTTGATTTCGCAGAACTTTAGCTGAGGGTATAAAAATAAGAGTGGAGAGAACGCTTAAGCGAAAGGATACACAGACTGAGGATGTTGGCAGCCTGTCGCATAGGTAAATAAGCAAGAGTTCTACTCACACAGACATGTGGCAAGTTGTATACAATTGTATCTGCAGGCAGGCACAGACACTCAGATGTATCCACAGACAACATTTGTGCGACTGTTGTCCTTGTTGTCCTCGTTGTCCTTGATGCCTGATGCGACAAACAAAAACTATGTCTAAGTCTCTGTTAGCCTTGCTCCTCTCCTATCAATCCCCCGCCCGCCCCCTTTAAAGTGCTGCTATTGATTTTTCTCTGTCGAATCTGTGCCTTACGCATTATTCAACTTTTCCCTGCTATAGTTCTCATTAACACGCCCATTCTTTGGGGCGTCACTGCTGCTCCTCCAAATGAGCTGTGCGTGTAAATTTATGTGGCATTGCCTTTTGTAATCACCAATTTCATAAGCCAAGTAAACATAAATTCTCAAAATGCGTCTTCAATTCAATTCCCGAATTCCGACGCGTGCCAAACATGTGTTCAAAAAACATTTAGTTTTGAAAACAGATAAACATGTGCACAGTTTCGAAGGCGTTTGCTTGATTACATATCTGCTTATTTGATTTATGTGACTTTACGCAAAATTCACTAATTATTTATGATTATGGGCACATAATTAATTAAGTCCTGTTTCGATTTTCATTTTGCATTGCAGAAAATTAAGAAAAGCGAAAAAAACTCGATAATATTAATACATTCATTAGATGATTTATGCATGTTTTTTACATCAGTAATAATAAAAAATATTTCTTTTAAATATTTTCTAAAAATTGTGGCTTAATTTAAATGAATTTATGCACATTATTTTTATGATTTTTAAAGCTTTTTTTTATTTAATTTAAATTAATTACTTTTATTTAGACAATATTTTATGTTTTCAAGTGAATCATAATTTTTCTTTAGTTATTAAATTAAATATTTAAATTAATTAATTTCTTTTCTTGCTTAAAATATTTCCACAATTATATTTCTAAGATCATAAATTCGCCCAATTAAATGCTTCAAATCGCCGATCTTAGTTGGCAGTTTAAGATCCTGCTTTAAGTGAAGTAGTTAAACTTGAATGACAATTGTTGCATTTAAATGCTGCCCCATTTCGGAGACGCCGCTTCTCGGCGAGCCCAATTCCGTATCCGGCTGGGACTGTATACTACGTACGGGTTCCCGACAAAATCGATAAGGTCCCCCAAATAGACATGTCTGCTGCTTGTCCCATCTGTGCTCTGCTCTGCTTCTGCTTCTGCACCCGCAACACCAGCAACAAGATGTGTTAACCGACTTCATTATTAGGCAGCCAGGCAGGCAGGCGCGAGGAACGTGGCTGGGGGGTGGGGGGTTGTTCCTCTTCTCCGCCCTGGCGAAAGTGTTGCCACCAAACTTTGTCCGTTTGTCGCCAGCCCATCAATGGCCCAAAAGTCGCTGTTGCCTCGCCTCCCAACCAGCATAAGTATATAGCAACTATATATAAACGTATATCGCTTGTCTATATATATATATAAATATATATATATATATATATATATATAACTGAGCGACAGTATATGTGCCTCTGTTTGACGCTCGTTTTAAACGGCATCGTCCTTGCCAATTGCTGTTGCTGCTTGCTGCTCTGTTCCTACCCCCCTCCCGCCACCACCCCTACAAACTAACTTTGTTGTAGCAAGCTGCTGCCACCGCCGCCTCCCCCCTTTTGTCTGGCTTTTTTGTCACCATCGTTTCGCAGTTTCACTTTTTCTATGTGGGCGACAAAATTTTCATCTCTCTTTTTGCTACTCAAATTTTGCACTGCGTTTGTAGGCGAATCGGAGACGCTGTTTTATATACCAACTGTCTCCACTTTCCATTGTATCTGTGTGTGTGTGCGTGGGTGTGTGTGTCTGTGTGTGTGTGTATCTGTGTGTTTGGGTCACATATGTGTGCTTGCTAAAGCTTAAATATTCAAAAATTAGCAGCCAAACTTCAACTGAAACAATTTGCACAAAAAAAAAACCAAAAAAAAACAAGTAGCTGGGCGTAATCGACTGCGGAATACTCTGTTATCAGTCTAGTACCAGCTGAGTTGATAAAAACACTTCTTGCATTAGGAAAGAGAGGTTTCATTTGCTGAGTTATTATTAATTTAAATTCGGTGACTGTAGTTCCAAAACAATGGGTTCAAGTAATTTCTAAGGTGTAATTGGAGACTATATTCCAAACATAATAACTGCAGCTCAAAAATTGTGAGAGTTACAACATTGGAGCAATTTGAACGAAGTGGGCGTGGCCAATTTTCCTACCAATCAAAGGGGATGTTTCTACTAAGAATACTATCTCCCAAGTTTAATGACAATTGCTTTCACAATCTGAATATCTAACAAATGATTTTTCCTTTTTGACTGTTTTCCCTCTCTATCTCTCTCTCTCTCTCTATCTCTCTCTCTTTCTCTTTCTATCCTTCTTCCTTTCTCTCTCTTTATTCTTTCTAAAGATTATTAATAATCTGTAATCCTGGTTTGTTTGGTTTTATTTTTAGTTTTCCCCCATCATTGTCAGATAATTTATATTTTCAAATTTAAAATTTTAACTGATTTTTAATTTTTAATAATTTTTTGCATTTTAAATTTCAACATAACTATTTGTTTTAATTTAAAACTATTCAATTTGATTTAATTAATTTAATTTGAACTATTTTTTCACATTTTATATATTAACTGAACTTTTTCTTTTAATTTTATTCCAACTTATTTTAATATTTAATTTATTTTTTTTTTTCTTTGTCGACTACTTTTAGATCAGATCAATATACTCTTCTACCTGAAGTAACAGAGTAGTAGTAAAAAAGCGAAAAAACTGCGGGCAGTTTGGTTTTATGTTAATCAGGTCAGTGGCACGCCCCCATCTAACATATGTGTACATGTACATGCCTCTGTGGCGCCCTCTAGCGTGTGGAACTGAAATACATTAATTTCTTGATGTCGAACAAGGTTTTTATTGATTTCAGTTACTGTTTGCAGCACTTATTCGTATTTATTGCAGTTTAAAGTTCCTTTTTGTACATATTTGTATTTGTTGCAGTTTAGAGTTCCCATTTTTTATTTGATTTTGAAAACTGGAAAAACTGGAAACCGAAAGGGAGCGAGCGAGAGCAATAGATTGAGATGGAAAGTGCCCATTGATCCAGCGAATTATTTGTTTAGGTGAGGCGACATTTGTAGACATCAACACACGCCACACACACACAAACCAAACACAAACAAAGACTCATCTGTGTCTGTGTGTGTGTCATGGCGAATATCCTTTTATGATCCCAATGCGAATTTCATATCCTGCTGTGCTGCGATCGACTGCCTCTGCTCCTGCGGCTGTTTGTTTTTGTTGGGACTTTATTTAGTTGTCTCCCTTTGTCCGGCTCAGCCATGATTCGCATTCGTATTCGGTTTCGTTGCTCTGACAATTTGAAAGATATTCGCATTTTTAGATCGTGTTTTCATTATGGATTATCAGGAGATTAGATCTGCGGTCATATGGAAGAAAACAACATGGCATATGGGTAATAATTTTATTAAAAACATTGCTGGTGAAGAAAGACACAAGTAAAAACATGTCGAAGATTTACGAAAATACTGATAGATTGATTTCATTAATGTAAAGAAATTTAATGTCAAAATGTGAGGAACAGAACTATATATATCATTATATATATATATATATTATATGATTAAGATTGGTTCGGCTATTTTGTTAAGCAAAAAAGTTATTCATATTAGAACTCATCCTTCGGCAGATCGTTTCCATGGTATCTTTATAATATATAATATATATATTAAATATATTATATATATATTAAATATATTATATATTACATATAATATATAATATACCTATATAATATTATACTATATAATCCGATTACTCTGATTTTTGGGCCACCTGCGAATAATGTGAAATCTTTCTAATCTTGTTCTATTAATTATAATATTATCCTTAAATATTCATTTATAATCAAATAATAAATAAATAATCTTAAAACATGTTTAGTTAAAATTTTTATTATTTTCTACTAGAAATACAAAAGTTGTAATTTAAAAAATTAAAACAGCAAACAATAAAAGTTGGAAAATTGAATTTTAATATTTCCCAAAACATTTTGCACCCCTGCTTGGAAAATATTCAGCACCTCAGCACAAATTGGCAACAGCGCACAGCCTAACACCCAAATCCCCCCACACCCACACCCACACCCACACACACTCCCACTCCCACACACACACACACCCGCAGTTCTTTGCGCAGGCTATAATTATGTATTTATGCAAATTGTGCCGGGTGCCACATTGCTGCCGTGTCGAATGTTGAATGCTGAAGTTGCAAAGCGTCGCCTCCATATTGTCGCATCATTTACCATTTACGAAATTGTTTAATTCAATTAAATAATTATATGCATATGTTTATGTAACGTGCATGACACCCTAGCTGACTGCCAGACACACATCGATGGGTACATTAAAAAAGTCTCCCTCTCAAGTTGCAGCAACAGCCGCACCACCCGCACCAGCCGCACCAACCCCACCACCCACTGCCAAATTACGAGCAACAATAAACTTTTGTCAACATTGAGGTGGCAGTGGCGGGTGTCTTTACGGGGTGTGCGTGTGTGTGTGTGTGTAACAAAAGTCTTAAGCCTGCACAGGGTGTGTGCCGTCAGCTAATTCATAAAGATGTGTGTGTGTGTGTGGTGTGTGTGTATTATACAACGCGAAATTCATTTGCGTAATGCGCGAGCTGAGTGGCAATCTCTAAGAAGGCAGAGGGCGTGGCGTGGCTGCGCGGGCTGCGGGTTGGCAAGATTTGACAAGCTCATATCGAACTTTATGCACGGATTTTCTCGGCATTTTTATCGAGCAATTTTTAAAGGCATAATCGGGACTCGATTCCGAATGCAAATCCTTTTATGGGATTCGTTTTTTTTTCTTGGCTTCCACTTCGTCAAAGGCACCTTAAAAGATTTGCCGCCGTATTTATGACCTCACATTCCAAAAAGGAGGGGGGAAAGAAAAACAAAATGTACTTAAATGTGAAATAGTTGATGTGCTGTTTCACACACGCATACACACCCGCACACACTCCCGCACACACACACGCACACACACACCATTAACCCCCCACTCAGCCAGCATTTAAATGCAGCGCAAGCAACTTTTTTCCACATTTTTATTTTGATTTGATTTTCATATAATTTGGATTTTGATTGAAATTAAAGTCGAGTCGCGTCATGCTTTGCATTTCTAATGAAAGGAAAATGAAGTAAGACAGCAGTCGAGTGCGACCCACACGCACTTCGAAACCCATCAAATTTCCCATTTCCCATTTCCCAGCTGCGATTTTTGATGAGCATTTTAAAGGTTTTTCTTCTTAATTTGCTCATTTTCATTAATGTTGATTATGCGATCAGTGTGTGATATTTAATGGGAAATGAGTAAGACATTCATTTCAGATTCAGCTAATAAAATTAACTAATTGCGTTCAGTTTCACAATGGTAAAACTTAAATCTTGGGTAAACAATTAAATTTATAATTGATTAATTTTCTTAACTAAAGGAATCAAACTCAGAAAAAACAAAATTCTTAATTAGTAAAATAAAAAAAATATAACCAACTAAATCAAATAGTATTTCGAGTTTGAACATGACTTGCCTGTGAACATATCTTCACTCTTATCCTATTCACCATTGGAAAAGGACGAAATGTAATCGATAGCTGCACAAGTGAGTTAAACTATTGGTTGACAATTTGGAAAACCATTTTCCCGCACAGCTGACAGCCAGATATATGTAATTGTCGGAAAACTATCAGATTTCGCTGGTTGCAAATCAAACAACCACAAAAACAATTATTGTAATTTTGCCCGAATTATGCCGATTTAAGTGTGTAAGGCAATTTTCCAGCAGACAGCAGACAGCAGATAGATGGATAAGACTAAGACGACAACTGACAAGCCCAAAAAACGAAGGACAATTTTCGAGCAAAAAATGAGAAGAAAAGGAAAGAAAAGAAATGAAATGTTTGTGGGAACAATGAAATAATTGATATGTAAAATAATATTTCATCAGCGAGCGACAAATCTCTAATGATCCTCCTTGGTCTGCTTCTGGCTCCATTGTGATGGGCTGTTGATTCTGGCATTGTGAACTGCTGCTGCTGCTGCTGCTGCTGCTGCTGGCTCACATGCTGTGCTCTTAATATAATATAATAATAATAAATCCTTAATAATTTCACAATCATCAAAAGAAAGCGACGGCAGGGACAGATTGGCATTTAATGGAGGGACTCAAAAGGTGACCGGGCTTAATGAACTCGAGCCCAACAAAGCGGCGGTTGACAAATTTCTTGCTGCCAGCGATCCTTGCTGATCCTCCGCCAAACACACACTCACAAATATACACACATATATATATATATATAAAATTTCATTAGGTTGCACAAACAACTCATCCGTCAGACTGCCTGACTACATGTCACCCTGCCTCTCTGCCTCTCTGCTGCCTGCTTTGTTTAAGATATTGCGGTTGATTGCACACGATTTGAGCTGAGACTGAGTCAGGGATCTTAGACCCGGGCCTGAGCCTGAGCCTGAGCCTCCAGCAACTAAGTCCCCGTGCACTTTTAGCTAACATTGCCAGGAGTGGCTATCCAATTGTGTTTCTCTGGGCCCAGCTACTGTAACCATTGTCTGCATTTGTTGCGCAGCAAAGGGGAAAATTTGTCAACACCGTTGCAGGGGCACAAAATCAATTTTCGGGATCTTCTTAGATCTAGCCATCATCTGCACACTGCTTGTGCCACATTGCGCCATATGCGACTCTTCTCTTTTGGATGCGAGCTCGGCTTTTGGGATCGACCGCGTTTTTCATTTTTCTCTTTTTTTATTGATATTTAATTTATGTTCTATTTGCTTTCGAATTGACGACACAAATTACATATTGACACGCTGATGGTTTTTTAATATGCGCACACACACACGCACACACACCACCTACACAGAGGGGGAGGGGGTGGGGTGTAGTCATCTGCCGGGGCTTGAAACAATAAAAATGAAATTCATTAAATGAATTTATACATTTAATTTATTGGCGCGGCTTTTTATCAAAAATTTGATAAAGCAGACAACGAGGGTAGAGTATAACGTGTATATATATATATACAATTCGACTCCGGACCTGGCCACGGTTACGGTTCCGGCTGCGGCAAATAGCTCTAGCTTCACTGCACACAGTCGACGTCGACGTCGGCGCTCCCTTTCTGCAGACATTAACAGATGCGTTTATGTTGGTTAACAAACATTTTATTGGCAGTTCAATTTCGATTTTTAATTAAAGCGTCAAACATATATATATATATATGTATACATATATATATATATATTTCCAGTATCATTTCGTTTCGATTTCGCTTGCCCCAAAGCCAGCTTATCGCACATCTTTTCTAAGTAACTGAAGAAATTTATTAAGCTTAAGCAAGTTACAATGTTCTGGTTTAAAAAATAAAATAATAACTTGATCAATATAATATTATATTTAGGATTAACAAAATTATAAATGTTAGTTCCATATGTTTAATTGGCGTTTTTTGTATTGTAATTAACATATTATATATAATAGTTTCAGTGAATTCATATCAATAAATATCAGACTTGCTGATGATAGTTAGTTCAACATGAAAGTAGTAACAAAATTCAAGTTTTTTTTTCAATCCTAATGAAATCTGTACAGATCAGTAATATATCTGGTTATTTCTTATAGCACTTTAGAGGCTATATCTTTGCAATGGTTGCATTATTCTCCAAATTGGAGATCTCTACCGATAATGCGAGCTGCTTGTCCAAGCAGAGAGACAAGCGTACATGGCTACGCCGACTCGCTGTTGATGCTGATCAAGAATATATATACCTTATGGAGTCTTAGATTCTTTCTTCTGCCTGCTACATACTATTGCAAAGAATAATGGAACTGATAACATAAAAGTCTCTTGAAACTGCCTTCAGACTTGCCTCAATACTAATAATATTAAAACATAAGTAAAATTGAATATTCAGTTGTTCGACTTTGTCGTCTGCTTAAGTTGCTAAGTTTTCTTTGCAACAAATCCAATTAGCCATTCGTTATTTGTTTTTTTGATATAGCCAACTGGCTGTAGACACACAGTTGCAACAGCATAGAGAAAATATTGGAGAACAACCGCAACAATATCGATAACAAGAACGAAAACGAATGCAAATGAAATGCCTCGGGTTGCATCTTTGGGGCTTCCATGGAGGATGGAGGTTGCTGCTCCATATAGACGCATTCATTCTAATGTACACACAAATAACCATTTTTGCCATGCCTTGGAATTAAATTCGATATAAAGGGGAATTACACACAAAAAATGCACTCAAATAAGCCAGCGATACATGAAAAAGTAAAAACAAAGGCGTCGCTGCAAATACGATTAAATTACAGGCTTTAACTATGTATGTGTGGCAGACCGAGAGAGAGAGAGAGATAGGGATAGGGATAGAAAGAGAGAGCAGTAGAGAAAGCGACAGAGAGAGAGAGACGCTTAATGCACATTAAACCATAGAACACATACAATTTTCAAAGTCTGCACAAAAAGCAAAATGCTCAAATGGCAAAATTAAAGATCAATAATATTAAATTGAGCCGACGCAGGGGGCGTGGCGTTTACATTATACACTGCAATTTTCTTTCTTTGTTTTTTTGCTACTTCTTCATTTTCTTATTGTTTATGTGCTTTTTCAAATGATACAAAGAAAAACCAAATGTAAGAACTTAAGCGTATTAAATTGGATTTGCCGTCAAAGCTGCAACCAAACAGGCAACAAAAACACACACAAGTATTAGTGTGTGTGTGTGTGTGTGTGTGTGTGTTTTGCATTTGTGTATAGCATTCACATCTAAAATTACACACTGGCATTAAATATTGTGGAGCGCTGCCTTTGCATTGGTTAAAATTTAATTCGATTGCACTTTCAATTCGAAATTGCACAACAAACAAAAAGTAAGCGCATGCTGAAAAGTGCATGACTAACTAGAATTGTAAGGCCACCCCCTAACCAAAGAAACAAAACACAAAAATCGATGGTGCCATCAATTTGTTGTTGACATTAGCCAAGAAAGAATAAATGGAAATGCATTAAAAATTGATTTACGATGCTATTTACGCTCATAAATTTGTAGCTATTTAGCGGTAACACACACACACACACACACACACACACACCACACAAAAAACCAACAAATTGTCAACACAAACAAAAACAACAGACGCTCCTCCTCAGCAACACAAAAGAAAAGAAAAAAACTGAAATATTACACTCGAATATTAAACAAAACCGAAGAAGTGAAATGAAACGAAGCGAAGCGGAAGCCAAGCAAAACATTTTCCGACACAAAATGAAATGAAAAGAAAAGAAAAGGAAAAAAAACATAAGTGAAAATAAAACATAAAAATAGAATTGACGATGCGTTGACAGTTGAAGGTATCTCGAGGCATCTGGAAAGGGAGCGACGACGACGACGACGACGATGACGAAGACGAAGAGTCGCCCGCAGGATACGTGCCCCATATTTATGTATATGATATCTATGTGTGTCTGCATTTGGAGATATTTATGTGCGACAGGCAGCAGGAACAGGAACATGCCGTAAATATTACTTTGGGTCAACAATGGCATTTCAATGAGAGTGCTTCAGATATGACTCGTATCTGTCATAAATACTGCCAGTCGGGAAAAGCAACAATTGAGTTTAGGTAAAACTTGAAATTGAACTTGAAAGCAAGCGGATATCAAAAAGTATCTTTATCAGAATTGACTAGTCCAACAATTGATTTATTTATTTATTTAATGTCAACTAAAGTTAAACGACACAAAAACCCCACAAAAAACCCAATCAGACAAAAAAAAAGCTATGACTAAAGATCTCGACTATTAAAAATATATGAATTGGAAAATTGTTCTTACATTTTTAAGTATGATCCACGATGAAATCAATTCTGGTTTGGGGAATTGTATATTTATTTTTATCTGGCAATAAGTAACGAGAGATCAGCTTGATATTATATATAGAAACAAGATGGAACAGCTTTTCTTAATACATATGACAATCAAGGAATAATTCTAATATATACTAAGGAAAGTCAAGTAAGTAAGTCAAGTACTAAGAGTGCTTAGAGTCACAAAAAAGATTTAATCAAATTTACTTAAAGCAATTAAGCTGAACTCTTTGAAAAACTGGTCTAATTCTTATTCATATTTATTTATTAATATTAACCAACACACATTTATGCAGAAATAAAACTACAAATATTTATCAAGGTAAGATAAGTAGTCAGCTCTATTTAATTTGTACAAGTAGTGTATATCTAGAGTCCTATAATGTCAGAGTTACAGATGTCTAAATATGACGCAGTGAATTTCGTTTGGCGATTACAATGAAGAAGCTGACCAAGTCTGAGGGTTGCTGGATAGTGCGCTGTAGATATCATTGTAAAACCGAAACAAACAAAAGAATTTTTGAATCAAAGCAATAAATTTGATGACATTTATTGGTTTTTGCTGGGTGTCATGAGGCGACAACAACAGCAACAACAGCAGCAGCGGCAACTGGAACATCAACGGGGCATTCCTTGCATCATTTAGCCCCGGCCTTATGATAGCTGACCCCATCAAATCGGGGGATGACTCTGCCTGTCTGTCTGTCTGTGTCTCTGTTCGGGTTTCAGTCTCGTGCGGGTGTCATTTTCGGACGGACGGACGGCCTCTGTGGCACAGTTTAAAGAGGCACTTGAAGCTGGCTTCCGTTTGGGTCGCTCCTCGTCATTAGCCCAGGGCAGAAGGCGGCGCGTGCCGTCGTTCATCGCCCACCCCCTAAAGGACCATAGAAGTGCACCCAGGAACATAAAGCCAAATAGTTCCGTTTGACAGTTGCAAGAAACACACACTCACTCTCTCTCTCTCTCTCTCTCTCTTGCTCTCTTTCAAATAATAACAATAACAATAAACCCAACAATGCACAATGCCTGTGGTGGCTAAAGGGAGGAGTTGGAGGAGGACCTTTGGCACCCCAACTAATGAATCGGGTTCTGGCACTGGACAAAGGTCAGCAGTTTTAAATTGTGTCATGTTCGCATTTCTGACAACTCTCTTCTTCTCCCCTGCAGCCGGCCCAGCATCCCGTTGTCCTTTCGTCCTGTGCGCATTCAAAAACTGAAATATTACACATTTTATTTGAAAACAGCAGCAATCGCTATGAAATACAGACAATGACCTTTGCCAACATTTTGCCACATTGACAGATGACCCGAAAAGTTCAACTCCTTGCCAGAGGACATTAGCCAGCTCTGCAGCAATTAAAACGCAAGATGTTCGCCATTTTCCAGCAACTAATGTGCTGGCCATGAGTGGCTTCCCTCACGCGTCCAACACTAATGACATCACTTCCATTTCCACGCTCAAATCTGCCATTAACGCAAAATGAAAATTGCATTTTTCAATCATTCCCAAAATTTATTGCACTTAAAATGATATCGACAATTCACTTTGATGCAATGATGCGAAAGTAATTCATACATTTGATACTATTTAAGGATCTTAATCAATACTCCAGAATAGATGAATAAGATATATTCATATGCATTTCAGCATGCACAAAAACTTTGATATACACTGGCAAAAAAAGGGCTTTAAGTATATAAAAAGCAAGTAGTTGCGCAGCTGGTAAACTAAATTTTATGCACCAGTCACAAAATTTAT
This sequence comes from Drosophila sordidapex, assembly GCA_035043295.1. Taxonomy (NCBI): domain Eukaryota; kingdom Metazoa; phylum Arthropoda; class Insecta; order Diptera; family Drosophilidae; genus Drosophila; species Drosophila sordidapex. The sequence continues at coordinate 625,966 of JAWNNA010001201.1, read as the reverse complement.
CGACTTCATTTCTCCATTCTTTTGGCTTCATGAGCAACTCACTTTCCTATTTTTTTTATTATTAATATTATGCTTGTTAAAAACATAATTTTTCTTTTTTTAATTCCAGGGAGCTTTTTTCTAAAAGATAGAAAAAAATATCTCATTTCGAGGGTGTTTTTTTGACTATGAGTAGAACATGTTTCTAGCGTTCAGGCCAATTTTCATTTTAAGACCACTTTTCTAACTTCATGACAATTTATTTGTGAATAAAATATATGAACAAATAAATATTATACAATTTTTGTATATTAATAATTAGTTTTTGATTTATAAAATACACTTTAACAAACTAAAGGCGTCAATCATGACCATTTAGTTGAGCTAAGCTGATATAGTAAATTTTATTAGACTCCCAAAATATGTTTTTCCTACTCAGCTTGGAATTAATCGCATAGAATCAATACTTGTTTTGTGGTAGATTTATATTATATTATCTATATTAAATATAATGAAATATTTATTTGTGTATATAATTATATATATTATATTAAGCATAATATAGCCATGTATAATGTGTAAGTAATGCAGTAAGTAGGCAGACAGATAACATTTATATTCACTCGAATTTCTCATTCGATAATAATATTTATGGGAAATTTTAAAAATCTCTATTTATAAAAATGAAGGACAATAAACGATTACCTAATTGAATATAGTCATTTATTTGATAAATATATATTCACACAAATATATACATATTCATATATATATATAGTATATTTCTTTATGGCAATACTTATTTATAGCTTCATGCTTGAGCAGCTGTCGTCTTCCAAATAGAGAACAACTTTCTCGAGTCCACATTAAATGGCAAACGATTTATGAAGCTGATTAAATTGAATAGCAATTCATATTTTAGCCAATTAGTGGAACGATCTCTCAATGGAGCTCAACGAGCAGGCGGCACTAATTGGCAGGCATTTAACACTTTCCCCCAGCAGCCGGCCCCCCGCCCCGGCCCATCTAATAAAATAGAGGCCCTTAGAATGCTTGCCGAGTGGAAAATGGAAGGCACTCCGCCTAATCGCTGGCTGCCAGATGATGTCGGCTACTTGGCTGCCATGGAGATCATCATCAGCATCAACTCAACATCGGTTGTGTGGGGCAGGGGGCAGAGGCAGGGGGAGGGGGGGGGGCTTACAGAGGCAATGCCATTTCCCCCACGCGCCAAGCAATGCCGATGATTAATCGCTGTGAAAATGTTTGTTTTCATAAACAATTTTTTAATAGGCCCCCGAGCATGTCCCAGCTGCAGTCTCCTCGTGTTTGGGATCAAAACGGTTGTGGGCGGGGTTAAAGAGTTAAATCGTTTCGAGTGTATCTATTCGGCTCGGTTCGGTACGGCTTTGTTGTTGTTGTACCTAATGCGTATGACTTTGCTGACACGGCTGATGTTGCATTTGTGCTGTGAAAGATGGTTCCATGTTTGGAATTTAAAAAGAGTTGATAAATCAAAATGTTTTCAGGAAACCCAATGTTTTCGAACGCCCCCAAACCGAAATTGGTGTGCCTGACAAATGTGCATTGTTTCTGGTTGTTCGACTGAAAGGTGTTAATTGTCAGCAATTAGAATGGACTTTTCTCTTTTTCCATCTAGCCGATAATCATATTTCCATGCGCTCCCAACTAGCTGATCCACAAGCAGTTCACTGAACGCTATCACTAAAAAAATAACAAATGAAACTATAAATAAATGCAACAAAAGGAAAATAACATTTCGGGGCACGAAACAATTTTGCTTGTGAGGGGCGAGTTTTTCCGGCACTGTGACAGTGACACTGAACTGGCACGTGGCATGGATGGGAAATTTATGAAATTTTCTGCTGCTTGACACACATATGAGAAAAACAGTGCTTAAAAAATGCTCTCAACAGGTGAACAAACAATTTGATGGCCAAGATGCTTCCAAAACGTTTCTCTGCATTTTTCAGCAACCAAATACTAATAGATACATATACTTATATATATATATATATACTTTCTTGGTGTACTAATTATATCCATCATTTTATGGCGTTTAAATTGCTGTCTAAAAAGCAGAACACAAATTCAGTCGACCACTGTTTAGGCCATAAATTATTAGCTTAGCTGAGCTGTTCAAACATTGTCGACCATAAAAAACTATGAACTCTAAATATATATGTATACAGATATATATATATATAAGGGTGCAGGTAGAAGTAGATAAGTGCAGCTCGATATCGGTTTGCACAGCGGTCGCAATTTCTTCAAGGACAACAATGCATTGTCCTTTCGAGCTGAGCGATTAGCGTTATGAATATGAAGCAATTATATATTTATGAAGATCATAACGATGCGATTTATGAGGTCATCTTCTTTATCCTTTGTGTGTGCGTGGAAGACGGCACCTCGTCCCTAGCAGGACATTGCTATTGTCTGGGTATGCTTGGGAGTGTGTCCTTAAGTATCCAATTGTTCCAAGCACTCTAAAAGTAACCTGTTTTTCAGGCAACTGCAAGAGAAAAGACAGCTGTGTCTAACAGGTGGCATTTAGTATAGATTCTTACAAAATACGAAATATGAATTTTATAGAATACAAATTAATTATTGAGCAATCAATATATCAATATTTGGTCAATATAATAAACCTTTATAAAAGATAATATGTGAAAAATGCGATCAATAAAATAAGCAATATGAAATGGAAATTTTGATTAATTTTGATTTTGGCTTATAATTTATTAAAAATAAATCTTGAATATTTGATTCATATCATAATCTTGGATATATATATATAGTAATTTGAAAAATCTGTAATATTTGATATCAAGTAGTCAATGCTTTTTATGCTAGAAAGAAAATGTGTTTTAGAAGAAAAAATGTAGATTTCATTCGAATTTCAACTTTCTAGCAGCAAAACGTCTGGTTAAAAAACAAAATTAAAATAAACACAAAAATTTGTTAAGAAATTCAGATTTTAAAATAAATTTTTGGTTAAATTGAAAAGTCAAAATGGATTACGGCAACAACGGAACAGAATTCAACTGGGGCTATATGGGAGGCCAAGGTTGTGGTCAAGGCGGGCAAGCTGGCCAGTCCATGTCCGTCTATCCGCAGGTAAGGCTCTACTGGGATTACTACTTGAATTACTGATACACTAGCCATGTTCCTAGATGGGTCAGATGAATCAGGGTGACTATGCCAACACTATCAATGGTGGTGGACGTCAGTGGCTGCACTCAAATCAAGCAAACCACTTCCAACCGGCCATGTCTCCGAATGCATCACAGCCGGCTCCATATGAGGCGTACAACCAGTCAATGATGCGCTATGCAAACCCACTCAAAACTGGAGGTGACGCAACGGGCATGGGCCAGATGGGCATGAGCCAAATGGGTGGTGACCATTATGGAGGCTATGGCGGGGGCATGTCTCGCAATGGTGAGTAAAATGAGAATAAGATGGAATAGCTTGGATTATTCTTGAGATATGGTCCTGCAGGACTCGCTGGTCGCATGGGACATGGTGGCCAAAACGGAAATGGCAATTGGTGAAAGTTAAGCTCCTTCTCTAGTCAAAGCCCAAAGAAATTCAAATCTCATGTTAGCCAAGTTAAATAATGATAAATGTAAAAATCTAATTAAAGTTCAAATTCGAACGTTCGATCGGTAATCGGTAATCGATATTTAAATGCTGCCCTGGCCGGGGTCAGAGTGGGCTATTAGCCCACGAATTGACGGGTGTTGTGACCTCTGTCAGCAGCGGATCCTCTACGCCAGAGGGGTGGTGGTGGTGGGGTGGGTTTTTGGGCAGGGGCATAAATTACATAAGCAATGCATTTGTATAAATTATGATGATACTATTAGTTAGCATGTCATTTGGCGGCGCTGCTATAAATTACAACAAAGCAGCAACTGCAACAGCCACTTCCCGGGGCACATGCAACTAGATGGATAGTTTGGAATGATGGTATGGGGTGCGCTGTGGCATATCGGATGTGTATTATGTACACAGACACGTGTACATCTATCCACATTCACTTTTTGGATGCTTTCTCCTCTCCTCGTTTTGTTTGTCAGTTTTTATTAATAAATTTCCATAGAGAATTTCTTGTCTTGGGGGACTGGGGACTTTGGCTTTGGTGCGCGCGTGTGTAATGATCTGTCGCTGTGGATCATGGTTGTGGATTAATGGTAAACCGAACGCATTTTTCATTGAACACACATATAATGGCATATATGCAGCAGTTTCTGGCATTTTTTCAGTTTTTTAAGCGACCCAATAGTTGGTTTTTTTTTTGGGCTGTAAATTTATGTCGCCGCCATTTGCCATGCGCCGGGTTCAGTCAACTAGCTGCGACTGGGCGACTCTGCTCCAATTATGAGACACCATTCGTTGTGCTCCAAATATTTTGGACACCGTTTCCGCAAAACGTGCGAACCAACTGTAAACAAATAATGCTGGTCACGTCCACAACATTGACATCGGCCAGATGTGCAACAGAATTAAACGACTGGACTGTTGTTCAGCTGGAAGAGTTAGGCGAATTCCTTACTTATCTACTTGTAAACAGGTATATAGTTTCTATATATATAAATATATAATATATATGTAATATAATATAACATAAATATAAATGAATTAGATTTTTTAATTAATTAAATTATTTAAAACACAAATATTTTATTAAATCAACGGGTTATTTTTTATTTTCATACTCTAAACAATCATAAACAGATAAATTTGGTCAAAAGTACCTTCGACTTTATAAAGTATATATATATATATATGTGTATATTCTTGGTCAGCAACAGCAGCCGCGTTGATTGAGCCGATCTCATCTCTGAGATCTCTATAAGAGCTAGAGACTTCCTCTGTGAAAGGCAAGTTCTCATATAATACACAATTCTAAAGATATAGATTACCAACTGCCTGAAGTTCAAGTTAAATGAAAATCGCTTAAAAAACAGAGAACCTATTTTCCTAATGAACTAACTACTATCAACAAACTCTATTTAAAAGTCTGTTACAGGATATCTTCTAGTCTAACTTGATTTTTGTTCGGGCTCTTTGAAAATGTAGCCTTTTAGATGCTAAAGAGCAGAACAACTAAAAATTGATTTACTTATAAGAAGACTTTGACTTTACTTGTATTTTTAATAATCTTAAGCTTATTTATTATTACTAAAGAAATAATAAATTCAAATAATTGTTCAGTCTATTATTATATATATTTAATTGCAGAGTGAAGCACACAAATATTCGCATGGACTCTCTGAGTTGTTAGGGCATTTCTGCTGCTTATTTCCATGTCTTTAAACATAAAGTTAGTTGTGAAAAGATGAAGGGGGAAGGGACAGGGAAAGAGGGAGGGGAAGAGGAAGGGGTACGGGAAGGGGAAGGGAAAGGGAGTTGACTGTGTTGATCGTGGTTCGTGTTGCCCTTTCACGTTGAGTACTTGAAATTTTCTTGGTGTTATTTTAATTTGTATTTTTATTTGTGTATTTTTGTTGTTGTTGTTGTGTTTCTTTTTGTTGTTGTTGTTGTGTGTGTTTCTTGCTTTTTACGCATTTGTTTTCTATGCACTTATTTAATTGTGTTTTTATATTTATTATGTGATTTTCTCAAGTTGCCTTTAAAGTGCCACATTTGCCTCAAAAAATGTTTTTTTAATTTATTTTGTGAACGCTTTATCGAGCTTATCGGGTTCAAAAAGCGGCATCGGCGATAAGCACGCACCATTTTTGGTGGCTTTTGGCCTTTTGAATTTAAATTGACTTTGCTCATATATATATATATATATATTTTGTATATATATATATATATATGTATTTTATTCGGTTTTAGTTTTAGTTGACTTCATTGCGGCGATTTTTAGTGCCGTGTAATGAAGTTTGTTTTATAGTTGGGCACATTAACATTTTGTGTAAGCCAGCGATTAAACTACATTGTAGTCTTTATACTGCTGTACCCTAACTGAGTCGGGGCACTATCGTTCCCAGATGTAAATCGATATCGACAGATATTTGGCTACTACTTCGAATTGAGTGTCTTTTAAATAGCCGTGTAGATGATCCCGTTACACTCGACTGCTTGGAATTCGCTGTGAAATGCACAAAAAACGGCGGTTGGCCATAAAATCAACACTTTGGTTAGCAAAAACAAACCGTTTAATGCAAAACAAACAGTCAACAACAGTCAGCTACACCTGGCCAACATGCAACAACAACAACAGTGACAAAACCAATGCTTGTGAATAGATATAGTGTTGAAAGGGGCGTGGCACTTGTAGCAGCTACACCCATGCAAAAAAGTCAGCTGCAAAAAAGTGCACAATTTGTGCAACTATTTTGTTGCAAACCACAAAAATCAATTGACAATTGAGGTGTGCGTGTGTGTGTGTGTGTGTGTTGTGTGTGTCTGAAATTAATATGCAACACTTTTTAGTGACTTTTCTATTGAACGTAATTGAATCATAAAACATTCGACGAGTGGCATTTTGTTATTTTGCTGAATCAACGTGCGAATGAAATATTATTGACAACTCTGGCATGCAGCGCAGTTGACGTTGACAACTCTATTTGGGTTGCTGGTGACCCGCGGCGTTTTCACTGCATTTATCACCCGGTGGCACAGGGCGGTTCCCGTCTAATCCAGCTGATAGCAGCGGGTGGCGATTAACCTACAACCACCGCCACCGGGTCAGCGGGCTGGTGTCATTTTAAAGTAGCCATTACCACGCCATTGTTTGGCTTTTATGGCCAGCCAGCCGGACAGTTCCACACACTCCCAGTCCGATCCAATTTCTTGCCGTCTGATTGATATGTCCGGTGGCGTTTTTTCAGTTCCCAAAACCCTCGGTGCGGAGGGGGGTTGGTATTAGTCAGAAGTGCTGCTCAGTGCTTAGATACGATTCGATTCAGTTTTCCTGGAAACTGAACTGTGCAACACTTGTAAAATCTTCGACTACTTTTGTTTATAAATAAATAAATAAAATGAAAAAATATATTTATAGATAATAAGCAAGAATAATGTTGATTTATTAAATGATGAAAAAATGATATTCATTGACACCAAGCAAAAATAATGTTGAACTATTTAGTAATGGAATGAAATATTCCTTAATAATAATTGGGTTGTCCAATCATCACAATATTCTGGCCATCAATCAACTCCAATACAGCTTAAATATATATATAATAATAGTTAAACTCAAATTTGTCGCATAACATAAAATTTCATAATTTCAAAATGAAAGAGAGTAAACAATTTATCATTGCCAGTTTTTTTTTATTTACTTAACATTCATTTTATTTATTTATATTTGACTCTTTTAGTTACTCTTTGAACTATTTTCTTACTCCAAAATCACTACAAAATCAATCTTAACCTCATCATAGCTAGCAATAAAAAAAAATATATTAAATATTTAATTCTAAAAACGCCAGCACTGTTATTTTGTAAACTTTTAAATTAAAGCTAATATTCCGCAGAAGGTCTTGGTTGCTTTTACTCTTCATCAAAAGTTAACTTAAAGTTAGCTTAAGTTAGCTTTATATTAAATAAATAAATATCTGCAGATGTTATATACAGCTGTATTTGCCATTCCAATTGCTTAAGCTTGTTGTTAATTTCAATCAATTATTTTTAATTTGTATTATTTATTATTTTATGAATAAATTCAAATGCTAAAAAAAGTTTTTAAATTCGTGTCGACTGCAAAAAGTCAGCATTAAGTAAACAGTTAATATTACGAAAGCTAAAAACTCAATAGAAAACACAACTTTATTCCACTCTACCATTTGGAAATCGAAATCTAACAAATATGTTTTTGTATTGAGTTCAATTCCACAACTTCTAACCGGAGGGAGGGAAACACCCCAAAATTGGTTTTAATTTGTAAACGGAATCAGCAAATCCATTGGCACAGCAAAGGAAGTATTAAAAGCAACATTCTTTGATATCTATGAAATGCATTTCGGACACGCGAATTCGTAGAAAACAATCAAGAAATATTTTCAATCATTTGCGAAGGCGATGGACAGCCAAACAGACAGACAGACAGACAGACAGACATCAATTTTATTTGTATTTTATATTTGTATTGCTTTCCCTTTTTCCTTGTTGTCAGCCATGAGCTGCGTATGTGTAAAAGCAAAAAGGGAGCAAAAATGCCAACAATTGCGCTAATTTCGAAATAAATTTTTAATCTCAACCGATGGACAATTGCAATCAGCACACGCACTTTCCCATTCACATCCACCCACATGTCTTGAAGCTGATGACACCCTGTCTGCGGGTCAGAGATCAGGGGTCAGCTGACCGTTGGTCAGCAGCGGCAGCAGCAGCAGCAGCAGTCGTAGTTGTCCCCTTGCCACCCCCATCAGCACATTGCAACAAAGGAAAACGTCAAAATTAACGAATGATTTTGGCGATTTAACGCTTAAAAATTCGAATCGAAGATGGAATTCGATACTCTGCAGTGCAGAAATTGGACTTGTTTGTATTTGCCTGAGTGTGTGTCAGTGCACTCAAAAAAATAGTGTTTTCTTTAAATGAGAAAATTTTCTTGTAAATTAAATTTTAATTGTTGACTGTTTGCAGACTTATTTTCGTATTTCAGACAGAATTAAATTTAAGATAACTTACCAAGCATTTCCAATGCTGTTTCAAACAGGACGAAAGGCGCATCCCGATAAGATTCGAAATATAAAATCGTATTTAAGATAAAATAAAAGACAAAATATAAAAGACATTTCTTTTTGAAATTGTGTAAGTCTTTTCAATTGGAAATTATATTTTATATATAAAATATTATTACACAGATAAAATTATAAATATTAATAATAATAAAAATATTTTGTTTCACTTACTTATTTCTTCATAAAATGTAGTTTTCTTTTTTTCTAATATTAATATAATTCAAAATAGTAATTAAAAACTTAAATAAAATTGTAATATCAAAAATGTGACTAAAAATTTTGACTATTTTTAAAAATTGTATTTTATTTCGAACAGTGTAGAGAAAGGCAAGTCGAGGTCGAGTCGTAAGCGGATTTGTAACGCCCACAACAATTTGTAACGGGCCAGACAATGCGTGTGTCAGATTCCTTTTTGGACTGTATTAGGTGCCAGGACGAGGCACCGAAAAACCAACAACAACAACAACAACATCCATACCTACAACAACAACAACACAACAAGAGCAGTAGCAGCAGGCGGTCAGCGAAGGGTTCACAGAGAGGCTGGCAGTAATTCATGTTGGCAGTTGGGCAGTGCGCCACTTTACAGTCTTTTTCGCTTTGTTGGCCACTTTTATTGGTGGCTGCTTTGACGCCCAAATCCAGTCGAAAGTCAGCAGTGGCCAAGGTGTTGCCTTTGTTTGGCATCAAATCATTAGTCGAGCCGTAGCACCTACGCCCCGGCAGGGAAGGGATCACAGCGCCGGCACATGTCACGCGCCAGACCCATCAGCCCGGACTCCGGATACAATTGGCCATTGTCCTCTCGGTTTTACAGTTGAGCATCAATTGTGAATTGTTTTAATTACTGCTGATTGAGTTTTGTTTGGGCTTAGACGGTTGAAAGACGACACTGCAACGAATAAGATTCGAAATAGTGTTGATTATTTTTGTATTTTTGGTGAATGGCTTAAAAATGTGTCATTTCAGTTTTCCATCTCTTGCAATCAGCAAAAACCATGTTGGCCAAATCCCACAAATAACGTACACATGCCATTCAAAGGGCAAACCTCCCACAAATTGGATCTACGTCTGATGGCCTGATGGGATTCCGTTTCGTCGTTTGGGCCAACCCTTTTTGGCCATAAAGCAGAAAAGTGCATAAAAATGTCAGGCAATCTCATAAACAGAAAATAAAATCGAATCGAAAAATATCTCAATGGTTTGCGATATATCTATGCATAAATCGTGCCAAAATTGTGGCAGACTGGGGGCGGGGGCGTTCGGGAAACACGAACTGAACCGCAGACGTCGCGCCAGCTTGGAATATCTTATTTCATAAGCAAATAAGACATAAAGTAAACTCCAAAGCGAACCCTCCCAGCACGCACGAGCATATTCTCCCCAAAAGCAAATATAAACAGTCATACACACAAATAAACCTGGATATACAAGCTGAGTGGATATATATACAGATTTATATATATATATATATATACATATATACGCAAAGTTTACGCAGATTTTGCCACAACATCCTTTGGCAGCGAAAAGCCAACGCAGACTCCATCAAAATTCTGGCCACAGAGCAAGCCGCACGCAGCCCCTTCGCCTCCGCCTCCGACTTCACCTTCCACATCCACCTCCGGCTCACGTTCAGCTCTGCCCCCGGGGGAGTTGCCGCAGCTAAAAGGGTTGCGGCTGCACCTTTACAAGTTGGGTAGCAAGCGACAGGACATGGCCGGGTCTGGGCTGGGCTGGGCTGGGCTGGGATGGGCTGGGGAATGGGCTTGGGCGCGAGTTGACAAAAGATTTTGACTTTCGCCTTGGCGCGAGTCGCGCTCAAACTTAGACCAACAATATTTCGACGGCGAACCGCCAAAACAATGGGTTGGGAGTGCGTGACGGCCCCAAGACATTTGGGGTTCGCTTTCCTATTAATAAATGCACTGAGCAAAAGTATGCAATAACAATTAAATAATATAATTAATTCATAAGTGAAATCAGCTGACGATAAAAGACAGTTACAAGAAACTTAGGCGATTTTCTGCAAAGACTCTCTCACTGCGAATTTTGCACTCAAATCATTTTTAAAGCTCCTTAAAATGCGCTGAAGACCTTAAATTCACATTTGATATATATAAATATACTTAATTTATAAAATGATAAGGAACGAAATATTAATTTAATATGTATATTAATATATTTGGTTTATAAATTTAAATAAAGTATTTCAAACAATACTTTTCTGAGTAGCCAATGTCCTGAAAAAGATCCCAATCGGTCAACTAAATGCCATTTATTTAATAAATAAACAGCAAAAAGGAAATTCAGAGAGAGAAAATTTAAAGATACTAGAAAGTTAACTTTAATTATTATTTTTATTATTATTATTATTTGTTATTAATAGTGATTGCTCTCATTTGTCACGGGTTGCATTCTCAAAATATGTTTTAATAATGTTTTAAGAACTTGGCGTAAAATAAATTCAAATATTAATAATACTATTAGTCCTCAATTTACAAAATGTGCATTTAACAAAAAACTAAGTACACATATATAAAACTAAAATCATATCTTAAACAATATAATATTAAGTAAAGTCTATCAAATGTTCTTAATACTAATCTTACTCATTTTGCAGGAGTTGCATTCTCAAAATATATCTAAGCATTTTAAGTTTGAAAACTTGACAAAATAAAGTAATGCTGATTGTACACATTTTAAATAAATAAATAAAATATATATATATATAATTATATATATACATATAAATCAAAAACTTGAACAGTTAAAGTAAATTCTAGCAGATATACATTTTTTTAATTTAGCATTTATATTTTAAACATTTTTAAACCAACATTAATTTGCCAAGGAACCAATAATGACAGGAACTTAAAGTCCATATTCCCAAAAAAAAACTGCATGTAAGTTATAAAGGCCAGTTTTGATTATAGCAGCTTTATTCTCAGTGTATGTGGCAGTGGATTTTGTCGAGTGGGGCGGTGGGTTCTGTCGGGTGGGTGCTGCTGCTGCTGCTGGGTGAATTTGTCAGTGCGTGCAATCCACAAGTTAATAAACTTGTCAAAATCCACGAGGTCACCAGGCAGCGAAGCGTGAGCAACTGCTGCATCGTGTATATATATAGATATACACATATATATATCTATACTGTTATACTGGCTACTTATGTGGGTTTTGGTTGTGTGCTGTCCTGGGCACGTAGTGTGTACCTTTTGTGACCTGGCCAGGCTGCAAATCGATTTCCATGACCAGGGGCCGTCACCTGCGCAGTCAACAAAGGATTACACAGACGCCGGCGATTGTCGGATCGGTGGATCGCCGGATCGCTGGATCGCTGCTGCATCTGCGCAAAGGGGGAACTGACCTTTGCCAGCGGCGTTGCCTGTGACAGAGAGAGAGAGAGAGAGTGAGAGAGAGAGAGAACTAGAGCGAGAGCGAGGGAGTCGCATAAAATTCAAATAAATTATCAACTCGTTCGCCTGCATGGTGCGAGTTCCATTTTTCATTTGTTTTGTTACTTGGACAGGGGCTAAGGTAGGAGTTGTTGTAGGAGGGGTGACTGAGCATTGCCTTTCACCTTCAGAGTCTGTTGCAGTTGCCGTTGCAGTTGCAGCCGAGGGCTGTGGCTTCCTCTTCCTCTTTGCATTCGCTGTTTGCAATTCACAATTTTATTTTCATTTGATTACACGAAAACAAAGACAAATTACATAAAATATGTATGTGCGCCCCGCCGACTTGTGTATTTGTATCTGTATCTGTATCTGTATCTTTTAGACATGCACAAGTATGCATCTTGTGGATACCTCAGCCAGTTGGCCCACACCTTGAGCGGCATCTGCATTTTTATGTAAATTGTGCTGCCAACAGGCAAGCAGCAGGCAAGAAGAAAAAAAACCACCCATTAACCAAAAAGCCAGTCGAGTTCATCGCGCTTGAAATTGCTAAAGGAAGTTGTTACTTTGTAATTAAAATTTGAGATTGATTAACTTATTGTTCGTGTGAGTTTTACAGCCCGAAACTATTACCGACAATTTGATGGTTTGATTTGGCTTCAACTCTTGATGGCCGCCCTGCTCCCAGCACCTCACTCGTCCCCTCGTTTTAACGGATACTAAATGTCTTCGGTTTGGGTTATTGAACTCGTTTTAATGAGACCAGAAATCTTAGTCGTCTGCCCGTCTTAGGTGTTGCTTTTAATTGTGCACAATTTATTGCTCGACATTTTAATTTGAATTTGAATTTGTTTTTACTCTCACGGCAGGGGCACTTTAACACCTGGTCCGAGCTGCAAGCATTGCTTAACTATCGACAGCAAATAACTGGGAAGCCCATTCACAGAAGGTGCTATTCAGAATAAAAGTATTTATTGCACAGAATTTATCTATTTTTATTTATATTACCCCAAAGAGTTGAGTCCTGAAATTGAGTACTTTTCTTTCTGGTCTACACAAAGTTTTCATTGATTGCTCAAATATTGAAGAATTTCCGAAAACTCCAGTTTTGACCTTCATGTGAATTTATTTTACAAAATAAATAAAATCACTTAACTTAAAAGCTGGAAGTGTGGCACATAAATCTCCTCGATTTATTATTCATATGTAGTCATTTTTTTGGCCAATATGTGGCATGTATTATGTATATAAGCATTTGCGCTTTTTGATGCTGGTCGACCGGGAGACCGGGAGATGGGCAACCGGAAAACATTCAACTTAAAATTGTACTTCAATTCAATATTTCCTCACGACCAGCCTGCGGAGGGTGGAGGGGTGTTCACTGTGTCACGTACTGGCCATATTATGGCAAATAAATGTGCTCAAGAATAAACACGACTGCCCCGGCCTGGCCCTGGCGCATTATTGCAAAAAGCTTAAAAATTGATTTTCATGTGGCGAATGTTGCAACAGCAGAAGCATAAAAGGATTCCTCATATGCCAAGCCAAGCGATTTCAATTGGAATTGATTTTTCTACGTAAACATAAATAAAATATGAACACAGCAGCAGCGAAAACAGATACTCGATGGGGTGCACTATGCGGCAAGGGGGTAAGGGTGTGTGGGTGGGTGTGTGTGGGGGACACTACTCGACCTGTTTGCACGGCAAATATTTTCAAAGCGTTTGCCATGGACTGGTGCCTGGTCTGTGTTTGGTGCCTGGTGCCTGGTGCCTCATCAGCAGTCCAGTGGCGAGCTGGTCAAATAAAGCCGTTAGTAAGTATTTCATAAGTCGCTGACCGAATGGGGCCAGCAAAACTAGTAAGAGAGTGAGAGAGTGAGAGAGAGGGGAAAAGAGGGAGAGAGGACGTTCATCCTGGCAGATAAGCAATAAGCCCTGAGCTGATGGACAGCGCGCAAGTTTCTGTCTCGAGGCGATGGCTGTGGCATCCACAGTGGCATAGCCCAAATTCATTGGCACACGTACGTACGCCTAATACAAACAAGGACATGAGCTCGGTTCGTGACTGAAAAGTTTTCTGCACTCGATCCGGATGAACTCCTCCTCGTCCTCGTTCTCTTCCTCGTCCTCATCCTCATCGTCTTTCTCGTACTTTTCGTATTTTATTTCCATCATTTTTATTTTAACTGAATCGCTCGAACGAGCAGCGTCCGAAACTTTGGCCGCTTGCGAATGTTTCAGATAAAAATTTCTTATTTATGGCTGCAAGGATTTACAAGTGGAGCGCTCCTTTCGGCTAAAATATGTTAACTCAAGACCTTTAAACGCAGTCTAAGGAAAAACCCCCAACTCTGCATACTTTTATATTAAAATACAGAATTTATTTATTTTTATTTATGCTTTTTCTTCCTTAAGCTAAAAGTAAATCCACTTAAAGTTTACTGAGCAAGTCTCAAAGTCGTAAACTTAAAATTATAATTGTAAGTTTTTTAGTGCTAATTAGTAACAATTTATTATTAGTTTTTCGTATGGCAAACAATTATTTGTTGTTCAATGTGACTTTTTATATGCATATGTATTTTTGGTAAGCGACTGTAAAATGCTTTCTTATAATTGGTTTTCGCTTGCACTATTGAATAAATTCTTGGGCACTTTTTTAAGTTTTATTATAATTGAAATTCCCGAGCAGCGATTAATGCCAACAAAAAAAGAACAAAATAAATAATTCAAATAAATTAAAATGCAATTAAATAAATCGATCGAATTGAAACGCAACGAATCGAAGCGAAAAGGGTGAAAATCGCAAAATTGTAGACGTGCAATATTTTTTATGTGCTGATTAAAAAACATTCCTTGGACATTGGCCAAAATATGCAGCAGCAGCAGCAGCAGCAGCAGTTGCAGTTGCAGTTGCAACAGTTGCAGCAACAGCCGCCGCCACCGCCGCCGAGAACGAATCATTTCATTTGCATTTACAATGCATTTTTTTGGTATCTGTATCTGTATCTGTAGCTGTAGCCGTGCCTGCGAATGTATCTGTATCTGTATCTGTAGCTGTATCATCGATTGGGATTGATGGCTCGGCAATTGTTCTTGTTGTTTTGCTGTTTTTGTTTAATGACAGCTCATTGGTCTCTTTGAAAATCAGCAGTGACACAGTCGCTGGCCGGGGGGACACAACAAGGCGGCAGTTTTCCGCTTTCCGCTTTTCTTTTTTTTGCTAGTGAGTCCGCAATTAAGAGTTAAAAATATAATTATTGCAAGTGCAGATTCGAGAGAAGAAACCGAATGAGTGAATTGTGGCTGCCTTTGCCATGTGGAAGCTGGCGAAAAATTCTGAGTTCGTAAATCACCTTTAAGTGTGAATGGAACGATGCTGTTGACGCCACTGACTCTGCCTTATCCCTACAAAAAATGCTGACCCGCCCCTCTCGTTGCGCCCCAGCCTGGGCCATAAGGCACTTAGCATTTGCTTTGCTTTCTATCTGCTGCATGCCTTTAAATGCCAATCGTCAACTGCAAACTGCAAATAGTGCAAGTATCTGCTATGAACACCGATTATATCGATTTGCTCACTTTATATCTGTCTGCATGTTTCTGTGACTGTTTCGCTTTTTTCTTAACATGTCAATTCAAGTCACACATTCTTTTTGGCACTGAGTTGGCCATTCGACATTTCGCATCTCGACAAGGTTCGTCTCTCTGCGGCATATTTTTCAGTCTTACAAAATAAATGCAATTTTCAGATTTACGTAAATTTCATCATTATTATAGAATAAAGCAAATACAGGGGAAGTATCTTCTTCCCCAATAGATTATATATATTCTTAATCAGTAAAAACTGCCGCTTCGATTTAGTCATCGCTATTTGTCCGTTTGTCTGAAAACGCCTTTCTCTGAGACTTTAAGAGCTACAGACTTCAAATTTGGTGTACAAGTTCTAGAATACCAAACGCAGATCAAGTTATTCAAAATTTATCGAAACAATAAATGACGTCAATTCGGCATTTAGAATGTCAAAATATCGTGATAAGATTGTGAACTTAGCTGGGTTGACATTTGATTAGCTACAAAAGGCCTTAAAATCCTGGCTTATTCATTTGATTCATTTATTCATTCTAATTTCATTTAGTTTGCCAAGCAACAAGTTTTTATTTTAAAGTTGTAGACTAATTAATAACATTTACATAAATGTTATTGCTTAAGTTTTCCAAATAGCCAACAACAATAAATACAGTTCCTGAGATGCAAATTTAATTGAAGACTGTCATGTTGAACAAATATATTATATTCTTATTGAACAAACTACTATCAGCATATTTACTCACTTGAAAGTTGTTTTCAGTGTATCTGTTAGTCGAGCTCTCTCGACTGTAGCCTTCTTGCCTACTTCAGTTTTCATTGGTCAATATTCGTCAGATTTAAGCGTCGGCTTGTAAGCGGCCGCTATTAATTATAAGTAAATAAATGATTTGTTCTTGGTAAGTGCTTCAGCAGTTGGTACTTAAGAACACTTCCTGAATACCTCAATAAACCTACATAAATACTATAAATGCATTTTGTTGTGGCTTTTATTTTATACTGGCATTTTATGTTTTATGAACTTGTCGAAAGAAATTTGCAAAAACTGTGGGAAATTTGCATAAGTTCGCTTGCATGTTAATTGTCCAATGACGGATTGTGTTGCGGCCACACGTGTGTGAGTGAGTGTGTGTGTGAGTGAGTGAGTGTGTGAGTGAGTGTGTGAGTGTGTGTAGATCTGTATTTCTATTCATAGAGGGGGGAGAGAGGGTATGTAAGTGAGTGCGTAAGTGTTTTGAAAGCCATTTAGTTCAGAGCTTCACTAAGTTGCGGCGTATTGAAGTGGCTTTTAGGTTTTTATTACATGTATGTGTTTATGTATGTGTGTGTGTCAATGTGTGTGTTTGTGCATGTGCACACATACATATTTTAATTTTGTTTTTTATTTCATTTTAGTTGGCAATAATCAACGAAGGCGCGTTTTGCATAACAATTACGGCCAGCAATGAAAATCCCCTCCTCCTTTCGCCTTTAGCCACATTCCCTGCCATAATTCTAATTCTGACTTTGCCCCACACACACACACACACACACGCATAGATGTGCCAGACGCACGTTCGAATTAGCCCAATTTCGTGCGGGCAGCGCTAAACAAAAAAATAAAATAAATATGTAAAAATGTTCATAAACAAAATGTGCGACAAGTTTTGCTGTCGACCCGAGTCTGGCTATGACTTTGGCTATGGCTATGTGTCTGGCTCTGGGTCTGGGTCTGGGTCTGGGTCTGTCCATGTGGGAATTGTGGCCACTAAGCGGGCTCGATTAGCTACTCGAATTCGCGCACACGTACCGGCCATAAAAAGGCGTTTCTAATCTACTATCGAAATGTATTTCGTCTGTTTTTTTCTCTCTCTTTGACGAACATTTAATTAATCGCCATTTGCTGAGCTAACCCTAAATAAAAAACAAGTCATATCTGTAAGTGAATATCGTGTGAAAAATGTGTTTGAGTGCTCACTCGTGATTACGATGCATCACTTGAAATTCGACAGTGTGTCCAAGTATCCGAGTATCCGAGTATCCAAGCTGATGCCAACTGGGCGAACTTTAACTTTCTTTTGTGGTACGTATAAATATGTTAACACTGCCGTCGAGTCATTTCCGCTCTCCGCTTACGATGCGACTCAAATGAGGGCCGTTTTCATCACCTGCAATCGGTCATGGAATATAAAACTGCAGCTCATAAAAAAATAAAACTAAAAAGATGTCAGAAGAACAAAGCTTGAAGGCTTCTTCTGCAGGCTGCATATAAATAAAGGGATCTATGCTTTAACACCTTTGATAAGTAATAATAACCAGCCAGGGCAACATTTGAGTGGGTGACGCTGGTTCAGTGGAAGGTGTGGGGGTCAACTACTGTCCACAGTTTGCAAGAAGTGAAGCTAATTGCTGGCAAGGTGGCAAACTCAATCCCCACAAGAACAACAGCAACAACCACAAGAAGAAGAACAGGGAAAGACATTGACGAGCACTAAAAGTGGCAAGCGGGCACTTAACCGATTTTAAAATATGTTTGGCTCACTTTTTTATGGCTTGGCAACAGCTGCCCAGGACAAGGACAGTGGGCTATTAACTGCAGCCCAGAGGCTAAAGTTAAACATTTTTTCTTTTGTTTTATGCCCTTGTGGCGGGTATTATTACTTTGTCTATAAGTTCACAACGTGTTGCAGGAAACTGCATAAGACATCTATTTGAAACATTATGTTTAATCAAACGAGAAAAAATTAGAAATGTTATTTTAAAATATTTGATTAAGACGAGCCATTTTTTAATACATAAGAAAAAAGGAAATTAAAGTTGAACTAATCTTGAAGTCAGCAGAATAACTCCAGTCTGCAAGGGTATGTCCACTTCGATATTCATAAAAAAACGCTGCTTGTTTTTTTCTGTTTTGTTTTTTGTTTTTGAGTGAGCTCTGTGAATGCAATTTATTTCGATTATGGCCATTCGGCTGATTTGGAACTAATTAGATGCCACGTTGCCACGTTGCCACGTTGCCACGTTGCCAAGTCTTTGAGGAGGCAGCATTTATGGTTTATGTTCTCACTGCTAAAATGCAAAAATTGTAAAAGCTTTTACATGTAACAATAACAGTTATAACAATCACCTCTATCTGTCTATGCATATGAATATGCATTTTGCATGTACTTCATACGGTAGGTGACTGTGTGTGTGTGTGTGGAATTTGTTGTGCGCAATTAGTTGCCCCTATGTAATTAATTTGACTTGCGGAAAACATGGATGCAAAAACACATTTAAGTAAAAATATGTGTAACTGGAGATATAGATATGAGTACAATACACTGATATATAAATCAGATAGATATATATACATATATGGAAAATTTAATCAGTTCAAAATGATCACTAAATATATGCGATTTCGGACTACTATTTCATAACAATATATATCTATCTATCTCAAAAAATGTATTCTTAAAAGCCCAATAATTTTGCAATGCATAAAAAAGTTTTTATCAACTATTTTGTAGACCTTCCAAGAAAGCGTTGAGATAAGTCAGTCTTGGTCAATAGAAGATTAAGTTGTCCAGCTTCTAAAGTCTTTATGCAAACCTGGCAAATCGAACTATATATACATATATATAATTTTTCTCGTTTTCTCCTTTTCTTCTTTTCTTCTTTTAATCATCGTTTTAAAGGTATTTCATAAAAATTCTTTAAAAAAATGCTTAAATTGAATTTAAGCTGTTCCAAAAACAATGCGCACTGATCAATCGCATCTTATAAATATGTAGTTAATACTTGGCTACTGAATTTATTACAATAACTACGCGCTTGGCATTTGTGCATTTGAAATGTTTACGAGCGACAAGAGAATAGCTGGAAATCTACTCGTACATGCGAAATACGTATACACATGTATGTATATATGTACTCATACGGATTGTCATAACTCGCGATGTCGGCGCAAGCGATATCTGTCGAGGGGTCGTGTGCGGGTCGAGGAGAAGATGGAGGGAGTGGTGGGCAGGGGGGCGGAGTGTTTCAAGGCGTTCTCTCACATATGCACTTGGTTGCCAATTTATTGGCGAGCTGCATCGATTGCCGCTCGATAAACGAAACTCGGTGGCTAACAGCGACAAGTTATGAATATAAAATATGCACAAATATGCAAACGTGTTCGACAAAGCAACAACAACAACAACAACAAACAACGAATAAAGCATGTCAATGTAATAACAAAATATAATAAAGAAAATTATTAAACAAATGCAAAATGCAAATGCCTTTTTCTATGCGCACATGGCTCAAACATACTGACACATACCCATTTAGACCGCTGACCGTGCACTTATCTACAATCAAAGACTAGAAGTAAACGCTCTAAAAGCTCCCGTCCCAATCCCAGACTCAGACTCAGTTCCAGTCTCAGTCTCAGTCCGAGTCTCAGTCTGAGTCTGAATGTCTTTCCCGGTCCTCAACAACAACTGGCAAGCAGCAGCCCACATAAACATTTTGTCGTCGCATGCGATACGATTCCAATTTCGATTCCAGTCTTTCTCAGCTCGATCCGCTTTTTATTTCTGTTGCCTGGGCCGACGCATAATTTGTATTTGCTACAAATCGTCGATCGATGCTGCAACTCCGATAGACCAGCAGAGCTGTGTCTGTGCTTGCTGCTCAGTCTGGAGTCTTTGATTTCATAACTCTCCAGAGTGGGTGGAGCAATATCAGCTCCACAATCTTCGAGCTTTTATTTTACTGATTCATTTGATGTGGACTAATATGAGTCGGCCCACAAATATACAAAAATCCACAAAATAAATCAAATTAAATTGAAAATAAAATTTCATTTAAGACTGTCAATTATAAAAAAATAAATTTTATTCTTTTGGTATTTAGTTGCAAAATTGGGCCAACATTAGTTTGAATGGATTTGGAAAAAACCCAGAACTACAAATTAAGAAAATGGTTAGGATGAATTAAAGTTTCGTTCTTAATGATTGAAATAGCGGACTGTAAACTGAAATGGAGTATAAAATTATACAGAGTTCTCGAAAAGATTGAGTAGTTGTACAACGAATAAAAGATAGATCTAGTTAAGTGCTGTAATTTTATTTTATAAATAAATATATCATCATTTAATTATAATGAATAAATAAAAGCATATTTCAGTTAAACAAAGAGCTCTCCAAACAAAAATCTATAAATAATCTTCGGCGTTGCTTAAATAAAAAGATTTTCTTTTAATATTTTTTTGTATTTGTATTTTCAATTACTTTATTAAAACTGAAATAATTACTTCTAGCAAAGGTTAAGATATTCTATTATTAATTGTAATATTATGTTGTATTTATAAAGTGTACATTATAGTTAATTTAAATGAATAAATAAATAATCTGAGAAGTGCATTCAAAAGCATTTTTTTGTTTATTATTATTTATTTTTAAGTGTTTCGCTTTGATTTCGAAGCCAAATTCTCTTTCCGATTCGGCAGCCAATTTCAGTTTATTTTACTTTTGCTTTTTTTATTTTGGGTAACTTGCACAGCGAAAATCATATTTGAAATTTCGCATTTTTAATTCGGACACGGAATTCCATTGATGAAATGATGTTTTTGCTGTTGACTTGTATAATTTTTTTGGGACTTGAAAATGGTTTTGCTGGCGCCTCTGCTTATGGCCCGATTGATGTGGAAAGCAGGCAAGCTTTCAGTCTGCCTGCTTTTTTTGTTCGTAGCTCACTCGCATTCCGCAGAATTCCGCGTCCAAATTGATGGCGCCAAAATATCAGAAGCCAGCGTTCAGTCTTTCTTTTTATTTTTCTTTATTTTTTCAATGTTTGTTTGTTGGGCAAATCGAGCAAGTCGTTGCTCATTCATACGCATACTGAAAGGAGTGGAGCATTTGTCCCATAAATGTCATTGGCGACGCACTCGCATACGCATTCTGTCTCGACTTTTGCACGTCGCCAACGGACTTTGGGGCATGGAGAATGCCGCCTTAATTTATTCTAAACACAGCCACGGCCACATGCACATTATATGAATTTTTGAATAATTTATTGAAAAAGTGTCGCAAGCACAAATAGAAAATTCTGCGAAGGTTCGATTTGTCGGTCACTGGGTTCCCGAGATCAGCGACTGTCTGCCAGTCCAGCGATTCATTAATAAATATTATGTCACAATAATCACGCCACCCGAACCAAATCCTACAACGGGGATAAATTAAACTTTCTCCGGGGTGTACTCAAAACCCCTTTGGGCAACTTAATTACTCGCACATGTGCAAATGTTTGCCAAGGTGTCAGCCCTGGTTGTGATTCGGGCTCAGCTATTTGAATGTCATCATTAGGCGCCCTCAGCCTGCCCCTCAGCTAGCCCCTGACACTGATCCGTTTCCGATGTATGCTGAACAGGATCATTAATTATTTTATTACGGAAACCAAAATGTCAGTTGCTTTTCAACGCATCGCATTCAAAATGATTGTCTGCCTGGCTGTGTTTACATAATGTGGAAAATTAATGATGAATTTGTCGCCTATCTGACGGCAAATTGAATTTGAATTTGTTTTGCGCAAAGTTTCTAAAATGAAAAATTGTTTCGATATTGTTTTGAGACATGTGCGTTGCCTAACTCGAAAGGGTAATTTGAGCTGAAAGGCAGCATTTTTAATTATAATGATAACGTCAACTTATTTAGAACTTTAATAAATAAAGTGTGCAAAAGCAGGTGCTGACAGAGTATAGTCTGAATTCACTATTACAAATTAGAGTTGAAGTAGATATAGATATAGATATACTTGTAGATATAACTATGTTCAAGAGAAAACTAAAACATTAAAAATATATTATATGGTGTAAAACTAAGCTTACTTAACTGAAACATCATGAATTTCTTAAGATGTCAGTCGTTAGTATATGTGTATTTCACTCGTTAGTATATTTTCAACTATTTAAGACAGAATATAGTCTGAATTAATTCTTACAAATTTCGAATTGAAGCAAGAAAAGATAATACTTGTGGATAGAACTATTTTAATGAGAAAACTAAAATATTTAACATATATGTATATAGTGAAAAGAGAACCAAGCTTACCTCTTTTGTGATGTTAGATAAGACCACAGCGAAAACTTAACTTAAATATCATGCATATCTTGAGATGTGACTCTTTAGTAGATGCAGGTGTATATTTCACTCCTTATAAAGTAAATAGTAACCATTTAAGTACTTAAGAATATAATAGATAAGATGATATAAGAAAGATTAGCTTAAATATTATGCATTTCTTGAGAAGTGAATCTTTACTATATATATATTTAACTGTTCATATTTAAAGCATTCAAAAAAACTTAACTGAAATAAGAGCATTTCTTTAGTAGATGTTTATTCCACTCCTTATATAGTATATAGTAACCATTTAAGTATTAAAGAATATGCATTGAGTTTTGGCAATTTATTCCAAATGAATGGAATTTATCTGAACTGCATTCAAAGCTGTCTTCTGAGTGTATTTTGTAGATTCTGCAGCTCGTCTTCTGCTTATGAACGAATCATCTTAATTTGCATAAGCGCCGCGCACAAAACCGCGCTCCCAATTCAACACGCGATTGTTGTTGTTGTTGTTGTTATTGTGAATGGACCTGATCCCGAGAAGTCTGAGTGTGTGTGTGAGTGTGTGTGATTGTTGTAGTTGTCAGCTTGGACGATATCTCGTGTTGCGGACATTCAATGTGCAGGCATAACAAATGAATTATTGACGTTTTTAAGCAATATTCGCCAATATTCAGCGGGGCAAATGAATGAGCGAGTGAATGTGAATGAGTGCATGAGTGCGCGAGTGAGTGTGAAAGAGCGAGAGAGATATGAATATTGTCAACGTGGGCTTTCATTTGCTTAATTTAATTTCGCATTTCGTTCGTCGCCTTTTTGTATATGTCGCATCTCTCATTTGTTTTAACGAGGATGTGTCCAGGGCCAGTCTGCTGGGCAGCCAGACAGACAGTCAGACAGTGAGACAGACAGACAGACCTCCAGACAGCCTCCTGATCTTTGGGTCGTTGTTCATTTTTCGAGATGCCAGTCTCGAGTTGCGAGCTCCATTCGCTCTGCTGTTGAGTGGGGAGCGCTGCTCGTAAAGCGACTCTCAGGTAAACATCGAAATATCTTCCATATGTAAATTTAAAACCCTCTTCGATGTTGTTGTTGTTGTTGTTGTTGCTGTTGTTGTTGCTGTTTGATGGGCCAAAAGAGTTTGGCTCATTAATGAATTTAAATAGTCTCCTTAATAATATTTAACGGCTTCTTTGCAGCGCTTTATGATGACAATATTTTTTGGATACCCCCTTTGGGTACCCTTCACCCCTCTCTCTCTCGCTCTCTCCCTCCTCGTGGCATGTAGGCAGTTACTTATATGGGTTTCTCTTTTTTAATGGCTCCGCATCAGCATTTGACAGTTGACAAGTTCTTTTTGTGTTGGCTCGTTTGCTGCATCCCATTCTGAACTTATGACAAACACTCCACACACATCCTGTACTCGCTCTATTAATAATTCCCTTTGGCAGCTTGGTCAATAAGCAGGCAAATCTGTTGGGCAATTTATCTCATAAATTCCATTTGATGTATACAACTCCCACCCGTACCAGTTCCACTCCTCAATCACATAGTTGTTGTACAAATCGATTTTTGATTGAGTTCATTAGAGGCCAAGTCGCAGAGCAACAGTAGCAGCAGCAGCAGCAGATATTATCGCCATGTGGCATAGTCTTAGATATATCGAGACTACATCTCACATACGGTAATGCCTCCCAGGAGCATTTGACTGACTCGCTGGGCACTTGGCAAAATCATTTTTGTTATTAGCGAAAATCGCGCTGAGTGATTTACTTTTACTTTTGTCTTACGTGCCGGACACATTGATGGCACTTTGCTTTGTGCTCTGATTTCGGGGTTGGTTGGTGTACAATATATGTTATCTTGTCTCGGCCAGGCATTGGCATCCAAGTGCCAAGTATTTGAGCTAATCCTAATTGGATTTATGTGTAGAAATGGATTACAGCTTATGTTTTCCAAGTTGCTCTTCGCCTCTTTCCTTTTTTGCTGATTTTAATTGCAGCTAATGTTGCCTTGGGGGTTGAAGTTCACTTTTTGCAAAAATCACTGGAGACTTGTTTTAATCAGCCATCGGATATGTTGCCTTATAAGCCACAAAGAATAAAATCATAATAGTTTCTTTTATTATGCATTTATTTTCCATAGCTTCTGAATTTCATTCAAGACCGTCATAAATAGATATCTAATTTACTGCTGCCTTCTTTTCCTATCGGAGACGCATAAACTTGTTTTGTTGCATTCAATTAATGTGTTCTCCATCTAAAATGAAAACCTCAGAAAAGGAAAAGAATTTCATGTTATTTCAACTTCTACGGGTCCTAATAAAAAAAATGTGATGATTATTAGCATGTATCAATGGAGAAGAGTCAACGTGGTCCCAACTAATAAGAGTGCTCAGATATTTATGACATGATATCATCTAAGGCCACTCCACGTTGAAGTCCAGTGTGTGTGTGTTAGTGTGTATTTCCCAGAGACCAAATGTCTGCCACAGAACACAGAACAGAGAACACGAAACGATCCAAACGATTGAGAAAAATGCGACCCTATTAAAAACGAGAGATATTTTCTGGTACCACAGAGCCAAGAGTTATGCCATGCATGAAATGAGAATATAAATATTTTATCAGCGACCAGAAATCAGATATCTCTTTGATTCATAGATCTAATTTATGGCTTCCTTTTGTTTTCCATACGAATGCTAGTCGAACGCGCCCAGACCAACCGACACCAGTCGCATCCCTAGAAGAGGCCCCTACATCTTGACACTGCTCATTATGAACACACAAAAATCAATAAAAATATATATACGTATGTGCCACAAAATTTGAGTGGCCGAAACCAAAGAGCCAAGTCCAAAACAAAACGAAACACATTCCTCGGCAGTCTCAGCACAAACCACATTAGATGATCTACAAATCGTTGTGCAAGAGTCTATTTATATTAATGAGTTACCCAGAACTGAATATTATGCATCGAATTATGATTTTCATACACTCAGCAAAATAGAAACTAAATTGTAAAGTTAACTTAAAGAAAATATGGAGTTCTGTAAATTAAATTTCGAACGAATTTTTAATTAATTTTTCTATATATATATTTAATATCTATATTTAATATTGAGGATGATTTTTTAAATGTTAAAAATCATAGTTTTTGCGAGTGTACAGCTGGCAGTTATTTTATCTAGAACTTGTTGCTACTACCAGCTTACGGCCAGACCGGATGGCGCACATTAATGAATGAAATCAGCTGGCGAATATTCAAATTAGCCACAAATGTTTGTTGCCCACCTTGCTGTTGGCCATCTTTCTATGATGCAGGAGCAGCATGCGCATCTCATTGATTTGTAATTCTCATGCGCAGCATAAATTTAACATGTGAAATCTGATAGTGGGGCCAAGTTTCAAGGTTCAACACGAGGCGCAACTGAGGGAGGCAGAGAGGGACGTGTGGACTGTGGACTGCGGATGATCATTTGCACCTCGGCATGGAACAGGCAACAAATCTTTTGGCTTTATTCAATGTGTCCATGCGTAGGATTCGGTCGCTGATTTGCATAAGGCTGCGTTGTTTGTAGCAAGACGCGTTTGGGTCTGGGCCACATTTATGAATCAACGCCAGACTCGCCAGTTCATTCAATAAAACACGTTGCACCGCCTTGCCCCGGCCTCTCCTTCATTTTTGTTGCACGACAACTCGTTGATGTAGTTCTTGTTGTTGTTGTTGTTGCTAATTCTCTGTGGCACATAAATATTTCGACACTTTTGCATGCGCGACGAACATGTGCGAAAATGGCATAAAAATATGGCAGCTTTGGACTCTCTCTGGACTCGGCCCTGGCGATCTGTGGCTGATGGCCATTTAGCCGTTGCAGCCTACAGCAATCGGGAATTTGTCGCCCCGAATATGCTCATAACTCATGCAACAAATAAATGCACAACTTTATGCTGAAGCTGTAGCTGTGGCTGCAGCTAAAGACTGCCGTAGCCGTGCTCCAAGCCCACGCAAACGATGCAACCAACCAACCGGATACACATGCAACCAAACGCAACTCTCCACATACATGTCTGTCTCTCCGTCTGTCTGTCTGTCCGTTTGTCTCTTTGGAGTGTTGAGTGTGTGTTTGATTTGTAAGTGCGTTGAAATTTGCATCGCTTATGCATGTTTATCGCCCAATGATCGAGGATTGTCAGCGAAATCGAAAACAAAGCATTTTTTTTAGTCCTTCGACACTAGACAAAATTCTTTTAAGACTGAATTTAATTTTGCCTAACTAAATATCAGGAAAATTCCTATTTGAATTACTACTATCTATAAGGTTGTTTGGATTTAAGTGAGTTATAATTCATTAAGATAAAATCTATTTTTTTTTTAAATTTATTTTTATATTTCTGTTGCATTCAACGTTTATATGAGAATTGTTTGATCAACCCCTCGAAAGACTGTTAAGCATTGATTTGCCATAAATGCAATCTTAATAAAAAACCTAATTAAAAAGCAACTGTCGTTAACATTGAGAACAAACGTTAACTGATCGATGGCTACACAATATTGTGATATGTGGCTTCCCATGTGAAGGGCACTTAACTCTTCAGTTGGCAAACAGGTAGCGAGTGGCTGCCACCACAGGGTGCTGCGGCTAACAAATGTAATAACCGATTAAAACATCTTTAAGCCGATGATTATCACAGCAGGAGGCATTTAAGCCCAGTCTACACAAACAGACCCAGATCCAGTAGCAGAATGTGTCTGCAGTGATTCCGGTAGTGCTAGTCGCCGCCTCGGGGCAACCTTTACACCTTTAGCTTTGCCACTGCACCACATGCGGTCCACTTCCACTTCGCTTCCAGCCAGCTTCAGTTTTAGCTCCGTTCCCATTCCGGATCCCTTGCCCCTTTCCCCTTCACCCTTCCCCTTTGGCGATTATTTCATAATTCACTCGAGCGGCGCATGGCTTATAAATCTTGTTAATATTATTTTGATAGGCCGCCTAATTGTTGTAAATATTATTTCTGGTGCGTCTTAATGGGCTTTTCGGAAATGGGCAAGCACCTTGAAATTATAAGGCAAGTATTTATGGGGCAAGCGGATGGCGCCCACAATCGATTGTTTATTGTTCAAGCTGTTGCCTTGTTTATTTGAAAAGCAATTAGAAATATTATGAAGCGTATATTTATTGCAGTGCCCAAGCACTTTATTGTTTTTCTACCGTAAAATAAACGGACCGCGAACAAGTATCGACAAAATGCCGCATTCGAAGTTCAACAATAAACAGGCGCACAAATTTCGAAAAGTGATTTCAAAAACAACTCAAAACTCAACCGCCACAAACTCGAAGATACTCCTATTAACTAAATATAATTTGCTAAATCTGAAATCACCATCGCAAGGTGCTCTGATCTCTGATTCTTTGTTCCCATAATTTAAATGTCAAGTTTTGTCTATATTAAAATTATTTGCTGTTGCAGTTGCACGATCCTCACCATATTTCGCCTTCGTCTTTGTCTTTCCACTCACACGCCCTGTCTGCAAAGATTCTTGGGTTTGGTATGAAACGAAAATTGGCCTCATTTCAAACATGGCAAATCACAGCATAATGATATGCTCAAAATTATACGAATAGTTAATTTCTTGAGTATTATGTTATTAAACATATTTTGTATAAGCTGTAGTCAAGCTGGCATTTAAAGTGATTTCAATTTGTATTTCCTGTGTTGAGCAAAAAGTGTGCAAAATGCAGAGGAATCCAACCTGAAAAGGTATATGTATCCCCGACCAGTACAAACAGGGTCGATATAGTCCGACTGAATACATTTTTGTCTGTAAGAAAAGACTGGTGATATTCAAACTTTAAATATAAGTTGCCATTTACCATAAAAGCATCATGTTTATTTCATTAAATCGAGAACTTCCTTCGCTTAACCAACATCGATAAATATCGATAAAAATGCAGCTATATGAGCCACCATCTTAAATATATATCTCTTGTATATACCTGGAACTAATATTTCTTCTTCTTTTCACAATCGGATTTGAGCAAATTACAAAATTGCTGCTCATCATATAAGAGACTCTAACAACATCTAGTTAGATATATGTGCTATAACTATTATCATACAGGTACAGTCGGATCGTGTTGCTGGCAATTTGCACAATGCAATTGGGCTGCCATGCGGCAAAGTTGATGGCAACCCACGACTGAGCGGCAATCAACTGCAGTAAATGCGACGACCCTGTAAAATTTACAAGTCGGTTATTACCAATATATTCGCGGGCTGTGAACCATTGTAATTTTCATGTTGCATGTGGAGTGGAGTGGAGTGGAGTGGAGGGGCACGAGGCAAGCTGACACGAAATGTACACCAGACCGCGATGAAGATGATGATGACGGAGATGATGATGTTGATGATGATAATGGCAAATCAAACGATGACACACAAAACGATCGTCTTGGAAAATTGGCGACGGGGCAACGCGAAACGGATGATTGTCGGTTGATTGGCCATTTGGAAGAAAGGGACAGACAGACAGACAGAGAGAGAGAGAGAGAGCGGAAGACATGATCATGACAATGTGCTAGGGGGAAACCTGTGACGGGCTTCACACACAGCGAGTGAGAGGGAAGACGGCAGAGGGTGGGCGTGTGTGCCCCCCACAAAAGGAAGTGCAACATTTGTTTGAATTGTTTGCAGACATGCCAAAAAAAAAACAAAATATATTTCAACTCAAGGGTTGGCCAAATAATTATGTAGTTATAAGTTGTACAAGCTCACGGAATTCTTGAGAGATCGCCACAAAGAGAGGAAGAACATCAACAACAACTGTTCGAGCCGAGCCTGGGAACCATATTCATATCGCTCATCATCTACAGAATGAAGCGAACATTCCATTTTGCGACATTTTCAAGCTTAAGGAGGATCGCAGAGGATCGCGTATGGAGGCGAGGTCCTCACGCTTAACGATATTCAAAATTCATTACAATTGATATTGTTCCGAATGCATAAATACAAACAAATGGGCATGCCAACCAAATCGAACCGAACCGAACCGAACTGAACCGAATCCTCGTCCATTGAATTCTGTCTGCAGGCTGTTCCAGCTGCCAGCTTGCAGCTCCCAGCTAGCAGCTATCAGCGATGGAGCATCTGTGAGCTTTACAAGAAATAACAATCTTACTAATTGGGCGACTTTAGCATAAACAAATGTATTTTAGCTCTAACTAAAGCCAGGCACAACCAAAGACCTGCCAGACCAGACCAGACCAGGCCAGACCAGGCCAGACCAGACCAGAGCAGACCACAGCCAACCGTTTTGTACGCCTCCTTGGATGTTTTGCATACTAAGGCTGAGTATCTTCTCAAGCTGTTCTTGTTCTTGTTCTTGTTGTTGTGGTTGCTATCGTGCCCAGTATGGCAAATGGCATACAGAACAAATAGCGCAGAATATTTGTGAATTGCTGGGAATAAGTACATTTATTTAAATATTAAAAGGTAAGCAGAGAACTAACTATATTTTCTTCTCACTTTATTTTAACTATCTATCTTTTCTAAAATAAAATCAAAATGAAATAATGATTGTCAGAATAATATTAAATATATTTAAATCTTGAAAAATACAATTAAATAACTCTTACGTATAAATAAAATCATAATATACTGAAGCAGATGAGTATTTTTTATAAATAAATATACTTATAAGTTAGACTTAATAAATCACATATAGATCAAAAGTGATTAAACTGAAAAACATTATAAAACAGTGAAAATAAATATATACAATTAAATAGAATAATATTAATAATAAATATAGCAATTATATAACTGGCTAGTCAACATACGATTAATACATTAAAAATAAAACAAATTATTATCAAGCTCACATGCGAATATTCATAAAGATAAATAATAAATTCCTAAAGATCACATGTAGGATCTATAAGCGATTATTTTTAGATTTTAAAAAGTATAAATTATTAATATCAAGTTCACATGCGAATATTCATGAAATAAATAAATAAATTAACGATCACATTCAGAATCTAAAAGCAATTAAATCGCATGATTATTAATGAAGATCAGAAAAGTAGTTACGTATAAATAAAAAAATAATCTTAATAGTTACATAAATTATTTTTAAATCATAACCAATAAATATTATATAATAGTTTAGACTGCATAGAATTAAAATAAAATGCTGCAGACAAATCTTTGATCACAATTTGTTACTTGTTATCATCGAGTTCGAATGCGAGCATTCATAAAGCACAGCTGATGGCTATCTGTTGGAGTGTAGAGTCGGATGCTGCTGCTGCTGCTGTGCTCTTCGATTCTACTTCTTCATAATGAACTCTTCTCTATTTTCTCTCATAAATATTTATAGGAGCATGTAAATGCAGACGCAGACGAGCTAGCGCCACAACTTGTGGGGCCAGGTGAATTACAAATTCTGAAAGAGACCAAACAGAAAAGAACAACAACAAAAAAGACAGTCAGTCTCCTCATTTGGTAAGCCACCAACTAGGCGCACCATTAACCGCAGCGCTGCACAAATCACAGTCACAGTCGCAGTCACACAGCAACCACACAACCACTGAACCACTGAACCACGATCTTGTCACTGCGAGCGGTGGAGAAGTGGAATCGATAGCTTATGACGGCTTCAAACGGCAGCCGAACGCAAAAGCGTCGCATAAATTGCAAAACGCTTTAATAATTCACCTCGGGTCGCCAATATGGTCAAGCGGCGGCTCCACTGTAGGGGCCATGCCGCACATGAGCAGCGAGCAGCGGGCAGCGGGCAGCACATGAACAGAGTCATACAAATCACAGTTATGATTATTGCCACGATTAAAAACTGTCGCCCGCGTCGACATCGACGTTGTCCGCTCGCCAGCTCACCAGCTGCAGCAGCTGCACTGAAAAAAATAATAAGTAAACTAATTATAATAATAAATTATAAGCTACGAAATGTATTCCTAAAATTTTTATAATTCAATCTTGCATACAGAACCAAAAAAAAACAAAATAAATTTTTAAATGTTTCTTACTAGAACCCTATTCTTAGTACTCGATTTTTTACCTTTTTAATAAGCCTTTCCTTAAATCAAGTTATCAGCAGTTAAATATTTAAATTTTAGCTTTTCATTTTAAGAAATTTAAGCTTCGATTCTGCTCTCACTCTTTCGATATTTTCAAACATTATACTTATGGTTTTGTAACTACAGTAAACCTAGAACTTAGTTTAACTGCATTTTTTGTAATTGCTTGCTGTATTTTAAAAAGTTTTAAAAATAAAAGATTAAAGTTAAAATTAAAATTAAATAAAAAAATTAATTAAAAATAAAAGAATATTATAAATCTTGGCCTAAATGACCATAATACAAAATATTATATTTAATATTAATTAAGATTTATTTTTGAAATATTTAATATTAAATATTTAATAAGTCCAACCTTTTTTTTTTAATTTTAATACATACGATAACTACTAAAATGATTCCTCAAATATCGAGTTCGAAATATCCTATGTTTAAAAATAAAACTATTTTCATATTATTTACAATTTTATCAAATATTCATCAAGTTTGTAAATCAATTCATAATTAGAAAAATAAGTTTATAATACGAAATCTCAATTTGTATTCTTGACAATTGTTTTTCTGTGTGCAACTTGAACCGCTGGTGGTCAGAGCGCGTGCGGCACTCAAGCGGAGGCAAGACTGTGGGGCACTGGCAATGAGTCTATTCGACATTGATGTTGCCGCTGTCAAACTTGCCATAAATATCATCTTTTTCGCAAATCTCCAGCTGAGGCACTTGCAGTTGTTGCTGTTGCTGTTGCTGCTGCCGTTGCAGTTGCGGTTGCAATTGCTCAGTTTTTTGCTGAGCAAAGCAAACGTCGCAGCGCCCCAGCGGTGATTAATTAAACAGTTGCTGCTCATGATTTATAATGACGAATTTATTTAGGCCTTGTTTCAGACTCAAAACGGTAGCGATTCGCTTATTGCCATCGCCATCGACGTCGGCGCCTTTTGTTCGACTTATTCAGCATTTAATTCAATCAGCGATGCTGCCAACGACAGCGAATGCCAAACGGGAGCACAACTATTGAGTCTATCTCATGTGTGTGAGTTGTCGATCCTCTTATGTAATTGAAATTAAGAGTCTAAGATCTATATTGGCCATAGTCGACTCCACTCCAAATTGAAATCGCAGACCATCGGCAAAGGAGCTGCGAATAGATATTTGTTTATAAACAGAACCTGTTCAAATTGGCTAAAACGAGTTTGGGTATTTGTGCAAAATGTATGTAAGAGACAGAAGAAAGCATCTTCGACCCCATAAAGTATATATATTCTTTATCAGCTTTAACAGCAGACCTCAGAGAACAAAAGAGACTTCCAATTTGGACTGTAAGTTCTCGTTTATCATATTATTTTTAATATTTTTTATTAATAGCTGCGCCCATTTCGCGCCTATCGATACAAACAAATTCCGATAACAATAAAAGACACAATTTGAATGAAATCTATTTTTTATTGGGTATGTTATACCTCAACATAACATTGATCATCTATAAAAGTTTCATCAAGATAGAAAAGGGAATCGTAATTTCATATTTTGCTAATTGCACAACGGAAATCGCAAACATTTACCCACATATTATTTTTCAGTGTATTTGCTTGAATATTTATGATAAAGACTTGGGTTCGGGGTCTCTCCTAGTAAAGCTCTCTTGACTTAAACATTTTGAATTATATTTGTTAATTTTACTTAAAGTTTTAATAACAAACATAAATTAAAAATAAATGTACAATTTCAAAATTTTACAATTGAAAAATTAAAACTTAAATTCATATTTAAATGGTAAAATATTTTATATAAATATATTTCTTAAATAAAATAAAAAAATTAAAATTTGGCCAGTCTCAGCAGCTGAAGAGTCCAAACTTAAAAAATAAGCTCACAAGTCGGGTCAGAAGGGAAGGGGCTGGTGGGGAAGGTGGGGGTGGCTAAGTATGTCATATTGAGTGCACACGAACAAAGAGCGGTAAATAAAGTTTTATTTTGTATTTTTATTTTATTTTTTTAATGGCTAAACAACAAATTGCATGGCCACTGAGACGTTTGGACTAAACCTTAACTGACAACTTACATAAGGAAAATTATACTACACACTACGAAATGGGCACACACACACACACACAGAGAGACCATTTTAATGCGATCAGGCTGCATGGGTTAGGGGGTGTGTACGGGGCGAGGGGGTAGGGCGACCCGCTGAGCAGCCCCGTTCAAAGGCCCCGAAAAGAGTTAATTTGCATAATTACGTTGGCAGAGGGCGGGACGAAGCGGTGCTGTTGGTGTTGGTGGCCTGCGGGGGCTGAGAGTCCATGGTGCATGGCCAGAAAATGTGTGTGTGTGTGTGTGGGAGGAGAAAAGCTGGCATACAAGTGCGAGAGAGAGGGAGGCAGCGAGAGGTGGGGTAGGAAATGTGCAAGGCACGAAACGAGCCACGAAATGGGAAACAAAAAAAAAACAGCAAATAAAAAAATTGAAGTCGCTTTATCATTTTTAGCTCGCGGCGCTGTTTGCCCAAAGTGTGGAAAATAAATGTATGAAAATTTGCATACGAATTTCGAATTTCAAATGGCGTTGTGCCCCTTCCCCCTTCCACCCACCGCCTCTCCCCCCAGCAGCCCCTCTGCCGTGCAGCGTTGCCTATCCAATGGTGGTGCTGCGTTAGGTGGTGTTGCTGTTGGTGGTGTTGGCACCCAGGTGCCAGTGGCCCAGGCCACTTAAATTCCACGGCCACGCCCCCTCGCTCGCAACACACAAACACACACTCACACACAGAGACACGCAGAGTGTGCGAGCCATTGACGTCATTAAAATATTTATTATTGTTATTATTCGGCAAAGGAATGAAGATGGATTGGAAAGAGCCGAGTGGGAATGGGAATGGAAGTGGGAATTGGGACTGGAATGTGGAAATATTCATTGATTGTTGTTGGTGTTGGATTATTGCGGTCTTTGTTGATTTAATTAATTAAATCGCCGTTGTTTTTTTAATTGATTGACAGATTAAAAACAAAACCAATTAACAATTTTAATACAAAATGACAACCGCATAATATGCTGTAATAAAAACAAGAAATGGACTGCAGTGGCATGTAGCAAGTGGCAAGTGGCAAGAGGCATCAATGGGATGTCATAATCCGTAATACGAACACATAAAAAAACAATTTTAATTACTGAATCTGCCCCAAGGGGGAAGAGAAAATAAAATAAAATAATTTAATTTTACGGCCAATACAAATCAAATTAATAAACATTAAGCTTAAAGCGTAGCACATTTATATAATATACATACATATATATCTATTATAATAAATAATAAAACAATGTGTGCAATTTGCATACACATAATACACACATTTAATATGCATTTACATTGT
This sequence comes from Drosophila sordidapex, assembly GCA_035043295.1. Taxonomy (NCBI): domain Eukaryota; kingdom Metazoa; phylum Arthropoda; class Insecta; order Diptera; family Drosophilidae; genus Drosophila; species Drosophila sordidapex. The sequence continues at coordinate 590,749 of JAWNNA010001201.1, read as the reverse complement.
AATAAAAACAATTAATAAATGTTCCATCAAATATATTTAATATATACACAATTAACCATAAAAATGTTTTACTTAACACCAAATTTGAATGCGGCCAAAATATAATAGCAAGTAAAATACATTAAGTATTTGAATATTTATTTCGCGCCAAATCATTTGTCAAATTGACAGCTATTCGGAAACTTCACAATTTGAGTTTCTCACAATAAATGTGGACCAAGTGACTTTTGGCTAATTAAAATCGATAAATTGTATATTTCGAGCATGGCATGGGAATAGTGGTCGCTGCAGAAGCTGAAGCAGAAGCCAACTTTAAATTTAGCTGTGCAATAAAAATTCATATTGATGTTAACATATAAATAACTACTTTCAATTAAACGGACTAACAAAAGCGGATCGCCGCTAACAAAAAGAGTTATGCATAACAAATGTTGCCAACGATTTGAATAAACAAATTCCCACGAATAGAGTGGAACACACAACACAAAACAACACAAACAACACAAAACAATACAAAATGACACAAAACAACAGGTTCAATTCGCACGACATAATTTGTGTCTGCTTCTGCTTCTGCTGCTTCTTCTTCTCAGTCATTTGGCATTCATAATTTCTAGTTGGATACGAGATGAGTGTGAGTCAGACAGGCTTCTTCTTCTTCTAGCTAGTGCTGCTCAGCTAGCAAAAATGTCGCTTCGGCTTGGAGCGTTTCGATAACTCATTTGGTGATACATTCTCATGGATATATATTTAGTTCTGCTTTGCATCTCATATGCAAAGCAGTCGCAGTGGCAGTGCCAGTGGCAGTGGCAGCAGGCATCCGTAGACGAGGACAGCCGAACGAAGATGTCAATAAATCTGCCGCATTGGCCTTGTTCTGCATTTCCGCTAACAGAGAACAGAAAAACGCAGTTCCAGTTCCAGCCAGAGAAGCACGCAAGCCAAAGAAGAACTAAGAACGAGGAACGAAGAACAGGTAAGAACAGACACGGATACAGTAGCCCCACGTCAAAATGAGGTGATTTAGAATTGTCGAATTTTATTTAAATTGGATGCAAACATGCGAAATTTATTGTTGAAAATCAATAAATAAGAAAATCACAAGCCAAACAACAACAACAACAACGACGACGACGACGGAACTGGATCGATCGCCAATGGGATCTGTCTGCACTGGCAAAGGGGGAACGCATGCGTGTACACACACACACACACACACATACACATATGCATACACAGTATGTCTATAAAGTGTTTGAACTTTCTTATTTTTCTACTATTAAGTGAACTGTTTAACAAAAAAAAAGATTTACTCATTTAAGCAATTGTGAAATTTTAAAACCAAATTTATAAATTTTTTGGACTGTCATAAAAATAAATAAATAAAATAATAAATAAAAATCAATAATTAAATACTTTTTTCTTGCACAAGAAGTAAGAACACCAAATTGTTTTCCTGTGTCCAAATACTTAATTGACACACTGTATATATGTACATGACTACTTCGGCTCTGCATTCACAATTTGCATGCGACATCCAAAAGCAAGCAAAGGGACTGAAACGAAGGGCAGCTGAGGAGTGCAGTTAGCAGGGCTAACAGGAGCGGGCGGGGGGAATGCGTTACCTGAGCACGAACTTCGTTTTGATAATTTTTTTATTTGTATTTGTTTTTGGTTTTTTTTTTGTTGTTGTGTGCTCTTCATTATTTTATTTCTTCTCTTTACATTTTATTTTTTATATCGATTTTATTTTTATTGAATCTTTGCAGTTCATTAAAATTTCGTTTTCAGCTAATAAATATCGGCTGGGTATTCAAAACGTTTTGTTTCGCTGCCCTTTCGCAGTGGCACGATCCCAGTGGCGATACTTCCAAGCACTTTTATCAATTGGCTTAAAGAAGATCCTTTAATGAGAAGTGCATTTGCTATTCGTCAGTTGACAGTTGATTTTTTCTTTCATTTTGGTTTTTGGGTAAAAAACAAAATAAGAATAAGTAACGACAACATTCGACATACTCAAAATCGATGGCAGCGATAGGATAAACCAGTCTGGGTTGCTCCTTAAAGTTTTCAGTTCGTGTCTTGTATCTGATTGTCTCTGACTTTTGAGCCACACTGTTAATTAACTCGAATTAGAATTTGTGCAGGCCGCATGACCAGAAAGAAAGTCAAAGATATTTAATAATACCAATAATACCTTACAACCATGTATTGCCAAGGTTATCAACATCCTTTTCAGCAACCACTTCCACTTTCCAATACACAATACTTATATATGCAATGTATTTATTATATATTAAATTGTTATATTTATAAAATATCGACTTCTTTTGTAGTAAATTGTCATACTTTTGCCAACAGTGATTAGTATCCCTATTTAGAAAATAAACTTATTAGTTTTTTGTGGGTTTCTAAAAACTAGCGTTTGTATTTTTAAATTTGGGGTCGATTTTTCTAAAGTTGTGAAAAATATGTATATTTTCCAGGGAGGTTTTCTATGTATTGTATTAGCTTTTTTCTTAATTATATTATTATTAAAAATTAGTATTTGTAGACTTGACATATACACAAACATGGTTTTTAAGATTCATATACTTAAACTTGAAAGAACTTACGATCCACGGGGATGTTAATCACCAACTCTTCGTTGACACTGAGCTAGTCGGTCTCTAAGGCAAAAAGTCGAGTCAGTAAATTTCATTACTTGCTTCTGAATTTATAAAGGATTTTCCCTTAAAATTAGTGTGTGCGCTTCAAATATTTAGAAATGTTTTTCTTAATAATAATATAGAATAGTTCTAAGAAATAGAAAAGCTCGTCATATTTTTTTAGATTGTCGATCTATGGCAAGCCTTCCTATCGTTTAAGGCTTCATTTTAGTCCACTTTACTGAAATTTAGGTCGATTTCTGTCGGAACATAGCCCATACATATATGCATAATGACATTAGCATTAGTTATTATCATATTGGGGGCATCTGCAACTCACAGCTGGAATTTTTTGAGGGAGTGGAGGCTAGGGGGTGAGGTAGTTCCTTGCTGTTCGGGAATGTCGAGCGGGTTCGTTGCATTCGTAATTAATGTGCGCAACTTAAAAGGTGTTAAATGACAAACAAACCATAAAAACTCTGATAACACAGTTGACACCATAACAATGAGCTGTGTATGAATGTGTGTAACATGGCCAAAACAGCAGGCAGGCAATAGCCCTAAAAATGATATACGTATCACCCACGACAGACAGAGAGAGAGAGAGAGGGAAAGGGAGAGCAAGGAACAACTGAAAGCGAACAGGTGCATGATATGGAAAGGGATCGCGATCGCTTGGAACGCGCGCAATGTGCGTTGATGTGTGCTTATCGAGTTGTCATTGTCCTGTGCGGGGCAACCAATTAATACGAAAGGATCAAGTCAGCAGAGAAAAAAGCAGGCATGAGAAATGCGCAAACATGCACTTAATTAATATGTGCCAACGGGCACAGTTCGAGCGACCCTCGCCGTTGTCCTGCCAGCTCAACTTGAACTTCCGCCTTGAAGCTGCGGGCGCTGCGCAAGGATCTCGATAGATATTTATCGTTGAGTGTTTTTTTTATTTGTGCTTTTTGCTGTTTGTTGTTTTGCAATTCGCGCGCTTGTTTTAAGCTGGCAGAAACACGTGGTGCTGGCTACCGGCATTTAAGCCGTTTAAGCCCCAACTGATTTATGGCTCTTTGCGGCTAGCAGCAAGTTCAGTTAGTGGCAGGTGCTTCGACGAGCTGCAATTTTATATTATTGACTATACATCTACCCAGTTGCAGGGAATATCAACAGCTTGAGCCACCAACGCCAGGCGAGGCGACAATTACAAAAATGTGTGGCACTCGGGTTGCATCCAGCTGGGGATCTGCCTCTAATCGGAATCAGTGCATTCATAAATCAAGCGCCTAATTAATGTGGCAAGTGCGCGGAGTGATAAGGCGCCTGAATTAGAACTCACTCGTGTTTATCAATTATATTTGCTCTCTACTTAATTTGTGTGGCATTCATTTGTCGGTCGCTTTGCTCTCAGACTCTCAGAATCCCAGCTTCTCGGCTCTCCGGCTCTAATCTGCATGAGTTATTCCCGCAACTATTTTCATATCTGCATCGCCGCTGCATTGCCTCATGTTGCATGTGGCACACAAGTTGCGCTCTGAAATTCCACACTTGAGGCACGATTAAAGGCAGCCGGAGAATGAGATTGAGCGACACATTTGAATGTAAATGCATTGCTCGACTGAGCTAATGAATTGAGGTGAGTAATATTCAGTGATTTCGCTAATAAATAGTCCAATTAATGCCAAGGAATGAACAGAAGATGGGAGTACAATAGAAGATATATGGCAAAAAATAAAAGGTATATATTTAAAAAGGAAGGTTGTGTCCTTCTTAAATCCAGTGCTCTTTTTACTTGATTGCAATATTGATCTATTTCTATTACTATTATTCCTCGCGTATTTTGTATCACTTTGTACAGAATTATACTACCAATGGAAAATGATTAAATTAAGATTGCTTTAAAATAATTATATGAAGATTGATTTAAGGCAAACGATTGTATTAATTAAGCATTATTTCTTAAAAGGAAACTCTGAATTCATTGAGATTCATATTAAATAATTGAAGATACTTTTTGGTGGGATTTTTTTTGATACTCAGTAATATATGAGAATAATTAACTTGTATCAGTTTTTGAAAAATTAAAATGTTATATTTGAACTTGGACTTTAGAAGTTGATTAGGAATATAACAACCACTTTTTGAATGCCTTCTAGCTATACATACAGTGAAAATCATTTATGATTATGAACTTAATTATATATATAAGTAGATAATTATTATATATGCTTATGCCCATAATCACAAATAACACAATTAACCAATTCGTATCGAATCAGTTCCTAATTACTTATCAATTCTTAAACACTCATCCATAAAGACAATCGCTTTACAGCCTCAAATACTCTAATATGTATGTAGCTAAATATACATATATATATATATAATATATATTTAGGTCTGAGCATTTGGCTGATTAATGTGCACGACGTGATCCGATCAAAGGCGTTGCCATAATTTGTCAACACCCCAAATATTTTACGAGCACTCATTCCAATATAATTGGGCACCTACAAGCGTACTCAAAGTCTTTTGTTTCACATTTTCACATTTCGCATTATTGCGCTTTATAATGGCCGCCATATGTCTGGGGCCGACTTACGGTTATAGGTCCAACCCTGCTCCCTCAGCCCCCTCGTCAAACCAAGTCAATCCCCGCCTTGGGCAGGCTTATGTTTTATGTATCAGAGCGAGTGACTGACAAAAAGAGCTACGAGTGGTGTGTGTGTGTTGGTGTGCGTGTGTGTGTGTGCAAAAGATACAAATGTATGTTTATTTTAACACGCAGCCGAGCCAACCCATTGTGTCAAATATAAATCAGATCATTTTTTCCGCATGAACACAAAAACAAAAGCAAAAAACTCGAATTGCTTTGAGGGCAGTAATTTTTTATGGCAGAATTGGCATAAATTTATTGGCGGAGGCAAAGTCGCCTTAAAATTTTGACAATCATTTTGGTGCGCCATAATACTCGTGTGTGTGTGTATGTGTGTGGTGTGTGTGTGGGTATTTTTGAAAGTGTTTTGATTTCGTGGCTGTTGCTGGCTGGCTGACGGCTTTTATGGGCGAAATTAAAATTCAATGCACATTAAAATGACAAAATCGAATCAAAAACACTGCCGAGTACATTAAAAAGTCATGCCGTATCCGAGTTGAGTCCAACAAAATGCCCGGCACAAAAACGCCAACAAAAAGAAGCAACACATCAAAATGTAGATCATACTATGACACTGAAGGCATCCAAATCCCATCGTTTTGATGGCAATAAATAAATTTAACACTCTGCTGTCAACAAATATTTACATACGAGTAATACAAATTGAACTCAAGCGGTTTTCAAGAGGTTTTCAGATTCTTCTGTTATTTGAATTTGAAATAATAAAGGGTATAATAACGAACTTAAATACCTAAACAGCAGACAAAATATCTTCATTTAAGGCATATTATTAGTTATAAATACTTATAAGGAAAATTGTAAAACCTTAAGTTAGAATTCCTTTACAACAATCAAATAGGATATAAATGTAATGAGAAAAGTACACATTCTTTGGGGGAAATGAAATAAATAAAATAAAATAAAATAAATTATGAAATATTATTATATAAAATAGATTATTATAGAATTGTGGAGAACAAATTAAATATACAAAAATGCATAATTTAAATGTTTATTAATTATCTTAAAGAAATTTGGAATACCTTGAGGTACAAGTTAGATTCAAAAGTAAAAATACTTTAATGATACTTTTTTGGTACTAAAAATTATATGAGAAAACCAATATCGTGGTTCAAAACTAATAAATTAATACAAAAAATAAAGAAAACTCGAAATAAACTCAACAAATATTAAGTAAGGAAGAAAGGCAAATGCCTCTCGGGTAGTGAATATATTTAGAAAATCAAAAATTTTCTAAATATAGTGGTATATATAAGATATATATATATATGAAAGAGTGCAACATGTGTTGCACCTTCAATTTCACACACATTTTGATTAATTTTACAGCAGTGGAAAAGTGTAAAAGGAAATCCTTTAGCCCACAAAGGGCATACAAATTAAGAGGAGCCTTTTCAGAAATGTATTGCTAACACAGACAGAGACAGAGACACAGACAGTGATGAAGTGGAAGAGGGAAAGAGAGAGGGCAGCCGTATTTCAAGTCATACCCGTAGTCTGAGCCCATTGACTATAAATGGGCGGTGCGGCGGGTCCTTTGACCAAATGTCCGACGCGTTGCGACAGCGGAAAGGTGATGGCGATGGGGATGGAGATGGCGATGGGAGACTGATGGAAATTTTGCACGTTGCCTTTTTATGTATTGCGAAAAGCAGAATCAATGCTTTGCCCGTGGGATACGTAATCCGGATTTTACCATTCAGAAAGTGTAAATGAAAAATCTGTTTTTGGAAGCATTTTAGCGTGAAAATGCAATATTGAATTCATTTAAATTCAACAGTGCCGGGAATGGGCCTGAATGGGCCTGACTGGGCCTGAATATGCCTGGATGCTGGCTAAAAGCAATTACATGGCAGCCTGCTCCGCCTGGGAAACCAAACTGCCTCCAGTACTCAAATTTGCAATCGTTGCTTATTGGATCGCTCGATGATGTCGTGTCAAAGGATGCCGATATAATAAAATAAAAAATTGTCACAATTCAACGAGAGAGAACGCGAGCGAGAGAGGGAGAGGGAGAGGGGAGAGAGTGAGGCAAGTTGAAAGGGGCATCGTTTTGCTGGGCCATTAATAATAAACTGAAAACTGAAATGTAAATGGGCCCCTGGCAGGAAATCTCAGCAGCGACAACTCATAAATTGTGTCCACAAATCGGCGAGTGCGAGTGCACAAAATCTGTCACCTATCAAAAATGCCCTAAAAGGGCATAAGTCTGCCCCCGTTGCCTGCTTGTCTCCATGCCCCTCCTTGTGGCCAGTCGAGTTGCACGTTGAGTTTTGTTGCGCGTGCGCAGCCGTCGCGTTGAGGCAGCCACCGATGCTGACAATCGATGACAATCAATGTTTGCATTGCATTATTATTATTGGAATAAATGAATAAAGTATCATGCCTCAGTGGCATGCAGTGACAATGGCTCGGAGACTTTCGACAGCGAGCTCCAAGCTCCAAGACACATTCTGTTCCTGTTCCCCATGTTTTTCTGTATTTCTCGTTGCTGTTGCTGTTGTTGTTGTCGCGTTTATGGGATTTATGTATGCCTCCGTCCCAGTGTCTCGATGTCCAACAAGCAACAGCAGCAGCAGCCTCAGCAGCAGTTCAAGGGAATTGTCAACGCGTCGCGTAGCAGTCAAAATCGGCATCAAAAATCCAGATCGGTAACAAGATCAGCAGAAGCCGCATCCGAATACGGTACGTAAGATGCGGCGGCTTAACCAGACGAAACCAAATCGTTCGACATTCCGTTCCTTGCCCCCAATCACAACAACAACAACAATGAAGAGATGATTCCTCCACTTCCTCTGTCCAAGCGCAACAACAATCATATTTTCTGGCTATCCACTAGATTCATTTGTTGAGCACAGTGTGACGAAAATAGTTCAAATATTATTTTTATAATGCACTGGCAGCTTAATCAATTTTAATTTATTTTTGAAACAATTCCAAATTTAATTTTGAGCTGGCGTTTTTGAATTGATTTTGAATTAAGTTTAAATTCAAGGTTGAAAACTGGTTTTGGGCTTTTCCAAATCCGAAGGCTAAGATTGACGATTTATTATTTTGTTCCAAATAGTGTTGCATATTTAATTTTGCATTCATTCATTTTGGACTCTACTTTTTCGATACCGGGAGTATTCTTGTTAACCGGAAAACCCTAAAAACACTACGATCCCAAAACCGAACCATGTCATCAATCAAATATTACACAAAAATCAAAGTATTTTTATTCACAATTATATTTTTGAACAGCTTTATTTTGATTTTTTCTTCAGTTAATATTTTTTACCTAATTTTCCTTATCTAAAATCATTAAATGATGTAGGAATGCAATACTATTGTTTACATTAGATTAATATGTGTATTTAGATTGAAATGAATATGATAAATAAAATAATGTGCGAGATTTTGAAAGTGTAAATATATTTCATGAATTTGGGTTATTTTAAAATGTAAAATGAATTTAAGAATCAAGGAATCTTCGCATTGATAAAAATCGTTTGGGTTCCCTTCGCATTTCAATCAGTTAATAACCACTGTGGCTCAACAATTTATGTTTATAAGTAAGACAAAAATCGAACAGAAGGCGAAGCAAACAAACTGCATATGATTTGAGATTCTTCACGCTGAATTCCAATAAGCAGCAGCAACGGGCAACGATAATGGTAATGCCATTTTCAGTTCTCAGTCCGTCAGAGATTTCTATCATATTTTGCATAGAATGGTCCGATTAGGCAGTGTGTGTAAGTGTGTGTGTGTGTGTGAGTGTGTGTGTGTGTATTTGTGTGTGTGTGTGAGTTTGTGTTAATGTCATACATATGTAGGCACACGAAACGAATGAATGCACAACACGCTTAGCAGCTCAGATGGCATCTCATCTCTCTCTCGGTTTAGAAGAACGAACTATTTTAATATTTCACTTGGCTGCAGAGAGAAATTCAAATCTGCTGCTGCTGCTGTTGCTGCTGCTGCTGCTGTTGCTGCTGCTGCTGCTGCTGCTGCTGCTGTTGCTGCTGCTGCTGCTGCTGCTGGTGGTGTTTTAACAAACACGTAAGCTAATAATGCGAGCGAAGACAATGCGACGCCTGCGAGAGATCTGTGCACCAGGCCCAGCCACTGGCCCCCTGGTAGTGCTCCACACACAGGGCTCCCCAGACGATGCGGCCTTTTGTCTTTGGGCCTGGGCCTGGGCCTTAGCCTGGGCAACAGACACTCCAGCCGCATTGCCAGACAGCGTGTCTGTGCCAGAGCCCAGAGCGTCGCGGAGGCTGAGATACTCTCTGACTCTGAGACGAAGGAGGCCGAGAATGATGTCGCTTCATTTATGCAGCCGTTTGTGTCTTTTTGCGACTTTGCTTGGCTTTTGTTGTTGAACAATTTCTTCGACACCTTTTTGCCGTCACTTGACGAGCTGCAGCGGAGCAGAGACGTAGTCTGGGATCGAGCATTGCGCATACATACATATATATATACATATATATTCATGTATCTGTGTGACAAATGGAAATCCATTTTTGGCAATTTTTGTCGCTTTTAGGAAACGCGCTAAGACCAGTTCCAGCCGACAATCTCTCCCAAGGCATTGATGAAGAGTCCGGCAAGCCGGCCAGATCGCCTTGCATATTTCCACTTACAAGCCACGTTGCTTTTGTAGAACGGCTAGCCCCAAAGACATCAAAAACTGAGTAATATTTATGATCATTGCGATATTTTTGTGTTTTGCGGCTCTCTGTCCATCTGTCAAGTTGGCTTGAAGCCGTGTTTTGTTTTGCGCTGCTCGTCGCTGACTTTGGCTTGTTTCGGCGCTTTTTGCAGTTTTGCAGTTGCCAGTTGGCTGGAATGCGGTTCCTGGCCGCACTGTCGCACTGATTTACAGATATGTCATTGAGCGATTCAATGCAACTCGCACAAACACAGAAACACAACCGATTTTTTGTTCTGCATCTGCGAGCATTGCATTCTATATAAAGTGATTCGATTGTGGCATTGGCAGCCAGCAATTTGAATGATTTTTTGCATAAGCCGCTTAAGATGAGACAACCATTTATGTTTCTAGGAATATCACCATAATTGGATATGGTTATCTATAAAAGCAAAGGTGTCGATTCCCACTGACTGACAGAGTGATTGGTGACCGTTGAACATGGATCAGCTAAAGCTTCGCAAATAATTTATAAGCCTTAACTTTTATCGAATCGATAAATAAATGAATAATATTAATTGACGAAAGTAAAAGTCTGTAAATAGTAATAATAGTATTAACAGTAATAATAGGAATAATAATATATTTATTTAAGTAAGGTAATAATTTAATAAGGTATAAAGACACACAAAACGGCTGCAAGGGACGGAGAAAGGCAGATGCGAAAACGGAGCTGGGCAGAGGCACCAGGACTCCGACAAGCCACAAGTCTTTTAGGTGGCTATAATCAAAATCGATTTAAGCAAGTTTTATCCATGGGGAAGAACAGGCTCACCGGTCTATTGACAGGACACTGTAAACTGAGAGGTCACCTAACCAAATTAGGTATTTATAGTAGCGATGTATACAGGTTTTGTGGACTCGATGAGGTATCCTCAATGCACATCCTAGCAGAATGCGTCGCCTTAATTAGGAAAATATGCAGCATTCTAGGAAAGCATGTCATGAAGCCCAAGGACATAGAAACCCTCAACCCAACAAAGATTCTAGCATTCGTGCAATAGCTGGGGTTGATGTTAGAGCTGTAGGCTCAGAAGGGGGCAAAATAGACCTTATATGTCGCAGTGGTTCCCCAATTATAATAATAATAAGGTATAATCGAAGTATTATATATTTAATACATGATTTTTCAAATGTTTAATTTCTTGGTAATTTTGTATTATTTGTTTTTTAAATATGATAAATACAATTGAATAATTGTTAATGGTTTGGTCTCTAGTTAAATACAATATTAAAAATAAATCTCAATTGGAAGTTAAAATTCATGTTAAAATGTAATTGTTCTTCTGCCAGCTGGAGAGCAGCAAAGTAATTCCTTACAAATGAATATATATGTATATACTTACATCTTTACGTTGACATTGACTTTAATCACGAATGTGGCCCGCAGTTATTCAATTGACTTTCCGGAGAAAAACTGTCATTTACAGTAGCAAATTTCACCCGGGGCTAAATGATGTAGATTTTCGACAGCACACCCACTTTACACACAAACACACACAGTGACACACTGGAGTGCAGGCCCCGCCTTCATTCTATTAAGTTTCGTCCCTTTTTTTCCTTTTTTTGCATGCATGTCGAGGACGAATGTCAAAAACAATAAAAAGACGGCGCAATGCGAATGGGAAAATTTTTATTGAAAATTTATAATTGAATGGCACAACACACCTGACGCCCCGGGCCATGTGCCGCCCTGTCCTGCAAAGCCCCGCCCCCATGCCACACAACCACCCAACGCCCCCTTTGCAACGCAGCCACTGCTGCATGGTAATTGAATTTGACATTCGATTGTCGCATGAAATGGCAAACGGGCAAAATGACGAAATGGATAACTCATTTTGGTGCCTATATAGAATACAAATATATAGATATATATATGTATATATAGATACATATATGTCAATATCTGTGGATCTACAAGTATGTTTTTTGTGGCTTTCGCCTTTGAGGCTAATATTCTGTTGGATATTCGGAATTAAGAAGACAGCATTCGACGGCGGCATATTAAGCTGGTAAATGGGGGTGTTGGGGGTTGGTTAAGAGGAGGAGTCAGGGGGGAACTACGCACAATCCCTGGCAATAAGTAACAAAATAATTGAACAATTATGTCCAAATGTCCGCCTGCCACTCATTATGATAGACAAAACACGGCGTCCAACTGACGCGGGGCCCAAGACGCGGCTGAAGCTGGAAGGACATTTATAATTACCTCGGGGTATTTGGGGAATAATTTGCTCGTCTGTCCCTTCCGTCCATTTGCTCACTCCACCTAGTTTCTGGCTAATGGCAGCATGGGCAACGGAACAAAAAAAAATAAGGCAAGGAAAGAAAATTTTCGGGCAAAGTGTCGTCGCGGCCAGATTCCCCCTCGACCCGATTAGCCGACCGCAGGCCCAAACACGAACACCCAAGCTGACCAGTCCGTCCGCCCGTTCGTCCGTGCCTTAATGAGCCAGATTCTGGACCCAGGTCCCCCGTCCAAACAAGAAGAAGAAGAAAAAGAAGAAGCCATCATCAGCAGCTTTTGTCCATGTTTTTTTTTCTTGCTTTCTGTGCTGTTCTCTGCTTTCGCTTTGTGCGCGTTTTTCTTGCCTTGCCAACTGAAAAATGTTATTGGCCGCAATTTATATGAAAACTGCGAACACGTACCACATTTCCACACCAGTCCTGCCCTGCAGCCAGCTCTCTTAGTCTTAGTCAGCCAACAATAATTTGGTATCCGCCCCGCAAAACGAAAATGAGCAAATTTTCTAAATGAATAAACTTTGCCCACTACCAGCAGCAGCAGCTGGAAAACAAAGGGCGCATCTCGATGTCGCCTCGCATCTCATTGTCAGCATCTCGGATGAAGACGGAGCAGCAGATGGATGCTGGGAGCAGGAAGCGGGAGCAGTAGCAGAAGCAGCCAAAGCTGAAGATAAAGAAATATTACCGGCGACGGTGGTGGACAGCGCCACTGTGGCTACGTGAGACGTGCGCCAGCGAAAGCGAGAGAATAGATAGAAAGAGAGAGAGAGAGAGAGAGAGAGAGAGAGAGATTCGGGCAAGCGGCTAATTCTCATGACCTCGCAAAAATTAAGAAATTAAAAAATTGCTTTTGCCATTTGCTGACGATGCGGAAAATGCACAGGGTGTTTTTGGCATTTCACAATTGGCTGGCAGGCAGTTGAATAATTGCATTCCATTGACGAGAGAAGTTTTCAGCTGCAGACAATAAGCAGATAAATCTGCACTAAAACTGTGTAAGTACGTGGCCAAATAAATATACGTATGTATTTTGATATAAAAGCTAATTAACTTAAGACATTTAGTTTTTATACCTAGCATACTTTTTATAACAGAGGAAAATAAGTTTGCAGGTAACATTTGAAGCGTTTGCAGCTTTGTGCAATTGATAAAAGAAATATATTTGTTATGGGAAGAACAGACTTAGACGACTGAGCTGCTTCCTGAAAGCACATTCTAGACTAAGAATTCATTTAACTAAACTAATCATAGTCATTAGCAAACTCTGCCGGTTTTGTGACAATGAAGAGGAGTACTCAAAGCGGAATATGTCGAATTGGGAGAAGATACAATTCCTGAGGCAAAGATTCTTGTGTTAGGCTCTAAGCTATAAAGGGGATAGACTATATCTTATAGATCGAAAAGCATCTCATTGCACAAATAAGATATATATTTTCAGTCAAAGTCTTTCGATAAAAATGGCTCGTCCAATAAAGTCTGCCAGCGACCCTTGTAAATTATAGCATACTTTTGGGTGCTCGAGCAATTATACAAAGATTCAGCATTATAAATAAATACTTGACTAAAGTTAACATAAAGTACAACTAATTTACACTCAAACCCTTTTTAGGCTAACTGCACTTAACTAACGACAAAACCCAGCAACTTGTGTTATTCAAAGGTATTCAAAGATTTTTGCTTGCCGACAAGCGCAACTAAAAAATATTGTAAAGTTCAACTCAATTTAAAGTTTATCCATTAGATCAGACAAAGTGGGTGAATGAACCAGAACAAGCTGAAATTTGTTGGCATTATGCAGAAGTCTTGCCACTAACTGTTATGAGTGAGTGGCATGTATGCGTTGTATGCATGTAATTATTTCACTGATCGGGACAATCTGCCCGGGCTCATCATTAAATAATAATCAGCGAGCAAAGCAACCCGCCGCCCTTACACCAGGGCAGTTTAAAGGTAATTTGTTACGCCTAAACGTGAGCACGCGTCCCTAATCTGCTGTTCACCCACTCTCCCCTCCGCCCAACCCACCCTCTCGAGTCTTTTTCTCATGCCAGCTGGCAAAGAAACTAACTTTGCAACTAACCGCAGGTTGCACGCAATGGCCAAGGACGAAGTGTTTCGTGACTTTATGGCTGACGTGTCGCGGTTGTGTCGGCCAAAGGGGGAAGTGGATGTGGTAGGGGAAACTGCTGCTTTAGAGCTGACAGGTCCTTGATTGACTCGGGCTTGTCTCGGCTCCCCTGACGTGGTGGCAGTCATCCCTTGTTTGCATATTACTTAATGGCGTTTGCATTTGATGTGTGCCAGAAATTACCTGTCCGCCGGCAATTAACTTTTTAACTCATTTCTGAAATTGGTTGCGGATCGCTATTCGACAGCTCTACACTGCACACAATTAAATGCTATGAATACAAATCTATCCAAAATTCGAATCGATTTCCTCTTCACCGTAATCCGTGGTTAATTTGTCTAATCCCAAGCTCAGATATTTTCCTACTCTGCTACCTCCCTCTCTGATTCTCTCGGGCTTCTCCTATTTTCCTACAGCTTCTCTATTAAACTATTTTTAATTTATTTAATTTTATTTTTAAATTTCCTAAATTTATAAATATTATTTATTAATTTTATTATAATAAAAATAAATAAATAAATCAAACCAATATTTTGATTTTTTTTTACAAAAAAAAAACAAATAACAAATAAATATATTATATACTCAATAATAAAAAAAAAAATACATATATAAAAAATAAGCAAATTTTATAATAAAAATAAAAAAAATATGCGTTGACATTTCAATCGAAATCGTTTCATTTTCTTAGATGCATTTAGTCAAATGTACTTTGCAATTAAAAAATAAAAGCACTTGTTTTAAAAACTTGAAGGTGTCACTAAACTTTTTCTAAGTGTACCCACTCTAGCACCCTGGCAATGTAACACCACTCAAAAGTTTTGGCTCATAAACGCGAATCAGCTTTTAGGCCGCATTTTTGGCGGTAGGTTGAGGTTGAGGTTGAGGCTTCCAAAGGCGACGAGACAACAGGACGATCAATCAGAAAACAGAAAAGTCTAAGCAACCCCCTCCAGCCCGCAACCATGGGCTACTCAACACTTTTCAAATGGTGGGAGTCGTGATTTGCTTGTTGGCCCAGCCGAGTGCCCCCCTTGATCCCCTTGCTCCCCTTGCTCCCTTTGAGGCAATCAGAGCATATGTTAATTCAAGTGGAATTAATTGTTTCCGGTGTTTAAGTTTTTCCGCAAAGCAAATTTCCATTCATTGCTGGCGCTGAGTGGCTCCGTTGTAGCAGCTCCTTGGTGCCTGCTGTTGTGGTTAACCGCTCCCGCACACAAGGAGCCAACTAAACGCGTCACGAATACCATTCACACACACACACTTACACACACACACACACACACACACCCTGCCACTTGTCCGGTTCATGGGCCAGTTTTCCTTGTCGGGCTTCGATGAATTTTTGACTTTTATATTTGATTTGAATTGTTGTGGTCGACTTTGTTTGCCTTTAATGAGGTCAACCGTGTGGAAGCAATTTCCTTGGCGCAACTTTTATACATCTACACACATACATATGCATATATATAGAAAATTTTGATTACAAAAGCAAAGTCGTAAATGGGGGTAAGACTTGGACTCAAATATACACATGTTATTTGAAATTGAGGTGAAGCTCTTCTAACTAATAAATAAAATAATGCTTGAGTATAAAAAGCGAGAAATCCATTTTGGGAGGATTATATTATATTATTTATTCAGTTCAATCAACTCTGATTGTGCTGATGAGCAAGAATATATCTTCATGGCGTCCCTCCATTATTTAGTCTTTATTCATTTTATTAATGATATTGAAATTTCTTTAGAATATTTCTACACATTTTTAAGTTTATCTCTTAGAATACGTCTTTGAGTTGGCTTTGTATCTTAAAAATCCACAGAGCTAGCTGGAATTTTCTAGATACATCCTTCTTTCTTCTATATACATTTCATTTCATTCAGATTGATTAGGGAACACAAACTGAAATCGTATTTTCATATTTCGCACACCGGTATTTAGACAGTATAGTTAATTACTTATTCATTCTTACTTATTCATTCTTACTTATTCATTATTACTTATTCATTCTTACTTGTTGGCACTTTTATATGTTATTAACTTTTGTAAAGGAAAAGCTTAATAAAATTACGGAACACGTGTAGCAATAATTCAGTAGCTGCTGCTCTGCGAAATTATATGTCGAATTAAAAGCTCGATTGCCAGCTGCGATTAATATGTTTGCAGTACACGTAATTGGAATTTTAATTAGTGCAAATTTATAAAATGTTTTTAACCGTTACTCGCACTCCTTGCGCCTTGTGGCGCATTCCTTTTATCCTTCTCCGATTTTTACATATCGTCAATTTGATTTTAAATACTTGCAGTGTGTGAGCAAGGCAATCGAATCGAATCGAATCGGCTGCAGGGTAATTGTGATTGATTTCGGTGTCTGCAGTTTGATGTGCTTTTAATTAAACTTTTAGTGATATGCATAAATACGGCAAAGAGACCACGGCTACAGCTGGCCAATTGATTGTATCCATATCCTGACTGATTGCAGACCCCAACTCTGTCTGCCTTCTATTGGGCTACATTTTAAATTCCTCATTTTATATACGCTGAACGCAGTAAAAATGGCAAAAAAGTTATAATGAAGTTCTGTTAAGGCAGAAGAAGTGTATATATTCTTGATCCATCTGTCCGTCTGTACGTGTCTATAATCAAGTCGATCTCAGAGACTATAATCGCTAAAGACTTCAAATTCGCAAAACAAGTTCTCGTCTACCATTCGCAGATTAAGTTTGTTTAATTTAATCGATAACTGGCTCCGCTTTGGGAATATCGGTACAAATCGGTTTACGATGACAATAAAAACAGAAATATAAAGATATAGCAAATTGAAAAACAATATACCCTTATCTATAACATATAATATATCAAATGTTAAAAATTGCATTAATGTCGCATAAGAAACAGCGATGTTCGTAAACAAATTGTTGTATGTTGATTTTAGTTTCGAATCGAAGTTTCAAATCATTTTAGTAATCATAACTAAATAATAAATACTTCATTTAAATATAATAATATTCAAGGTATGTCCTTGTCGAGCTCTCTCGACTGGAGCATTCTAACTTGTTTTTATATATTTGATGTGTATTTTATTTGTCATTAAGCGAAACGCTTCAGTTGTGAAAACCGATGGAAATCTCGAATAAAATTGAAGTTCTCAAATGAAAAATAAACAAATTTCTGTTCAGCGCGCATCGCTGGCTGGCTGGCTGACTGTCATCAGCGGAGTGGAAGTGGATCACATTTTGCAACCCTTCCCGCACACACACACACACACACACACACACACAGAACAACAACCCTAGGAACCTTTCCCAGCCTGTATGCGATGATCGTTGGCATTGTTTCGTCCTTGTTTGCACACATGTCAAACGGGGAATTTTGACAAATCACTACAAGCGTGTTAATAACTGCAGCAACACGAACCCAACAAGCAAAACAACATCCTAAAAAACACCCCAGTCCAAAAAGGATGCGCACAAAACAGTTACAAATGGGCATACTGCAGATGGATGATAATGTCAAGGGATAGTTGGCATAGTTCGTCCTTAATGTTTAACTAAATGCTTACATTGACATGGCAATTGATCATCGCAGATGTCGGCTCGAGATTATTTTAAATTACATCACAAATTGTAAAGCATGAAAACATCTTCTTTATTTATATATATATATATTTAATGTGGATAGTTTTTAAATGAGGAATATAAAATTAATTGTAAAATGTTAAAAATTAGAAATTAAATTTAAGGAAACAAATAAATATGATATATAAATCGGGGATAAAATGTAAAATCGTCAAAAATTGATTGCTAGATTTGGAGAAGCCCGGAAAAAAAATACATGCAGACGTAATATGGAAAGTAAGAAACATTAAGAGAGAAAGATAGAGATAAAGAGTAAGACGTAAAAAATAGAGAAATATAGTCAGATCTCAAAAAATGTGAAGTAGAAGTAGTAACGATTCTGCGAGTCTTTATCTACTAGGAATATAATACTTATATAGCAATATATACCAAATTGTAACACAACAAATGTAAAATGCAGCAAAAGATACACCAACAATTTTGAGTGCACAAGACTGTTAATAATAATTGAATTCTGTCAAGCTTGACACTCGAATCGCATACACTAAAAATTCTATTAAATCGAACAGCAAAATCTGCTCCTAGTTTAATTTAATTACATACACAAAAATTGCTTTGCAAATGGCAAAACATTTATTTTAATATTCCCAAAAAAATAAATAAAAATAAAAATGGAAGTCACCTAGCTGGCAAGGACTTCAACGAGCTGAGTTGCCTGATGGGCTGGGGAGGGGAGGGAGTGTTGCACAGTTTTGCACAATTTCACAATTGAAATGCAACATTGATTTGAGCTGCAGACGAGAGAGTTATTGAGGTGCAGTTTGGCTGCTGTTTCGCACAGTGCATCGTGTTGCGTTGCTCGTCTTTTTATAGCAGTTATTGACACGTATCAATTGCCTCGGCCCCCGTCAACCTCCCTCAACCCCCTCATCCCCAAATACTAACGTGGCCATAAAATAGAAACCAACCAATTGCCTGCAACCGGTCTACGCTTGGCCATAGTTTTACACTGAAAAAATGGATTTTTGACTAATAATTTGTATACGAAAATAAGCAAAAGTCAAATATGAATTTTCCGTTTTGCTTAACTTTCAGCTACAAATCAGAGTCGATTGCAAGTTTTTTGAATATGGCTTTTAGCACTTCTTTTTTATCAGTGTACATTTGTATGGTATCACATTTTTTTATATCAAATTGCATTCTCTGCAACTGCTGTTTGTTCTGCATGTCGATTTTTTGGCGATATTCAATTTTGTTTGATTGCTGTTGTTGTTTTTGTTGTTGTTGTTATTGCTGTTGCTGTTGTTGTTGTTGCGACCCGTTGAACAATTTGTCCAGTTTTTCGCGCGATGTTTACATTGAAAAGTCGAAAGCGCGGCAATATTTCAAAACGATTTCACGGCTCAGGCCCAGAGCCAACTGACCAACTGACTGCTGTCCGTCTGTCTGTCTGTCTGTCTGTCTGTCTGTCAGTCAATCACATCTGCAGCGATGACTCTTCAAACTATTAGAATAATTGGAAACTGGCAAAGTCGCGTGACTTGTCAATCTCTCTCTTTCGCTCTCTCTCTCTCTCTCTGTCTCATTCGCTCTTTCTCTCTCTTTCGCTCCCTCAGCTTATTAGCCAACAAATTATGAATGAAAAAGAGTTTAGTCGACTGTTAAGAGGATTATCATTAGCACGTTTTTGTGTTCATGGCACGTTGTTCTCCTCATCCTCTGCCGCTGCTGGTGTCGCATTCCATTTTTGTAATCCGAGGCAAAACGTGCCACGGCTCAGCTCTAATTATGAAATTAAATACAAATTAAAATGGGAATTAAAATTAAATCCCAGCTATGCATTCACATGCCAACCGAAACTGAAGTAGTCTTCAAGTGATATTCACGTTGCCAGGTCTGCAAGGCAGCTGCTTGAACAGCCAACTCCCTCCCTCCCTTACCCTCACCCCGAACACTCCCATCTTTACATTAGCCAAATAGCTTTGTCGTTGTCCTTATCAGAGCAGTTGATCGTTTCAATAATCGACGGGAAAAAGGACTCCGGCATATTTGGTCTCTCCTCAAATCTGAGAAACAGCAAAAACATTATTCAATATTTAAAGTTGCGCTCACTTCCTGTGTGGCACTGTGTAACTGCCTCACGCTCCAGTTGATCGATGACTCTGGTGCTGGTCTCGGGTGGCTGCTGGTTTACTGGTTTTGCCATTCAACCCTCAGTTTTGGGTGGCTGTGGAAGCCCACGCCACCACTTTGCATGATAAATTTAATTCCGCTTCTATTTTGATGGCACTTGTCAATTCAAATACTTTTGTCATTTTTTTTCTACTGTTTTCTGTTTTCTGTTTTCGTTGTTGGCAAAGTGCTCTCGAGGCAGCCACGCCTCTCTCGCCGCCCTATTGTGCATTGTGTGCGAAAAGTTGAAGGATTTTAACGCTTTAGAGTGCCACCCAGGGTGGGGGGAGAGAGGGGAATCTCAGTCTCAATGATGACACCCATTAGACTCGCCGAGACACCTGCAAGCAAATTAAGGCTTTTGTTGTCGCAAGTCGCAGTTTGAATTTGATAAAATGCGATGAAAACACGGAGTCCTGTCTCAGTTGAGGAAACGGAAGTTTGCTTATGAATGCATAATTTATGTGTTTACTCAACTGCCACATCAGCTTTTATATAGATTTGTTAAACGGCTTCTCTAGTTGCCACTCACTCCTACTGTTGCATACTTCTGGGCGAACTGTGGCATAGAAAATAAAATCAACTTGCTACTCGCTGTTACATCTTGTAAGCCGACTTGGCTTCAATTTTAATAACGGACAATTGGCCAAAGTCCGTTTTAATTCCCAGTGGGCATACGGCTAAGCGAGGGTGGCCCATAAAAATGATGACTTAATATACAAAATCACAAAAACTGATGGCTTCCTCTGGGGTGCTGTTTGTGTGACAAAGAGACGCGAAACGCTCGAGATTGTTTCACGCTTTTCTCTATGCATGGCGGGTCAAAGTGACAGCTGCCACTTGAGCGGAGGCCGACAATAGCCCAAAGGACCAAAAGAGACCCTGGAGCGGACCTCAGCGTTTATTAGTTATTAAGCGGCGTGATTTATGCCATGACGAAAGAGCCCGAATTGGAGCCAAGCTGACACTGCAATTGGACTGTAATTGTGCGTCTTAATGAGGTCGACTATAGCACTCTCTCTCTCACACATACTCGCTCTCTCTCTGACTCTCTCTCTCTGGCTCTGTTACAGGACATCTGTGGTTTGTGGCACTCACTTCATTAAAACGAGCGTGTAAAACAGAGAAATAAAAATTAAATGCAACGACAACAAGACAGAAGACATGTTGTCCAAGAGTACGAAGCGGGTTGGGGCTGGGGTAGGTCCTTGACAACGCCAACTGTCACGTCCTGTCGCGTCGTCTGTCGTCTGTCGCCTGTCGTCTGTCGGAGTCGAGTCGAGTCAATGTCATGCAACACTTGCTCTGATTTTGTTTCAATTTACATTTGTATTGTGCTCGGTCTCCATTCAACTCCAACTCCAAACCGACTGCAACAATATGTTTTACTGTCCTCGCAAATATGAGTGAAAACTGTAAAAAATGCATAAGCAACCACTCTCAGAGATAAGTTACGACACTCAGAAAATGAAAACACCCAAAAAGAAAATCGACTTGAAAACCAGAAGTTCTTCACGTGTTTTTTGTTAAAATATCTCAAAATTATAAGTTTTTTATATTTTTCGCAAAAACTTTATTGTTTTGGTGAATTCTTATTTTATAATTTAAATATTTGCTTTGCAATGCTGCAAATCTTGATTGCCGCCAAAAGTGTAGTGATTTTCTAAAATGAAGTTTTATTTTTTTCTGAGTGTACGCCACCCCCTTCAGTGCATTTGACTTTGTTCAAAATTGAGCTGCAACTGCTGCTGAGCGCTTCTATTTGTTTATACTTATTTCATTTTCACACTCCCAACCCTCAAGCTTACTCAAATAGCTGGCAGCAACTTCAGCTTCAGATAATGATCATCATCCTCAGCATCTTCGTCAACATTCTCGTCATCATCATCATCGTTCCCATCAGGGGCAAACATTTTTCGTTTGAACTTCGCCCAGTCGCTCGGTCTGCCTTCTCAGGTTACTTTGTTTTCCTTGGCTCTATTGTTTGTTTTCATTTCCGTTTCACTTTTCGTTTTCGTTTTTTATTTGAAAAATGTACTTTGCAGTTCGTTTTTTTTAATTCAATTGCGGACTGCCACAACCCCACACACCCCACACCCCTGGCAGAGTCACCCCTTTTGAGGCGACGCTCAGCCACAGCCAAACTCCCCCTGCGGCTAATAACTGTTTTCACTGTTCCGCCACCGATTCTCTTGGCCTTTTCCGTGTCGACAAATTATGGTTTAAAATTTAAACACAAATTTGTCAGCAGCAACTGGCAATCGCCCTGCGTGCGTCCCGAGTCCGACTCGGGGGTGATAACTTCAAATTCCTCATATTCCAATACCAATATCAGTGAGAAAATGATAGATTAGCAACGCCCGGCTTGACAGCAAAGTCAATAAACACTCATTTGCAAGTTATTTGATTTTCTTGATAAAGTGCAGTCTTAATTATAATATATTAAAAGATGGATTTTTCTTCTTCTATTTGATATTTTCAAATTATTTTCTGGTCTCTCTAACTAACTCGAATTGCTTAGCAGCAACGCCAAACCTTGTTCAAAATATAAATCAGCTGATTTCTAGCAAAGTTGTGGAAAATGTTTAATTTTTAACAGTTTTACAACCCGATTTGTATACCCTTGCAGATGATGTTGATCAGCATCACTAACCATGTCGATTTACCCAATTCTAACTGTCTTTCTGACTATTTCCATGCCAACCCTCAGTTTCACAGTTATCCTTTGAAACATAGAATATACCCATATCACTGCTACAGGCAGAACTTATTGAAACTTGTTGAAACCTGCCATATCGGATCATTATGTCATATAGCTTTCATAGTCAAAACAGTCGAAATTAGTTATTGAATGAAAAACATTATTGTTTATTGAGAGAGTCGAATGGAACTCACTAGTTTTGAGTATTTAAATGCACTTGAGCACAAGAGCATCAACATCGGAGTACTATATAATATAGCATTAATACGTTAGGTTTGTAAATGAATATTAGTTTAGGGGTTGTCAGATTGACTGCAGTCTGCAAGGGTATCAAATCTTCCATTCTTTCAGATTTCGGCCATTTTTGTCAAGTGAGATAAAGAAAAAAACAAAAAACTTAAGGTTTGCTTAAAGGTTTTTGGTGCTTATCCAAATTGTGAATAACATAATGATAAATATTACGAATGACATTAGATAATAGTTAGTTTAAAATAATACTGCTATATGCTTTTATTGACGGCCAATGTCTTTAAAAACTTATCAAATCAGTCAAAGAATTAAATTTTAGATACAGAATCGATAATCAAGAGACTAACCAACTAATAAAATAGTTCAGTTTTGACAAAATTATCTTGAAACTTTGTTCAATAAATGTAAAATATTCCCTGCTAAGCTGGAGTAGAAACACAACCCGTAAAAATGGGTAAGTTTTTTAAGGCATTCGCGTGTTCGCGTCACAATTTAATCCTTTTCGATCTAATCCCGCACGTGCGCACAGATTGCAGGCAGTGTTAAGACGCCAACTGCAACCCCAACCCCTAAGAAGTGCAGCGGAAACCATAAACGACGCCAGACGATTACCTCATTCAAGGGGAGGGACAGTTGCGCTCCATTTGTCATTTTCATAATGGTCGCAAAGTCAGCTCGAGCACCCGATCCCGATCCCATTCCCGGAGCGTGTCTGCGATGTGATATCTCACGGATTACCACACGGAAAACAGAAGCGTTGCACGTGCCCCGTTAAAGGGGGGTGTTTGTAGATCGCAATCAGTTGAGGCACGTATATTTATGTTAATTTAAGACGACGCATTAACGGCACACAACAAACACGCCCCAAGCCCAGAGACAGACTGCGGCAAATGGCATGTGAACCAAGGAGACTTAATGGAGGCCCAGTTTAATGGTGATTATTATTAAAAATCATCGCTGAATGGTGGATCCGCCGTGCGTAATTTATGTGTGGCACCTACGGTGAGCACTGTACAGTGAACTCTGGGTTGGAGGGCGGCTGTGAGTCGTGACTCTTGTTGGCTGTCACTTCTAATTTGGGGCCATCCAAGCTAAATTGATTGATTTATTTTGGCAATTATGTGCATTTGATTAAAAGTTTAACTCGGAAGCCACGCGGTGTTCGCTAATAATATGCAGAGGATGCCCATCCACAGACATCCACAGCCATCCGAGTGTTCACCCCTGGCCCCCCAGTCCACTCCCAGCTCTAGGAATAAAAGAAAGAAATGAAAGCTAAATAAAAAACAACATAAATCCCTGAAATATCCCACGGAGCTGCGGATTACATGGCCATGAATTGAAAAGCAATTGTGCTTGGAATGAAAAATCACGCTAACAAACACAGCACTGCAGGGGGTACGGGGGAGGGGGAGTTGTCTCGGTAAAGTGGGGCGGGGCACTGTGCGCCTACGTCGCGATTTGGACAAGGGGATTTCTGTGTTTGGCTAGGTTTTAATTTTGAGCAACGAATAAATTAAATCGACCGACAGTCAAAATAATTGCCGGAAATTGGAGACATTGTTGATTTTATTTTGAACAGTCGACAAAAAGAAACCCCTAAGCTGCTGGCCTAATAAGCTTAAGATAATCAACGAACTAAGGGTGCAAACTAAAGCACTTCGAGGAGATACATATGCACATGTATTTATTGCTTATTACTCTGAGGAGCGCCAACTCAGGCACCAGCTTGCAATTCTCCCATCCATTTATAACCTGAATCAGTCCGACATACGCACAAATCAAAATTGTCTAGTAATAAATTAAACAAGTGGTAATTATTACTTGCTCGACTCGTGTTTGCCTTGCCAGCAATCAAAATATTTCACCAGCCAGCAGCAGCAGCAGCATCCCCTCCAGAACTAACTTGGGCTGGCTTCTATGGGATCTCCACAAGAAAAATGTAAATGAGTCTCCAGCGACTAATAAATTCGCAATTACACGTCGACTTGACCAGCACACACACACACACACACAAAACGAGGTCGCCCGCTCAACTCATAAAACTGTGCAACAGAACAATGCCTTCCCCTCTCCCTGCTCCCCCGCCCCTACTCATCCCCTGGCTGGCTGTGCTGATGGCCAGGCAATAAACTAAAAAGCATACATTTTTGACGCACACAAATCGAAGGAATCATCAGCACTACCATGTGCAACCAGCACCCAACTAGAGGGTAGCTATTTTCATTCCAATATTTTCACGCAATTTCGTTGAGCAATCAACGAGTCAAGAAATGGAAAATCAAATGGAAAACACGGAAAATCACAATTATTTCAATAGTAGAGAGTGCATTTTAAGGGTCGTCGTCGCCCACTTGAACCGATGTCCAATTATTGGTAGCGCTGATGGCGCAAATACAAACATCTGTGACCCCGGCAGGGTAGCGTGACATACGACCTCTGACCTCTGGCACTCGCATTTGTTCCGTCAGCTCCGTCAAGTGTAGAAGATTGATATCCACTGATATCAGATGGTCTCTCCACAGAGCTCACATGCTCTTAACGCCTCAAATAATTGTAATTTTCGGTATTTCATAAGTACATTTAAGATTGAAATGGAAAATAACAACTTAAGAACATGATAATTTATAATCTATAGAAATACAATGTGAAAGCTCTGAGAAAGCAGCATTTAGTATTCAACTTTCTTATTTCAATATTAAGTTTATTATTATAAAAAATGAAATATCCTTTTTTAACTTGCTAACAAAATTAAAAATTGATTTCTCTCTTTTTCTCAGAGAAATATTTAGTTTGAATGGGGTTTTTCAGCAATACTTGCAAATAACGCTGGATCATTTTACATTTCAATACTGGGGAATTTATTAAATCCTTAATTTTATTTCATTGTCATTTTAAATGTTTAATTTAATATTCTCCATTTATTATTTTATAATTTGTTTAACAGCTTTTTATTTATATTTAAAACCTGTTTTTAAAATTGTTGGTTTGTTTTTAGTCTGAACAAATTAATTATTAATTTTACTCAACTTATTACAAAATTCATGATAAATTTCAAATATAATTTACATTGCAAATTAAATAAAAAATTAACTATAATTACTGACTAAATAATTAGTAATCGACATCGCCGATTATTAAATTTACTCAGCTTATGAACAAATTGAGAATCGATTTCACAGATATTATTTTCTTTCAAAATTAAATTTTTATCTTCAAATTTATAATTTAAGATATTCCATTCTAGAATAATAAATTAAGTCAGTAGTGTAAAATAATTAATGTAATTAATTATTTAACAAGCTAAGCTTTTGTAAAATGTGTTAAGATGTGGGAAATTCAGCTTTGAGAAAAATTTTTAGTTTTATCAAGAAAAATATCACGTGTCTCATTATAGATATGCTCGTAAACTGAAATACTGCAGAGCCCTTGTGGAAATAAGCACACACACACACACACACACACACACTGCACACACTGCTTGTTGTGCCTCGTTAAAATTCCATCTAAATCACTGCGGAAAAAAAGAAGCAAAAATTGTTACGACTTTTCAGACTCTTCCTCATGTTTTACGATTATTCGCAACAATTTTTGGGTGAGAGTGCAAGTGTGTGTGCGTGTGTGTTTGAGTTTGCCAGCTCATTTCTGTGTGAGTGTGTGTGTGTGTGTGTGTGCAACACACCAAGCCCCACAACATTGCTGACTTCTTTGTACATTTTATGCCTTTTTTGCATACTTAATACAAACACATACAATACATACTTTCAAGCATATGTACATTTATTTGTGCTGAATTTATGTGCGCTATTGTTTTTATGGCATGCACCCATTTTTCCATATGCCACCCAGTTCCATACCCATTGCCATTTCCATTCCCATTCCCAATCCCAATCTTCATTCCCCATTTCGAAACGAACAAAATCCAAGGTTGCAAAGGCAGCCAAAAAATGTTATCCTTGTTGTGTATCCTCTGCGTGCCGATGGCTGTTTGGGGTGTGCAGCAATTGTGTGTGTGTGTGTGTGGGTGTGTGTGCTGCCTTTGCTGGCACTTTTCTGCAAATTATGGCACATGAGGCAACAACAAGAGCAGCAGCCGGAGCAGCAGCAGCAGCAACAAGGGCTTGCCCCGTCGTCAGCATTATGCATGATCCTTTCGTTATATATACAATATATGCCAATCTCTATATCTGCCTCACTCTCTCTCACACACACACACATGTATTTATCTCTGTGTGTGTGTGTGTTGCCACTTAAGCTGCTTATGTGGAGAAATACATAAAATAAAAGAAAATCCTCGCATAACGAGCATTTCCTTCTGCCATATTTGCGTTATTTTATTATCATTTTTGCTGCTGTCGTCCTCATTCGCTTACAAGCTAACACAAAATGGCGTCGTCGTTCTATATGTGTGTCTGTGTGTGTGTGTGGGTGTCTGTGTGTGTGTGATTTTATATCTGTCAGATATGAGTTGCCATAAACTGGGACCAACATTCACGCAAGTATATGTATATGTCTAACTGAACTCAGAATGTGCGCCTTTGATACAAATCCAATTTCTGTGCGCCACAATAAAATTCAGCCCCGTTTCTGTTTCTGTTTCTGTTTCTATTTTTTTTTTGTTTTTTTGTGGGCGGGGCAGCTGGCACTGCTGCCGCCGATAAGCGGGCAAAATGGCGCAGTGCCTTATGAGCCGATTTAACGGGATTCCATGTGCTGATTATAGGCATAAATACGAATCCCCAAACCAACAAAAATTTAAATAAACCGATAAACGAATCTCCCCCCTTGGAAAAAAGAGCTGTGGTTGTTTGCTACTTTGTTGCTTTGCCAGCAAAGATACAAAGACAAGCAAACTGCTTTAATTAAATTTGCACAAGGAAAAGAGGCAAAAATAACACACACAGAAAGAGAGAGAGAGAGAGAGAAGAAGAAGAAGTCGTTGTCCAGGATCGCGCTCCACATCCACGCATCGCTTGTTTATGGCCCGCAGCGGGCGCAACGATCAGATACAATATCTTCACCTGACACGGTCGCCAGCCCGGTTTTTCAGGCCCGAGTCTTGCGTTTGTTTGCCACTCGCCACTCGCGGTGACAATTTATGACGTACAACAAGAACCAGAACACAGGCAACAAGCAACATGCAACAGCAACAACAAACTCACGATGTTGGTAGCCAGCAGAGATGCAAATGCAAGCGAGATGGCGATGCAGATGCTGATGCAGATGGAGCTGGAGCTGGAGCAGGAGTTGGATGTGGCCAATGGCCAATGGGGCAGCGTTTATGAAAATCATAAACATTCGCCGACGGCTGCAAATGACAACGGAGCAACGAATATGCATTTTAATAAAATATCCTAAAAGCCACATAAATCACACAACAAGCCAAACAGTCGCCTCCGACTTCCAATCGGGAGTTCCTCTTCTTATACATATATCTGGTCGTCTCTCGTCTCTGGTCTGTCGTCTGTCGGCTGTCTGCATTTTTGTCACAGCTTCAGCATAGAACTGAGCAGCAGAAACCTTTTAAGCTCTTGTTCTGCTTTTGTCGCTAATTGAGTTTTTATCGCGCAATAACGGTTTGTTTGTGGCAGCTTCCTGTCTTGCATATCTGCCACAATATTTTCATTATTTTTATTTTTCACTTTTTTTGTCTTGTCTTTTGCTAATAAATGCAAACATCCGCTGCGTTTGGCTAAGCGTGCAGTTTATCCAAATTAATGCACAAAACTTGGCCAACTTTATGCGTCAAGTGTCAAATTTGATTTTTTAGTCTAGACTTGAGCAGCCGGCGGCAAAGTTGTTCATACTTATCCCATTTCGGGGCCAATTATGAAGCGACCGGCTGGCGGCAGGTTCTGCACCAGCTATAATTATGACAGTTGACGGGCAGTCCAAGAACCCTTCTCAAAAAAAAGAAGCAAGGAAGCTACATGATGTGTAGGTACTCACATAAACCTTTGTGGCTGCGAACTACCCGAGTCAAAGTTTTAGTTTCGTGGAATATAATGATCTTGACACATTTGAGTGCCAATTTAAAAGTAACACACACTCAAACACACACATGAGACCAAGCTGACTGCGATTATTTATGCAGCAGCATTTAAGTTTGAGCAAGTGTCAAAAGGAGCAGGAGAGGTAAACATACAGATACAGATACAGATACAGATACAGATACAGATACAGATACAGATACTGATACAGATACAGATGCAGATACAGATACAGATACAGATACAGATACAGATACAGATACAGATACAGATACAGATACAGATACAGATACAGATACAGATACAGATACAGATACAGATACAGATACAGATACAGATACAGATACAGATACAGATACAGATACAGATAC
Organism: Drosophila sordidapex; assembly: GCA_035043295.1. Classification (NCBI taxonomy): domain Eukaryota; kingdom Metazoa; phylum Arthropoda; class Insecta; order Diptera; family Drosophilidae; genus Drosophila; species Drosophila sordidapex. The sequence goes on along the minus strand of JAWNNA010001201.1, from coordinate 561,306 downwards.
AGATACAGATACAGATACAGATACAGATACAGATACAGATACAGATACAGATACAGATACAGATACAGATACAGATACAGATACAGATACAGATACAGATACAGATACAGATACAGATACAGATACAGATACAGATACAGATACAGATACAGATACAGATACAGATACAGATACAGATACAGATACAGATACAGATACAGATACAGTACAATAAATCAGATACAGATACAGATACAGATACAGATACAGATACAGATACAGATACAGATACAGATACAGATACAGATACAGATACAGATACAGATACATAGATACAGATACAGATACAGATACAGATACAGATACAGATACAATAAAGATACAGATACAGATACAGATAAATACAGATACAGATAAATACAGATACAGATACAGATACAGATACAGATACAGATACAGATACAGATACAGATACAGATACAGATACAGATACAGATACAGATACAGATACAGATACAGATACAGATACAGATACAGATACAGATACAGATACAGATACAGAACAGATACAGATACAGATACAGATACAGATACAGATACAGATACAGATACAGATACAGATACAGATACAGATACAGATACAGATACAGATACAGTTTAGTCAGCAGTCTGTCTTTTATGGGTGCAAAAATAAAATTAAAAGTAAATATAAAAAAATAAATGCAGCCATAATCAAAGAGCGTTTCTCGCCCCCCTTCGGAGCAAACATTTAACGATAACACCCAAAAGATATCAAAATCGAAATATCCTTAGACGACCCTACTCCCTCCTCTTCCTCCAGTTGCATGCGTAAACTGCTTGACAAGCATAACAAACACAAAGTACACAAAAGGCCGCAACTTGACTGGGTGTCTGGGTTGTCTGGGATGTATTGGGGGTGTTGGGGGTGTCTGGATGGGTGTCCTGCAACATTTTTATGGCGTTGAAAACCAACCCCCTCTGTCTTCTGTCCCCACATCAGCAAGTAAGCCCACAAACCCAAGAACCAGAAAACCATTCAACATGGCGTCGTGTTCTGTGTTCTGTTTTCCTTTTGCTGCTTTTGCGATATAAACGAAGTTTAGCAAATAAATAAAACCGTTGCGAGACCTCAACGCCCAACACCTCCTCCCCCCTCTCTCAGCCCCTTCCCCTCGATTGGATTGCAATATATCGCGTACGTGCCGGCATGCCATAAATATGTGTGCGTCCGCATGGCAGCCAACAGAAATTATATTTCTGTTTGCATTTGCAACAATTTATTTTGCCCGCCCACAGTTGCCAACCACACCGCCCGCTCCAACCCCACCCGCCCACTGCCGGGCAGGCAGAGTGAGGCACATGTTGAATCTGCCCCTATTTCCATAATGGCTTATGGTACGCTCTCAGATATAAAGCACCCAAAATGTGGCACCTGTCCCCTGTTCCTTTGTTCCTCTGTTCCGCTCCGCCAAGGCAACCGCAGTTACCTTTCACAAGTCCTTCAACTGCAAGCAACTTCAAATGGCTGCCCATATTTGAGCTGCAGCATGTGGACACAGTTGCTCAAGGCTGCTCAAAAATAAAACTTTGTAAAAATGCACAACTATCTTTGAAGTGCTACACACACACACACACACACACACACACACCACCACACATTGGAGTATGCATTATTGCGGTATTTAAGCATTTAATTGCCAAAAGTAAAACTTGGACTTTCGGATCACAGCACTCTTGTTGCACACCCTTAAAAAAATAATTAAATCAATTTAGTTTCTTGTAAAAATGTTAAAAGCTAATTTTCTGAGAAATTTGTTTATTAATTTTAAAAGTGATAGCAGCAAAAAGTACTAAGCAAATGTATTATGTACTAGTATTAATGTATTAGCTAACCTTAAGACTTTGATCTGATTTTAGAGCCTATTATTCAATATCTATCAATATCTAAATCTGTATCTACATCAAAATCTATATCTAAGTCTATATCGATGTCTACATCTAAACTACATTTAATTATATGTTTCAAATTCTCTTCTATTTGATATGTGAACCATCCATGCTGATCAGCAGCTTATACATAAAATATAGTCTTATCTAGAGTAGAGAATTGGAAAATGTAACAAGCCCAAAACTAAACTGCTGAATAAGAAAAACAGGGCAAGCTCTAAGCGCAAGAAAAGGGAAAATGAGTAGCAGCAGCAGAAGAAAAAAGCGTAGCACAAGAAGCAAGCCAACAAATTTAAAATGTGAAAACTTTTCCAAGAAGTATTTGTTGAAAATGGGAAATTACTAAACGAGAGAGGGAGAGAGCGAACCGCAGCCAACAGAGCCAAAGAGCTAAAGAGATACAACAAAGTCGTCTGCGGCATTCAACGTTGCCAGTTGCCAGTTGCCAGTTGCCAGTTGTCTTTGCCTTTGTCTGCAGAGTGCGGAGTGAAAGAAAAGGTGCAAACATGGCACGCAGTTAGAACGAGATACGGGCACACGCAGGACTTGATGATTTGATGTACGTATCTGTGTATGTGTATGTGTGTAAGCCAGCGCTGAGATTTTCTTTGTGGTTTCGACTTCTTTTGATAAACCATTTTCATTTTCCCACATTGTGCACACTGAAGTGCGCTGCAGCTGAAGGCCAACACCCATCACTCATCACCTGCCACGACCAACTTCAAAGAGCTGAACCCCGAAGCTTTCCCAAAGGCAGCGGCGCCATTTTAGATTTGCGGCAAGTTTGGTTTACGCCCAGCGCTATTATGAAATATGATGAAATATGAAAATAATATTCCACCCTCAACCAAGGCAGGTCTTTTGCGCAATCGCATTGTGGTGTTGCTGCACCCAAGCACACCACCCACTCCGAGTTAGAATTGAGTATTCCCCTCTCTCTCTCTCTCTCTCTCGCTGGGCATGCCAATCAAATTGCGGCATAACAAATATTATCACAACAATGCCACAAATTGATGTGCGTTCAGCAGGTTCTGGCCAAAAGCAACAAATGACTAAGATGGAGACGGAGACAAAGTCGGAGACGGAGTCTGAGACGGGGACTCATCAATCAAACGCACTCAGCAGCTCAACCAATCATCCAATCATCCAGCCATCCAATCACCCAATCGCTCAGGCGTAATGCTCAATGCTCAACGCAGCCACAACGCAGAAACAACAACAATTTTCCAATTAAGCGACCAAAAATTTGAGCATATGATGATTATTGACGATAAGAGCTCGAGAAAAATAGCAGCTCCAACCACACACACGAGCAGACACACACACACACACACACATACACACTCGAGCAGACACACACTCGTAAAATGTACAAATAAATCGCACAATTGTTTTTGCTGCCCCCTCTTGCCACTCTCCCCCTCGCCATCTACGAGCATTGAAACTAAAAGTTATCTGCGGCCAAGCGGCCAAAACAAAGAAACTTTCATTTCCAATTTTCTTGATGTATTAAATTATTTACGCCCTCTTGAGCACAGGATTTCGTGTGCGTGGGTGACCAAAAGACCGTGAGATGATTATATATATCTATTTATATATATATATATATATTTATATACATATATATTATGTATGTGAAGCTTTGATTTTATTATTATGCTTTGCGATAAATGCAAAAAGAAAACTAAAAATAGATGCAGAAATAGATGATTTTTACTGGAATTTAAGCATTTTCTGGTTTTCATCTTTTGCTTTAGCATTTTAGTATCTGTAATGATCGGGCTTGAAGGGCCCCGTTTTTGGGACACCAAGATAGGTGGCCTGTTGGTCCGTTAGCTTGGTGAGCTTAACGCCCAGCTTGTCCAGATGGAGGCTGGCCACCTCCTCGTCGAGCAGCTTGGGCAACATATACACCCCAATTGGATACTGATCCGATTTCGTCCACAGCTCAATTTGGGCCAACACCTGATTGGTAAACGAATTGGACATGACGAAACTGGGATGGCCATGGGCACAGCCCAAGTTGACGAGTCGCCCCTCCGCAAGCAGTATGATGTGGCGTCCATTTGGCAACGTATAGCGATCCACTTGTGGCTTCACATTCACCTTGGACTTGGCCTTGTTGTTCAGCCAATCGACATCGATCTCGCAATCGAAATGGCCGATATTGCAGACGATGGCATCGTCGGGCATGTTGAGCATGTGCATCGATGTGATGATGTGTAGACAGCCTGTCGTTGTCACATAGATGTTCGCCTCCTTGCTGGCCTCCTCCATGGTGGTCACCTCGTAGCCCTCCATTGCCGCCTGCAATGCATTGATCGGATCGATTTCGGTGACGATGACACGACCACCGAATCCCCTCAGTGCCTGGGCGCAACCCTTGCCCACATCCCCATAGCCAGCGACGCAGCAAACCTTGCCGGCAATCATCACATCCGTTGCCCGCTTAATGCCATCGATCAGCGACTCCCGGCAACCATATAAATTATCAAACTTACTCTTGGTCACCGAATCGTTGACATTGATCGCTGGCACACCGAGTCTGCCAGCCTTGAACATCTTGTAGAGATTGTGGACACCAGTCGTTGTCTCCTCGCTGAGACCCCTGATGCCCTTCAAATAGTTGGGGAAACGATCGTGCACCAAATTGGTCAGATCTCCACCATCATCCAGTATCATGTTCAGGGGCTGACTATCGGAAAAGACGAGCGTTTGTTCAATGCACCACGTGTATTCCTCATCGGTTTCCCCTTTCCACGCATAGACGGGGACACCAGTTGCCGCAATTGCCGCCGCTGCATTATCCTGCGTGCTGAATATGTTGCAACTGGACCACTGCACTTGGGCGCCCAGTTCGACGAGGGTCTCGATGAGTACGGCCGTTTGGACGGTCATGTGAAGGCAGCCGGCGATGCGGGCACCGTTAAGGATCTTGTCCGGGCCGTATTTCTCGCGGCACGCCATCAAGCCCGGCATCTCGTTCTCCGCAATGATGATCGCCTTGCGGCCCCACTCGGCCAGACCGATATCGGCTACTTTGTAAGCAGGCTTCGAATTGGCCATCTTGCTGGCTTACTTTTATTTCGTATTATTACTGAGGAAGATGAGGAACTGGACGACAACCGACAACCAAATCTGTTGAAAATTATATTAATCAAATATCTTCTCCAGGCATTCCCTGACGCTGGGAAACTTCGCTCCAACAAAATCAAATACTTGCTGTGATTTAGAGTAAAACTTGACACACTTGACACCTGACAGTAATAAGAGTGGGAACACAATGGAATCAATGCTTTTACTTACATTTGGATACTTTTTCGAAATAGTTTTCGAAATCTACTTGCAAAGAAATATATTTTTGGATAGTAGCAGCAAAGTAGGTTCGTACATCTGTGTGACTCACGACGTTTGGAATCGAACTGCCTGCTCTGACGAGCCTTGAGGCAGTTATTCTATTTAAAATTCTTAAACCTCAACACAGTTTTTTCATAATTGAAAGCGAAGCACAACAAATGAAATTGACATTCTTTGAAGTTTCCACTCTACAAAGGATAATATCAAATTTGGGTTATTTATATACAAAAATATTAAACCTATTTTTAACCATATTTCGAGGGGAGTGCTTCATTATAGAGATAGAGTTAGAGATAGATACATATATAGATATAAAGACAAATATATATATAATGATAAGATTCTGATTACACATATCGAAGTAACTTATTTATCTGTCATATAAGTCTCCGTTTTTGAAGACACAGAAATAGAATAAATTAAATAGGCGAATTCAGGGAAATATACGTAAGAAGCAAGGGGCGGTGGTCAAGGGAGCAATGCATTCTTCAGAACCAAAAAATCAATTGGATTATGGTTATTAACATAAGATTTAGATCTTAAAGCCCGAGTCAATGAGTAGTAAGAAGACAATCAACTGGAAATCGAGCTGTTAATGCTAGAAAAATACACTTTTTATATTTCCTCAAATTTCAGACCCCATTTTAAAAATCCATTCTAAATTGTATTGTTCTGTGTAAAATATAGTTTTTATTAATATTAAAGCACTTTTCATGTATAAAAAAATGTAATTGTTTAGTTTCTTTGGCATTTAAAAAATGTAGCGAAAACAATTAGTTTGTGCATCGAAACCCATCGAATCAGCTGAGACGCAGTCGAAAGTGTCTCTTACGCTAATTTGTTGTTTCACTGCAATCAAAATAGGATTAACAACTGTCACAATTAATCCAAAAGATACTCTGATACTGATACTCTTGCCCCCCCTCGCTGCGACTGCATTGGATATCGCACATGCGATATTTATCGTGCATGATTTTTACAGTCGCTGCGCAAGCTGTCAGCGAAAAGAAAATTTTCTTAACTGTATTCAACTCAATTTCACCCACTGGGCCACTGCACCAAATGTGCAGCCAGCTCACATCACAGATATACGACGCCATCGGCCTCCATCCACCCATCCTCTCATTGTGCTCCACAGTTTTGCCATGGCAACGATCCAAGCAGCGAGCACACCCAGCTCCATGCGAACTTAATTACTTTTTAGCACGCATCATAAAAATGCATTAGATTATGTTCAAGGCTGTTGTTGTTGTTGCTGTTGTTGTTGTTGTTGTTGTTGTTGTTGCTGTTGTTGTTGTTGTTGTCTCTATGGAGATTTGCAATATACGTTTATTTTTAATTATTAATTACCGTTTTGATTAATGACTTACAGAGCTGAAGTGTTGGCCTTGTCTGCCTATTTTATTGGCTTATACATTAAATCCTATCCTATTCCCCTGATTTCGGACTTATTATATATTTATTTTTTTATTTGTTATACCAAAAAACAATAATTTCAATTGAAATCTCAGATTTTGCATGTATGTATGTAAATGCAGAATAACAGAAAATTTAAAAGATGTGATGGAACCAAGCTGAATGCAACTTTTGGAATTTTAAAAATTTAAGGAGGCCTTTAAGGAATTGTGCATTATTTTTTGATTTTAGAAAATCCGCCTGCGTAAATTTTTCATTTTTACAGTTACAAATAATACATTATATTTGTAAATTTATCCATATTATATTTGTAGAAACGTTTAAACAGACGCCCAGTTATCATAAGAGATCAAGTTAAGTACATATTAAACATAGGTGGAGTGTGATGCCCAGCTGAGTCAGTGCAGCAGCAGCACGAATGCGATCCAAGGCATGAATGATCATCTCCACAAACAACAACCATGGCTGAGCAAGTAACGAATCCATGTCAGAGTTATAAACTCGATTCAAGAAAAGGCGAATCTTCTACTTTAGCAAAAAAAAAAATAAAAAAAAAATCAAAACGCTTACACAAAATGATGGCTAAAAATTGTTAATTGGCCAAGACCAGTGGCAGGCTCCTCATCCCTCGTCCCATTGACGCACACGCCAATTCTTTCCATCTGAGTGCTCCCCGATGGTGGTATCTCTGGCCATGTACCGCAATTTATAAAAGCAACGGGCGAGCAGCGATTTCGCTGGAGTAGCATTCAAAGATCGCTAGCGTTTGGCAGCAACTGCTTTGCCACTGGACTTGCACCGGAATATTAATATATATATATATAGATATAGCATCAGTTTGACAAGCGGAATGGTGCGTCTCGAGTGGTTGCTGCTCCTGGCAACGTGTGCCGCCAGCATTGGTGCCAGCGTTGAAGCGGCTGCTGCCCAACTGCAGCAGCGACGTCGCCACAGCCTTGCCGAGGCGACACCGACACCAACAGCTGCAGTCGCTGGTGGAGATTGGGGTGGACTGGGACCAGAGCTGGCACTGGTGCGACGCGTCTACGATGATTGCCAGGGCAAGAGTGATTTCCTCAGTTGTCTCAAACAGAAGGCGCTGCATGCCTTGACACGTGCCTTGGACCAGGACTCGATTAAGATCGTCGATGGTCTCGTGCTGGAGAAGCAGAATCAGAGCGATACAGAAAGCGTTCTTGGTGCCCTGACCGATGCCCGGCAATTTGGCAGCCTGACGCCACTCGATCGTGCCCTGCTCTCCAAGGTGGACAAACTGATGCGCACGCATGCCATGAAGATTGACATGGATTTGGATTTGGATACGGGCGCAGGAGTGGGAGGGGTTGGTGTCGGGCGCGAGAAAAAGAAAAAGAAGAAGGACGATGGCCACATCAAGTATGTGATTGCGGCGCTACTAACGGCAATGGGCATTGCCGGACCATTGGGCCTGAAGGCACTGGCGGCTATAGCTGGCAAGGCACTGGTCATCAGCAAAGTGGCGTTAACCATTGCCGGGATAATAGCGCTGAAGAAGCTCTTCTCGCACGATCACAGCGAGGAGACCAGTTTTCAGGTGCATGCCGGCGAGCACAACAGGTAAATATCTCTGCCCCAATCTCTGCCTCTCTCTCTCCCCACTCAGATCTACTTTAAACCCCTTCGGAACATCTTTCAGGCGCAACACGTATGTCATCAGGCCCGTCTCGAAAACAAATCCTGGCGCGGGCGCGGGCGTGGGCTTAACAGCTGCCGGCGGCAGTCCATCAGTGGATCCATATCGCTACTACTACGAGTACCATCAGCAGTAAGAGCGGGCGAGCTCAAGTTCAAGTTATTCGCTTGTTGTTGTGCGTGTGTGTGTGTGTATTGTATTGTGTGCATTGTAGGATTTCATTGCATATGCATATGTATATGTGCTTATGTATATGTATGCACAGTTGCAGCTAAACTACCAAAGAATCCAAGCCGAACCGAACGCAACGAGGTAACAATCCTTGGCGACCAACAGGCGCTAACTTATATCGTAGCTATTAAGTTATAGTTAAATATATGCTTAAGGAAAAGTTATTTTCAAGTGCAATTTGCATCTAATAAACAAGTAGTAATTGTTAAAAACAAATCGTTAACTATTTTATTAAGGGCAAAGCCAAATTTTCTGTATGCATGAAAAACCCAATCACCACTGACCCAGTTTCAATATCATACATTTTAGAGCATACTTCTGGGCTGATAGTTTAAATGTTTGCTTGTGTAATCAAAAATTTTAAAGCATACTTTTAGGCTGAAACAAAACAGAAGTGCAACTGCTTTTAAGACAATATCTCTAACTTTGGCTATATTCTTGCACATTTTTAAAAGACAGGGTGTGTTGGAATCGCAAGTAAGGATAATGGTGTGAATGCGTGAAAATACTGATTCGAAATCACAAAATCCTAATTTTCTCGGCCATTACAAGCACAATTTCAAAGTCCTTTGACCAGTCAAAGCAAAGTTTTTGATACAGGGCTTAATGGATTCGACCTTTTTCTTAATTTATTCGAAACGGTATGCTAAGGATTTGTGGTCCACAGGACACCGCAGTAGTTCTTTAAGTGGTCAAGATAAAGATTAATTTTATTTTTGCAGCTCAAAATGCGTTCTTATAGATATAGCTGAGTAATACCCAAAAAGCGAATGCAATTTTTACTTTGTTTCAGGACTAACAAAAAAATTATTTAAGTTGAAAAGCAACATCTGTTTATTAGTAGCAAATATATAAATTAAATAATATCTAATGTTAATGGAATGATAATAAGGTAAATAATAAATTGACAGTTAATCGGAATCATCAGACACAGTGTATGTGACTGGGCCTCTTGTTCTGCGCCCGATTTTGGAGGCATCTAAAAGTCCATGTGGCCCGGCCGACGGACCCTGTGAAGAAATTGAAATTTATGAGTCAATATAAAATAAGAAGGAAAAGCTTTAAGGATGCTCACGGTTGTGGCAACGGATACATCCAAATGCGGTTTAGCACGAGTGCTTGGTGCACTTGCTGCCGCTGCACCGCCTCTGCCTCGGCCACGCGCACCACGTCCTCGAGCAGCACCTCGTGCAGGTTTAGAAGTCGTCGCAGGCGCCGCAGACAAATTCACATCAGTTGGGATGGCACTTGCAACAGAGCCATTTGGCTCCGTTTTGAAGGTATAGGCATCTAATGTCTTGAGCAGATCATCAACCTTGTTGCGCAGCCTGAAATTGCTCAGCTCATCATCGATATTCTCCAGAGATGGCAACGTGTCCATTAAATGCTCTACAGCCTTTTCATTGTAAAATCTGCAAGAAGATTAATGATTAAATTTAACTTACTCATTGTTTGTTTCATGGAATGTTTCATACCTCAAAACGGATTCAGCTGCATCAAGGTCGGAACGCTCGACCATTCGATAGGTGACCTCGGACAATGCCTTCGCGTGCACTAGCTTGAGCGGATTTTTATCCTTGACTTCGTCGAAGTAGCGATCAAGCAATTCCTCCACACGAGCCACATTATCCACCTAAAAGTGTGTTGAATATTAATTAGTATTCATTGATTGGATGAGGTGGACTTGCTAACCATAGCGCGCTGCATAGCATCCTTGTCCACGTTAATCTTGCCGGTCTTCATGCGCTTGATCAGCTTCTCAAACTTAACCACATCGGCGACGTTGGCCACACGTGTGTCAAACAGTTGACCAAATCGAATCGTGTTGAACATGTGCTGCTCGTCGGTGTAGCGCAGACGCAGTCGGATTAGCGGCAACGTCGGCTGCTTTGGGTGCCCCGTGAGCATCGTTTTGGCCTCCTCAAGCATGGCTTCCACTCGTTTTTGAGCGAAGTCATGCACCTTGGTGGATGCATCGCCAGATGCTAAATCCAGCTCATCGACATAATCATCCAAATCAATGGAATTGAATATGAATGGACGCACCGTTTGCAGCGGTATTGGCTTGAGGTGAAACTTTGTCTTGTATATCTCCAGTAGGCCGACGTGCTTCTTGATGGACTCGCCCTTGGCCAGCGAGGTGGCCACCGACGAGCCCGGCTGCGAAACGTAAAAATCACGCACCGCATTTACCTCCGGTTCAATGCGGCAATCGTGCTCGTGTCCCCAAATAACCAAATGAAGAAACGCCGGCAGCAGCTCTTCGGGCAGATAGTTTTTGGGGCCACGATCAGCTCGATTCTGATGTACGACCATCAGATGGAACCAATCATCCTCCGACTCCTTGGGGCAATTGATGGTCACCTGGAAGTCCTTGAAAATGCGCACCAAACGCGCATCGTGAATATGGCTTAGTCCATACAACGCCAATTGAGTTTCGCCCTTGCGTATCAGTATCGGACTAATCTCCAGCTTCGTTAGATCTGTCCACCGGCCAAAGTAGTTCACCAAACCCATTGTGCTTAGCAGATCCAAGGTGCTCAAGCGTCCAAAGCCACTTGGGTCATCGTGATTTCCGTGTATGGAGAACACCGGTATGGCAATGTTCAAATTGGGATCCTCGTAGTTCACCGACTGATTAACAGTGTTGTGAAAACAAGCCGACTGATCGCTCAATATCTCCAGGGACACCGGCTTGTCCCCAAACGTATACCGCCTCAGTAATTCGATGCACCTGGACAAAAATAATTCAATCCGCGTTTTCAAATTGATATTCTATTATACTCACTTGTGCGTAGCACTCTGGCTAGGCTCAGAGTCGTGAAAGAGATCACCGCCTAGCAATATCATATCCACATCCTCGGACACGGCTAGTTCCAATATTTCCTCAAATGCCCTGAAACTGTCCTCGCCACGAATCGCGTCCTTCTCCGCATAGCCCAAATGATTGTCGGTGGCCACCATAATGCGCATGATGTTATCAGCATCCTTTTCCCCATTATCTGTCATGTCTGCCATTTATGCTAAGTTTTTAATATTCAACTTCTCTCCACAAACAAGAATTTCACAATATATTGCGCGGGCACATTACATTAAAGTATTTTTATCGATTTATAAGAAATCAGCTGTTGCTTATGTATCGATAACTGCAAAAAGACTGGCAGCACTACTGGCCCCGGTCAGTGATATATTCAAATTGTTTTTTTTGCTTTAGTTGCGATAACATCAGATAACAAAGAAACCTCATAAATATATAACCGATTATTATTGTACAATTTATTTAAGTAATAATCTCAATTGTAGAAACACGTACCGCTGTCTAAAATTAGAAATGTATTACCAAAAACAATACAAATGATATTTTATTGTTTATACTATCATTGCTAAAGGGAAAAATAGTAAATATTTGAACTAATCCAGACCATTTGTTTTGCATCGCTGCACACAGCTTATATATATATAGTATATATATGACTTATCAGTTCTATATATTGAATGTGTCACCATTCCAATCACAGCCTATTAAATCGCTATATTTAATCGGTTTCAATCCAAATAAGGCATTATTACTTCGTTAATAACTTTCTTGTTCCTATGCCACGATAAATGGTGCACAGATGGCTTAACAATTATTGTTAATTTGTTCGCCTCCAATAAGGTTTTCAAACCAATCGAGTCATTTATGTAAATCCCTCGCTCATAAAAGGGAATCACGTCCAAAGACTCATCAAAATAACTAAAATGACTAAAAGAGAACAATGATGATTTACAATGATTATAATTTCTATGAGTTATACTACAGACCTGGACTGCCAGGGCGTAATAACACCATCATCCGGACCACCAATGAGGATCACTTTATCAAGTCGCACCATTCCCATTTTGAATGATGTTGAATTGGAACTAATCTTTTCATTGTTAATTAGCGGCAAGAATTCACTATAATTCATATATAATGACTGCTTATGCGGATCATTCCAATAGCCACCGACAGATGTGTATTGACCCACCCGCGAGTAGAATAGCTCAAAGGCCGTCTTTGCTGCCAGATCCGGAAATATTAAATGCAGGAAACTGGCTGCAAAATACAGATAAAAAGTTGTAGAACTTGTGCCCGATTTATATATTCATATATATATGACATACTTCCGTATTGACCCGCTTGGGGTGATGATAGCGAAATAAAGGTCTTGACCTTGTGATCGGGTAAACTTTGTATAGCCGCTCTCGCCAGAAGTCCGCCCTGCGAGTAGCCCAACACAATAAGTCCATCCGGATGTAGTTTTCCAATTCGATCTAAAGCATAACAAACAAAAATAATGTCAGCGATATTTACCCCTTGGTGAAATAATGATACTTAAAAATAACTCACCAATATAGTCCCTGATTTGTGCAACTTGCCGCCAGGCATTTTCTAGGCTGTACCAGCCGCTGAACTCATCGCAATTGTACACAACGGTACCCGGATGCAGCTGAAACCGTAATCAGATGCAGGATTCAATTTATTGCGTCGTCGGAATTTGACTTTGAACTTGTCAAACAATAACAAAGAAGAATTGTTTTCACTTTTACCTTTTCGATGTGTCGCACCAAAAGTGTCATAGATTCAGCACCCGACAGTATGCCATGGAGTATCACAACGGGCTTGTACGCCAGCGTTCCCATAAAGTACATGCATAATATAGGCCAACATCCTATTCTCATTTTTTCCCGTTGTTTTCGTAATGCGTCTGAAGACTTTCTGCGATTTGTTTTCAATACTTGCCATTTGCGTAGGTCTGTAAACACTTTAACAGTCAACTTTACACTGTGAAGCAGTTCTGTTAACAAGAGGAGCAGACCTGTTATAATTATGTAAAGTCTGGTATGCAGCTTCTAATAGCAAGCAAAATATTTGTTGGAATAAGAATTTAAAATTATTTTGCTTATTCTATAATTAAACAAATTTAAATATATAAATTTAGAATTAGGTTCGTTTATTCACTTGTCAACTTACACGAATTTTGTAATGTACTTTGCACTATTGAATCTCTTCTTAAAATTTAGAACTAGTCGCGGCAAAACATTTTAAATACATATCTATATATATATATATTTATTTGTATATATATACATACAAATTTATATATTATTACAACTTTCTCTATTTAAGTAAAACAAACCTGACCTGGATACGCGGCAGTATTTTCTTTCACTTTCATCTCTTATACAAATTACAAATTTTGGGGATCTTTACTCTTATCAGGATTAACAGGCCAGTCTGTGTTTGCCAGGTCTATAAAATACGTGTGATTCTGCATATATATTATAACTAATAATAGAAATCCTCGATCAGCAGACTTCATCCAGCCACCTCCTCGCTGACAAAATCGAGTTTAACAACCTCAGCGGGTAAACATTCCTCGACATCCACTTCGTTCTCCTGGACATTGATGCGATTTAGGGTCATTGAGACATCCGGACCACATTTCAATTGCGCCGTCGATGTGGTGCCAACAACATCCTCGCCACCAACAACAACAGCTACAGTTGCCGGCACCAAAATCTGTGGTAACTGTTGTTGTTGCTGTGTCGCCGCAGTTGCCGCCACAATTTGTTGCTGCTGCTGCTGTGCCGTCGTCGATGTTGGCTGCTGTATGATTATATTCTCTGTGATGGTGGGCGTATTGGAAACGGCGGCAGCAGCTGCCGCTGCTTGTGCTGCGGCCAATGCAACTGCTTTCTGTTGTTGCATTTGTTGAAACTGTTTGATTGTCACCGTTGTTGTTGTTGTCGTTGTCGTCGTTGTCTGTGGCTGTAAAATGATTTGCTTCGCTTGCTGCTGCTGCTGTGGTTGTTGTTGTATGATGTGCGATTTGAAGACTTGTTGTTGTTGTTGTATGTTTGGCTGCACGGTTTGTATGACATGCTGGACCTGCTGCACAGGCAACTGTTTAGCCGGAATGCCCGCATCCTCAAATGCCTTCTTTTTAAGCGCCTGTCGTATTTGCGAGCTACAAAAGTGGTCAAAAAAGTGAATTTTAAATATAGTAATATTAACTGTCATGTTCTCTCGCTATGTTTTTGATATTCTCTCTTTTTTTTGTCAGACTTACACGGTGCGACTCTTGATGCTCAGACTGATTTTGCTCAGATCATCGGAGAAGCGCATTATGGACGAGTGCAACATGTCGATTTCCTCGTCTGTCCATTTACTGCGCCGTGCATAGCGAGGGAACATGCAAAATTAACAATTTAGCACTATATATGCATATTTACAAAATCTAACATCAGCCCAGCTTACTTACCCGGACGGAGATTCGGCATTTGGATGCAATTGCATTGTTAGATCACCGAGTCGGCTGAACGCTTGACCCGCTGCCGTAAATATTTCCCCAACCTGCAAGTACAACAATTTGTGTGTTTTATTTTCAGCTGTTTTGTTTTGGGTTGTTGTTGCTGTTGTTTGGCATGCGGTGCAAATTCAAAACAAACGCGCCCTCTCGCCGCCCCCAAAATGAAGCACAAACACAAAATTTCGCTACCATTCGCACCCGAAGGAGTGAGGCGATATGACAGAGACGCACACAGCCGCACAGTTTTCCCGCACAAAACTCGATTGGGGCATTGTTTGCCAACCCGTGGCGGGACCGAGTTGCACTGTTAAATGCGTTTTGCTTTTAACATACCTTTGTTGCCGAATTCATGGCCTACTCAAGCTGAATTACTTTTTTTAATACAAGGTTTAATATGAATGTGGTGGTTGGGCGATTGTCGGCCGATATGTTAACACTGCAACGCTTTAGCTTATAATTCATCTCATCGCGTTGTCGCATTTATCGAACCAATTCGATAACAGTGTTTCCATCAGTCACGTCTGCATTTTAGCAACAAAAAGAAGAAACCAATGTTCGATATATTTGAATTTAAATTTAATTAATGACTAAGGTTGTAAACTAACGAAAACTTTTATTACATATAAAACAATAAATTATGAAAACATATTTTATGCATGCATTTCGTTGACTCAATCTTTCGAAAACATCTTCGGCGTTTTCAATGCCCCACAATAGTTAATTGGGCTGCTATTTAATTGCAACTTTAACTTTAACTCTAAGCATACTTAACATATACATATAAAAGATCACTTGTAATACTATCATATTATGACTTATGTAGAGGGTTCCGCCAGGTTGGCGTCAGCGGTTTTCTGAAATGTAACCAGCTCATCTCGGCGCATTTTGAGGGCCCGTTTCACGTACTCATACTTTTGGTTTAGGAGAGCATAGTCTTTTTTCTGTACGTCCAACTGAGACTGGAAAATAGAAAGTGAATTGTGATGATTCTGCGAGAATGTGTACATTTATGTTCCACACAGACCTTAAGTGCATTAATTTGGCCGGCTGTTTGGAAGGAAATGTTGGAGCCATCGGCATTTTCATTTTGCTTTAATTTCTCCTCCAAATCCTTAATTTTGCGATAACGACTGCGACACAGTTTCAAGCTGTCTTCGAACTTATCAGACATTTTCTGTAAAGCAGTCTCCACATCGGACTCCGTTTGCGTCTCTGTGGTTGACAGCGTCTTAACGACTTCAGGCGTCGTCGTTGCCACTTGGTTGCTGCTGGCCGAGATGGCTGCAGATGCTGCCTGAACGTTAACCTTGCTCATCAGATCCAAATTCTTTTGTCGTAAGCGTTTGATCTCATCGCGTGCCTTCGCCTGCTCCTCCTGGAGACGTTTCTTCAGTGTGGCTGTCTCCTCCTTGAGTGGATGATTCTTCAACTCCAAATTCTGCGTGGTCACGATGCTTTCCGCTATGAATAGCTGGCGTTGACAATCCTTGAGCTTACTATCAAGCACCTCACAGTTGCAGTTTTGATCTACAATTGGATATATACACATTTATCAAGTCAGCTTGGGTGCTTTTGAGTTTCTAAACTTACCCACGGGGTCCGTCATGCAGGCCACATGCCTCGAATCATTCCAATACGACTGACGACGCCATTCATCGTGTGTGCTAATCCGGTTTTTTTTGCGCAACTCAGACTCCGAGCATACGGATTTCTGTTAAATGTTTACATATGTTTAAACTCGATCTTTTGGTTGGTTTTACTGCCTTATTACTCACCCTCGGTTGCTTACTCTCACGATCCAAACTCTTTCGGGGTGCAGATGATGTGCTCGACGCACTGGAGTCAAATGATATACTGCTGCCATTGGCCATAGATCTCAAGTCCGACTCCAGCTTCTTGGCAATCTCATCGGTCGTGCAGATTTTCTCCACCAAGTTGCGCTTGTCCTCCATTAGACTAGAAATTGTGCCATCCAAGCGTAATCGCTCAGCATCAAAGTTGGTTTTATTCGTTCTCTGCAAATTATAAATAGATGTACATATAAAAATATATAATATATATCAAGCACTTTCTCCTGTTCTAAATGACTAATTTCATAGAAGCTGCTTTTCATGTAAGTGAGAAGCATTGAATCCTAAAAATATATTTCAGACAACTTGTTTTCTTTCATCATTTTAAATCTAAAAGTGTTGCTCAAAGCACCAGTTCACGTTCAAACCACGTTGGTTATAAATAAATGTAATATAAGTGCTATATTTATTTATATATATCTATTTATATATATATACACGACACTTACCAGCAAAGAGCGCGATTTATCAATTTCCTTTTGCAACATTTCAATTCGGTTGCCCAGTTCGGAACTCTTTTTTCTGGCTTCCGTGCTAACTGAAGTCAGTCGTGCCTCAAGCTGAGCATTTTCGAGTTTCAGCTGCTGCAAGATCTTCTCGTTGGAGTCCATCTTTGACTGCAGCTGCTCATTGCACCGCTGCAACGTTGCATTGCTTTCGAGCTCCTTGTCCAAATCACTCTGCACATTCAGGACATTTTTCAGTTTCACTGTCAGCTGCTGATTCGCTGTCTCCAGCTCCAGTTTCTTGGTGAGCAATGAGTCCAGCTTGAGCTGCAGTTCATTCTTGGAGCTCTGCACCTCCTTCAATTTGTGCTCAAATTGATTGGATTGTTCAATTAGGGTTGCCTCCAGTGCCTGCAGCTTGTTCGACAAACTGAATTGCTCGGAGCAGGCGGTGCTATGCAAACGCAACGTTGCCTCCAATTCGGATTGCAGTTGATCGACTTTGGCACTGTGCGTTGCAGCCTCAATGCGAGTCAGCTCCAATTCTTTGTCGAGATTCTTCACTTTCTGCACCAGATTCTCGCAGCGATTGTTCGCTGCGTTTAGAAGGCATTTGCTTTCTTCGTGCTCGCTGAGTAGCTTATCAAAATCGATTGCCTTCCGTTCGGCCTGCTTAACCTCTTCGACCAGATCAGCAATTTTGCTGTTTAAAGTTTCCACCTGCTCCAAAAATGTGGCCTTCTCTGCAGCATTGGCTATCAGCTCAGCTTCCAACTGTGCCAACCTAGTCGTCAGCTGTTGCTGTTCGTTGTGCTCCGATTGGAGTTCGTTGTTCAAGCGTTCTATTATCGATTTGCTCTCATCCACCTCACATTGTAATGAGCTCTTCTCCACCTTGAGTTTGTCCAGGCTAAGTGTATACTCATCCTTGAGCTGTTCGTAGTCCTGCAACTGCTGCTCGTATTTGTCGAGCATCACTTGCAACTTTTCATCCCGATCTTGCTTCTCCTCCAGATCCTTGCTGCTCAATTCACTTCGTAACTTCTGCACTAGCTTCTGACTTTCATCGTACATTGATTCCAGCTCGTGTTTCTCTTTGACCAACTGATCCACTGCCAGCTCATTGGCCGCCTTAATATCGAAGAGTTTAGTGCCGCTTTCAGCGCTGAGCATTTGCAATTGGTCCTTGCTCTGCGACAATTGCTTTTGCAATCCTTCCAATCTGGCATCGTAGCGAGCCTTGTCCTCCTCCCATTCCGTGTTGTATTTGCGCAGATTCGTACGGTAACAAGTCTCGCTGGCCTGGATCTTCTGCAAATACTCCAGCACAACCGCATCCTTCTGCTGCTTTTGCTTCGCCTCAAATGAAGTTTTCATATCACTCAACTGGTTCTCGTATTTCTCTTTGGTGCATTTCACCGTTTCTTCATTCTGTTGCCACTTTAGTTTGAACTTCTTTTGCGACATCTCCAGTGCAGCTTGCATTTCATTCAGACGCTTCTCGTATTCCTCCCTGGTTGACTCCAGTTTTTCTCTATTCTGTTGCTCCCGCAAATCGAACTCCTTTTGGGACGTCTCCGATGCGATTTGCATTTCGTGGAGACGCTTCTCGAATTGGTCTGCGGAGCATGCATCTTGTGCTGCAGTTTCGAGACGCTGTTTCAGTGCATCCACACACTCTTCAGCCTTGATGCTACGCTCCAGCAGTTGTGCATTCGTTTCCTGCAGTTTGTCAATGCGATCGGCATCGTCCGACAATTTGGCGGACTGTCGCTCGAGCATCTGTTGATTTTCAAGAGCGATCGCTTGATGTTTCACCTGCAATACATCCATATTTATGCAGCGTTCGTTAAGCTCCTGTAGCTCTGACTGCATTCTCTCGATCAGTTCGTCCTTGATGCTCAGCTGCAACTGCAGCTGATAAGATTCGGTTTTCAGATCAGACAATTCTGCCATGACCAGACCGAGCTCGGTCTCCATTGCTGATCCGCTGCTGTCGTTGTTGAACAGCGTTGGTGCGGTGCTGCACATGAGTTGGCCATCGCTCTCGTTGAGGGTGTTCTCCTTGACCTTCTCCTGCAGCTCCTCATAGACCATGGTCATTTCGGCATGCTGTTTCGCGAGCGATTCGATTTGTCGTTGATAGTCCTCCACTTTGTTGACGATCACCGATTTTTCCAGCAGCGCCGATTCGAGATTTGTCATCTGATCGCGCATGTCTTTGATGGTGCCCTCGGTGGCATCAATCAGCATATTCTTCTCGGCCACCTCACTCTCTAGCCGAGCGATGTGCGCCCGCAATTGTTCCGTTTTCTGCTCAGCACTCATCAGCGCAGCCTCGGCACCAGCAGTTGCATTTGCAGCCGACATTTGCCGTTGCTGCTTGAGCTCCTCTTGCAGGGCATTGCACTGATCTCGCAGACAGTCGCCATCCTGAACGCTCTCCATCAGCTGATTGGACAGATCATCGTATTCGCGTTGGATTTCACCAAATTTAGCCTCCATGTTGGCCAGGCTCTCGACGAGCTCCTCGTTGCGTGACCGCAACTCCAGCTCAAGTGCATTCTTGATTCCTGCTGTGCTCGCTGTTGCCGTTGCTGTCTGCATGAGTTCCTCTTGGATCTGCTGCATGGATGCCTTCAGCGTTCGGATTTCCTCTTGCAAACTTTCGTTTTGGCTTTCGAGCTGTGCATAATCCTGCTGTAGTTTCGCATACTTTTCTTGCGCGGCTTCACGCAGCTCGTAATCCTGCTGCAATTGCACATACTTCTCCTGCATCGATTCGAGCCGTTCATAATCCTGCTGCAGTTTCACATACTTCTCCTGCATAGCCTCATATTTGGCCTGCATCGATTGTAGGATCTGATTGTGTTGCTGTTGCGCCACCTCGAGAATATTGTATTTATCCTGCAGCAGTTCCTTGGCCTCCTCGGCAGCCACAAAATCTTGGCCCATGCGATCACAGAGCTGCGAGTTTTCAGCGGCATGGCTGGTCACTTGTTTGTGTGCTAGCTCCACGCTCTCCAGCTGAGCCCGTGTCTTGGCGATTTCCTCGCGCAACTGCTCACATTCACACTCAATCAACTTGGCTCCTTCCACATTGGTTGTCGTCTGTTTGTGCTCCTCCAGCAGACGCTCGAGATCAGCACACCTGTTGCAAATGCTCTCGCAAGTGGTTTCAATCTCGGGGCAGATGGATAGCATCTGATCTTCTTTGCTGTTGCGCAGCACATCCCTAGACAACTCATCGAGCTTGTGTTGCAGGCCGCCGATGGCGCCATCTTTCTCTGAGATGGCCGCCAAGAGCTCCTCCTCTCGCCGCTTTGACTTCGATTTGTGGTTTTCAAACTGAAATTCCAAGTCGACAGCCAAACGATTTTCCATTTCCAGTCGCTGAACGGTTTGCTTCAACGTTTGCAGCTGCTCCTCGTATGCCTCGATTTTGGAATCAGCAGCCTGCTTCGAATTGGTCAGGCTATCAAAGTCTTTGCAGCTGCAAGTAGTAAGCGTAAAAAGAGACAGTTATTTAATGCTTTAATTCTGATTAATAACTATTTTCTAACTTTTGTAGACAGGCAGATACATTACTCTAGAAGCAATATTGATATTGAGTTTAATTGAGCTTCACTTTATCTTCAATCTAGTGCCTAATTGAATGCAGATGGGCACCGCTGAAAATGCAGTTGCAAGTTGGCGTTTGGAGTTCCAAATTTTTCACCGCACGACCATTTTGACAATTAATTATGGCAAGCGAGGCTCCCTAAAAATAGCGACTGCAGCTGCTAACCGCCTGCAGATGGTGGCAGCGGCTGCAGACAGCATTCCAGTTGAGGTTGAAACTACAACAACTACAGACACACTCTCACGTGCACAAACACAACAACAACACACAAGAAATGCACTTTTATTGTTGCATTCGCTTTGAACTTATGCGTTATATTTTTACTCACAAGCGTATTTATTTTTTGCTTGATGCGGGGCCTCGATTGCGTTATGAGTTACATCAGAGTCACGTCTCTGGGCATTGGGAGTAGATAGCTAACCGAAGACGATATCGAACATTGAGTGTGCGGCGGAGCGGAGCGAAACGGAGTGCGTTGAACAGCAAAGTTAAGCTAAATTAGGCAGCAGCCTTAGGGTCACATTAACGGAATCAACATTTTATCTACGACAACGATTGAAGATCGATTATCGCTTATCACATTTGTTAGTTGGCATTGTCGTCAGACGTCTTCGAGCCGTCGAGCGTCAGGTGCCAAATTTATTCGCAATATGCTTTAGGTGTATTGTACTCCGGTGCTATCATAACGACGCACAAAACCACACAACCATATTGCGTATGTGAGTGGGTCTTATTATTCAGCTCTCGGCTCGGCCGACTTAGCTCTTGCTTACTCGCGTCGTGCTCAGCAACTGATTTCAAAAGACGAAAGCGAAACAATCTCCGTGTGATAAAATAGAAGAGATTTCCACAAAAGTTTACCACGTGTTGACTTTGTGCACAGCGAGCCGCAACTGAAGTGGTGAACACAATTTTAAATTTCCAACTGGCGCTGCCAATTGTTCGATAGCAGCAAAAGATATTAATTAATATAAGCAAATGTCTTTAGAGATTGTCGAGCGATGATTTGGACAGATAATTTTGCTCGGCCTGCACAGCAGATTATAAACGGCATTTCTCGTTTAAAGAGCAACATTTTTCGATCGTGCAGTGGCATAAATGCCTCTGATGCCAATAATATTTACATTTCTAGTTTCAGCTTAGCTGTCCTAAACTCACCGCTGCATTAGATTTAGTCGCTCGGACTGTAGCTCATTAATTTGAGCTGTTGCCGCAGCAAATCTTTCGTTTAAATCTTCCCACTCGCAGGCAATGTCCTGCTCTAGACTGATGAAGGTATTCAGCTCCGTAGCGTCGCGCACATGCATTGCTTTACTATATATATATAGTTGTCATATATGGGATGAGATGAGATGAGATGAGATGTGAGATCAGCCATGAAAAGTGCAATGAAAATGATTTGTGAAACGGCAGTTATCACTGTACTTGATAACTTACCCTTCAATTTCGGCCACGCGTGGCGTTAAGCATAGTGGTGGCAGGATTCGTTGGGTAACTACTGGGCTTGGGCCAGCTCCAAAATCGTACTCAAGGGCTGGCTTGAATTCCTCATCTTCATCGGCGATTTCCAGAGATTTCATAATGTTTATGGTCTTGGGTGCATTAACAGGACGGTGTCTTATATGCGAACCCGGTGGATAGAAACTTGGTTTCGGTAGACCCAAATGCTTGGGCTGGTCAGCAGTTGAACCATCTGACCCAGCCAATTCTTCTCCCGGCGCTGCATCCGGTTGCGACGTTGCCGGACACCAAGTGCGTCGGCGAATTTTATCGCGCTTATCAGCAATTGTATTGCCAGTTATGATTTTCAGAGTATCATTTTTGATTCTCTGTTCCAACACTCTTACTTTGATTACGCTTTCATTACGGCGCTGCTCCTCCGCCAAGCGATCCTTCAGCTCCTTAATTTCACGCTCGAGGCGCTTCATCATCGTTGCATCCGACACGATCTCATTCATTTGTGGCTTCACGCGTATCTTTTTCGCACGCATCGCAAAGTTCAGCGTCGACTGCGATTCCTCCATAATCGATGGTTTGATGCTGCATATAATTGAGGTGAACGTGTTTCCACCCAACGATGCCTGCAGTATACGCGTCAACTTGGATTCACGAAAACAGACGTACTTGTTGTCCTCGTTCTCGGACAAGCTCTTGATCACGTTGCTCAGAAAGTGCAAGCTCTTGTTAATGTGACCGCCCTCCTTAAGACGTGCACCCCGCGCACCCGTCTGATCGGCTCGCTCCGAACCGGCCAAATCCACCAGATTCAGCAGACCCTGAATGACGGCATCATCGGCATTATGATCAGTTTTACGTGACTCAATGATCTGCAGATGTAGTACAACAGTCAAATATATATAGAATATGTATTACAATTAGCTTACAATGCGAAATATGGCATGTGATCGACTGGAACGTTCGTTCATATTGGTTTCGCCCACGGTGCGCTCCTTGTTGCCCATGCAAAGGAACTGCAGCAGATCTTGCTCGCTGGTAATGATGCACTCCTCACAATTCACATGCACCATCCCATTGCTCTCGTGAATCTTCAGATCCTGATTCTTCTTGTTCAGCAAATCGTAGATTTTCTCATTGTAAATCTCAATGTAGCCGACACGTAGCAGAAATTCGCGATCATTGTGCAGGGCAATCTGATTAAATATCTCCTTGGCTGCCAGCACCATGACGCCGGGATTGCTCTTATCGCCCATCATGGTGTATGTTTTACCCGATGATGTTTGCCCATAGGCGAATATGGTGCCATTGAAGCCCTTCATACACGCCTCCACAATGTGTTTGGCCATGCCATCGAAAACCATTTGATTGTTCGAATCCTGATCGAACACATAATCTGCAAAAACAATTGATGAATTGAGTGGCGGCCATCTTGAAGTATTGTTGTTGCTTACCAAAAACACAGGGATCAGCTTGGCTGTCTATTAGCTGTATTGCGCGCTTGTCCTTCACCTGCCACAGTGTGGTATTTCCTGGTTCGCAGGGACGCACCTTGATGCACACTTGGATGGCGCTCTTTGCAGACATGATGTGGCCAGCACGCAGACACACACAAACACACACAGTAAGACAAAATTATGAATACAATACGACTAAACGACACTTTGCTCCAAGAAATATTGATTACACATAACAATTCTTTACAGTTAATTCGAACGAATACCGCTTTGGTGTGCTTCTTCTTATAAGTGTGCCGGTCAGACGCTAAGCTAGCGGGCGTCTTTCGCGCAACCAATCACGATAAACTTGCGGCGTATGTTATCGAAATTTGCATGCGATCGTGAGCAGGGCTGGCACGCTATACGAGCCGATAAACTCCAGCAGCCCGTTAATTTTTGAATGTATGATTTGAATATCGATAATAGCGTTTTTTAGTATTAAAACACACTCTTTGGTTGTTCTTCATAACGCAGTTTTATTTGTAATTTTAATAAATATTAATAACTTTCTAAGCACATGGATCTCTACTTAAATTGCTTATGTAACTTGTATTTAACTAACTCATTTTATTCTAGCGACTTAACTGCATTGTGTGTTGGTGTTGGTGTGTGTAGGTGTGCATGTATTGTGTGTGTAGTGTGTATGTGTGTGTGTGAGTAGTCACAATTGCATTTTGTATATTAAAATCAAAAATGCAACAATTGCACTCGGCATTAAGTTACAAATAAAATACAAATAGCTAAAGTAATTAGACGTTTGCAAAAGAAACGTAGCCAGAGGCAATGTGAAACAGGGAGATAATAAACAAATTTAACATACTTGTCTTTACTTATTATCTTGCTTTATTTATGAGTATATAATTTATTACTATGCATTTCCATAATCATTAAATTTATACTATATTAGAGATGACTTGTGATGAAATTGTCCAATTAACACAATTACTATACGAAAAGAAATACGTAAGTATATCAAAAATTGCGCGCTTAAATAATATAATAATATGCAAGTAAATTACATTTAAATTAATTGAGGTAGAAAATTACTAAAGTAACACATATATTCATGTTGTAATAAGGCAAGTGGGGATTTCAACTCTTTTAGAGTCTCTGTGCACATCATCAATATTGAAACTAACAAACTAAACCTACAATAATAAAAACGAACTAAATTTACATTGAATAACTTGCGAAATCGGAGAGAAACCTTTTAAGTTAAGTTTAAGTTTAAGTGTGTGTGTGTGTGTGAGTGTGAGTGTGTGCGATCTAAATATATATATATATATATATATATATTGAGGTATATCTGATTCTATTACATTAACCCCAGTATTATTTTATTTGCGTGTAATTATAGCTAAGCATACAATATACATATGTAGTTATGTATGTGTGTGCTGGTGCCTATTAATTGTATGTATTATATATATATATATTTATATATATATCTCACTTTATTGTACATAAACGCATAAATAATAATGAAATGTACACATTGCCTGGCTAATTGAAGGGGAAATCCTTAGATTCACATTTACAGACTATGTACTCATTGGCGCACCCAACCAATGCAGATAGATCCTTAAACTACACTGAACGCAATCTGTAAGTATAAGCAAGTACGGCCATAACGAATATATTTGCATGTATGTATATTTATGTAGGTAGTTATGTTTTTCTTTCATCTCATTTTTAACTGAATGTAATTACGAGTAATGAGTACGAGTGGATTACACAATTCTTTTTGCTGAGGTAGTTTTGGTTGTTTGCGGCGGTGGTTATCCGTGTATTCCTGAGATATGGTTATGTAACATTATAAATACAATACAACTTGAGTGGTCGGCTAGTAAGTATATATATATATATATATATATATACTCGTCTTCATAAAAAGAAAGTCATGTGTAAGCTCTAATAAATTGTGACATGGCACATCTGAATTTGTCTTTGTTACTCTCAAAACTGAGACGGATAAAAAATATATATATATATATAAACGCCTTTTTAAAGAGTATTCGTCCTGTCCGTTTAAATGCTTCTTCTTTTTTTTAGTTTTAGTTTTTTTTGTTTTGTGGGTGCGTATCTGCTACAACAATTTATATACTATTTACAGAGAATTGTTGACTCATTTGCAAAAATGTTTGTTAACACTAACTTACGTGGTCTAGGTTCTAGGTTTAGGTTTAGCTTTAGGTATTTTGGAGTATGAGTTCTTCAACGATTTTTGAATTTGTCTTGGTTCGGCAACATCCTCAACTGCATGTATACACACAACAGGTACATGTGTATATAAGTAGTATGTATATGTATATGTATATAGGATAAGTATGTAAGTGTTTGTGTGTGTGTGTGTGTGTGTGTAAGTATCTAGGCATCTAACTCACATACGAGTATCTGTTTAGGTAAGTTGATTATTTACTCTCATTTTGTATTGGTTTTTGATTTTGTTTTTGTTTTTTGTTTTTTGTTTGAAAAGCACAACATAAATTCTACAATAATTGTTGCAAACGCAGCACATGATATTAGTTCATGATTCGGTTTCTAGATACCTATATAACTATCGTATTTATCGTATTTATCGTATGCATTTAGTGTATATACTATATGTATATCGTACACGTAAACTGGTATACATGAGGATAAGGCTACTCGTTACAAATGTTCCATTTTTTTGGGGGGTATACAACGGTTTGACGACTCTTCAAAAACGATCGAGTTGCACATACATATTTATGTATATATATATGTATATATATATATGTGCTTAGTATATCTTTTGCTCTCTCTTCCAGCTGCTCTTTATGTGTGATGAACACCCTCATCCTCGGAGTAATTGTCCTCGGCATCCGAATTAGCTGCCTCATTGTTGCTGCCCGACTGATTGTTGTCCAGACTCAGGCCCAAATCCATTGGCTCCGAACCGTCGCGCCTAATCTCCGCCTCCACATCCGCATCGGCATCCACATCGACTTCATCGGCCGCCTCCTCGCCAATGCCAATGCCAGCGCCAACGCCACCCACCAGATTCGCATGAAGGTGACCCACCGTGCTGAGCGCCAGCGCCCCATTTGCATTCGGCGATAAGCTGCCTCCCTGCTGCTGCTGTTGCTGGTCACGCCTCAGTATCGGTTCGATGGAGAGTCCACCGCTGACCTGGCCATAGCCACCGGGCAGCAGCCCAGCCGGCAACTTGTCCAGACTGTGACCCATCGCATTCAACTGCGCCATTTTAGCGGCATGCAACGCAGCTGCAGCGGCATGCTCCTGCGACATGCCCATGCCTAGAAAAAAGACAAGCAAAGGGATTAGTATTGAAGAAATGAGTTCCCTTTCGAGAATCTATGTTTATATGAAGACTGCAAGCCGAAAAAAATCCACAAATGTGGCTGATATTTAATATTAATAAATTATAAATATTGTTTTTAATTTCTGCTAATATTTCATGTTTCCCATTATTTTATTTTACAATTATTCTTTTATAATTTTTTTTAACTTTTTTACTTTGTGTATTTTTTGTGTCTGCTGACTTTAGTTGACATTAAATAAAGAAATAAATAAATTACTATATAGATTATAGGAAAAGAAGACTTGACGTTTATGTGAGTCAAAATCTGGAGACTAGAAGAAGACAGACTATTCAGATAAGGCTAACCAAGAATTAACGAAGAATACACACTAGGGGACCCTCTGATTGGTTTTTCACTCACCGAACGTGTTCTCCGTGATGAACTGCAGATAGGTGTCCAGCAGCGATTGTCCGGCGCTGCTGTTGTTGCCCAGCTGCACGCCGCCGGTGGCAGCGCTCAGATCCTTCTGCTGGCCCATGGCTGCGGCAGCAGCAGCGGCAGCTGCCTCGTTTCGCATCCGCGAAATGGTTGTGTTCGCATGCCCGAAATTGCTTAGGAGACTCTCGTGGTAGCGACTTAGGTCGCTGGCATTGCCGCCGACGCCATAGAGCATGCTGCCGGTGGTCAGATCCTCGGGATCATCATCGGAATCCTCGCCATCGTCCAATGGGCCGCCGCTGGCATTGCTGAGGTCCAGCTTATGGGAGCCATTGCCACCGTTGCCGCCGCCACCACCGCCGCCGCCGCTGCTGCCGCTGCCGCCGGTAGGGGAGGCGCGGGCACGCAGCTCAGCTGGTGATATCTTGACGCCGGCCTTGGCCAGCAGCCGCGAGGCGAGATCCGGATCAAAGGCGCTGGGCATGGGCAACACTGGCAGATCCTTGGTGGAGATGCCGCGATGCTGGCGCGACATGTGCGAGTGCAGCGAATTCCGCGACTTGGCCACCGTGCCGCACAGGACACAACGATAGCCCGGACAGACAGTGTGCTTGTCCTCCAGATGGGTGCGCAGCGTGTGTGCCGACCTATAGATCTTGCCACATTTGGGGCACGGTCGCGGATCGGTGGCACGCACACGCATTTCCAGCGTGCGACGCGAAACTGTGAAAAGAATTGCACAAATAATTGAAATTATTATTCGATTCAAGCAAAAATGTTCAATTCCCGAAAACAAGAGCTGAAAAACCCATCGAATAATGCAAAACTGTTCGCAAGGACTTAAAGTTGAAATCGGTTTTAGTTTTGAAATGAATACAAATTAATAAATTAATTAAATTAATTAAATAATTAAATAATAACTTGGTTTTTATTAGTTTTTCAGCTCTCATTGTTTCAATTGACAAAACAAAATCCAATCGCTCGACTTTTCTTCGTTTGCTCTTTATTATTAACCAAAATAGATGTATATATATAATATATATATATATATATATATATATAATTAATTGCCTCATCGAGTCGAGTACATAAATTGAAGATACATTATTATGAGCTACGTATTCCCCGAAAAACAATTGGCCAACTAAAAGAATGTTTGGTTGTAAATGATACATAATGTTTATTACGAGTTAAGTTATTTAATATTTTGTTTGTTTTGTTTATGGGCTACACAACTGCAAAAATTGTCCGTCTCGAAATTGAATACAATATTCACTAAATTGCAATGATCTGTGGATCGTCTATATATTTCAATTAAACTCGCAGTTTAGTCAAGTGTTTTTTTTTTGTTTGTTTTGTATTTTAGTTTTAGATTTTTAGTTTTTGGTTTTCGCTTTTTTTGATTAACATTATAGGAACCATTTTACGTATGTTTTTTCGCTCTCTCTCTCTCTTTCTCTCTCTCTCTCTCTGTCTCGCTATGTATTTCTTGCTATCTCTTTCCATAGCTCTTCACATAAACAGAAAATAAATTATAATCGACAATTTTGAGCTTTTCATTTTTTGTTTTTTGAATTTTCTCTAATAAAATTGCAACTTCTTCCCTTCTATCTGTGTATCTGTGTGTGTGTGTGTGTGTGTGTGAGTTTTCAACTTTGTGTTGGTTTTTTATTTAGTTATTTCTGTTTTTCTTTTTCTTTTTGTTTTTGTTTTTTGGCTAAAAATATATTACGCAGGCACATTCTATTTTGTAGTATCATTACAGTTATGTTTTGTTTAACTATTTATAATTGTTTCTGCTTGGTATTCAGCTCATTATCTACACATACATATATCCAATTTCATACTTTGGATTATGCTTACACTATATAAATTGTGTGTGTTGGGTGTGTGTGTGTGTTGGTGTGTGTTGTGTATGCTTTTCCTATGTAGTAGTACGTATAATACTGTAGTTACGAGTTTACTAGTTTACTAGTGCCAACTAGTTAGTTAGTTGTAGGGTAGTATGTGGGGTATACTTAGTCCTGGCCATACCCTCTCCAAGCACACCTCTCACTAAATTACAGTTAACTTGCAGCTCTGCTACGCCTCATAAGTAGCACATTCCTATGGCTTTAGTAGTAGTATTTTTTGCGTGTGTATTTATGTATTTTTGGTTTTTGTATTATTCTATGCAAACATTATCGTAATCATTTTGGTTTTTTTTTACAGTGTAGTATCTCTAGCCTAGCACATACACAGTAGTAGTGGAAGTACGATTTGTGCTCCCTAATATAGTATATGTGTATATGTACTATATTGAATATATATAGGAACGTAATAATTGTTGTGTGCCAGCTTATCTTTCCCTTAACAGCAGACCCCATTCTCAAAACCGCTGTCCAAGTCCCAAGCAAGATAATATCAAAATAAATATTGAAGAATTCAATTATTCGGAATGTGTATAAGGTGTACTCAGCGATAGTTTTTTCAAGCTTTCGAAATCTAGCTAAAAACAAAGTGATTTAAAATGGAAAACCAGAAATTCTTTTGTCCTGCCTAACTTAACTATAAAATCTGTTTGTGTTGGAAGTTCTCCACTCGAAATGAAACCTTTAACTGGCAAACAATACTTGGAAATTAATGCTAGCTGGAAGATTTTTGGGCTTCAATTATATTTTTTGGTTTTTTTTAATGATATTTTTGTCTTGTTTTGGCTATCTAGGATAGACGCGAGTGTCTCGAGTTTAGGCTTCGGAATTATTGTCGCAGCAGCTTGCAGAACTAGAAAGCTTTTTGAGTTTTACGAGTGCGAATATCTGCGGACGCAGTGCACCAGCTGATGTTGCCTGGACAGCAACTAGTTGGCCGTCTCGCTTTTGAACTTGAAGTCGGGTCCGCCGGCAAAGGGGCCGCCCGAGCTGCGCATCGCCTTCATCTTGGCCCACTGGAGCGTATGCTTGATCCGCATGTGATTGCGCACCGAATTGGGATGGGCGAAGCGACGACCACATTCGATCACCGGACAGACAGGACTGTCCCGCGGATAATGCCGATCCAGATGCTGGCGGAAGACACGCTGCTCCAGCGGCGTCTCGCAAAGCGGACAGGGTAACATATAATTGCTGCTGTTGCTGCTGCTGTTGTTGTTGTTGTTGTTATTGTTGTGGCAGCTGCTGCTGCTGCTGATGTTGTTGTTATTGTTATTGTTGTTGTTGTTGTTGCTGCTGCTGTTGCAGTTGCTGCTGCTGCCAACGACAACGGCTGTGGCCGTGGCACTGGCCGTGGCTGCGGCCGCTGCTGCTGCTGCCACAGCGGCAGCCGAAGTGTTCTGAAACAGCTCCGGAAAATCGCGAGAACGACTCAAAGCAATGGTGCGGGCCATAAAAAGATTGGCAGTCAACTGTTGCTGATGCGACACCGAAACCGATTGCTGCAGTTCATCCAAATATTGCTGTTGCTGCTGCTGCTGGTTGAGCTGCTGCGGGCGATGTTCGCTTTGCTGCTGCTGCTGCTGTTGCTGTTTGTGTTGCTGCTGCTGCTGCTGCTGATGTTGCTGCAGCGTTTGGTAGAGCTGCGACTCGCTGGCCTGGCACGAACGCTTCATGGTCAATGAAATGGCCGATGAGGCCGAGCTGGAGCGTTCATCCTGCTGGTAGTCAGCCGTCATCGGCTCATCCTCGCTGTCGTTCCAGCTGCGCGCCGAGGGCGTTGGCGATGAGTTCGAGGAGCGATTCTTTTTGAATATGCTGCGCAGATGGTTGCTGCCGCTGCTGCTATTGTTATTGTTATTGTTGTTGTTGTTGTGTCTAATATTGTTGTTGTTGTTGCGTCGCTCGAACAGCTGCGCCAGCTGCGGTCGCTGCATCAACTTGGCCAATTTGCTGGCACTCGGCTGGCGATCTGCGGCATGTGCCTCATGCGGCTGCTCCTCGCCGGCCACATCCATCGCCTCCTGCTTGATGACAACTGCCGACTGCTGCGTGCTCAGGAATGTGCCTGTTTCAGTTGGCAGTTGGCAGGTTAACAGCGATTGTTTTGGGTTTGGGGAAGGAATTCAATTGGAAATCAGAAATCAGTGTAGAAAGATAATAATATTTCTAGATCCAATTTTGCTGTGGCTGTGTGCTGGTATATGTGTCTATGTGTGTGTGTGTGTGTGTGCCTGTGTGTATTTCTTCAAACACTTACAAACTCTGTGAGTTATTTTGGCAGCAGCAACAACAACAAGAACAGCAGAACTGAATTTAAGTCCCCCAACTGCCAATTGCCAATTGCCAATTCCAATTTTGTATTTTTATATATCTAATTTTTTTTTCTTTTCATTTTTCATAACATATTTGATAGATTGCTTAATTGATTATTTATATAAAGTGCCAATTATATTGGGATTTTTCTTCTTCTTTTTTGCGAGGGTAACATTCAGTTCTAACAGTTGAAATTGCTTTTACTAACCGGACACAGAATGGATATAATTTGTTGCCAATTGGGTTTGTCTTAAGGAACTTGATTAAATACATAATTATACATATAGATTACAGTTATATATATATATATATATATATATTGATATGAGTAGGACAGGCAGGCAAGCATTAATAAATAATTACACAAAACAACTGAAAATATGCAAAAACTAATGCTAAGACAGTGAAACTCACAAACATTTCAATTGGAAGTCGAAAATAGTTGCGAAAAGTAGTTAATTTATTTTCAATCGCATCTAAGCAGTTCGACACTTAATCCAAGCACACCCGTACGGATTGGAGACGCAGATTTCTTTTCGTAATCCGTGACGAAAGCCATTGCCAGGAGGCGGTGCAGGAGGCGGAGGAGGATGGGGTTGAAAGTGTAAAAGGTTTAAAGGCACGGCACATCGCGTGTCATGGCAACATTGTCGGATCAAACTCGATATATATATATTATATATAATATATATAGTTCTTGCATGTCGTGCACACACACACACACACAGAGGGTGTGTGTGTGTGTCTGCATTCGCATTTGGATATCGTTTCAATATTCGGTAATAATAATAAATATTTGAAAAATAAAACGCAATTAAATGTGTGGCAAATTGACGAGGGCGGCGCATATTGAGTCATTTGATGGCCAGAGAATTGCAATGCACACTCACACACACACACACACATACACAACTATGGCTATTAGGGGCGTGTCAGCACACATACATATGTATGTGTAAAAAGCCATTTAGAGTGCATGACGCAAGAGCTCACAAAATGAAATCAAATTAAACAATTTACTTCTGCCTTTGTGCGTGACAACTCAAGGGAGAATGCAAACAAATTTTGTTGCATACATAAATATATCAAGTGAAAAATATAATAAAATGCCACAGAATAAAATTGAAAATACAATATGCATACGTCGCTTATATACCAATATGCACATACATATATATATATATGTATATATAAATAGATACACATAGAAAATGCCACATGCCCCAAAGGGGCGGCCGCATGCGAGTCTTACTTGAGAGCTACTCGATTGGCTGCCGCTGAAGATGGCTCCAGAGAGCACTACGAAAGGGGGTAAGGGGGGCGAGAACGGAAAACAGAGAGGTGCGGCTGGAGGAGGCACCTGGCCCAACTCCTTTGACTAGCCATGCAGATTTTCAAATGTGTCGCATTTCAAAATATCCAAGTGCAACTAAGTGTGTGTGTGTGTGTGTGTGTGTGTGGCCTGGCTGCAAATGACAGCAAAAGAAGACATCTTTGTGTGTGTCTGTGTGTGGGTATTTGTGTGTGCGTTGGGGGGACTACAGGTCAAATCAGGCGTAAGATTTCGCCCCTTGTCCCTTGAATGCCACTGCTGCAATTTTTGTTGCGGTTGCCCACTCAAAAGATTCATTGTCTATGCTCGACCAGGTGCTCGGCATCTTTTGGGATGTATTCAAGTGTATTCAAGTTGCACTGTGCGTTGGCCTGTGCGTAATCCAAGTATCTATATGCCCCTCTCCCCTCCCCCCTGTCTCGCTGTGCATAATTAATGAATTATAAAATGCATATTCAATTTTCTTAATAATTGTGCACATTTCCCCGTCTATTTTTGCCAGCGCCTCAAATTACTTGTTTCACATGCTTGAGCTGAGCTTCCTCTTAGCTGCATCAGCAGCGGAAGCTTTGCAACAAATAACTGTACTTTAAATGTTGCATTTTATTAATTTAAGCTAATTCCTACAAGCATTTATAATTATATTTTAGAAATGCGAAAAAGTGAATAACTGTGTTCATTTTCTAAAAGAAAAACAAGAGACGAAGAAAGGCAGAGGCAAGAACGGAGCTGGGCAGAGGCACCAGGACCAGGACTCCGACAAGCCAGTAATCATTTAGGTGGCCATAATCAAAAACGATTTAAGCAAGTTATATCCATGGGGAAGAACAGGCTCAGGATACTCATCGGTCTATTGACAGGACACCGTAGACTGAGAAGTCGCCTAACCAAATTAGGTATTTATAGTAGCGATGCATACAGGATACAGGATGGAAGCGAGGAGGAATCCTCAATCCACATCCTAGCAGAATGCGTCGCCTTAATTAGGAAAGATGCAGCATTCTAGGGCAGCATGTCATGAAGCCCAAGGACATAGAAACCCTCAACCCAACAAAGATTCTAGCTGGGGTTGATGGAGGAGCTGTAGGCTCAGAAGGGGGCATAGACCTTGTAGACCTTATAGGTCGCACTGCTGGTTCCCCAGTTATAATAATAATAAAAGAAAAAGTCGAATTAATAAGTTTTTCTAATATTTAACTGAGCGTGTTTTCTATAAGAAAAAGTCGAATTAATATGTTTTAATAACTTCATTCTTAACCAAGGGCCAGCCAAATGTTGAATTTTAATTTTGTGCATAGTCGGCCCTTTTTTGCTCATCAATTTATGCGACCCAAATTATTCAGTTATGCGTTTTATTGCTCCTAAAATGTGGCCAACATTTTATCAAAATTGCAACACTCCATCAACTATATATCATAAACATTTCAACGGAAAAATCAATCGTCAATGTTGCTCCAAATGTAAATAAAATAAAAAATGATTGACAATATTTTTTTATGCTTTATATTTTTAGTATTCAAAAACATTTTCAAAATATTTAAAAAACAAATCTTTTTAAATGCGTGAATCTGTTTAAACAAGACTTGTTCGAAGTAACCGATTTGTATATGGAGTGTATATGTAAAGCTGGACTGTGCAAGCTAAGCACGTTGCAAAGATTGACATAAGGTTTGCATTCGAAGTGTCTAGTGTGTCTAGTGTGTGTGTGAGTGTGTGTCAGTGTGTGTATATATGCCATGGGTAAATGTTTGTAGTTGTGTTGGGCCTAAATGACTTGGGCTTGGTGCCCCGAACTCATCAATTATGGACGCATGCGAAGGCGCCGCTAGCCGCTTTGCTTAAGGTGTCCCATTTGTATAAGACATTACACACACACACACTCGCACACACACACAGAGAGAGAGTGAAATGTGGAACAATTGCATGCGGCACCCCCTATTGCGAGTCTTAATGGTTATTTAAAGTCACTTTGCTTCGATTCAGTTACAGATTTGAATACGGATTTGAATACGGATTCGTATTCGTATTCAGACTCGCATGTCTCGTCGCTGTTAGCGGCAATAGAAATTAGCTTTATTAAAGATAAAGTCGAGGCGCGAGTTATACTTCGCCCTGGCCATTAGAAACAGATATGTGTATTTATATATATATATATGTATGTGCATGTATTTCAACCCCGCATTTTGCATTTCGCTGGCAAATAATGAATTCTTTCATATAAATCACTCGCGTCAATGGGCCAGGCCCATTGATATTATAGACTGAAAGATGAAGAGGGGAGGGGGGTGTAAGCATTTTATCTTTGTCCAAGTGAAAGGGTTGCCCGTTAAACAATATTAAGGGCGGTGGGGGTGTGGCATTCCTGTGTAGGTGTGTTTAATGGTCATTTTTCGATGTCTTGCGATCGTTATCACCTCAACTTATTATTATTATTATGCATATTTTTTGTTGGTTGGTGGTTGGAGTGGAAAATGGCTTTTCCGGCTGTGGTAATTTGCTGGCTGTTGTTCTTATTGGAATTTATTACTTAATAAGTTGAAACGCTTCTTGACATTTGATGTTGGTTCGCTTTTCCTCTTTTTGTGCGGGCGATTTTTACGAGCGCAGGCTCAGCAAAATTTGGCATTTCTTTTCAGTTTTCAACGGAAACTTAATTCCACAAAATCTATGCAGATAATAAAACTATAAAACGATGTCGGAGACTAGTTGACCGGGGCGGAGGGTAGGTTATAGTGTAACGCTTTTATTATTAATTTTTATGTGCCATTTTATATTTGTGCACACAAAGTTTATCAACGGAATTCGCAATAAAACACGTAATACATACATAGATAGATGGAGTGGCAGGCACACACAGTTGCTGTCTGAAGTATTCGGACAACGGATTTTGTGACAAATTGGCGACGCAGTTTTACGAGCGTCTACTTTACCCCGTCGTCAACCTCAAGCCGTCTCGCCGCAGTTGTGATTGAATTATTGATAAAGTGATTACAGTCCAGCTTCGACTGTAAGTCGAGCGTTTTCATAAACCGGACAGGCCGTAAAAACCGTTGACTGAATTCATTAGAGCAGCCAGCAGCCAGCAGCGAGCAGCGACTTAATTAGCTGCAGTCCACGCGAGCGGAGCAGTCGTCTCAAGATTTATCGAATACCCATTTTAGATTGCGACACACACACCCGCACTCACACGCGCACACACGCACACCCCCACACACACACGTTGTCCAGATGTCAGGCGACACACAATCCATCTCTGTATTTGTTTATCTTATGCCACATACGCAACAGCAGCAAAAAAAAAAAGAACGCTGCAAACTTTACTGCTGCTGCTGCTGCGGCTGCCAGGGGGTTGTAAATGGAAATTTTAGTATTAGGGGGGTGTGTGGGGGGAAACTTACAGCTCTTAAGGCTGTACATAGCTGGGCACGTCCGAGCAAAGCCCAAAAGAAGAAGACAACAAAAAAAAAACAAACGAAATGTTGTTTAAACTTTGCAAACAAGTTTGCTTGTTTTTCTTTTGTGTTGCTTTTTTTCTGCTTTTTTTGTGCTGCCTCCTGTGTGTGTGTGTTCGGGATTCACATTCTCATGGATAGCATTCGAAATTGAAAGCGAAATTGCTGTTGAGCATATGTGACAACACACAGAAGGACAGCAGCAGCAAAAGTGTGAGGCTCAGCCTCAGCCTGAGCAGCAGCAGCAGCCGCATCAACTGTGATATATTAACTGACATCGCAACTAACTTGAAGGCGACGCGGCAAGTTGTGTCCAACATTGGCAGTGACGACAAATGCATATCCCAGACACAAAGACAAACACCAATACAGCTAATCCACACACACACACACCTACGCACACACCTCATACACTCAAAGTGAAAGCTATAACTTATTTCTACACTTCGTTTCAGTCAATTACAATTTATGTGAAATTATTGCTGATTAGAAAAATTGGACTTCAGCTTAGATCAATTGAATTTTGATTATATTCTATAATTTATTTTATATTCTTATTAATATGAATATTATAAAAAATAAAATAAAATAAAAATATAATAAAAATATGTCAAAAGTAAAATTTCAATTTTGAATGCGAAAAATTAATGATTTATTTTTTATTTTGTAAAAATAATAGTTGCTTGAGGAGAGTGTGCTGAAGGTGCTCATTGGAATAAATAATAATAATAAATAATTAAAAAGTGTTTTTAATTTTCTTGATATTTGCATTTTATGTGCAGTTTGCAATCCAGAAGAACTCTTTTAAAATACACTGTAAACTATAAAGGGAGCCTTACAGAGTTGCCAGCAAGAATTAATGTCAATTATGTTTAAATTTTGTTAGGGGAGTGAACAGGAACAACTTAAAATGTTATAAATAATTTAATATTGCATTTAATAAATAATTTAAGAAAATATGAATATATTGATACGTGGATATGGATAAAATGCAGCATCCTAGGGATGCATGTGATGGGGTTCCAGGACAACCCAACAAAGATTCTGGCTTGCGTGCAGCAGGTGGGGTTGCTGGAGGCAGGTCGCATTGCAGGCACCCCAATTGATAATAATATGCCAAGAAATAAATAAACTTCACTGACTTTGAACAAATCTTTGTTGATAAGCTTATTATCTTAATAGGCTTATAGGATTGACCAAATTAATTGATTAATAATTATAAAGAACTGAAAATGTTCGCCAAGGATGCACAACTAATGTGTGTGCATCTGTGGAAACTTAAATGTTAATTTGTAAATTTGAACAAAAACTAATTGCTTAAAATATTTGTAGTACTTGGCAATCGAAAGCGTATTCAGGCATCGGCTTGAGAAGCAGTCTCTTAGATTGTGTTTGCCTTGGCCACTTGGAGATTTGGCGCAGCGTTTTCATATTTGCTGCTTTTGGCTTTTTTTTGTTTTTGTTTTTTTGGGTGACGAATGGCGATAATGCTGTTTGTTGTTTTAACTTTCGAAATGAGAAAAGTTTGAGACGGGTCGACGCGAAGTCATAAGCCAAGCCAAAACAAACGATTGAAAAATTGCATATGTTGTTTGGCGGCTGCCGATGGAGAAGAAGAAGAAGGGCGGATGTGGCCAAAAGGCTGACTTGGAGCAACTGGCAAGTGTTGCATAGTTTTGGGGAGGGCGGTATAAATATGACGGCATGCTTGCCAGCAAACGAAATTAGCCTGCTGCACACACACACTCGCACACACACACACTAGCGCTTAGTTTAAACCCTGCTTAGATGATGCCCTCTTGCGGTAATAAATTAGTTACGGCAGAGATG
Source organism: Drosophila sordidapex (assembly GCA_035043295.1). Lineage (NCBI taxonomy): Eukaryota > Metazoa > Arthropoda > Insecta > Diptera > Drosophilidae > Drosophila > Drosophila sordidapex. Next base: position 522,910 of record JAWNNA010001201.1, on the reverse strand, counting down.
TGGGACGAGCAACAACAACAATACAACTAGAGACACACACATGTGGGTGCGTGTGTGTGTGTAGATAGATAGACAAACAAAACGGGAGCCCACAACATAAAATGGGTGGACAGCTGCAGAGGACCAAAGGAAAAAGTTAAAAAGGATAAATCGCTTGTGTTCATCGCTCTTCGCACATAATAAATGTATCTTTTACTTGCGCAGCTCGAGAAGAAGTTGCCCTGGCGCTGGCGTAAGTAACTCTTGGCCCCCGACCACCCGACAGCCCAACAACAGCAGTCACAGATAGAGCGAACGAGATGGAAGACCAGCAAGAGAGAGCGAGAGAGAGTGGGAGTGGGAATGGGAGAGTGAGAGAGGTGCCCATATGTATGTGTAGTATATAAACTTAACAGCATTTGGCTATCTTTTTGCAATTGATGTATTACACATAAAAGTTTTCAGACCCCCCCAACACACACACACACACACACGCACACAGATACATATACTTGCCATGTACTCGAATTGCTATTCCTATTTCTATTACACACACGCACACACACAGACACACATGTATGTGTATGTACAAAAACGTCGACGTCCAAGACATTCAGAATGGCCACGTCCGCAAACAAAACGCACGCATACAATTACAAAACAGTTACACGTATGTGAGCCAGAAGCCAAGAAGAACTACGCGAGCACTGTGTAACGAAGAAGAGATCCTGCGGGGGGGTGGGGGATTGGGAGGAGAGTGGTCGGGTTGGGTTGGGTTTGGTGTGCAAAAGGAATATTGTTAACCGACTGCAAAATAAATACAAAAACTTTTAATGCCCTCGGCTGGCGTCGCAAGCGTTGAAAAATGCTCTCTGCTTCTTACACACACACTCACACATACAGGCGCATTTGGAGTGGGTGGCGGTAAGTCTGTGGGAAGGAGGAGGGGGCACGGACAGACATTGAACGTCTTCGGACTCATTGCCACTTGCAGAAAGGAACTACACACAAGCATTGGCAAACACACACAGCGCAGACAAGAAGATGTATGTGTATATATATAAACACATATATATATAAATACATCCATATATATGTATGTATATCTGTGTGTGTTTGTGTGTGTGTTCATATAAGGACATATGCATGCGAATCCTCGCCCTCGCTTTGCGTTCTCGCCCATAACTCATCTATTAATTTTCACGTACTTGGACCGCAGTTGCTGTGCCTTTTTGTACGGGGTTTTTGGGTGTTTGGGCTTGGGTTTGGGATCGGGTTTGGGTTTGGGTTTGGGTTCGGTTTCTGGGTCTTAAGCTTGGACCTTAGATCTTGAAATGGGGCGTCCTATTGCCCAAATTGTAGCCTTTTGCTCTCACTCGCACAGTGGTTCATAATCAAATTTATTTAAATATTTTATTTTAATTTTAAATTAATTTAATTAATTGCTTACTTTGAAATGAAGTAACCAAATAAAAAAATAAATACACCTATTTAAAGTATATATATATATATATATATGTGGAACAAAGAAGTCGAACTATATTTTCTGAATAGTCTCGAGCAAATTTATTTAAATCAACCACACATAAAACTAGAAAATATTTTTCGGATCTTTTTCAAATGTTATTTGTCAAGTTTTTCATTTATTTCACTAATTTTCTGTTCATGGATGCATTTTTTAAAATTCCTTATTCTCATTAAAAATAAATTTAAATCTTATAGCATTGAAATTTTTTTTTTTTAATCTAAAAAATATAAGAAATAAATTGTATTATTTATTTTAGTTGTTTATTTTTGTTAACTTCTTTTTATAATTTGAATACGGTTTTGATTGGATCAGATTGAGCAAAAAAATATATTTAAAATTTCCATTTTTCTTAATTAAATTTATTTTTAACTTGATGTATTTTTATGTAATGACCGATATTAGTTGACATTCAATAAATAAATAATTAATAAGTTTTTGTCCAACAAATAATATGTTAATAAAAACATTTAAAATATAGGAACTTTGGCATAATTCTACACCTATCTCTATGAATCAAGCAGTCAATCAGATCACAGATTTTTATTTATCTAATATATAATTATTAAAATGTAGACTTGTGGCTATTAAATGACTGGAAGTAGTTCAACTATTAATTTGCCACTGTGCTTGTTGGGTTGAAAAAGCCGACGACTCCTTGGGGCACTGTGTGTGTACTTAAAGTTTTCTCCTTTACACACGCACACACACACGCAAACACACACACATATACACACGCATGCAAACCCAAATACACAACATACACAACAATGAGAGCTGACAGCCCCCGAAATGTCATTCTATCTTGGCGGTCATTAGAAGGGAGTTCTGTCTCGACAGACCTTGGTTTCTTGCCAGTTTGCCGGCAACACCCAACCCACAGCCCCCCCTCTCTCTCTCTCTCTCTCACTCTATCTTGCTCTCTCTCTCTCTCTCTATCGCACACAAACACACACGCAGACTGCGTCTAAGGATGTTGGTTCCTGGCAAGCAGTTGGCTCTTCTTCATCTTATGGCCAAGATTATCTCCTTTACTTTTGGTGGCAACAACTTTTTGTGTTGTCCTTCGCCGAATTGTCTGCTGCTCTTCAGTTCTATCTATTCGATTTTTGGCTCGGTTCTGCATGAAGTATTTTACTCTTTTTCCATATACTCACACACACACATAGACACATACAGACATACACGCACACACAAGGGACCCATGGATATATTAACTTGGCTATTGTTTTTGTAGTCGTCGTTGTTGGTTTTATTTTAACACGCCGCATGCAGCCCAACTAGACGCACACAGATACAAATGTATATAAATACCCTTGTATGTGAGCGTGTATGTGTGTGTGTTTGTGTGTGTGCTATTGATGCGGCTAGTTTGATGTATTACCCCAAAAAACGAAATGTCTGTATCGCTTATGCGGGGCCGACACAGAATAGAAATGGGCATTTTGGCATTTCGATTTAGTGGCTCACACACACACAGACTAACACACACACATAACCATAGACATGTACGAATATGTAGAGAGACAAACGATGATTACGCCATCGGATGCTCTCATTCTCGCACACGCACACACACACACTCACACACACACACATACATATATAAATATCCCGGGCTTTGGCTGAATTTCCTTCTCTAGTCCCCGTCACCTTTTTGTGCCTTGCCATCTCGCTCATGCGGGCCTTTTTATGGGCATTTTGTATAATACATCATCGACAAACATGTTTGCAAAGTGTGTACGAATATTATATGGGAATATAACTGTTATTGTTGTTTTTGTTGTTGCTGCTTTTTGCGCACGCTTTTGCTTTCGTGTTTTGCCTGTGCCTGCCCCCACCTCACCCACCCTCCACCCCTTTTCAACTGGCCAAAGCAAGAACAATTGCAGGGACATGTGCGATGGATGCTGACGTTGACGCCAATGGTGTCGCTAATGGAATGGCGAATGAAGCAGCAAAAGGGAAGTTGCCAAACTATAACGGTATACGGCTATACAATACGGGGCCAGGCCAGGCGAGGCCAGGCCATCTGCTGATGGGGTTGGACGGTTGGATGGATGGATGGATGGTTGGTTGGTTGGATAGATGGACGCTGCATGGCCCAAAAATGTATTCGCTTTGAATTATTCCCAAAAATATATACGGCATCGACTGCGCTGTTGACGTCGACGCTGATGCTGATGCTGACGCAGGCAGCAAAAAAGTTTGCCCAAAAACTTGTGCTTGTTGTTTTTGCTTTTGTCGTTGTTGTTGGGTCGCCCATGTTGGGTGTGTGCGTGTGTGTGTGTGCGTTGTTGGTTAGTTTGGCGTACAGTTTTGTGAATTTGAATTAAATGTACATAGTTTTAGATTGCGTAATTCATTAGTACAGTCAGAGCAATGCTAGACCTAAGCTCCCAGCTCCACCCCTAACCAACTGGCAAACATGCCCCACACCCTCACACACACACACAGCTTCCCATCAGCACGCACACACACACACACGCGGGCGCAATGATGAACGATGTGGTCGTGTGTGGTTAGCATTGTGTGTTGGGGGTAATTTAGGACGAGCAAAGGGTGCCAACGGCTGCTGCGCGGGAGGTTAGGGGCTTGCGGGCGTGACAAAAGCAAATAAGCATAGTTTTAGCTCCACACTGATCCCTTTCGAAGCGGGGGTGGGGGGTCGGTGGTGTGTCTTAGCCAGCTGCACTTCAGCGCAAAGTGAACAGAAATAGCTAAAGATGAATTGCTCAGCGGCTGCTTGAGGCAGTTACTCTCTCAAAGAGCAGCAGCTGGGGGGCCAGTTGGAGTCAGCTCGTCCAACCAGCTCACCTAAGCCGGGCGCACAAACATCTTCTGTCCAAGTCGAACCACTATTTATGCTACAATTTATTACTTTATGAGCAGCAGAGTTAAGCAGAAGCGAGCAGGGGTGAGGGGAGGCGTCTGCGATTTGCCGGTTGGCGCTTTGTTTACGGGCCAGCGATTGTATTTAACTTTTGTGTGAGTTGAGGGGGGGGCTGCTGAGGGTTGAGGGGGGTGGCGGGTTGGGTGTTGAATGAAATGCGATGGTAATGAATGTATGAATTTTAGAGCGCAACTGGAAACTGGCAACGAGAGACAGTCAGCTACTGTTTTTTGCCCACTATCAGTAGACAGGATGATGCCGGTGGAAAGGGGGGGGGACAGGAAATGAGTAGAGGAAGTTTTAGTTTCATATTCATTTCGGGGTGGAGGATTGCGGCTTGGGTTGTGCTGGTGTTTTTTTGGTTGGATGGGTGGGGAGGGGGGTAGGTGGTGGCACAGTCATTGCGATAGCGTTGTTGCCACTGCGGTTGGCACCCAAGCAGCACAGTGTAGTGTGTAGTGCTAGCTCGCTCTAACATGCGTGTAGCTGTATGTGTGTGTGTGTGTGTGGAGTATGTTAGAAAGTTTGAATTGTATTGAAATTGTATTTTGTTAAAATTCATGTTTGTTATTGCTGCGCGTGTTGTTGTTGCAGTTGTTGTTGTTGTTGTTTAGACGTCGTTGGCCAACCATTTTGTCGGCCTGTCGCTTTGTGTGTCTGTGTGCGCTTTGTACGCTTGTGTGTGTGTGTTCGACTGAGCGTATGAGTAATTTTATTTTACTGCTCTCTCTGTGTGTATGTTTTTGCGCCTGTGTGTGTGTGAATGCGAGTGTGTGTGTGTGTGTGTTGCTGTGCGTGTTATTTGCTGGTAACACAACTAAAAACTCTTTTCCACATATTTTTCCTACATTGAAGACCCATTGCTGCTGCTGTGTGTGTGTGTGTTTCTCTGTGGCTGCTGTTTAGAATTGTGTGTGCCTTGTGTGTGCTGGTGTGCGTGTGTGTCGAGTGTCCAGGCAAATAAATCGCACAGCAAAATAAATACGGCAACAATAAATCAATAAGTACACTGTGCGACTTGTTTAATAGAGCACTTAAATGTAAATCGCTGGACTACATCGAAACTAAGCTCAATTTAATACAAGATTTAGCCCAGACAACGAATATATATCTTTAGATATCTGTATATATATATATATATGTATTGGACTAGTTGTATTGGAAGCGTATGCAGCAAAAAATTATAGCACATTGTTTCACTGATTTTCATTGGCGGTCAGCTTTGGCTTTGGGTTTGGGGGGATTTTGGGGCAGCTTCATGAATCGTTGCCACAAATATATATCATCGACACGTTAGACACCCACACACACACACACACTCGCACACACACTGGCACACACTTGTGTGTATTTGGATTGAGGTCCACAGGATTCGATCGCACAAATTGCTCATTGCTGAGGAAATATTTGCAATAAATTTAGTTTATGGCTTTGCCTGTTGGCAGGCGCCTGACACAAACACATACCAAATCTCGCATATATGACCCCACCCAAACCCACACCACCCCCTACCCCATTCCTCACATCAGTTCACACCCTGTGTGTGTGTGTGTAGGCGCTTTCAATGCTGTCAATGCCTGAATTATATGCGAGTGTGCGTCGATACTTAGAAATATTAAAATGCAGCTCTCATCCTGTCAGATATTGACACCCCACCTCCCCCTCCCAACACGACCCCCTTTCAGCGCTCTGCGGTCAGTGCGCACATAAACAGGAGATATATCCGCAATACTGTTTGAGGTTGTGGGTGGGGTTGGGGGGTGTGGCAACCATTCGGTTTATTGATGTAATATCCTTCAATTATTATGGATATTTGGCGCATTTCTGCGTATCCGGGCATATCCGGCGCAAGTGTGTTCTGCTAATGCGAAAGGGGTTGCGGGGCTGCCAGAGAGGGGGGTGGAGGGGGTGCAAGAGCGCCCCAACGATGCGTATGAGGCTGCTTAATTAACTGACCCCAAACAGAAACCAACGCAAAATACGCTGTCAACTCGCAAGAGGACAAAGACTGGAGAAGGGAGGAGGGCAGGACTTAGCTGAAGGAAATGAAATGCAAACAAACCATATCTGTGTGTGTATGTGAGTGTGTGAGTGTGTGTACGCAAAAGGATAAAGAGAACTTGCTCAAGTCGCTCGTCCAGAAAGAAAGAGCCACAAGCTTCAGCTGAAGGTGAAGCAGCAACTCAGGGCGGGGCAGCGGGGCAGTGTGGCAGAGTCGAGCAACTACTCTAGCATGTGCGGCAATAATTCATCCATTAAAAGGGATATCAATGCGTCAGTGATGAAGCGGAGCGGGATGAAGTGGGGGTATGTGTGTGGGGGAGGGAAGGGTTGCTGAAGATGAAGACGAAGTAGCAACGGGGTCAAATGGAAAAGGCCGAAATAAAGGCAGCCGTCGCTTGCTTTACCGTACAACTTCCGTTTGAAAACCGCACGCACATACACCACACACACATACACACACACACACGCACACTCACACACACACAGCAGCTGGTAATACAATCGCCGGAATTTGAAAGCTGAACATTTTTGGGGAGGGGTGACTGCTCTCGACTCTCGGCTATCAATGGGTTCGAAAGCGAGGCAAATAGCACTCAGTCAGTCAGCGACACATGTATCCATAGATACACACACACACACACACAGCAGCAGTAGCAGCAGCAGCTTTGTGTGATAAGCAAAAATACCAAAAAGGTTGCAGGCGAGAGTTCGTTTCAATGCTTCGGCTCTGTCAACGGCACGTGGCCCAAAAGAAGACGCTGGCTAAAGACGAGCTGCAAGGAGGTGGAGCTGTAGCTGAAGCAGGACTTCAAATGGACTCAGTTGCACACACACACACACATGCACACACACACACACTAACACTTACACTTGGACATGGCGGCATCCATATGGATTTATGTAAATTCCATGGCCCAAAAATGACCTTTTTCCATGCGGCTGACGCTGCCGTCGCATGGAGTACGTATGTATGTGCATGTGTATGTGTATGTGGAATGGTTTGTGTCTTTGACTTTTGTAATATTTTGTCGAAATAAATTCGCATTTGAAACGGATTCGGATACGGATTCGTAGGCGAAATCCTTAAGCATAACACCGACGTAACCAACACGTACATTTCTCTATTTATATACAAATATAAATATATATATATAAATACATATATATACCTATGTGTGTGTGTGTGTGTGAAAGACCACTTGAATTTAAAATACGACGTGGCAGCAGAAGGGCTGCCAAAACCCAAAAAAGCCGGGCGAAAAAGGCACCCACCCCTGGGGGTCGAAACCGAATAGTTTTGAAAAGTTTTACATTTGCGCCTGGGCTTTGTGTCTATATAACTAAAAAGAGACAGAGCGACAGTTTAAGTGTGTGTGTGTGTGTGTGTTAAGCTCAAGTAGCACAACAACAACAACTACAACACAACACAAAACAAGCAAACAGCCAGCAACTACAAATTTTGTTTAAATTTAATGTATTTTCTATGACAAACATTGCCCTTGCCCCAAAAACTTGATGTCCCTTTTCACATCGTGAAATCATAATAAGAAAAATATAAAGCGAGCAATAACAATAATAAATAATAAAATATATTAGAAATAAACAAATAATAAATATAAAATAAATTATAATTAAAAATTTCATGCTCTGCTTGCAAAATAAATATAAATTCAACATCAAATTAAATTGGTTCAAAAAAAGCTTAAGCAGAAATATGCCTTTTATATTTGAAATTCCAATTTCAAAATCTTTCAATTCTTTTTTAATTTTTAGCAATTTCAATTCTTTTCAATACCATGCACTGCTTATGAAATCAATATAAGCAAAATTTGTATTTTTTCTTTGCTTTCTTTCCAAATTAAAAAACTATTCGTAAATTCATTTTTCAATTTGTAATTTTTGTATATGGATATAAATTTGTAATTTGTGCAGAGCTTATAGAATAAATATAAATAATCAGTAGACTATTTTGCCAAGTGTGGGCTAAACTATTTCCAAATGAAGTTTAAGCAGAAAATTAGAATTTTCAAGTGCTGCAATGGGCTTTCCAGCTCTGGACTTTCTAAGCCACTACCCACTGACATCTACCCCAGCCACGTCTCTCTTTCTATGTGTGTGTGTGCGTGTGTGTGTGTGTGTGTATGCTTGGGGTTTTCCTTTAGCTGGCTCACACACAATGACATAATCCCTCATCTACATAAACATTAGGGCGAGAATTTAACTCAAAAGTTTTTAGTTTCGGTTTCGTTTTCGGTCCAGCGACTCACACCCTCAATACACACACCCGCTTCTGCGTGTGTGTGGGTGTGTGTCCGAAAGTGTCCCAGCCAGTTTGTTACTGTACATATAATATATATCATGTATATGTGTGTATACACACACACACACACACACACATCTATGTAAGTCTCTGGCGAACAGGCTGTGCGTTTATGTGTGACGTGCAGCAGATGCGAGTTTTTCAAATTAATTTGATAACGTTTTTTTCTGCTTTTTTTGTTGTTGTTTTTGTTGTTTTTTGCTCTATTGTTGGCACTTTGCTTTTGTGTCTATTGCGTGAAACTATAACTCTATTAAACTATTTCAAATGCAATCAGGCTTTTTGCATGCTTGCAGCCGCCGCTCTTAGTTACGCAAATAGCTAAAGCAAAAGCAAACTAAATTCTTGTGGCAAGTAGGAATAAATGCTCGAAAATAACAATTTTAATTTAGGATGTGCTCAATTTATGCTCAAAAGAATGTTAAGAGCATTAACTTAATACATACTCGACTTGCTTTGCTTTTTGGCTATCAATAATGGCTTGTTTTTGGAGGATCACAAATTTCCAAAAGCTTAAATTTCACGAGATGATTTTTAAGTTGAGAAAAAGTGATAAAAAAGAAATAAAAAATAAAAAATATACAAATTAGAATTTGATTTATTAAATATAATTTACTCATATTAGAGGTTGTTTCTATTAAGTTCAATAAATTAAACTTTTTATGGCATTCGAGTTATCAACACAAATTTGGGCTATTATTATTTATTTTATATTTTAAATCCTAATCTTTCTATATATGTTTTTTTTATATTTTAATTGAAGTTTATTTTAACTCCAGCAAACTATTTCCATAAATAAAAAAATGAATGTGCATTCAAAAACAATTTTCATCAATAAAAATTTATTGGAAATTCAAAAAATCTTTTAATTATTGGAGTTTAAAAATAAAATAAATATATTTGGTATATAGGTTTGGTTAAATAAATAAATTTACATATATATATATATATATATATATATATATAGTATATTTATTTTAGTTAAGGTTTGGGCAGTTTTGAGTTAACTTACGCAAATCAAATTTTGTATTATTTATAAATAATATTTTAGCTCCAATAAACGGCTTTAACTCCTTGGATAAAAAACGAATGTTAATTAAAAAACTGCCGCAGCTTATACCAAATATCTGATGACATTTTAGGTGGTGTAACATATCAAGCGGGGACACCTCTAAAGATGAGGACGACATACATGTACATGGGATACACATATGGATGCTGAGGCAAACTGAAAGCGAATTTCCAATCATTTTACTCATTATCCGGGCAAAAGTTTGTGCGGCTTGGCTGTCTGCATATTCATGTCCTGGTCGGAGTGGCAGGAGTGGGGCAAGTCAAGCTGGCCAAGTGGTTGCCACAAGGCGCGGTGAGTGTGTGTGTGTGTGCGACTGTGTATGTGTGTGTGTAGTGTGGTTGGCTGTGCCAGTGGGTGGGGCAAATGTTGTTGGGAGGTGGCTTGCAAGCGTGTTGGCGTTAATGGTTCTTGATGAAATGAAATAATGGGTGCGTTTATTCACGTAATGTATTTGTATTTGTTACAGCAGCAACAACAGCAACAACAACATATTTACAATAATAACACAGCTCGTAAAACGAATGAATAACTGAATGGAATGATTGAATGCCGTATAGAATGAAAGCGGCGCCCAAGCGACGTCAACGTCGACGTCGACGTCTAACAAAACGCTTTTCGTTAGTTTTCATTATTTTCCGCATTTAAGCGTATTTATTCCGTTGTTAATCGAATTTATTAAATGCAAACACGCCAACACACATATATATACATATATATAAAAGACTGCCATCATCCAACCCCACACACACACACACACGCGTAACATAGAGTTGGCCAACACGCACACTCACACTATGCCGAAATTGGGCGCGTTTTGTTTGGCTTGAGAAATGTTCCTCGCATGATTATTGCCGGCTGCTAATTTTATTCTACACCCTCTCTCCGTCTACCTCCCCTCTCTCCTTCTGTCTCTCTCTGTCTACTTAATATCTCTATTGCCCTTTTCTACACACTTTTCGTATTCCTAGTTTTAGTTTTGCCAAAAACTCCTACTGAAAATAGCTTTGCTTTTTATTCAAATTTTATGTTGCCTACTTTTAGGCATCCCAATTTCTTCAAACTTTAATATTATTGGAAAAAAATGTATTAAAATCAGATAAGAAATATAGATTTGGTTAGCTAACAATTATTTTTAAATTGAACAAACTAATTTCATCATGAATACAATATTGAATTTCATTTCCAGTTTTTGAATCTGTGCTGAAAATAATTAATATTTTTAACTTATTTTCATTTAGTTAAGTTTTTAATTTCAATCCTGAAATGAAAACTTAAAGCGATTGAAGAAGTTCTGATTCTTGCTAATCCCCAATCACCTTAGATTGTGTGTTGGCTCAGCTAAAAAGCCAGTCGCACATTATATACTCACTTGCCCCCGTTTGCCCACTGCTGGCCACACATCTGTGTGGCAGTGCTGACTATAATCTGAACGAATGTGGCACAACATAATGCATTTGGCCGCAGCATGTGAGGGAGCGCAGCTGGCAAATAGAACTGAAAAGAAACTTTGCGCATTAGCTTCGGCCAGCGCCACTCAGTCCGGCCAAGACCAAGTCCAAGTCGCGTCTCCCCTGTTCCGGAACTTTTGCATTTCGCTTTTTGTGCACGAGAAATGAGCAAATGGCCTTTTATGTCAATGATTTTTCTACACCCACGTCTTTTGAGGCGCCAACTGCCAACTGCCAACAGCCAACTGCATTGGCCAAGAGATAGATAACATGGACCAGGCCACAACTTTCTTGACGCCTGGCAAAGCGACTACTGCTACTACAACAGTCGCCGACAGATGGCGCTGTGCTGGCGCTGCAATTTTCCACTGCCAAAAAGTCAAACTCTGTCGGAATATTACCGTTTGTGTTCTATTTGTTTTATTTGTTTTATTTTTGCTACTTTTTTTTATTTTTTTAATTTTGTAGACACACACACACACACCGAGGCTGCACCTCCCATTCGCTGTTATTATTTGGGCTGCCATTTATTTGCTGTCAATGTTTCGACTGCCTGTCCACCTCCAACTACATATTCCCTGCTCGCATTTTCTCTGTCTCGTCTTTTTTGCTATCATTTTCATTTTAAAATGTCGCTGGATTGGGCAACGCCTTCTGGCGGGTCAGCGTTGTCTCCTACGCTCGTCCTTCTTCTTTTTTTTAAACATCTTCGCTTTACTGCTGCCACCTTGGCTGCCACATCATGCAGGGGAGCGAGCGGGTTGCCACTTGGCTACTTTATAAATGTTTCTGCAACGGATTTTTGCAAAGTAAACTTTTTCGCCTTTGTAGTTTGTCTGCTCAACCACTTGGCCCGCATCTGATTGCGAGTGTGTGACACTTTGGGGGCGGTGCTGCAGGAGGGGAGTGGTGTGGCAGAAGGGCGCAAATATATTAAAATGCAAACCCGACTCATATAACTGGACGGTGGACTGGAGCTGTAGCTGGACCGTGTGGATTGTGTGGAAAATGTGGGATTGCAAATCAAGGGCGGGCTGCTTGGAAAAGCACGAGAGAGAGGGGAGAATGGTAGAAGCGGGTGTGGAGGGAGGAGACGGTTAGCTCTCAAGTCCTTGCGCACACATGTGCGCAATTTCCAAGTCCGTTTTTCGGCCATTGGCAAACGTCTTCGAATAAATCGAATGCACAAAAAAGCAATAAAACGAAATAAAATCTAAATATGTGTGTATGTATGTGTGTGGGTGTGTGTGTGTGGGTGTGCGTGTGTGTGTCGTCCTTTTTTGTTTGTCCCTTTGCTGGAAATGGGCGTACAAACACAACGGCATATAGCATAGAAACGACAAAACAAAACAAAAAACAAAAATGGGAACTTATCATTTTTATCATTGCACAAAACTTTATCCTTTTGCCGCTTGGGCCGTTAATATTTTCGATTCCGATTGCCAAATGGATGGGTTGGCCAAGAGCACAAATACAACAAGTACGAGTGAGCCTAGTTCTCGAAGTCCGTTACCGTTACCGTTGTCCGGAATTTCAAATGACTTTCTGCCACCACGTGTGATGTGATGGGATGTGATGCAGGATGTGGCCAAATAGTGGACGGGGGAGGATGGGGACAGTGGGGGACTGTGGGCGTGCAAGTCGAAAGCTTATTGAATGTTTATGCTTTATTAAATTTGATTTCTTTGCGACGAGCTCGCAGGCTTACTTGTTCCTCTCTCTCTCTCTCTCTCTCTCTCGCTCTATCGCTCTCTTTCTCTATCGCACTCTCTGAGGCAGCTGCGACGACAGTCAGTTGGACAGACCGACGGGTCGGTCGACCCAACAAACGACCAACAGACCAACAGGCCAGCAGCCGGTCAACATTTGCTGCAATGATCTATGTGCGCTGAATATTAAATGGCAGCGTTAGCTTAGCCAGGACTTGAACCCCAAAACCATATACACTGAGAGAAAACAAACGTGTACTGACAACATGAACATTCCTTGTAAATATGATAAGTAATATCTATATAACAATATAATCTATATATTATCTTCATTTGCGTTAAAGCTTTCTAGACTTGACTGAAGATTTCTTTGCTAAAATCTGCTTTTCAAATTTATGAACAATTTCTGCTTAATTTTAAAAATATTTCAAATATTAAAAAATATAGTAGACGTCGAAAATAAAGTATAAAAAACGAAATTAAAGCATGAAAAGCCATACATTAAGTTGGTTGTTTTCGAAAATCTTAAGATATTATTCTAAGACTGAGTTTGTTTATTTGAGCATGAAGCGTATTGAATCAAATTTATTTGTTTTCAGCTAAACTTTCATTTATAAGAAAACACACTTCACTTGGGATGAAAACTCTTTTAAATATAATAAATAAAGATATAATAAAATATATATTAAACTTCACTAGGGTTGATTAATTAAATTTTTCAGCAGCATGCGCTCATAAAATATTTTCCTTAACAATCGATTTGGAGAAATCAAAAGTAGCTAAAACAAAATTGAGCAAAAAACAATCTTAATATTTTAATATATTTCATCAATCATTAGTTTTTGCGCAGTGTAGTAGCAGCCTAGAAGCAGCCAGCTAGCTGTGCGCTTAGTTTGCTAAGGCTTCGGCTAAGGCTGAGGTTGCCACTGAGGCTGAGGCTGAGGCACCATTATCATTTTAATGCGCGATAAATGCGACATTTGCGACGCTATACAAAGTGCGTGTAATGTGCTACGGCAACACAAACAAGCAGTGTGACGGGGGGATGCGGGGGGTAGTTGCTATAAGGGGCAGTCTCAACGAGTTCTTGACTTGCCAGTGTGTGTGAGTGTGTGCCTGAGTGTGTGTGTGAGTGTGTGTGTGGCTGAGTGTAACGAATGCGAAACGATTCATATTTGTAACGGGTTTCAGCCACAAGCCCAAGCACATTCACACTCCCATTCACATTCACATTCAGACTCACATTCGCATCCGCATAATATCGAATGGTAATCATAATCATAATAATAGTAATCGAAATAGTAATCGCAATAGTAATAATAATCATTTTTTGTGCGTTATTCGAAACATTTGCACATACGTAAATGAACATTACGACCCGTTTATTCCAACACTTCACATCCATATATATATACATATATATATATGTTTATAATCACAAAGTCCAACTGTTATTTTGTACGGAAGTTTACTAATGCGACACGTGGCGGACGCATATTTCTTCGTATTGGTATTATTGTTGTTGTGTTAGTGTTAATCCCGTAGTGGGTTATGGGCCTAATGATTGCCTCGATTTGGACAACTCGTTGGGCGTGATACGATGCTAAATGAGCATCCTTTATTTGATTGTGATAAGTGTATCGAGACGTGTTATCGATAGGCAGATATTTCGTAGAATTTCTACGCATCACAACGGTGCTTAAATAGTATTGTTGGTTTGCGGATAAAAATCAATTAACTCAAAGTATATCGATACGTGTTATCGACAAGCAGACAAGTCGAAGAGTTTTGAGTTTCACGCTTATAAATAAAATAGATAAACTTGTACTTGATAATTAGAATGTTGTTTTGGTTATATTAGGTGTATAAATGTTATCGATAGGCGGATATATCGAAAAGTTTGTGAGTTTCACTGCGTTACTTAAATGATAAATTTCTACTTGATATTACTATTGTGGTTTTGGTTATGCAAAATGCAATTAAAAAGTTGACAATAAACCGATAACAATCGATACACAGCGCACTTAACTATACTTATATATGATATATATATGATAAATTGTTTGGTTTTCTTTTTAGGTTTCTCTTTTGGGTTTTCTTGTTTTGTTTGGTTTTGCTTTTATTTTGATTTTCTTTTCGTTTTTTTTGTTGGCCAATTGTTTGTCGAATTTGAATGCCCTGCCGTTTATCGGTTTATCGATAGCTATCGATAGTTAGTAACTTGTAGCAAATGCAAATCATACGCAAATTATTCGCGACAATCGACAATTCGATAGATAAATCATACACAAGAGGCAAATACTCAATTAATCAATTAATCGATAACAAAGTGTAAACGAATTTCAAGCTGCATATATATAAATATACATATGTATCAGAAAAATACCAATAATATTAATATTAATAGCATGATTGCTGTTCTCACTCACCGAAATCATTGCCGCCTAGGCCGGAAGGTCCTGGCAACAGGCCGGGAATGCCCTGCAGGCCCAGGAATGCATTGGGAAAGGAGTGCGAACGCTGATTGTCCATGCCATCAAGTGTCCCATCATGCTGGCCATCTCCGCGATCCGAGGGCTCCGTATCGCTGCTGTTCGAGTCCTCGCCGGCACTCTGGCCGAGATCATGTTTCTGCACATAGACAGGGCAAAAGTTCAAGATATTATAAGATATGTGTATATATTGCAGGGATACATTCTAGAAAAATCTAACTGCTTTTTTAAAAAATTGGCGCTGTGATAAATATGGCGAGTTGGATATGCAAAATTTAATAATATATCGATTAATTAATTAATAAATATCGATACAAATAATTATATAATTAATGTATATCCATACCAACTATTACACAATTGATATCAGTGTTGCTTGATACTTGGTATAGTGCGTCTCGACCTAACTACAATCCAAAAATAAAATGGCTGACTTCTACTAATTGTCGGGCTCCTCGCCCTGCCGCTCCGTCATCAAGGCCGCCAAGGCCGTCGGTGTTGAGGCCGGCGAGCATCTGAAGCCCGAATTCCTGAAGATCAATCCTCAGCACACCATTCCCACCCTGGTGCGCCATCCTCGTCTATCTCGTGGAGAAGTGCGGAAAGACCGACTCACTGTACCCCAAGTGCCCCAAGAAGCGCGCCGTGATCAACCAGCGACTCTACTTCGACATGGGCACCCTGTACCAGAGCTTCGCCAACTACTACTATCCCTAAGTGTTCGCCAAGGCGCCCGCCGATCCGGAGGCCTTCAAAAAGATCGAGACTGCCTTCGAGCAACTCAACAGACCTATGCTGCTGGTGATTCACTGACTATTGCCGACATTGCCTTGGTCGCCAGTGTGTCCACCTTCGAGGTGTCTGACTTCGACATCAGCAAGTACGCGAATGTGAACAGGTGGTATGAGAACGCCAAGAAGGTGACTCCCGGCTGGGATTAGAACTGAACTGGGTGCTTGGAGTTCAAGAAATTCGTTGTTTAAGTTTTATTCCTTTCTTGAAGTATTCTAATTTAAAACAATCATATATATACTCGTATATATGTGGATATACATATATCGATACAAATTTAGTTTTTGGATATATATAGATTAAGCTGTTGATTCACTTTCTGACAGAATTCTCAAGTAAGCTTTAGAATTAATACGATAAAAGTGATTTCCTATTCATAACATTTTTTTAAATTAATTTTCTGTAGTTTTAATAAATATTTAGTTAATGGTAAACCACTGGAAAGCATTGAATGTGTTGATGATTTGGCCAAGCTTAAGTTTGACAAGCGTATTTCTTCCTCTGCTAATCGAGCCTTTGCTCTCCACGGTTTCATCAAGAGCTGGTCAAAAGAATTTGACGATTCCTACTATTCCCTACGTGTCCTTTTCTTGAACATGGGACTCCTATACAAACAATTTCAGTTAGTTGCTCTTAGGGGTTTTGAAATGGAAAACTAATAATTGGTATACTAATATAATAAAACTTCCTTCTTATGAACGCTGAGATTGACTCTGCTGAGTTAATCAGCCAACTCAATTTTATAGTTCCGCTCAGAAATACAAGCAATTTTTCTGTTTCTTTTTGTTCCAACTTGTAGTTCGTATAATGCTACCCAAAACCCATTTAGAATCTTTTGCACAAATTACAACATCCTTTCCTAATAATAAGTTCTGCTTCTTCTTATATTTCTTCTATTAGAACTGTTGGAAATAAATATTATTTCTTGAAAATATTTGCTGATCAAATCAAATAATATGAATTTCTCCAACTCGAGAAAAACTTTGGAAGTCTTTGGTCAAAGTTGTCCTATTTGAATAATACCCACCTGATTGGCCTGCTGTCCGTTGCTGTTCTCCAGGGCCTGGCCGAGCAGCGATTCGCGCAGCTCGAGACTGCGATCGCGATCCTTGGACGTGTCCCGGCTGCGATTCCTTGTCAGCGGATGCTGCCCCGCCACCGGGAACTCACGGTCGAGCAGCAATCGCTCCGGACTGATGCCATGCTGGGCACGAAACAGATCGGCGCTCTTGATGCGTTTCTGGGGCGGCGGCGTCAGATGACTCTTGCGGCTGCCCTCCATGTCGCTCAGATCCCAATGGTTGCTGCTGGCCTAAAGTACGTATGGGGATTCCAAGAAAATTGAAGGGATGAAAATGATTTAAGGATTGGGATTAGTGGCGTTTAATATGCAAATAGCGAACTCAAGCTGAAATTACTTTGCTTGGATTTGCACTTGTTTGGGGATTGGGGATGTTGGTTCTTACGGGCGACGCTGCGGATGCCTTTAGCTCCTGGATGGCGGGTGGGCCGCTGCTGTTGCTGCTGCCACCACTGCTCGGTGCCGCATTGCCCTGCTCCCCGCGCTGTGCATCACGCGGCAAATTCGATGCTGTCGATGCTGCGGCTGCAGCAGCAACTGCTGCTGTTAGCGATGCTGCTGCTGCCGCAGCGGCAGCTGCTGCAGATGTTGCTGCTGGCACTGTTGCTGGCATCTGCGGAGTGCTGAACGGTGAATTCTGGCTGTGACTGTGGCTGCTGTTGTTGTTGTTGTTATGGTTGTTGTTGCTGCTGTTGCTGACGCTGTTGTTGTTGCTGTTGCTGCTGCTGCTGTTGTTGTTATTGTTGTTGGCTGTGGGCATATAGTTGCTGATTTTGTTGTGATTGCTGCTTTCGGCATTGTTGTTGTTGTTGTGGCTGAGGGCTGCGGAAAGAGCCTTGACATAGGGATAACCACCGTTGACATCCGCCAGGCCGCGTATCTGCAGCAGATGCGCCGTCTTCAGAAAATCGGGCAATTGCTCATGGCTGACATTCACCTCGCCATTGTACATAAAACTGTGAAAAGGGGGCAGAGGCAGAGTGACAAGATTAGCTTCAATCAATACTTAAAACAAGTAAAAACGTTCTTGAATCAAGCACTGTGTTCGACTAACAGAAAACGAATTATTTTTCTTTCTATAATAAAAAATCTTAAATTAAGAATTTCAAGCTCAAACTTAGATTTTTAATAGTTATGTGATTAATGGTTACCTTAGCAGGTTCTCGACATCGTCGCTGCGAACGTCGCGCAAGATGACAATGGGATGCTCGCAGGGATTGGCCTTGAGCAGCTTGCGGAAGTAGGGACTGCAGGCGCTGAGGACGACCTTGTGGGCGGTAAAGGAGCGCTCGTCGCAGGCGAGCGTCACATCGACAAAATCCTCCTCGTCGCGCAGATGCCGAAACGAGCTGAGTATGGATGTTTGAAAGTCGTTCCACTTAAGCGCATAATGCTGCTGCGAGCTGTGCCCCAGCGGTGGCAGCAGCGGTGGCGTCGCTGGCGATAGCGCCGTACCGGCGCCGCCAGCTGCTGTTGCCGCCAGCGCGTGCGAGTGCGAGTGCTGTGTGTGCGAGGAGTGTGTGTGCTGTGACGACGACGACGTTGAGTGGGTGCTGGTGGAGGTCGCCAATGGAGGTGGCTCCATTTTGACCACGCCCGCGTTGTTGTTCTCCGCCGTTTGCAGCTGAGTGGACTCGGTCATTTATAGCAACTTGTGACGTGTCCTTGACTTCCTGTCTGCCACTGCCACTGCTACTGCTACTGCTACTGCTTCTCTCCTGGTCTGCGTGTGTGTGTGTCTGTGTGTGTGTGTGTGCTTTATCCTAATGGTCTCCTCGATCCACGCTGCTGCCTTTTGTTGCTAATTCCTTATTTCTTTTATGTTTGCCTTTGCTTTGTTTGTTGCCTTTGTCTGCAGATTCGCAAATATTTACAGTTGGCCGTTTTGTAGCCAAAAAAGTTCTTGGCTTGCTTTTTGCTCTGGCTCCGGCTGTGGCTTCTGCTCCTGCTCCAGCTCCTGCTCCGGCTCCTGCTCCCTGTGCTAATTGAGCGTAAGTTGTGGCAACCTCGGACGGCCTTTGTCCATTTTCACCGAACTCTTGCGGCCTCAACCATGGACGGAACACGTTTACTAAAGCTGTTCTGGTGGGGCAGCTCCTCTCTCTCTCACTCTCTCACTCTCCCTCTTTCCTTGTCTGTAATCAAATATAGAACAGTAAACAAATATTAGAAATATGTGTGAAGCAAATGAAGCAAGTTGTCGATAAAGTATTATAAACTTGATTTGCTTAAAGTTCTTATCTCTTATTTTCTCTTCTCACTCTTTCATTCTCTCTCTCTCTCTTTCTCTCTATCCTTAATCAAATATAGAACAATAAATAAATATTAGAAATATGTGTAAGCACAAGCCAGATTTGTTATTTCGGATATGCCGCAAGTAATATAAATTTGATTTGTTTAAAATAAAATTTGAAGTCTCTTGCACTTATCTATCCCTCTCTCTTCCTCTCTCTCCGTCTCTATCTCTCTCTGAGAAAGATAGACAGACACTGATATACATATTTTATTATATGTATATTTCGATTTTATACCTTAGTGTAAGACTTTTCTTTACAAATTAATAACATTATTCTAACCAAAATTTTAAATTCAAATTAAAAACCGCAAAACTAAGCTCTTCAAGCACATCCCTCTTTCTCTCTCTCTCTATATCTATCCTTATCGGTAATCAAATATAGAACAATAAAAAAATATTAGATATATATATATATATAGGCAGATTGATATTTCCGAAATGAATCAACTCGTCGATAAAGTTTGCTTAAAGTATCCTAAAAGTTATATTTGAAATTTGATTTCACTTGCTCTTATCTCTCTCTTTCTCTCTCTCTCTCTCTCTCTCTCTCTCTCTCTCTCTCTCTCTCTTTCTCTGAGAAAGATGGACAGACCCTGATTGGCATATTTTTCTTATATTCAGTTTTTATACCTTAGAGTAAGACTTTTATTTGCAAATTAATAATATTATTTTAACCAAAATCTTAAATTTAGATTAAAGTCCGCAAGACTAAGCTCTTCAAGCACATCGAATTTAGTTATTATCTCCCTCTCTCTCTCTCTTGCTCTCTCTTTCTCTCTCCCTCCCCATCTATCTCTTTAAACTGTTTCTTTAATTTTAATTTTAAATTGAATTTGCAATATTTATCATTAAGCAACTTTTTCAAATATTTTCGCTTTTATTATTTATTTATTTATTATTTATTTATTTATTATTTAATTATTTAATTTTTATTATTTGCAACATTTGTTTTAAGCTTGAAATTAATTTGTAATTTGTACTTTTTGTAGTTTTTAAGAGCACATTAAATAAATAAATAAAAGCTTGGGTAGATTTTCAATGGGTTGGGCGCATGAAAAGAAACGGATGGAAACACATGAGTCGCTGGCTCATTTTTGGGTTCAATTGCCACCGTCTGAGGCAGGTGGGCCCTCAGCAGCAGCAACAGCAACAGCAGCAGCAGCAGCAGCAGCCCCAATCATTAAATACTATTACCAATTATTCATACTTAAGCAGCGAGACGACGCTGGCGGCTCAATGGTTGCCCAGTTGTTTAGTTTCTGCTGTTGCTCAGTTGTTCAGTTGCTCAGTTGCTCAGCTGCCCCTCCGTGTGGTGTCTAATGGAATCATTAATTACGAGCGAGCGCACCGAGCGGGCCACTTGTCGGGGGCATTAGACGCAAATCAATTTAATTTAACCGTTTACAAGCAGCGAACAATGCTGAACACGTCGATCGCTTGGAGTTTTCGAGTTTTTTTTTCAGTTTTTTCAGTTTTCTGAAGTTTGAAGTTACAAGCCAAAATAATTGTACAAGATCATTAGAAGCGAGGCGAGCGTTGTTTGAGCCTACAGCTCTTGTGGGTACTCCAGATGTACTCGTAAATGCTGATCGATGTGCTGCCTGCCAAATATGTTTATAAACCCATTCATCTGCCTTCACGATTATGATCTTCCGCTAAGCGTAACGCCCCACCTATCAAAATAATCACAGGTGAAACCAAAAACAAAAAAACAACACAAAAAAAAAGGAATAAATAAAAAAATGCATTTAATTTTCGATTGCAATTGGCGCCTGCATTTGCGACACGCTCATTTTTCATTCCACTTGGAATTTTCACAGAATTTTCCTTTACTTGTTATGTGTGTGTGTGTGTGTTTGTGTGTGTGTGTTTGTGTGTGTGTGTGTGTGTTTACATTTTGGTTGCTGCGCCAGTTGATTAATGATATTCCGCTTTAAATTCGATTATGTTCAGCACATACATGTATATTTGAGTCTAGATTTATGTATGTGCCTGCACTAGCAATCAGAGCTTGGCTGTAGACTAAAATAATTGAAATTCTCCAAAAAAAAAATGGAATTCCGAGAGGAAGAGAAATCAATGTTAGTCAGCTTGTAAAAAGCCAATTTGAAACTTATTTAAGGGTGGCAAAGCAGCCCTTCTATGTATGTGTGTATATGTATGTATGTGTTATTCTGTTTTTTGTGCGCTAATTTATGAAGTAACCCAAAACAATTTCATCATAACACACTTGCCGACAATTATTTCGTTTATTGAACAAACATTCGCGTCGTATCGCATAAATTCGAAGGGGCAGCAACAATAACAAAAACCGACCCCAAAAAAAACACACACACACACACAACAGAAATGCAGAACTGGTTGGTAACCAGAGCAAAATATGTAAATGAAAACAACAAAAAAAATACATATATATATAAATATATATATATATATGCTGGCAGGATGTGTGTGTGGGCAACGCAATTGCATTTCTCTCACGTTGGCACAAAATGTGCAACTAAAATTGGAAGTCAAATCTCCATTCGCCTGTCTAAAACAAAACATATCAAAAGTGCTTATTGCGTGAAACAGCAACAGCAACCGAAAAACCATTCAAATAAAGAAGGCCAAGCGAACTGACACACACCAAACACACACACACACCCACACACACACCCACACACACACACACTTAGAGAGAGTGTGATAGGAGCGGGTTTCATAGCATAATAACAAATAAATGTAAATGATAATAGTAAATAAAAAACGAATTACAAAACAACACAACACAGAACGCTTCATATCCAATCATATCACATACATATGAATATATATAAATACATATATATTTATATATACATGTATTATATAAGTACACGATATGCGTGCCAAGGAGCTGGCGGGTGGCAAGTCAAAATCCAAGTTGTTGTTAGACAAGCAGGAAGCAAACACACACACCCAAGGATAACAACGTTTACGCCAACTATTTTGGTAAATTGATACGGCGCCTTGTTAAACGAAGCAACGACCCTAAAAGCAGAGCACCCCCTGCCACCCCTTACCACCCTCTCATATCAACTACTTAAATACTCGCACTCGCAGCACTTCTTCGATAAAATGGAGACGGAGGCGGAGGTGGAGACGGAGGCGGAGGTCTTCTTTATGACAACGATTATGATTATTGCGGCATCAACGCAATCGAACAATAATTTTTATCTAAATATCTCTCATTGTGCCTTTGGTTTATGTACTTGCAATCGTTAGGCATTATTAAGGGTAGTCCATTTATATTAGACGCTTGCAGTGAGGATATTCCAATTTTATAACGCATTCACAGTTAAATCCTTAATCGAATTTAGTTTGTGCAGTCAAAGCTAGGCGATATACATATATCTACAGTGTGTGAAACAATCCAGCAATTTTGTGAAGCTTTCATTTAGATCTAGTATATGACTACATATGCTAATATTATTATATATATATCTATATATAATATCTTATAAGACAAGTTCAGCTATTATAGACCAATTCCAAGTGAAACTATCAAGATTTATCGAGTCAAATTGCCCTGTTTCGAGTATTTCAATGTTGCGCTTAAAAAATCATCAACATCGATTTACTTAAGCATCGATTTACGATAGTTTTTAGAGGAACAATCGATTTGTTTTTTTTTTTAATTTATAGTAATATTTAGATGTGAGCAGCTGCACTTCTTTTCTGCCAGTGCATTCTATCTTCAGCTGTTATTTTGTATTTATTGCTCTTGCTATAAATAATTTATTAAATTTGGCAAATGAAATTGATTAGGACATGTCAAAATAAGTCATTTAGAATATGCAAATTTAAGAAAGTCTGCACACTCACACACACCACACACACACACACACAAACATGTGCAATTGGTTGAATTTGAAATGGTTATTTGTGCAAAATGCAGGCAAATTGGTTAAAAACCAATTAAAATTGCGCATACGCCGCAAAGGTCGCAAACGCAACGCACGCAAAAATTGTAAACAGTTTAATAGTGAATAACTGTATATATATATATATATATATATATATATATGTATATGTATATGCAGAGACTCTGTTGCCAGGCATATAAAATATTCGAAAAATCCAAATTAGAATGTCAATAAAATACACTTTTAATGAAATAATTAATTAGATTTTGTACATCAGTAAACCACACAATACTTTTCACATATGCAAAGCTATACATATATATATAAGATATTTTTAGGCATATACATATATACAGCTGTATCTGTTTCATTTACGCCTGCATTTGGCTTAGAAGCGCTGCCATCACCTGCACCCCACCCACCCACAGTTCTGCTCGCGATTTATTCGATTTTCAATTATTTAAATGGTTTTCATTTTAGTGCCGCACACATTTCTAATTTGCATTTGTAGAGCAATCAGCAACGCCCACCTCTCCACCCCAACCACCCAACCACACCCCACACACTCTCGTCGCACGCATCAAAGTGCCACTCAGCAGGGGCAGCAGAAAAACTAAAATGACTGGACACAGGCAGATAGATAACAGGCAGCAGCAGCAGCAGCAGCAATGGGAACAGAGCAACCAGAATCGTCTTTTGCCTAATTGCCACTGAGCATTTAAATTGAGACATGAAATTGAATAATTCAAAATAATTAGCCAGCCAAGACGGACAGCGACAGGACAGACGGACAGCGACAGACAGCGTCAGGGAGTGGAATAGTCGTCTTAAGGGGTCGCGTAATTGCATTAATGATTTTGATAAATGACAATCGCCCCCGAAATGCCTTCGACTTTGACGTACTCACTTATCTGTCAATGCTACCGATATGCGATACATATAGGTGTATATATATATATGTATATATCTGCAGCTATCTAGTTCGAATCGAGTTCCCCAAATGACATTAAACAAGCATAAGCTTGAGGGAGAGATTCATTTGAAATACATTAGCACAAATAAATTGCAGGAAATAAATATTATTTTGAGTTGCTCAACAATTATTTTAATGTAAATAAATATTAAATAAAGTATATTTTATGAGCTTCTTTAGAGTGCGTTTGTCTTAAAACAAATTATGATAAAAACATTGTTTATTGCTCGCTGCCCTTTGCCGATAGTTTAAATATGTCTGGAAATTTCTGTATAATCTCGAGTAAATGCAAATTTTATGAATTCCTTCAAGATATATTTGCCCAAATATTAAGCTTAAAGTTAATAACAAATGCGTATTGAAAACTTGTCTGTCAACTATTGAGTCTAAATTTCAAGATACAAATAAATAAAGAATGTGCTCGACTGGAAGATACCCTAAGAACTGCTGTTGAATACCAGTAGGGTACTGTTTGTTCAATCTGACGAAACATGGTCTAAACAAATCTGTGTTTCTTACACGATCTTAATGAAATATGTACAGCTGATTAATAATATGTCTGGGTGTATGAACCACTATGCCTCTTATCGATTCTTATCGATATTCGATCAAAATAACTAAACTTGATCTGTGAGAACGTCTATACCAAAATTTAAAGACACCAGCTCTTATAGTCTCTGGGAAAGATGAATTGTCAGAGGGGAGCGACTAAATCGACTCGACTCTTGATGCTGATCAAAATGATATATATAATTTATATCCCTTTGTCTGTTGCAAGCCATTGCGCAACTTTGTTGTACCCGCTCTGAAGCGATTATCTTGAGCGAACTAAGTTACCAGGCTGTCTACGCGATCCATTTCGCTAGTCGTAGTTTGTGGTGGTCACTGCCAAAATGACCGCAAATCAAGTCGAATCGCCCAAGTTGCTAATTAAACTAATTGAGTAATTTCAAATTTCAAAGCGTCGAGCATCAAAGTACGAAATTAAATGCGCAAATAGACCAGATACCGAGGCGGAGATACGGCGACCAAACTCGACACATTTTCGCAGGCCCAGGCAATAAAAGTGAAACAAAAAAAACTAAAAAAAAGTCGAAACAAAAATAATTAACGAAAAAAACGGAGCTAAAAAATCGAAAACTAAACTGAAACCAGCCGGCAGGTGGATATGGTTAAACTCTTCAAAACTCATTACACACACACGAGTGTAAGTGTGTGTGCGTGTGTGTGTGTGTGTGTGAGAAGCTGTATCTGCAGCTGCGAATCTTTAGCCACACGCTGTGCGAGCAGCTCTGCTTTTATTGTGCAATCGTTGAGTTTAAGTTGAGTTTTTATGAGCACCCACATAGATACACACACGCAAACACACACATGCACACACGCACACACACGCACACACAGGCCTTGTTGTTAACCTGTGCTAATTAATCTCCTAGTTAAAGCAAATGACGCACTTAATGGCCGATACGCATCTAATGGGCCCACAATTATCTGCGTTTCGCATGCCCAGCAACGAAGAAATGTATGCAAAACAGCAGCCAGATAAAAGAAAAAGAAAAGAAACAACAACAACAACAAAGAGTTTCCAACTTTCTTTGACCAAAAGATACAAGCACAAGGCTACAGCTGCAGATACATTTAGAGGCACACAGATACGGATACAGTTTGATAAGTGTCAATGAACTGAGAACAACAGCATTTTATAACTTTTTTTGGTATTTTTTTTTAGTAATATTGAGAAATGGTCAAAATGTGAACACAACTCACTAAACCATAAAAAAAATACAAATATTATAAAAAATAAAATTAAAACAACAACAACAAAAATTTACATAAACTGACCATAAATTCGAAATAGCCAAAGAGCCATAGAGCCAAAAGTATCTGTTAGATACATATGTAGCTGCATCATTATTCGAATACAATTAACGCCAAGAGAGAAAGCGTCTCTGTGTGTCTGTACAGATATATATCTATATATATATATCAATATATCTGTGCATATATCTCTTATTACGGCTAGCTAATTTGTTGCTCAAGTCTCGCTTTGGGCCAAGAGCTCGTTGTGTAGTTGTAATAATATTGGAAAAACAATAAAAGCCAAATCAAAGTGAAATTTTCAAAATGCACAGCAAGTATTTAAAGTTGTATATATAAATATCTACGAATATATATATATATATATATACTTCAAAAGCTATATACATTCTTGAGTTTGTCTAGCCATCTACACGGTATTTGTCAGTCGGACACTTTGCCTATTAGCACAGCTGTAAGTGTCATTGCCTTCAAGCTGAGCTCAGCACTCTATCTCCATCTCTATCTCTTTAGTCGTTCCTTCTCTCTTTCGCACCCTCTCTCTCTCCCTCTCTCTCTCTTTCAACATGATTAAATATTTAATACATTATTCGATTCGGTTTTTTTTTAATGCTTGTTTCTCATTTTTGTAGTTTTCGTTTCGGCCCTTTTGTCTGATCTACGCTGGATCGCTCAGCTGGGCTTGTAATGTGCTCATTTGGCCCAGAGCAGCGGCCAGCAAAGATGGCTACGCGTATTGGCCAAGTTAATGGCGCTTGGCTTTTTGTCATTAAATTTGCGTTTATTTCATTGGTTAACTTGTTTTCTTACCTATTTCTATTTGCCTCTGTCATTATACACACACACACATTTATATTCGGTGTGTGAGTGTGTGTGTGTGTGTGTTGATTGTGTTGTGCTGGTTTTATTTTATTATTTTCTTGCTGTATTGTTTCGTTTTTTCAATGCTTCTTTTAACGATCGTGTTTACATACTTGATCCATCTACATACTTCGCCTACGGTTTTCTCATCTAATTATTTTGATTGTATCTCAGCCATTTTGGGTGTGTGTGTGTTGTGTGTGTGAGTGTGTGTGTCTGAGTGTGTGTTTGTGTGTGTGTTGTTAAAGTCTTTTGGTCACATTATCCTCACTATTTTCTGAACTATTTTAATTTCTTGTCTAAGCCGCAAAATGATCAATTATTTTTTAAGCTTGGCCTAAAGGCTTTTTGGAGCTTTTTTAGCAATTGTTTTTTAGCTTTTTTATATATAAATGCAACCTGGATTTGTAGCTTTTAGATAATCTTTATTTCGATAGCAAATATGTGCCTGAGAATAATTATCGTCAAGATTAGGCTGATATCAAAAGTTTGCTGCTCTTCAGAACGATTCCAACTCCAACTTTTTGGGCTTAAAAAATGGATGATTCGTCGCAAAATCGATTTTTTATTTCCAAACCTATCTTTCAAAATGTTAATTTAAATTTTTTATTTCCAAATATGCTAATTTACAACTTTAAATGATTAACTTAAGTTCACTTCAAAAAATTAGGTTTCTGCTCATGCTTGCCATAAAATTAAGCAAAAAAGTTGTAATTAAATTTTTAATTAAAAAAAAATAAATATTTTAATTTGAGGAGTCTAGAAAAACATCTGCAAAACGTTGCAAAGTAATTGGCCAATTATGCAAAATATTGGAAAAGAGTAGCTTTATGCCAGCCATGCTCGTTTGCAACTTAGTTCAAGAGTATTCAAACAAAAGTTATTAAAATTTCCCATTCCATATTTATCGACACCTTTTATATTGATTTCTCTGTGCTTATTTCCATATAATTGGCTCTCTTCTTCTATGCATTTTGAATTCATCTTAATCAACTGATCTGACACTTAAATTCGGTTTTGCTTTGTTTTTTTTTAACTGTCTTTAAATGAATTTTATATAACACCCAATCGATATTAACTTGGCTTGAATGTTTTGATGTTTTTTTTTGGTTTTGCTTCTTTTTTTTTGTTTTTTTTTTGTCAACTTTGTTGTTCGGCAGTAGGTTAATTATAAAATTAACATTAACCTGACTGACAACTGGTCAGCCAAGGTTCCATTCTGCCCCTTCCCCTTCCACACACACACATGCACCCCTCCCCTATCCCCCTCTGGCTTCATATGTGAGAACTGACAAAATGCCAACACATGCGCTGATTTGTGAAGCGGAAGGTGTTCGTCGCATCCAAATATATATTTACCCATAAACAGACAGAGAGACAGCAGCAGCAGCAGCAGCAGCAGCGTCTATGTTTCCACTTCGCCAGTGCCTCGCACAAGCCGCACCCCCTTCCCACCCTTGCCCCCTTTCCACACATCTATCAAAGCATGCTGCAACCACGCCCCTGGTACTCGTTTGGGGTACGATAAATTTCACATGACATTATTAGGTGACTCTTTTATTGTTGTTGTTGCTGCTGCTGTTGCTGCTGTTGTTGCTGCCGTTGCTGCTGCTGTTGTTGCTGCTGTTGCTGCTGCTGCTGCTTCTGGCGTTTGTGATTATGTCATAATTTTAGGAAAATAAAGCGCTCAACCAAAATAAATTAAAAATTGCTTTCATGCATGAATTGGTCGCGGGGGCCAACGGAACGCGTACGAAGATGGAGCTGGAGCTGGAGCTGGTTGAAGGGCAGTGGCAGTGGCAGGGGCAGCCATAAGCAGCAAGTACGCTGCGAATCTTTTTTTTGGGGGGCTTATGTAGCAACGACAACATTATCCAAATAAAACGCCGATCGATGCTGACTGACTGACTGACTGACTGATGTCTAATGGAGAATATGCTCCAAGTGTTTATGGTCGATTTGAAGTTTATAATGGATCTAATTCAGTGTTGCACTCATTGCCCATCTTTGATATGCTCGAATTGAAATTCAAAATTGATATTCAAATGCATTCGGAATGAAGTGCGCAGTATTCAATTAAAATCATCATTATTATTAGTAATTTCCTATTGATCACGATCACAAAACGATCGCTCGACGATCTCCATCCATTTGATTGATATTCGAGTGGCGATCTCGTCGTCTGTTTCTCATACCGGATAGCTTCATCAATTTTCAATTTGTGTGTATTAAGGCAATCCACCTCTCTACCTCCCACCCACCCACTCTCGTCTACTCTGTACACAATCCGCATGCATCTGGGCTCATAATGAGCCATTATGCAAAACCATATTTTGCTAATGAAGTGGAAAATTTCCACGCACGGACGTCTTTATTAAAAGTAATTAAGCTCGCTGCAATTTTCATTTACATTGTCCAACTGCAACAAAACATTATGTGGGGTGCCAGCTATGAACTACCGGTAGGGTCAGCTAGCCATAGAGTGCTCAGCTTATTATAGGGCAGCTTAGTTCTTAATTCTTGAATATTTCTAGCACTGATCTCCTATTGAAAGATTCGACTAAAAACCGTTTGAAACGAGCACTAAACTCAATTATCTGTAGTTTCTATAGATCTTTAATATTTTATAATATTTTTCCTATAGAACATGGTTAAAATAAATATATATATATTTATTTAACTGTTATTTTATTTAATTGTATAATGTGTATAATGTTGAGATCATTTTTAATGTTTTCTATATTTATTTAATTATTTTCGTATTTTGCATTTAATTTTTTACATTTAAATGATCCTTTTTTTTGCTTCATTTTAAGTGAAGTAATTTAAGATTTTATATTTTTTTTAGGTATTTTTAGAATGTGTATTTTAAAATATTAATTTAATTATTTTTAACCAATTAAATAAAAACAACTAAGTAATAGAAATTAATTGATCATATTTGCTTATATATATAATATTTTATTTTTAATAATTTGTTTAACGCTTTAACGCAGTCAGAAAAAAGAAAACCAAAAATATATATTCAATTTTCAACACCTAATTTTTGAGTGCTTGCTTTTTTCAACCCCAGAAACATGAATGCTGCAAGTCACTTGAGGCACATAGACACATTGTGCATAAAGTTCACTTCTCATCTAATTTCAACTTTATTAATTTTGTAGTAACGAGAAATTGTTTGTTTTTCTAAAAATATGCCAATTGTTTTACCCCCAAAAATGGAATCATTGGTTAATTTCTTGCTTTGTTGTGGTTGTTGCTATTTGTGAATCTGTTTCTGTTGCTGACCGAATACACACGAGGCAGATAGCGAGAGAGACAGAGATAGAGAGTAACCAAAATTGAACTCAAGTGCAGACAATTGAAGCTCTTCGGCGCGCCAGTCTTTAAGAAGGGGCGTCAAGGCGCGCTCTCCTTTGTGGCCAAGCAAAGTAAATAAATAAATGCAAATAAAAATTCGCTGAAAACATAACGGTTAAAAAGAGCTTACTAAGCATATTATACATATTCTTGTTCCGTATCAAGAGGGGAGACGATTTAGACATATGTTTATTAGTCTTTCTCTGAGTTTAGAAAAATAAGTTCAAGTTTATTTCAGTTGATCGTTTCACGCATATCGATAAAAATCGATTAAAGATATCAATCAAACACAATTGTATAGATATAGTCTTCGACTTGACATATTATAATACATATTAATATATAAATAAATATTCCATTATAAAAGACATTGATTATTAGAAAGAAACTCTGATTTTGTTCATTTTTCATACTGAGAAAATGACTATCTTTCTGAGTGCAGGGTATCCGCCAGTCGAGCGCTCTCGACTCTTACTTGCTTATTTTCAGATTTCATTTGTTTATATATTGTTTTTGCTTTTTTTGCAAGCGGTTATTAATCGAGTCAAAGTACTCGCGACATTTTGTTAATTGATTTCAAGGGGGAAAAAAGGCGCATTTATTGCCAACTCGGCGCGATAGAGAGAGAAAGAGTTAGAGTGCGAGAGAGAGAGACAGAGAGACAGACAGTTACAATTACGCTGAATTAAAACTCATATTGCGTCGCTCTTTGATTCTATTAAGATTGTTTTTAGCCCAGGGGGAGAGGGGGCTATAACAATATCAAAGAAGCATTTCAATTGCTTGGCATTCAATTAGTGAATTGATTTGCCGTTTCACTTGCCCATAAGCCCCCTCTTATATATATATATTTAAATCTGTATATTATATACTCACATTAGTTGCTGCTCTGTTTTAGTTTTTCTTTCGGTTCTTTGGTGAACTTGTGTGTGATCTGTCGTTGCGATCTGTAAGAATAGACAATGGAGACAAAAAATACATTAGAAATCGTTGTAAAAGTGTCGAATGCTATCAAATTTATTGCCGCCTTCGCCTTCGATCGTGCTCAATTCCAATTCGATACGAGACTCAAGTCAATAGAGATTTATATGTGGCGGCGTGCCTTTGTCTAGCTACCTGGCCTGCCCTACCCTACACCATACCCATACCTGTAGTAGTGCAGTCGGCACCTTAGTTTTCGGTTCGCCTTCTAATTGCAGCCACTTAGCACTTGGCTCAAACCACTCGCCTCTCGCCTCTCGCTGGCCAACATCAAAGTGCTCAACAATTGCTGTTGATTTTCCAACAGATCCCAAAAATAAATTTCCGGCATGACAGCGTACCTTTTTTCTCCTGAGCCAGGATCAAAACGGATCGAGACGCTGCAATTGTTGTGACTTGTGACTTATGATTATTTATTTTGAAGCGCAGCGCACAAAGGACACTCTAAGTACCAACGTATTGACTTAGTTGCAAAGGCTCACAGCCAACATGGCCCAAAGAGTAACTGGGCTCAAATTTATGAATGCCAAGCAAGCTTAAGAAATAGTTGCACTGCTCCAACAAATTCCGAGTCGCGATAAAAAATACACATAATAAACATAAAAGGAAATACCGTTAAGCAATCTGCCATAAAAAAAGCAGCAGGCGAAAAATAAGTAAGAAGTAAGAATGTTGTAGTCGATATTGATCGAAGAGGAGATACCCTGCAATCAGCAAATAGTTATCAACTTGAATTTGTGGCTTTTATAATCATATGTAATCGATTTTTATCGAACTGAACGCAGATATCGATAACATGAAATCAACTTGAATCGACTTGAATTGGAATACTGATCAAGAATATATATATATATATATATAGCTAATGCTTTCTTCTGCCTGTTACATTCCCTTGCTCAAGTTCATTTGACCCCTTTTTGGGCTTTGCCAATGGATTCGCGGCATGAAAATGCGAAAAACAATAAGCAAACTAATTACAAATACGCGCGGAAATTTCCAAAAAAAATCTTAGCACCTCCCAAACATGCCACCTCCCCCACCTGCCCCGCGCCGCACACCTACAAGAAAAAGGGTTCAGTTGGCGTATGCTGCAGTTGTGCGGCATGTTTGCGATGGGATGTGGCAAGCAAAGAGCAAATGGAGGCAGCTGAAAATTATGCGCTGCAATTTTTATTGCTTCATTGTTCTTTGCGGTATTTTATATTTTAACTTCTGAACGGGGGAGGTGTGGGCGGGGCATGGAGTGGGGGCAGGGAGGTAAGCAATGGGTTCTTTGCATTGTTTGCGCTTTTGTTTGGACGCTTTTTTTTCGGGGTTAATGTTAATTACCAAAACTGCTTTGGCACTTGGCTGACCGGCAACAACAACAACAGCAACAACAACAGCAGCAGAATATAAGCAAACCCAAAGCAATTAAAATTTTTATGACGCACTGAGTTATTACTTGAAATCCACAAACTTGAGTAATGCCAACAACCGCCTCTGTGCGTAAGGACGTGAGAAATTCTCAACTGAAAATAAGAAAACTGAAAACCGACAAGAACAACAAAATAAGGAAAATCGACGCCCACGACAAAGAAAATGCGAACAAAAAAGACAACGGCAGATATTAAAAAGATTTATTATTTTATGATATCCAAAAAAAAAAAAAGAAGAGAGAAGAAGAAGCAGAAATAAAAGGTAGGCAGCTCTTTTGCCCCCCACCCCTGCCGCGCCTTACCTGTGCGGCGCGCGAGAGGTCAAAGGTTGAGCGGCCACCGCAACGGATCGCAGTTAAGGTAGTCTCCATGTACTTGGCTAATACCAATCGATACATACACATATGTCTGTCCGTCTGTCTGTCTGTCTGTCTGTACGACTGTCTGCCTGCTTTCCCCGCAGTTTTCTTTAGTGCGCGTAGAAATCGAGATGCTGTAATTAAAGTCTAACTGTCAAAATCCAATAAATTATCCAAGTTGCTTGGCTCTCTTCTGGCCATTTAATTGATCATGCCAAACAGTGAAACAGTGATAAAAAAAACACCGAAAAAAACAACCAAAAAATAAATACAAACCAGCTGCGACTTTTTGTCTCCCTTCATTTACATAAAGCGATTCGATCTACGAGACTCTAAATCTCAAGTTAGCTGCATGCAAGTGAAATTGCTACCCAAGCTCAAGATGTGAAAGTTTATTAATTAGACAAACCACACACAAAAAAAAAAGAAACAAACTAAAAAAAAAAACAAAAAATAAAAAAACTAAAAAAAAACAAGCCAACGCAGAACATAAAATTTGTTTAAAAAATAAAAATAAGCTAAGCTAGTCAAATCGAAATTTTCAGTGAGCAACAATTTGCAGTTGCTTCGAATAATATATGGAAATGAAAAAATATAAAATAAATAAATAATAATAAAAGCCAAAAAATAAAAAATCATTTTTGAAAACTTAAACTCAAAGTGAAATTTTTATATTTATTAATTATAACTAATAAAAATAAATAAAGCCAAAAAAGAAGAAGCAAATTTGTTGAGAAGTCTTCAATAATCTTGGGGAATACCTTTAAGCATAGACATTAGTAATCCTCGTCAGCTTTATTTAATAATTGAAATTAATAAAAAAAAATATTTATATATAAATAAGTCTAAAAAGATCCTTAAAAAGTTCTGAAGAACACCCCTAATAATAACATTTGATAATTATTCCATTAAGTAAAAATTAATATGAATTTTGTAAGACTTTAAATCAACTCAAAACTTCAACTGCTTCAA
The DNA here is from genome assembly GCA_035043295.1 of Drosophila sordidapex. Taxonomy (NCBI): domain Eukaryota; kingdom Metazoa; phylum Arthropoda; class Insecta; order Diptera; family Drosophilidae; genus Drosophila; species Drosophila sordidapex. The sequence goes on along the minus strand of JAWNNA010001201.1, from coordinate 488,667 downwards.
ATTGAAATCCGAAGAATCCTGAAGTTGTAGGGTATACCCCTAATAACAAGCCCGGATCATTGTCCGAAGCATTATACACTAATTACAGCAAATAAATTAAAATTAAATACAACTAAAAAAAGAAACTTAACTTTTAAGTTTTACTCAAATAAAAAACAGAAATCAAACAAATTATTTTTGCATTATTCACTAATTGCAACAAATAAAAGACTGATTTTAGACAACTTTAGTTCAACTTATTCAAAGGGAAATCCGCCACAAGCTCAGGGGAATACCCCTAATAACATACAATGTACATTGTCTTATGCATTATGCAGTAATTGAGGCTAATAAAAATAAAATTACAGTGAGGAAAAACTAAACTAAAACTAAGCCAAACTTGTGCTGCGGGTGGCGGGGGTGGGGGTTTTTTTTTGGGAGGGGTTAAGGCGGTACTTTGAGGCTATAACGAAAGGATGTTGCATGATAAGGACGCATATCAATTACAGTTACACGAGTTGTGCAGCCTAAAAACAGCGCGATTAACATAAAAGGGCAGCCAACAACAACAACAACAACAAGAAACAACAAAAAACAACAAAAACAAAAAGTAGTTAAAAAAAATTAATAGGCGTAATAAGAATAATTGGCGCTACGTCCAAAGAGCACATGTGTGTGTGTGTGTGTGGCCAGTAGAGGGGCGTGGGTTGGGGGGTGGTAGCAGTGCGTGTCGTTTGGCTGTCTAAGGGTTGCTCGGGGTGGTGCGTGGGTGGAGGGGTTGGCGAGCGGTGGTGAGCAACAGCGTTGAAAGCGTTGACTTGTGACCATTTCATAAATACCGTTATAAACAAATTACGACAACAATAATGACCCGACAACAACAACAACAACAACTACAACTAGCAACAAACATGTCCAGTAAAGGGATAACAGGATAACAGCAGGATAACAGCACGCAGCAGTAGCCAAAAAAAAACAAATTACAATATGAAATTCGTTTTTTATTGCTCACATTTACACATGTACAAAATGACGGCGTGTCCGCACATCCCCACCCCACAACACCCCACCCCACCCCTTGCCTTGGCTAGGCTAACCCCTACCAGCGCAACAACACTGAACGAATTTATGAATTTCTAATGAAATTAACCGTAATGCCAAAAAAAAAACGAAAGAAAACTAAATACATTTTCATATGTGCATTATGATTACCGTTATGTTCTACAGTGGTTGCAGCAAAACACAAATTATTCAGTTGTAAAGCTCATCAATGAAAAGAAGCCAAAAAACTACTCTTGGTAAATGTAGAATTTTTACTAAATCTGGAATTAGTTAATGTACTTTTCAATAAACAAGATATAGTAAGAAGATACAGGAACTATCTCGGGCATGACATGGTTTAGATATCCCTGAGGAAGTCCGGAAGTCCACTCTAAATGTAAATAAAATAAATATAGTAATCCGACTGTCAATGATTTTTGTGATATTATTCATAATGTTATATCGTCTCGGCTAGTGATGCTGCTCAGGAATATATATGCTTTATGAGGTCGAAGAGGTCATCGCTATTAGAAATAACGATATATGATATATAATCCAGCTTTTCCTTTTCATTAGCATCATGCTGACTTTAAAAAATTCTAATTAAAATCAAATTTTTATTTTACTATTTGAATTTGAATATTTGAACTGATTTCCATAAATGCAATAATTGTTGCAAGAATGAAATGTTGAATGTTGCAAGAATGAAATCTGATGATAAAAAAGCATTGTCCGAATATAAATGTTTTCATTGCCAAGCTGACCACTGTTCAAATATTTTAGTGTTTTTGTGCGCTGGCCAATGTGGCTCAAAGAAGCAGGAATACCGCCCGTGGCCAGCTGAGCAGCGTGTGCTCAAGGGCTGGAGTGGGTTGGGATTGTGGTGTGGTGTGGCGTGGTGGGGGTGTGGTTTGCTTAGTTGTCTACGGGTCGCGACTATTAAACACACACACACACATGCACAAACACACACGCGCTGACCGAGAACAAAGCTGCTGTTGACCCCGACCCAGAACTCGAACTCGAACTCAAACCCGAATTCGAACTCGAACTGGCAGCCAAAACTTGGCACCGCTGAACTGCGCCTTCAAGGTGCAATTAACTGTTACCCATTTCGCTGTGGCACCTTTTAGTTGCAACAGCGCACATTGTAATTTTTGGTAATAAAAAAATATTTCTTACTTCATAATTTGGCAGGCGGCTTTGCTTGTTGTTGTTGTCCTCTTGGGCGTGTCGCGTGTCCCGCGCACCAAAACGATAATTGCCACAAATTTGAATATTCAGCAGTTGCAGCTGCCTCCCCCCCCCAACTACCCAATTACACTGCAAGGCAATCGCAACCAAGTTGAAACCATTTATTTGTGCGTATCGCGTGAATCATTTTCCAGTTACCACAACTTCGCAGAGTCAACTGTCCAGTTAAGCTTAAGTAGGTATTAATTTATCCACAGTGACCAAAAGGAAGTTCTGGCCACGATTGCACATTGCCAAACATCGAAAGAGTGGCAGGGGGAGGGAACTGGGAGGGGTTGTCGCTGATCCGGCCACTGACCACTGACCAGAAAGGAGAAGAAAAGAGCCAAAGTTGGTGCAAGGAGGGCAACAGTTACTCACAAATACGACAATCGTGTAATTAATTAGGCACGTCAGCTGAACATTGGCAAAACCACGTTGACCATTATGAAGCCAATGCCAGCACAGTGACGCAAAACAACAAGAACAAAATTACAATTAAGTAAATTACAGTTAACAATTTTTGTTTATCCTTTTTTTGTTACTTTTAAGCAGTTTTTTTCTGATTCAGACATTTCCTAAAAAGAAACTAACTATATAAATAATTAATTATTAAACTTCTTAAGTTATATTAATAAAAAAAATCAAAAATTTAGCATGCAATTTGAATTTTATAAATTATCTTATTCTGCGATTAATTTCAGAGATTTAATGAATTTATTGACAATACTCAATTTTCCCAACAGTAGTACTATTATTTTTCAGTGTAGTTGCATATTTTTCTAAATTTTCTTGATATGTTCTTTCTTGATATGTTCCTCGGGGTGATTTCAAATCGTATAAAATTTTTGTATTTATATTCTTTTATTTTTATTTATTTTTTTCCAAAATCAATGCTGAAGCTATATTTTATATTTATAAATTCGATGTAGGCTTACAAGCTACACAGATAGATAAGCATTTAAAAATTAAACATGTAAAAATTAAACATTGATTAATTAATTTTAATTTTAAATTATCTATAATAAATTTGTTCAACAGTTCAACAACTTAATTGATTATTTAGTGCTCTTGTCCCACTGTGCAGCACTTCTGGCTGTCAGTGGAGTCTCATGCTGGGCACGGGTTTTATAACCTGTCCAAGACACACGCTGGGGGTGAATGGAAGGGGGCGGGGGCATTATGGTTAGGGGGTACGTACCTTCACAGAGGGACACGCATATTGTATTGGGCTCGAGCGCAAAACACACCTCAAATCGCGTTTTTTTTTTGGTTTTTGTCCTTTATCAGGTAATTCACTTTTTAACTTGCTCTTCACATTTCATTTTGTAATTCCTGCTTTGCTTGTTAGGGTTTGTTTTTTCTTTATTTTATTTTCGTTTTTTTATTTTGCTGTAATTGTTTGCCATTAATTACAGCAACAACAACAACAACAACAACAAGCACAACGAATGAGGTAGAAGGAGATGCGTAACCCAACAACAACAACAACAACAAGAACAACACTTGAAGCGCAAATATTTCCGCTTGTGATTGTGGTTAATTTTATTTATAAGTCGCAATGACACACCTTCCATTTCGATTTACGATCTCCCGCATTAACGGTTAATGAACAGCTTACCCACAGTCAAGCTCAGTCGAAGCAAACAAGACAGTTGAGGAAGGGCTGAGAGAGGGGGCGCTTGCGGGTAGTTGAAACAATTGCCTTGGTAAATTCTCTTATTTGGCTTGCATTTCGCTTCTAATATAACTCTCTCTCTCTCTCTCTCTCGCTCACTTCCTTTTCCGGCATTTGCCGCAGCTTTGCTAGCACCCCCTCCCCCTCTCCCACTCGCTCATCAACGACGACAACGAATTCGAACACGTTCGAAGCGACACGAAGTGCAAGCAAGCAAAGACAACAACGAAGCTCGAGCACGAAACCACAGCGCGCGCGAGTGTGTGTGTCTGTGTTTATATTACTGTGTACTATGTATGCATGTGTGGGTGAGCGAACGAACATATTCATTCATATTGCCTGTGCTTACTTCAACGATTCCCGCAAGCCGGCAAAATGCCAAAGGAAAACAATAACAAAACTCAGCTGAGGAGAAACTAGGCGCAAAACTTAAGAGAGAGCACAAGCAACGAGTCAGAGATAGAGAGAGAGAGAGAGCGAGAGAGAGTGCAAACTGCAGTCAACGATGATTGCACAATTGGCCAAAAATGGCAGACTCATCCCAAATGGCGACTAATGGCAAAGGTCTCCGAAATGCCATAACATCAATTTTATAACCATAAATGTGTGTGTGTATTTTGGAAAATATCTTGAGAAATAATTCATACGATTTGGCTGTCTTTTCTGCCCTTTTTGAAGAACTTTTTTTTTGTGCTTTGGCTTGCGGCCAGCAAAGCGAATCCACTCAGCAAATCAATATTTGTGCAAAAAGAAACAGCGCAAAAGTCAGCTAAGAAAATTGCATTAGGCGCTTCTTTGGCGAACGCATTTCCTTTTTGTATATATGTACATATATAAATATTTCAGAAATTAATCTTTTTCATATTTGTTACAAAAGTAAATAAATAAATAAAAAAAGTCAAAAATAAAATACCGTTTTTTGTGAAAGAAATGAGAAATTATAAATTTTTGTGTCCAAATACTTTCTTGGCAAACTGTGTGTAAATAAAACAAGTTTTGAGTGAATGTTATTAATTTTTGTTTATCTCAACTAATTGTAAAAACTCTACTCAACACTAGAAAATAAGAATAAAAATAAAAATAAAATTCATTAAAAATTTACGTTTTTTTTATTTTTTCAATTTTTCAACTATTTCGTGGCAAACTGTATTTTATTTTATTTTATTTCATGCCACAAGACACAAGGACGAAAACCGAATACGCTTGCATTATTTAGTGTTATCGTCATTAGCATAATGATCATCATCATTATAGGGGTTTTCCCTATTTTGTCCTGTCTGACAAATGCGAAACAGCAGCAGCAAAAGCAGCAGCGCAGCAGCAGCAGCAGCAGAAGCCGCAGCATCCGAAATCAAAAGAAAATTCACCAGCATAAAAATTGAATAAAGCAAAAACCAAAGCCGTGAAAAGCAGCGAGCAAAGCGAACGAATTGGCGACCATGAAAAGGGCACAGCAGTAACGAAGGCGGGGCAAAAGGAGACCAACAACAGCAGCAAAAACAACAATAAGCAGTCGCGGCGTCGGCGAAGCGCGTGGAAAACAAAACGACACAAAACGCAGGCAGGCAGACAGACTTTGACGTCGCTGTTGACGTCGACGCCAACTTCACAACTGGCGGCAATGATGACGATGACACGTGCTTTTTTCAGCTGTTTTGTGTGTTGTTGTAGGGGAGGGGGCAGGGGAAAACTGTGCTGCGAAAAAAAGGACAAAAACAAAAAACACAAATGAGAATGAGCGCCAAAGAGCGAGAGAGCAAAATCAAACAGCAAAATAAAAGTGAAGAGCAGGAGAAGTTCAAACCCAACACATCCCCCTCCACCCTTCTTGACAGACGTAGCCTGCAGGTGGCAGCAAAAATTGCAATGTCTGTAAGGCTGTGTATGTGTGTGTGTGTGTGTGCGAATAGCTCGGGCTGCCGACAGACAGCGAAGCTGACGGCATCGTCGCTGCTCGTGCAGTCTTTTTGGCGCGTGACGTCGACTACTGTGTGCTTGTATATGTGTGTGTGTGCGTGGTGGGGTGTATGCTATGGTGAAATCGGGTGGGGGGAGAGGAAAGCATAAAAGGAATGGGCAGCTGGCAAATTGCATTATTATGCGAGTGTCTGCAGTCTGCACTGCAGCTGTATGAGTGGCTGGGGCAGTAGTTCACACACACACACCAACACACACCAACACACACACGCACACCCAACCAAAAACAAATTGCAACAAAATAAGCAAAACAACACATAACTAAATCAGACAAACGGACAAATGCTGCTCCTCCTTCAAATTGGTTGCTGAGGTGTGTGTAGTTGTATGTCTCTCTGTGTGTGGGTGTATGCATGTGTGTGTGTGTGTGTGTGTGCTTTATATTGGGCACAGAGACATTACATGCAGTTTGTTCAAAAATTAATAGAATTTCATAAGCATTTTGGGCTGTCTGTCTGTCCCATTCATGTGTGTGTGTGTGCAACGCTCCATTTTCACATTGCACACATTCGCTTTCTCTCTCACTCTCTATCTTTCTCTCGCTCTATTTCTTTCTCTCGATGTATTGCTCTCTCGCTCGTTTGTCTATCTCTCTCGCACGCTTGCGCCTATTCGCTCTTTCAAATGTTAATTTGAATTTTTATTAGGTTTTAGGCTTTTATTGTTGTTGGCCGATACGGTTGCATCTGCCTTGTTGTTTTTGCTGTTGTTGCTGTTGTTGTTGTTGCTCTGTGTTTTATTTTCACTTAAAACTGCAGTTTGTTGCTGCTGCTGTTGACGCTGGCGTCGACGCTGACGTCGTTGTTGTCAACGTTGAAAGTGCGACTGCGTTAGAAAATTGCATTTGATAATAGCAGAACTAACACACACACACACACTAACAACACACATTCACACACACACACACACTAACGCACACACACACATTTGGTTTTTAGGTCGTGGATTTTGTTAGGCCACCTTAAAAATAATATTCCCTTAAAAGAGTTGGTTTTGCAGTTTCGAAAATGCAGCTGGTCTTTTTTGTGCAATTATGAATGTAGATTTTTCAGTCGTTTCTAAATGTGGCAAATCAATGTTTCATACGCTTTCCATATGTTGATGGATGTGCCCAACATAAATGTTTTTATTGAAAATAAAAAGATAACAGTACAGCAATCAGAGCTCCAAATATATATTAGCCACTTTGAACTCAATCACATAAAAATAACTATATTTTCAAATTCAAGTATGAACTGAAGTTTGCGTACAGTTGATCCCAAAATAGTAGCAGGTCTGCTTATATAAAATAATACATCAAATTATTATATATATTAAATATGGTCATATCATACTCTACGATATATTTATATTATTTAACTCGTTCCATTTGATTTGTTGTCTGTTTTCATTATTATTCTTTTTATTTCTGATAAATTTAAAGACTTTAATTATTTTATTTTGTTATTTATTTTTAAAGTTATCCCTTAAATTTGTATTTATTTTCAATATTGATGGTTTCAAATAAAGTTGTCATATTTTCCTAACTTGTTTTTGAACACTAAAGTATTTGTGTGCTCTACAATTATTTCGACTGACCAATCGATTTATTTCTATAATTTCAAGTAAAATTGGCTTATGAATATTCCTAAATAAATAAATTAAGGCTGTCGATAAATAAAATTAAAAAATAAATACAAAAATTAAACTAAATTTCGTACTTCAAATAAGTATTAAGTATTCCAACAAGGGGCAAGTTGAGCTTAAAGGAAATGCCAGACAACCTTTGCTTAATTATGTAAGTAATTGCTAAAGTAGTTATAATTAATTGCAAGTAATTCACAATTTTTAAATTACACCTCTTCAATGTGCTCAACTTGTATTTAAGCAAACCTTTTGTCGAAAATTCCTTTATTTGTTTGCACGATCAAAACTCTCAGCTAAAAATCGGCAAATCATTCTTTTGTGAAATTCCAAAATTCGTATTCATGAGAATTCTGCAAATGCCAAAAAAAATAATAAAGAAACCAAAATATAAATACCAACAAAAAAAATAAGTGCATTTTCAATTTTCAAGTCGGTTGTTTTTTTTTGTGGCCTTTTGTTTCGTTAAGGTTGTTAGCTGAGCTGTGTTAGCGGCAGTCAACTGACAGCTGTCAAAAGTTGCCGATTCATTGCCGCAAAGGAGGCGCCGCTAAGAAAACAATTGTGTCCTTAAGCAACCATCTACCTCTCAAAGCCGCACTGCAATTACACATTTGCAACCTATTCTTGGCTGATGAAAAAGGAAAACAAACTAACCAGTCTCTAGTCGAGTGTGGCTCGACTGGCAGATACCCTGTATAAAATCAGAACGAAACTCGAACAGAGGATTCCTATTATGTGTAGGTGTATTCACAGTAATTACAAAAGATTTATCTTCAAAATTGTGACTTTTATTGTTATCAGTTATCGATGATTAATATTATTGCAAGGCATATTCAGAGCAAGTAGCAGTAATCGATTTTTGTCGATGAGCAGCGAATATTTACTAATAAAATTAAATAAAACAATGAAATAGCATTTAAGACAGAAACATCTTTAAAATTGAGCCTTTTACAGCTATTCAATATCTCTAAAATTCAGACATTTATTGTTATCGGTTATCGATTTTTATGATCTTCGACAGATGATTGGTATGTATACGAATATATATGTAATTCATTCATTCGATAATAAAGACATCTCTACAAAAATTATGTCTTTCAAATTGTGACTTTTTTGTTAACTGTAATCGATTTATATCGATATAAACGAAACGAATGCAATTTTCGATGAAATGAAATCAAATTGATCCGCAAGAACTTGCAATCGAAAATTGATAGCTCTTAGAGACCCTAAGCAAGACAGGCAGACAAAAGTTGACTCGCCTCTTGAACCTGATCAGGTAGATATATACTAAATAGGTTTAAAGTTGATTGCCTGATCCATACTGTTGACAAACTTGATGATATCCTTTGTAGCCATTTAGCAATGGGTATACGAAAAAGGGAAAAGAAAAGTCATTGTGCTGTCAGGAGAACGATTGGCGGCGATTTGAAATCTTTCTCTCTCGTTTACCGACGGCAACATGGCCAACATGGCCGGCCAACTTGGCCTGGCCAACTTGCCACATTTTGGCTAACGGGCGCCTGCCCAGATTCACTTGTGGCCACTTTGAATTTTTCATAAGTATTTGAGTCGCTTTATGAGTTGGCTTCCCAGGGAGCGTGGGGCTGGGGTGGATGCGGTGCTAATGGCTAAAACGACGAAGACGACAAAGAAGTCGTCAGCCCATTTTGTACCCCTTTTTGGTGCGGGCAATAAAAATATTTTCCTTTTCGCTTTTTTTCTCCTTTTCGTTTCGGTCTTTTTTCTCATTCTTTTTGGCACAAATAAAATAATGAATAATATGAAGAAAAATACTTGGATTTTTCTTTTGTAGTTGTTGTTGTTGTTGCTAAAACGGAAAACGCATTAAGTGCGCGGTTTTTTCATTGTTTATAACATTGCTGTTTTTTTTTGGTGGCCAGTGCGAAAGGGGATAATTAAGAATGCTTATTTATCTAGAACGGCGACGAATGTGCCCCACTCTCCAGCACACGACCCCATCCCTTCACCCCTATCCGGCAGTTTGCAGGCAGTCCTTGACCACAGCGGGGGGGCTGAGGGCGCAGCAGCTAAAAAAGCCAAAAAGAAACTTTTTATTTTTAATGATAAATTGTTCGAGGTCGTGCCAGAACGAGATGGAGCGAGGCAGCGGGAAGAAAGGGGGCAAGAGAGAGAGAGACATAAGTAGGCGCCAGTCAGAGGTCATATCAGGAACGGAACTCTACACTGAGCAAAATTAGCGTCTGTCTATGCATTTTGCGAGTCGACAGCTCGGCTTAGTTTGAACTATCAAAATCCAAATCAAACTCAGCCAAAAGTTTTTTTTTTAATTTTTTATTTATTTGAGATCGAACTACTATATCCAATAACTCCCATACGTTAGTTCGAGTGATGAGTTTTTGTTTACCTTATCAGCTAAGAATGGCTGCTCACATTTGGATAAAAGATCATTATAATCGGAAAACTATATCAAATTGTTTTTATTAGGAAGACTCCTTCGATTTCTTCCATTTAGAAATTGTTTAATTTAATCTTCGACATGCCTTCGATAACTATTCTTACATATTTTTAGTTATAGTCAAGTTTTCAGATTTAGGATTTAGTACCACTAAACACTTTATATTTGGGATTATCCTAAGATTGCTTTTTATCACCGCTAATAAAGAAAATTTATGATGTGAGAAAGGAACCCGAAAAGAAATCTTCGAAATGAATATTCAAATTATAAATGGAAAATATAGTTTTCGAAATAGTGCTTAAGTTTTTAAGTTTTTTGAGAAATGTGTTTCGCTGGGTAACAAATTCAGTTTGAGTCTAAATATATATATATATTTATCTATATATTTTTCTATGTGTACGCTTTGCTCTGAAATGTGGCCAAGAATTATTGGTCTATATCAGTGCGATTTAGGGTCTAATATTAATAACTTTTTCTGCGTGTACTCTTTAGTCTTTGCTTCTTTTTGGCTTATTGCAAAATCAATAGTGGATGTGGCAAGAAAGTGACTCAAAGCAAGCGCGTCTTCTAAACTGAATTCTCGGCTAATTAGCCGCGAAACTTGGTGAGTTGCAAATTACAAGCGCGACGCGGATTGAGGCAAGTGGAAATCGAACACGGAGTTAGCAGTCGCCAGTTACCAGTTAAGAGTCGTTGCCTCTGGGGCAGCGCACACGCAAATCACTTGTTTTTTATGTAATTAGTTGGCTCACTTCAGGGCTAAGACCAACAGCGAACTTTGAAGCATAATTAACCAAAAAAAACCGATCGCGTCTTACAACACACTCACACACACTCACACACACACCGAGCAGCAACAGCAATTGTGTGCCGCCCCTTGGACCAGCCTCCAGCTTTCCCCTTCACCTCCCTTTCCCCTCCCTGCCTAGCTTCCTTGGTTTCGTACTGAAATTCGCTTGGAAATCTTCTCGTTCAATGACCGATAAAATTACCGCTGACTCTCGAATTCTTCTAGCCGCTGTTGCCCTCTGTTAACTTGGCTGCTGCCTTTTAGCAGGTTATTGATTATTAATTTTTTGTTCATTTCTTGGTAACTTGTGTGTTCCCAAACAGTGTTTTTTTTTCCATGTCTTTTTTGGTTTTAGTTTTTTGGTTTTTTGTTTTAGCAGTTGCTGTAATTACAGCAACGCGTTAATTGTTCGCCGCAGCATTTTGTGGCTGAAGACAACAACAAAAAAAAAAACTATGCGCAAGTATTTCTTAGTTTGGGTTTTCTCTATTTGTTTTTTTGATTTTTTTGGCCATGGTTGGCCACAAAAAACGCACTGAAAACAACATTAGTTTGGGGCGAGAAAACTACACTTACGCAGCAGCAGCAGCATCACACACTGTGTCCATATCTATTCATTCATTATCTGTTATTACCAACATTTCCACCCATCTCCCCACTCCCCACTCCCCGCTCCCCTCTCACCCATCTCCCCGCTCTAGCCAAAAACGTGTAAGTAGCATTTACTGACAGTCGCAGACAATTACTGCGGAGGGTTCAGAGTTGAGATAATTATTGAATATGAGTTCTGCATCAAATTGATTGATGAATGCACTCATTGGCACATCAGACAAGCCACCCCAAAACAAATAAGAATGCTGCAGTCGAGATAATGCTCGACTAGTAGATACCCTAGTCATAAGTCATTCCCCGAGAAAATCACTTGCTGTTCAGCTTGGTAAATATCAATTAATCATTTTCTAATGTGAACTTCAATCAAATCTAATATTTACAGTTCAATATTGTGTTCAGGTATACTTATGCCCGATTAGATGGATATATCTATGTATATTTGAGGATTATTCCTACACGATTTTCAATATTTTAAATGGGTACAGTATATAAATATTATTTAAATATAATACATAACAACAGTGCTGGCTCAGTTGAGTCTTCTTTGAAGCACATTTCATAAATATTATATTTATTTTGTTTAATATATATTATTATATATAAACTGGTATATACAAATGGATTTAAAATTATTTAATGTATGTTTTTATTTTAATCAAATACTAAGCTTGTTTCAAATTTAGCATACTTAAAGTTTTTTTAAAATGTTTAATTTTTGGTGACCTCTTTTTAGACTATATAAAAAAAGGAAAGCAAAAGAAAAAGTTTTCTTTATGGAAATCACATACATTAATTTAAAAATTGTGTAAATCATTTTAAAAAGAAAATGAATATTAAAAATTTATTTCTCGCTTTGAATATTAGTTTTTTAGTATTAGTTTTTTATTTCATTTTTGTAACAGCTTTGATTTATTTTTCATATTGTTCATATTTAGTTGCTTAAATGGCAAATGATTTATTTATTTAGCTAAAAATAGTTTCACAGATCTTCAAAAGACCAATAAAAGTCATCAATAAATAACATAATAATATATAAATAAACTGAACCCATTTGAACATGCTTATTAAAAGATTTACAGTTAGATTGAAGGTTTCTGATGACTTTAGTGGAACATATTAATTACTAGATAATATAAATGTCCACACAGATATTATTCTTAAGTAGAATTTGTCAAAAATAAAATAATAAATAAATTAAAATATTCGAGAAACGATTACCGTCGCTTAAGCTAAATAACTTTAATTCATAAAAAGAACTCACCAATGCCGTTATTTCTATATAGATTTATTTATGTTGAGTTCTCCTTGGGATCGTGAATCCTTTTGCAAATGCAATTTTTAGTGTTGTTTGACCTTTTGGTCGCTTTTTGTCACTTTCAGGTCAATTTGCACACAAATTTTGGGGGAACTTTTTGTTTGGAAATACTTTTGAAACGCGTGCGATTTGAATTTTGTTTGCTGGGTATGTGTGTGTGTATTTTGTGTGTAGATTTTTGTCGATTTAGAATTTGGATTTGCGTGGATGCGCCGTTATTTAGTTTGGGGATGATGCACAAAACACCGCCAACTGCAAAAACTGAAACGAAGCCAATCAAAATCAATGAGGGGCCACAACAACAACAACAACAGCTACAACATCAACGGTAATAAGAAAATAGCGACTAAAACAGACTAGCGACAAAAAAAACAAATAGACTCAGTGCATTTTGTATGCGCTGTGATTTTTACTGTTGTTCTTTTTGTTGTTGTTGTTGTTGTTTGCTTTTCTCTTTGCGCTTTGTGTGATTTTCGCTTTTATTAATAAAATGCACAACTTCCGTTATTAATTTTGCAAACAGCGGCAATTGTAGTCACAGTTTGCGTGTGTGTGTGCATGTACGTGTGTAAGTCGAAAGACAGCCACAACAACAACAACAAGCGATGAGCGCGATGTGTCACCAAGGCGTTTGCATTGGGGAAATGTGACAATCGAATCGATGGCAATTCGAGAAAATCGCAAACAAAATGCAAACAGGGCTGCAGCGAGGGCTTGCCGGCTACTGAGCAAGGCGCGGGTGGCGCCTCTGATGCGCTCCTGTGCACGCGACGCTGCCGTCGCTGCGACTGCGATTACTGCTGCTGCTGCATTCATTCATAAAAATCAGGTTGTAAAAAGGCAAAAGCAACGCTGACTTTTTTTCTTTTATTTTTTTTTTGTCTTTATTTATTTATGCCAATTTGCTGCTGCTGTTGTTTTTTTGTTTATTTTTTTCTGCTGCAGCTGTTGTTTTGTGCCCTAGCCACAGGAGGCAAATTGTCACTGATTTGTTAGTTGTTATTGTTGTTTATTTTGATTATTGTTTTCGCTTGCATTAATTTGTAAATTGCATTTAAATTATCACTTGAACTCTTTTCATTATTATTAACATTTCTGCATTTCATTGTATTTATTTGGCACTGCAGTTTTCGCTTTTGTTTTCATTTGATTATTATCGTTCGCGTATTTTTTTAATTTAATTGAAATGACATTTATTATCCAATTGCAAGTTGGTTAAGAAACCAAAACAAATCACAAAAATTCAGGCAAGATTTGCCGCACTTTTACCACGACACCTGCTGCCCGTCTGATTGCTGGAAATGTACTGAGAACACCCGCGTAATTTTTTTTTTACTTGCTCTTGCGTCGGTCTTCGGCTTCGGCTTACGAACACGAAATGTTCGTAAGTGCCGAAGCGGCGCGTCTCAACGAAACTAGTTGCAACGGAACTTGTTTGGTTCGCCGCTGTTAATGTGTCCGATGGGCATCAATTGAACATGTTGTGTTTTGAACAACACGGGCAGCCAAACAGTTCCCAACTTGCACGCAACGCAACCACACCAAAGTTTCGCCGAAAAAGGTTGCAAGAGGTTGCATAAGGTTGTAAGACGGAGACGGCAAAAAAAACGCGGACAGAAAAGACGGACATTTAGTACTGAGTTTCTCGTTTTCGTGTTTCGAACATCGAACATGTTTGATGTTGCGTCGCAGCTGCGTTTAACAGCACGTTAACGGCACGTTAACAGCACCTTAACAGTCTGATTTGAATGAAACTTGTAATCAGAATTATTACCAAAAAATGGCAAATAGCTTGTAGCTGCTTGGCCTAAATCTAGAACTTAATTACTATTTTGGCCAATGGCTGATGTACCAAAATTTGTACATTAAAGGCAACTAAAATAAGTTCTGCTGTATATGTATGAAATAATTAAGCAATTTTTTAAAATGTTTATTGGCATTAACAGTATTCAAGGACCTTTCGATAAATTTATGTGCACACTTCTGTATGTATGTATTCATGTATATTTCACATACTTGGAAGAACAAAAACAAACAAATAACGTCAACAAAATACTCAGAAATAGCTTAAGTATTTGGAAGAAATGATGATGGGTACTAATAAACGATAGAAATATTTATAAATAAAACAAGTGAGCAACGTGCAGACACCGATGTATGTACGATGTACGTATGTATGCATGCATGTATGTAGGTACATATATCTGTATGTATATATCATTAAGGTGTTTTATGGCACACACGCAAATCTTATTAAAAAAAAAAACAAATTAAAAATAAATAAATGACAAAAGCCAAACACTTTTTGGCTAAATGCTGCTAACAACAAATTGCAATTGTAAAACCGCAAAAGTGAAGGTTAAGTTTTGATCAAATGTTAATTGAGCAATAATAATTGAATAAGTAATACTTTGTTTAATGTTCGTTTTTAAGTGTGAAATTAATAAATAATTGTTTGATTTATTAACGGTAAATTCCATTGAAATGACGCAGCTGAAATTGAGAATAAATTACATAATTTGAACCAACAAATTGTAGCTGCTTCTTGCAACTGCAGCATAGCAACAAGTGAGAGCATTGCAGTCGGGCATAGCCGACTGCGGCATGCTCTGATAACAGCCGAAGGGGATTATTCAGTGTGTAACTTCCAAATTTGACAAGTCTGAGCCAAGAAACGTGAGAGATAAACCTTTAAGGGATTTTTAGGAGTGATTACTTGTAATAATTAAGTAATTTATAATAATAATGATAATAATACTATTGACAGTGACGATCATTAATATACTTTCTGAGACTATCCATTCTATTCTGTATTTCTTCTATCTTAAGAACTGTGGAAGATTTGGAATTACCTAGGAGAAGCTGGGGGAAGATGATAAGGTATTGACCGAGATATTTCTAAGGTGATCTTTAAAGAAGGTCATCAGTGATGAGATCGGTTTCATATTGAGAGTGTGTTTATCGATTCTGTGGTTTTATCGATTTGCACTTATCGATGTTAACGATTAAGTAGCAACCCAATTTGAACACTTGACTGGAGGCGTACAGGAAAGCACATACAATCTTTACCCTATATTAAGGCTTTACACTTATACAGATGGACGGATTGACGGAAGGACAGAGGAACGAACAGACGAACAGTTGGATATCGATATGCACTTATCGATATTATCTATTATAAAGATTTCCAGCAGGAATAGCGCTTGAATATGAACACTTGGTCCGAGGCGGATATGGAATATATGTATTATAAGTTTCTAGACGTCTACACTTATTCAGACGAACTGACAGATGGACAGCATTAGGGACATTCCACAAAACCAATATATATAATCCACTCCAACCACGTACACAGTGTATAAAAATGAGCTGGAACCTCCCACGATTTTGGGTAATACATTCTTCCTCCCTCGACAATTCGAGTCGAGTATCAAAAAAAACAGACACAAATAATTTTTTTTGGTTTTTCTGTATATTTATTTTGTATGCTATAAAAATATAAAAAACAAGAGAAGCAAATAAAAAGGCGAACACACGAATATTTTAATTAGAGTATAGATAAAAAATGAAATGAATGAGAAAGACAAACGCAAGGCAACAACAAATATGAACAATAATTATACCCAAAATAACAACAACAACAACTACAACAACTACAACTACAACAACAACTACAACAACAACTACAACAACAACATTTAGATAGATGCCCATTTCATATAAATTTCGAGCTTTCCACAATATTTATAAAAATAAAATCACACTCACACACACACACACTCACACACACATACACTCGCAGAGCAGCACACTTGTGGCAATAGTTGGGCCATTGAATCTGAAGAGGTGTGCAGGGGTAGCAGTGGGGAGGGGGGTGTGGGGTAGCTGTCTTGGCTGATAAAAATAAAATTCCAAATGTCGCCGGCATCAATAAGATATAAATTAAACGTGTACTCCACAACAATCCCAAATGTTAATTAGAGACTCACGTTGCAAGCAGCCCACTCCCCCCCCCCCCCCTACCCCTGCTCGCTACCCGCTCCACGCTTCCCGCTCACAGCTTATGCTCGACTGGCAGCGTTTGACATGCTGTCGTGTTTCTATTAGATACATTAGCCGCTCCATGCGATCGGCCTGCAATCGGATGGGGGGCGGAGACAGACCTGGTGCACTACTCCCCAACAACCAGCACACCCCCCCCCCATCCTCAGCCACCCCCTATTACCCCACCCCTCCCTGCAACAGCCTTAAATCTGTTGTTTTTGTTGCGAGTGTAAATTTTAGTTTGTTTCCCTGTCAACTTGTAGCTTTTTTTTTCTCCTAGGGTAGGTGGTTGGGGTGGGGGAGGGGGGTGAGTGTGGTACAGCTCCCCGGTTCGGTAAACTTTATTTATGCCACCTCATGAGCTTAATGACTTCCTGCAGCAGCAGAAATAGCCAAGAAAAAAATTCGATTCCAAAGTGGAACAATTATTGTCGGCAAGCGTCTCAAATATTTCCAATGATCTACAACAAAAGTTGAAGTTTCCCAAATGAAATTTGTAGTTCAGTTTTCCTGTGATGCAGCAGAAACTATATACATATATATATACATATATATATACTCAAATATTTAAAATCCTTGGGAATTCGCTTTTGGAGAAACTCAAATTTTCCTCCTTTTCTTTTGGCGCTTGTGTAAATTTGTGATGTACAATGTATAATGTATGTACACATATGTATATATATACATACATATATGTACTTACTTATATATCAAATTGGAACTGCATTTAGTATATATATATATATATATATATATATACATTTAAGTAAACCATTGAAAAATTAATATTTATGTATAAATAAAATTAAATTAATTAAAATTAGTATTATTAATATATATCAAAGTTAACTATTACAAAATAAAAATATTTTGATATATCAAAATTAATTATTGAAAACTGATTAATGGCAAAACTTGTACATATAAAAATAAACCATTGAAAAATAATGAATGCCAATATTTTGATATATTAAAGTGAATCATTCAAAAATCATGAATGTCAATATTTTGGTATATTGAAGTGGACCATTCCATCATCAAGAATGTGCCTAGTAATCTAGCTTCCAAATTGGTTAAGTGTAACTCCCAAAATTTAAGGAGAGATCTTTGATGGTGATCACCAACAATATAACTTTTATATTCTATCCCAATAAAATGTAAAGTATTTACAGATTTCCGATTTTTAGAGGTGGAGGAACTTTAGAGATATGTTTTTGTAATATATTTTTTGTGGTAGTTATGTGGCTTTATCGAATTACACTTATCAAATATCGTTATCGATTCACTAGCATCCCTGGAAGAATATATACATACCATGATTCAAGTCTGGAACTTTAGTGTTAAATCGCTATCAGAGTACGTTTAATTATAAGTTCACCTATTATTTTATGGATTTAACTTTTTAGTTCAAATATATGATATATGCAGAAAAGTATATATTTCCCAACTATATAAGTTAATATTTAATAGAAATCGACTCAATATTCTCAGATTTTCCAAAGGAAAAACCTAAAGAAAATTTGAATGTTATTTAGTTATTTGAATATAGCCGAAAATGAGTATTTAATCCCTATAAGCAGACGGTATAATGATGAAGATCTGTTCGATCTGAGTACTGGAAAAACACGCGCGGCAAATGACATTTCATTTATCTTTCAAAGTGGGAGAAAAGTGGAGGCGTCTCTGGTTGGGATTGCGGAGGGGGAGGGGTGGGGTTTCCATGAGTTATTAATGCCCCGAAAAGTACACGAAACCAGAGAGAGAGAGGAAGAGAGAGAGAGGGGAGAAAGAGCTTTCAGTTCCGGTGCAATATGACAGAGGCATCAATGTGAAATATGGCAACATGATTATGAAATTATCGAAATGCATGACAAAATACGGGTGGGGGAATAACGGTGAGTGTTAATGTAAAGTAAAAACACGGAGCATAGTGTATAAATAAAAATGGGTGGCGCTTTCGTCAAAGTGAAATTACGCCTCGGCATTAGATTGGATGGAATTATGCTCGTGTAAACGAGCAATCAGCCAACGGAGGCGCAATTAATACCAACACACACACACACGTGAACATATACACATAGCGAGTGCTGTCTACCTACACCAATACCAATCCAAGCTGACAACCTGACGCTGCCTACACACACAGAGCCAAGCAGCTCTCAATTTTGTTCGGTACATACACGTGTGTGTGTGTGTGGACAATAGAAACGATCGAGCATTTTTAAATATAAATGTACATTTGTACCTACGAGACGAACAAAGCTGAAGACGAACATCGGCATCGACGCACGACACACGACGCTCACCTTGCATGTACCTAAGTATTTACAGAGAGAGAGCGAGAGCGAGTGAGTGCGAGAGGTAGCGCGAGCAGCGAGCCACAAACTTACTTAAGTGGTCAAAGTGAAAGACAGAGAGAGAGAGAGAAAAGGCATAAGACAAGCTGCTTTTGATTTGCGCTCATACTCATGCTCGTGTTGTTCTTGTTGTTGCTTGATACACGAACCATGAATTTAATTATGATTAAAAATTTTTTGGAATTTTTTTTTGTTCAACAAAACGCACGCAAATAGACACATACATGTATTAAACGTGTGCGTGTGTGTGTGCGTGTAAGTATATACAAGTTTATGTACGCTGTGTACCTATTGTGTACAAATGTACATATGTAAAATGCCATGGGAAGAGACTGGAAAGATATTCGCCAGATATACAAATGAGTACTCTGTGTGCGTGTGTGTGTTTGTATTGGTTTGTATGGCTTTTCTATTATACACACAGCGAATTAAGTGCCGCTAGCTCAGTTATTTCTCAAAATGGTGTCGATCATATTGAACAAGTTTCATATCTAGGTACAGTTGTGTCTGTATACAGCGCAATCGACGATTGCTTCGAAAAAACAACAAATAACTTCAACAAATACACAAGTTTTATGATATTTGCATAAAGTGGTTGTTTTTGCATACCACGCAGTAGCCAACGTTTTTAAATAACATAACTACCAAATTTGGCCTTTTGCTTCCAAATTGTCGTGCGACTTATTTGGCAAAAGGCAAACACAGAAAAAAAAAGTTTAGTTTAGTTTTATTTGATGGAAATTTGTTAATTTCTACTAGAAAAATACTTTTGCATTGAGTGCATGAATTATTTTTTATGACCCGCTTTTAAAATGTATTATCTTTTTGGTTGTTCACCCAGCCAACGGGATGATGCCACTAAAGTTGAATGAACCACTGAGACAATAGTCAGCAGTCGATGTTTGGGTATGTTAATTGCCGGCAAAACGGGGATCATCTATGCTAAACAACAATAATAATGATTGCAAAAGACAATCAATCATTTGGCAAAGCTGAGCTACTAAAAAAAGAAGAAAAAAACTTAAAGACTAGCTAGCAAATCCCAAGAAAATACTCATTTGGTTCGAAGCAATGTTTTAGCCATCTTTTTTGGTTCGGTACGTGAACCTGGTTTCTTACATTTTAAGTTTGAACTTGGATTTGTCACACTTACTCCAATTGGAGGACAACTTAATTAATGTATTTACACGCATTTTAATTTGACGAAATTAATCAATTTTTTATATCCATACTTAAACATTTGTGACTTTTTTTCATTCTAAATATGTCTAGACAATTTAAAGAAAAAATATTCAAATGTGAAATATGTAAATATTAAAGAAACAAGTTAGAATGCTGCAGGTGGACTAGGAGATACCCTGTGGTAGTTTGATCAATATGAAGATAGCTTTCGGTTAACAAAATCTGTGCATCTTAGCCG
Organism: Drosophila sordidapex; assembly: GCA_035043295.1. Lineage (NCBI taxonomy): Eukaryota > Metazoa > Arthropoda > Insecta > Diptera > Drosophilidae > Drosophila > Drosophila sordidapex. The sequence goes on along the minus strand of JAWNNA010001201.1, from coordinate 468,155 downwards.
ATCTTTATATGATTTGTACAATTGATCAATAATTATATCAATTGAATCTTGAATCTTAAGTATTGTATATTTTATTGCTATCGTAAATCGATATTTATCGATCTGCGTATGATAATCGAGCACTTTTAATCCAAATTTGAAGTCGCTGGCTCTCACGGACTCTGAGAACGGCTGGTTCATACAGACAGACCTACGAACATGGCTAATTAGATTCGGCTTTCATATCTGGATCAAGAATATATAGACTTTATGGCATTGGATGTGCTTCTCTCTGCCTGCTACATATTTTTGCACAACTTCATTATAGCCTTTTTCCCATTTTTAATACTCGAGAACTCAGAAAATATCATCGGTTAAAACTTGGAAGTTTTATTCCAAATTTGAAAAGAATTTATTTTCAAAATTTAAATTCTTTAGCTCTGACAAAGACAGTAAGCCGAATTTGGCATTTCGACCCGCCTTTTGATACTGATCAAGAATATATATAAGTTATTGGTTCACAGTTGCTTCATTCTGCAATTTTTGGTTCGGTTCAGTTTGGTTTCAAAATTGGCTTGTAAAAAATCATCGTCAGGTTGTTGACAAATTGTTGGGCTCACCTTTTGTGAGCAACTGTTGCAGTAAGCTTGCTGCATGTGTTTGTGTGTTGCACTGTGTTGCAGATTGCAGATTGCAGATTGCAGATGATGGCAGTTCAAAGGCGCCATTCGTCATTGGGGCACCACCCCGGGGGACTGCAGATGCTGCTGCTGTTGCTGCTGCTGCTGCTGACTCAGCTGCAGTCAAAAATCCGAAAGATACAAAGATACAAAGATACATAGATACATTTTATAAGCAGCTTGAGAACAATGCTTTGCTTAGCGCCGCATTAAAATATCTGCAATCATTAAAATTGCGCACGCTGACATTGTTTTCGAAATCGGTTGCCATTGTTTAGAGAACTATTCCAGTGTGCCCCCCCCCCCCCCTCCCATCCCCACCACTCAACCCTCTCTCTTGTGCAATGTGCCGCATTTGCCTTGATGTCATCGTCGCCCTGCTTTGTGTGCCGAATCTAACCAATTTTTGGGCTGATGGCGCCTGAAAGCAGTCCCGGGGCGCAACGCTTACATGGTCGAAACGGTAAAACAATAAACAACCCCCTCCCCTCCCCAACCCACCCCGAAACCTTCACTCTGCCATGGAAAATGCACAAAGGCTCATTCATCTTTGGGGGAATAAATAAAACATTTTGCAATAATCTGTTTGAGTTTTGCATTTTGCAGGGATCAACCAAAAAACGCAGTTTAAAATCCAAATTTCCACCGTTTTTTAATTATACATAATATATACATATATATATATATATACAAGTATACATAATATATACTATATAATATTCGTTTGATCTTAAATATGAACCACGCTCAATGCTATTTTAAAACAAGAAAGAAGGACTTTCGTAGACTAGCCGAATATTATATGCCCTTGCAGTCCGGAGTCACCCTGCGTACAGCTTACACTCAAAGAAAAAAATGTTCCTCTAAGTCATACAACAGCTAAACTCTAGCAGTCGAGCGAGCAAATTTAATTGCATTTTTTTTCCTACACTTTTAAATTATTTCCGAGAAACAAGAATATTTTTAAAATCGCGTTAAGATATGGATAAATAGTTCCGCCATTAAACAATTATGAGGAGAGTATTACAAAGAGACTCAGCAACGAAGAAAGACAGAGGCGAAAACGGAGCTGGGCAGAGGCACCAGGACTCCGACAAGCCAAAAGTCTTTTGGGTGGCTCTATTGCCGGTCTATTGCCGGTCTATTGACAGGACACTGTAGACTGAGAAGTCACCTAACTTAATTGGGTATTTATGCAGGTTTTGTGGAAGCGAGGAGGAATCCTCAGTGCACATCCTAGCAGAATGCGTCGTCTTAACTATGAAAAGATGCAGCATCCTAGGGCAGCATGTCATGAGGCCCAAGGACATAGAAACCCTAAACCCAACAAAGGTTCTAGCATTCGGGCAGGAGTTGGGGTTGAGGGAGGAGCTGTAGGCTCAGAAGGGAGCACAATAGACCTTATGGGTCGTAGTGCTGGTTCTCCAATTATAATAATAATAATTAACAAAGAGAGCAGCAGAAAGTCCACTTTCTAAACCATCACATCGCATTCTATCCATCAAATATCACATCCGACACGCACAGACTATATATAACTTTAATTATAACTAAAATAATAAATATTAAATATTAAAATCTAAATTGAAATATTATTATTAGCAGAGCTGAAGGTCCAGTCGCTAGTAGAGCACTAAAATTATTAAAATAAATAATTTAGTAATATTCATTATATTACTTTGTATAAATATGTTCTATAGTTAGAACTTATAATATAATAATTATTAAAATAATAATAAAACTCTTAATTTAAGAGGAATAATTAATTATGAATTATGCTTAATCGGAAGCATAATCAACTTTACCAGCACTAAAATCATTATAGCCAAGTTCAGACAGCTAAAACAAAAGTATTTTTCGATTTATTAACAGTGCTATTTTTATGGCCAGCAGTGTATATATTAATTATTCCTTAATTACCTCAAAGCACATCGTTTGCTTGGCCACTTAAATGAACTTTCAAATTGGTTTAAGTTAATGCCAATCTGAAACAAAGTAACTTGATGCAACCTTGCAATCTTTTTGCGCAAATTTGTATTCTTATTAAATAAATAAATAATAATAATAAAAATAAAATAATTAAAGAATTGATCGAAGATGAAAAGTATTAATTATTATTATATTATTTATTATTATATATTATTATTAATTATTTAAATATGATTATCTGCAGAAATTTGTATTCTTGGGCAGAAAACGCCAACTTGGAAACAGAAGCGTTTTAAGCTTCGGATTTGTATATTGTATATTGGCTAGCGATACTGATTGAGAATATATATGCAATCAGCAATATAAATACTGATAAAATTACAATTTGTATATGACTTTCAGTACAGGGTATCTGCCAGTTGAGTACTTCAAAGAATTTATGGATTACTCCAAATAGGTCACATTTTAACCCAATTAAAGTTCAGTAACAGTTAATGATCTTAATTAATATATATATATATGACTATACAATATATATACATATATACACTTACCGTTAGAAAGGTGCAAGTTGCCTTTCGTTCAGGTTGCAAGCAGCCAGCCAATTATAAACTGTGTATTTTGTGCAGCATGCAATCCAGGCTTGGGAAGGGGGCAGGGGCAAAGTGTAGCTCAAAAATATTTGCGCTTCTCAGCAAACCAATCTGACTCACTGTGTATGTGTGTGTGTGTGTGTTGTGTGTGTGTGTTGTGTGTCTTGGGCTGACCCAGAAACCTATTTGTAGGACTAAAGTCAATAAAAGCAGTTTTGTTTTTTTACTTGGATTACACGCATGGAGTTGACCAGAAGTTGTTTAGCTGGGTGCAAGTGCACCCGGGCATGCATACAGTTGACCAGCTTGGCTTGTGGCAAGTGCTACTTCTCCTACTCCAACTGCCAACGTTGCAACATAAAAAGTGTTTGACAAAAAAGAAGTTTTTGAACAGATTTGAATGCTTAAAAGCGGCGCATTTTTATGTGTGTGTGCAAAGGGAGGGAGGTGAGTTAAGTGAAGGGTGTGGAGGTGGGTTTGAGGTGAGTTGAGTGGGGTGGTGTGGTGGATTATTTAGGGACAGCTGAACTACGGTGTGGCACGTGCTGCTGGCTGTCGCATGCCTTGCGCAGACTCAACACTGCGCACTGGAAAAACTGTGCTGTGTGTGTGTTAGTGTGTGTGTGTGTGTGGGTGTGGAATCCAAGTTGCAAAAGCTTTGGGATAGGTCGCGTGCCCTTAAAGCTAGAGCCAAACGCTAGCAGAATGGCAAAAGCTTGGCTCGCTTTGAAGGGTTGTGAAAATGGCTAGGCTGGAAGGCAGGCAAAACTGGAAGCGTGTGGCAGGTGGAACGCAAGACACCCAGCAGCAGTAGCAAATGCCAACTGGCAACTGGCTAGTGGCAAGTGGCAAGTGGCAAGCGGGCAGTGACAGCAACACCAGCAGCGTCGAGCAGCGTCACCCAAATTAGTTGCCAGCGTTTCGCCATCGCGTTTATATCACACTCAACTGTGCGTTGTGCGTGTGCTGTGTGTGTTGTGTTGTGTTGTGTTGTTTGTGTCTGTGTGTGAGTGTGTGTGTGTGCATTTTTTTCAGCCACAATAAGCGCTTGTGCCCCCGTCAGGGTCGACTAGCTCGACGGACAACTGACCCACAGCTACAGCTGCTCCACACGCAAAGCACAGCAAAAAAAAAAAAAATAAATAAAAAATAAAATAAAATATATAAAAAATAAAAGAGTCCCGCTTAAGCTGGGGCCTGAAAAGCCTAGTTGCGATCCGCCTCAAGTTGCAAGTTGCACAAGTGTAAGTGGGTGTAACAGTGTGTGTGTGTGTGTGTGTGGCCTCAAAGCTCGACTTGGCTCAGCTCGAAAAGAGCAGAAGAAAAAAAAATATAATCAAATAATGTGGTGATAAGTGAATGTTTGTTGCAAGCCCCGGGGAAATCATTACCGAGTGGCCAGCGTTCCATTTCCATTTGCCAATTGTGCTCATCCCGGGCCACCAAAAAAGCGCCACGCTTAAAGCATTTAAAGCAAAGTTAGCGCGTGTCGAGCGTTTAATTATGTAAAAGCCACAAGAGCAAAAGCGCACACCAAAAACCAAAAACCAAAAAAACAAAAACCAAAAAAAACAGAGGCAAACAAAGTTTGACAGTCAGTTGGACAGTCAGTTGGACAGTCAGTCAGTCAGTCCGTCAATCAGTCAGTCAGTCAGTCCAGGGCGTCACAGTTTCTGCTCGCTCTCGCAAACAACTCTGCGCGCAGAGCGCTCAGCTCAAATCGAAATTTCATTCTTTACACAAATTGATTTTCTTTCGCTTTTTGTTGTTGTTGTTGTTGCTGTTTTTTGCCTGCACACTTTACATTTTTCACATTTTTCACACACACGCACACACACAGTTACAATTGCTGCGCTTGCAGTTTTGCAGCGTTTGTTTTTGTTTTCGCTTTCGCCGTTTTTTTTTTTTGACTTTGATTTATGCTGCTGTTGGGCCCCTTGGGCGTATACGCAATGTTGCCTACAGTGCCTGCCACCTCTCTCTCTCTCTCTCTCTCTCGCTCTCTATCTCTTTCTGCGGCTGTGCCCCAAAAGTCCTGCAATTAAAATGGAAATTGTTGTCAGTTGTTCGCTGTTGTTTGTGTTGCTGTTTATTGTGCCGGCGCGTGTTGTTTTTGTTGTTGTTGTTGTTGCTTGCCAGGCACGCGAAACGCACACGTTTAAAATATATACATAATATACACATATATATATACACATTCATACATAACTTGCTTCTGCATGCACGTGCTTGCCAGAGTAATTGAAGCAGGCAGCGCTGCCCCAAGTAAAGGAAATGTAAAGAAAAAATGAAAAATCAATGATGCTGTCAAGTAGCCCAATGCCTACAAGCATATAACGGAATGTACATATATATATCTATATATATACATATATATGTGTAGCAACTATATGTACATATACACACCCATATGTCTGTGTGTGTGTGTGTGTCAGGCATGTCAATATACTTTACACAAATTATAATTTAATAATTAATTTCTCATTGCTTGCCTAGGCAAAAAGCACTAGGGGTATTCCCTATAAAGTTTTCTCCTGAAGCTTAACTGGATTTATTTTTGATTTATGGAATATATGCAAAACTTGAAGATGACCTATAATTTCGCGAACTGTGTCGTGTGCCAAGTGGGCTTAGACTTTGTGCAACCAAAATTAGCCTTGACCGTTTTGGCCATTGGTTACGCAGCAAATGCTTGAGCGTTGCCAACGATAGCTTTTTGAGGCTGGCTTGTAATCGAAATCAAGTATTTGGCTCAAAGAAGACGAGTCGCCTTTCAAATCGACGCCCTGGCAACTGCCAGATAAACCAGGCCAACTTAAATTTGCATTGCCTGCCGCAAAACAATGGGAACGCATTGCAGTCAACGACACCTGACTGCCACTGCCTCCGCCTCTGCCTCTGCCACTGCCACTGCCAGCACGTGGAGTGCCGCAGCTCCTTCTCTGAGCCTCCCAGGCTCATAATCATGCCATAAGTGAGTTAGAGCGAGACGGAGACAGAGAGAGAGAGAGAGAGAGAGAGAGGGCGAGCGTGCTCACACGGAGTTCCGTGCCGTGTTGGACCTCTTGGCAAATTGATGTGGCGTGTAGCTCCTCCAGCAACCCCTACACTGAAAATAATTTCAGAAATTTCTTATTGAATTCTTCAAATATTTTCTATATATCTGTTCACTTTTATACAACTGATTCGAGTCTGGTATATATTTTTATATCTGTACAATCCACCAAAATTACGCAATAGTTTTTTCAATCAAAATAAATCACAACTGCCAAAGTCTCAACTCAAGCTAAATGTACTTAAATTAAGTTCGTTTACTTGAGAATAAAGAACCTACTCAAATTGAGCCCATATCTTTGGAGTTTTCTTGTTTCTCATTTTAAAGCAAACTTTCCCGATTTGCAATTGGCAATTATTCATTAACTTTTTTTCACTCTTGCTTGAAAAATTATTTTAAATTCTTAATTTCATCAGTCAATTATTAAACACTCAGAAAAAACTTTTCTAATCAATCTTTATTAATTTTAAGAAACTATCTTTATCAAATTGATATTTTTTATGATTATTATTGTTAATTGCAGTACAATTTTTGTTCAAGTGTACACTTCAACAGTTATGCCCACCCAACCCCACTGGAGTTGTGTTCTAGCTGTTCTTCTATGCGCAACTTTATTAACCCCGTTTTGAGGTGCTGCCTTTTGGCTCAGTACATCATTGTTTCAACAAGCGACACCGCAATACCAGTTGGCAGTTGGCAGGTGGCAGGTGGCAGATGTTTTCTGTGGCTTGCCACACCAGCAATTCTGCTGCCTTGCTGCCTGCTGCTTCAAGTGCTTCCCCAACCTGCCCCCAAGTTAGGAGACTGTCCCCCTTCACCTGGTGCCTGCTTAGTTAACGCCTTTCGCTTGGGCGGGTCCTTTGCTTTGTATTCGTGGTGTTCCCGAGACGCCGGCTTTTCGCTGAAAGTTTATAATGTCAAGAGGTGCTAGAGAAATCAGGCTAGGCACTTTGTTGCCACCTAACGAATTGTTGCAGTTGCAGCATTGCTGCCCAAATAGCTTCCGCATTTCCCTCAAAGTGTTTTCCTGTTCACAAGGAATGCAAAATGCACAGCTCTTGGTTATGTGATACTTATCATTATTTATCATGATTATTATTATTATTATCATTATTATTATTATAACAGTTGCCACGAAATAAAAATAATTTTACTGCATTTCAAAACTAGTCAAAGGCAACTCGCCCTAATTCGTGGACTTTCTGATATAGTTATGCATTTTGGCTATCATTTTTAGATAACGAAATAAACTGAAGAACTTTCAGGATATTTTTTATATATATGTAAATGAAGAAGAAGAAGAAGTATCCTTATATAGAGTAAAATGAACTACATTATTTCGAATATACATGTCTAAAATCAAAAGATGCCCAAATGAGTGCTGAATTCAGTTGAATAGTTATCTTTGTATATATATATATATATATATATATATATATATACCTCGGAGTATCCTGATCCTGATCCTTGCATTATAGTTCACACCAATTTGTACAGTTGAATAAAGATTTAAGCAAAGCAGTCGCAAAAGCGTAGAGTTAAAGTCAAATTAGCTTTCACAACACAATTAACTTGGTCAACATTTGCAGCAGCTACGCGAGAATCATTTGGTCGGAAAAGTGGAAAAGTGAAAAGGTGTGTGGCAAATCAAGTGCAACCAGTAAGAAAATTAATAAAAAAAAAGCAAATCAAATGTAAAAAAACGTTGATAAAAATAAAATCGTGTAACGTGGTGATGAATACGCAAAAATTGCATGAAAGTGCCCAGCCCCATTTGGATGTGAATTACGTCAGTGTGCGGCAAAGTAACGCCTTCGAGAACGCCTTACAAGACGCAGCAGAAGAGGAAGAACGGCAACAGGTAAGCAAAGATGACAGCTTTAAAAACTATTGTATTTAGATTTTAGACTCGACTTTAGTCATAGTTTTGCTGGCAAAAGCAATAAATTGTGGTAAAGTACGAATTTATAAACAAAAATTTGCCAGATTTCGATAAATCGCCGACAATTTATGCATGTTGGCTGAATCTTAATGAAGACGGGCTAATAATCAGTTTTAATGGCTCTCACTCTGGTTCAACTGAGCTCAGACTGGGTTCATTGTCTATCTGTGTGTGTGCTCTGTGTGTGTGTGTGTGTGTGTGTTGAGGACCGGGCTACAATATTCAAATTTTTATTGCTTTTATTTTGTTGGTCTCACTAAATTGGCAACTAAGCCCAGTTGAACACTGAACACTAAAATCAAACTACTTACTTTTAATGCGACACATATCGCCCTCTCTCTCTCTCTCTCTCTCTCTCTCGCTCTCCCTCTCTCTCTCTCTTTCTCTCACTCTGTCTGCGAGTGGCTGTGGCTGATGATTGGGAACGAGCTATGTGCTTGGTCCATGATATCATGATCTATTTTGGTGCAAACACAACTTGGTTAATAGGCTGAATTGATTAGCATTTAAGCCATGATTGTAATTGTCAGTCAACTGAAGCGGACTTTAACAATAAGTTATTAACATTTATTATGAATGCGATTCTTAAACTAATTCCTTTGAGAAATAACAACAACAACAAAACAGTTAATTAAATGTTAATTTTTTTTTTCAATTCAATTAAAATATTATTAAAAAAAGAACAAAATTTAATTATTTAATTATTGAAGAGTTTAGTTTTCGAATAACTTTGAAATGGATTTATAAATATAAGTAAGTAAACTAAATTGTTGGCTAATGATTAGAACAAAAATATTAATATTAATTTGGGTTAAACACATTTTATTTTTATTGTAAAAAGTATTAATATCATCATTAAATTATAAAAAAAAACACATTTATGCAGTAAAAATAAATTTGCTATTTTTTTTTTTTTTTTTTTGTAAGAAGTATTCAAATCATATCCAAAAATAAAAAAAAAATAATTCGATTAATAATTTGGCTTAAATTTAAATATTTTATTCAAATCTTGAAATTACCCAAAACGGTGATTTTTTTTGAGAATCGCGCTGACATTGTCAAGTATCGAAATCATCATTTGAGGTGATCCAAAATGTGGCATCAACTAATGACGTTAACGATATGCCGAATGCTAATGGCGTTGCTCGGAGAACTCGTTTCCCCGATTGGTAATTGCGGGCAGGGCGGGGCGTGGCCGGGGGCGTGACAAGCACATAACACTTCCGTAAACTTACGTGCTAAAAAACCAAGCAAACCAGTACAAGAATGAAACAATGATCGTGGCATCATTTAATACACACTTATGCACGTACGATCGGAGGCGAACGAGGTGTATACATATATATAATTATTATTTAAACCAGTTTAAAACGGCCCGTTGACTGTTTGAATAATACTCAATGATTTTAACTGATTTTAGTGCAGGTTTAAAATCAATTTTAAATTTTTTTTGACAAGTCAAGTGACAAAGCAAAGAATATAGAATGGGTAAAGTAATATTCCACAATTAGATGATGATTAGACTTGAATTGTTGTTGTCCCAACTCCAGTCAACAGAAATGTATCTGCAGATGCATTGGTATTTGTGTGTGTAACTGATTTCAGCCGGGCCAAGACAAGCCGTCGGGCTTTGCGTTGGGTAATCAAATTAATAATGGCCCAAAAATTACATTCAAGTTGTTTGCATAAATTAACAATTATAATAAATAGTAGATACATTTTGGGATAAACTATTTTCTATGTGAGCGACCATATTATGTTTATGCTGTTTATGCTGTTTATGTATGCATAAACAAGTAAATGCTAAAGATACTCCGCTGGAAACTGTATCCAACACTCTGGCCACGATCATTAACGAGGGAAACGGCATTTTACTAATGCGTTTGCCAACGTTTAATTACTTCGCTTGACTCTGGCTCGGGCACTTAAATGTATCTTTAATTTGGCCCGCAGACATCATTGTTGGTATACTGGTAACTGGCAACTGGCAACTGGTAACAGACAACAACAACAACAACAACAACAAATAGTCGTGCATATTTTACAAGTGTGTAATTCGAGGGTGTATCGAGTTCCTACTTCGAAAAAGGCTTAACTGAAAAAAAATGAACAAATTAGAATGTTATAGTCGAGAGTGCTCGACTGGGAAATACTCTGAACGAAGCTGTTTCTTTTTTTGTACTCTCAAATTTTTTTTTAAATGACTTTGCACTCAAATTTAATCAGAAAGTTCTATTAATTTTCCATTCTTCATGATCCTGGAGAGTTATCCAAATAAAACTCAGGGCTCAACACCAGAAACAAAATTCATCTGTGGGCGTTATTAGTTTGTGCCATATGCAAATCAGCAGCTCTTAGCCGATCTTTATGGATTTTTACAGATAATCATTAAGGCTATATTTGTACAATTTGTACAATCTTTTATTGACACAACAGTTTGTATCGATATACGAGAATGTCAGTTATCGATAACATTAAATGAACTTTGAGTTTGGCTTTTTCATCAATGCCGATCAAGAATATATATACACATTATCGGGTCGTATATGCTTTGTGCTGCATGTTTTTACACAACTCTATTATACCCTTATATTAGCCAGTTTTAATGGGTTCGGTGTACAAATGGGTAATTTATCATAACTTCGTTGGAAGTTGCCACAGAAGCCGAACAAACAAATTGCAGCAGTCCACAAATATTCAAATAAGTTCCTAGAATTAATGGACTTCCGTCAGTTGCCGGGATACAAATAATTTTGAAAATTGCACATGACTTCAGTGACCCTGAAGCTGAAACTCAGTTTATATTTTTATATATTTTCTTACTCAATTTATTTCATGCGGCACGCAGTGCAAGCTGGCAATTGAGTGAGCCCGTTAATTATAGAGCCCGATCAATTATTCATTTGCCAGATTACCTGAGAAGCGCATTAAAAAAAATTAACTTCACTTCACCTAAAATGATTCTGCGAATTTCGCATTCAATTTCCAAAAAGCTCTGCGTTCATTTCAATATTTTTATTGTCTGATTGAAGTGTGACGTTGTTGCCTGCCTGCCTGCCTGCCAGCAGCTGCGGCTCCAGCTCAAACTGGACACTGGGCGATGGGCACTGGGCACTGGGTAGTGGGTACTCAGGGTACTCGGGGCACTGGGCGGCGTTTTGCTCAAAGAGATTAATTGACCAGTCGGTTGGTCGGTCGGTTGGTTGCTTGGTCGGCTGCGTGCTTTCAAGTGGTGATCTGCGCGGGGGAGTCGCCTCAAGACTGACCCAGCCGAGATCGACGTGATGAGGCAGAAACGGCAACTGCATGCGCCAACAATTCCAAATCCGTTTCCGACTTAATTGTTTCGCCTGCCACGAAATGTGTACTCCAAGCTGGCTTAGCCTGCTCCATCATCAATCTTCACCTAGACGCAGGCTCAGCCAATCCCCAAAATCGTCTAAATTCGCATAAAAAACCGCACGCATCACAAAATTCAGCTGAATTAAAAAACAGCTGGCACTTAAAAAGCAATCCAACTTAAGTTAAGTATCGGCGCCCGCACACAGCGAATATAATTTATTTATTTTAATTGTCCACAATTTCAAAAATATATATTTAATATCAATTAAATTTAATTTCAATTTACAGCCACACATTAAATTGTCCAACTAAGGAGCAGAAATTACATTAAACTTTTAAATCGAAAGAAACAAATAAAATAAAGGATGTAAAAAATGGCATCTTCTTACATAAACTCGCCGTGAACTTTCTGAAGCACTTTTTATACAGTTTTTTTTCATATCATTAATAAGTTTTAATTTTTTTAGCTATAATAAAAAATAAATTCGATAAGTGAGGTGCTTATTTAGTATCGCAGGCTTTTTATTATAATTTATTTATTATTATAATTGGGAAACCAGCAGTGGGACCCATAAGGTCTATTGTGCCCCTTCTGAGCCTACAGCTCCTCCATCAACCCCAGCTCTTGCACGAATGCACGAATCTTTGTTGGGTTTAGGGTTACTATGTCCTTGGGCTTCATGACTAGCTTCCCAAGGATGTGCATTGAGGATTCCTCCTCGAGTCCACAAAACCTGCATACAACGCTACTATAAATACCTAATTTGGTTAGGTGACTTCTCAGTCTACAGTGTCCTGTCAATAGACCGGTGAGTATCCTGAGCCTGTTCTTCCCCATGGATATTACTTGCTTAAATCGTTTTTGATTATAGCCATCTAGAAGACTTCTGGCTTGTCGGAGTCCTGGTGCCTCTGCCAATCTCCGTTTTGCACTGTGTCTTTCTTCGTTCAAGCTTTTTAACATCCCTAAATATCTAAAACTGAATTTGGTGACAATGGGTATTATATTAATTATTGTTAAATTACCTATTCAAAAATTAAACATTAGTTTAATTTATTTAATTTTATTGTTTTATGCAGTTAATTTTAATAAATTTAATATGGCTTAAGAATCTTAACAATTTGTGGAGACGGAAGTAGCTATAAGCTTAAGCTTATATTCACATTCTCGGGCAACTTTCGAAGGCAGTTACCAGTATTATTCCTACAAACTTGGAGAAGCTAGATCAAGAATTTTAGAAGAGGTTTTTCTATTTTAATGGACGCTGAAGGGGAATTATTCAAGCTGAATTCACAAGCCAATTTTTGCGACTCTACTTTTCTTGTTGTGTCAGCTGTATGGTTTTATCGATTTGTGCTTATCAATGTTATCGATTTTCCAGCCACCCACTGGGTGCATTTATATAAATATATATTCCACATTATACAAATACCATTTTGACTGCAATAGCCATAAAATTAAAGTTGCGATCGATTCAAATGTAAATTTGATTTTGACTGTTTTTTTTTAGTTTCTAATATTTGACTTCTAATATTTTATTTATTTCGAGTTGTGCTCTGCTTGAATGTTATTTAGGCCAACCATGTAAATGGCCTAAAATTGGTCGCATCATTTCTAATCATTTCGATAGCTGGTCACAAAGCAGAAGGCCGAACTCAGAGGGCAGAACACATTGCGTTGACGCTTTTCACCTGCTCGACTTTGAGCCAAGACAGCCAAATTCAGTGATGACGTCGCGGCCACCGGCGCAGGTGAAAATCAAGCGGCCTCCTGCATTCCCCGTTCCCCCTCCACTCCGCCTGTCACTGTTCCCTCTACTGCGGTGCGTGTGAATTTTCAGTTGGACTCAAATGTCTGTGTTCAATTTTCGATTTTCCTGCTTTTCGTACACAGCAAAAAAAAGGTGCTATAATAAATTGTGTGTTTTGGAAATATGGTTTTTAAATTTTGCGATTATTTTCCGGAATTAGTTATGCGATTCTTGAGGTAAATTTAAATTTATTCATTTGTTAAAAAATCTGTTATTCGAAAAAGTATTTAGTAAAAGACAGCACAAACAAATGATTAAGCTTTGTAAGACTTGAATTAAGAATAAAAGTAAAACCCAAATTAAGTTTGGTAAGAGTTAAGTTAAGAAAAAAAGGCTGATGTCAAGATTGAAAGACAGTAAGAGAGCGATATAAAATGACTTAAACTAAGACTAGACTGTCTTTAATGAATACCAAAAGTGAGACAAATGTTTGGAGTGAATTAATCATTATTTTTTCGACTGCCTGAGAAATTTTCAAGATTCAAAATTGAAAGATTTTGAACAAAACTTGGGATTAAGCAAAGAATTCCGCTCTTGAAAAAATTATGCTAACAAAGAGTAATATTAAGTATGAAATTATAAAGTAAGTAGGAATATTTTGATTATTTTCAAGTGTATGTTAAAACACACATAGATAGAGAAAGAGAGAGGGAGAGAGATTGAGGGAGGGCAGAGAAAGAGAGAGAGAGTGAGACGCACACGTGTTGACAGACACGCACGCAGATAGGCCTTTGAAAAACAGGTAGTTAATATCCTGGCTAACCCAGTCCCCCGTCACAGTGCCTGCAAATGAAATCATCGAGCGCGCCACACGAACTCCGAGCAGATACATTTAGTGGACAGTGGTCACGGCCGGGTGACAACAGCCACAGGTCTAGACCAGACCAGAACAGGATAGGACAGAACAGGACAGGCCAGGAAAGCAATTGAACAAAATCGATTTTGTGGCAAACGAAACGCACGCAAAACAAAAGGTCAAATGCAGTGCACTTAGAGAAATTCGATACCGATAAGTGAGCAGCAGCAGCAGCAGCAGCAGCAAAATCGAATCCAAGTCCGAGCTGCGCATCTTGTGCAAACATCCTGCACAGCTCCTCCTGTCTCCTCCCTCTCACTCAGGCTTTGCAGCTGCAGAAGGACGCGCCAACAAGTTAAGATGATAAGACACCCCCTCCCCCCCCCACACACACATACATTGGGGGGGTGGGAGGGGTGTATGTGTGTGTGGGAATTGTAATTAGTGGCACTTTCCCAGTTCTTTTGTTTGCGCACACTTGACACAGCAGCAACGATTGCGGTCAGCGAAAGCAGGAAGGACAATAGACAAAGGACTCAGGGCCTACACTGACATCTGTATGCATATGCACATATGTATACACATATTTGCACTATGTGTTTAAACTGCAAATGTGCAAATAGTGCATGCGGATTGAGTTTGCACTGCCAACGTGTTTACTTTGATATTTAATCATTTGTGCAGCTTAAACTTTTATATAGAATTAGATGGACATATTTTTATACACTGCAGAGAAAACTATAGTTATAATTATAATGCATATACGTATTTCTGATTAGAATCACTAGCAGACTCGATATAGTCAGCTCTGCTTGTCTGTTTGATCATTTCTTTTAATAAGTTGAACTGTTTCAAGCAAGAATGGGGGTAGAGAGACCCCTGACAGGACCTCAACCGTATTGTGGCATAGGAAGACTCGCAATACGGCTGCAACTCAAAAACGAAGAAAGATAGAGGCGAAAACGGAGTTGAGCAGAGGCACCACGACTCCAAGAAGTATTTTAGGTGACTATAATCAAAACCGATTTAAGCAAGTAATATCCATGGGGAAGAACAGGCTCACCGGTCTATTGACAGGACACTGTAGACTGAGAAGTCACCTAACCAAATTAGGTATTTATAGTAGCGACGTATGCAGGTTTTGTGAAAGAGAGAAGGAATCCTCAATGCACATCCTAGCAGAATGCGTCTCCTTAATCAGGAAATGATGCAGCATCCTAGGGAAGCATGTCATGAAGTCCAAGGACATAGAAACCCTCAAACCAACAAAGGTTCTAGCATTCGTGCAGGAGCTGGGGTTGATAGTGGAACTGCAGGCTCAGAAGGGGGCACAATAGACCTTTCAGGTCGCAGTGCTGGTTCCCCAATTATAATTATAATAATAACTCTTTCAATCGTTCGAAAGAAGAGTTTTTTTATGAACAACATTTTGGATTATCATCTGAAACAATCTTACCTAATATGAAATCAGCAACATCGTACTATACAGTTTACCATTCTATTCTGTTCTAACTCTTATTATAATCCTTAGTAGGAATGAATATTTTCAAATTTAATCATTTAAATTCAAAATAAACTTTTATGTTATAACTTTAGTTTAATATTCAAAAAGTACATATCTAAATTTCCTTTACTTATATTATTCAGTACCAAAATATTTATATATCCATCTAAACTTTTTATAAAATCATTGTTTCCTACATTTATTATTTATAAAACTTTCTTATCCATATATATTTATATTTTTTTCTCTTGATTTAATCTTTGGCATAAATAAATATTTTTGCCTCTCTAAAACTTGCTGTAACTCTAATTTCTTTTATTTATTACTTACATAAATATTATTATTTACTACACATATTTTTTATGAATATTTCAAAACTTGACTTGGCATAATGAGAACTTTCAAGAAATAAGAATTTTAACTTAAATATTTAGCATAAATATTAATTTTCGCTTTTAGTCGTTTGGCATTCTGTGAAGCTCTTTGATTTTGGGACAACGAAAACTATTTTGGAAATTAACATAAATATTTTTGTAGACTTTTATTATAATCTTTAGAGGATGCACATAAATAGTCGAATATTTGGCAAGAGGTGTCGTGAGGGTCGCTTAACACTACCTTCACTTGCGTAGAATCAAAAGTAGCTACGGTTTTCTATTGTCTAGTATTTACTTTCGTAAAATTTGTAATACACTCGGTCCACATCCATCAAAAGTATATATACAAATTATGCAAATTCGGTAGAGCTGCACTCAACCCGAAACTGGCAGGCACTTTCCAAACAAAACTAGACCTTACTTGACCCTAAATCAACTGGCCAACGGAAAAGGAAAGAGCCCAAAAACGTAAATGAAACCGAAGCATATTTGGAAAATTATTTGCCATTGTTTGTCGCAATTGTTGTCATTGTTGTTGTCGTTGTTGTTATTAGTAGTAGCTGTTGTTGTTTTTGTTGTTGTTGCAGCCACTCGTTTCCACCATAATTCTTTTAATTATATGATCTATTACATTAGACATATACTGAATGCATGGCTCAGACATATTTCTCGCACACTTGTAACACATTTTAGCATATTTTATTAATTTAAATAATTCAACTTGCCCGCTCGGACAGATCTGAGCAGCCCGATAAAGCCACAGCCACGGCTGTGGCTTAGCTGCAAGATCCCCGGGAAGACTCAGGCGGTGGGGGGAGGGGAATACGCATTTGCTCAGCGATGAGTGACGAAATGTCGGACAGCCGGCTGAAAGTCGCACAGAGCTGAAGACAGCGTTGCCAGCGAAGCCAGCGAAGGCAGCGAAGCGTCCAAGCGACCGCATCCACCTCCGTTTATTGTGTCGAGGTCGCTAATTAAATTCAGTGGAAAACAGGCGCATTTACCTACAACCTACAACCTCCAACCCCATAAAGAGAGCTCTTCCCCACCAAATATCAACCTTATATAATGAACTACAACTGCATGTTTGTAATTTGTTTATTATTTACCGCTGCAGCGACACTCGAAAAAATAAATGCTAAATAATGTAGAGAAAGTTTCTTGGACTAAGATCAGTATTAAATATTAAATTGAAAGTTAGATTTTCTAAAATAAAGAAATAAATATTTAAATTACTATTTTTTTTTAACTTTTTCTTTGGTATTTCTGCAGTCAATAATCCAATTCGTCCACTTAATAATGATATATATATATTTTTTTTGTGTATTTATATTATCATTATTCTAATAGTGCTTTAGAAAAGATTCTTAAACTAAAAAAAAAAAAGTAAAAGTAAAAATTTTTAAAGTAGAGAAATACATGTTTAAAAATTCACTTCCTTTTATATATATTTTAAAAAAATTCCTTAATTCTTAAAAGGTTATTAATATATTTAAAATAAGGTTGTTAATAATATCAAATAAAAGTTTACACTTAAATATTTCAGGAGTACCTTTTTTTGTACATAGAATGAAAAAGTCTTCAGATATTTGTTGAATAATTTTTTTAAATAAGTTTTTGTTGTTCTAAAAAAAACCTAACGATAGTTTCAACTTATATCGATTTCAAGTCTATTTTCTTAATGTCCAATATATATTTTTTCTGAGTGTAGCAAGTTGACGCCGCTTTTTATCTAGCCCTTACGGAATCGCCCACATTTCGCTGTTTTCTCTTTTAGCTCAGTTTGGTTAATTGTTAATTGTAAATTGTTAATTGTTAATTGTTAATTGTGCTGATGGATTCGTCGACACATGAGTAATGAGTATCTAAGTGACGATTACGCCCCATGGCATATGCAAGACAGGAAGTTCAACTTGAGTATAATTCACAAACAATTTGCTGAGTGGAGTTTAGACTAAATGATCTTAAATATTGAGTGTGTTTTCCTCTTACATTGAACCCAGTAAAAGTGGCTAATGAAGTTGCGCAAAATTAGGTAACAGCCAGAAGAACGCATCTAATAAGGTTAGTATCAGTATCAATTATCAATAATCCAGTTATTAGTATTATTATAATTGGGGAACAAGCACTGCGACCTATAAGGTCTATTGTGCCCCCCTCTGAGCCTACAGCTCCTCCATCAACCTCAGCTCCTGCACGAATGCTAGAATCTTTGTTGGGCCTCATGATATGCTGCCCTAGGATGTTGCATCTTTTCCTGGTTAAGGCGACACATTCTACTAGGATGTGCATTGAGGATTCCTCAAAATACCTAATTTGGTTAGGTGACTTCTCAGTCTACAGTGTCCTGTCCCCATGGAGAAAACTTGCTTAAATCGATTTTGATTATAGCCACCTTTAATATTTTCATACAATTTAATCTAAACAAATAATCAAAAAAAGATTTCCAAAGATCATAGAAGACAAGCCAGGTTTCCGTAAAGAATTGTTCCAAATTGTACAACTTTCTCACGTTGTAATCGAATAATTATAAGGTTTTTAGAAAACTCACTTAAGCTGAACTCCCCCGCTTCCCCTTGTCAACATGACTAAACAATCAACGACCGCTGAAAGGCTTAAGCCAATTTGTTGACTATGTCAGAAAGAGTTGCTTCCTATTTGTCAAAGGCACACAAAGCGCAGTTAACCCAGGGGAATTTTGGTTGCAGCTCGGGTGCCAGGTGCAGGTGCCAGATGCAGGTGCCAAAAGTCAACTTCTGGCTGGCGCTAAACATGATTGTTTGCCCAATGAGAGGGGCGCTTCAAATCCCAACGGCAGCCGGGTTATCAAATGGCCGCTAATCCTTCAGTGCTGCACCAGCTCGGGGCGTGTCAAATGCGGCGTTGTCAAGTGGCTTCCACTCTGTGTTGCGGCTAATGGAGCGATCTGTGCGTGATGTGCTTTGAATAATGATAGCTGGCTACTGAATGAATGAATGGAAAACCCCAAAACGAAACCGAGAAAAAAAAAACAAAACGAAACACAAACAAACAAAACACAACAAACAATGCAACAAGTGTCGCTCCTGACTCTGACTCTGAGTTTGGGTTGTGATCCTCACGCGCCGTCATCCGTCACTCAAACGCTGATGTTGATGTTGATGTTTTGACAACACAACATCATTATCCACTCATACTCTATGACTGACTGACTGTCGGCGGCCTAGAGTCGCCCCAAAAACGCACGGGCAGCCAATCAAAAGTAGACGTCATTATAGACAGATGTGCCTCATCATCATCTTGCCACAGAGGCCAACAGGCAAGAGGGCAAACGTCGCTTGACTCTTGATACCGATCCAGTTGTAATTAGGGTGCTGAGGTAACTTTTGTGACTTGGCCAAAGCCAAACTCAATTGTTCTAGCCCCATGCCCATTTGGGCTCACTAAAAACATTAAAACCCCGTCCGAATGCCAGGCTAGTAAAGATTTAATCATTGCACCCCGCGCCGAAGGAACTTCGAGTACCCAAACACAAGAAACCCATTCTGAGCTGATGCGTATCTGGGCGAGAATACATCTTGTTTTACAGCCAAAAAGAAAGTGTGAATCAATTAGGCCCAAACTGTGGGCTCAATTGTTGGCCTTGCCAAAAACTCAACAACAAAAAAAAACAATTAAAGATTTTTATTGCGTTCGATTTAACTACGAATATCGAATGTTCATCATGTTCATCATGTTCATCATGTTCATCATGTTCTTCAGCTTGTTGTTTGACTCGTTGCTTGTTGCTTGTTTGTCAATGTCGTAAAATTGTTTGCGGCCACGTTGGGTGAAAGGCCGTGCTATAAAAATCGTAAGTACACAACACACACTCAACACACACTACACACGCAACACACACACACTGCGCTGAGTACGATTAATTACTAGCTGTATCTGCGCAGACCTGTGTACATATTAATTGATTTGATTTTTTTGTGTTTTGTTGTTTGGTTTTTGGGGTGCCCCTTTAACGCAAATTTGTCACAAAAAAATAAGACAGAAAATGTTGTTGTTTGCCAAATGCTGCGTCATTGTCCGACTCACAGATCGGTTCCGGATCGTCATAGTCATCGTCATCGTCATCGTCATCACCGTCACGGTTCTGGGATAAGTGAGAGGAACCACCTTAAAACTCAAATGTGTTTGGCACGCGTTCGCTGCAACAACAACAACAGCAACAACAGCAACAACAACATCAGCAACAACAACAACAACAAGAACTGCGCCAGCGGCAGCACCAATTGAAATGATTAGTTTGAGTTGTCAGTTTTTGACAAGTGTTGTCATCTAGGCTGTCAAACATTTTGGTTTCGGCTGCTTGGCCAATGAAAAATTGACGAATTCTTCAAAATCTTCAATTTCTTAAATGTTTTTTATTTCTACAAAATTTACATTTCTTAAATCTTTTCAGATTTAGTATGGTCTTCATTGTTGTTAATTAAGAATGTCCAATCCAAAACTGTGATTGCCCCAAACATATAATTACTCTAAGAACTAAACTTGGCTGTTTTTAAAGACTAGTTCTTAAAGACAAACCCTTAAATTTACTATATATTATACTATATATTATTATAGTGCATTCAGTTAAAAATGCATTATCAATTGCTACAATAACTGTAAACAATTGCATTTACAATTGAAATCTTAAAAAAATGTTTTTGTTTTCTTAAATTTAAATTTAAATATTAAATTTGCATTTTGTTGAAGATGTTTTTTTACTTTTCAGTATTCACTGATCTTAGTTGACAATAAATAAGCAAATAAATATGGCTATGTAAATCTATATATTTTGCATTAGCATAAACCCAGAAATTTGGGTAGAAAGTCTGCTTTTAATTTAATTTTGAATTTAATTTACTTTTTGTATTTTTCTGGTCGGCATTCAATAAATTGGAGTCTACAATACAATTTCTTAGTAACCAATGTTGAGTTTAAATATTTAGCAGGCTTATTAAACTTAATTATTAATAAATAAATTATTTGCCAGGTGCGTCATATCAGCTGGTTGCCATTTTACAAGGCGTCAGTGGATTTTGCTGAGAGCTGCATTGAGGCGTTTTTTATAGGTACAGCTGGCAACAATGGTGTATCCGCAAAGGCGTATGCAGTAGGTGGCCAGAGGGTGCAGCTGCCCCCTTACAGCTAAACTTTACATAGGTGCAAAGTGACTTTGATTAAAATTTGTGAGAAAGATACAAATTAGTTGTCCCTCTTACGAAATTCGGTGCCCCTTCGCAAAGTGCTGGTTGCGCCCTTGTATTTCTGTGTAGACATTCCTCGGTGTTGGGCCAAGTGAACTAGCTGACCTTCAGCGTCAGTTTAGTTTAGTTGTCTGCTTGATTTTCTTGGGAAAATCTGGCTATATATGCCTGGTTCAATTAATATTATAATTATATCCATAGCAAAAATTATTTGACGGCATTTATGAAATAGTTAATCCCTTAAGGGTTACAGCTGGCCAAGGAATTTTATATGGAGCTATGGCAGCCTATTTTCTCATACATTTAAAGTTATGGATCGATATCTTGTTCAATTCGAATTTATCATAATTGGGTATATCTTCACTGCTTATATAAAACATATGCTTATTTTTTATGATATTAAAGATAATTAAATAAAAGTTTCAAACAAATATTCGAAGTATTCACTGGTAGGTTTGTATATATAAAACCCAACTATTTGCAATATAATACCAAAAATTATAAGATCATTACTATAATTCTTAAAAGTACTCGCTTTTCGGTCCTTTTTCAATTTGCTGTTGAAGAACTCACCCTCGATGGGCGCTCTCTGAAAGCGAAATAAGTTGTCCTGCCAAAAAAGTGCTGCATATAATTAATGCACCATATAATTATATCGAAATGGGAGCAGGTGAACTTCGACTTCGATCAGCACGAGTATGTTAAGACAGCTCTTCTTCTTCTTTCATTTTGTTGCTAGAATTTTTGGTAATTAAATGTATGGGCATGTGTGTAATTTCAAAGCTTGATTTGTATCTAAGCCAACGATAACTGGACTTTGATCATAACTGAGCATAATTATAGTCCCAAGTCATAAAACTAAACACATACACACACACACACATAGATAGATGGAGAGAGAGAGAGCTTCAAAAGTTGCTGTTGTTGTTGTTAGTACTATAAAAGTGCTTTATATAATTTTCCCATAGCTGACCGATGCATGGAACGAATCTTTATTTATGGCATAATGATCGCTGCTCCGTCTCCCAATACTAGTCGTACCCCCCACCCTCTCTGCTGTGGCAGGGGAGAGGCAAGGTGGAGAGTCGCCTCGGCTGTGCTGTGTCTCATCGCTTTACGATCAATGCTCGCATGTGCGAGTGTGTGTGTGTGTGTATTGAGCATCATCTGGACCCTGTCTGTGGCGAGCGCTTCGATAATTCTTTATTATTTCTTTAAAACTTCACCTTTAATTAAACACGAAACGAAATTATAAAATTGTACCTGCTTTAGCAGCGAGCGCTGTCCAAGTCGGAGTTTCGACTTCTTCTCCGCATTGTTTTTGTTGTTTTCTGGTTTTCTTCAAATTCAGCCCACGGGGGAATTTCTACCTGAATCGAAACTGCGGCTGCAGCCCGCAACCCGCAACCCGCAAACCCGCTCTCATCTCTGCTCTGTAGCTGTATAGCTGCTCATCTGCTCTCGTGCTCGCCCCGGTTTCTCATGTGTGTCCCCAAATTCGATCAATTTAGATACAAACACCCATTTATGCATCAGTACCTTTTATTAAACTACGAGCCACAAACACATGTATACGTATATATATATATACCTGTGTGTGTGCGTGTGTGTGTGTGGGTCTCAGTTTCTGTGTGTGCCGCCGAACTGAGAGCTACGTGCTGCCTTAATAAGCCCGTTAATGGAATATTAGGCAATGGCAAAGAAGAGTTTCAATTCGGTGCGGGGAGACAATCAATATCAATACTATATATTTTGAGTCGCACATGGCGACACACTGAGCAGAGACACACACACACACACACACACGCACACACTCTAAACAACAACAGCAACGCGATAAAGAAGAAGAAGAAGACGAGGCAACCAAGAGCCAAGTTAAAATTGTCGGCTGCTGTTGCTGTTTGGCTTCTTTTTTGTTTTGTTGCTGCTTTTGTTGTTGTTGTTGTTGTTGTTGTTGCTTTATTTTTTAGAGCTAGTGACCAGATTCGAGCATCACACGATCGAAAGATTTTAGTGCTGGAATGCAATAAAAATTTTATTTTTGTTTTGTTCGATTTGATACAAGTTTTATAGTTGGTCTGCTTATTGTGTGCAGGAGACACATACATACATATGTATGTACTCACACACACACACACACACACACACACATGCATACATAGCAGTAAAACAAGTCTACAAACGAATAATAAAGTTACTTGCGTATATTTTATTATTTGTACATATGCATACACTGAACACATATTTCATGAATTAAATCATAACAAAATTAAATTTATTTCGACTAAATCATTGCCAATTTTATTCACACTGAAATGCAGCCAAAATAATCGTTTAGACAAATGAAGTTGGTAGTTTTTCCAGCCAACTCTTAACAATAAAGTCCTTACAATAAGTTTACGAGTTTCGACAAGTTTTGACTGTAGCAGAAAGAAGTTTATTTATTTTTGACTTTATTTCGTGATTCTTATTTTGAATATATCTGTATTTATCTGGTGCTATGCATATATATATATATATATATATATATATTATTATATTCTGTGGTTTATTGTTTTAAATTTATGTCTAACTGATTGAGCCATTGTTGTTCAAATTTTTTAATTACAAAATTGCTTAACCAGAAATCACAAATCCCGAGTTATATTGTATAGATAATTGCGCGAATGCAAAAAAAGCTTAGCAAGAAATGAGACTCAATTTGTCGAATAATTTGTAGACAAATTTATAAATTTTTTTTTTTTATTTTTATTATTGTTATTACAGTTTAGTCAACATATTTATAATGCAAAATTATAATAATTTACTCATATATTAAATTATTGTAATGTAAACCAAATTTTATAATAATTCTTGCAATTATATTCGTTCGCATAATGTCGACTATAAGCAGTTGATAAATATCTTAAGTAATTAAGCTTTACAAATTATTTTTAATCTTTAAATTTAAAAGTTGTATTATAAAATTGTTGGATTGTAAAATGGTCAAACTTATGATTGAGAGAAACCCAACACAAAAACCCAATCAGATGTCAACTGCAAAGAATTAGTATTCAATATAGCTATAATTTAACAAGTTTACTGTGATCTTAACTGGATAGTAAGGCTTCTGACTAAGGTATTGAAACTATCAGACATTAGTCAGAGATGCAAAGTCTGATTCGATTTTCATGACCATATATATACAATTCATAACTGGAAAATATGTAAATTCGCTTACATCTCCATCTGTACTATGAGCTTTTAGTTGTTACAGTGTATATAAAGCTTCCGCCTACATGTTTGTATACATGTGTGTGTATGTATGCATACGTGTGTGTGTGTGTGTGCATGTGGCTAATTCATTGCACAAGGCATTAGTGGCTCTTCGTCCCGCTTTCATCCGCTGCGCTGTTATGTCGCTGTAATAAATATTTGATACTCGCACTAAACCCGAATTAACATAATTTGATCGAGCGGTTTGCCGCTGAGCCACAGCCACTGACAGCGGTGCATTTTTTATGCCCGCTGGACGCATCGGAAAAATTATTACATGGAAAACGATACCTTTTAACCCCACCTCTCCCTCCCTCTCTTTATCTCTCTCACTCTCTTTAATTTTGTGTAATAAAGAAGATGCTTTCTTTCCATCTATCGTCTAGGAGGATCTACGTATGTATTATGTACGCATTCCCTAATACTTACACACACACACAGACACACACATATGTACATGCCAACTAGACTAATGTTATTACCACAAAAGCAGAAGAAGAAGTGTACGAAAGAAAGAAACGACAACGACAACGAAGAGATCTGTAACTAAATTTATTCAAAAGCGATTCGACCAAAAAAAAAAAAAATGAAATAAACGTCGCCATCGCTCTCCCCTTTCTTCGTGCTGCTGCACACTACTTTAAGAATAGATTTTTTCTTTTTTTTTGGATTCCTCTCTCTTCGTGGTAATGCGTGTGACTGCCATTAGAGTAAAGTACTTTGGATAGTCGCCGACGACTGTCCCCAGTTTCAGTTCTATTCCCATTCCCATTCCAATTCACATTCCCATTCCCACTTCCATTTGTTGTTGTTGTTGTTATTGTTGTTAGTTACCGATACAGCATCGGCATCATTTCACTTCTTCTCTTCTTCTTGTTTTTTGGCTTTCTTTCACCTACAAGATTTATCGCTTTATATTTGTATTATTTTTAGTTGTTTTATGTCATCTGCACTCCACTCGCGACCAACTGCTCGGCTTGTCTCTTCACCTCACCCCGCTCTTTGTCTATCTCTCTCTCTCTCTCTCTCTCTCTCCCATAGATACATAGTTAGCTTTCGAGGCATTGGCATTGAGTTTTAATTCACGCTGGTCGGTCTAAGGGGCGTGGGCGAGTGCTTGCGGCACTGGTGCTGAGGGTATAATATAATGCACAACAACACGGCGACATTTTATTTATGTTGCCCGTATAAGATTTGGTATTTTTTCTTTCCAATTTCTTCCAATGCCAATGTACAACTTTATACCTAATTTCGGCCCCGATTCACGTTCCCTAATTATGGCCGCATCTATTTTGGAGCTGATTTTCACATACTCAGGGGTGAATAGTAGAACAGATGCATATTATTCGGAAATATATTTGGAAAAATATTAACCAATTCGAACCAATTTTATGCATAAATAATTTAGAATAATTAATTTTGCACTAAATGAAGTAGAGATACTCATACTGAGAGTAATGGATAAGTTCCTACAAATAATTGATTTCTGAAAACATGAATATTGGCCATAAATCACTTCCTTATAACAAATGATATTGATTCTCAATGAATCGGGGTCATTCCAAACGAATTTGTCAAAGTTCAGCTAGCTGTGAAATATGTTTTTTATTTATATAGCTATATCAGCACAATATAAATCTAAATTTATCAGGTAACAGTTTTCACCAACTGAACACAATAAAATTGCATTAAAAGAAATGATCAAATGGAAGCAAGTCATTCCGTGTATATATTATTGATGAGTTTCCAAATCTATCTATATAATCTGTAGGCTCTTCGGGAATATAATTGGAACAATTGATCAATAAAATCTTCCATTTCAAAAATATTAATATGACCGATTACCGATTAAATACACATCTTTTCTACCTGGCAATGATCATCTGCTGAAATTCCTTAAAGATCGGTTGAGGAACACATACATACATACATACATACGTATTTAATCTGATAGGTTTCAATATCTAAGACTTTTTCGTCTGAGATAGTTACAGTTTTGGGGTTCAGGGTATCTCCTAGTCGAGCTCTCCTGACCACAGCTTTGTGACTCATTATTATTGTTTTTTTTATTTTTCTTATATTAATTTAGCGTACCTTGTTCCTCTTTTGTCTCTGAGCATCTCAAGTGTTTTTGGCCAATAGTGCTCAGCGTCTGGAACAAAGAATAACACGTGGATAAATAATGTCTTTTCGCAAGTTTCAAAGAAATTATTAATTAATGTAAGATTCGAAGTTGGGTTTGAGTTAGTTGCTTAGCCCCCCTTCTTCAGTGGATGCTGCAGCCTATCCTCCGTCCCGCCCCTGCCCTTTTGCCTCATGTTGCGGTCATTCCCATTTTGTATTCCAGTTCATGTTATGTTAATCGGCCGGAGAGTGACCAAAATGATGAAAGAAGCTGACTTTTCGATGGCATTTTGGAGACATGTTCTCTGTATAAAATTAAGTATTATTTGATTGCTTTTGTGTAAATCGCCGCTAAGAATTTTTTCTACTTTTCTTTTTTTTTTGGTTAGTTTTGTTTAGTTGTGTGTTACTTTGATTCTGTATTTCTTTCGCTTCAGTTAATACTCAAATTTAAATAGAAATTTCGGTCGCTGAAAGAGTTCATTGCACTGCCGCCTAAAGCTATATACATATATAACGATATATGTAAAATTTATACAATTTACCAGAATGACGACAGCATTGTGCATGAATTTAACATTCCACGAAACCGAAAGGATTTCAATTTGTAAAGAGAACTGCTCAGACGCAGGTGCTTGAGTGTCCTTTTAAACAAGAAAATTCATTCGCAATTATTGCACTAGATTTCGGGGCAGACTGAGAATCGTACGTGATTTCACACTCAAGATAAATGTGGCCTTATTCGATTCTGGGAATGGAAACGGGATTAGATTTTCAACTCGTTTTGTTGGCCACACGTCCTTTGGCAATTGAATGGAAAACAAAAAAAAAACTGATCAGTTTTCAAATTGCACGTGTGGAATGCCCCACCTGAACGTGACAGCGTGCCACAACACAGTTTCCCTTATATACTCCGATTATGTTATTTAATTGAATGTGAAATATATTTGCTTCGTGATCAATTGTCCACTGCGATCTCCACTGAATTCCTACGAAAACATGTTCTTTTCTTTCAGTGTTTGTCACGTAAAGTTATAAGTTTTGCATGGGCTTAGTTTATTCCCTTGATTAATAGATTAAATTAGTTATTAGATTAAATTAATCATTTATATTGTGAGGTAAAGGAGACATTTGTCACTCCATAGATTATATATTTTGATAGTAAATATATATATATCAGTCTTATCTGTTCTTCTCTCTGTTTCCATTCTAACTAATCAACAATTGAACTGGTAACATATCAGTCATAATGCGGCAGTTAGTATATAGAATCAGTGGAACAAACAGCCTATATGTCCTGATACATTTTAGCAATCTTTAATTTACAATATATTAAACTCTAATTTTTACTTCTTTCAGGATTTCTCACCAAAACTGACTTTGGCCACTTCAAAAGTAAGTACTTTCAAAATCCTCATCAACATAACAAAGACAAAAACATACAAACAAATCAAATATTTATTTAAACAATTTGGCCAAAAAAAGGCAAGAATCTTTGCACAAGGTCTTAAAAAATAAATATATGTATAATTTAAATTTTATTCTACACTTAAAAGGCCCTTAGCCTATGGAAACTATATAATTTACATACTACAATTGCTCGATTATTTTTATTATTTTTTATTATTATTTTTTTACTGATTGCAAAAATCAGTCGATACAAAGGTGAAACATTTATTACAAGGATTGGGCAAACACAGAATAAAGTTAACTCAAAAATAAATAAAAAATAAAATAAATAAAGACTTAACAACGCAAGTGCCCCGTTGGCATGAATTACACATTTGGACAGAAGTTAAGTTATTGGTAAATTCCTGGCTGCAATTAGGTTGACTCACGTACGAGGTGCTGACGAATCAAAGGCGTAACTGCCCCAGCCAGGATACCAGAAGGCAACCAAAAAAAACAAAATTCTTCAATGCTGCTGACTCAGCTCAAAAACAGAAACAACAACAACAACATGAAAGGAAATGACCCATGTAGCAAGAATGGAGCTTGAGTCTGCAGCGCCAAATGTTGCACCAAGGCAGCATGAGAAATGCACACGCTCACACACACACACACACAGAGACACACACAAGCCACACTCATGCTGCAAGTTAAGAGGCAGACTCCAACTGAGACGGTGTGTAAATAAATACATATCTTAGCGTTTTCAGTGTTCACTTTGCAGCATTCATTTCTGCACTCGTAAAAATTATACTTTATATGCTAAATTGGATCCCCTGTTACCGCTCCTCTTTCTCTCACTCTCTCTCTCTCTCTCTCTCTCTCTCTCGCTCTTTCTCGTTCTCATTCTCCTGCTCGTTTTCGTTTGTTGTAATGAGCTGGATATGGGTTTTGGGTTAACAGAGATTACCTGGCAGCAGATTACAAATACATATGCATACAGCTGCGAGCACAATAATAGCACCACCCTCACAAGAAATTCCTTCAAATGTGTCTTTATTTCGTTTGTAAGCTTGTGAAATTTTTTAATACATTTTTAGAAGTGAGGAATTAAACAAAATTATTCTCTAATTTTATAGCGACTGCAGTGAAATAGTTCATGACACATTATATTGATAGTATTGGATTTATTGATTATATTATTTTGCAACAATTTTTGGCTTAAAATTAAAAATTTTAAAATTGAAGTATTTAAATTTTTTATTGTTGAGTCAAAGAGATATTTCAAATTGTTACTATTTTCTTGTTCACAACTGAATGCTTGTGTATAACTGGTAATTGCAAGTCGTCAAGTCGTTAGAGCCTGCGAAACGGCCGCACACTCAGCGAAATTCTGCTGAAGATCAAGTCCAGGCGTGAGGCGGCAGCACGAGCACGAGAACGAGCACGAACAGTGGAGCAGCAATGCAGTGGTAGAGCCGTTGAGCAGCAGTGGAGTAGTCCCAGCTTGGCGACCTTGAATGTTGGCAAACTATGCCGCGAGGGCGCTACACACACATAATCATACAAATGCCACACACACTTAAGAACAGAAATCTTGAGAACGGGAACTTGAGCAAGGCAAACGAAGTGTGTGTATATTGTGTGTGTGTGTGTGTTTGCTGTCCTATCTTGAAGAGACAGTGCCTAAAAACGAGTTTCGCTACCACTACAAACTGCATCAGTATCCGTATCTAACAGATACGCGAAAAAATACGCCACACAAAAACGGAAAGCTGCTGCGAAACTGAAACTGAAACTGACTTCATGCATTCAAACCGAATAAGAACAACAACAACAACAAAAACAACAGCAAGAAGAAGAAGAAGCTGGAGCAGAAGATCCCAGCCAGCAAGCAGAAGAAGAAGAAGATGCAAAAGTCGGTCTTTGTGCCAATAGAACTTAGAATGCGGTAGGACGACGAAGACGATCTTTTTTTATTTTTTCTTATTTTTTCTTATTTTTTTTTATTTTTTCTTATTTTTTGTATTTTTGCCCTGATTTTTTTTTTTCTTGCATTCATTTTTTTATTGGGGCGCGCCACAGGAAACGGCAATATTGCCAGATTCATACTTTGATCATCACTTTGACTTGCCAGGGGGATAGTTGGAGTCGGGGATAGCATTGTTGCTGTTGCTGTTGTTGTTGTTTTTTGTGATGTGGCAAAGCTTCTAAACACAAATAAACAATTCACACACATGTCAATGCTGCCGTTTTTGCCCATTTGTCCCAGTTCAAATCGCAGTCCCGGCGATATGCAAGATTTAATTTGCCCTCATAATTCTCTCTGTGTATGTGTGTGTGTGTGTGTGTGTGAAAATTGTATTAAATTCATTTGTTTGCACATTCAATTTGACACATTTCACTTCAGTTTCATTTGCGCTTGTTACTCGAATTTTGTTGGGGCATATTTGGATCTGCACTTTGCAGCTTTTACTCTGAGAAAAACACTGCAAATGCAATCGAAATAGAATTTCTACTATTTTATGGTTTGAAATGTACCCAAAAAACTGTTTATAAATAAAATGTATTTTTAATAGAATAATATTAATTATTCGCGATTTTTAAATCGGTGCATTTCATATTACATAAATACGAAAAACATGACTCAAATCAACTACAACAAAATCATGCTACAAATGATTGTGATACAGTTTAAGTTAAGAATAACTTTAAATAAAATCATCTTTTTCTTTTTTTAAATAATAAAGTTATTGATTTTGAAGAGTAGTTATTTTAAAACGAGAATGATTATACTTAACTTATTCCTAATGAGTCTTATCGTTTGGGCCATCATAAAAACAGGAACTTCCCCAGCAGTACAACTTGTATACTCAACAAAGTTCACTATATGTTTTTGTAAAAGGGTACAGATGTATAACAGGTGTATTCCATATAAGCTGTAGCTCTTTTAAAATGAGAATCCTATGAATCCTATTAACCTTTAAAAATTCTTAAAATATGAACTTTCTTAGCTGTACTATGATTATAGATCTTTCCCTGTTGTTGACATGATATTTAGTTACAAGGTGTTTCTGGTTTTTAAAACAAATAAAAAAAAACGAAGGAAAATCGAATCTAAATGCTCCTTCCACTTTTGAGTAATGTTTTCTATTATGCAGAATGTAAGAACTCTGATCCCATATGTATACATATCTGTATACAAAAAAACACCATTGAATTTAGACATGCTTTTTTTTCTACATTTTAGAACTAACAAATAAACTGCAAATCCTGACAAACTGAGTACTACACATATGATATGATATTTTGATATTTTTGCAGTAGAATAAATAGCTTTGTTGCCAATTAACGTTCAATGTTCAATTAATTCACATCCCAGTTTCGAGGAATGCATAAATGCCATAATACTAAATGCTGGGCTGCATGTGCAGTGACAGAAATGCATTGGAGTGCAATACGTATAAAGATCAACGTTTTATGCCTCCTTAACTTACACTCTATTTTAATTGCCCAGAAATCCACACAATCACAGTTGGTGTGCCTCGGTGCCTCGGTGCCTCGTTCTTATGTGCAATTAAACAGCAAGCAGAAGGGCAGAGGCAGTGTGGCAGAGAGTGAGGGCGGCTGGGGCAAAAGCAAAATTTACGTTCGCTGTCAAAAGGCAGCGACGTAGCGTATTTAATATTTTTCAGCGTGTTTTACCATTTCATGTTGTGTCATCATCATTGTCAGCCGCCGTCTCAGTTCTCAGCATCAACACAGAGAAAGAGAGAGAGAGAGAGAGAGAGAGCGAAAGAGAGAGAGGGAAAGAGAGAAGTGCTACATATACAGCTACAGTCGGTGTGCGTGGAGTGGTCAATCCTGTTCCTGTTTGGGGCTTCTGTGTCCGCAAGGGGCAAGCGTGGAAGGGGGGTGGGGGGGGTGTGGGCACACAAATTTGTACGCCTCAACTACAAACTAAAAAGTCTTAAAGTCTTAAAAGCATTTGCAGAAAAGAAGGCAAAGAGTAAACAAAATAAAGGCATAAAAATTGCGAGTGAGCAAACAAATAAAAGGGAAACAAAACTGCGAGGACAGACGACGACTGCAATGTGTGTGTGTGTCTGTGTTTGTGTGTGTGTGTGGAGGGGGCATATGGTGTTGTTGTATCTGCGCTGCTCATTTGCACTTGGAATACAAAAGATACATTTTCGTAAGACCATTTTGACATGACAAGATAACGACAAGCAATCCCCAAGCAAGCGTCCACTCAGTGCAGGGGTAGCAGGGGTAGGGGTGGTGGAGTGGCGGAGGGGGGTGTGCTGCTGCTGGGGTGCTGCGCCTGCTCATTGGCTCCTTTTTGGTCGACCTTTTGGGTAGAAGAGTGTTTCGTATTTTAATTTTCATTACGGCCACACCGCATATTGGCAAGGTTCTTGAGAAGCTGCGCAACGCGACGCGAGGCGACGCAAAGCGAGGCGACTCGACTCGACGGCAGCGCATAAAGTCAGCGAGTATTTCTCAGAAATTGCAAATTATTTTTGAGCTGAGCGCCTGCGCCTGCGTCTGCGTCTGCGTCTCGCAAGCTGCCTCGTCACAGGTACAAAAGCAGGCAGCAAGCAGCAGCAGCCGCCAAAATGAGTTAGCATCCCAATCCCAATCCTCAAGATTGTGTGTGTGTGAGTGTCGGTGTGCCAGTGTGTGTATGTGTGCATGACTTTTGCTGAGTGCCAGCGAGCGAAACAAATGTGCAGAGATACTTTTGCCTCATTGACGCACACCCCCGCACATCCGCACACCCCCGCGCCGACAACTCAACCATGCGTCGCGTTGCGACGTTCAACGGCCATCAAGTGCCCCGGCTTTGGGCGGCTTGCGTGCCCCCGCGCTCACCCCCCACCGCCCCCTCCTCTACACCTTTCCCCCTCCCTCCCCTCGCTTTGTGGAGTCGTCTTTATGCACTCTCATAAACATTTTTATTTTAATGATTTTTATTATTGCGCACATTCGTTACTTTTTATGCGACCGCGAGGATCACGGCTGAGGATCATGTGTGTGTTTATCTCACTGTGTGTGCGTCTGTGTGTGTGTGTTGACTTAAAGCATTGCATTGCCTTAATCGCAATCGTATCCTGATCTTCGTCGCACTGAGTGCTGCGAAAGCTGCCATTTGCCAACTTGCAATTTGAAGCATGCAAGTTGTTTACTAGCATTCCAGCAACAAGAACAAGCATCATTTTCATTATATATATATATATATTATAATAGTAAACTATTATTTAAAAACTTTATTATAACATGTTTTAGATTTTTTAGTAGTTATTTCTACAATTTTTAAAAATATTTTCTTTTTATTTGAACAACATTTAATTCAATCATCAGATCTATTGTGGAATACCCTTACTCAATAGTCAAAACACATCATAGATGATTTTGTATCATTAGCTAGAAGACAATGTATCTTCCTAGGAAACAGGTAATCAGCTCGGATTATTTGCATTAATTTTAGGGTTATTGAAAGAGTTGATTAATAACTATTCCCTGTCTTATCCACATTTGCGATTTATGTTTACAATTAAATGATATATATAAACTAATCGAAACTATTAATTAAGCATTGACTTGTCTTTTTTTTGCAATATGTAAATATAATATATTAACTTTATATCCGTATTCACTTTTACTACTTAAATTATTAATATTTCTGATTTATTTATACATTTTTACTTGTGATGCATTTTCCTTCATTTTGCATTTCACTTTATTATAATTATTTTGCACAATAACAATATTCTTATACAATTATTTAATTAAGGAAATAGAAAATTTATAAACCCATTCTAACTTTCTTTATATGATTTATTTTGTCAATCGAAATAAAAATATTACTTTACTCCATTACAATCTCTTTTTTGTTGGATTATATTTGATAATCAATGTAATTTTGTTTTATATCCTTAATTCTGTTAATTATTTTAACATATTTACATTTTTAGTATTTAAAACTTATTTTTAAGTTCTATAACTTTAACTTTAAATCTTAAATGAAAATATATAGTTCGCTATATAGAACATAATCAAATAGATTGAATATAATTATTAACCTATATTGACTTTATTTTCCGCAATTTTCCTATATTTATCCTGAAACAGCTAGTCTATTTTTTGTATATATGATTAAATAAAAAAATGAATTTGTTATCATTGTCAGTTTTATGTGTCCATAGGTATACTTAAACATATCTGAGTCCTTCTTTGAGTGCAACATGAAATGTTTGCTGTTGCAGCCGTTATTGGTGTTGTTTTTGCTGTTGGTGTGGCCCGTCCTGGCCATAAAAATTAATTTACGTTCGATTGCAAAGTTTTCGCCTCGAAATGGACAACTTCGAAGCCGTTGCCAATGCCGCCTCAACGGATGACACATAAAATTCCGCATTTACGACCCCTTAAGATACAACTGTGGTGTGTCGTCTGTTGCTGTGTGTGTGTGCGTGTGTGTGTTTGATATGGATGGCAAATCTGTGCGACCGCCACGACACTTTATCCCTTGTCGGTTTCATTAAAAAGTTCAGCTACATAAAATGGCCAGTGTGACAACACACAAAGCAAGCCAAACTCTCATTTTTCCACCTCGAAAACGTGGCAGGCATTTTTAGCACAATACTCAATACAGATACATAGTAGTTGCAAGTTGCAATAGTTGCAAGGCTAAACTGACAAAGCTATTTTATTATCAAATCTAACAAATATTTTGGCATAGGATTAAGCGTATTTGTAGCTACTATAAGTAAATTATTATCTATTATCGGCTACAAGGGCCACTCCATTCAGGGAATCGGATGACCGAGAGCACGTGCAAGACGGCGTCGCAGATTGAGAATCTCTGCTTGCATCTGGCCAATAGTATTGTCCTCAGCTGGGGCTGGGGTTGGAGTTCGAGCTGAAGCTGTATGTGCTGGCGTCAAAGCACCGGC
Source organism: Drosophila sordidapex (assembly GCA_035043295.1). Taxonomy (NCBI): domain Eukaryota; kingdom Metazoa; phylum Arthropoda; class Insecta; order Diptera; family Drosophilidae; genus Drosophila; species Drosophila sordidapex. Next base: position 433,201 of record JAWNNA010001201.1, on the reverse strand, counting down.
CACACTAGCAATAGACAAGTTGGGATGTATCTGAGGTGTGGTTATGTTCACGCTGTTCGCCACAGGCGCTGCAGCAGGAGAAGCAGGAGTGCGCGCAGGAGTAGCAGCAACTACGGTTGCAGCAGCTGCTGTAGTAATAGGAGCTGAAGCTGGCGCTGTAGTTGAGACAGTGACTGCTGCTATGCTCTGCGCAGCAGGCGCTGGGGCAGCTGCAGCTGCAGCAGCAGCAGCCATTGCTAGACCTCGATGAGTTGCTAATAATTTCTGCAGCTTTGTTGTGGCACTTTGGCGCTGGGAGTCGAGCAACATGCGCATAGATTCGGGATCTTCCGACTTGGCCTTCTCCATGGAGTCGGAGCCCTCGTCAATGACCACATAGTTGATGACGTGCGCATGGGTGCCGGGCTTAATGCGATAGATAGGCTGTCCAACGCTGCCGGCGGCGGCTCCTGCGCCGCCGCCGCTTGTCCCTGCTGACAGGGCTGGGATGTCGCCTAATTTGGCTATTTCGCCGCCCACCTGGAATATCGTTGTCTTGCCATTGACCACCAGCGGCTTGGGCATAATGTATGGAGCCGACACAAACTGCGAGCACTTGCGCTTCGTCTTTTCCACATATATGCTCACCTGGCAGCCGCTGGTACTGCAAGCCCGCAATGGCATTGGTATTGCATCTCTGGCAGCGCCGGTTGAGGCCGCTGCTGCTGCTGCAGCTGCTTGTGCTGGGGCTGCATTTGAGCTCGCCGCTTCCATCTGCAATTAGTATTTAAAATGTTACTTTAAAATCTAAACAAAACACTGTCTATAAATTACTTGAATTTTGTTTTATTTTTATTTGTTTCGCTCAACGCGTCTTCGATTTGTTACACAGAACTTCCAATACATTCTCTGGTCACATTGACAGTGCTCTCAGAGAGTGCGGTTTGATTATTCGTTCACAGTGAGCCAGTTCACAGTGTTCGCTTCAAATATTGTAATTTATTCCCAACTAGTGACTGGTTTATTTTGGCAATTTAGCTTAATAAAGTGACTTATTTTTTTATGAGCAGGGAAACTACTGTCAGTATAGTTTTAAAGCCAAGAACCAAACCAAAGGAACTTGTTCATTAATGAGCTTTAGCTCCGCTCTCTGACAGAGAGCCAGCGCTATTGCGCATGACTGTTTATCGATTGCAAGTGCGCTCGATAACATATTAAACACGGTTGGCGCCAAAGTAAACAATTCAAAATATAAACGCATACCGATTTTTTTATTTAATACTTATAATATTTGAACTGAATAAAAAATTTCAAAAAATTTAAATTCCAAAAAACAGAGAAAATATAAATGTCATATACATTTATATGTGTGAGTGTGTGCATCAATATTTGGAAACAGAGAAATTATGGGCAAGCGGTCAAGTGGCAAGTAGTAAGTTAGCTTGCGGACTGAGTGCAATGACCCAAAAGACCTCGAATTTAGCATTAAGCAGCCGCGGTGAAGTGCAGCCGCTACAGACACCCGCTTCATTTACATTCCCGAGTACTTAAAAAATGAGCATTCAGAACAGGCCAGACCAGGCCAGGCCAGGCCAGGCCAGGCCCAGGCGAGGCAACGCCAAAGTTGAGTCGTTAAAAGCACTGAAAATGGTTATCGTGTGAGCCATGAAACATGAGGCGGACGCGGATGCGGCCAATGCCTCGTCCTGCTGCCGCTGCTGCCAGCTTCTTTAATTTCCACGTCCATCTCAGCAGCAGTCGCTCTAAGCGTTGACCAGACTTTTGCAGCCTCATTGTTGGCTCAAATGAAATAATTACTTTAGCACACATTGACTGACGGACTGACGCTGAATAACTGCCCTGTTCTCCTTCTGTGTGTGCGTGTGTGTGTGCATCCTTAGTCATGACCAATATATTGACTCGCATTAAGCAACAGCAACAGCCTCAACAACAATGAGAATGAGGCCTGCAATAAAAATCGTCGGACATATCCACGTCGCGCCCAGTCCGACAATAATAAGAAATGAAATGCCATTTATTAAGCATTAATAAGTGCAAGCAGGCCTCCATCTCCATCCGCATCTCCGTTTCCATCTCCATCTCCATATGCAGCGGCAACCATCCATCCATTTGCGCTGCACTTGGCTTTGACTGCGACCGGCTTGCTGCAACTTCAACTTCGACTCCAACACTGACTGCCAGTCTGACTCAGTCTGTGGCTCTGACGATGCCTGTGGCACTTGCTGCTCTTCACCCCCCCTTGTGGGCCATACTTTTGCCGGTTTATATGTGTACTATAAACTTTTGTGAGTTAACTCCGCCTGTAATTATCATTAAGGCTTATTCTAAAGTTCTATATAGCCAAAAGTGAACCAGTTATTAAAAAATAAAAGTCTGTACTGAGACCACTTTCAGACCATTCTTTAACTAATCAAAATTCACAGCGAGTACCTGAGTAACAGCCCCAAAAAAAACAAAATTTTACTTTTTAATTAAATTCCATTGCGTTTTGGTCAAAATACGCAATTATGAATTATGAAGCGATTGATATTAAAATGCAGAATGCGGCGAAGATCGCAACGGAAATCTTTTAGCCCCAAACATGTTTGAGCCATTCCACTCTGAATGCGAATACGTTCAAGGTTAGACAACCCAAGAATGGCAATAGCAATGAGTCAAAGAAGAGATCTACAAAAATGTATATACATTTATTTGTGGCTTTTTTATATATATATAATTTGTGTTCCGTTGAATTTATTTCACAAATAAATGAGTAAGTTAATATGGTGGTAAATTAAGTAAATAAACATATATACGTATATAACATATATATATACATATATCGATATTTATTAATCCATTGATATTCTCCTGAAGCTGAAAGTATGTACAGTGAATTCTTAATTAGGCTTCTCTCATATTAAGATATAAAGAGAAGTAGCAAAAATTCAAACTAGTTCTGACATATCCCTGTTTAAGGCTTTATTGATGAATGGTGATACATATATCGGAGCCTGCCAGACCGAATTACTATATCTTATAGCTGTTACAGGAACAATCGATCGAGAGATGGGTTCTTCTATGAGTTCTTCTTTGCGTAACAAGTTATCCAAACATTTGTGCTCCCCGCACTCTGACTAAAAATCCTTGATATCGGACTACTACATACTATTGCTCCCATAGGAACAATCGGTCGAAGGATGGGTTCTTGAATGAATAACATTTTAGCTTACAATTTGATCTTTATCAAACTTATCCAATATAATTATTATTAAGATCCTCAGGTTTGCACAAACAATTTTCAACATCTAGCAAAATTATATCATATATATTTCAAAAAAACAATTCTTCGAATTTTGCAAAAAATAGTTAAAGTTATATGTGGGTATATAATCTTTGGAGTGTCATTTTTACTTGTTATAAGTAATTTTAGATGAGTGTAGTCTACAATTAATTGAATATTATATGTACAATATTATATTAAAAGTTAAAATCGTTTACCTTATTGTTGGTAAGCCTATTATTGAACCCTCTTAAAAAGAACCATCTGGATATTCAAAAAACCCCGCCACGTTATATGGTTAATGTTGCTTTTAACAGCTGCTGTTCGCTTGGGCCATTGAACTGATGAGTTGTACAGACTGTAACTGTAACCATTGTGCAACTGCAACTTAAATGGCTGCATCTAATCTGAGTAGCATGCATGTCTGGTTTTTGCTCTACGACATTTTGGCAAAACAAGTTGAGTTGACTGTTTTTTTTTTTGGGAATCACTCCAAAAGTTTTGGGCTTAAAGAAGAAGAAAAATCGAAATTGGAATTGGAATTCCTTGTCGTGGCAGACACTGCACACTACACACTACACACTGCATGCCACATACTACAACACATGGCATTCATGCGACGGAGAGCTTTGAGAATATGAACACAAAAAAGCAACAACAGCAGCAGCAGCGGCAGCAGCAGCAGCAATAATAAACTGAAGGCCCTCGAGCGCAGTACTTGTGCTTGATCAAGTGAACAACAGACAGCAAAAAGCAGACACAACAACAAGCACAGCAACAACAACACTGCGCATGCTTAGCTGTTAGATACTCGCAACAGGCACAGACACAGCTGCAGATACAGCTACAGCTACAGCTACAGATACAGATACAAAAACACGTGCAGTCTTCGCTTCAGCAGACAAAGAAGCAAACGCTAAAAGGCAAACCAGAAATCTGCAAGAACAAGGAAAAAACAGATATGGCCGAAGCCGAAGTTTAGATACCCTTGCAGACCTGACGACAACTAAATTTTACTGTACATTTAAAAAACTGAATTTATGTTCCTTTGAATGTTAAATATAGTTGTGAAATATAGATGATTGTTCTCCTCAAATTGGTTCACTTTGGTTAGGCTTATTTGGTCAAAAAAAAAGTTGTTAAGAAACTCAACTGTTCTATGGCAGCTACATGATATACTAGTCCGATATAGATCATATTATGGCAATTTCTTGTAACTTTTTAATATTTTCGTAAACAAATACAAAAACTCATCTTTCGACCAATGTCTTCCAATCTGTGTGGCAGCTATATTATATAGTAGCCTGATCTCAATAGCTTTAGCACAAAATGTGAAAAGCAGAAGTTGCATAAGTTGGTAAATATTTTGTATAAGATAACTCATCGCACGATCTATTATATGTATATATTATATATGTATATAGGATATAGTAAACCAATCTCATTGATTTCTGGTCCAAATTTGCAGAGCATAATAATAATCATATAAGCTAAGATTTTGCAAAAAGCAACTCATTCTTCGAGCGATCTTTCCATCAATGCATTACAAACTTGACGACAAAATTAAAATACCCGCCACAAGGGCAATAAAAAAGGAAGCCAAATGTTTTGCTTGACCTTGACTTTGAAATTCTCATTGCAAAAGCCAAAAATGTACACTGCACAGACACACATATATTTATATATATATATATATATATAGGTATATATATTTAATTGTAAATATGTATATGTTTTGTCTGCCTTTTTTTACTTTACTCTTTTATTTGAAGGTCAATAAAAAGTTGAAGTGCAAATGCTTGAATTCATGATTTCGACTCGTAGTCCTCACACTTAGTAAACTCTTTTTGGACTTTACCTATCAACAATATCCTATTCATTCTCTGTTTGTTACCTTTTCAGATGAGTGCAGCTCCCAGCGCCAAACACTCAGCTGATAATACCCAATCCTAAGCTGAGCACAGAAAGCAGTCAGCCAATAGTCTCCTACTTACATATATATAGATCGGTATGTGCACATAGAAGACCCCAAAAGATCTATATGCAGCTGTATGTACAGTAGATAATACGAGTACAACTGAGCACCTCAGCAGCAGTTTTGTACCACCAAGAGAATTGCGGAACCAACAGGTACGCCATAAAATAAATAAAACTAGGCTTACATTTTTTTAAATAAAATATAGAATCTTATATATTATAATATAATATATACTTATATATTATATATATTAGAACTATGCATTTATTTTGTTTTCAAAATCTGCTGTTCACAGAAGATAATTGAAAATTGTCCAAGCAATTTCAATTTTTATAACTGCAGATGTTTACCATGACTTCTGCAAATGAACAAGAATAATTAAATATTAATTAAAATACAGAATTAGAGAATGTTGAATTAATATATATCCAAAAGCCGTATATATCTGATGACAAACTTTTCATCGGACTTTTGAATATTTATTTAGCTCAATAATAATTTTGGAATTCTCCATTTTAGAAGATTGAGAACAGACAGAAAATTAAATTCATTGATTAATATATAGACAAATTATATAGATACCTGATAAGAAAGGAATATCTTAATATATATATATTGTTTTTGCTATTGGTAATCGATCAAATGAAAAAATGCGTTTGGGAATTGGAAGTCTCTAAATGTCATCTCTGAAATCAACTTGTCCATAAAAGAATAAGAATATTTATATATATATAAGTATATATATACACATGTGTATATATACACATGTGGATTTGCTTCCTTCTTCCTGTTAACTATTGTATTTTATTTTTTGCTGGGACTACAAATTGACATATATTGACATATTTATCAGTTGACAGCAAAAGCAAAGCCAAGTAGTCAATTTATAACGGTATCCAGCACACCCAAGATACAAAAGTGCCCCAAAATGCGATGATGTTGCCTGTTTCCTGTGCCACAACGTAGGCGTTAGCTGCAATATTGCAGCTGCCGCTTTGGCTGTGGCACACGACACAAGTCCTTAACACTTGTTGTTGTTGTTTTGTTGTTATTGTTGTTGTTCTCTGCTTGTTATTGAGTCAGTGAGCGGAAAGGTGTTGCCTCAGACAATAAACTAATTAAATTTAATTTAAAACAGTCCCTGGCATTTCATCAGCCATCCTGCGGCCAACCAAACCTTCAATGCTTCACATTTAATTGGCCGGCTGCTGTTGCTGGTTGCTGTTGCAACAACAATGTTTCAAGTTAACAGCGAGTGGCAACGCCGCCAAATTAGAAGCTATAAAAAATTGTTAGACTCGCGGGGTTGCCCCCGAAAGGGGCTCAACGGGGGTGCAACATGGCTAAGTACCGCGACATGTTCGCTGCTGCGTCTTTGTTGTGTTCCCCTGCAGAGGGTATTATTATTTTGTTGTGAGGCACCCATATCTAATCCCTCAAAGATAAATGTATACTTATTCGTTATATCCATAGCTGTCTGTAGAAACTTGCCAACTATTTTGATGACACTGCTTAAAGTAATAATAATAATAATGTAAAAGCTTTCAATTTTCATTTTCAAATTGAACATCCAGATGCTATATAGTATATATATGTATATTCATATATTTGCGAAAATCTTCTCGAACTTCTTTATTGTATAATCAATCGTAAAATAAGTACTTGTATGAAAACTATCTTTTTATTTCTCAAAAGAATCCCAGTAGAACTCTCTAGTGAGGAGACGAAATTATGATCCCAACATTTTGGCAAGGGTATCAAACCGGAAACGGCATCGTTAACCGACATCAAGCGATTGAAATTCTAGAGCAGAACTCAAATCTGAATCGGAATTTAATATTCTTTAAAAACCAGTCATCGGAAATGATGTTATTAGCCAAAACAACAACGAAACTCAAATTCGATTTGGTTTGACACCATTCGAATACAGAATCAGTAAATCAAACAGTTTTCATATAGCGAAATTTCATTTTAGCAGCATGAGTTCAGTTTGCAAACTGTTGTTCCTTGTTGCAACAGCAGCTGTTTGCCGCATTGCGATTTTGTGTGCCTCCAAGCACAAGGCAGGTGCCAACTACAGTTGGAGCCCAAAAAAAAGGAAGGCAGCCAAAGTCAGTGGCCTCCTCAGACAGTACCGGCGGCAAGTCAAGAAAACTATAAATTGGCTTTTCCTACAAGCAAACATATATTTTCCCAAAGCGCACACACATACACACTCACACACACTCAATCACAATCACAAAGCGGCGTTCAATACACATTTGTTTACCGTTAGCAATCGAGGGGCAATCAAAACGGCTGCACTACCGACTGCTACCTGTATCAGTGCCCTACTGCCAAGGCCAGCAGCACGCACACACAACTGTATTGAACCCTATGATTATTTTCCAAAATTAAAGTCTCGAATTTGGAACGGAACGAAACGATTGCCGCTTGCCGCATGCCGCATGCCGCTTGTTGCTTGCCACTGCGATCTGCATGCGGATAATTGCGGGTATTTGGATGCCCGAATCCATCGATACGTCGACCGAAATTAGAATTTTAGCCGCTGTCTTTGGCCCCTTTTTACCTGCCGACTGCTGCAGGCAGTTTATGTTTATGTAGATCAAGTTCACTAAAAAAAAACAGACACACAGATCATCAAACTGTGCTCCGCATTCAAATTTACGATCAATTGCTATAGTATGCACATAGTTTAGAGGCAACCGTTGCAGACCAATTATGTCTGCCATATCCAAAAACTGTTCATCACTCCTCAAAACTCTTCAAATCAAATTGTCAATTATGACTGACAAATGTGAGTTGGATTTCGAATGTATTTGCATTCTACGAAAAATATATATGTTTACATTTGTGAGTAGAGGGAATCCGTTAAATATAGAGGATTATATATTCGTTGGCTCTTAACTAACTCTAACTAAAGTTGTATACTTGGTCAATAATATGTGAGATGAAATCAACTTGATTTTCCTTGCGTACGTAAACTTATAAGCCAAATTTAAAGCATCTAGTTCTTATATTGTCTAAAATCGACTAACAGACGGACATGCCTAAAGCGATTCTTATTAGGAATAAATAGATACATACAGTGGGTCACACTTCATTTCAACCAATGTCATAGAACAAAAGTAATTGCTCAATCCGATTTGCGTCGACGAAGCGCCGAATGATGTTATACACAGTTGAGTTGCTCAGACTGACCATTTGAGCTAATTGGCGATGTGAATATCCTTTTTGGAATTGTTCCAGGATGAGTTTCCGTTGTGCAATGGTAGTCTGTTTGTCCATAGTCCTTTTTGGCTTATTGCACCCGAGATGCAGGATAAAACTAAACTGACTACGAAGGATTGGTATATTTATACCGAAAATACTCAACTTTAGGTAAAATATCGGGGCTTTATGGCACCCAGGTGTCCACAATGTACCTGCTCCAAATGAAAACTACGCCTGGAAGTAGGCAACACTTATTTATAATTCTACCTAGCAGATGGGGAAACCCCAGTGTATTGGGGTCATATATTAATTTTGGTGGTTAATATATGTACCTACCATCGGTCTTTGGGATTTTTGAAAAATAATTAATAAATAGCTTATGGCAGGCAATTACGTTTTTTCTTTGACATTGGTTGAAATGAAGTGTGACACACTGTATATACTTTATTGCTTAAGATGCTTGCTTCTGCCTGTGACATAATTACTTACATAATTTTCACATTTTATATACATATATAAAATTAACAGTATCAAAAATAGACTATGTTCGAAAAGTTATTCTGAAATGTATTTTCATAAATGAAATAAAACTTGAAATGGTTAAATCCTCCATAATAATAATGACTTTTTAGTATTCGAAAGATATTTGTTTAGATCTGGGGGTTGTTCACAGCATTCCTTTTCGAGCCTTCTTGCTGATATTAATTTCCACTGTAGGAATATCCACACTAAATACATTTCATTTAAGACAACACCTACTTTGATTCGTGACCATTTTTAATACAATGTATCTGACGCACCAACTAATTAGAAAATCAAAGCCATTTCGTTATACCAAACTTTTACTTGAACAATCGTGATTATTAGTGCCAAAAAAATCTTTTTTAAATCTCTAAATTAATAATCGTTACAAAAATGACAAAAGCTGATGCCCAATTGAAGCTAAATACACTAAATAACACAGCCTAAAAGTATGCTGCATAAAATGATGAAACCGTCAAAAGTATACTCCAAAATGATGACATGAATATGAACTTAAAGAAATATATATTTATATGTGCGTAAATTCATTTCAAGAAATCTGCAGAAAAGATCAATGCTAAAAAGTCAGATTATTAATTTTATTTATTTTTTGGGCATTTTCAGCATTTTAATATATATAGCATATCGTAAATCTTGTGTTAAGCTCTCTGAATTAAGAATTGAGTTAAGAATTAATGATTACCAAGCAGTTTTTTGAGCGTAAAAAGAATGCAAAAATGAAAACTTTTTTGATATAAAATTGCTTACAACTTAACAAATACGTGTGTATAAAAACTCACGCCCACACTTACAAACTTAAAAATGTACAAATATTTATATATTGTATATGTGCATATTGAAAGCTGAACCGATTTTGCAATATATCCAATCAATATGCGTGCTTGCAATTTAGCAAATGGGTATAAAAAGTGGACAGCTCGCATTTTGGGTTATCAGTGTTTTACTGTGCGACTGCTCATGAAGCCGATCACGATGTGTGCCGCTTGTGGCAACTGTGGCAACTGTTCGAGCTATGGAGGAGATGCTGCTGCTGTTCCCCCTCCTGCTCCCGCTCCCGCTCCCGGTGGATCCCGCATAGTAGCAATTTTTCCCCACCTACACCCACTTGGCTGATTATCTGGATAGACTGGGTATCAGTACTAATATGGATTATCGGATGATTAAACGTTGACGACCCGGATTAAATGCATATCGGCCTCATATTCAACATATTCTATATACACATACATAATCTCTCATTTACATGTATATACACATATAATGTAATTTCACTTAGGTAGGCTGATGACACTAGATGAATAGGAATATATTTTATTTAACTATACTTATATACTTATGCAAAATACATATAAAGTATACGACTGGTTGTCCTTTCTAGAGGGGATCTCGATGCGAAGCTGATTTGTGTTGCGAGCATCGAGAGTGGAATCTTCCCTCTTTGTCTGGCAGCCCGCTAAATGCGTCGGCTGCCAAAAATAATGTCGCCTCCAATTCGGCATCAACTCGACAGCGACAACATCATCAGGCAACATACAGTCGGAATTGTTGTCTTTGCGTTTGTGGTTGATCGCAATTCGTTTGCCGCTCATCTTTAACAAAAATTCTAAATTATTTTTAAGAATTTCGCGTTATCGGTCGACGAGTTCCACTCTCGCGATAATTTGAAAATTTGTCATAACATTCCATTCTGCTTATCCCGTTTTGACCCAGTTCGTTAAACTGAAATCGCTGCCGTTGAATTGATTATAGTTAATGTGCCGTTCAATTTAATTATGGCCATTAACTCATTTGGCCATTTCGCCCGAGTGTTTGTTTATGTTTGATTTGCGATTTATTTGCGGTAAATGATATCGAAAAACGATTGCATAATTTGTATGTGATTAATCTGCCGCTGGCTCTACAAATATCCATTCACATCTACTACAAACAAAACAAACAAACACACACACACACACACACAGAGAAAGAGAAGAAAGTCCAAAATGAAGAAGCTGCATCTGGGCGCCAAGCACAAGGCGAAACAATACAAACCCTTTAGGAATAACAATAAAAACCGTCGGGTAAGTTTGCCTAAAGTACGAACCCCAGATCCGACATACATATGTACACACCCTTTCCCCTTACGCCATCCACACTCGACCCGGTTCGTTTATTTTTATACACTTGTGCTCTCAACGATCTGAGAACTCTCTCTCACTCTTTACATTCCCCAGCAGCGAAAATACCCCATTACGAATTCGATTCAAAATCTATACTTTGTAGGCGGTATAGCGTCGAATCCATACCACAACGCATATAACGTTTATGTAAAGTATCCAATTTACATGCTGCATTACTTATTAGTAGTTATATGATTACACAAAAAATGGAAAGTCTTGGCTTATGCATATAATGACTTATTCTGGAACATATTGCAATTGTGGATAGAAGCATAAACATATTTTATTTTTCACTAAACAAATGGCATAAAAAAGCACATTACGACGCTTCTGTCCAAATAGCAATAAGCAAAGGTGCACAAGTGCAATAATTACAAGGGATAAAAAAACAAATTAGAAACCACTACTTATAAGTCAACTACTTTTAACAAAAGTCAAGTTTGTGCATGAGTAATGAATTACATTGTATCATGTATTGAGTGCTCAGGGACTGTATGCATTCAGAATGCATTCGGTAATGAAATGTCTTTCGCCAGATCGCTGCTGGGTTCTCCATGCTTTTTCTCTGTGCTTGTGCTTGATCTCTTCAATCTTTGTATTTATTTTTGTTTGTGCTCATTTAAATATAAAAAATAATAAAAAAAAACATGCGAATTTATAGCACATATAAGGCTGAACTATTTTATATGACTGTGCAGATTAGCACATTCCGGTTTTTCCAAGAATTTCATATTTACCCAAAATCGAATGTAATTGTAAAAATCATATTCCAGTCATAAATCCTCAATTTTGCATTGTAATTATGTCAATGTTATCCACCAGTTGCCAGGCACTGACAACGTTAGATCAGCTGATACCGTTACTATACACACACCTGTAAATAGTAAGTGAGTGCATTGTCAACACACTGGGACACTCTTTTAGAATAAGCGGAAAACGTAAACAATAATTTGCACCAAGCACATTGTCCAGCGAAAGTGACCCAACCATGAATAAAGGAATAGAGATGGAAGAGGTGGAAGAGTTGGCCAACGCACAAGTAAATGACATTCGCATTTCTCTCTGTGGCATTGGTTTACACACCACAAAACAATGGGACAAAGTGGCAAGAAGAAGCATTAGTGGGAGAGCGCACTCTCCACGGCACAAATAACATTCAAAGCTGATCGACGCATGCGCATACCAAAAGTGGAGACTTCTTTCATTACAGTTGTCTCGCCTTCGCCTCACTCAAACTGCCATGGTGCTCATCTGGAAATGTTCCCTCTCTTATGCCCTGCTTGCCTGCCTGTAGAGATGGACAACATAATGTTTACGTTAAAATGCACATTGTGTGTTGGCATTCACTGTTTCAAAATTGCACAACAAAACTGCTGTTTTGGGGAATAATGAAATTCAAAACATTATATTTATTTATGTATACGACGTTTGTTGACTTTTGTATTGTATTTAATATTGTAGCTGATATCTTAGTATTTGATAATCAACTAGTACAACATATTTATTGTTCGTAGGTTATTAATTTTTAAATATCCCAAGATAATATATATCAACATATGGGAGGTAATCATAAATTTTGCATTGTGGAATGTATTTATGTATTTAAAACACAAAATTTACTCTAGTTTAATAGCCCCAACTGTATTTGCCACTATGAACTCACATAAACATACATATATATTAATATGTATATATATATATATATATATATATGCGTGTGGATGTGTGGACAATAAGCGTGGCTTGCCCAACAGGTGGACGACCCTTTTGCTTAATATAGACAGATATCGATTTTTCACACAGCAACGGAACTCTTGGCAATGGAACTGTTTACTTCATATTACAAAAAAAAAACTAGTTTTCATAAATAGACATATCTATATATTAATATATGTCAATACATATATATATATATTAATAAATTCCCTCAGCACACTGAGGCAAATGGCATTGCACTTGAATTTCCAATGAGCTGAAAAAAAGTATTTTGTTTACATTTCAATTTGGCAAAGTGCAGTTGTATTGGAATTGAACCCACATAGTAAGTAGTACTCGTGTACTCATACTCATTCAATCTTTGTAATCACTTACACACACATCCACAGAGTGGAAGAGCGCACAGTGTGCGTGTGTGAGTGAGTGGGTAGGTCAGCGGGGGGGTTTCGCGGTAAGCGTACTCCCAACAACATTTACGCACTGGAAGTGAGGGAAACTCTACACAAAAGTTTTCCCGAAACGAATCATGAACAAAAATTTTTTTGTATATTCCAAATACAGAAACGATTCAGTTTGCGTGCGGAATTGAGTTCGAGTGAATGTTGAATGCGAATGCCAATGCGAATGCGAATGCGAAACTGAATGTCGTGGCAAATTGGGGGACGACGCGGTATCTAAATGGAAATATGAATCGAATGTGGCCCAACAGTAATAAAATAAAATAAAAAGCTGAGATAAAATCACAGCACAAGTTCACACACATAAATCAAACAAACAGGATAACAATCAAAAGAGATATCGCAAAAAAATCAAAAATAGCCACGCAAGCTAAAAAAAGCAGTAACAAGAAAAAAACAAAAATAAAGAAGAAAATTCCCTCAATAACTACACTCTCCGAAAAGCCATCGACAGCTTTTTTTTTACTTTTTTGGTTTTTCCAGCAAATACTAAAAAATTGAAATGAGCCGCGGTTTAACTTTGGCATGCTAAATACCTATTTTTAGCACACAACAAAGGAAAATTTGGGAGGCGTCAATACGGTTTCGATTCGGTTCGGCAGCAATAAGGCGTCAAACGCGTTGCAAAAAAAAAAAGAAAAAAGATTTCCGAGATTCGCCTCCTAAACGCAAGAGGCGAGAGAGAGAGAAGGGCAAGCAGTCAGCGGCGGAAGTCTAAACAGCGTGTGTGCCTTTCCAGTTACATTTACCATTTGCCATTTACCATTCACCGTTTACATTAACTGTGCCTCTGGTTTCCAGAGTTCGTTATCTCTCTCTCTGTCTCACGCACTCGTTGTTTTTGTTTGTTTCGGGACACGCCAATTGCTTAATGCGAATTGTGAATTGTGAATTGCAGCAGCAGCAGCAGCAGTGAGAGCAACCAGTGTGAGGAAAGTGCATGCGGCAATTGTGCTTGTTTTACGTCTCTCTTACGCTACGTAAACATCGTGACCACTGACGTTATCAGTAACCAGCTGTGCAGCGTATTGATTGTTATTGTTGTTGTTGTGTCGCTGTGTCGGGAACATTATCAAAATATCTTCATTCGAAGAAGATTACCGGGCTGACAGGCCCATGGTGCAGCGTGCATCATCCTCAGATGCTCCCTCAATTCAGGGCGGCCAACATCGAGAATCTCGATTTGGCCTTGGATACACAACATATCAAAGCGGATACAATAAGCTATTCACACAGGTGCAACAAACAAATCAAATAATAATACTTTTCATAAGATTAGAAAACGTACAAAAATACGATTCACTTTTGTCTTTGTGAAAATAACTGTAATAAATATATTATTTTCAAACAACAAAATAAAATACTTTGTAGGAATAGAACCAATTAAAAACAGCGAAAATGCACAAAAATGCAATTCAGTTTTGTCTTAACAGCAGTAATAATCATAATAACATTAATAAATATTTTATTACCAAAGAATAAAACAATAATGCATTTTATAAGAGAATATATGAAAGACAACAAAAAATTGACAAAAACACAAGTTTTGTCGTTGTGAAAATAACAGTAGTAAATATACAATTGCAAAAAAAATAACAATAAAATTATAATGCATCTCGTAAGCATAAAAAAATTAAAAAAAATATGAAAATTGGCTAATTATTAGTCATAATAATATTATTTATTGCATTCTTGAATAATGACTTGAATAAACAGATGTCTTTTAATGGCATTTTTATGCCATTGTTTGTTTTGTAATTTATGTTGACCCAGAGACTCTGGCCAGCAGCCAAAATATTTAATTACATCTAAGCAGAACAATGCATTGTGATATTAGTCACAAGTATACTTAACATATTTGCCTCGAATAGCTAGAACACGTGATTTAATTGTCTTTTGTTTTATTGTCTTTCCAGGGTTCTGCCGACTCGAACTACTCACAACCGTCATCCGATCTGTCGCTAGACGAGGAAAAGGAATCGCTTCGGCGAGAAAAGGAACGTCAGGCCTTAAGCCAGTTGGATAAAGCGAGGGTATGTATGTAACAGAGTGCTACATCTATCGATAATAATCGAACGCACCTGGATTCACACAGAGCAAACATCACGCATCAATCATCAGTTTTGATGATGCTCCAAAAGATTTAGCATTTTGTCGAATCAGTTGGGAATGTTTCTAAATCAATTTGTAAACTAATTGTAAACAAACTAACAGATGTGGCTGATGCTGATGTTGCCTATGTGAACAGTGTTTCACATCTTTGAAAAATTCACATTCGTTCCACAAGATGTCGCTCTGAACATGCCACACATTGTATATACATATGTGTATGCCTGTTCGTATAAAACAATTCAGCTTCATACTCGCTCCGCGAATCAGGCGAATCGAAACGATTAATCACAATCGATTAATCGAACTCTCTATAGTAAAAAACTATTTACATTCTAATGGCATTTCAATTTGCAGAGCAAACCAGTAGCGTTCGCAGTGCGAACCAACGTAGCATACGATGGCGCCATCGATGATGATTCGCCCGTGCAGGGTGGTGCGGTTTCATTCGAGATGCGGGAGTTCTTGCACATCAAGGAGAAGTACGACAATAACTGGTGGATCGGCAGACTGGTTAGGGAGGGCTGTGATGTGGGCTTCATACCCAGCCCCGCTAAGCTAGACAACATTCGCATGCAGGTGAACAAAATTTCGACATTTCGCCCTCAACTCGCATTCGATTTTCTCTAAATGTTCTCTAACAATTTTACAGAATCAAACTAGACCCTCAAGACTGTATGGCACAAAGGGCTCCTCCAGCGGCAATCTTGGTGCGGGACAAGCAGGTGCGGAGCCATCACGAGGTAGCACACCCCCCACACCTGGTATGACACACATTTCATTCTCCTGATTTCTTTTTGGTCGAGGTTTTATTTCGTATATCGTATAATCAAATTTGATTTCTAATCAAAAAATTCTTTTCTTTGTTTGTGCGACTTTTTCAAATGTAATATTTACTTTTATGTTTTCTTTGTTATTTACGTCGTCTATATAATTTATTGTCGTTCTCGACGTCGTCGTTGTCGACCGTCTCGTTACCATTAACGAGCTACCATTTTACATAACTTAAATTACTATTTCTACATACTACAACTACTTCTACAACTACTTCTACTACTACTTCTACAACTACTTCTACAACTACTTCTACTACTACTACTACTACTTCTACTATTACTACTACTACTTCTACTATTACTACTACTACTACTCCTTCTACTTCTACTTCTACTACTACTACTACTGTATACACGTGAGTGCGTCTGTCGATAGTCAAAGGTTCTTGCTCTCCGTCAATCCCAGAGGAAGCAATACGAAAAAACCTCTGATTTTTTTAGCTAAGCACTTCGTCAGTTGATCGACAAGCAGCTGTGAAAGGTCGTCCGATTTCAGAGTCACAGGGTCTCTTGCGTTCGTTCTTCTCACTCAAAAATAATTTTCATTTCTGGAAACCTCGAATCTGGCAAAACACTGGGCTACAAAAGTGAATCGTAGATTTCGTACATTTTGTGTTATTCAATTATATATCATGCTACATCCCACACAATGAAACTGCAATCAGGAAATATATATTGTAAATATATTTCGTAAACAAAATAAAAACAAAAAACATTTGTCAAATGTTTGTCCACTGGTCCACTACGGACATAGATATCTCTTTCTCTTTTCCCCGCATGACAACCACTCAGCGAATTGGTCCAGAACGCATCTATCTCGCTCTATCACACACACTCACACCCACATTTGTATACACCCCGCTTTCTTATAGAGAACAATTACGATTAATAAGCACGTTCTTAAACCATTTGCTAGAATTCTCTTCTAATGAAAGTGTGAAAATCCTATTAACTGCACTCAACTCTCTTTTACCACCTAACACAAACGTTACATTTTCCAAAATGCAACAACAACAATAACAACAACTACAATCACTTACAACAACAACAACAACTACAACAACAATAATATATATGTTCCTAATACCAACTGTGTGTGATATAAACGTGTTCCAAAGACCCCTATAGTACAACACCGCGCAAGAAAAAACAAGGTTTGTCAATGACACTCATCTTGTACTCAGAATATTCATTTTCAATTCCATGTACGCTTGTGCTCGGAAAATTTTGTAACTTTAACCGTTAATCCGTTAACATTTCCCATCTAGAGATGAGCAATATTGGCAATCCAAATGCTCCATTTATTCCTTTGTTTTCTATCTATCCAAAAGCTAAATATAGCCTGAACCCATTAATAAATACCGAATGATGAAGTTTTACAAAAGTATATATAACAGACAGAAGGAAGCATGTTCAAAGCCATTAGGGATATATATTCTTGATCAGCATCAAAAGTCGAATCGATTTCGATGACGATTTGTCTATCTATCTATCAGTCTGTCTGTGTGAATAAGCCAATGTCAAAGACTGTAAGTGTTATATACTTTAAATTTGGCATATAAAATCTTGTAAACCATACGTAGATCAAGTTTATTTAGTTTGATCGATAACGTCGTTTGTTTCCTCACATATCGATACAAATCGATAATTGATATCAATAATAACCCACGAGGTCTTTCTAATCGGGTACGTACATATACCCTGGCATTATATTTATCATCTGTAAATAGTTCAAGTTCGCTCAAGAAACACCGTAGAAACTTCTGTCTTTACACACTCAATCTGTCTCTGTGTTTCTCTCTGAATCTGCATCTGTCTCTGTCGTAGCTCCGTCTCTAGATGGGTCAGTCAGTCATTTCAGTCACACACTTCACATACCCTTTAGATTTAAGGTATGCTCTAGATGAAACCGCATCCTCGATTTGGCCATTTCATGCAGCATTTAAAATCGCGTGGTACGGTTGCAACTCAAATTTAAATTCCTTTCCAAGCACACACACACACACACACAACGCACAGATACACAGACACATATATATATATATATATATATATAGAGCAAAATACAGCTAAAAAATTGTGTGTGCAAAGTGTATATATATACGATATATATTTGTAAATATAATTTAGTTGTAAATTGGCTTTGTGGCAACGCCGTAGCGCTCGATCGTCGCTGATAGCATAAATCATGAATCATAAGCTCGCTCATCCGTTGCCATTATTATTATCTCTTTCGCAATGATACTAACGAATCAGGTGACGAATCAGATTCCATGGGACCAGGACGACATGGCAAGACACCATTGGCAACGCCACCCAACAAGGAGAAGCGCAAACCGTTCTTCAAGAAACAGGAAACGGCCAGCCCCTACGATGTGGTCCCATCGATGCGTCCCGTCGTCTTAGTGGGTCCAAGCCTTAAGGGTTACGAGGTAACCGACATGATGCAGAAGGCACTTTTCGATTTCCTGAAGCATCGCTTCGAGGGTCGCATCATCATCACTCGCGTCATGGCCGATATATCGTTGGCGAAACGCTCGATTCTCAACAATCCATCGAAGCGTGCGATCATGGAGCGTTCCAGCAGTCGTTCCGATTGCATGGGCAAGGTTCAGGAGGAGATCGAGCGCATCTTTGAGCTGTCCCGTTCACTGCAGCTGGTCGTACTCGATTGTGATACAATCAATCATCCGTCACAATTAGCAAAAACTTCATTAGCGCCAACAATAGTTTACTTAAAGATTAGTAGTAGTAAGGCAAGTAACTCTAACTATATTTTAACCACTATATCTAATATAAGTTTTATTTATCTGTACAGGTCTTACAGCGTTTAATCAAATCACGGGGCAAATCGCAAGCTAAAAACTTAAACGTACAAATGGTTGCCGCTGAGAAACTAACGCAATGCCCACCCGAAATGTTCGATGTCATTTTAGATGAGAACCAGTTGGAAGACGCCTGCGAGCATATCGCCGAATATTTGGAGGTACGGCAAGTTCAAAAACAAAAACCAATTAAAATTGAAGTGGAAAACGGTTGGTGAAGACACTGAAATATTATCAAAGCAATTAGGGAATTCATTTCTTTTAATTACACCCAAGACCGACTATTAAACATAATGTATATATGTATATAATAATATAGATATATAAAAATGGCAGAATTTGGTTTCCGAGTTGTAGCCGATTCGAAATCTAAATCGATTAATTGGGATTAGCATCTTAGACATTATACACTCAAGCCAACTAATAATATCGGTACAGGTTAATAAACTTTAAAGAATGATGAATTTGGTTCCCCATCCGGATTCGGTTCAAGATTTCAATCGGTTATTTTGGGTTAGCAAGTAACTGGATAAGTCTTTATGCTATACAGCTACCAGCCTTTACGGTTACATACGATAATAATACTCGGTTTCAGTTTGAGTAAGATGGAAAGATTTCTAAATTTCAATCGGTTATTTTGGGATACGCACTGTTTTAGTACATTCTTATCGGAAATAATAACTGGTTCTTAAAAAATAAGTGAATTACAATCGGTTAATTTGACACCCTGCTATATATGTACATACTTATATCTAATGTTTACCCCCAATCCACATAGACGTACTGGAAGGCAACGCATCCGGATATTCGAAGCGGCACAGTGCCGGCCATTGCCAGGCCGATACCGTCTCAGGAGGTGTCCGCCTCACCGTCGGCAGATCAGACACGCATGGGTCCAACACCACCAGGTAAAGTCGATTTTGCTGTGAATTGTGTTCATATTTCAATGAGCGCATTTGTCATCTTCATACCCGTGCGTATCGTATTCCACCCACCCACCCCTACCCCAAAGCCCCAAAAACCCATCTTCGGATCGCTGAAAGTCGTCAAATTCTCAAGAATTTTCCAGTCCAATTGCCCACTATATATCTATCTCTCTTTCTCTCATCCACAATTCGTTTGGCAATTCAAAAAAAGAAAAAAGAAAATAACCATTCGAAAGATAATCGGTTCAAGAGCCCCATTACCATATTAAGAAGTCACGCAAGCGACCCTTTTATCAGATGATATTTGATCAGTTAAACTAGTTATGCATTTATTTCGTTAACTCGACATAAAATACAGTAAATTACTTACATACACATATACATTCTCAGATACATGCTCACAACGAATATTGCGAAACACGTATTATCACAACTATATTCACATAATACTACTACTCTATACTCGTACAAATACAAATACAAATACAATTCTAAAAAATTTGTCTTTCTCAAATTCAAATTCCCATGACTGTACCGAAATAAACAAAAAAAAACAAACAAAAAACCAATCGATGCTTCTTCTTGCTCTCTCTCCCCATTCACGTGTCTTTGTGTGTGTGTGTGTGTGTGGCGCAGTCGATGGCGAGGAGTTTGACGAACACGGGCCACGAATGGCGAGTGCCGAACGCGAAGGTAGTCGGGAAAGGGAGCGGGAAAGGGAACGGGATCAGGAGCGTGGAAGTAGGGAAAGAGAGCGTGAGAATGAGCGCGACTACTGGGATAGAGAGTTCAACAGAGATCGCAGTTCGAAAGAAAGAGAGAGAGATTTGGAGTGGGAGCGCGAGAGAGCACGCGAATGGGAAAGAGAGCGAGAAAGGGATTGGGATAGAGAGTTCGATTGGGACCAAGGTAAATTCAAATGTTACTTTTAATTTGATTATGTAATCGCATAATTTCAACAGCAATTTTATAACTACTTAACTCTGTACTCTCAACTAGTATGTCATAATCATAATTCCCAACAACAAAAAAACCCCCCTCCCTTATCCAAGTAATTCTTTTTTGATAGCACACAACGTTTATAGATGTCAATTAAACCAGTATACAACTTAGAGCTATAGAGTCTTAAATGTAGCACTTAGTTCCACCTACAACTAGGCCAGCTTTTCTCACAGTACTCCAGTAATTTTTGATTTTATAACTTATTAAATAGTTAATAGATTAATCACTTATTTTGCTTTTGAATTATTTCCTAGGGGGGGAGTAAATAGTTAAACTTTGTTTTATTGTATTTTAGCCCTGAATTTGGTGGTAGATATTACAAACATTTATTAAACAATCATCGTCGAGGTAAAAAACGTTCTATGTTTGTCATTTGTCAAATCGCTTCTCGAAGGACTACCTAATTTTAATTAGATTAATAATTTACCTTTTATGTTTTTGGTTTTTGTTTTCTGTTTATTTATTTTTTCTTTTATGCAAACACTTCACAGCATTCACAGCACGAGACATACCCGGTTCCTTTACAACAATGCTATAACTCAAATTACCAATTGCCAAGATCAACACAATATCGATATATATCAACAAAGTACAAAGCTAAAGACAAACTATATATCCAAACGTCCAAATCGATAATAACAATAACCAGAAGTCGGTTCCAGTTTAGGTATCTCAAAAATACCCCTCAACCTCGATGAACAACAAATGCAACACGAGATATAGACACATACATAGATATGTATATGCACATACGTATATATATATATTTCAAGTTGTCCAGAATTCGAGGTGCTCATCCATATCAATGGAAACTTTCTGTTCCTTTCGCCTGTTGCCTGCTCCGCAAGGGAGCATATTAACCGTTACACTTAAGATTCAATTTCAATAATAATATTTTCTGCTTGAGTTCTATTAACAACACTAACCTGAACGACCTTAAACTCTATGCTTTACCATTTTCATAAAGACCATTAGATAGGATAAAAAAAAAACAAAAAAACAAAAACAAAAAAAAACAAACATATTATTGTCTAAATGTGTTTTGTACTCGTTTCTAGTTACTGCTGGCGTCGTGCGCCTCTAGTGTCCTACTCGTACTACTCGTTATACTCGTTCTACTCGTGCTACTCGTTCTACTTGTTCTACTCGTTGTACTCGTTCTACTCGATTTACACATTGTTTGGGTCCCGTCCCAGGCTCAGCAACAGCAGCTCAGTTCAGTCAAATTGTTGAATATCTTCCGTTCTTTAATTAACATTTCAAGTTAGCAACAAATCCAATTCATTCAAATTGTAATCGTTATTTAGAACACACCCAAACATAAAAACCCGCACATGTTGGCTTAGTGAGTATGCACTCGCCAAAGAATTCGCATTTATTTGTTTCTAGCTATTTAAAATAACCTCCCTTGATTTTTTAATTGTTTATTTATTGATTCATTGCCAGAGCGGATATTTGCATTTTGCACAATTCCATTCCATTTGCATGCTGAGGCATATTTTTCTTTATTTGTTTTCCTTTTCGAAAATAAATTCCTCAAATCCCCATTTCGTTTGCAGTAACGATTTCGTAATTAATTTAAATCTTTTCTTCATGCTGACATAAATTCAATTAAATTGTTAACAGCTCCTAATTGGGTTGCTTTATTCTTCTAGAAGTGCTGACCATAAAATGTTCAGTTGTCAGAAATTTATTTGTAGGTATAAGTTCAATTTTGCACACCAAGGAAATCCAATTCTCTGTACAAATAAAAAGAAATTAAACTTTAAATTGAAAAATATGAATTTTATCGGAATATAAATATACCATACAGGAAAAAATGTTTAATGTTTGATGAGCTCCTTTAATAATTTACATATGTTTTCCCTGGCTGCAAGTAACATATTTAAAGTAATTAAAATTAAGTTGAGGCACTAATTAACTAATTAAAGAAAAACATTTATTTATTTATCCTATACAGTTTTTAACTTATTTATTACATCTCTAGTTAGAAGGAAGATAAATAAGTTAAGATACGACTAAAAGTAACATTTTAAAAGATTAATTCTTCAATTTGCAAGGGATCTTTCGTGTATATTTTTCATTTTATTTATGCATTTTTTGGCATACAAATATTCGCTCTGTTCATTCTGTTACCCTTTCAAGTTTATTAGTTGTATGCATTACATATTATTTTCCACTTCTACAATCGAAACATATAAGATATATATTCATAATTTATATGCTCATTTGATTTTCCTGTGTTGGATCGTTATCCAAGTGCAGCTAGTAAGACTCTTAGTTCTTAGTTCTTCTTTAGTTGACCAGATTGAATAAAAGCGAAACTTCTGATCTGGCATACGATTCAAGTGAAAATTGAACTTAAATATCAATTTTACCTTTATTTGTTTTCACATGACTAATACAAAGGAACTATTTAACGTGTATAGGCTTACACAAGTATTGATTTAATATTATTGTTAGCTGTTGCTTTTGCGTTACCAAACCCTAACCCCAATTCCCAAAATTGTTAGTACTAACCGTTATGGGCGCGCCCTTACTGTAAGATGGCTCAATTGCAATACGAATAGCTAGAAAAACCACTCAAAACCAATATCTGCACTCCCGTGTTACTAAAAATAAAAACAAATTAAAAATAAAAAACGATTGTTTAGTTGATTACTTTTGTCAAATGGCTGCAGGGAATGGTTTGCCTGCTGCCAATTGATGCGTTCGAATGCTTTTGCTTTTAGTTTGGTTTTCGTTTTCGTTTCAGTTTGAGTTTATTTCTTAACGCTTAACAATTGAATTAATGTGCCACTAACGCAAGCCTGTGTGTTGACCAATATTGCAGGAGGTGCCTCTTACCATCACAGCCGTCGGCCGGCCTCTGGACGTCACCAGGAGCGGAGCGGGGGCAGCGGCGGCCCGCCGACCCATGCCGCCGCCTACGAGCGCGAACGGGAGCGATACGAGCGCAAGGCGCAGGAAAGAGAACGACTGCATGCCCGTGATCGTGATCTCATGCACTACGATCTGAACAGCGATGAGATGCTCGACGAGCGCAACTTTGAGTATCCGGCGATGCGTAGCGGCCCCAGTGGCGCCTCCCATCACGGCCACCTGTCACGCGGCGGCCGTCTGCTCGACTCGGACACAGATTTCGACGATCGCCTGTTGGGCGCCAGTTCGAGGACACGCTACGGACCGGGACCATCGACACGCATTGATGATCCGCGCATGGATGTGTCGCGGGCGGCCGCTGTTGTCGATCGCGATCGCGATGAATACAGTCCGCACAGAGGTGGTGGAAGTAGTAGGAGAATGCTGAATGCCATGTAGGAATCGTGGATATAGGGGTGGGATCAGATCGATTCGAAAGCGCCAGGTTTGATGGAAGCACGTGACAATAGTTTTGATCTAGCCACAATACACAAGCCCAAACAACAACACCCGCTGACACGACAGCACACACTCACACAACAGCCACATCCACAGCCACAACCAGAACCCCAACTCTATCATCCCTCGGCACCCTCATTTGTGGCCCGTCAACGCAGCGGCCAACGGTGGCTGTCATCGTCGTCGTCGTCGTCGTTCTCCCTGTCGACAGCGGCACCGCCACCACGCGAACATTATCCGTTGCGGCACCAGCCAATGTCCTATCCACAGGCACGACCACACACCCAGCACCCACACACGTACACCCATTCCTTTGCGCCTGCCACACGCTCCCATCACGAACATCATCGCAGCACATCATTTGTGAATACGGCGTGCAGCAAAACAACCGGCGACAACCGAAACAGAATCCGAGCCACTGGCTCGGCACTGGACGACCACGGCGATTGGTCATCGTCATCCTTCTCGAAGATCGAGGCAGTCACGCACGGCATACGTAATAAGATCATTGTTGAGGAGGACGAGGAGGATATACAGAGCACGGATCGGTTTTATTGAAAGGATTTCAGCGAGACAACAAAAAACACGGGGCACAAACAATATAAAAGAGCAGCTTTCATATATATTTTGGGAAAGGCAGAGATAGTTGCACAATATATGTTTACGTAGGTTCTTTTCTTGAAATTAGACGAATGATGCTAAGACGTAAACAGTGTAATACATATATATATATATATATATACGTGTATTATATATATATGTGTAAATATGTTTATAGGGCTAGTCATTCAAGCGTAGCATACTACTAATTTCAGTGCCAAAACACATTTGTACATTTCCATTGCGGAGAGAGAGAGAGAGAAAGTAGTAGCCCCAATGGGAAAGTAAGTACATGCAACAACACATACATAAACACATACTACTTACATACATAGTTAATGAGAATAGCACAATGCTAATAAGTACAGCCTTATGTGTCTTAATTACTATATATGTAGCTAAGTGTAATGAGATTTTATTTAACTAAAAACCAAAAACAAAAAAAAACCAATATTATATATATATACATACATACATACATAGATGAATTTAATGAGGAAGTAAGCATAAGATTTACACCTAATGCATTTTTTCCGGGTTGGGAAATCACATTAATGTATGTAGTTACGGTAAGCCGTATATACATATATATATATATATATATATGTATGCATACTTACATATATGTGTATATATATATATATATATATTTTTATGCAATCGGTAAACTAAGTGGCAGCTTTAATAATTTAGTGAACGTATAACATAATCTAAGTAAATGCAGTAAAGAGGCAAACACACACACACACACCACACACACAATCTCTCGCTTGAAATCTATTTCAATAAAGCCATCTGTTATCAGTTTATTTGTATTGCTGAAAAGTCGAAGAAAACTCCTGATTAAATACTAACAAACATGCTTAGCTTTTCCAAGAAATTGTGTATATTGTTATGCTACCATTCGAATCTTGTTGCATTTCATCCAGTTGCTCCTATAAGTGCTATGATAAATTGTCATTCACATAACAAATCGTATGTCCTCTAATTATTAGTTGATTTATGCTGTGAGTTATGTTTATGATTTGTGTTAACGGACTATAATGAAGCCATGTATAAGTATGTAGCAGGCAGAGCGTAGCATGGCCAACCCTATAAGGTATATATGTTCTTGATCCCCATCAACAGTCGAGTCAAGCTTGCCATGTTCCTGTCTGTCTGAGCTCACCGATCTCAGAGACTATAAGAGATTTATATAATTTTCAATTCAAACTTAGAATATTCACATTTCATTAGAAGAAATATAAATGTTTGTAGCCAAAACTTGACTGCATTTGTGAGAAGCGAGCAGAAAGCTGGCAGAGTTCTGAGATCAATGCGTGAATTATATATATCTATATACAGTTATATTTTTAGACTGGCTTCAGGGCATCTCTTAAATTCCAATTAATTTCTTATCTCTTTTGGCGTCTCCTTGTACTCTTCACTGTTTCCAGCTAAGTTGATTGTTTCAGAACAGCAATTAATACTACCAGTGCCTTAACAAAAAGAAAAACCATAACAAGAAGAAGAAGTACACACACATTACACACATCCTCTAGATGTTTCACACACATACATATATATAAATTATTGTACTTATTAGAATTGTATCCTCGTTGCCCTCAAAGATGATCAAGTTTTTTGTGCGCCTGCGTTCGATTCAATCATAATCCATCAAATTATGGAGAAACTATTGTAAGTATGTTTGTTGATCTGGCCCATTCCAAACGAGCACTCTTTTTACAATTCCAACCACCTGTATATGAAATGATTCAAAATGGTTTTTTCGAAAATTCCAAACACAAACAAAACGCACTGAATTCAAATCGATCGCGACTCCAAATTGGGCAAATCGGGGAATAAAAATTGGGAGTTTTGAAAACTGCCTGCACTTCCAACATTGATTGATTAGCGCTAGCAAGTAGTCCTTACTTCCACACCTTAAATGAAAATCAAGGCTAACTACTTACATATACAATACATACAATAGTATATATACATCTATGTGCTAACTGACATATATTGATTGATCACTGCACTCCCTATGAATACATAAACCATTTCGATTAAGAACCAAAGGGCGATCCATTAATCACTGCTGTTTTCGTGTTTCCTTTTTCATTTGGCTTACGGTTTTTGTTTTTGTTTTTTCGTCTTAACAGCATTATATAACTAAAAAAAGAATTGTGATATTTTTCAATTTCGAAATGTCTTTGTACACAACGGTACTTTCTGGATTGCCCTTATCGAATTTAAACAAACTTACCAAGTCCAAGTGGATGATCATAGCACACAAAGAGCAGCATTCTGAACTATAAAAAGAAAAACAACTTAATTACGTACTGGCAGAGGGAATATGAATATGTATCGTAAACGACGCGAATATTAGTTAGTAATAATATTGGAAAACAAAAAAAAGATAATGCCTCTAAAAACGTGACATTTTGATAAGAATTATGTATTTAGCTAAATGCATATTTAACATGCAAACTATGGGAAAAATTGTCAAGTGTTCAAGCCCCAAAAATCACAACTTGCAAAATGTATAAACACAAAGTATGTATGTAAAAAAAACTATACTATGATGAACGAATTGTTAGATTTTAATATTGGTTTTATAATTGATCCGAACAAATCATAATACACATAGGTATTCTGGCAAATCGTAGAGCTACAGGATAATGCTCATTTGCATTTGGTGCAGCTTATAAATAAATCAAAGCTACAAACATACATGCATACATACATATACCCACATACATACATACATACCAGAGAGCCGCAACGATCACAGCCTTTGCTCGATCATCAAGTGAAGAATCAAATAACCATCTCCAATCCGAGCGCGATTCGAAGTTGAGCGATCAAACAGCTGCAGATCTATGAGGCGGTTATCGATTATTATCGATTATGATCGAGGCAGCTCTCAGCTCTCTTTACATACATACCTAATAGACCTGCACGTTGAAGCATTTTGCATTACTTTGACAAGGATGAAGGCGATTACGATTTGCACCCTGTTGCGAAGGGAAGAACGTGAAGGACGCTGCTGCCATATAATATAATTGATACAAAAAATACTAACGATGCAATACACAAACAGTTCTTGTATAAAGAGGCAACAAATTTATTTCCTAGCTATAATTAAATATATATATTGAGAATTACTTTTTAATATTAGCTTGAAGTTAATGGCAACCATGAACGATGGGGAAACTACTTAAGTAAATCATTGATAAACCCAAAAAAACATAAATAAACAAAAAAAAAAAAAAACAAAAATACACATACACAAAACAATAAAATATACATATACTAAATATGGTTATACATAGTACATACATATGTAAATTATACAAAACTTGATTCATATGAATACATATGAGTGTATTGAACTGGTAAATCACAATAACAAAGTATATAAAATAACTATGTAAATGTATCCTGCTATAAATAACAAAATTTAATTACAACCGTCAACTGGCAAACAAAAAAATGCAAATAATAATAATAATTGAAAAACTTTACCAATAGTACTCTTATGAACAACAAAAAAATTACCTTGAAAAAATTCAGAAAATAATTCCAAATACAAAATCAAATAAATAATAATTTCTAATGTTAAAATGATTTATTTCCAATATTGCAATCATTTCAATCTAATCCAAACAAAACCAAATTAACGAAAAGTAACATTACATAATTTAATAACAACAATACAAATATTAAACTTTGTTGACTTACTAACACTATCACACACAAGCAATTTCATAGCGAAACAAATTTCAAATACAAAATGCATATTTCATCAAACCAAAAAACTTTCAAATTTCAATTACATTTACATTTACTAAAGAAGACTCCTTTTGATTTTGAGACACTTTAATAAAATGAATGCAAGCATTATTTTTGAGTTATCAGCAATAAGTACTATATGCAAAAATAAATAAATTAAATAAATAAATATAGACAAAGAAGTAAAGAAATGGCAATTATTT
Organism: Drosophila sordidapex; assembly: GCA_035043295.1. Lineage (NCBI taxonomy): Eukaryota > Metazoa > Arthropoda > Insecta > Diptera > Drosophilidae > Drosophila > Drosophila sordidapex. The sequence goes on along the minus strand of JAWNNA010001201.1, from coordinate 404,213 downwards.
ATGCACGCCTGAAAATTCGAATTCAAAATATTATTCAAGCAAAATGGGTGAAATATAAACCGCAACCAAAAACCAGAATATGAAAACTATTTGTGCAAATATCAATCCAATTTATATAGAATATTTTTTACGCATATATATATTATATTGTAAAAACCGATAACTTTACCATAATCGTATGTAAATAGTTAACGAAATATTTCAATTTGTTTCAAAATGTTTGATTTTCAATTCCAAAAGGGGGACAAATGTTGCAATCTTCCCTAGTTTTATATGGTTTCCGTTGTTTTGTTTGATACATTTTGAATAGTATGATTAAAACAAATACGAGTATGTAGTTAAATGAACGCTAAATTGCAAATAAAACCAATTAAAATAAATGAAATTTGAACATTACTAAATTTGGTTTTTACTCTGAAAAGGATATGCGTTAGCCCTTAGCTCAGCAAGTGGTAAGTAAAGAAGCCATAAGTTCAAACTATGCATCTCTCTAATGGGAATCAAATCTAGTAAGACAATCTTATCGAAGTTCAAGTGCTTACTTGAATAAATTATATGAAACAGTAAACAACAACAGTTTACTCACCATTCGTATCAATAAGATTAACTTTGTAGATCAGCAAAATAGCTGTGACTTCTTTTAACCCTTGTCATGTGCGAAGGGTTAATATTGCCTTAACGATTCAATGGGAATTAAAACTAGTTCGTTAATCTTATCAAGTTAAAAGTGCTTACTTGAATAAATTAAATTAAATAGTAAACAATAATAGTTTACTATAAAGAGAATTACATTTATATACATAGACTACATTTCAAATTGTTGATCAGCAAAAAAGGTGTGATTTCTTTAAACCCCTGTTGCGAGTGAAGGGTTAAGCTTGTTTTCGCACAGTCCGGCTTTTTTGCACATGTACACATATATTTACACAAATATGTGTGCCTGTTTACTTGATTACACTCGGCTTTCGTATGCCAGTTAGCTTGTGAGAGAGTTACTCAGAGCGAGCAACATGATAGAGCGTGCTCTCGTTCTCCACTTCACCAGCAGTGTGGGCAGTATTGCCAGTGTTGCCAGTATTGCGGATCATCCGATCGGAATTCGTTGCTGTCCAGTTGGTTCGTTGCCTGTTGGCTCTCGCTCTCCCAATCAGTTGAATTATTACAGCCAGCGAGTCAAGTGCGTTCTCTTTCTCTCTCTTCAACAACAATTTTCAGTAATTGAATTTAAATTTGATTTACAATTGCAAATATGCCGCTGAATATTAAAAATGTTTTAGTCTGTGATGCAGTCGATAAATCGTGTGTTGAGCTCCTCGAAGAGCATGGCATCAATGTAAGTTCATCAACAGCCATGCATACATATACATATATATATGATAAGTATATAAAGTATACACACATATGCATATGTATGTTTGCATGCACTTGCAAGTAAGATAAAGGTGGACAATACAATCACACATTATGCTTATATATTTACGTAGGTTACATACAAGCTTAAGCTGCCGGTTGATGAACTCTGCAAGGAAGTAAAAGTGAGTAGCTATTTCATATAAAGTAATTATATATACAGATCTACATATGTGTGCATTTACTTACATGCATAAGTCAAGTGTATAAATATGCATATTGTTTGCCATTTGGAAACATGTGCCTGCAATATGATTAACCCGCTGACAGCCTGTTGTAAATATTCATTTTCATAGCAGCTGCGTTCATTGAATACTTAGAGTACTTTATTTATTAAATTCCAATTTCAAAAATACATAAACATTTTCCATTATAAGTTACATTTTTTTTTAAATTTTAAGATGTTTGTGTAAAAGAAAAAATGAATATTTTTTATTCAATTAAATTGCAGCTGCAATTTTTATGTAAATAATGCCTTGAATTTTTGTAATTTATTCGTATTTTCAAGAAATATGCAAAAATTTTATTAAGAATTTAAGCATTTTATTAAATGTATGTGTATTTTTATACACACATGCATTTATTATTGATATGTTCCATTTAAATAATATCAAAATCAAATTTTAAAAAACATTTTTTTAAATTTTGTTTTAAATTCAAAGTAAGAGTTTAAAACAAAAAAGGAACATTTCTTATTCAATTAGACAGCAACTGTAATTTTGAGATAAATTACATTTACATTTTTGCCATTTATTCGAATTTTTTTGAAAATTCGCAAACGTTTTAATTCAAATTCAACGAAAAACAAAATACTGAAATGGTTTCTTAATACCATTTGCAAATGCAACATGTGATTCGAAAGACATATTTAATTAGTTTTTAAAATTGGTCCACTTTTTGGGCATCCATTTCAAGCATTTCGGATCGAAGCGTATTTTGCGTTTCTCCATCGCAGCGCGATGCTTGGCGATGATGTCCTCGTTGATGCACACTATATTATCACCTTTCAGGTAGTTGATGATCCGCAGCGATTCCATTGTATAGGTAACATCCTCCTTTCGAATAGACGTCAGCTCCGAAATCTCATTGACGCACGCTGAGGGCCTCTCGCCCTTCTTGTTAACGGTAGTCGCGCCGATCAGCAGCTCGAGTATTGTGTCCGCCCAATACGAACGATACGATAGCAAACCCAAATCGGAGAGCGGCTTCTCTGGACTGCCCGTTTTGCCCTCGACTTTAGAGAGCTGGTAACTGAAATCAATGAGTAGCTTGCCATAGCCTTTGCGCTGATAGGGTGGCAGTGTCAAGATGCAGGACAAGTTGTAGTTCTGGTCACTGAACTTCTGCTTAGAAAAGTAGCCGACAATGTGAAAGCCACGTGAATCGCTCTCTGTCATCACATAGAACAGAAAGCCGTCCATGTCCGACTCAAGCGATTTGTGGTCCAGAAACAACTTGGCCAGCAGGCATAAGTTCTGAACATACATCCGGTCACAACGGCCGTCGAACTCGAAAAAGGATATGGTGTCTTTGCGGTAGATTTCAGTGCCAGGTGGATGCTTCAAAGTGCATTTTTCCAGGTGCCGTCCAAGACAGAATTGACTTGGACAGTACTTGAGACAGAACTCACACAAATAGATGCAATCCATTTTGCACATCTCCTTGGGATATGGGGAGAAGTACCAGGGTTTGATACGATAACGACCCAACTCAATCATTTTCACGTTCTTCATCCAGTCGTCATCCAGTTCACTCTCCACATTATTATTGACCTTGGAGTCAGATTTTTGGAGACGTCGACCCGAAAATTCCACACTGCTCAAATCGAGATCATCATCGTTGGCCCATTCATCAAGCCGCCGGTTGACGCCCACGTAGTGCACATAGAACTGCCGTTCCCCCTCCAACTCCCTGAGGCTAACAATTTCCGCCAGTTGCCATACTTTGGTCTCCTGCATGCGTACTTGCAACCGGCAGCCAACTTTGAGTGAATCACTCGAATCACATTTAACCGTATATCTCATGTCCCGAATCTTATCTCTCAATTGATTATCTGTGATTTATCTAATTGATTATTAAATCTAAATAGCTTATAATTTGACACTTACGCTTTAAGAAACCGATCAGCTGTTTTTTGGTAACGGAAACGAGGCGCCATCTGCAAAGAGTGCTCGAAACGTTCTAGGAAAAAAAGGTATGCTGTGACTGTCATTCACATTCACGATACTTATTCTGCCAGGATGACATTGAGCAAAAAAAAACTTTGTCTTCAATATACACAAAAATACCTCTCAAACTTGGATTAAAGCATTACTCATGTTAATCATGGACAAATAAAAAGTCTTCGCAAGAGAAGTCTTGATAACGAAAAATGTAATAGTAATGCAACCTACTCTTGGTGATCACCCTATAACTAATTATACTATTTATATGTCTATATATATCTATACATCTATTAAGAAACTGTGTACTTTTACTGATGTTTACTGCCCCAATTGCTCAAAAGTTAGTCTCATAGAGCATATATAAAACAAATAACGCATTGATAAGCTGGCGTAATCGCAGTGAGTTATCGATAACAGAAAGACGCTAATACAAATTAAAATAGAAAATTTAATGAGATGCGTTGTTTTTTAATACAATTCAGATTGTTTCCAAGTTGCTGACATCTCTGAATGATTAATATATTTTATTAATAAGAAAACGATATAAAATCGATAAATCGATCGCAATCGAATAAACTACTCATAAATGCCCAAATATAAATACAAAATATAGATTATCCATAACAAAAATCTAACAAATCGATTAGAAACAAACTTTTAGTGTGAAAATAAAACCAATTAACTGAATGATAAAGCAGATCCTCGGTTTAAATTAGAAAAAGGACAAATAAGAGGCCAAAATGCCAACACTAATTGGCAGTTTCGGTTCAACGCTTTTCTCTAATAACAAAGCAAATATGCTGGAAAGTACAACTTGAACCATCCCCATTCAAAAACAGGCATCAAAAGACATGTTGATGTCCATATGATTATATATACATGTCAATATGGTTGTGTACATATGTAAATATGTAACTTATACTTATACTTATGTAATTAATGTTTTGCCCACCTTCACACAGAACTACGATGCTGCCATTGTCCGTTCGGATACGAAGATAACGGCGGAGGTGCTAGCAGCTGGTGCCGGCAGTCTGAAGGTTGTGGGTCGGGCGGGTGCCGGAGTGGACAACATCGATGTGGCTGCAGCGACGACGCACAATGTCGTTGTCCTCAAGTGAGTAAATGCTCCTGAAACAGCCCAACAAGATTGGATGGATTGCCAAGGATAATACTATACACACCATTTCCATAACGCTGTCTACACACAGACAAAAAATCATTCTGAATTTTGGAAGATCACATTTTTGGCGCCAATCCAATTTAAAAAGAAAAAAATTGTTTGTTATTATTTTAATTATAAGCGATTGTCCAAAATGCAGCGTAATTTTTTTTCTGAGTGTAGTCATAACAAGCGTTTCTTAAGTTTGCTTAACTTAGCTTAATATCAAATTTCCCTTTTACCTTCAGCACACCCGGCGGCAATTCCATTTCGGCTTGTGAACTGACATGCATCTTAATTGGCGCTCTGGCGCGTCCCGTCGTGCCAGCCGGCCAGAGCATGAAGGAGGGTCGCTGGGATCGGAAGCTATATAGCGGATCGGAGCTCTATGGCAAGACGCTGGCAGTGCTCGGACTGGGTCGCATTGGACGTGAAGTGGGCATACGCATGAAGACCTGGGGCATGAGGGTAAAAAAAGATTAGTTCACACTCTCACACTCCACAATTAATGTCCAATATCGAATATCGTAGGTAATCGGCTATGATCCCATTACGACGGAGGCCGAGGCCAAGGCCGCTGGCATTGAAAAGCTATCCCTGGAGCAGATTTGGCCACTGGCGGACTACATAACGGTGCACACACCACTGATACCAGCGACGAGAAGTAAATACTACAGCACATCATTATGTTATATTAAATCTAAGCCTAATCGCTTTCCTTCGCACAGATCTCATAAGTACGGAGTCGCTGGCCAAGTGCAAACAGGGTGTTAAGGTTATCAATGTGGCACGTGGCGGCATCATCGATGAGCAGGCTGTTCTCGATGCCCTCGAGAGTGGAAAATGCGCTGGCGCAGCCTTCGATGTGTATGCCGAAGAGCCACCTAAAGCGGAGGTCACCAAGGCACTGATCAATCATCCCAAAGTGGTGGCCACCCCCCATTTGGGCGCAAGCACCTCAGAGGCGCAGGTTCGTGTTGCCGTTGAGGTTGCCGAGCAATTCATTGCGCTGAATGCCACCTCGCCAAAATATACCAGCTACGTCGGCGTTATCAACAAGGAAGCACTTGCCCACTATCAGTAGTGCGTACTAATGTCTCCATGATTCAATTTTGAACTGATATTCTGACTTGATTTTTTTATTCATACAACCAGCCCATAAAATAAATGCTAAACGCCCATAATCCAGTGTGTGTAATTGACTGATAAGATAAGGAAAGCGTCTGCGCATAATGGCAAACAATATTTTTTTGTACACATAGCAAAACTATTTAGGTAGCATGTTTCCAAATATTTATTTAACATTTATACATAAATATGTTTTTTTTTTTGGCTGCATGTTTTTTTTAATATATACTCCAATATATATCGAATCACATCGGGATTCACAGCGTTCGTTCAGTTTGAACAGAATATATACAATAGGAAAGAATAAATAAATAAATCTTAAAAATATTAACCAAAATGCAAAATATTAAGTAACATAATGCCAGTTAAGCACTTCAAAATCCACCCAGCTTAAGGTAGTGATTTGCAGTCGCTGACAACAGTAATCAGAGCTATGACTTGGCCCGCTTTCGTATTATCTTGGTCAAAATACACTACAAAGTGGTAAGTGCTTGCTAATATTCATTTAATCTTGAATCGCTTGACTAATGCTTTGCATCCAATCGATTTTCAGCTTGTGATTTGTTTCTACTAAAACCCAACTGGAAGGAGGAACTCAAACGGCAGCCGATGGAAACTTTAAGTGGCTTCACATACTATGATTAATATCCATATATATCGCTTCGTTAGATTTAGTCAGCTGCTTAACTGTTTGAAAAGAAGCTGAAGTTGGCGAAAATAGATGAGGACTATTACCTCATTTAGGTGAGTTGCCAGAAAATAACTAAACCACATCCTTTTCCATATTAAATTCCCATTTTGGTTTTTCTTCAAGATTTACACAAAGCACCCGAAAGGGAACACAATCACTAAGCGGACAACATTTTGGAAGGACACCATCGCACTTTCCTCATCGAATATCAGTATTGTGAAGCGACTATTCCAGCTGTATATAATCCATATTATGTATATGGATACTCTCCAAATGGCTCTCTTATTTTACTAAGGATTGAAATAGGCATAGCAACCATATCATAATTGAAATCAGAGCCACCAGTTAAAACTTTTAGTAAATTAATTTATATATTACTAGGCGCACAAGGAATAGTTAGAAATAGAATCATCCATTTATATACGATGGTATTTGCAACAATAGAACATGGCCTTTATAATAATCTATATACTCATTAATAATCATTAATACGTAAGATTCGAACTTGTAATAAGTTTCACTTCATTATTATGTGCACATATGTATGTACATACATATATACAGATTCATATATCAAAATAAATACAAATGTTCCAAAACCATTGCAATATTGATTCAGTTACTTTAAATATATATAAAATTGTTCTAGCTGATTATACATTTTTGTCCAGTATTTATATATATTACTGATTACTGTTCCTCTTTCGATCACATGTATGTGTATGTGTGTATATATACTGACCGTTGATTACTCCATTATTTAAAAATATATTTTGTCTGATTTAAAAGGTAATTAAAAAGTGAAGTATAATTTCCTTGATAACATGAAGTAAATAAATAAACTAATATTAATTTAATAGACCAACTTTAATTTTAGTTTGTCTCTTATATTCTCTAACTAAATAATATAATTAAATTAATTAGTGCTGCCACCATTTACCTGGTATATACATTGATTTGCATTCGCTTGATGATACCCTTTAATCCCATTTTGATGCGTGCAGAATATATATTACAGTCTGGCAATCAAATCGAGGACTTGTTTAATGGACAGTTCAGCCTGCTTTGAGTCTGAAAAGTTGATAAGCCATTGATAAGAAGCCATTGCCCGAGATTTTTGAACCAGGGATTTGATGACCGATTAAATAAAATTGTTCTTGATTTCGCACTTGTTCGATTGGTGTGCTCGAAGAATATGTCGCGATGCCTCAAATTAAATAGTAGATGAAATACATATTAATTAAAATAGGTAGGGCAACCAACAGACAAAACCTTATCAGTGTCGATAAGCAACAGCCACAGCTGGCGGCTTCTATTTGGCGCTAAGACATTTTTTGTGAAAATATTTAACAAGCCTGTTAGTTGATGAAAACGGTGCGTTCGACTTGGATGAGCCGAATCCAAATATATATATTTGTAAATATTAGTGTCCCACATTAATCAATACTAGCAAAACAACACGAGAAGCGAAACACAATCGAGCCAACAATAATGTGGATAATATTGATTATTAGGCATACCAAAATGAAGTCAATTTGCATAAGTGATTAAGCTTAAAAATACCTCTTGAAAAATGTGTGTCAAGCGACTAAAAAACCATAACAGCAATAAATGTAAATCAGTTTAATGAAATAATCTTATGCTAGGTCAGTTATGTTTAATCTTAGGTATTTCGCATACTAAACCAATTGATCGCTGACACTTATGTGCCTTGTGTTAAATTAAATATGTTTATCGTTTCACAAATATAAGCAAATTGCTTCCGATTTCAGCAAATCTCGAAAATAAACAATCTGCTGAAATATGCATTTCAAATTTCTTGTGATTTATCTGCTTGCCGAATTTTTTTAATTAACTTTAACATGCGTGAGCAAAAGATTTTGAATATGACGTACTCAGCATAAGTAAATCAAGGTTGCGCTGGCATTATCTGTCATTATCTGTCTCAGATAATTACACTCAAAACTGGAAGAAAGTGTGCCTAGATTGCATGCTGTATAATGTTGTCTGATTCGCGTGCTTACTGCTTACTCACATATACTCAAATATATATTATACCATTTGGCACTTTAACGGCAGATGCAAATAATATAATAATTTCTTTCAAATGTATGCTAATCAAGTTGTGATTGACAAGTGTGGGAATAATCAGGTTAATTACATATTTTATTGCGGATAGACTTGTTGACTGGCTGTATACTATATTTGTACAATCGTAATAATGAAATCTGAACAAATAATTTGTGTTATCTAAAGCTAATGAGATTCTGGCATTAATTAGTGCCCAGCTGAGCAAAGACTTGGTTGCATTTATAGTTTCCCATCAAATTGCAAATGAATATCAATTATTTAAAAAGTGTGAATAATTTGTCGATTTTATGAGCCTCTCAAGCTAAGTGCGCAATCTATCTACTTGCCAGCGGCGACTTTCTATCAAACTGCATTAATTACGGCCAGTTATAAAATTAAAGTTGCACCAATCCCTTGATCCAGGCGAGATCGTGTTTTAATTTACACACTTTACAAAGTGTCATGTCAATATTTACATATTAATGACATTTAAAAAGCAAAAGTATTTAAATGTTTGGCCAGACGCTCTAATTTATGTACACTAAAAAATAATATTCGCTAAATGTGAGAAGTCGATCAGAGTTTTGTTCAACAATATTTTGCGTTTTAATCAAAAATTCAAAAACAGAAAAAAACGTTATTTACATAGGTTTTTCTAGCCTTGTAGAAGGTAGAATAAGTTTGCCTGAAAGTTTATATCGCATTGTAGAAAAAGAATATGTTTTTAGCTGGGATCGAAATAGGCATAGTCAAACATTTTAACCTTCCTCATACAACATATCTACATAAATGTGAATTATTCAAATTATAGCCAGTAGTGCTACAAAAACACATACTAACATATAAATATAATTTGTATTAAAGCGTAGAAAAACACCAAATTACTTCGAACTCAAAACTCAGCAGATTCAATCCGTAAAACTTACAAATATTTTTAAAAATTTGTTCTTTCTCCATAACTTTTTATATCAAAATTTTTCATAATTTTTAAAAGCTACTTTTTGCACTGTACACTGTGCGGAAAGCTTAAAGCTATGTATGTGCGGGCAGCAGAATAAATTAAATAGTAGATCCCAGATCCGAGATCAGAGAACGGAGACTGTTATCAGTAACAAGCACTCGCGCTTTATACTGGGCAGCGAGCCGAGCTGTAGCCCTCCTATACATACATCTATATATATATAAATATATGTATATATACATATAAATTTTTTTTTGTTGATTTTTTTATAAGCTCGCTCACCGTAGTAATAAGAGCAGAACAGAGAGTGTGTGAATATCTGAAAATCTGGGGACGACGGCCACTTCTGGCGACCCTAACTGAGTTCAAATCCGAAACTCGCAACAAGCGCAGCTCAGTTGCTTGGTGCCATTGACGACCGACTAAACGCAGTAGGGACCACCGCGCTGGATGCCTACAGGCCGCCCAAGTGCCGTAAGCTTGCGCCGCGCAAAACATATCTCGGAGTTCAAATAACCGTACAAATAAACTAGATTGTGTTTTGCGTCGGTCTGCCTCTCTGTGTCTGTCCGCCCGTGTATATTTGACTGTGTGTGTGTTCGAGTGTGTGTGTGTGTGTGTGTTTGTGTATGTTTTCGACTAAGCCATTTCTATAAGTATATATAGTAGCGCCTAAAGTCGTCTACGTTCATTCGAACATCAAACTTCTACGACAAACGTCAAAAGTCTAACGGTCGATAATAAATCGAAAGTCAATCGAAATCGATATTCGCCTTCTTCACTTCCGGTCGGCAACATTTGCAAGATAAACGAACAACAACAACAAAGTGCCTTTACAAGTTCTTCAATTTACACGTGTCCTAATATTCAACATATGTACACACATGCAAACATATGTACGTATGCATAAATAATAAATATATATATATAAAAGAAAAAAAAACAACTCGACTAGTCGCACTATCTCGCTCCCGCTCGCACTCGCACTAGCCGCTCACGCACCCACAATTGCAGTCGCCGGAGACGCCGCCACAGCGAAACTCATGCTAATTTGAAACGGTAAACAATTGCTACCGCTGTTATTGTTGTTGTTGTTGCTTTTTAGCATTTATTTATATTAGTTTGCGTTTTAGTTGTTGGTCATTTTTTGGTCTTTTTTTTGCATTTATGTTTGATTGTCCGCAAGATCTCTTTCGGCTTGTTGTTAATCGATTGTTTGATAACAACTGCTGGGGTTTGATACGATACCAGATTTGTGACTGGGTTCACTGACAGCAGCAGCAGCAGATGCCAGTAATTCAGTCTTTAGGTAGTTCATTTTCCAGCAAGAAGGTATGTATGTGACTGATTTTCTCCCTCTGAAGCTGATAATGACCAACTTTTTTCAATTGTTTACTTAAAAAGTTATTGTAAATTGTATTATTTGATTATAGCGATTTGTTGGAGGTCCTCAATACGGTTTCCACGAAAGTATACAATATTTTCTGACTTAAACTATGGCAAATAATATTACTAGTGTAATAGAAACTAGAATAATAGATATTAACATTAATAATATATATAATACTGCAATTAACAGATCTGTCTATGGTTTAATACTTCAGCATATTAAGTAAGTAAAACAATTAACTATATAAAGTGCTACGATTGTTTGACAATAATCTCAGATGCATACAATATCAAATCTTATTTGATAATCGTTCTCAATTTTCAAGCTCCCATCTTAAATAACCCATGGCAAAGTTTGCACAATTTTCAAGTTTGTGACTTTTCTACTTAGTTATATAAATCTAGAATAATAACTAGCAAATAATAAGCGTGGTATTGACATTTTAAAGCCTAATAAACGTCTCTAACTGTTTGATTAACAATCACACAAGCAAGCCATAAACACTAACAATAGAAATACATTAAAACGACAAAAGGCCCAGTAAACTAAAGCAAACATTGTGTGAGAGACATGTGTGTGAATATAACCAAACATTTGCATCTGTACCCACCGAGACTAACCTCATTTGAAAGTCATATATCGTTTAAGTGTGTAGTTGGTAAATTTAATTATCTTAGCGCTAAGTAGAGCTGGAGGATGCATGTGCAAAAAAGAGGGAAAAAAATGCCAATTTGGAATTTGCATTGTCACCCGTTCCTAGTCAATTAGGCTGTCGTAATTATAGTACAATGTAGCACTTGACAATTCTCGGGATGTTTGATATACCTTTAAGTTTGAACTTGAAATGTGTTTGCTTTCTCTCCCTCTCTCTCTCTCGCTCTCTCTCTCTCTCGATAATACACTCTATGGTGATCTTGAAATGCGTGTGCCTGGCTTAATTTTCTATATATTTATATATTTAGATATAGATATATGCATTTATGTGTGTGATCATCAACTAGCGACCCCTTGCTTGACGAGGAAGTCTTGCTGTGTGGCGAGTACCTTAATGAGCCGCACAACGGGACTTCCATTTATCCAGCAAACAAATTCACCACTTTGATTTATATAAATGCGAATGCGCTTGACCCAAACTCACAAAACAGCATCGTTGATTTCTTTTTGTTGTTGTTGTTGTATTCCAATGCAGTCGCACTTGCTAGACCTTCAACTAGCCAGAAAGGCAGACAGCATCACATCCAGAGCCATGGACAGACCCAGGTTTAATTATTGCGCACACGCCACATTGTCGAAATGGCAAATCACAAACATCCTGCGCCGCTTTAAGCAATTTAAATTTAGTCATGTATTTTAGGTTTGTCTAATTAGCGACACACACACGCGTCATACACATTCTGCATACACTTGGAGAAAAATGTTGTTCTTAATTGAATTACAACCGGAATTGAACAACTTAAACAACTTTGCATATTGAGATTTCAAGTGCACTTCGAACCGATAGGTTAGGTATAGGTATAGGTATAGGTGTAGGTATAGGTATAGGTATAGGTATAGGTAGAGATAGATATAGATATAAAAAGATATTTATATATATAAAAATATAATTGATATATATATTAAAATATATATAGATATAGGCATAAATAGATACATATATGTATGAATATATAATTGATATAGATACATAAATAGATATAGAAGTACATATAGATTTAATCAGAAACAGAATAGAAATTTTAAGCACTTTGGTTCTTAAAGGAAGTCTGATACGCTCTCTCCCTCGATTCAGCTCTTTATTGATTGATTGATCTGATTATAGTAAAAGTTGTTTTAAAATAACATCAGGCTTAATTAAAGAGCTTGGGTACTTAAAATAAGTTTTCAGCTACAAAGCATCAATTAGTTCATATAATAAATATCAAGAAATGATTTGGGAACTCAACTTTATTAAATTGAGAAATTTGGTATGTATAACCTTCAACCTTTACAAAGCTCTCTAATTTTAGCCGAGTGTATGAGAACTTTCCTCTATTTATGTATACTCTGCTAATCATGCTTGATATCTACGAATGAGAACAATCACACTCATGGGCACATTTAAAGATACAGATTGTGCTTTTGCCCTCGCTTTGGCGCGTTCTCAGTTCAGAATGAAATCCATTTGACTCGTGGCAACAAACAAACGGTTGGGATAGGGTCATTACATTTTTGGCACCTCAGGCCCTAATAGCACCTATCCAGCAGTCAGTGTGGCATGTTCAGGCGACATCAAGTTCAAATCTCTGTCAAGCTCTGACAACTCTCGCTTTTATTGGTTTGAGGGGTTTGCTCTTGTTCTTGCTGGGTGGCGTCTTAAATTGAATCCATTAAGTACTTGAGTGAAGCGATATTTAAGTGAAGATTAGGGGCATTCACTCGACTGTTCTCTTGACCTCTCAGCACATAAATATATAGCCATATATCAGTACATATACTAGACACTTTCGTACATTGGTAAAACCCAATCGGAATCAACGGGTACTCAAGGAGTACACAATTTAATCAAATTCAGAGCATCCACAAATATACATATATAGGTTCTTAATTATAAGGCACAAATTGAAATATATGTCAGTTCGATTTTGATTATGAGCACTTTGCAAGAAAATATAGATAATACAATATAAATATAAATAATATAACAAAAGATTAATTTCTTTTTTTCCGTACAATTTATAACCAATTTTATTTAATGTATTTTCGCGTCGTATCAGATCTTATAAGAAAGAAAAGCTATTCAATTATTCATTTAATTTTCCATTATTCAGAATCATATTTAAAATAATAAATAACTGCCATAGAGATTTAAGAAGGCCAGTAACTAGATGTTGATATATCTTATTATTCCTAGGGAGAATACACAACATGTTATCTAACACACCTGATGACTTTACTTTACTCGCAATTAAGGGATACAGATAATTGCACTTATAAAGATTAAATGCAATAGTGTGACATTTAATAAATAAAAATGATTAACAAAAATAGAAAAACAACCATAAAAAATGCACTTTAAGGCACTCAATAAACCTTGATCCAAAACTCAACTCTAAACAACAGCCATAAGCATTATGACCATTGTTTGGTTGCATCATTTGATGAAGCGTTTTCTTTTATTTGCACTTTTTAGCCGACAACATCAGCAGCAGCAGCAGCAGCAGCAGCTGAGGCAGTGTCAGACACTATTCCAAGTAGAGACCCGGTCCCCGGGTATATGTGGATTATACAACCGAGATAGACAGAGGCAGACTGCTCGTTATTAACTATAATAATTATCAGTGCTGGATTATTATCAGTGCAACGGTGCAACGATAAGTGGGAGGAGGTGGGTGGCCGGTGGAAGGAGGAAGGAAGAGCGCATCTCATCTCACAGCCGGATCGTGCTAATCAACACAATGTCAACAAATGTGATTCGCCAAAACCGAATCGAATCCATTGCGCAAACCATACTAAACAGCAGTTGAGAGTTGAATTCGTTCTGGTTTGGGTTGTCGTCGAGCGCTGGGAGAAACAGCGAAAAAACAACGAAAAAACAAACAAAAAAAAAAATATCAAGACAGGCAAATTAGTAATTAAACAGAAAATTTGCACATAACACGGAAGACACAGCCGGAGCAGAAACACATAAATATGCTGACCACGGACAAGTGCACTTCGTCGGCACCGACGCCGATTATCATTAGCAGCAGCACGATCAACAAACCACCGAAATCTCAATGTCATGCGTCGGAGCTGCACACACACCACCACCACCAACCAGCACAACACCATATCCATTCCCACACCCACACCCATCCACATGACCATTCCCATTTGCAATGCACACACTCAACGCAGCCGCATTGCCAGAAATATGCACCGGATGCACCGCGAAGGAATCTGCATGAGTTGCTCCTGGAACTGTTGGATGTCCTGTTATCCTGCCTCGTCGTAGCGCCTTGCGTGATTGCCTACTGGCGTGGTACCTGGGAGCTGATGGGCTTCCTGCTCTTCCCCAACAGCAAACCCATGTCGGCTCTCGCCTCCTTTGCGATCGGCGGTGCGGGACACTTTCTATTCACCATCACGCAGAGCTTCTTCAAGGATAACATACATCCCGACAAGCGGCGACTCACCTACTATGCCATCTCTCGCCTCTACACCGCCGTCTTTGGCATCATCTGTGTGAATATGTGGCGCGGAGGGTGGCTGATCTGTGACTGGCTGACGAGCGTCGATTCCCTGACCATCATTGCGGTGGTGACTCTGGTCTCCCTACTCTTCCTGGTCGCCACCCGCACTCTGCGTAATCTGGGCGCAGCACCATACACGGTCACCATGGATCACAAGACCGACTACTTTGAGGTGGATACCATGTTCAAAATACAGGTTAGTTTACATTTTCTATTATACATTGTTATATAACCCAGGCAAATATATAATATATAAGTGTAGTGATCTATTTGTCCCTTTTTAGGTGTATCTATAGAACCAAATTTAGGAATATTTTCCGATCATAGAATATTTTTATACTCTGATACTGATGGATCAAAAGAGTATATTGGAAGAGGAAGTCTATAAAATCGAAATGCACAAGTCCATAAAGCCTCATATTTCCAAAAAAAAATTTAAAGCTATAGTCATTAATTTAATTGGTAAGTTATTGGCGATGTTCTTCAAGGATCGGCATCGGCCACTCCAGCGCCCGCAGGATTTCGATTTTCCTTAGATTTTGAGTTATAGCCATTAAAGGCATATTTCCGATAACCACCCTTAAGTATTGATAAATGTTTATGTCCACACCCACACCTGACCCTAACCTCCTTCAAAGATCGGCATATACAATTATTCGGCGATATCTACTCTCTCTCAAAAACAGCAAAAAGCATATATCTCCCGCAATTTAAGAGCTAAACGTACGAAACTATCAGAGTAAATTACTGGCAACAGCCTCCAGCCAAAAAAATCCTTTAAATCCTTCTACTATTTAATAGCCAAAGTTACTAAATTTATTACACATTGCATACACATTTTCTCCGATCATGGAATATTTTTTTAAGATGAAGTATATTTTGAAAATATTGTTTGAACGGAATTAACTAATTTAAAAAAAAGTTTTCAAATGAAGAATGAATTTATTAAATTTCAATTTCAATCTGAAAATCTGAACATGTTCATATGGGAAAGAAAATTGATGTAAATATAAATAAAGAAATTAAGTGTTTTCTACGAGAATGCCCGACTAATAGATATCCTTTAGCCAGTTATAACATACCTTCGATTTAATTTATTGAGCATTGATGTTATAAAATTGTAGATATATTTTTATTTACTATATTAAAATCTCAATACTATATTCATTTTATTCCAGGGCTCCAAGCAACCAGGTCTGTATGTGCTGGACACACTGTTTTCGGTATTCGTAATTGGCACCCTGGTGGTGATTGCGTGGCGTGGTGTTTGGGGCATCTTTGATTTAACCCTGTTTCCGGAGGACAAGGCAAAGTCTGCATTTGGATCACTGGTGAGGATTATGGATTTCGCTTAGATTAGATCTATGGTCTTTACTAGATGCCCTTTTCGCCAACAGCTCATTGGTTACCTAACGGTATTTGTGACATTTGTCTTACAACCCCTGATGCGATATGTGTCTCGCCGCATAAGCGGCATCCTAAAGCTAATCATTTGCGATTTATACTATCTGATGTGTTTCTTTGGCGCTGTGAACGCTTGGCGCGGCATCTGGAATCTACTGGAGGTTTACGTCTATCCGGGTAAATAATAAAATCAACTTTAATTATATACACATAAATTTGATTTTGATTGAGATCACATCACACTTTCGTACACCAGACAATCTTCTAATGAGCTCCTGGGTGACGCACATCATTCCGTTCCTGGTGCTTTCCGGACTCAAGTGCTCCAACTCGATTCTGGTGCGTGGCGTGTTCATCGATGCCGAAGGATCCGGTGCGGAGAGTGTCCACTTACCCATCAATTATGTGCGACTGCATTTCCTGCACGAACGCAGCAAGAAACTGGATGTGCCACACAATCGACATTCAGAGCCGCCGCATTATTACCTGAAAGCCGATCATGGGGCACTGGGCAGGGGCCATCTGGAGAAGAATATGGAGGCACAGCATAGTCTCATTGAGAAACCCCATGCCACCGCACAGATCATCTAGAGGATCCCGTCACGATTCCTGCTAACATTACGCTAGTTTAGGTGTTAACCTAATTTTAATTGCATAAACTTAATTGTAACTCGTTGCATAATTGATGCTTGATGTGCAAGCATACTTAAAAGCCTGGAGTGTTATATTTAGTACTGTACAAACTAATTACACTGACTATATGCATATATATATATATATATATTATCGTATATATATATTTTCGTATATATCGTTGTTAGGAATTCACTTTTGTTTTCGATTCCCTTTTGTACATTAATGCAATTTCACTTTCAATATAATGATTTTGTTGTAAATACAATATACTATATTGTGTATATAATATTCTCGCGTCTACAGATGTCATCCTTTATACCATTTATATATATGCAGTACACGTCGTTTTGTTTATTTGCATTGTCTAGAAAATTCTTTATATATATTGGATTTTACGATGTTGGCAATCAAAACATGGCATAAGAATATTTCAATGGCAACCGAGAAAGCGTATTAAAGTCAACAAAATCAAACATGTAAGTAATTATGATCGACAATGCTAGTTTATACCCAAGCTGATAAATTTCCCAAACACACTTTCATAACACAAAAAGAAAAAAATAAATATGTTAGAGTACTTTTCGGTTTTGCATTATTAAAATTTTGCCCATGTCATCTTGTTTCCTGACATTCCAATGTATGTTTACGTAGATGTTTATCAATAATTTTTAAACTTATCGTATGAAAAATTAAAAGTATAGTTGCACAATTCTCCGATTTTGGTAATGAATTTCTAAAAGTTTTTAAATCCGTACTCAATATTTACTTTTATCGAGTCATAAATAAGTTACATTCAAAAATTACAGATTTACAATTATATATATTTTTTCAGAATGTTAGCAGGGTATTTAGCTTTGAGTACAATTGTTCAATTGGCCGACAAATTGTTGCTGAAAATAAAAAAAGTAGAAGGAAACTAGGCGAAAAAAAAATGCGCATCAAAAATAAATACGCAAATGCAAATCGAACAGCACAAAATAGAAAATAGAAAATAGAAAATAGAAAGCAATTGATATTGTTAGCAAGGCGTGCAATGCAGATACTTGGCAGTTCAGTTTGAGATTGTCGACGGGTTGCTGAAAATCATACTCGCCATTTGCTGAAACAGTCGCCATTGGCAAACATATATTTTCAATAATATTTCGCTATTATATTTTTGCCAATCATTAAAATGTATTGAAGGCAACGCGTTAATCTCCACATCTACATTTATGTTTACAAGCTGAAGTCTTTTGTAAAAAAGTTCGTAACTTTATATAACCTGTGAAGAAGCGTTCGACAGAAATTAGAGCAACAAAAAATATGGGCATTCCGGATATACGTCAGTTGATCACCCTGGAATTTGAGGTGTATGGACATGTACAAGGTGCGATTGCTTATTTTTGCAGGACACAAAATGTCTAAAAGCGCCAGGGTCATGTGCTAAAAATAATTCGTGCACGATGGCTCGGCATTAGATGTCCTTGGTTTCGTACAATTGTTGTCATCAAAATGTTTTGTGTTTTGTGCATATAATTTGAACAGGCTTAAACCTCACAAAGGATACGCGGGATCGCTGCGTCAAGGCAGGAATCACCGGTTGGGTAAAAAACACCAAGCAAGGCACCATTGTGGGTAAAATGCAGGGTGCCAAAACCGAAGTGGACAAAATGTATGTATAAAAAATGATGTGGTTAATCAACAACACAATATATATGTATACATATTCTTAGGATCACCTGGCTGTCCAGCGAAGGCTCGCCTGGCTGCGAAATCGAGCGCTGTGAATTGCGAAATCAAAGCAATTTGAATCGACTGGATTACAAGGACTTTGCAATTAGATTCTAAATGTTGTACGAGTTTTTCTATGTGTGTTTTTTTGTTATGTGAAACTATATTTTGATAAGTTTGTAAATACCAATAAATGAACTTAAGCCCATAATACAGTAAAGAGTCGACTCGCACATGTGAATTGAAATCTATTTGGTTTTCATTACAAGCAGAATAGTAACACACTTTATAGTCTTAAAAACTATACTATAGCCAGTAGATCCATGGCATTATGCGTTTAGCACGACTGGAAACGGCCGGCGGCCTTCATGCGCTCAAAGGATTTGTTGGCGTCATATTTCCTGCAAGCAGACGAAATAATAATACAAAATTTGATTATATTATTCGCAAATTGAATACACACTTATAGAATTCAACATAGGCCGACTTTTTGGGATCGTTGACCAGAATTTGGAAGGCGACTGTCACGACGGCGGTCAGGCCGAGGGCAACAGCCAAATTACGCTTGATGGTCGCATTGTGCAGTCCACGGAGAACGGGAGCGGCGGCGCTAGATGTTGCTGGAGTGTTGGTCATATTTCAATATTGCGACTGATTGACTGACTGTAAATACACAAAAATTTTCACTGGTCAGCTGTTATGTAACTCATTTTATTATTAACTGTCTGTAGGCACAACTCAACATTATGAAAACATGTGTAGTGCACAAGGTGCGCTTAATCAATTTTTTGGTGTACTCTTTATTGATCCAATAATTGGATAATAATTGTGCATTTAATATTGCGATTTATTTTATATTACTCACATTTGCAAGGAATATTCACTGTCTGACGTTGCCACGCTCTTCGAACGACGAATTAAGGTTGCCACACTTTGAACAGTTTTCGATTCACTTTTGGAGGGCAAATATCCGACATTAATCGGTATATTCCAAGTAGTATCGGAAAGCACGATGTTTCCATACTTAGATACTAAATAATTAATCAATAGTCTTATTTAATATAAGCTTCCTATAAAATATCTTTTCGAAAAATGTGCTTGAATTGAAGCCAACGTTTTATTAAAAATTTTTCAGCTCTGAAGAAAACAATTGAGTATTCAAATTAATTTCAACTTGAATGTATATCAATACGTATATTTTTCAAGACAAAATATAGAAAAATACAAAATTTGTCGCTATATTAAAACACATAATTGATTAAATTGCATTTGAAAATAATTTAACCAGTTTCAATTTGTGCGGCGATTTTGGTCAACTAGTTAACCCTAAGTGGTAATGCTTTGGCAATATTTAGGTTGTTTTGTACAAAAACAGTATGTTAACACTGACTGGAAAATAAAAATGGCTACCACTGAAGGCGAATGCAAATGGCGGTTGTTATTGTTCGTGGAATTTCAATAATTACGAAGATTTTTTTACAAAATAAACAACAAAAACACTACGCCATAGCACTAGCAATAAGCTAAAAAACAAGTAAAAATATTCAGTTAACTGCTTGTGTAGTTATAAACATTCTGCCCGCTCGTACAACATCTAAAATCAACGCCACAAAAATTTTTGTTCAAAACGCAAATCGTGACATGAAAAAGATTTAACGCCAGTGAAAAGCAATATTATTAATTTGTATGCATGAAATGAACAACTTTGCCACAATAATCATTTACACCAGTGCTGTGAGAAGTGCATTATCAATTTTGTAAATAGCAATGCTAGCGATTTAACCAATTAGCCGCATTTCAAAACCGTTGAAAATCCAACGAAAATCGCAACCCAAAAATCGGAATCGGATTCGGCAGCAGCAGAAACAGCCGCAGCAGAGGAGCGCCCAAGTGCTGCCCGCCCGCCCGACCGCTCGTGCCCAGCAACTCCGCAGCAAACCGTGCCGCACGTTGTCGAAAAGCAAACGCGTCGGAAATAATAAAAATGCAGAGGTTAAACCTAATCAAACATATATTAATGTAAAATGTAACAACAAGCTAACAAATACATCTAAATCCAACTAGCATGTATATAGACAACAGCAACAACAACAGGATTTCACTTAAGTTCAGTGCGTAACGTGAGCAAAAAAAAGCAAAAAACAATTGAAAGTGCGTGTGTGTGTGGGAGCGAGAGGAGAGAAACAGGCGGTACAGTGTTTTTGTTTGTCTCTCTGTGTGTGTGTGCGAATGTGTGTGTGTCATATAATCTAACAAAAAATTATTAATTATATACACATACATACACAACATAGTATGTTTAGATGTGTGCACTGCAAACATGCAATTGTTTAAACACAAAGGACGAGTTAATCCAACAAATGCATGGCTTTTAATTTTGGAATACGACGATTTCGTTAATTTTGGGCACGATGATGATGATGATATCGCTACGCATTCGTGATTATTATAGCAAAAAGATTGATTGATTGATTGTTGTGTTGTGTTAAATGCAAATTTTGTGCATTAATTTGCCAATTAAATCTACTACGACGGTTACGATTGCCGTGTGATGATATGCCACTTAAACAGGTGAGTAAAATATGAAACTCCACTCATCCCATCCCCTGCCCTGCCCTGGCTGCTGCTACTTCTCGATAATTTTGTGTCCGTGTCAATTCTTTTTTTTTTTTTTTTTGCGTTTTTGCCGCCATCATCGCAGTGTGTGTGCCAAAAACAGCTGATCTACGATAATTGCATTTGCTGTAGAGTCGCCGCCGCCACCGCTGTTGTGGTTTTTGTTGCCTATTAAACACTTGCGTCACCCACGCAGGCAGTTTATATTAATTTTACAACGATGATAGGAAAAAGCAAAATAAAAAAAAATACGCTTCTTTTCTAACGTGTCATACGTTCAGCGTGCTGTGCGTTCGTGTGTGTGCGTATGTGCAGTGTGTAGTTCTATATTTTGGGATTTTATTGAGGGGCACAGCACACAGCATAATCCACCTTCATCGTTGTTCCTAAACGGCAGCCACAGCAGTATTTTGGTTACCTTTTCCCTCTAGCACACACACAAATACGCACACACACACACACCCTTTCAAGAGCCAGAAGAAAAATGGCGACGGGGTATCGATAACATGAGACACAAAAAAATGAGAACGTGAGCAACCTGTGGGCACCATTCAGTGCACCACAGACAATTTACATTTCAATTTCTTTTGTTTTTCGTTGTATTGTAATCGAGTTTCAATTCACTGTAAAGTTTTCCTAATATAATAAATATGCATCAGTTGATTGCATTTTGGTTGTAAATCCATATAATATTTCTGTTGTTGAAATAATTTGTTGTTGTTGGAATTTCCAACGAGTCCATATAACCATCTCGCTCGCACTCTACACACGAAGCACCAGCACAAAACAGAAATGTCAAAATGTTTTAATTGGTTTGTGATGTTGCCTGCTCTGGCCGAATAATTACAGGCGAAAACAAATCGATGCTTTATTAAACGAAACAATAATAACATTTCTAGCTAGCAATTTTCGTTTGTTTATTGTGTATCGCACACACACATACATGCTTACATCTGCACGTACAAGTTTTTGTGTGGCTGCTACAACAACAGGGCTGCAAACACAAACGGAGTGAACGATAGACCGATAAATGTTGACATATCGCTCAGTCGCACATCGCTATCAATTTCACTGCCTGCCTCCTGTGCTTCCTTAAATGTAAAGAATTCGCTGCAATGCATTTGTTAAACGAATTGTACAATTTACAGCAGCTTGAACCGTCTGTGCGGATATCGGTGTCTCTCCCGTGGGATGCAGCACAACGACTGCGACAATTGGCCGTGGAGGGCAGTTCCACTCTGCGTGCCCTCGGTATTCTATCCGTGCAGCCTGATGGCGATTCTGTGATAACTTTAAAAGTTGGAGGACAAGATATTAAAATAACAAAAGGTATGTACTTGAACTATTCTATTCAAATTAATATGTGCTCTCTCTAATGTGCGCTTAATGATTTCCCCTTTAAAGATAATTTAAACGATGTCGCAGGCGGTGCAATTGAGGCGGCTGGCACGTCCTCCAACAAGGCCGCACTCACCGTTAGCGTTGGCAATGTGGCGACGTCGCATCTGTCATCGGCACCCACTTTCGATGGCCCCAGTACAAGCAAAGCAGCCTATGTACAACAGCAGCAGCAGCACCAACAGCAACAACAGCAGCAGCTACATCAGCAGCAGCAGCAACGACTCGCGCAACTGTCGCAAAACGATGCAATCTCAAGCCAGCAGCATTTGCAGCAGCTACAGCGACGAAATGTGCTGCCTCAGCAACAACAGCAGCAGCAGAAACTAATGCAACAGCAGCAGCAGCAATCATTGCCGCCGCCACAGACGCCGCCCTCGCCGTACAATAATGCATCAACGACGCCGCCTGTTTTCAAATCACCGAACACGGTGTGTCCAATGGAGGGCAAGGTGCCGCTGCTGCCCTCACCAGCTGGTACACTCAATGTGCCAAGAGATTTCCCATTCGAGAGTATGCGGCAGGCACGTGTGCTGCAGGGCAGGGAGACGGCACTCGGCCCACCGCCACCGCCGCCGCCACCCAATGTAACACTCAAGCTGTCCAATAATCAGGCAGCACAAAACGGCGAGGTTATTGCTGCGGCCACAATCGGTGCGGTTGCCTCGAATAAATCTCAGTTCATAAATCCGCCTCCGCCATATCCGGGTCTAGGACCGAGCACATGCTCGACTGCACCCAACAACAATTCGGCAGTTGCTGTGCCTAGTGCGAAGCCGGTGCAGAGTTATCATATGCCCACGTCAACACCGCCATCATCATCAGCGTCAGCATCATCATCATCATCATCATCATTGGGTGTAGGAGGAGCGCCGACAACAACCTCGACGGGAAGCAATAATATCGCAATATCATCACCGCTGTTGGTCAATCTGCTGCAAAACGATGGCAATGCGATGTCCAGCCAAATGAAATCGCCACAGTTGACGGCGCCATCGACGCCGCAATCACCCCATGTCAGCATGAGTCCCAGTGCCCAAATGATGAACTCAAACTCGCCGATGCGCTGCTCCTCAGCGACGCCCAGCGATTTTGTGATGACGCCAACAAGTAACGCGCCCCTTGACAACGGAAATGTGCCTAGTCCGGTGGTGGTGGTGCCCTCATCTCCGACTGGCGGCGGCGGGCCCGTGATAATGCGCAATATGCAAAACCACCAGCCACAACAACAGCAGCAACAACAACAACAGCAGCAACAACAGCAACAACAACAGCAGCAGCAACAGTTGCTTCTCAGCCCAAGCGGCAATGCGAATCTGTACAATCAAGTGCCACAGTCACATCGCTTTCAGCATGCGGCTGCCTTGCGACATCCGCAGCAGCAACAGATACATCAGCAACGCCAGCATCAGCTTCAAGGCATACATCAGCGATTTATGTCACCTCAGCAACAACAACAGCAGTTTGCGCAGCAGCAGCCAACCGGTAAGTAATACAACATTCCCCTTAATGGCTCAGTTGATCACTGTATCTAATTTGCTTACAGATTGCTTCAGTAATATAAGCCTGCAACAGGCGCAGCAACAGCAACAGTTGAGACAGCAGCAGCAAATCCGAGCTGGTTTGCCACCGCCACCGCATCCACAACAGCAGCAGCAACAACGTTTAATGAGCATGCCGTTGTCCTCGCCACAGGCGCAACAATTTATGTCGCATGGCAATGCCTCACCCATAGCCCATTCACCTGCCTCCAGCCACCATTCGATGCATAGTCCGCTGATGGGCAATCATCAGGCGCCGTCACTGCTGTCGCCATCGACGACGCCACATAGCCCGGCACATTCACAGCAACTGGCGCAGCTTCAGCAGAAGCAGAAGGAGATGACGCCAATTTCTAATATGCAAAATTCACACCTTGTACCTGCAGCTGGCGCGGCCAATGCGCAACTGCCTCCGCCACCCGACTACAATCAGGCGGCAGCTAATTCGCGCTGGCCCGCGCTCAACAAGCCGATGGATTCGGCTACCAAAAGTAGTTTCCAGGAGTTCACACGCTACCAGATGCAATACAATTTGCAGCAGCAGCAAATTAATTTGGGCAATGGTCCAGCGCAGCAGGCAGCAGGACCATCGAATGCGGCGGTGGACGTGGTACCGCCCGGACCAGTGCCAGCAGGAACAACAGTAGCAGCACAACGGCAGCAGCAACAACAGCAACAACAACAGCAACAACAACAACTGCAGCAACAACAACAACAACTGCAGCAGCAACAACAACAGCAGCAGTTATCAATGCCAATGCAACAGCAGCTAGGGCAACAATCGGCATCGAATTTGGCCAACGTTTCGAACGTTTCAGCTGTAGGCGTTAATCATGGCCTTAATGATCCACTGATATCTTTGTCTGACCTGGATGCGTTGACAACCAACGATTTGGATGCTTTACTGCCAACTCTAAACTGTGATCTAGACTCAACGCTGAGCCTTGAGGATAAGAATGAGCTCGAATCGTTGCTGCAGGATGCGAAGGATCTGGACTTGGACCTGATCCAGGATAATTTGTCAGCGGTCGGCATGGATGTGGGTGATGCGCTAAGCACGCTTCAGGATAACACCGGATGCACCACAGAACAAGCCCAGCAACAGCAGCAGCATCAACAAACACAAATGCTCGATATGCAGCCATTCAACCAGCAGCAGCAGGTATTGCAGCAGCAACAACAGCAGCAGCAGCAGTTGCAGCAGCGACATCATCAACAACAGCAATTAACGCAATTGCAACAGCTCCAACAACAACAACAACGGCACCAGCTGCAGCGTCAGATTCAGCTGCAACAGCAGCAATTAACGCATCGTACGCATCAACAGATACAATTGCAGCAGCAGCAACAACACCTGCAACAGCAACAAGTGCAGCATTCGAATGCGCAACTTGTGGCACCAAAGAAACTGACGCAATTGCAGCAACAGCAGCAACACCAACGCCAAGGAAATGTGCAGCAAAAACAATTCATCATTAATCCGCACACCGGTGACATGGAGCCAATGGCCAGCGACGATAGCGACACGGAAGCCGAGCAGGAAACAACTCAGCTACTATTCCACAGCATGCCGAGTGGAATGAGCAATTACGGCGGTTTCAATCCTGCCAATGACATGCTACTGCCGAACAACTTCTTTTCCGAGGAGGACTCGAACTCGGCCATGTCCGGGCAACAGATGCCGCTGGGGGGTGGCAGCGATCAGGAACGTTCGCGCGACTCCCTCGTCTCCAACAAATCGAACTCGAATCGGGCTAGAAAAACGCCACAGAACAAGGCGAACCACAACAACCTAAGTCAGCTGCATCACCAGAAACTGCAGCACATCGCCAACCATGCCCAGACCATGCAAATGCAAATACAACAAATCCAGCAGATGCCGTCGACAACACCAGCAACAGCAGCTGGCGACTCTCCGCGGTCGGGCAACAGTTCGCCGTTGAATTCACCGTTTGCGACCAGCGGCAATGCGAACAACAAGAAGGCCAAACCGAATCTCTTGCGTGAGAAACTGCAGCAGGGTGTCAAGGAGCGCAAAGTGAAGGATGCAACTACAGCGGCGGCGACGACGCCAAAGCCAAAGCGGGAACGTGCCAAGGGCAATGCCAAGGCTAAAAACGCAGCAGCAACAGCAGCGGCTAATGCGAATGCGACAGCAGCAGCTGCAGCTATTGCTGAGGAGAAAATCAAGCTGCGACTCAAGCTGGAAAAAGTTGAGATGACCCCAACGTCTGTTGACCAGCATCATGTCCAGCTCAAAGCCATAATGGATAGCAACCACGTACAGCAGCAGCAGCAACAACAACAGCATCAACAGCTGACGATGCAAACGCATCTGCTGTCTCAACAGCAGCAGCAGCAGCAACAACAACAGCAGCAGCAGCAACAGCCTATGCTACAACAACACCATCAGCAGCAGCAACAACATCAGCATCATCCCGTGTACAGCAATTTCCAACAGCAGCAGCAACATCAACAAAGTGGACAACAGCAGGCTGTTGGCACTGGACTAAATGAGCCACGCGTTCCACCTTTACAGATTCGATTGCGCGGCAAAAACTCGGTGGTTGTGAAGAATACGCGCAAGGATCGCAAGAAACCCCCAGCTGCCGACGAGGACCAAAAGGTGCGGCAAATAAAGCGCACCTTTAGCGAACAGGAGCAGCAGCAACAACATAATCCGCCAGCATTGCTCATGGGCGATGGAGTGACTGATAATAAGCAGGCCAAGTTAACGCCAACGCCACATGTGAATGGTTTGACCAGTTCCGGTGTACTCTTGCAAAAGACGACGCAACCACCGCCAACAACACCGCAACAGCAACAGTTGCCAGTGGCTGGTGCAAAGACTACAACAATTGTGGCTGGTAAAAATGGGCTGACAATAAGTGCGATTGTCGAGGCGCACAAGACGCAAGCCGCCGGGCAAGAGGGGGGACAACTTTTGACAGTCGGATCGACAAACACGGGCACGGCAGCAACTCTGCAGCAACAACAGCAGCAACAATTGAGCAAGATTGCAACTTCGTTGCCCAGCAGCATCACTTTAAGCGCCATTACCAGCTCCAACAGCAACAACAACAATAACAATAATAATAGTAATACTAGCAATAATAATAATAATAGCAACAATAATAATAATAATAACAACAATGCCAGCAATAGCAGCAGTAACAACAACAGCAATAACAACAACAACAGCCGCAACATGCTAAGCAATTTAACAATGAAGAATCCGATTAAGACTGCAGCGACGATCACGCCCATTGTGGGCGGTAAGCCGATGACAAAAAACCATAAGCCGCCGCCATATATAACCGCTGTGCAACAGCTGCAGCTCCAGAAGCAGCAACAGCAGCAGCAGCAACAACAACTGGCGGCGGCCGTAACCATGTTGCCAAGCGCGACGACTCTGAAGCGCGTCGAGATCACAAAACTGGCGCCGAGTAGCGTCGCCGATGCAGCAGCAGCAGCAACAACAACTATGACGGTCACAACGACCACAACAACAACATCTTCATCAGCATCATCATCAGTGGTGGCAGCACCTGCAACAGCGACCCCAACAACATTGCCAACATTGATTGGCGAAAGAAAGTTGCCACTCTCGCTAAACTCCTCCACGATGCTCAACAATGTTCATGAAGCAACCAACATTGTATCAGCAAATGCCGCAACGACAACGACGACACTGACAACATCCGCGCAACATCACAAACTAAACCACGTGACTCAACAACAACAGCAACACCAACAAACAGTCGTGAGCAATGCGACAAGTGCAACATCATCGCCAACACCAGCATCTGTTCTCGCCAACACATTGAGAAATTCACCGGCGAGTAATGGAAGTGGCACCCCCGGGCATGGCAACAATGGCGGTGGCGAGGATAGTGGTATTGAGTCAATGGATGCACTCTCCGAGAAGAGTCCGCATCAGCAATCCTCAAGCAGTCCCATACAACTGCAGCAGCAGCAGCAACAGCAAATGGTCACCAAGCAGTCAACAACAACAACGACGGCAACTGGTTCAACTTCATCAGCAGCATCAACAACACCAGCACAGTCGAAATCTGTTGCCGTAGCAACAACAGCAGTAATAACAACATCAACGTCAACAACAACAATAGCAGCAACTGCAATAAGTTGTGGCAATAGTAAATTGCCACCGATGCAGCATGATGATATTGAAAAGGAGCTTGCCAAAATGGAGGGTTTCCCGGATGATTTGGAGACGATTGTAGCAACTGTACTAAAGGAAACGGCGGCGGCTGCAGATATGGGCGGTGGCTTCAGTTTGACGCCGAGCACAACAAAACTGAATGGTGAACATGATATACTTGAACACGATGATCTCATCAAGAAGCTGACGGACAACATAGAGACAGAGGACAGTAAGAAGACGTTGCCAGCAGTAGCAGCAACAACAGCAGTAGCAGTAGCTGCAGCAGAAGTACCAGTAACAACACCAGCAATCGAAATGAAAGCGGAGGCAAAGGTTAAGCTAGAGAAGATCAAGATAGAAGAACAACCAACCCTACTGGCCACGAAAAGTGAGCCATTTTCGGAGGACAGTCGTCAAAAGCCGGTCACAGAATCTATTAAGGAGGAGCCCAAAACTCCAGCCATACAGATAATCGCAACTATTCCGCCCAAAGAGAAGGAGCCAGCGGCGGAGGAGTGCGTCAAAAAAGAAACGCCGCCTCTTACGGAGTCGTCGTCACTTCAGCCCATCTCGATTGAAATACCCCAGCAGTCTGATGCCGAAACGCCGCGAATCCGAACGCGGGCCAGCAGTCGCTTAGAGAGTCCACTGGATGCACCCAAGACCAGTCCCGAGCCAGCTGTAGTCATCACGACAACAACAACAGCAACTACAGGGACAACAACAACGACTACAACAGCGCCAACAGCACTACCAGCGAGGAGCGTGGCACGTGTTGTCTCCACCTCAACGCCGAGTCCCCGTTTGGGGACACCAACACCGCCAGTTCATAACAACAATACGAAACGTCGTCGCCAGGAGTCCGAGTGCGGGAGCAGCAATGATGGCGCCAACGATGCAGACACTGGCAGCAGCAAGCGTACGCGTCTCAGTAGTAGCAGCAGCAGCAGCAATAACAACAACAATAACAACAGCAGCGCGGAGACCGCAGAGCCAACTAGTCTCAATTATATGATATCGAAGAAGATTGAGATCGAGTCGTCCGATTCGGATGAGCCGCTTATTGAAGTGGCAGGCAAGGTTCGCAACTCGAAGGCGCAGGTTGAGGAAAAACACGTCACGAGACGCAATGCACAACAGCAGCAACAACAACAGCAACAACTGCAGCAGCAGCAGCAACACAGTGAGTTAACACAAAATGTGATTTGAAATGGAAACCTTTATTTAACCAGACACGCTTACTTTGCAGAGTCCATCAACTTGAATGCGACGCCGACTCAGGCGCCAAAGACGGGCAAAATACAACCGATTGTAACAATCAGCAGCACCAGTAGTGGCAACAATGCGACGTTGCAGCCCGTCAGCAATGCGACAACGCCGGCAGCAGCTGCAACACCCACCAACAACAACACTAATATAGTACATGCCACACGTGGAGCAACAGCAGCGGCTGCAACCAGCAATAGCAACAGTAGCAGTAGCAACATTAGCATAACAAACAACAACAATATTGTGAACGCAACTTCCCCAACGGATGAGAAGATTGGTACGCGAAGGAGCGTGAGAGCGAGCGCTGCTGCCAACAAGATAATCTACAGTCGCAGCAATGCAGCCGCTGCTGCAGCGGCGGCAGCTGCAGCCGCCGAGTTGAAGGGAACGCCGAGTAGCAAGGCGACGGGTGGCGCTGCTGCCGGAGTAGTTGGTGCGGCTGGTGCTGGTGGCGCCAACAACTCGAATGCCTCAAATGCGACCGTCGAGAGTGTGGCGGAGGCGAGACGCAAGACACGCAGTGCTGGTGAGTTGATGCACTTCTTTCTATAATGTTTTTGTGGGACATCATTTAAAGTATGAGATTTGCAGTGATTGGTGAGTCGATGCTGACCGAGGGACGACGGAGAAGGACATCGCGTGACTACAAGTGACCAGAGTTTTGCGCCTTGGCAAAGGGACTGAACCATGCGAGCGATGCTAACGAGGATGACTTGATTGAGCTGATCGAACTGGATACGGATCGGTTCGATATCAGCAGCAGTTTCCCCTTTGTCCAGGCGCAGAACGTTGATGTCGAGTTGGAGGAGAACAGCAACGTTGATGACGACAATGAAGATGAAGATGATGATGATGATGATGATGATAATGATGATGATGATGAAGAGCACCTTGTTGATATATCATCGGCGCTAGCGCTCATTGAGACGGCAGAAAAGAATACCCTTGACTATGATGTGGAAACGGGCGATGATGACGGCAGTCATCTGCATCTAATGTCTTACCACAATCTCAGCCGAAGCAGCGATGCAGATGTAGATGTGGATGTGGATGCGGATGTGGATGTAAGTATGGATGCGGTCAGCCTGCTAATGCCGGAACTTGGCAACGCCACTGCCTTAGACTGCGGCAACTTTGTCGACTACGATGAGTTCAACATGTGTCTGACCAACATACTCAACGAGAAGGACGATCAAGAGGAACTTGATGATCGTGATAGATTGGAAAATGGTACTCTCGATTCGGGCAAGCAGCAGCAGCAATGGCACGATGTTAGCGACGTTCTCAGCATTGGGCAGCTAAACAACAATCTGGAGCTGAGTTTTCAAGAGTTTGCCACCGAGTCAAGTGTAACAGCAGATGATCGTTCTGGCGGCAGCAGCAACAGCTCCTCACAAATGGCATAGTGGCGTCGCTTACATCAAAAATTGTTTGCATTGCCTTTTTCTACTGCGCTCTGTAAATAGCTAAAAAACAAACATACAAAAGCCCATCCTTTCGTTTTCGTTAGTAATTTAAAGTTATTTCTTTTTCTTTAAATATTTTGTATAGTTAGTTGTATCCAAAGGTTGCAATAATGTTGCATCTCAAACGAGCAGCATCACACACACACACACACCCACAACATTCACCATATATGAAAACTACTCGGTTAATTTATCGCTACTTTCCATCAATTATCCCTTGGTAAATGGATTTGCTAGTCAAGTGAAACAGACAATTTGTGTAAAGCTCAAAAAAAGGAAAGAAAAAGAAAGCCAGAAAAGAAAGAAAACTGATAATGAAATGTGAACAAATTAGTTGAAAATCAAATATATGCAGAAATATATTACCATACATAACAAACAAAGTAGTGAACCCGAGACACCCTGCGCCAACACGCATGCGAATTTTCATTTTTTTTCATCTAAGATTGTATATACTTTAGACCTAATTCCGATAGATGCAACACAAACATGTTTTTAGTAAACGAAAAAAAAAAATACAAAATATAAAAGTTTATCTTTTAATACAAGTTGAACATAGAAAAAACAAAAAGGAAAACAGACCATACATTTACATAATGTTTTTATTTAATAATTTTTTTTAAATCAATCCACACGATAAACAGATATATATATATATATATCTATATATATATATATATATATATATGTATATGTAGTTTTATATGCATAAGTTTGCGTTGTTTCGAAAAAAAAAATTTGTTTTTTAGTTTTAAAAGCTGTATTGTAAGTCATATACATAATATTAACACAAAAATCCTCTAAATATGCACATAAAAACCTCTGCAATAAGTTAGTCAAGGCAAAGCACGGAAATTATAAAAAGTGTTTGTAGTTTTGAACGGCGATTGAACATATGTATATACATATATACAAATAGAAGAAACAAACCGTATATAATGTTATATATTTTGCATACACAAAACAAGAACAAAAAAAAAAAACAAAAACAAAAAAAAACCACAAAAGCAAAAGTTGTATTGTATATAAGGCAGGCTCTATTTTTGCTAAATGTTATTTGAACAAATAAGGGGAAAACAAAGATGCATAGCAAAAGCAAAGCGCTAAACAAAACACATTAAATATATATATAAATAAATATATATGTGTATATATACAGTATATGTCTATATACTATATATATAAATATATTTCTTCACACGCATACATATATATATTGTTCAATATTATTATCTTATGTGTATTGTATGATTGCTATATTAAATAAGTCTTTTGATACTTTGTACATGTTTAATTTAAAGCAAGACGGACGAAAAGAACGTATGTAAAACCAAGACCCATCCCCTCCCCCCTAGAATAGCATGCATATGTAGTACCAATATATGTATATACTATATATCTGCGTATACATATATCTAAAGCGAATTCGTTTGTGCATACACATCCCCAATAACAAAAACAAATGTCAACAATTTGAAGCATATTTAGTGAAGTTTTCACGTTTCCCCCTCATACACCCAAAATCAATAATAATTATAATGACAAACTCAAATTTATCGCAATACAAATCTGCAAAAATGTTAATGGCAATATTTTATAAACCATAATTAATTTTTATATGACAACAATAAAACACATACAATACATACGTGCAACAAAGACATACAACACACACCACTCACATACACACACACACACGTATAACAAATAATATATTTAAAGAGCAAATGCATTAAACAACACAAGATGAAGAACAACAACAAAAACGAAAGTGTCTTAAAACGTAGTATTAGAAGTTTATTATTAATAATTTGTTTGTACTTTAACTTTAAAGTAAAAAATTATTTATAGAAAAAAGAAAATACAAAGATTTAATATACACAAAAATTAAAAAAAAAAAATTAAATGCATTTTTATTAATGTACAAAAATGTACATGTGAATATGTATTTTTCAAATCCGCGTTTATAATTTCTAAACTATAAGGTTACATTTTCAAAAACTGAAACTTAGAAATGGATTAACCCAATTGCAACTAACTTTTTTTTATGACTATATCTTTAAAGTACAAATCAATAACATTATTTTGAGATTTCAGGCCGACCGTCGTCCGAACGATTTTCTATCTGTCAGAGGAAGCAGGAATCATGGCCGACTCCATAATTAACATATATTCTTGGTGAGCTTCCACAACTGAGTCGAATTGTCTATATTCATCAGTCTGTCTGTCTTTCTCAGAACTAGAGACCTCAAAATTTGAATATAAGTTCTCATTTAACATACGCAGATCAAGTATATTTAATTTTATCGATAACTGTTCCCGTTTCGAGTATACCTATACATACATACATATTACTGGATATTTCATAAAGATCAGATTACCTAAATGTATTTTCATTTTGAGTGAGTATTTAACTGCTGTGTACAGGGTATTTCCTAGTCGGGCTTACCCGTGTAGATCATTCTGGATTATTATTTGAGTGTATTGTGTAAATGAAATTCTTCGAAATTGAAAATGATGCAAAAAACTGACTCTTGGTGTAATTCTGTTCAAAATATACTGCGTCGCAATAATGGAAAAGTCACAGTTGTTTTGCACGCATAATTATCAAATTAACCACAACTACTTACGTAGGTACAGACAGGTGTATATGTATGTGCATCATAAATTCATGGTACTTTACACCTCTCGAACTGGATGTCGCGAAGAGGATATTCTAAGCACTCTCGACTAGAGAATCCGTGTAGATTCTTAATGCAACCGACTTGTTGATCCGCTCTCGCACAAGCACATTTATACATACATATATATATATTTTTTTTTAGCTATTTTACAAACTAAACACAATGGTGTAATACATTTTATAAATTTACAGTAAATAGATAGCCAATGAATTTAGATTTCGATACTTGCGATGCACATATGTAACTGTTTAAAAAATTTGCACAGTTTTCTATTGATGGCTCAATTGGGAGCAGTGACGAATGTGCGAGTTTTCAAATTCGTGTTCTATTCGCTATTTGGCATTTAAGGCTCTCTCTCTCTCTCATTCTCTGTCTTTCTCTCTCACAGCGGCTGCGCAGGATGCGAGGGACAATCGACTTCGGATGGAAGTTTGTATCACAGGCGGCCAGCAAAGAGCAGCCGACAGTTGAGTGTGAGTTGCCGTTTGGAGCAGCACGGCTAGGCAGCCAGGCCAGGATATTAAAAAAGGCTTGAACAAATAGTACACCCAGGTGGAGGAGTTATTAAGACATTAAGTGTTGAATATACTCATCGAGCCCGCCGCGTCTCACAATAGGTATAGGATGTAATATATATATATATGTAAATACACATTGAGTCTGTAAAAAGTTGTCTTCATATTTAACAAATAATACCAGCGCAACTGCTTCAGCAAATACGATGTGAAAAGATTTCAAGAGTAGCTCTTTAAAAGTTTACTTACAAATTCCTTAATAATTGTGTTGAAAATCCAAGCTGTATATAAATGTATATATATGTTTTGTGAGTTTGAGTATACCAGTTAAAATATATATATATAATTAACAGTTTGAGAAGTGAGAAATCTCACCAAAACAAAAGTAAATGTTGACACTCAAGGATGACGTCCTATTTTTCGAGTGTGTGCGTGTGTATCTGTGTGAAGTATGACGTAGTTTGCCATCAGCCTTAGTGCTGAGTATGAATGTAGGTGACTCCATGTATGTGTACGTGTACATATGCATGTATGTGTTGGTACACACACCAACAAGTGTCGTTTGGCAAGAGCGCCAAACACGAGCACATCCGTCCACGTTCTCTCCGGGGAGGAGGAGGCCAAGTGTCTGTATCTGCTCTAAGTATCTGTATCTGCTTTTTATAAATGTACATATATATATATGTATATATCTACTCAGCTATCATGTTCATCGATCTTGAAATTAATCAACACGTTCACCATTAATCCTTATCACCGTGAAATCAGCAGAAAAGAAAACTTTATTCAAATCTTGATGTAAAAGAAAAATATGAATAATAATCAAGTCGAGAATGCTCGAACAAAACAAATTACCATAAAATATATATTTCGTTGCCCCAGAAGCAATCCGATTATGCTAAGCAAGTTTTTGCATAAATCACTACTTAATATTTATACCCTACACGTTAAAGTGCAAAGAGTATATTGGTCCGCTAAAATATATCTATGCTCTTTCAAATTTTCAAATCACTCTTTTTTTTCTAGAGGTTCTAAATCGGAATGTATGCCAAACGATATAACGAAAGTTTCTAAAAATATGAAAAACTAGTTTGTTCTTATGAATTATCATAAAGGGTATTTCTGAAATGTAGACAATAAAAACTGCATCTTTTTGGGATAGTCTGAATGATTTGTTTTCTTCTAAAAAACTAACCAAAATGTCCGGGTTTCAGAGTAATTTAAAGCTTATGAGACTTTTAAAATTCTAGGGTATATTTTTCTCTGAGTGTTGTGAGCTCGAGTTGGAGTTACGCTGTCAGGGAGTTTCTTACTTAAAATAAAACCACATTTTTTTGTGTCAGTGTGCAGTGTGTCCATCCAGAGTCCTGGAACATGTAGTGGCTGCTGTGCGGTGGCTAGGACACGAAGGATCCGAATCCACAAAATGCACATCCGCCTGCGGTCAGGACGACGCCTGCATACGTACCTCAAGATAGGCACCTTTGTGCTCGTTGGCGTCTGCTACTTTGCCTTCCTGTTTCGCGAGTCCCTCAACGCATTCGAGCATCGGGAACGGACCACAGCCGCCGAGTTGGAAGCGGCCGATAATGGAGCAGATCCATCCAAGCAGCAGCAACTCAAACTCAAGCGCCAACAGCTGCAGCGACAACGTGCCCTCTCCCAGCAACGAGCCAGCACCAGGATTGGGAGCAATGGCAGCAGCTATGTAGTTGCTGGAGGCGAGCCAAAGGCTGTGCTGGCGGCGAGCACCCTGAATCCCGTCTACGAGTACTCCGAGGAGCTGCACAGCCGCACCGAACGTGACCTGAAGTTGCGTCGCGAACATTTGGCAACGATCTGCGAGAGATATAAGCTGCAGGAAAAGTACCCACCGAATCCATGGGAGTTCTTCATCTCGCCCGGCCACAACAATCTCGTCTGGTGCAACGTCTTCAAGGCGGCCAGCAGCACCTGGATGTATTACTTCAATATACTGGGTGAGTTGAAAAAATGGCCAATGTTAAAAGGGTCAAAAGATTTGAAAGATCCTTCTTCAAAGCGGGAGAGGGAGAAGTTCAGTGTATAGATGTTCTCCGTAGGTAAGTTCGACTGTAAACTTTCTTCAAGGCTAGAGGGGTAGAGCTACTTTGTTTAGAAATCCATTATAGGCAAGTACGACTGTATCATAAACAACTCCATCACTTAAGCTTCCTTTAAAACGAGGGGAGATCTTTACTGTACAGACGTTTACTATAGGCAGGTTGGACTGTATCTCAAGCAAGTTCATCACTTAAACGTTTGCAAATTTCCTTCAAAGCTTGCGAGGAAGAGCCTCTTTGTGAAGCAGTTCACTATACTCCTGCTTAACTGTAACTTAATCACATTCATCACTTAAATATGTCACCTTCCTTCAAAGCTGAGGAGCAAAACTGCATTCTATAGAAGTTCACCTTAGTCGACTGTATCGTAAGAATCTTCACTGCATCCTAAAAGCTCTTCTTCCTAGCATTCATTTTGGATTCCTGATTTCTTCAACAGCTGGCTACGATCTGAAGTATCTGCAACGGACGGAGGTGCAGCCACTGGAGCTGGCACGTCAGCGTTTCCCCCGTCCGGAGCTGGCCGAGTTGCTGGAACTGTTGCCGAGTGCGTTGTCCTTCCTGTTCGTGCGCGATCCCTTCGAGCGCATCCTGAGCGCCTACCGCAACAAACTGGAGGGCAATCGGAATAGCTTCTACAAGGCGCTGGGCACCAAGATCGTGCATCGCTTTCGGCAACGCAGCGTGGGCGGCACTTGGCCGCGTTGTGGCCCCACCTTTGAGGAGTTTGTGCGCTTCCTCATCCAGGAGCATGAGGCGGGCCGTCGATTCGACGAGCACTGGGCACCCATCTACAGTTTCTGTACGCCGTGCAGCGTCAACTTCAGCATCATTGGCAAAACGGAGACATTTCAGCGCGACTCGGAATTCATCATACGGCAGGCAGGGCTGGAATCGCTGCTGCTGGGTAAGCTGCCGCGGCGCAAGCTGCGCAAGATTGGCAACCAGGCGAGGAGTGGCGTCAAATCCGAGGAGCTTGTGGAGCGCTATTTTGCCGAACTGGATCGCTCAACACTGGACCAATTGCTCAAAATTTATCGCATTGATTTCGAGCTGTTTGACTACGACTATTTGAAATATTATAGCATGGTGCATCCCTGGAACCTGGAGCAGAGCACAGCGGCAGCTGGTACAGCAACTGGCACCGGGATAGGGTTGGCGATGGGGATGGCGATGGGGATGGGGATGGGGATGGGAGCTGCGGTCTCAACGTCTGCTACCGCCTCTGCGTCCACATCCTTGGGAACAGTTGCTGCTGGAGTGGAGTAATTTGCGCATGGGCGTCTACACTCAACAAAAAAGATGGCTTAGAATATAGAAAATCGACCGAAAATCGAATTGTTTTTTCTTGTGATTTGATTAGACATATTTTTATTTCTGAATTTTATACAGTAAGTTGGTGAAAATATTTATTATTATTTATTTGTTTTGAACTTTTATCACCTTTAAATTATTTTTGTGGTCTTCGATTATTTTATTTAAAATTTTTATTTCAATTTATTTCAATTTATTCCATTTATTTCTAATATTATTGTTGGGGAAAACTTTTTCATTTGCAGTCTTGAGGACGATTTCGATAATACTAGGTCATGTTTTCTGCTGAGTGTATGAGTTAAACAGCTCATGATCGCGTTAAGTCGTGTAAACAATCTTATTCATGTACCTTTTACACACACACCCATTCACACACACACACACTCACACAAAAACGAACAAAACACAACCGTAACCCAACCGAAACTACCAAATTTACCGAATCTACCAATATTCTAAGGCCAAAATCAACGTTTTCCAAAAACGCAAACCCAAAAAAAAACCAAAAAAAAAAAGACGAAACTTTCGACCTCTCTTATAGGTAATGCCAAGAAGCAATGCAAAACCAAATTGTGTGTAGATAGAATGAAAGTATTTTGATGAATTTTTTCAGCAAAGTCACGAAAACATATAAAAAAGAAAAAAACCAAAAACGATAACGATAACGATAACGAAAACCAAATGATAAATTTATAAATTTACAGTTCTTATGTCAGGCATCTTTTTAGGTGCGATGTGGTGGCATGTCTCAAAGTTAGTTTTAAGTACAATTTACAGTTACAACCTAACCTAACACTTACAAACTTACATAAATACTTACATACATACGTGTGTACACTTTGAGAAAATTGCAGCACTAAGTTCATGATGAGAATTCGCAAAGTATTCTATATAAATTCTCAATGCATTCTTAAAACTTTCTTCAATTAATTCACTTAAGCAACAAAATTATCAAATCAAGTGAAGCGAATTCCGAAACAGACTTGGTTTAAGTTCCGTCAGTTCACTTATGCCCGACGATCTTCAAATTTATAGACAGATGCAGTTCTCTGGTTACTGCAGTGATCTCTATTTCAGAGTGTACATATGTATTGACATATAACACACACACACACACACATATATAGTAATATTAAACGACCTCTATACGAATATCGCGCCTGCAGTTTTTCAAAACGACAAAAAACATTTTTAAGCACCAAAACATTTACATACATTCTAGAACTTGCATAGTTAAACCTAAATATATACGAATATGAATATTTACACCGAAGTCGCATTCCCTCAATATCTCACTTTTAATATACATACATACTTGCATTCATTCACACAAATATATATATATAGATAGATATGTATATATTGATATTCATACATATGTATGTACATATGTTCGGTATTATACATACATACATATGCACTTATATGAAATTTATAAACAGGTCTTCATCTATGTCTTTAACTTTTGTGGACTAGATGCCTTTTTTCTAGGCTAAAAAACAAGTTAGAACGTTGCAGTCGGACATAACCGACTGCGCAATACTCTGCTCCCTTGATGTATTCACAGATGAACCAATCATTTTCTTTATTACTATTTTTCTTGATTTTCAAAGCCATGAAATTATAATGAATATAAAAAATCCGCGACTCTAGATCTAGATATAGGTCGCAAAATGTCACCATTGGGAACACAATATATAATTTTGATTCATGAGGACATATCTGGAGAACAGAGTATAATATGTAAAACAAACACGATTTTTATTGTGAATGATAACAAATCTGCTAACAAATATTTCCCGTACAGAAACAAAACCAAAAAAAAAAACTTTTCATGTGATGTTTAGATTAACATATATATATAAATATATACACATATATAAATACTTTATGTATATAAATAATATTTAAACAAATGGAACATTTACTTATTATACTCATTTTGGATTGTATTTCGTATAAATTTAACCAACAAGCAAAGCAAAACAAACAAAACTAAACCAAACGATATTAAATAAAACGTGCAACAAATCTTAAATTACGAATACACAATATTATTCAACTTTTTTTCGTTGTGAACAAATAAAAAGTCTTACTAAATAAATAATTTCTAATACCAATCTACAATCACTTGAGACATGCATTTTATTTCTGTTATTCTCAGCTTAACGAGATCGCCAACATCATCAAATAACTGAGAATGCTCTGGTCGGGAGAGGTCCCAAGACCTCGTCCATAATAAGATTATTTTCTTTCTTATTTGCCAATTGAAATTGATAATATTTATACAGTAAATCAATATGATATATATTATCGATAAGAAAAGGATGTATCTTTCAAATTACTATCGGAAATCGACTTGTATCAATAATTGGAAAACGAACAGTTATCGATAAAATGAAATTAACTTGATCTGCAATGGCAAACGAGAACTTTAATTACAAATTTGAAGTCTCCAGTTCTTATATAGCCTCTGATACGTCTTGTACATAGAGACGGACGGAATTTACTGGATTGACTTTGCTTTTGATGCTGATCAAGAATACATATCGTCAGAAGTCAGAGATGCTTTCTTCCGCCTGCTCCATTCCGTTGCACAACTTCATTATATCCTTTTTGGTAATTCGTGTTCTAAGTAGGTATATATATATAAGTAGGAATTTAATATTGGGAATATAATCGCTACTTTTTTCTAATATTTTCTTTCAATTATAGCCACTATTTATATTCTGTGCGAATATTTATTCATTATTTATTTATATATAACAAATGCTGCAAGGATGCAGAGCACGAGCTGCATCTTGTTGATTGCGTTAATTGATTGAGCCGAAATTACGTAGGCTCCACTCAACATTCTTTCCGAAAAAATACGTAAACTGTCTACGTCTCGGGATCCTTCGTATTTTTCCTTCTGTACTCCTTTCTCGAACCAGATCATAGTTGGGACGAAAAAGACTTCTTCACTCACACATGTTGGCCTGCTCGCCTTGCAATTATATTCGGCGACGCATAATGTTGTATTATATGCCATATGTCTGGCCAGATATTTCCAGATTTCTATAATTGCGATGCTATAGGGGCAAGTAGGTGAGTAGAATTTGACAAAGAATGTTCCCGTATCAATTGTCGATCTGAATGTCTCGGGCGTTAGGTGTAAGACTTGTCCAGGTGTACAAGTTAGTACTTCACTTCTTGGCTCTTGAATCACCTTATCTTTGCCCAGAAAAGTCCTCAAAGCGATGATATTTAGAGGTCCTTCAAGCCTCTTAGACTCCAAGCCACCCTTCTTGAATAAGACTAAACTTGGATACTTGGTAATATTCTTGTCAGCGCAAAAGTTTTCATATTTTGCACAATTAAGGCTTCCCAATTGTAGACTAGGCTCGAAACTGTTCTCCGAAACGAAATCACTTATCTCACCACATGCCTCACAAGATGGTTCACGAAACAGGACCAGAACATCTTCAATTTCGACTGCGCTTTCATATAGCGTCGGATCAAGCAATTTCAACGATTTTGTTAACCCATAATTTGTATTTAAGGTTGCCAAGAAAAAAAATATTGCCAAATAAGTAAGAATTGTTTCCCCTGACATCGTTCTAAAAGTGACTGACTAAAATTAAATATGAACATTGAATGTCTACAAAAATCAAGGCACAACTTTCAAAAACTTTTTCAAAACTTGATCAAATTATAAGGTAACAATTAAAGTGAAATGAACATAAAAGTGAAGTAATAATAAAAATTTAAAATGAAAAAAAATATATATATTTAGTTAAGGATGTATCATAACATTTCATAATGATATGACCTCGGACTTATTTTCCTTTTTGTCGTGGTGTAAAATGAATCTGCTCAACTTGAACTGCTCTAAGTGTAAGGTCATGTTATCACTCCGCATGTGGTTAGTTGCATGCCACTTGATAGACTGTATGAAGTACATGATTTGGGTTTACTTCTTGATCACAGGTTCAAATTCGATAACCATATTCAATTCACTGTCAACAAAGCTTTTCAAGTTCTTGGTTTTATAAAGGAATTTGATGACCCTTATACAACCAAGATACTTTTCACTTCTCTTGTACGTCCAATTCTGGAATATGGATCTTGTGTGTGGTCTCCACAATATCATATTCATCAAAGTAGATTGGAATCTGTACTGAAGAGCTTCTACTACTACAATTCGCTCTTCATCGCTTTGACTGGGGTGTACTTCCTCCTGCTTCTCATTAACCTTCCCTCCCTAACTAACCGTCGTATTATGCCAGGAGTTATGTTTGTAGTTCAATTACTTACAAATAAATTGTTCTGTTCCCTTCAGACCGTCTCGTTATCTCTACCCACTTTCTCTTAATTGTTGTACTACTAATTATTCCTTGCATGAACCGTTTCGAGTACTCTGTAATAATTATAACAAGCTATGCCAGGTAATCAATTCAGAGTCCTCCATTCCGATAATTAATAACTCAATTTTAAATGTCCCATCTCGGAAATAACTTGTTCGCATGCACAGGTGGTGATTAACTAATTCTTGGTAATTATCTTTGGTCTGATTGGGTGTTTTCTGGGTTTTCCCCAATTCATGCGACAAGTGAAATTGAATAAATATTCCTTAATTTTAAATTTATTAATAATTTTAATTTTATTTAAAATTAAATTTCTTACTTTTTGTATTTTTTGTGTCGACTGACCTTAGTTGACAATAAATAAATAAATGATCTGAGAGTATCTAGACAGTATCTAGAGTATCAGCTATCTGGCTGCCATTGCAGAGTATTCTGCAGTCGGCTAAGCCAATATCCCAGAACCAACAGAAGAATATTCCAAAATACGAAAGAACTTTTATGATTAATCATTATAAGTAGGTTTTTATTTTCATTGATCAGAACAAACGAATTATATAGTTGGTAAGCATACACACACACACTGACACCTACATAAATGTATGTATGTATTTATATGTGTGTGTGTGTGTGTGTGTGTGTGTGTGTGTGTGTGTATAGAGTTTGTCACATAATTATATTTATATATATGCACGTTCAGTGACAATCATGTAATAATAAGATTATAACTTTCGTTATGGTGCGTGTAGGCTCAAGTAAATAATTATATAATATTATATATATATATATAGATATAGGTATAGGTATAAGTATGTTTATGCGAATATATAATTTAACGGTAATACAGCTTATAGATAGTAACTAAGTGCTGCTGCCCTGGGCAGCGCTTCTCAAGCTTTCACACACAAATCGGCTAACGCTTAACTAACTGTTAAACTAAAACAATACAAATAGTACGAGTAGGAAGCCCACATTCTGGAGCCTTGGCATCCCTATTTATAGATCGATTCAGATCAATCCACACATAAATACGTTCATATATATATATATTAATATTCTATGTACCCACTCTATAAGCAGGTGTATGTTTATCATTATTTGTCGCAACTGATATGGATTGCAAAATACTCTTTTCAAAATCAAATAATTTCTC
The DNA here is from genome assembly GCA_035043295.1 of Drosophila sordidapex. Lineage (NCBI taxonomy): Eukaryota > Metazoa > Arthropoda > Insecta > Diptera > Drosophilidae > Drosophila > Drosophila sordidapex. Next base: position 360,730 of record JAWNNA010001201.1, on the reverse strand, counting down.
ATTTTTTTATATGTTTATATATATTTTGATTTCTTAAATTGTTTTCAGAAATGGGAATAGTTAATAGTTTTAATCTCGTAATTGTTTAAAATAGTATTTGCTTTGCGAACTGTTAAAATGGTAAGCTAAGCTTACAATTTATGTCTATCTTATGCTTATCTATTGTACACTGATGATCTACATATAGATATATATATATATATATTCTTACACTTATAGGCTGATAATAATATTTATGTACAGTAGCAAAATACTTAGCAACGTTTCGATTAAACAATAATAATAATAATAATAATATAGTTATGTATTTTTTGATGTAAGGAAACTTAGAGAACAACAATCGGGTAATATATTGAAAAATACATATAGGTAGGTTTATATATATATATATATATATGTATGTATATATAGTTTTATGTGCTCGCAAGAGAGTTGACAATTTCCTTTTAATTTTTTTTTGTTTTTTTGTTTTTTTTGTTTTTTTTTCCTTTGAGGGATTGGCCAAACATTTTTTGTGGCTCCGAATAAAACGAGATCTATATAGTTTATCGCATATATATGCGATTATTGAAACTCTACACAGAAAATGAAAACACATTTTGGATTTTTAGCTACTCTCTCTCTCTCTCGACCTCTCACAAGGAGATGAGAGTGGATTCTCCAAAGGGGGGAATACCTCTCAATCCAAAATCTTTTTGCCTTTTACAATTCTGTTGTTGTTGTTGTTGTTCTTGTCTGTCTCTTCGCTCTCTCTCCTCTCTCTCTCTCTCTCTCTCTCTGCTCCACTCTCTCTATTCTCTTTGCTTTACTCTGCCAAAATCATCATGCTCTTGATGCTGGCCACCTCCGATTCGAGTCTCTCCAGCTGGCTTTTAAGCATTTGATCGCGATCCACATTGGATCCGCCCACATTGGAGCCAGCAACGGCTGAGACGGCAACAGTGGAGGCAATCGATGAGGGGGAGGCGGAGGAGGCAGAGACGGAATCCTTGGGCGCGAGCAGTTTGCGTTGAAATTGCGCCGTCCACTCGGCACTGGCAATGGAGATGCCCGAGTCGCGTTCATCGCTGGAGTTGTCGCCGCCATCGTTCCACGCTGGAGATGCACGCAGATTGCAGCTGGGCTCCTGTTTGATGTGCTGCAGCGAGAGCAGTGCTGTGGCCGCCGCATCCTTGTCGCCCAGATGCGACTTGTGGCGCAGCTTGAGGGGCAGACAATTGTTGGCATCGCTGGCGCCATTGTTGCTGCTGATGCCGCCGCCGACGTGCTGTGAACTTGTCCGTTGCAGCGTTGCAGCCAAATGGACGCCATGTGCATGGTGATGATGATGTGGATGTTGATGCTGATGTGGTTGATGATGCATATTGTGTGCGCTGTCATCAGTCATGTCGTGCTCCTGCTCATCATCGCCAGAAACGGCGCCCGACGACGAAGCGGACGAGGCGGCGGACGACGTGGACGATGTGGTCGAGGAGAGCATATGCTCGTAGCTGGGCGAGGAGCAGGCGCCTCTCCTGGACAGATTCAAGACACTGGCAGCAGCTGAGCTGACAACCGAGGAGCAACTGCTGCTGACGGCATCGACGGCACCGCCGCTGCTGCTGACGCTGTTGCTCTCGACGACCACATTGTGACTCTGCAGATAGCTGGCCACCTCCAGTTGCTCCTTGCTAATGGCCACATACGCAGCAGCTGCGGCAGCAGACGCAGCAGGTCCTGGTGCATAGATGGCATTGCTGCCAGCAGGCGAGGGCGTGGCACCGACACCGGCCGCATTGTAAAGTGCGCCGACGGCGACAACTTTGCGCAGACTGTCCAAATCCTCGGGTCGCACATTGCGATGCAGCGCCTGTTGCAGCACATGCAGATTGGCAATGGCGGGCGCTGCATCCTGATGATGCATGGGAGTCTGCTGCTGCTGCAACTGCTGTTGCACCTGCTGCTGATATGGGTGGGCGTGTGAGTGTGTATGTGTGTGTGGGTGTGTGTGTGTGGCTGCCTGTGCTGCTGCTGCTGCTGGCGGTGGGGGTGCTGCTGCTGCTGTTGGTTGTGCTGCATGTTGCAACTGCTGCACATGATGAGCACTCTTGATGGACGTGGGTGCCACAGCTACCACTGGTCCGCCAGCTGACTCATTCAAGCGGCTGTTGGCTGCATAGATGATCGGCGAGAGTGGCGGTGCTTGTGTGCCGCCATAGCTGCTGTGTGTGTGTGTCGTGGGTGAACTGTTGCCACCGCCACCGCCGCCTCCGCCATCAGCGCCCGCTGGGGAACAGCCCGACATGGACGACGAGGAGGACGTTGAGGATGCGGATGATGATGAGGAGGAGGCGGAGGAATTGCTGCTCATCTTGGCGCGCTTCGTATTGCTGAGCACCTGTTCGCTGGTGGGCAACGAGGCGAGTATCTTCTCGACGCTCACCAGATTCTCACCGGAGATGTTGAACTTGTCGCGTATGGCATCCAGTTGCGCCTTGAGCACATGGTTCTCTTTGGTCAGCTCGATGACACGCTGCTCCAGGACCATATCGTTGTAGCGTCGCTTCTCGCGACTCCGTTTAGCTGCCTCATTGTTGCGTCTCCTCCGATCCCAGTAGCTCTCGTCCTTCTTGTTGTCCGGTGTGAATTCGCGCTGTTTGCGCTGCGAGAAGAGCTCCTTTTGTGCGGCTGTCAGCGTGGATTGGGAGCTTCCTCCAGCTCCATTTCCACCGTTGCCCTGTTGCGCATAGCCGGCATTGCCCGGCCCAAATTTGCCCAGGCCGTGACTATGACCGTGACTGTGTCCATCGGACATGCCACTGTCGTTCGACTGTGGACTAATCGAGCCACCATACATGGACAGCGGATGCACTGCAGCAGAGAGAAGAGAAGGAAAAACAAAAATTAGAAAGCCATTCTTTGCTTGAGATTCGCTATTTCGGGTACTTACAATTGGTGGCTTCGTTGGAGCTGCCGTTCATGGAGAGCGTTGGCGATATGGTCGCCATCCTTACGCTGTTCATCATCGAGGCGGACACTTTGCCGTGACCTTGGCCGGCGAGCACCTCGGGCATTTCCTGCTGCTCCTGCTTGAGCAACAGTTGATGCGTTAAATACTCGCTGTCCCTCAACTGCGGGTGTTCACTGTACTGATGATGATGTTGCTGTTGATCCGCGTAACCGTGCGTAACTGTAAAAATACAACAGTAAGCTTAAATTAATTAATATTCTATTGAGTTATACTGATGAGTTGTGGAAAAACAAATTTGTACTTCATAGTTCATTTATAATTTTCTTATGTAAAAAAATGATTTATTATTAAATCATTTTTAATATTTGATGAATTCTAGAAAAATAATTGGATACCACAAAACCTCAGATTGATTTCAAAAGCAAAGAAAATAATAATCAATTTAAAATTTATTATAAAAATAAAATGATTTATTATTTTCATGACCTCTTAATTATAAACCACAGATGTATTCTTAAAGTAAAATAAATATAACAATAATACCTCCAAGAACATATAAAAATTGAGTAATAAATTTATAAATTTGAATGTAAATCAATTTTTTTATTTTGATGAGCTCGCGAAAATTAATTTTATACTTCCATAGATTGATTTCTTAAGAAATAAAATATAGTCTTCAAGGCTTAAATAAAAATTGGGTAGTAAATTTGTACATTTTTTGAATGCGTAAAATGATTGATTTTAATAAGCGCCTCTAAAATAATTATTAGCTGAGTGTATATTTTAAACATAATATTTTGAATACCTAACAAATGACTATAAAAACTTTGGCATTTAAAAAATAATCTGTTCTGCTAAACATTTTTAAATTGTATTTTAATATTAAACGCAGTTGAACTTTACGTCAGCCCCTTATTATTGATATGCCTCAACTAATTAATCATTTTGTAAATTCGCAATTCGACAGGTGACTTTTTCCCCATATCGCTAATCGCTGTTAACAAAACAAAAGCAATTGCAATCAACGCCACACAGTCTATTACGATCTTGTCTGGCCAAACACACACCCGCAAACACACACATACACCCGCATACATTTGCGTTTCTTTGTCTGGTCCTTGGCCTTGCCCTTGCTCAAGCCCTCCCATCTCCTCTCCTCTCTCTCTAACACTCACACTCAAAAAATCTACCGACATACATACAGACAAACAAAGAACCCACTCGAAGTTCAAACGTATGTTTGTATGCACATTTGCTTTCATTTTTAATGCGGCGAAGCATTTACACAATGATTACGGCAAATGATGCAAGAATCAACGAATTAGACGACAGCAGCAGCAGCCGTACTAACAAAGACAAAACAAATACAAGCGCACGTAGCCTCACTCACACACACACACATGCATAGCTAGAATAGCAACGTAAACAAGAAATCACACGGCGAGATTTGGCTGTGTTTGTGTTTCTCTCTTGCTCTTGTTGTTGCTGTTTTTATTGTTGTTGTTGTCTTTGTCTCGTTGTCGCCTCACCCTCACCGTGACCATCGAATTGGCATTTGCAGTTCAATGTGCTACAATACACACACACAGAGACGCACACACACACACACATTTATACTCGTTTAGCCATAAACTGGCTTACTCACGTCAGCAGCCAGACGCTGCCAGCGTCGCTGCCGCCGGCAACCCCTACGACTCCTACGCCGACATTTTTTTTTTATTTTTTACATCGACGCTACTGCTCTGCTGCAGTCGCTGCTTGGGTCGAAATTCACAAAAACAAAATGACTAAGCGCGCTGCTGCTGCGCTCTCACCCTAGCACTCTCTCTCCCTCACTCTTTCTCTTTCTCTCTGTGTATTTATTTATTTCGCATGAGTTTGTTGTTTTGCGTTGTTAACTAATAAACACATTTTTGGCACTGTTGTTTTGTTAAATTTGTTATTGCACTTACATTGTGCTTTATGTTTTGTTGCTGCTGTTGTGCAAAACTGCGTATAGCGACTTCTATTGTTGTTGTTGTACAGTTTATCCGTGCAGTTTCGGTTGTTGTTGTTGTGATTGATTATAAACAAATTTGTAGCTTTTGCAGTCTCTTGGAAAATGTTCAACTTTTTCTCTAACGGACACACTATCGACATAATGTTTTCTCGTGTAATTACAAGTTTTTTTTAATCACAATTTTTATTATCCATTTGAAAATCGCACATAAAATTCGAAATTATAACGGTAATGTGTCGATTTCGAATTCAGAACTTGGCAGTTTTTTTCCTTTTAGTTTTTATTCACTTGGCATTTGTATTATCAGAATATTTTTGCTTTTCTTTATTGAAGTTTTAGCTGGGTGATATTCTTTTTTTAAGTGGGCGTCTCACAAACACTTTTAACGGTTTTTCTTGTCTGGGACTTTAAATCGCCAGTAGTAGATTGCACTTCATTCAGTGTAGGAGCGCAAATCGCGAGCGCATTCACGACCGCTTCGAACGAATGCTGAATCGCAATTGAATTTGTAAAAGCATTTCACTCGACAGCCGCCGTCGCATAGTAGTCGCGGTCACGTTGCCACTGCACGCAGTAGCGACACGCGACTCGGTTCGAACATCAAACGTCGTCGGCTCGAACATGTTCGCAGCATGAACATAGCTGCGCTGCAAGCCATGGGTAAAAGTGAAATTTTAGCTGGTTGGAATCTGGTTGGAGTCGCAACTGGTGCGCTGCTTGCTGCTTGTTGCTTGTTGCTGCCTATTGCGCGTTGCAGGCGATCGATCACATTGCCGTTTCTCGTTATTCGTTGCTCGTTCTCTTGAGTTGAGTAATCAGCGTCAATCTGAAAAACATTTTGAGCTGCACATTTCAAAACTAGAACGTGACTGTGCACCGTGTGTTCGTTCCAGGTTGCGGAGGGTGGCGGATTGGTTGGGTGACTGTTGCCTGTTGGGGTGATGATGACGGCGATAAAGACGGAAGGTGTTTTTTTTCTGTTGCATTGTGTGTATGTATGTACGTAAGGCAGCTGCTGGTTGCTGTCTTGTGATGACGCAAGCGACTTATACAAAAATATCGCAAGAACGAAAATGTTGCACGTAGTCGTATCGAAACTTCGTCAGAGGGTTGGTTGAACGTTTCAATAACCATTTTTTAGCTATATGTTGAAATTTAATCACTTACTTTTCAGATGGTAAACAGTTTTGGTCTATTTACACTCTGCGGCTATTTATAGAGTTTTTATGGGTTCCATAAATTAAATATTTAATAAATACCAGTTAAAAAACGAAAAAAAATCCTACTTTTTATCAATCAATTTGTTATCACAACTATTAAAAATTATTTTCAAATAACGCTCACCTTATTGAATTTGATAGGGTCTAGGAAATTCGTTATATCTTTTTCATCCAATCTAATCTAATCGAAATTTTCATATACATTATGATTTCTAGTTCGGTGTCCCATAACTGTATGGAAACTAGGCTAAAGGTATACAAAATGCATTAATACATTTATGTATACATATATTTATGTGAGTATATATATATATATGTATATATGGTTGAGTGTGTGTCACAGTGTTCTAGTTCTGAATAAGACATGATGTAATGCCCTGATCACATTCGGTAATTGTACTCACCTACACATACATACATTTGATATATACATACCCATATCATACGATATTTACGTATATATTTATAGATATATATATGTATATATTTATTTGCTGAATGCACATATCATTCAGCAGCGCTTTCGTAAGCCCAATAAATCAGAAAACCATTATATAATAATAGCCACTAGCTGAGCAAGTGACAAAACAAACAACGAATCAAATACATATATACATACACATATTTACATATTTATATACGTTATATATTATGTATATGTATATAGAAGCGAATATTCAATAATAAACAGTCAACAAATGCAATAGCATTAAAAATTAATATTAATTGGCATATTTCATACTTAGTATTTAATATTCAAGGAACGGCATATTGGCGGAAAATGTTTGACATTTTTTGGAAAATATATTACGAGTAGCAATTAATCAAAAAGAATGTTTGACTTTTGCTTTTTATTATTATTTATTTATTATAATTTATTTAAATTTTGTGGTAAAGTTTGCTACGCATTGAATAAGTTATATATTCACGATAAACATCAGTTTTTTTTTTCAATAGCAATGAAGTCCAACATTATAAATATATCACTTTCTACTTGAGTACATTTTATCGATAACTTCCATAGTTTTCAGAATTTCGATTAAAATCGATTTTCACTAGCATACAAAATTTAAAACGTATAACTTTCTAACCGGGATTGTGGGATAATGAGATAATGAGAAACACGAAAGCAACTTGTATATTTTATACAGGGTATCTTCTAGTCGAACTCCCTCAACAAGAGCATTCTTATTTGTTTTGTAAAGAGGGAACAAATCTGACAAGCTAGCTAAGTGTATCCATTTGAATAAGAATAAAATACAGAGTATGCGCTAGTCGACCACTTGGCAGCTAGAACATATTATTTATAAGGCAGCCAGCACGTTGCAAAGCAACCACATCATCAACTAGAATATCTGTACATATGAGTGTATGTGTGTGTGTAACTGAAATCAATGTCTTGTCAGTTTCACAGCTAATCTCCCCTGCGCCGACCCACGTCTCTTGCCAACCCACTCGCACTATAGTCTGACCAAATAGTTGCCGTTGTTGTTGTTGCACTTATTACTTAAGCCAATCTCAATGGCGAATGCGAGTGCGAATGCGATAGCAACAAGAACAACAAGTACAGCAATAAGAACTACAGCCAAAGCAAGCGCACAAAAAATGTTGATTTCCATAGCAAACTCAAGTCTCGAACATGTGAGTTCGATGTCGCGGGAGCGATGCACTGCCAACAGCACATTGGCGAACACGTGACCAACAACGACGACGACAACACAACAAAACCACTACTTGCCCAGCAAGTATCAATTATAAATAGAACCCAAAAGGGACGTGTCGTGAGTGGGGCTCGGAAGGGAAAGGGGTTGGGCGAGTTCTGAGCTGAGAATGGTTAGCCATTTACTGTCGATAGCTTATATTACGTTGCTGTTTCGTAACACTTTGACGTCTTTGCACACACACACACACACACACAAACAGACACATGCACATGCTCGCAGTGTAACATTTTCCGTCACTCCCCTACACACAACGTGAGCAAACCTTTTCGCAGCTGATTACCTGTGTGCCATGTGCTCTCCCTCTCTCTCTATCTCTTTCTTGTGCTCTGTCTCTCTTTGAGTGCTGGGATTCTGATGATGCTGGGCATGTGCACAAATAATGCCACCCCACGTGAGGGAATTGACTCACGTGTACTCGTCCAACTGGGTGCTTGATAATTCTCGCAAAAATACGAATTAATTATCCAAGATGGCAAGCATATTGAGCAGCAAAAAAATAAACCACTTGGCAATGATTTACTTTGTATCGGATTATGCAATTGTTTTCCAATATTATTAGGATTAAGTATTCTTGAATTTCATTAATTGTCTCTTGAATAATTAGTGCACTGGCAGCCACCCCCCTCTCCCCCACCCCATCGACTGAGTGCATTTGAATATTGAGCAGCAAAAAAAAACAAACAACGATTTACTTTGGGCGCAAAGCAAATTGGATTATGCAATTGCCTCTCCATTTGTTATTAGGATTAAGTATTCTTGAATTCATTAGCTGATATTTGTATAATTAGTGCACTCGTATAATTAATTCATTTGAATTATGAGTCCACTAACCGATTGAAAATTGCGATTTGAAATTAGGATTTAGGTTGCAGAATCTGCGTTTCTCAGGCGATCTTAATGATTTTTTCACAGCTTATCCATCAAATGGAATCGATGCAATCGAATATCGATATTTTGATATTGAGTATAGTTATCGAACAAGAATCTAAACGAGAACTTTTATTCCAAATTTATTCTAGCTCTTATAGTCTGTTATATAGAGAAAGGCAGAGGGACGATTATCGCTAAATCGAATAGTTTTGATGCTGATCCAGAATATATATACACTTATAGTAAGATATGCCGTCATCTGCCTGCTATATAATTAGCCTCTTTCAACTTCATTGTTCCCTTTTTTCAACCCGTATAAAAATCATTCAAAGAACAAATAAATTATTAATTTATAAATACATAGTACATAATACATAAGCACACAATACATAAGCTACAAAAATACATAATTATATTATATACATTAACCAGCATGAACTTAAATTTGATTGCATTATTGTGGCACATATTTATTATAATACTTTAAGATATGGAAACAAATATAATTACAATTATTATTATTACAGTTACAATTCGTTTTTTCTACTGCTTCGACATCAAATCACAAACTTTCTAATCTCTCTAGTATTTATTTCGAGTTTCGGCTGCAGTTTTATTATATTTCCGCTTGGGCCCCTACATTTTTACTCGTCTCTGCTTTGTAAAACCACAGCAAGAATTCCCTGATAAGAATTTATTTCCCATTTTACATAATCAGTCTCGGCTTTTGTTCCATTTTCTGCTGTGGCGTATCAGCATCAGGAATGAGCATTTCTATATAACTTTTAACTCTTAAATAACCTAAAGAATGTGTACACTCAGAAAAATATGGATATAAGGCGCATAATCTGCAAATATATTGATGCTTTTCCAACAAGTATTTAGTCAAGATTCGACGGATTTTTCAAATAAGACATTTCCATTTTGAAGATGTTATAATGGGATAAGATAATAAGGATATTGAGGATATTATAATTGTGTCGTGAAATTTTAAGAAGATATATATTCTTGATCACCATCAACAGTCAAGGCTGATGAGCCATGTTCGTCTGTCTGTACATATTTCTCAGATAGCCATATACTTCAAATATGAAATCTATATTCCCATTCACCCTAGGCAGATCCGCCCTCCGCTATGCGATAATCGATAAAAATCGAATTCAGCTAGCCATATAAGGCACATTTATAAATATTTTGACTTCCAATTAATATATAATATATATATACCCCGACATATTATTGATCAACTGTAACCCTGCTATCTACAGGGTATCTGCTGATCGAGTTGTCTCGCCTTCCACAATTCAGTGTATAACAGCAAAGCTAATTCGCCAAGTCAACAAGTCTATCAGTCAATCAGTTGTTTATTTAGTCATACATTGTAGTGCTTACATAATGTCTCCAGATCTACGTATTATTTTTGTTGCTCCCCACCCCGTCCCTGTCCCTGTCTCTGTCCGTGTAATCGCGCTTGTTAACGTAATGTTGTTTATCACTCTTTGCCTATAAACATTGTGAAGAGGGCGCAATAAATGTTTGTCTTTATAATGTAGCAACTCTATAATAAAGTATATATATACATATACCATTAGGTACATGTATTACCCACCAATATGAGTATATGATCCTACAAAACTGAGGTTTCGCCACCTGCTAGATAGTATTATTTAAAAAAGTACCCTATTTTTAGGTGACAACTTATTTGGATCAGGTACATTGTGGACCCGGTTGCCATAAAACCCGGATTTTTTACGGATATTCAAATCGCCGAATAGCTAAAATTGTCAAGCTGAGCAATTCAACTGTGTATAACATCATTCGGCGCTTCGTCGACGCAAATCGGATCCCAGGCTATCGGCTCCAAAAGTGACTCAACAGGTGCAGGATGAAATGGGGAAAAAGTGCAATGCGGAAACTGTGCGCAGGGTTCTACGCCAACATGGAAACAATGCCCGCGTACCGGGCGCAAAAAACAAAGGGACTAGGATGACGATCGCCAAAACCCACTTGGACAAGGATTTGGAGTTCTGGAACACAGTCGAATTCAACATTTTGGCTCGGACGGACGGAATTATGTGTGGTGACAGTCCAATATTGATCTGAATCCCAAACCCGTAAAGGCGTATATATATATATACGTATATATATATATATATATACGTATATATATACATATGTATATATATATATATTTATAGATAAGGCACATTCTTATTATTACTTTTGATTTGCAACAATGTTTGTGGTAAGTGGCTATAAATTTGCCCCGTTCTGTTGATAAGAACATTTCTAATTGACACTTAAGTTGAGTAACAAATGAATGACATTCATTTATGGTAAATTGTATTTTTGCAAGTGTCTGCGTAACAGGTAAGTCGAAAGATCTCGACTAGGAGGTATGCTGAACCCAAAGTCCTTGCTGCCTGTATGGAAACATGATTTTCTTCTCTGCTGCTTAAGCGATCTTAATAAAATATATAAAAATAATCATTATTATGTAATTTTATGTATATGCCCAATAAAAAAGATATATGTTCAAAATTGTGACTTCTATTGCAATCGGTAATCGATTTGTATCGCTATGAGCGAAACGGTGACAGTTATCGATGAGACTCTTGGAGTAAGCGATAAGTTATATTACAAATAAAAAATCTGTAGCTATATATATAGTCTTCTGAGATCATACGGCAGTTTTAGCACTACTTCATGAACACTTCTTAATCATTTTCAATAGGTGCAGGGTATAAAATTCCATAATATCTAAAAGAAGCTGACTTTATCAAAACATATATTTATAATCTATGCATATTTATAGTTTTGTATATCTACGATAAGTTATACCCACATAAATTACGGTCTGCAATCAGAAAGTCTTCATTAATATTACAGTGCGAGTTGAGCAACTGATTGAATGATTTTTGTATATAAATAAATATGTGCAGAGCTTTAGTAACTGTAATATCTAATTTTCGAGCGACTTCTGTACTTATAAGATGTATTTAGAATTGGACTCTTTAAGCATGATCAAAACCAGTAGCTAGTATCTATTATAAAACTATTTTTCTAGTTAATTCGAACTTTTGTTTTCAGTCCCACTTACGAAGTGACCCCGTTTTCAACTAGAAAGTCAACTGGATTTTTCAAGCTTCTTCATTATCAGGCTGAACTGCTTCTAAATTGTAGTTTTTTCTTTTCTTTTTCATACACACATGATTACTGGCTGCACGACAAGCTAGAAAGCTTTTCTTAGCCATGATCAGGGCAGAGAGTTGTTTCGAGTTGCTTGGAGCCAAATTGGTTCGCCCACCCAATATGACCCCGAAAGCACTTTGAGCGCCAACGATTTTTCTGGAGAGTTGTGTGGCGGTTGTTGTTGGCCGTGCAACGTGAGAAAGCATAAAAGCACGGCATTACCAAATCCACACACGGCATATCAACAACATTCTCAAATCCCCCTCTCCACGCACTCCCCCACCCCACACACATAACTTATACGAATGTAACCCAACCGTCATTCCCGGGCAGAACAGCACAGCGTTACGTTGTTGTTGTTGTTACGTTAATTGTTGTTCGGGCACATGCAACATGTTACAACCTGTTTGCAGTGCGACACGTTGCGAGGCTTGCGCTGCGCTGGAATAAAAAACGTGAGTTGACGCGGCAAACGTGACAACGTCGGCCAAGTTCGATGTAATTTTCTGCTGGCCTACTATTGAACAGGTTGGTTAGCTGAAGCAAGCATATTGGAAAATTGCACATTGTATTGTGTGTCGTTCTCACGTTGCACACACGCCACGAGTGTGTTGTGTTGTGCGCCCAAAAGTGATTAGAGGGGTTGCTAGCACATTACTTTCTTACATGACGAGGGGCGCTTTTTATTATGAAACGATAAAAATCCTGGGCTACAACTGAGAGCTGCAACGTGATTTGCGAATTGTGCGCAAAACGCCAAATAAAAACCTCATTTCTTGATTGATTCGACATCGAACAAAGGCATTGCTTGTTCGATATCGAACATAAGTGCGTGCATGTGTGCGAGCGCATGGTTGTGTGTGTTGCGACCCTTGCAGTTTTTTCGGTTGTCTGCAACAGTTTCAATTTCAAGAGCAGCGACGTCAACGTTGGCGTCAGCGTCAGCGTTGGCGTTGCTTTTTGGCTTTAGCTTTGGCCGCGTAATGAGTGCAAATGTGAATGAACTTGCCCGTAAACGACGCACACGCAGCCAGCTCTACTCACTCACTTACTTGCTCGCTCGCTCGCACTCATCCTCCTCGATGTTATCCCCCTGCCTCCGCTCTCCGCTCCGCATGCTGCTATTCTGGCAGAGCGAACCGAAAATCTCAACAAAAAAGTGTTGGCTTATAACTTTCACGCCAAAGCTCACTTACACACGCACACACATGTGAAAGGTGGATGTTCCGTTGTGTGCATGCACATATGTATGTAGCCATGTATGTATGTATAAATATTTAGATACGCATCTTATATAAATATTTACATTTATCCACTTATTCGTTTGATAACAATCTGTTATATTTTCTTCTGGGTTCTTTGTTTTGTTTATTTATTTTTTTGTACTATTTTCGTGTGACACATATTCATAGATTATTTTATTTCAACGCTTATCAGACACATAATAAATACCAAAAAAATTCAGAGTTGTTTTCTTTTTATCACACGACTAGAAGAGAGTCGCAATTGAGAAATCACTTGACAAAAGAAAGAAAGCAGCCATCGTTGTCCCAATCAGAGTGTGCGAGGAACAGAGAGGGAAGCTGATAACACTAATACACACACACATGCTCACACACATAATGCGCAATGCGATGTCAAAGACTCGAAGCTTTGTAGAAATTTGGGTCTTGCTCTAGTTTTCACAACCAAAGTTCAACGATCGATTGCAAAGCCAAAAAAACAGAGAGCGCTTATGCGTGTGTGTGTGTCTAAGAGAGCGCAAGAGAGAGAGAGAGAGTAGCAGTGTAATATTAATTGGGGGCTCTCTTGCGACGCGCAGAACTCACGCGTCATTTGTAGAAAGATCTACGCGCAATACGAATTGCTGATTTCTGCTTTCTTTTTAACGTGCAACTTTTCCGTTACGTTGCTGTTGTTGTTGTTTTTATTGTGGTTATTTTGCGTATGATAGAAATCTGGCAATATGTACGTATAAGAAGTAATTTTATAATATTTATGTGTTGTTTATTTCGTGTTATTATTTAGAATAATGAAATTATTATATGTAAAATGTATCTTAAAATCATGCATGATCATGCATGCATTTATGACTTGTAAAGCTTTTGACCCCCTCCACCCCCCGCAACATCCCATACTCCCACAAGAATGGAAAGTCAATGCACGCAGCGACAGCGACGCAAAGCTTAGCAGCAGCAGCAGCAGAAATAACAAGAAAATGAATAGCTTTATTTTGTCGCTTTCTTTTTTGTAATGAAATTATTATTAGAATTTCACATAATATGTTTGGCATTGTGTTGTGGCAAAAATCGAGTCCAAGCTGTTAATTGCTTAATTATTAACGGTTCGCCATTAAATGTCAATAACAGTAAATATGTAAGCATTTGTGTGTGAATCTTTATGCATATGTGTGTGTAGGTGTTACTTCTCATAAAAAAATAGAAATTCATTTCTATGATTATTTATTTATTTCTGTTTCATAACAAATAACTCACAAACTAGTTTTAATTTAATTATACATTTTTATATTAGTTTTATATATGTAAAAAAAAAGCATATAACGATTTAATTTCTGATTCATAACAAATAAATATCTAATTATTTTCAATTTAATTATTAAATTTTTGGATTATATTTATATATATCTATAGACGATTTAATTATTCATTTTTATATTAGTTTTAATTCATGTAAGATTAAAAAAATCTTATGTTTTCATTTCTGTTTCATAACAAATCACTCACAAATTACTCTTAATTTAATTATAATTTCATTAATGTCAGAGGAACAAAATCTATAGAATCTAAAATAAATAAATTTCTTATTACTTTCAATTTAATTATTCATTTTAATATTAGCTTTTATTTATGCCAGAATAACAAAATCTATAGACAGTATATCTGTTTAATAACAAATAAATCAGTAATTGCATTTAATTTAACGATTTGACACACAAAATAAGCATGGCGAAAACTCAATTCCATTTCTCTTAAAGAATAACCTCAAACTGTGAGCAATTATGTAATGTCAGGAGAAAAAACACTTAAGTAAACGCACACACCTACATTCTCACATATTTGAATAGAAAAAGCTTAATTGGGTCAAATGGCAAGCGGTGAATATGGCACACAAAGTATACAGAGCGATTATCGCAACGATATAGAGAGAGAGAGAGAGACGGAATGCTCAACAAGTTTTTCGGAATTAGGTAAACAGCATTATTATGGACACTTTTCGAGTCCACAATACCGTTATGCGCCAACAACAGCAGTGTCTCAGTCAGCAGAAGCTAAAGCTGAGAATAAGAACCGTAAGAGAGACGATGATCAATGGGTCAGTCAGTCACTCAGTCAGTCTGTCAATTTGACAACGCAACTCAACTCAACAGAACGCAACGCAAAGTTAGCGAAGCATTCCCAAAAGAGAGCGCGCAAAGATTTTTCGTCTTATGTAATCAATTACAATAAGAATGATAATAAAGAAGAAGGCAAGGCAGAAACAGCGCTGAAAGCTTAGCGAGCGCGGCTCGTTCTTACTTTCACCGTTAAAGTAGGCCGACTGAGCACTCGATTAACACACACACAAACACAAACACACATCATGTAATTACGAAACTTTCACGCAAGACACACTCGCATGTGACAACTCATACATGTTTGTGCGCAGCTCTCTTAACGTTAACGTTCTGACGCTGCAACATTGTTTTTTTTTCTTTTGTTACTTTTTTTTGAAGTTTTTCGTCTTTCGTTTCCAGTTTAGAATTGGGTCAAATAACGGATTTGTGTATTTACCTTGCGTGGCAGCAGCGCACTCACTCAAACAGAGACACACACACACGCACACAAAAGAAACTTCTGCTGCGGCAAGATCAGCTCAAGAACGTAACAAAGCTCAAGCAGCGTCATCATTCACCGCAGTCGCTCTGAGCTGCGCTGCCTTCTTTTCGTCTTTACGTCTTCACACCGCTCACAACACACAAACCGAATTTCAAATTCAGAGCACACGAAACCGGTTGACGTTTGCGTTGTTGTTGTTGCGCTCGCTTACCTAGTGCCCGGCTTTGCTTTCGGGGCTCTGTCTCTCGGCTCGCTCATGCAGGTTGCGGCTCAAACATACTGCGTGTCTGACTTGCTTTGAGCTTTCGTTTGTGTGTGTTTGATGGCTGTTCTACATTTGAGCTGCTGGTGAAAACACAAAAAAGAATACGCGTTACGCGTTGCAAGAGAAGACGACGACAACAACTATAGCAAACACCGGTTTAGAACGTTCACTCACGCCCAATGCTCATTAAAAGCAACGTTATAAAGATCTACTGTTTGTTTTTTCTTTCTTTTTTTATTGCTCAAGAAGAGAAAGTGTTACGCCAATTGATTGTTTAATTAATTTTTCTTCTTGCCGCGTAGAAGCAACGCATAGCCATATGTACACACACACACAAACATTTACCACATATGCATTTGTTTGTATGCGGCTGCGGTGTCAATAACCACAGCAAGACCGAGGCCAGGGTAAAAGTTTTGCACAATGCGCTTCATTTGTTGTTTTGACAACATCTTCTTACATACGTCGTGGGTCTCCCTCTCTTTCTCCCCTTCTCTATCTATCTATCTCTCTCTCTCTCTCTCGCGCTCTCTAGTTGATTGGCAATTTGCTTTCGCGCTGGCACTTTTTGGCTTTGGCTTTGGCTTTTCACTTGGCTGCGGCGACTTCATTCTTAAGTCGGCCATTTTGCAATTGTTGTCTGTGTCGCGTCTATCGCAGCTAATGTGTCAACTGTACAACAAACTGTCGAACCACGAACGTTGGCCAAATGAATTATGCATTTCAGCAAACTGACAAACTTTCCAAATTTCTTTCTTTCTTTACTAATTGTTGCTGCTGCTGTTGTTGTTGTTGCTGTTGCTTCTACAATTGTCGCTTATTGCCATTATGTATACTGTTACTAACCACTTGGCTTTTTAGAAAACTCGTACAATTTGCAACTCGTACATTATTTTCTAAGCTACAAAAATATTTGCCACACATTTTTTTACCTCTCTCTTTCACCCCTTTTACTCTTCCTTTTCATAAACATAAACATTTTGTATTTGGATTGACTTTTTTTGTTATTGAATTCCTACTAGATTAAATATTTAATTTTATTTCTGCCTCTGCGTTTCTTTGTTAATAAAAATAAAAATCATTACTATTGTTGGTATCATGACTATTGTTATTGAATTATAAATAAAACGTATGGCTTGTGCATATTTAAAATTAATATCAAAAGTATATTTACAATAAATACTTATAAATGCAATTATATAATGCATGCAGCGATAAGAAAGCGCACTGAAAACAGAATATTGCCCGATCCGAGACGCAATCTGCTTGCCAACAAAGAACGATGCCTTTTACAGCAGATACACAAAGAGAGAGAAAGAAAGAGAAAGAGAAAGAGAGAGAAGAGAAGACAGCTCGCCACTCTTAGCGGATGTTGCGATTATTACGAAATAAACGAAGAATAAGAATGAAATGCGCAGCAGAAGGCAACAAAAAAAACAAAAACAACATGCATGCAAAAAAATACACCAAGAACACAACCGACACACACACACACTTACATGTGCATATGCATATGCTTGTATATGTTAATGTGCATGTAATTGCAAGTGTTTATGTATTTATTTGCCTAGAATGGGGATAGGCAAGCAATAAGAACATATTATCCCTATATAGGAGAAAATGCCAACGGCGCAGGCAGCGCACAGAATTCACCAGAAATGCTAAATTTAGAGCAACGACAACAGATGGCGCGCAGCGGCAGGCAGGCAGACAGGCCCCAATCCCCACAATCCCCATTCCGATTCCCTCGTTTCTCATTCCCCATTCCACGATCCCTGACTGCAGTCGCGGTCGCAGTCCGCATCAAGCAGTAGGTTGATTGGTCATTCAATAAACCAGAAAACGTTCTGGCTTGCTCTCTCTGTCGCTTAATCACGCGCGCTCCTTCTTTCCCTTCGTGCGCTGTTAAACAATTTGCGCAGTTGCAGCGTGAGCAAATGTGCCAATAAAAACAACAGCAAAACAACAACAGTAACGAATCGAACCGTGACGAACCGAACTGAGACGAGACGAAACGAACTCAAACTGTTGCGCCCAAAAACTTGAACTTTGTTGCATTTTTAATAAACAATGTGTGAACTTTTTGCAGTCGCGGTGCCATCGACCGATAGACACCACATGACCTAAACGCTTTTTATGGCTAGCTGTTAATTAGTATCCAAACACACATATATGTATATATATATATTTATATTTTATGCATTTGTACATGTTTTGCTGTCTGGCTAAGGCAAACAAAGGCAACAGCAAATGGTTTATTTTTGGTTAATCCCAAATTATTACACGCATATTGTATAAATAATTGTTACACATCTGACCTTTGAACTTTAGACATTAAAATAATTAGTCATCACCGTTGCAGCACTGAAATTTTCGCTGACTAACGGGCACTGCTTGAAGAGCCCTGTTGTCAAGAGCATTACCAGTGGAATCCAGAAAAGCTCAAGGAGCGATCGACCTACAAGTGTGTATGTATATGTGTATGTGTATTTACAAACATAAAAGTTTGTAAAGCTTTTCGCATATGTCGATTATTGTGTGCTTTTTATTCGAAATTTTCAATGTGTATTTTATGCTTAAATATATACTATAGAAATTGAGAATTTTAAAGTCTTATTTTAATTATAATAATAAGAAAGTTTCAAATTAATATTATTATTATTATCGTATTACATAAGTAGTCAAGTTGGTGCTGGTCAGGAATACGAGAATTTATGTGTATGTGTATGTGTGTAAATGCATACGCATAAAAAATATAATGTACCTACTTATTTAAGTATAAATGGGCGGGGCCTGGTCATGAAAGCGACGCCAAGTGCTGTAATTGTTCTGGTAATAAATATCACTTGTGCCTTTGTGCTTATATAATTTATTATTTATCAACTTTAATATATTTACATGTTTACATTTACGTACACACATTTGCAGCCAGCTGGCCAAATTTGAAGTTACTAATTTAAATATGTATGAACACACACATTCACATGCACATGCACATGTAAATAATACGTTAACTCTCGCATTCTATCTCGTTCTAGCCTGTTGTTGGTTCTTATTGTATTGCGCTGCAGCTAAAAAAATTAACGTGTTGGAAACAAATACGCAGGCATATGCAAGAGTGCTCTCTCAATCTGCCCTGGATATGTGCATACGTGTGTATGTGTGTGTGTGTGTATGCCTTGACGCCATGAACATGAACAAACTGAGAGAGCGGCGACTGATTTGTTCAGCCTTGAACTTCTCTTTGGAGTGCATTAACTCGGCGACCGCACAAACTCACACACCAGCATACACACACACACGCACGCAGAGACGACTGCGCTGTTGCAAAAAAAGAAAACACAGAACATTTTTGCGCTGAAGCATGCGTGCGTGTGTGTGTGCGTGAGTGAGATAGGGAGTGAGAATTTTTGTTTGCACTGCATTTGTGTCTGGCGTCGATGTCTGATCTTGTTGTAGACGCGACTGTCTCTGCGCTGCTTTATGTAATCTAGAATGTGGTCTTGTCACACGCACACGTACGCAACTTATAAATAAATATGTATGTGTGTATGTGTGCAGGCAAGTGTGGTTATTTGCATTTACTGCTTATGTATTTGTGTGTGTGTGTGTGTGTGCACGCTTTGCCCTTATCTGCAGCGCCCCCATGTAGTATTATATTACATAAACGTCCACTAATCGCTGCCCAACAACAACAGCGATAAGTTTCCCCTGTGTGTGTGTGTGTATATGTGGGCGGGGTGTAAGCATGTATGTATGCATCGTTCCTTGCGTTCCTTTCTCTACACACACACACACATGTGTAGCATGAACATTTTGAACCTTTCAGGCGTTGGCCTTGAACCTACTGCCGATCGTGCAGTGGGATAGAATGCTTGGCAAAACAGATACCCACACACAGACACACACACATATTGAACACACACATGCTCACTGGTAGACGGGCGAACACAATGGAGAGTTATAAAGAGAAGCAAATAAGAACAAAAACAACAGCTACGTCAATTAATTTGTCTTTCTTTGTGGACCAGGTGTTTGCATATGTGTGTGTAGGTGCGTATGCATTTATTACATGCACATACATACACACTTTCATACTTACATATATATATATATATATATGTACCTGTGTGCATATGTATTCATATTGCCTGACCCCACACAACATTGCACACATGAGACGCTGACGCAAGACCTTGAGATTGTTGAGTTTCAGTTAATAGGCGACAAAAAAAATAAAACAACTTTGCCTCTCCTCGCCCCTATCGACAACATTACAAACATACACACATATATGTATATGAGTGTATATGTATATTTATGTGTATGTGTCGATAGGTGTGTACCTATGGCTGATGTAAGCTTTTCGCTCAACTTCCCAGCAGCGAGATAGTGACTGACCCTCATTACCGAATGCATTCTGTATGCACATAAAGTAATTCATTATCCAGTAAGAGTTACATGCTGAAGCTTCTAAGTCAAGCACAAAGCTTGATGAAGCGAAAGCTGCAGCGACAAAAGCTGTGCTCACATTTATTACATGTTTCTTATATGCGTGGATTTCACATCTGTTTTACTATCTCTTTTAATTATTGCTTATTCTAGTTTCGTCGTAAAGTGTTTTTCTTTATCGGTTATGTAATTTGCGTAATGAATAAAATAGATTTTAATGTTTACAAGTTAAATGGTCATATATCCTAAAATAAGACATCAAATTATTTGTTTTATAAAGTTTTTAAATGTTATTATTTATTTAGTGTCAACTTAAGTCAATCGGCAAAACAAAATCCAAAAAATATAAAATATTAAAATAAATATTGTAAACTTTCTACATTTTTAATTTATCTACTACACATTTTTCCGTATTTGCATCTGCATTACAATATATTTATCTTGGTTTTATAAGGTATAGATTAAGATTTCAATTCGCAATGAGATCTTTTCGCTGCTGGGTCGAGATAACAAATACATATTCGCACACATACATACATATATTCGTGCGAATTAACATATGCATGCTCTTACGTGTGTGTGTGTGTAATAAGTGCGAAACAAAGAAATAAGTTCTCCAATAAAGTGAACATAATAATTGCATTGTTCTTGTTACTTTTTTGTTGTAGTTGTTGTTGTTGTCAAGTCCAACGACTTCCGCATAAGAGAATTGCGTGTAATCGCAAATCAAATGACGACTTCTCATCGTCATCTGTCGTCTGTCTTCGTCTTTCTGTTTTTGTGTTTGCTTTTTGTTGCGGTTTTATCTATATGCAGACAACAGGAAAACTTTGAAAGTTTTATGAATGAATATGTGAATCAGCAGTAAGCAGCTCAGCTTTCGGAGTGAAGCGATCAAAATCAGAGGACGAAACAAAAGCAGCGACGCCAGCAGAGCAGTGACTCAGTGATGCGAAAGAGAGAGAAAGAGGGAGATGAGAGAGCGAATGACTATCATATACACATATGTAATACATTTAGTACCTATGTAACTAACAGCAGAAGTGGATTTTGAACCAATTTTATAAAATTAAATTAATATATAAATTGTAATTACTAAATGTTTCGAAAAAATGTGTGCAATTGTGTACATTTTAACATAATAATTGAATATAAATACATTTCATGTAAACTTGTAAAGCTAACGGTTCTCACCTGTGTGGTTGTTGTACTAAATATATTTTTGGTATTTTGTTTTGATCGCGCCTTTTTGCCGCGCTCACTTTCGATGAGGTGGGCGTGGCTCTTGGCAGCCAATACCAAAACTTTTGCTTTTAATTTGTTGCACGCGCGTAAATATGTACGTAAAAATACTTATATGTTAATTGCTTGTGTTTTCAATACTAGAATTTAGTTATATTGTGAAATTCACACAGACAAAGATGCCTTTCGTAAAACTAAAAAGACTGCTGCTTCCTGTGACCACAAAATGCGCTCATGTTCTGAGCTTTAAGAATGTAAGATCCAAAAACTCTCAGAGTCGCCCTTTGCTGACATGCACGATCGCATACACACATACACGCACACATACTTAATTGTTGCGTACAACATGTATGCACAAACAACCTAAGCAGGTTGGATAACACTGCAGGTCAGATCAAGCATGTTTGAAGCGAGCTCGGTTCGTTTGCAACAGGCGCAGCAGCGAGCCGACCCAGTTTTTTTTTTTTACTCGCTGGTAATTTTGATGTTGCTGTTGTTATTGTTGTTGTTAGTTGTCCCCCATCTGAACGTTAGGTGCTTATGTTCTTTAACGGATGGCCAGCTTTCTCTTTTTTTTTTGTCCAAAGTCAATTGATATGCTGCGCTATGTTTCTTTTTCTTTTTTTTTATTTGTCGATGCTTAGTTTCTGACTTAGATTTTCGACTCGACCTCATATGAAGTTCTCGTTTCTTGCTCTACTTCGATCTTTTCAGATGGCTTCAATTTACTTTTCATTACAACGAAAAATCATAAATGCGTCTGTAGGTATTTTCATAATAAATTGCATACATAAAATACATAAAATTGATAAAAAGCCACAACTATGAGTCAGCCAAAGAGGCCATCGACTGTTTTTAAATGAACCTTTCAAACTTTCTCTGCTATTTTGCCTCTCTCTCTCTATGCCTCTGACGCTCTCCCTCTCTGTCCCTTCTTGGTCCTTTTTGCGTATTGCCTTTGGTTGGAAGCTAAACTTTCAAGGTTAAGCTGGCTAGCGTCGAGCAATGACATTTGCCTGGCGGAGAGCCATCGACCGACTCACAGTGGCACAAAACACCATTTGACAAGCGGAAAGTTAAGTAATTTTGTATCTAAGTAAAATGAAAGTATTTGCAGCAGCTTAGCGCCTAAAAGCGTACCACCAAAATTAAGTAGTAAGCGATACACACATTTAATTTTCCATATATTGGACATTACTTTAATAATTTTAAGTTTTAATTAAATGTCTAATCAAATGCATTTGTAAACTTAAATAAAGAAGAACTTTCTGCTCACAATGTTAATCGTGTTTTTCTATATTTTGATTCAGAACGAGATGTGCATAAGTTAACCAGCACATATTAATTGAGTCATTAACTTGCTAGTTCTGCACCACTGTGCGTGTCTCTTCTCCTATTGCTCTCACTCCTCGCCTGCTCGATGTCTGCTGTTTGTTATTGCTCACGTTAGCATTCTCAGGATGTACGCTACACCCTGTTTGTGCGAGCTTATGGCCTGTGTGTGAGAGCAGGACGTACTCAATTAAGCGGGTGATTCGTTAAATAGTCGCAGCCGAATACAAATTTATGCATGCATATGTATGTAAGTAGCTGTATGTGTGAGTGCTATGTACTTAACAGGATAGACTGAGAGCGAAAACTTACTTGCATACGTATACGTATATGTATATGATATGTATGTATAAGCGTGTGTATATGAAGCTGCACAGGAACGGCAGGAAGATGCGCCGCCGACAACGACCTCTCCATTCTCTCATTCCACTTTGTGTCTGCAGAGGGCGTTGTTGTCCTTGCCTGCTGGTTGGTTGTTGTTTGTCGATTGGGGCGAAAGGGAAAGGTTATTAGACTTAGCCCAGACATTGGCTGCGGCTGCTCCTTATTGTTATAATAACCTTTCACTTTTGGGTCTTAGCAGTTAGTCGACGGAAGCGTCTGTTTCAGCAATGGTTTGAGTCAGGTTCATCAGACGGCAACGGCGCAAGGACCTTTTTTGTTGTCATCATTTCTTTTTGGATGCCATCGAACTCGGCCACGTTACGAAAGTAATCTGACAATTCTCTATTCGACTGGTGTTTTTTCGTGTATTATCCCCGCCGTTGGCCATTGCACTCCCAACGATTGCACGTGTCCCGCGAAAAAGGGTCCATGTCCTTCGGTCAAGCTGCCGAGACATTATTAATAGGTAACTGTGCAGAGCTTCTGGCATCGTTGACCTGTGACATGTGCTTGAACCCCTACCAGGGGCTTGATTTCTTTTTGTATTCTCTGATTTGGTTATCAAATATATATTCTTAGCAGAGTTCAAAACCAAAACTTCTCTGATTGATTAGTATGGAATTCACAAAAGGGTTTCCAGAGAAGATTACAGTTAGGCTTATGAGCGATTAAAGGGTTTTCAAAACTCAGCAACTTTTCCAAGCACAACATGTGCAAATGAGCTCTACTAATAGATACCCTATACACAAGTCTTATATAAATAGAAAATACAGAAAATGCTTGTTAACGAAAATTCGATTTTCTTTTGAGTTTTTCAACTGATATTATGTAGAGGTATATATAAGCTGGATTAGAAAGTTATATCTTTAAAATTGTGAATTTTCTTGCTATCGGAAGTCGATTTGTATCGATAAAGGAGCAAGGGAATAAGTTATTGATTAAATTCGAATGAATAAATGAATCTGTAGTAAACGAGAACTAACATTCTAAATTTGAAGTCGAGTCTCTGAAATCATATATAATATATATATTAACACCATTAAAAATCTATCCACACACATTCCTTATGGAAAGCAAAATACAATCAGGATGCACTGAATCGCATACTCATGAGTACTCCCACATTCACTTGGATGCTTTTGCGAGTATCTAGTAATAAATGTGGCTCAATCTGGCGGGGGTGGAGAAAAGAAAAGCAGCAGCGGCAGCAGCAGCGGGAGCAGCAGCAACAGCATTTTCAGCATCATGTCAGCTTGAAAACTTTCTAATGCATCAGCCGCAATAGGCCAGAGTTGCAGTTGCAGCTGCTGTGGCAGCTAACGGATGTGGATCGCAGCAACAGCAACAGCAGCAGCATTATGTGTGCCAAATGCAACAGCAACAACAACAACAACAGCAACTGCAACAAAAGGTAGAGCAACAAAAACAAATTTCTCTAATGCAAAAACTGCAGGCCGCTTTTCACTGCAAATTACTTAACTATTTTCCCAGTTTCGCTTTGGCGCTCAATTTATTGTTATAGTTGTTGTTGCTGTTGCTTTTGTTGCATATTAGCCATGCAAGCGGGAGGCAAACGGGAAGGGGAAAATGGAAAATGGCAACAGCGCTAAGTTGGTCATGACCATCAAAATGGCCAACAGAGGCGAATGGTTTTTCTTTCTTTCTGCGATTTTCATTATACCCTGAACCAGTTGAAAATGTAAAAGCTAAATAGAGTATAAAGAAGAAGAAAGCATTCCCGACTCCGTAATTTATATATATTCCTGATCAGCATGAAAGGCATAAAAGATATAGTTTATTTCGAATGTTTTTTTCTCAGTTTGTTTTGTCGGATCAGATCATAATATCATATATCTGTTATAGTTCAGTTAAACTTTTTTTATGTATCCTAGCTACATAAATTCGTATATAGTTAATCGGTTAGTTATAACTGATTTGTTACATAAAGTATGTACAAATATATAATAAATATTTCTAAATTTTATGACTCTAGCTCTTAAGCCGTGTATGATCTAGACTTTTCCGATTATCGAGGGGCAGCAATGGGTGTGGCCTAGGAATTTGGTATAGTAGCAGCTTACATTCCAAGTTTGGTAAGTGTAGTCGATCTTTGAGGGCAATCTAAGTTTTAAAATTTTTGTGAGTTTAGCCCTGAAATTTTGGGAGTTACTTGATTTATCGATTTGCATTTAGTTGTGTTATCGATTTCCTAGCTTTAGTGGGCGTATTCAACCCAATTCGTCTGACATAGATGAGTGTATATTCCAAGTTTCGGAAATGTGCAACAAATTTGGAAATCGATTTTCGCGCAGTGTATTCAAATTCTTTCAATTTCAACTCCTTTTTTCATTTTATTTTTTGCTAATGAAAATACTTGTTTTTTTTTTATTAAACGCATATTTAATATAATTAAGCCAAAATATGTTTAAAATTAAATATTATGTCTCATGTGTCCCTAATGAATTTCGCGGAGTGTATATAAATTTATTCCTTTTTTTTTAAATTTATTTTTATTTATTTTTAGCTTTCTTAACTAATGTAGAAGAAAAAAAAGTTAGATTATACACTTGAAATTAATTTTGCTGAGTGTATATATATATATAGATATAGTCGTTCAATCTTTAGCGCCAATGTTAAAAGTTTGTCTTGTAAAAAAGTTATTTATTTAATGCTACTTTCAAATATTTGTACAATTAATTAAATTTTTTTAAGTGTATTAATATTTGTTCAATCTCTGCTCTAATTCTCGCCAATTAATTATCTAGGAATATTCAAAATCACTATTATTACTAATTTACACGCACACCCACACACACACACACACACTCTAACACATACATACATATAAATGGCAGACGCATGCAACATAATTTGTGACTGAAACGCGCAATGTGAATTCGTTAACATGCCGCAAAGTGGGACACATTCATTAGATCAATGCATGCAACAGCAATCTGCAGCAAATTCCCAATTGCACAAATGCACACACACAAACATGTGTGTGTGTGTGCTGCAGTTGCAATCACAAAGTTGACGTCGCAGCCGACACACAAAAAATAGAAAGTTTTCATGTTGCATTATTTGCCTGATACAGCTTTGCTGCCGTTGCAGTTGCAATTGCAGTTTGCTGCTGCAATTTTCTCTTTGCAATTTGATTCAATAAAATATTGTGTAAAAGCCGACGTCGACGTTGACGTCAGCGTCAGCGTCATCATCAGCGTCAGCGTTGTTGTTGCGGCAACTTTCCCAACTCACAACTGAACTGCAATCGAGGCTTCTAACTCGGTTACGGTTACTAGAAGCAAATAATAATTACATTTGTCCCACTTTACTTTCACTTGGCGAGAGTCAAATGCGAAATGCGAAATCCGAAATGCAATTGCAATCGGCAACTGCAACAGCGACGACGACGACGACTACAACAATAGAGGCAGCGACGTCAGCGTTAGCGTCGACTTTGACTTTGTGTTTGTGTGTTGCATGAAAAGTTGCAACTTTTTCCAGTCGCTCGTTCGCTCGCTTGTGGAAATTGTTTACCGTTTTGTGCCTGCCTGTTGGCAAAAAGGAAAAGTGGGTCAAGCGCAGCATTGTTGTTGTTGTTGTTGTTGCTGCTGTTACTTGTTGCATGCTGCACATGCGGCACACGGGCCCACTTTGTGGCACTTACCACTTGACAATTGCCAAGCGACTCTAAAGAAATTTCCAATTTTTCGTTTGTTTTGCCATTTTGCATTTCATTTGCACGAGAAAATGGGTTACGACAATGGTTTTCTCTTTTTCTTTCTGCGCATGGTGAAGAAAATGGGTGAAGAGGGTATAATGAAATTGTGCAACAGTTTGTAACACCGCAAAAGGCAGCAGGAAGCATCTCTCAGCATGTATATATATGTATATATATTCTTGATCAACTGTCAGCTCAATCCTAAGCAGCTCAAGTTTACTACATTTGATCGATAACTTTGCTCGATTTGCGATTATCGATACTAATCGATTACTGATAGAAATAAAAGCAGCAAGCTTAAAGATAGAAGTTTCCTCTTTGAAAAGACACAATTTTGACGTAACTTAAATCAACTGTCAAAATTTTATCATGTATGAGAAACATCAAATTTTTCCACCAAAACATGTTTTCATATTAAACAAACTTTGATCAACACTAATATTTTGTGAAGAAAGTGGAATGATAAGCGAAGCGAGCTGAAATATAGATAGGTTTGTATTCTGCAGAGGAAGTAGCACCTAAATAAATGTCAGTCTTTGTAAGAGGACTTAATTCCAATAAACGAATTAAAACCGCTGTGAACAGTTCTCAAGCTAAAAGAATTTTAAGACTTAAAAAATTGCACTCTATTTAAAAAATTAATGAAAAATTGCAAATTGCTCGATAAATGCTGTGCTTTTGGCATGAATGATCAAAAACTAAGGCATCTAAGAAAGTTTTCAAATGTTTTTCTACTATAATTAAATAATTAAAGGAATTTTATTATCTGCGTTGAGCAACAACTTAAATTTCAAAATTTCCCCTTTAAACTCTTGATTCATAACTGTTTTTCAGCCACTGTACGTGCCTCACTCAATTAGAAAATGAAGCATTTTCCTTAAACCTCAGTTTTTAAATCGTTTTTCAAGTTATTTTGCATTCGACCGTCGTTTAACATAGCGTTTTGCAACACTTGAAAAACATTGACTTACATCTCCGACAACTCAGACAGAAGTCATTTTTGAGCTTCGTTAAACTTTCACCTTAGATTTTGATTTCAGTTCGCCATCAAAGTTGAGAACACTTGCATAATTACCTTTCGCATTTGACTGTGTGGAACTGGAACCTGTCTTTTGATCGATTCAATATATATTTAAGCGCTGACTTCAGTCGAGCTCTCGCGACTGCAGTATTCTTAATAGTTTCTGGTATTTGTTTTTTTTTGTACTTTTCGTTTAACATTTCTTCACTTTATTTTCTAGCATTTTAATGTTCTTTATATATTACTCAATAGTAGTAGTACATGAAACTTAAAATAGTTTTTTATTTCTTTTTTTCTTTACTTTACATTGCGTTAGACACTTAATTTGTTGTTGATGTTGTATTTGCTGTTTGTTTGTTGTCTCCTATGCTGTACATTAAACAATTATAATTATTATTACTTATTATTCTCCATTTAATGTTATTTGCACAAATTTTGCGACTGTGCTTGTATTTTTATTTACATGTACTTAAGTCATTGTTTTCCTTTCTTTTTTAATATATAGTCGAATAGAAATAAAATATTAATCGTTTTTTTTTTGTTTTTGGTGGTCCGTTATGAGTGGTTTTATCAAATAGAAAATTCTCATTTGACTATTTCAACAATACTTAAAGCCCACTAGTCAAATAAATGTCCGTTTTAGCATTTTGATAGCTGATATTGATCAGATGTAAACTATATATGATTTAACGCAAAGAACTTGACTTCAAGAAGCAAATCAAAATGAATAGATGTAATGTTAACAATGTCAAATAATTTAGGAACAATTTTATAAATAGTATAGATTAAATTATATACATATTAATGTGCACTTGTATTCTGCAGTGTTTGTGGAAAATTGTCAAAACACAAAAATGGTTTTTATACATAGTTTTATAAATAACTTTTTGGTGCTCGGAAAATTTGTATTTAAATTTTGTTTGAGCTATTGCTTAATGTGTGTCTTATAAATAATAAAAATAACGCTTATTTGGTTACATTTATATCTGTTGTCCTCACTTGTTCAAGAAAACTAAAATGTTCTTCAATTTGAAAAAGAAATTATAAAGATGATAATAGAATATTTGGTATTTGGAGTACCAAATTTGTTACTTTTTTTCAAATATTAATTGGATTCTTCTTCGATTGAATGGAATACCAAAAGTATTTCAAATAAACACAAAAATGCATCAAGTTTTGGTACATTTGTACCAAATTGAATATGGACAGTTTGTAAATATAACTGCAAATAGAAACTTGGGTAAAACGAGTGAATGATTGAAGATGAGTGAATGATGCTAAAGTGGCGCATATTGGTTATCGCCGATGCAGAATGTTGGATAGTGTGCGTATTTGTTTCTGCAGTTCCGAGTCCATGCGGTAGCATTCCTCATCGAACACTTTGCGCATCTGTTGCAGCTGGGGCAGCTTGTCCGCTTGCATGTTGAGCAGATCGCTGAAGAACTTCGACCACACATGCTTCTTGAGATAGCGTGGCAACTTCTGACGTATATCCCAACTGTTGGCCCGCTTCTGCGGCTGCATATACTCGCCAAAGAGCATCACATGAACCGTGCTGGCAATGCAGAAGAGATCCGTTTCATATGACCACGGGCGACCCTCCTGCATTTCGATGCAGGTGAAACCATCCGTTTGCACAACCTTGCGGAATTTGGTCGACTCCGCATCGGGGAAGAGTGACATATCGATGGCGCAGCCAAAATCAATTAGACGCAACGATGGCTCATCACTGTCCACGCTGGGCACACGCATCAGCAGAAAGTTATCCGGCTTGATGTCCGCATGAATGATGCGCTGTCGATGCAAATGATCCACGATGTTGCAGATCTGTGCCGAGAAATGCATCACGAGTGACTCGTGCATCACTTTTGTTGTCGCCTGCCGTATCTTATTATTGATGTCCAGCAGCGAGCCAAATGGTGAGAATTCGGTGGCAATCAGACTGGCATTTGGTGCTATTATCGCCGTCGATATATCCATCAATCCCGGCAGCACCTCCGGATCTCGAACCCGTTTCAATACCTAATGGCAAAAAGAATTTAATATTTGAGTATGAATTAATTATTATTAATACTAGATGATTACGCACCTGATCGCATATGTAGATCTCCCAGGAATTTGGTGGCTTCTGGTACTTAAGTGCCACAACGTTGCCGGTGCGTGTATCAGTCGCCTTATACACAGATCCATAGGATCCTCGTCCCACCTCCTTGTCTATGTTGAACTGCACGCCCTCGAGCACGTTCAGCGTGCGGGTATTCGATATTTTTGGCAGTGGCGTTTGGACAACTTTATAGCTGGCATGGGCATCATCATCGCCGGGAAAGTTCAATTTGGCCAAAAAGGCACGACACAGTTCACTGTTAAACGGATCGATTGCCTCTCTTTCCATATGGCGGGCAATCGTTTCCAGTGCCTTCGATAGGCGACGCTCTTGCGCCTCCGCATCATGCTGGGTGGCAAAATAGGAGTTCTCTTGAAATGTGGAAAAGTCGGCCAATGTTGTGCTTTGTACGCTCACAGTAGACATGTTGTTATTATTAATATTGTTAATATTGTTATTATTATTGTTGTTGTGCGTTCGATTGTTGTTGACATGAAGTCGACCGACAGCTAGCGCCAGTGAACTATTTGAATTATCCAGGCCGCCGGCACTGGAGAACGAGAAGTTGGCGTTATCATTGAAGGTAGCATTGTGTATGGGCCCAGCAGCAGCACCAGCAGCCGCAGCAGCAACAACAGCATCAGATATTATTGTTGCATCCGTTGCGCCAGCGGTCTCCACACCATTTGCCACCGAACAAGATGAGTTGCTGTTGCTGCCCAACAATTCTGGCTGGAATTTGCCATGTTTCGCTTTGGCACGAGCTCGCCGGCTCTCGTTCTTGGCGCTCTTCGGCGTCGATGTATGACACAGGTGATACGGATGGAAATGATGATTGCCATTGCGCTGACGCTGCACACCACTCCAATCCTGTACGTTTATTTTGACGATTGCAGGCGGAGTGACTGGCGTCGCTGGCGACTCCTGCTGCTGATGGTAAATGCTCTCAATGGTATAGGCACTATAGGTGCTGCTCTCAAGCGTGCGCTCCTTTTTGAACTTCATCTTGATGGGGCGATTCTGTTGCTCAAAGCTGGTTGTTGTCTGTGCCCGAAAGTGCACATCCACTCCATTGGTGTAGGCGGGTGGTTTGGTTGCCTGATCCGTTTGATCGGATCCCTCGTTGTCCGACTCTTCATCGGATTGATCGGACTGCAATTCGTCTTCGGCTTCCTCCTCTCCATTATCATCGTCGTTGTCTTCATCGTCGTCACCGTCCCCGTCTTCATCATTATCATCGTCATCGACTTCCGATTGGCCGTCCTCCGCCTGGTCATCGTTGGTCGTCGTATACATATAATATGACGATGGCTGATAGGAATCAGACAGCTGTTGCTGCTGCTGTTGGTGTCCAGCTGCGTATGTTGCGTGTTCTTTTTTCAACTGTTCCACGTGTTGCTTCTGTTCATTTAGATGCGTCGTTTGCGCCTGCGCCTTTTGTTGGTGTTGTTGTTTCCGCTGCTCCAGCAGCTGGGCATATTTGCGACCAAGCAACTCTTCCGGACTGTATTCGATGCCGGCACCGGCTGGATACACCAGCTGCTTGGCATAGTGACAGACGCGTGAGGGATCATCGGGCTCCTCGAGTGTCAGTGCTGGCTTCCAGGTCTCGTGGTTATTGCGTCCATATGCATGAAAATTGCGCGGCAGCCGCACACCTTCTACTTGCGACAAGGACAAGGATTCAACAGCTGCAATACGCTCCTCTTCCTCCTCCTGTTCCTGCTGATGCGCTGCTTGCACCTCACTGACTATTCCAGCTTCAGCTCCCAGGGTGTGTTGTATTGGTGCCTGCAGCTGTGGCTCAAACTGGTCACTTATGCCCGGCTAAAAATTGTGGGAAACGGATTTAGTTTCTTCAGTTGAAGTTGCAATTGCTGATTGTGCTTACCCGACTTGGAAGGAAGACGGGAGAATAGTGCGGGTGTGGCAGCGCTTGGCTCTGGTTCACAGCTGCAGATGTCGATGGCGGGAACTGTGGCTCAAAGGGCGCCGGTGCCGGTGGTGGAGGCAGCTATATTGGGTTATTTAATTATTATTTTATTAAATGTTTACAATCTATGTAGGATACCCTCTAAAGAAATACCTGTGCCTGATGCTGATAATGCGTCTGTTGCTGCTGTTGTTGGGCATGTGGATGATATGGTAGCTCCGGCGGATGATTCTGATTCGGCTGAGGATGCTGCTGATGCTGATATTGATGAAAGTTATCTGGAGACTGATGATGATGCGATCTCGACGGTGTCGATGGGGCAGGATGAGGATACGCTTGCTGTTGCTGCTGGTGATGCGCTTGGGTATACGTCGTCAGATGCTGCAGTGCATCTTGAGGTGGATGAGGCTGCTGCTGATGTAGTTGCTGCTGCTGCTGCTGATAGAACATGGAGCGAACGTATGCAAATTTGGCATGGGCATTCTGCAGCTCGGCATTGCTGTGGGCCTTTTCTTGGAAGGCGAGATTAAATACTGCTTCGGCATCCTTAAACTGATCCCGGGCCTCATAGTAGCTGGCCCAGCCAATATAAAAGGCGGCCACCTGACGCCCCGTGCCGCGCTGGAACAGTACCTGATAGAAGCGTAATTGATCCGTTTGCATGTCAATGTATTTCAGCCACAGGCGAACTAATCGCACATCCTGTCGATAGTATTCATTGTGCTCGTAAACGGTGAGGCAGCGTTCGAGAGTTTCCCGAAATTTACGCTCGGGATCACTGTGTGCGTGATTCTCATACCAGCATATATAATTGTACCAGTGATCGAGCGGATCGGGTCCCTGATAGTGCACTATGGCATGCTCCCACGCCTGTTTGTCCTTTTGGAAGCTGTGCATCTCATCCGGACTCAGATTGACACTGACACTGTTTGTTTGGTTTTGATTGGGGTTCGGGTTGGCTCGCATATATGGATGCATGGCCATCCCACGACAAACTACTCCACCTGGCTCACGTCCTCGTTGTTTGTTAATGCATTTGCATTCGTATTATCCCAAAGTTTCGTAATAAATATAAAATTATTTATACTGCTCTTTGATCTAGGCCGTGGCGGAGTTTGGAGGGGGGCGAAAGGTGGACAGAGTGTACTTCGGCAATCAGAATATGTTAAATATTAGCACAACTGTGTCTAACGTTGTTTGCTGTTGCAATTGTTAGGACATTGCTATTGTTTTTTCACTAACTATTAAGAATTCAAAAAAATTGAGTCTTATTTTAATGTTTTTCTATGTCGCTGTGGTGCTGCAAAACTATCGCTACTATTTTTGTGGTGGCAAGCCGAAAACACGAAAAGCTGCTCTGTCAATAATAATCGAAGTAAAACAAATATGGGTGTTCCTAAAACACATTTTATTTTGATACAAGAATATGTATTCATAAAGCATACATATAAAAATATAAATTCAGCATACCAAATTCTTATATATATATGACATTTTTGGTTCTCCCTTTAAACAGCTTATTTGCACAAAGACTGACATCGAAATTATTGCGGTGTCGATAGACAAACCAAATAGTTATTCTTGTGGCTACAATTTTTTCCCTTAATGAGTTCAAACGCTTTTAAATGATAAGAAGCATGGAATAGAAAGCCCACTACAATATAAATAATAATTATCTATATAAGTCACGAAATCGTGAAGCATTCAAAGAGTGTGCTCGATAAATATTTTTAAGGCAGAAGCTATCGAAATATCGAAAAGACGCATTAACCCTCTTCTGCGCCACTGTTCTACTGTCTATTGATGTATTATATTATGTTTTTATCAATTTACAAGATTTTTCGCATCTAATACTGCTTAAAAACTCAATGATTCGTTGTGCAATTTACCGTTTATGTGTTTATGTTTTTGTGTGCTTATAACTGTGTTAAAAACCCCAGCTATAACCAACGTTACGAAGACCCCCTGGAGAGAATTTACAACTACTACATTTGTATTGGCCCCTTATCGATTTCACCTAAACAGTGTATAAATCCAAACTTAATACATATAAAATATATTTATATTTGCTGTTATCCCCATGCAGTGTTAAGCTAAAATGTATTACACAACAAAGGACTAATTTCCTACCTCATACGTTGTGCTCACCTGAGTTGTACATGTAAAACACATACATATATGTATGTATGTGTGTTTATTTATTCATTCATTTGTGTTTTACATATTTATTTATTTTTTGATTTGTATGGACAACTAATCTGGACATTGAGCAAGTCTGATTTGATTTAAGATTAAGATCTAATTTTGAGACTTGCATTTTAGAATGTTCTCCAAATACCAAACACCGAAACTAATCCCTTTTTTGGGCGTTTTAGATTTTGGAACCTTAGGAGTTTCTATAATTTGGAGTGACATTTTGTAAATCACATCTGTCCTTCTTTAACATAAATTGGTTTTATTTTTAGAAATAACAATTAACACTTTGGGGATAACAATGCCGATCGGAGATTCGATTAGCTTAATCACAGATAATTCGTTGTATTATTAGTATTTTTATCAATTAATATATATATATATATAAATATCTCTTATAAAACGATCAAGGCAACGGCTAGAAACTGTATTCGCGGCTAGAAAAAGAACAGCGCGTAGATAATGGAAGTGTCGGCCGATCCGTATGAGCAAAAACTTTATCAGATGTTCCAAAGTTGTGAAACATCGCAGCAACGCAACAATGGCCTGCTCGACGAGGCGTCGCTGACCCGCCTGTGCCAGTTGCTCCAATTACGTGACCAGGGATCGGCGCTAATCTCCAGTCTAACCGCCAGTGGTAGTCCAAAGCTAGGGGTTTCCTTTGGCCAGTTCAAGGAGGCATTGCTTAACTTTTTGGGCACTGAATTCGATGGCTCAGCAGCGCAATCACGATCTGGATTGGTTACATCATCTGGACTGAAAGGTAAAAAACAATTACCTAGTATGACCTAATCTCAAACGTCAGCTGGAAATCATAAAACACGCGTCATAATCACTCGCTTTTATGAGGGATGGTTGAAACGGGGTTGGACTACCTGTTCCTAATGACCACATGGTCAGGTAAACAAGGACAATGATATATATTTATATAAATATCGAGTGCTAATTGCTTGGAGCTTCAGTCATCAATCAGATGCTAAAAGAGACACAATGGGCACACGACTATATTACAAGCAGAGCAAGGATTGCATCGATCCGATCATTGAAAAGCTTGCTGCACGTTTTGGTATACAAATTAGGCAACAGCAACATAAATTATGGTTTACATATTTTAAATACAATTCTTTATTTTGCAGAACGATCGCTGGTTATCAGTGACGAGCCACCTAGCAACAAATATGTTGAGAGTCCGCCGGAGGGTGAGGCATCCGATCGTGAGGTTTCACCCAAGCTAATAGTAGGCACCAAGAAGTACGGACGCCGTTCACGGCCGCATCACAACCAGGGTCTTAACGAGATCGCCGTCACGGATTCGGACAATACGGATGAGGATCAACACAAAAGCCTCAATGGTTGCAGCGATCACACAGTCCAAGTATGTCAAAATGTCGTTTTTTTTTCCATATTCTAATTTGTTTTTAATTCTTGCAGGTGCAACGGTCCTCGTCGCAAAGCGATCTCCCCGGCAGCCGGCGTCTGCGCTCTGTCCACTACAGCGGGAGCAAACTGAAACGCTGTGCCTCGCTGCCGGCACGCAAGAACTTGCAATCGAAAATGATCAATACGACGGCGCTGGCGACAACATCTTCAACAGTCGCCACACAAGTGGGCAGTGGCCGCGGTCGAAGTAATCTGCGCGAGGCACAACAGGAATGCAGCAGCGTGGAATCGTTGGGTAAGTACGCGAGGCGAGCATATTCATAATGTGGTCGATGATGTGTGTAGACGACAAAATCTAGCACTCTTAGTCGTTAGCGAATAATATTATATATAATTAACCCCTGTTGGTTGTACACACTGCAGGCCATCATTTGCCAGCACGGCCAGAGCACTGCAGCCACGGATGCGACCACGGTGGCCGTTTCAGTAGCAAAGGTTTGTCCGTTTCACGGGAACACAGCATAAGTGCCACATAAGCCAATCCTTTTTTCACTTAACTACTTAAATCACCTAATCGTTTGTATCTGCACTCTGTCCTGCACTGTTTGACATCTGTATCCATTCATGAGCCACGATTTGTGTTGCATTCCATTTGTTATGTAATTAAATGGAGCTTATGAAAGGATTTGCTAGACTCTTATAAAAATGAAAGGCAGATTGTTATCTATTAAAATGCTGTGAGTCATCACGCTGAGTTATATCACGCTAGAACAAATGTACATATATAGATAAAATGGGTTGTAAACTACCAGATAAGCAACAATTTAAAGTTGTATATAAACATCGACCTATTGATAAAGACCTTTCGGGCTACTTTTGAGTGAAATATATAATCTTTATCTTGAGGTCTTTAACTAGTGGTAAATAGTCGGATTTAGTTACTTAAATGAGTCTTGAAATTCACTTTCCCATCTTGGTATCTTGGGCTACAATTCCTTGTGTGCATAATATATATAAATGGGATGTAATTGATTGTATTCAACTCTAATAACCAATCGTGGACATAATTTACAGATATTGTGACACCGCAGCAACTGGAGACTATAAGTGCGCACAGCATCATTGAGACGTGGGAAATGGCAAGTATCACTAATAGTGGTGGTCTGCTGCACGCACTGGGCTTCGATGAGGAGGAGGTGAACCTCGGCCAGTTGACCAAAGTGCTGGAGGAGGAGTTACGTGGCCTGGAGCAGGATCCACAGTCGAATGTGTTGCGTGCCTTGGTCGCGCTCCAATCTGTGGAGCTGGGCTCGTTGCGACAGGCATACCGCCAGCAGCATGAGGAGAACCTCAAGCTGCGTGCCGACAATAAGGCGGCCAATCAGCGAGT
The DNA here is from genome assembly GCA_035043295.1 of Drosophila sordidapex. Taxonomy (NCBI): domain Eukaryota; kingdom Metazoa; phylum Arthropoda; class Insecta; order Diptera; family Drosophilidae; genus Drosophila; species Drosophila sordidapex. The sequence goes on along the minus strand of JAWNNA010001201.1, from coordinate 323,522 downwards.
TGCGATGCTGGCTACCGAGGTTGATGAACGGCATGCAAGCCTGGAGGATAATTGCAAACAGCAGGTGCTACAACTGGAGCAGCGGCATGCGAGTGTGGTCCGTGAACTGACGCAGCGTATAACAAACGATCGTGATCATTGGACGAGCATTACGTCGCGGCTGGAAACACAGATTAAGAGCCTTGAACAGGAGGAGATTAAGCTGCGCACTGATCTGGAGCTCGTGCGCACTGAAAACACTGAGCTGGAGGCGGAACAGCAAAAGGCGCACCTGCAAATGACTGAGTTATTGGAGCAGAATATTAAACTCAACCAGGAGTTGGCCAGATGTGAGCCACTGCGATCGACTGGTAAATCGGAGAGCAGCATTGACACCGCTGTCGGCAGAGATAATAAGGCATCCGATGATGATGAGATGCTGCTCGTCATGGAGAAAATGACAGCACTGCAAATGGAGAATGCACAGTTGCGTGACAAAACCGATGAGTTGACCATGGAAATTGAGAACTTGTGCCTCGACTTGGCGCGCACAAAATCACGCAAGAAGAAGCAGACGGCTCAGACGACTGCTGCTCCTGCTGCTACCGTTGTGATTGCTACCGAGTCGGCGGATAGCGAAGAACTGGATGCATTCAGCAGCGGATTGGCAACGAAGCGACGTGGTGACTCACCCAGCAAGACGCACATAACGGAGGAGAGTCCACGCCTGGGCAAGCAGCGCAAGTGCTCGGAGGGTGGTGGCGAGGTCAGTGACAATAGCGGCGATTGGTTGGCACTGAACTCGGAACTGCATCATTGCAAGAGTCACGATGAGGAGCTCTCGTCCCTGCGCCAAAATGTAGCGCAATTGGAACAGGAGCTACAGGCAGCGAAAACGAGTAGCGGTAGTCGGGCCTCCACGCCGGAAACACGCTGCAAGGAGCTGGAGAACAGTTTGGAGCAAATGCAGCGTGCATACGAAGATTGCGAGGATTACTGGCAGTCCAAGCTGAGTGAGGAGCGACAAATCTTTGAGAAGGAGCGCCACATCTATGAGGATGAGCAGATGGAGAGCGACAAAAAGTTTACCGAGCTGATGGAAAAGGTGCGAGAATATGAGGAGCAATTCAGCAAGGATGGTCGCCTCTCGCCCATCGATGAGCGCGACATGCTGGAACAGCAGTATCTCGAGCTCGAGCTGGAAACCACAAATCTGCGCAATAACTCCATACGCATTTTAGAGGAAAAGTCACAGCAAATCAGCGAGTTGCATTGCGAAATCGAGGATCTGCGCACACGTCTTGGCGAGAGCGTTGAAATACTCACCGGTGCAAGTGAGATCAATCCAGAGACACTGCATCAGTTAAACGTGCAGGCGGGTCAAAGTCCAGCCAGTTCTCCAATTAGCTACCTGTGGCACCAGAGCACAATCCAGGAACCACTCAAAACCTTTGACGGCATCGCCGCCGACGAGAGCACCCCTAAAGCCTTGGCTCTGCTCGGTGAATCACCCACACACAAGGCCACCAGTCGGTAAGTACAAAACTCCAAAGCCTATGATTCTATTTGTCTTATTTTCGCAGCTCCCAAAAGACCCATAATTCAGAGTAATTTTGAAACAAGGTTTCTTAACCTTACAAATTGAATGTCTTAATTTAATACTCCTCTGCCTACCTGACTGATAAGTAAATAAATAAATAATAACAATAAATAATTTAAATAATAATAAATAAAAAAATATCAATAAATTTATCAAATAATAGTAAATAAATAAAATATATATTACGCTTAAGGCTACGCTTTTATTTAATTACAAAATACTTTTTGAAATGTTAAGTATATAAATAAAATAATTCAAAAACACTTGCTTCGGATGCCGATGGGAAATTAGCATTCCAAACCATAGAAGATTCTATTATATTCACATTAGTGAGTCTATTAATTTGTACAAAGCAGCTGACTTAGAATGCTATATGTACCCCTCCCATTTTGGGTATATAGATAAAGTATTTCCTTTAAATTTATAGTCGGTAATCTGACAGCTATAAAAATAGTCATCTGATAATAATAAAAATATCGACAAGTGGAACAGGTCATAAAAGCTACAAAGTCTTTTGATTTTCACAAAATTATTAAAACCACATATATACATATATAGATATATATCATCAGCATAGTCTGTCCGTATATCGGTATCAGTCTCTTTACAATTTACAAAATGTTTAGCTTAGGAAAAATATGACTTTATGTCTAAATTTCGAATTTTTTGCTTAGCAACGGAAATTCTTTTATAGTCCACTTGAACTTATATAAACGAAATTGTCTTTTATAGAAACAAGCTGACTACATCGGAGACATCGATCTTTAGTACTACACCGCTGGGATCATCTATATCGGGTCCATCGCCCACAAACAGTGATACAACAAACTATGCCTTGCCAGCCGGCTCTTGCCCGCCGGCGCCTATTTGCAAGCCCAAACAGGCGCCATCAGAGGGTGAAATTGCCGATTGTGAGACATCATCAACTGCATCAAATAAGAGCTTCGATTCGCACAGCGTAATGTCAAACAGTAAGGCATCTTGCTTCAGTCACGAGAAGTGCAGTAGTCCGAATCTATTAAAGGAAGAACTGAAGCGCCTCAAATTCTTTGAGCTCTCACTCAGAGAGCAGATCAAGGATTTGAGCCTGCAACGTGATGGTTTAGTAATGGAACTTCAACAGTTGCAGGAGGCGCGTCCAGTTCTCGAGAAGGCCTATGCGGTAAGACCATAATTTGTCACTCATATTGTGATCTTTCATTCATTTTGATTTCTGTGACAGCGAACAACACATCCGACGCTACAGCAGCGACTCAATCAACTGGAGTTGCGCAATCGTCACCTACAAAATGTGATCAAACAGCAGCAGAAGTATACCGAGTCCCTGATGCAGCGTAAATACTTTGTTTGCTTTACTTTTGCTTATGTTTGTTATGTGTTGAACTGTGATTGTTTCATCCACAGAATCATGGCGTCAGCATCAAGTGGATCTCAACGATTTGCATGGCCGTATTGAAGCACAGACCGTCTTGCTTGCCGATCAGACACAGCGTCTGCAGAACGCCGATATTCTTGTGAAAGATCTGTATGTGGAGAATTCACATTTGACCGCCACTGTGCAGCGATTGGAGCAGCAGCGGGCACGTGTCAACCTCATTCATCAGCATCAGCAGCAACATCAGCTGGTTGGGGCCACCATCAGTGGCCTATCTGGAATACCTTAAAAGGAATCAAAACAATGAATGCACAACGAAGTCATACAATGTGTTATGTATCACGTATCAATATACTCGGCACCCCCTGCTGGAGTGATATTGTTTTAATATTATATACAATTTATTTTTACATACTATTTACTCGTTTGTGTGCGTCTCTAGTGAATTATGTGTTCTCGATATCACTAAATTTGTTCAACACGAGACCATCGGAAAACGCATCCATGCACAGAAAGGAACAATCGACATGTACTGATTTGTAATACAATAATCCACTAACTGAATTTCATATTTGGTGTATACAATGTTGACCTTATATATTAATAATTGATATAGTTAACAAACATAAATAAATAAATATATATATATATATACATACATATATATATTATATAATATAGCTAACAGTATTTGGTTATGCGTCTGAAAAAAAGAAAGACAATGCACATTTATCAGAGTTTATCAAGTGCATAGACATCGTTGTTGATTTTATTGGTAGTCAAGTAGTAAACAAACAAAAATCAAATGTAACTAAAAAGACCTGTAAAGCTATTACCTACATTACATACAATATGTATTTATTTTGCAAATTAAGTTAGTCAATAATATTCAATCGTTCTGTCAACATATTTTTGTATCTACATACATAATTAGACACAACTTTATTTGTGAAATCTCTCGATAATAATACCTTGAACTCATAATAATATGTTATGGTGTGTATGTGCTTGTTAATGTACGAACAAAATATAAAATTACTTTTTAAAAGTATAAAGATATTGAAAAAATAAAACCAAAAATAAAGTTTATTAAAAATACAAAAAAAAACATTAATATTTTTATACTAAATATATTTTTATTTTTTTTTACATTATTTTATTTTTATTACTTTTGATATTGTAAATTAAATATTTTTTATATACATGTGCACTTAACATTCGTTGTCTGAATGAATTATATAGGGGAATACTCGTTAAAACCACGTCTATATCGAGCAAATCCAGCCACGCTCAAGGGTATTGCCAGAAGAACGCAAACTATAATGAAAATCCAGGCGAGACTGCCACCATGTGAAGCATTCACTAAGTCAGAATTTGCCAACGTTAAAAGTTCGACACCTTTCATCTCTTGTGGCAGTTCACATTGAACATTCGATGCCAAAATTGGAGTAGTGTTATTCACTTTTTGAATTAAGTGCTTTATCAGATATTCATTGGAGTTATCACACGTCCATGGGTTAAAGCGAAAATCTAGCGTGCTCGACATATCCCAATAACCAAGTGGACTTGGGGGTATTGTCTTAAGATTGCAGTTATTCAAATATAGCTATTAAGTGTATATATATATGTATGTCAATATGGTTAGCTATATTGTAATTAAATAAACATTATATTTTAGATTACCTTTTGAAGCGTGGGACGGTACCAACGGTGTCTAATATTCTTCGTCAAAGGAAGCTCATCGATTTCACTTAACATTTTGTTGTCGCTTAAAACAAGGACTGTTAGATCTATAAAATATAATAAAAATACAGAAAATTGAGCAAGCTTTAATAAAAGTGAGGCTGGAATCTTACTATGTAGCTCAGTCAGTGCACCCGGTCCAATTTTGTAAAGATCAAGCATATAGGACATGCTCAGATATTGCAAGGAAGGCATAGCCGGAAAAACACTACCAGAAAAAGAATTATTATTTTATTATTTAGATTTCGTTTTGTACGTTTTGTTTTGCACATACTTTTCTCCCTCTAAATTTTTAATGGGATTGTTGTCTAAGGTAAGGTTCTTTAAGTGTTTTGCGTTCGACAATGCATTGGGTAACTCAAGAAATAAATTTCCCGATGCAATAAGAGTTTCCAGATCTCGTGGACCATGAAAAATTGTTTCCGGCAATGTTTTCAGTTCCATATATGATATATCCAAAACCTATGGATAGAAAATTTATGATTTTATTATTTTTGTATTGCTAGTAGCGTTTAAATAACCAATAACATTCCTTCAATGCCGACAATCCGGAGAGTGCCGTTTCCGTTCGCTTATCGATGATTTGAAAAGTATTAGAACACAAAACAAGCTCTTCCAGATTTGGAAGATGTTCAAACAAATCATCATCCAGGGAGTGCAAGAGGTTATGTCCCAAGTTTAGTGATCTTAGATTTTTCATTGGTTCAAAATCGTTCACTGAATATGGTCCCTTAAAGACGTCAGGCACCAATGCCTTTGAAGCCAATTGGTTATGTGATAAATCAAGTGTGGTGAGCTTTGTTAAATTTTGAAAAGCTCCCAACGTAATCGCAGCGATTTGATTATTACCCAAATACAAGTGCTGCACACCATATGTGGGTATTGCAGGTATTGCCGTTAAATTATTATGTTCCATTTTGATGATCTCAAAAACAATATCTCCATTTTGTAAGAGTCCCCATTCTGCGTCCGAAAACCACTCGTTGAGTTTATTTGAGCAATCAATTTGACGAGCACGGACATCGCAAACACACTTTTTGCATAATTGACTCCACATTATGTCCATGTACTATATTTAAATGAATGATAGTAATTATTTTTTTATTTACTTATTAATACATTAAAAAAATAATTGATATAACTGCATGCCTTAAGCTCTTGAGTTTTATCACGAAATTATTATCACGCATGTCACTTATCGTTGTCAATAAGTTTGTAGATTTGTTATTTATAGGTGGAATTTTTTAATGAATCAGCTACATGGTTAACTTAATGACGCATTTGCAGAAAATTGATGTAACTTTGGGATGCATATTCTCATTACATATATGATTTCAAATACATTTGAGCATTTGGCTTTAACTATCACGAACTTTTCTGTAATATATATTATGGTTCTTCCATACACGAGCATTGTATATATACATATATACATGTAAGTACATATAAAACAAACGCACTGATAAGTTGTTGATAATCGTAAAATTTTACCTGTGCAGTTGTGCCCAAGGGTAATAATACCGCAAAGGGTGTTATCCAGATAAAAATTATATGTAAAACCCCTTTCATTATTATTTTATTTAATTATTTATGTTTCTATATTCAACAGTTCAAAAGCGCAAAGGTGTTCACACTGAATTTTAATTTTTAGGCTTAGTCTTATTTCCCAACAATTCTCTAATCTTATCAGCTTTTGGCCATAAAAAGCACAATCATATTGTCAGTATCAATTGCGACCGATGGGACGCTATCAGCGTTCAATAGATAATATTTTTTAGACATACATCCTTAATATTGTTCAATTTTGCGCGTCACATACATAATATTATTTTTTATATTACTCAAACAAATTATGAATTAATAAAGATCTAATTTGGTGGAGTTAGTTAATTCAATCAATTTAATCACAAGCAATTCGATATGATGAGTTGACCATGGAAATTGAGAACTTGTGCCTCGACTTGGCGCGCACAAAATCACGCAAGAAGCAGACAGCTCGGACGACTGCTGCTCCTGCTGCTGCCGTTGTGATTGCTGCCGAGTCGGCGGATAGCGAAGAACTGGATGCATTCAGCAGCGGATTGGCAACGAAGCAACGAAGCTACAAAATATAAAATTACTTTTTAAAAGTATAAAGATATTGAAAAAATAAAACCAAAAATAAAGTTTATTAAAAATACAACAAAAATATTAATATTTTTATACTAAATATATTTTTATTTTTTTTACATTATTTTATTTTTATTACTTTTGATATTGTAAATTAAATATTTTATATACATGTGCACTTAACGTTCGTTGTATGACTGAATTATATATGGAAATCCTCGTTAAAACTAGCTCGACTGTATAAGGATGCATCAGTCCTGTTATGCCTACGACGACTTCCACGTCTATATAGAACAAATCCAGCCACGCTCAAGGGTATTGCCAGAAGAACGCAAACTATAATGAAAATCCAGGCGAGACTGCCACCATGTGAAGCATTCACTAAGTCAGCATTTGACAACGTTAAAAGTTCGACACCTTTCAACTCTTGTGGCAGTTCACATTGAACATTCGATGCCAAAATTGGGGTAGTGTTATTCACTCTGTGAATTAAGTGCTTTATCAGATATTCATTGGAGTTATCACACGTCCATGGATTAAAGCGAAAATCTAGCGTGCTCAACTTATCCCATCTTACAATTAGACGTCTAGGTATTCTCGTAAGATTGCAGTTATTCAAATGTAGCTATTTAAAAATATACATATATCAATATCGTTAACTATATTGTAATTAAATAAACATTATATTTAAGATTACCTTTTCAAGCGGGGGATAGTCCAAAATATCTCCAGTAATATTCTTCGCCAAAGCAAGTTCATCGATTTCACTTAGCATTTTGTTGTCGCTTAAAACAAGGTCTGTTAGATCTATAAAATATAATAAAAATATAAAATATAATAAAAATTAAGCAAGCTTTAATAAAAGTGATGTAATCTTACTCTGCAGCTCTTTCAGTGCACCCGGTCCAATTTTGTAAAGATCAAGCATATAGGACATGCTCAGATATTGTAAGTAAGCCATTGCTGGAAAAACACTACCAGAAAAAAATTATTATTTTATTATTTAGATTTCGTTTTGTACTTTTTGTTTTGCACATACTTTTCTCCCTCTAAATTTTTGATGGGATTGTCGTCTAAGTTAAGGTGCTTTAAGTTCTTTGCGTACGACAATGCATTTGGTAACTCAAAAAATAAATTTCCCGATGCAATAAGAGTTTCCAGATCTCGTGGACCATGAAAAATTGTTTCCGGCAATGTTTTCAGTTCCATATATGATATATCCAAAACCTATGGATAGAAAATTTATGATTTTATTATTTTTGTATTGCTAGTAGTGTTTAAATAACCAATAACATACCTTCAATGCCGACAATCCGGAAAGTGCCGTTTCCGTTAGCTTATCGATGATTTGAAAAGTATTAGAACACAAAATAAGTTCTTCCAGATTTGGAAGATGTTCAAACAAATCATCATCAAGGGAGTGCAAGAGATTATATCCCAAATTTAGTGATATTAGGTTTTTCATTGGTTCAAAATCGTTCACTGAATATGGTCCCTTAAAGACATCAGGCACCAATGCCTTTGAAGCCAATTGGTTATGTGATAAATCAAGTGTGGTGAGCTTTGTTAAATTTTGAAAAGCTCCCAACGTAATCGCAGCAATTTGATTATTACCCAAATACAAGTGCTGCACACCATATGTGGGTATTGCAGGTATTGCCGTTAAATTATTATGTTCCATTTTGATGATCTCAAAAATAATATCTCCATTTTGTAAGACTCCCCATTCTGCGTCCGAAAACCACTCGGTGAGTTTATTTGAGCAATCAATTTGACTAACATTGGCATCGCAAACACACTTTTTGCATAGTTCACTCTTCAATATGTCTACCTTTGTCTGTAAGAAAAACAAGGATTTTATATTTTATGTGCTATATTTTAATGAATGATAGTGACTATTTATTTATTTACTTATTAATACATTAAAAAAATAATTGATATAACTGCATGCCTTAAGCTCTTGAGTTTTATCACGAAATTATTATCACGCATGTCACTTATCGTGGTCAATAAGTTTGTAGATTTGTTATTTTTAGGTGGAATTTTTTAATGAATCAGCTACATGGTTAACTTAATGACGCATTTGCAGAAAATTGATGTAACTTTGGGATGCATATTCTCATTACATATATGATTTCAAATTCATTTGAGCATTTGGCTTTAACTATCACGAACTTTTCTGTAATATATATTATGGTTCTTCCATACAAGCGCATTGTATATATACATATATACATGTAAGTACATATAAAACAAACGCACTGATAAGTTTTTGGTAATCGTAAAATTTTACCTGTGCAGTTGTGGTTTCGTTCTTGGATGCGTCATTTTCAGCTGCATAGCCCAAGGGAAATAATACCGCAAAGAGCGTTATCCAGATGGAAATTATATATAAAACTCCTTTCATTCTTATTTTATTTAATTATTTATGTTTCTGTATTCAACAGTTCAAAAGCGCAAAGGTGTTCACACTGAATACAAACTAGCAACTAATGTTTTAATTTTTAGGCTTACTCTTATTTCCCAACAATTATCTAATCTTATCAGCTTTTGGCCATAAAAAGTACAATCATATTGTCAGTATCAATTGTGACCGATGAAACGCTATCAGCGTTCAACAGATAATATTTTTTAGACCTACATCCTTAATTTGGTTAAATTTTGCGCGTCACAATCATAATATTCTTTTTTTTATATTATTCAAACAAATTATGAATTAATAAAAATATAATTTGGTGGACTTAGTTAATTCAATTAATGTAATCACAATCAATATGATAAAAAAAAAAAATTATAATAAAAATTTATAATTAATTGAATTTATGAATTATAAACATATTTTTATTGAAATATTAAATAGTTTTTTTTTAAATCTAGCATGTAACAAGTTATCGGTGCAAGCAATCGATACTCTGTAATATCATACCTGGAAATGTAAGAAAACTATCGCACCATAATTAAATATATCGACAGTATCGACACAACATCAACAATCTTCTCATCATATTTCTTATTAGAAATAAAAAGTATTCATTTAAATTGATAGACTCAAAACATGAGCGAAGAAAACAATGAAAATATAATCTGGACCATTAAAAATGGAGAACTTGATGCCGTACAAGCAACTTTCAGCAATGATGTGCGCAAGACAGCCTAATTAAAATTGCATTGTCTAATTTATTTCATTTGCAGACTCAAAAAGTTAACACAGAGATCAAAGGAAGATATCCAATGCATTATGCCGCCGATTTTGGCCAGCTCAATGTGCTCAAATTTCTCGTTAAAGTGGGAGCCGAAGTAAATGTAAGCATGTCATCATTAGCTTGCGTATCTATAAAAGTATTCACCTGTATACGTACAAAGATATATAGGAGTATGTATCTATATTTATACATACATATTCAAACACCGAAATTTATACATGAAGAGAAATATTTACATATTTTTGCGGCCACTGGGCTAATTGTAATTACTGAAGAGGGTAATTTAGGTGCAGAATTCCAATATTATAAACTAAAAAAAAAGTTCAATATGTACAAATAATTATATATATATATTTATGTGTATATATATTATTACTAGAGGCTTTTACCCGGTTTTGCCTGGGTTTATTCGTTTTTTGTTAATCAGTTCTTCAGACATAAGCATTTCTACTTTTAACAGAAAAAGGACAAGCATGGGATCACTCCACTATTGGCTGCTGTCTGGGAAGGACACACAAAATGCGTCGAGTATCTATTGCAAGAGGTAGGCTTAATAAAAAAACTTAATAGGAAATGTACAATAATATTATTTTTATTTAATAGGGTGCAGATAAAAATGGGACCACTCCAGACGGCCAGAGTTATGCTGATGTAGCAGAAAATGACGAAATAAAGAAACTGCTTACAAGTGTATAAAAAATATTTTAATAAAATTTTAAAAGTACATTCCCTATGAACTATTACCCTGATTTAAAAATATACAAAAACAGTATATTACCCCATATCTATAAAAAATATACATATTATGCAAAAGGCTTAGGAAACTAATGAAAATATAATCTAGATATCGAACCATCACCGATAATGTCGTTTTGAAAACTAGCGTAGTTTTGACAACGTTATGGCCGTCGAAAATTTGGAACCGTCTCAGAGTAAATCTTTTTGGAAGAGAATTACCGATAAAAATTGTTTCACATTTTAAATGCTTTTGAAAACCAATTCAGTTTTAATCAATTTACAGCAGTTTGCAGTGGATTTTTGTTGGATTTGCGCGAATGCCTGCTTAAATTCGTGTTTGCAACTTAACATGCAGACACCTGGAAACTGGATTTCATAGAGCGGCGCTATTTATCAGCTATTACAGTTGGCGCATGATAATCTGGATCCCTATTAACCGGAACATCTTTTAATAGGAATACTATGGGTTTGATTTGTACCTCAATTAAGCCCACTTTACAGACCGAAATATGCAATATATTTCGAACCTATAAACAAAAAGGTCTGCTGAGGGACAAAAATATAATTAATTAATTTGCACGCTTATACGGTGATTATATGTATACTTCTTTCTTGAAGATTAAAATAAATTTTCATTCATAATTTACTATTTCCTTTTCGATGAACCGCTTCTGATGGTTTGCCAATAGCCGCCGTCACAGTATATCAAAGCTAATTATTTTGAAACAGTTGGACAGAATTTGCGCAGGTCACAGTGAGTTGACATTGTAGATTTTTGATTTGCGGAATTGAGCTGACCGCCCGTCAAAATTCCGCCGGGTAATATTTCACGACATGCTTGCAACCGTTATTCTTATATTAAGTTTTTCATTTCGATAACTTTTTTTGATCTGTAAAGTGGGCTCAACTTTAAATAGTTCGGTAGCGGGAAACACGGATTAACGAAGTTCAATTCAATTGTATTAAAATTCGCCTATCAGCATAATATTTCGCATAAAATTCAAGACTTCAAATCTATAAATTTGCGTTCCATTCCACTGGACCAATTAGTTTGAGTTGTTTAATATCGATGATTATTTATGTTAATCGATTGGTATTCATCGCAGTGCAACCGTATGTCGGTAAAGCCATTTCCTGCCAGCGCCGCGTGTATTGGGCTCTTTCCTATCGTACTTTTGGCAGACTAAGGTGGGTGAATATTTTTCGAATTTATTTATTAAGATTTAATTGATGTATTTGTGATATTTTAAGTCGAAAATCACAAATACAAATGTAGTTATAAATACGACAATAATAACTTATAAATATAAGTTAAAATATAAAAATGCAAACTTACAACCTTTTGCTGCATGTGTGCACCACATTTATGTATGTACATACATATGCAAGAAGAAGCATTCGTATGGATGTACATACATGTGACTTCTATAAGTATGCATGTATTTAATATGTTTCGAGTGTGAAAAATGTGCTAGGCAAAAAAAAAAATTGTTTTGTGTATGTGTGATGTATACTTAAGTACATGAGCATATGTACGTTCATCATACATGCACAATGCATATTTGCATATGAACAAATTTAAAAGTGAAAAAATAAAAGGTGAGTTTGGAGTATGGTCAATATGTGACTTGTGGATTGTCAGAAAAGAAACTATTATGTATGCAGAACGTATAGCGGTATATTTATATATATTAAGACATACATGTATTTACTTTCGAGAATTCACAGTGCGCACATATATATTGCCCAGTTGTTTAATGTTTGCAAATAAATTTAATGTTGCAGGTCTGCAGACAAAAGTCATACACCATGCCGCAAAATGAGTACATGGACCGCCACCGTAAATTGTACGGTCGGCGACTCGATTACGAGGAACGCAAACGGAAGAAGGAAGCTCGTCTTCCAAAAGATCGGGCACGCAAAGCGCGCAAATTGCGTGGCATTAAGGCAAAATTGTTTAATAAGGAGCGTCGCAATGAAAAGATACAAATCAAAAAGAAGATTCAAGCTCACGAAGAGAAGAAGGTGAAGAAGCAAGAGGAGAAGGTGGAGGATGGAGCGCTGCCGCATTATCTGCTTGATCGTGGCATCCAGTCGAGTGCAAAGGTTCTTTCAAATATGATCAAACAGAAGCGAAAGGAGAAGGCTGGCAAATGGGATGTACCAATACCCAAGGTTCGTGCGCAATCTGATGCCGAAGTGTTCAAGGTCCTGCGAACGGGAAAAACGAAGCGGAAGGCCTGGAAACGCATGGTGACAAAAGTGACATTTGTTGGCGAAAATTTCACACGTAAACCGCCAAAGTTCGAACGCTTCATCCGCCCGATGGCATTGCGTATGAAAAAGGCGCATGTGACGCATCCGGAATTAAAAGCAACTTTCCACTTGCCCATCATTGGCGTAAAAAAGAATCCCAGCTCCCCAATGTTCACGTCGTTGGGTGTGATGACAAAGGGCACAGTGATTGAAGTAAACATCTCTGAGTTGGGCTTGGTGACGCAAACGGGTAAAGTTGTCTGGGGTAAATTCGCACAGGTCACAAACAATCCCGAAAACGATGGAGTTGTGAACGCTGTACTACTTGTATAATTCTATTTTAAGTGTATGATTTGTATGCAAATCGCATAAATAAAAGAAATTATTAAACAAAAAATGCAAATCTGTTTATAAATACTTTCAGATATTAAGAATTAAGAGTGAACTTTAAATTTCTCCCTCGATTGACATGCATTAACTGGTATTCGTATTTTTGGAATTTTTCAGTTGGCCACGGCTGCGTACGATGCAAATCTTCGTTAAAACCCTCACGGGTAAGACCATCACTCTTGAGGTCGAACCGTCGGATACCATCGAAAATGTCAAAGCCAAGATCCAGGACAAAGAAGGAATTCCTCCAGATCAGCAGCGTTTAATCTTTGCTGGCAAGCAATTGGAAGATGGTCGCACTCTTTCCGATTACAACATTCAGAAAGAGTCAACATTGCACTTGGTGCTCCGCCTTCGTGGTGGTGCCAAGAAGCGCAAGAAGAAGAACTACTCGACCCCCAAGAAAATTAAGCACAAGAGGAAGAAGGTCAAGCTAGCTGTCTTGAAATACTACAAGGTACTACCTCTACACCCTTCAATAAACTAGAGAACAGAACAATTAATTCGATCTGTTCTTGGAATTCTTGAGTCTTGGTGTCTTGAGCTTATTGACTTGCTTGTTGAGTTTGGTTTGCAATTCAATATGAGATTTATATATTTGTTTTTCGCTCAATATTTTTAAATTTTTTGTAAAAAACAATCATTACAGGTTGACGAGAATGGAAAGATCCATCGCCTGAGGCGTGAGTGTCCTGGAGAGAACTGTGGCGCTGGAGTCTTTATGGCTGCCCACGAAGATCGTCATTACTGTGGCAAATGTAACTTGACTTTTGTGTTCAGCAAACCAGAAGAAAAGTAGTGCGCCGGCGCTTTTTGAATCAGGCTTTCATTTCAACCTGTTTTTAAATGAATAAATAAATAAACAACCAATTTAAGCCTGACTTATTGCTCTGCCTTTTTTTGTTTTATGTAGATTGACGAAAACTGGGCTATTGAGGAATATATAGATATGTCTTAGTTGCTATACTTACCAGTGTATTAAGCGGTAAAGTAGATACCGATCGAAAGTGGGGTTAGAAATTTAAGTGAAGGGTATAAGCGTCACCCTGAAATATAACTTGAACTTTCAGCCTCATAACCAATAGTGAAATAGTGTTGTATTTTTCAGTATGCTTTTAATTGAATTTTCCTGTTTTATACATTATAAATGCAAATATCTATTGACAGTGCTAAAAGATTTTTACATTTAAGCATACAATAAATGAAATGAACTCATAAATTGTTGTAAATAAGCAAGATTAAAATGTATACATGGACACAGTTTATAGACTAGTGGCATCCATTTTAAGGCTCAGATACATAAATGTTAGAATATCGGTGGCCTCCTCAATCCGCTTAGATGTCGGCTTGCCAGCACCGTGCCCAGCTTTCTTGTAGACACGCAGCAGCAGCGGATTTTGCTGGTACTTGGAATCGCGTACAGCGTCTTGCAATGCGGCTGCAAACTTCAAGGAGTGCAAAGGACTGACGCGATCATCGTGATCGGCGGTCAGTATCAGCGTGGACGGATACTCTTTATTTTCATTTTGGGGCGTGTGAACATTATGCAACGGCGACAGCTTGTACAGATTATCAAAGTGTTCCTTTTCGGAGGGATTGCCATAGTCCGAGCACCAAGCGTGACCAATCGTGAATTTATGAAACCGCAACATGTCCATGACGCTGTTTGAAAAATCACACAAGAATTATTGAAATAAAAAACTATTAAGGAGAACTCGAACGTACCCAACTTGTGCTACAGCTGCTCCAAACAAATCAGGACGTTGATTAACACAAGCACCGACCAGCAGACCGCCATTGGATCCACCTTGAATTGCCAAGCGGTCTTTTGTGGTATATTTGTTGTCAATCAAATATTCGGCAGCACATTGGAAATCGTCGAAGACGTTTTGCTTGTTCAGCAAGCGTCCGCCATTATGCCATTTTTCGCCGTACTCGCCGCCACCACGTATATTGGGATAAGCCAGGACGCCATCAAAAGTGTCGACAAACATAAGACTGTATAAATAATTATGTAATCGAAATCGAAAAAATATATATATATATATGGACACTCACCCCGTAATCCCGAATGTTGGCAGCATGCTAATATTGAATCCGCCATAGCCGTACAGTAAACAGGGTCGGGGCTCGAGTACATTTTTGTTCTTCCGTATTATAAACATCGGCACCTTGGTACCATCCTTGCTGGAATAAAAGATTTGTTCGACAGTATAGTCTTCGCGTCGGAATCCGTCCAAATTCAGTTTGATTTCCCGAAAAACTTTTGGTGGCTCATCTGGTTGTTTAAAGTCATAATGGTAAATTGTGCCGGGGTTCAAAAACGACGAGAAATTGTAGAAAATTTCGGAATATTTCTTTTTCCCAGACGTCCCAACGATGGTGCCAATATCCAAATCAAATTGTCGAATCAGTTTTCCAGTTTCTAACGAATTTGCTTGCAATATAGTCTAAAATACCAGATTCATTAGGTCAGTTGCTAACAGCATCCATATCAAATGCAACTTACTTTAACATCTCTTATATAACAAAGAAGAAGTTTATCTTCATTTACGCATTTAACCCAGTCCAAGACATCTTTTTCATGTTCCTTAAATAAGAGAACATTATAGTTATTATATTTGAGATAGATAGATATTTTTCGTACCGGTATTAGGGTTTCCCAATTTGCTTCGTCTGGATTTTCAAAGTCGATTATAATGATACGATAATTTTGGGCATTCTTATTTGTACGGAAGTACACTTTTGAGCCAACATTGGTCACATACTGCATAAGGCAAACGAAATAATTAGTTAGAACTAATTCGACCATCTGAAAACTTAATGTACTTACGTCATAATCCGATTCAAATTTATCAACAATAATTTTAACATCCAGCTCCGAGACTATCTCCTCTCCGGGCTTTAAATCGGCGTAGTATATTATGTTGTCACGGCAATCTTTAATAATAGCCAGGATCAAGTATTTTCCACAATCAGATACCTCAGATTGGCTAAAAATAGACGGGAAATAATTCCATTTATATTACAAATTCAACAATATGAATATGAAATAAATTTTCATACATGCGCCACGACGGTTCTTTGGGAAACTGAACTACTAATACATCCTTCGCCTGACTTTGTCCAAGGAGATGATAGTAAAGCTTTTGGTGTTCATTTTGTTTGGTTTCCGAGCCATCAGTTTTGCCATCTTGGTCGGGATATGTCTGTTGAATAAAGGTTTATATTATTATTAATCAGCACAGTAGTCTGGTTGTCACACATTTTGTACGCACTCCATAAAAGAATCCCTTATTGTCTTTTGTCCATGAAATTTCCGAAAATTTCACCTTTTCAAGCACTTCATCAAAATCTTTACCGGTTTCAGCATCACGTATCCGAATTTTAATCCAATCCGATCCACTTTCACTCAGTCCATAAGCCATAAACTTGCCATCGTCGGAAAACGATTTCTGGGAGAGGGCAACTGTACCGTCTTCGGAGAGACCGTTCGGGTCAAGAAATACCTTGCTCTCACCATGCAAAGAGTCTTGCTGATACATAACACTGTAATAATAGAACTCATACATTTACACACACAAATATATATAGATGGCGCTTTATTGGCTGAACAATGAGTAGTTTAATTACCTTTGATTCTGAAGACCGGTATTCATGAAGAAATAATAGTATTTGCCATATTGCATCGGGCAACCATATTTCGGATAGTTCCATAATTTTGTAAGTTTACTATTAATTTTCTTCCATTGTTCACAGTTTTCAAGGAATGGCTGGCTTATATTATTTTGGCTATTGACATATTCCTGTGTTTCGGCGGAATCGGGATCCTCGAGCCAACGGTAAACGTCCTTTATCTTTGACCCATGAAAATCATCCTCAATTGTCAGATCCTTGCGTGCAACAGGATATACAAATTTTTCCTTCATTGCTTTAATAGATTTTTCAGCGAGATCTGACATGCCGGCGGTTGGAATAGTTGACGTATCTATATAGCATAAGGCACAAACCGTGAGAAAATAATGTTAGAAAACAAGAAACTTGTAAATGGTATGCTCAAAACTTGCGTTTACTTGCCGACCCAAGATATAATGCACGAACAATGATTTTGCACTGGCGTTGATGAGACAACAAATATCGCATTGTAATAACTAGGACTAGAGAGGAGCTCTTTCTACTTAGATAACTAAAATATAAATGACAAAATTATCGATGACTGTCATCGAATTCAGTATTTTCTTTAGTCAGGCTTTCTATTGGTGCGTTTACACGAGCAAAAAGTAAATCTATTGTTATTAAGAACAAATTCAGTACTCTAATATTTTTTCATAATAAATTTTTTATTTTTTATTTTTAAATAAATAACAAAATGACTTTAGCTTATTCTAGAATTTCGCGCAGAAACAAAACAAATACAAAATAATTGTGTTATCTTGATTTTACGCAATTTTAACATTAAATTCTGACTTCCTTAAGTATATGAGACTATATATAAAACATAATTCCTATATCTTAAATATTTATTAATGCAATGTAGTGTGAGATCTCTGAAGTTCAACCGAACTGGACTGAGAAGTTGAACCGTCAGGACGCCCTTGGCCTGGTGCAATCATTGTCTCCATTCGTTGGGTTGTGTCCCGCATAACTCCACTAAAGTCGGGCAAGTCTGGAAGATCTAGTGCAAGGTGTGCTGAGAACCTTTTATACACCGAGTTTTTCACACTATCTTTTTTTGTCTTCTTTCGACTTTCTTCATACTTTAGTTGTTGTTTCAGAAAAATAGAAGTCTTCATCATTTCTTGTATGTTGAAGAAAGTATTTTCGGATTTTTCTATAGACTTGAGAGCTTGAACTCCATATTCCATATCATAGCAATGTCCTTGCAAACTGCTCTGTAAGCTAAGAACTTCAGTTCGTTTCTCTAGAATGGCAGGAAGTACCTTACGAATATGTTCCTAGAATACATAATACATTCAATTATATATAACACGCAGGTTTTTTTTGACTATGAAAACAAACCTGAATTCGAAAAAAGGCTAAAGATGGATCGTTGGCGAATATATGTATATTTTCAGATATTTTTTCTGAGGCTAAAAAACAAAATATTAAGAAAAAAAAAAAGAATTTATAAAAGTATATTTGTGTATATACATGTGCATGCATGCAAATTTATTCAACATTTACTTTTCTTCCCCTTAAAGTTGAGTTCACTTCCTTGTGCCATTATGTTTGTCCCTATTTCTTTGGCCTTTCTTAATTGCCAAGTTGGCCGATAGAGAAGATACAATAAAAAAAGCGAATAAGCAATGTGTAATGACTGTAAAATAATTTTATTGGCCAACTATTCATTTATGTCGCAGTCTATTGATTTGTTTACTTTAAGACATCGATTTGAAAGTATCGAAACATGACTATCGTAACTATGTCATTATTTTCGATTAATTTTTCGTGTGATTGCCTGTTAAATTGTTTTAAATGTTGAGTGACATCACTGGTGAGAAATGTGTGAAAAACTTTTACTTAAAATGTAAAGCGAATTTAAAAAGTTATATTAAAATGATGGTCCTTAATCCAAAAAATTTCACATACATTCGATTAATTCAAACGCAGCTTGGGGAATATTTCTGATTATCTCATCGCTAATGACATCAGCTGCTATCAGCTGTTAAATGTTTACACATATATCTAAGCGTGTGTAAAATTATAAATGTAAGAAAAGTTGGTGTTAATACATTTGAGAATATTAAAACTGCGAAGTCATCTACTTTTTTGATTGGTAAGTCACGTTCACATTATATATAATTGAATATGTATGTATAAAATTTAAAGTTTGGCTTAGTATGCATATTGAAGCAGCAGGTGTCAACTATTATTAATCAGGTTGTATACGCTTGTATGCAACTACCATTTAGATATATATATATATGTACATTCACACATATATGTATAGATAAATATATGAATATGAGTGCATGTTGAAGTGGTTATATCCATTTAATCGGTTCTTCAACATATGCCTACAACAAAATACGTTCAAATTCATTGATGATATGCTAAAATACTCGAGACGAGAGTTCTTGAATAGGAACGAGTTTTAAATTATATTTAATTTCACAAGCATTCGAATTAACTACAGAGATGACTTAATCGAATAATACTAAAATTCGTACATGAAGGCTATAATGTTAAATTTATGGATATATGGTACATATGTACACACCAAACTTGGCATCTCTAATTCTTGTTCCCTCTGAGATCAAGGTTTTGCATACAAACAAAAAGTTGATAATTACTGACATATTTATAATGTTTATTTTTAGTGTGCTATCATCATCCATCATGGCTTCTGAACTTGATACTGTTGAGAAGGATTGCTTAGTTCGAGTGGCCGTAAGGTAAGAGAATTCATTTCCCCAAAAAAGCGTCAAATTCGAGGCCTGGTGACGGACATGCCTAAGTGGAAAACTTCACGAAGAGCACTCTAACTATTAGCATAATTTTATTGTTGTCTTAGAGTTTTATACATTTGAATTAGAAACTGATTCGCAAAATATATTTACGATTCATGTAGAATTCGTCCTCAAAATTCACGAGAGATAATTGACATGTGTCGGATTTGCACTACGGTTACGCCTGGCGAACAGCAAATTGTTATTGGATCTGACAAAGCATTTACCTTTGATTATGTATACGATGTGGACTCAAATCAGGTGGGCATACTTGAATCAATATCCAGAGTCCATTCGCTTAGCGAATTCTCTTTTGTAGTGCGATATATATACCGAATGTGTGGAGCGGTTGGTTGAAGGAACTTTACGCGGTTACAACGCCACAGTACTTGCATATGGTCAAACAGGCTCCGGGAAGACATACACAATGGGTACAGGATTTGATAACGCATCTGGCGATTATCAACTGGGCATTATACCCCGGGCTATTCGTCATATATTTGCCGGTATCGAAAGAATGCAAATGAAAGAAAATGAAGATGTCTCCGTCACAAAATCACAGTTTAGTGTGGCTGTTCAGTTCATCGAGCTATATAACGAGGATATTATCGATCTGTTGAATCCATTCAATAAACACTCAGCTTTTAAAATACACGAAAGTGCAAATGGACAAATTTCTGTGGCAGGTGCTACCATTAAGCCAATAAGTGAATCACAGGAAGCTCTCAAGTGAGTATAAAATTGATAAATTCATCTATATTAATACCTATATAGAACTGTACAGTTCTGAGTGGTACATAAAAATATTATTTATTGATATTTGTATCCCAATTTATTGATCGTGTTGTGTGCAGATTGCTACAAGAGGGCGCTTTAGCTCGTACCACTGCCTCGACTAAAATGAATGATTTATCGTCTCGATCGCATGCAGTATTTACATTATTTGTGCGCAGACAACATTTGCTGGAGCCACAAAATGATTTTACTGATAATGACTTTGAAACGCTGACATCGAAGTTCCATTTTGTTGATTTGGCTGGTTCGGAACGATTGAAACGAACCTTAGCCACCGGAGAACGAGCCCGCGAGGGTATCTCCATAAATTGTGGCCTTCTGGCACTTGGAAATTGTATATCAGCATTGGGAGATAAGTCAAAGAGGGTATCGCATGTGCCATACCGTGACTCGAAGCTAACACGTCTCCTTCAAGATTCGTTAGGTGGCAACAGTCAAACTTTAATGATTGCTTGCATATCGCCAAGTGACCGGGATTTTATGGAAACGCTAAATACTTTAAAGTACGCTAATCGAGCCCGCAACATTAAGAACAAAGTTCAAATTAACCAAGATCAAAGCTCTCGAACAATTTCGTTGTTGCGTAGGGAAATTGCAGCCTTGCAATTGGAGCTTTTGGAATATAAACAGGTATTATATTAATGTTTATGTTACCACTATAAGCATATGTTTATTCAATATCTCTTTCAGGGGAAACGTGTATTGGACTCCCAAGGAAATACATTGATCTCAGACCAATTTTATGAAAATTCCATGCTTTCGGCTGATAATAAACGCTTACAACAACGACTTAAATCAATGCAAGAGACTATTAACATCTTAACAGAACGAAATGCACAGCTTAAACTTGAAAAGCAAATTCATGAATGGTCAACAGACAACCGCTCCGATTCAGAAGTCACCAGTTTAGTTGGGAATTATATCGGCGAGATCGAACAATTGCAAGCTAAATTAATCGAATCGGAAGATATGTGTCAGCAATTAAAAAAATTGGGTTCATCAGCAAACTCGCCACGCGGTAATAAACCGTCTTATAATGGTAAGAGCGCTGACATACCATATTTTTGTTAACAATGTACAAATATATAAGTATAATTGCCTTTATAGATCCAAGTCTTCTGATAGATATTGCTAAGAGAGGCTTAGAGAAAGATCGCGAACTCTTAATGTCACGCTCATTGCCTGGAATATCGAATGAAAACAGTCAGCTAGTAGAACTCGAGTCTTCTGACAGCGATAGTGATTCGAATGGTAATATAAATTACGATCACAATCAATCTACGTGTTAAAGCTTTCTATTTTAATTTGCAGAAATCGAAATGGAGGAAAATTTAAATGAAATTAATTCAGATATTGAAATAAAAACTAAATTAATTGAACAATTAGAGTTGTCCCAAGAGAGAATACAACTTATGCGACAACATTATGAAGAAAAACTTACTATCTTAACATCTAAAATATTTAACACTCAAAAAGAGAGGGAAGAAATGTTAGCGAATATGGGTAAGTAAAAGCAACTCGCAATCGCATTTGTTGGATCATCAATTTATCTCTTTTGTAGCTTCTGCTGTGGCAAATCAACCAAAAGACAACTCAAAATCAGTTAAAATAGAATACGAACGAAAGCTTAATGAGATGAATCGTGAACTAAAAAGACTACAGCAGTCTCAACGCGAACATATTCGACAACAAAAAGAGATTAAGACCCAGGAAATAAAACTACACAGCTTGCGTATGGAACTGAGTGAATTGAAGTGTAGTAAGGTAATTGTCAATGTTCTTTAATTACTGTAGAAATTAACTTAACTAATTTAAATAAATGTCTCTAATATTTTAGGTAAAGCTGATGAAAAAAATATCCGAACAGACGAATCGACATAAAGAGGAAAATTCAAGGAAAACTCGAGAAATTGCGCAATTGCGTAAAGAGCAGAGACGGCAAAAGAATGCTGTTTTGTCCTTACAGGCCAAAATGAATGCAAAGGAGCAAATTTTGAAAAGGAAATCTGAGGAAGTTTCCGCACTACGCAAAAGTCAACGTAGTCGAAATGCAGGCCTAAAAACAATTCGACAGTCACAATCAAAAGCTGAACAGACACGTTCTCTACATCATCGCTGGGATACCTTATCTCGTACTATATTGCACGCAGCGAGAAACAAGCAGTTCATTACTCAGTTGGAAACTGAGTTAGAACGCCACGTTAAAGAAAGGGAGGATCTGTGTCGGGAGTTGGAATTAATTCAAGATCCCCAGCATATTGAAAAGGGATCTGAATACTCAAACGAAGAAGATAATTTAAAAACCAACATAGGCTATGTACAAGAGAATATTGAACATGTTCAAAAAGCTATCATGGAATTTGAGGATGTTAAGGATCCGGCAAGCACTGATGCATACAAAATGCAGGGTATCCTAGACAATATTAGCACAATTGACGAGGCAAAATACTTGCTTCAAAAATTAACAGACAACAATATTTATATGACTTGCAATTTCTCCATGATTGAAAGTCGTTTGCAAGAACATGAAGCATTACTTAAGGAGGCTCAACGCGAAAGTGTCACACAACAACAATTATTTCAATATTGCCTGTTAAACAACAAAAATTTGAAAATGTCGGACTTATTTGATTCGATGAATCTTGATGACAAGTTAAACTTAAGTCACTTAAGCCGCACCTTTTCGCAAAAGTCTTTAAACAGCAATGGAACTTATGATATACCGCGCGGAGAAGCACTCGAATATACTTCTTTTGCCGAAGACGATGTGTCCAGGAGTCGAGGATCATCGCCCAATCCAACAAACGAAACGTAAGAACTTGTTTTATTTCATTTTGAATCCCTATACCCAGACATATAGCAATGTTTTTGATCACAAAGTGTGAAGCGTAATTGCCGTCTAATTTAAAAATAATATTAACATATGTTGATTTTTGTGTCTAATTTCTGTTTATTGCTTTACTTGCATGGCTTTGTAAGGTGAGTTTAATATTAAATACAAAAATGATAAAGAATGTAAAATACTAACAGGAGGGAAACCAAGTAAAGCGATAAAACTTAAATTATACCTACAAGATTTTCAAGTAGTTGAACAATATTGGTTTAAAACATAAAGAATTTTCTATATTTTTTACACGATTCAAGAAATTTTGAAGAGGTCACGATTCTGTTAAGTGATAATGAAGCTTACTCAACAATCAATCAATTATTTGAAACAGTATGCAAGACCGATGAATAATCCAAAATACATGTGAAGACATGGGGAATCAAGAAACTTTTTATTTATTACATTTATATTATGTCCAAATGCTAGGTCTTCCGACAAGAGTCCAAAGGTGCGCAGGCGCACAGCTCGACGTCAAGATCTTCTTTTTGGAGACACAGGATTTCCGAATCAAGTATGTATTATACCATATTGTTTATCACACAAAAGACCTTACGTATTCAATCTTGCACAGTCACTTAAACCACATGAACTATGATCGATCGGAGTTCGAGTTTGCCAAAAGCTCCTAAATTCTCAAAGTAAGTTCATATGTTACAGAAATACACCTAATTTTAATGAAACCTGTTTGTATGTATATATATAAATATCTGGGAATGTAAATTAAGCTATTACCACATTGTATAATAAAATAACAATATTGTTAAAAAACTTTGTGTTTCTTTTTGGGGCTTCTGGAGATGTATAGCCGAGCATACATATTAAAAGATTATATTCTGTGCTGATGTGAGCTCTTCGTTTATTCGATGAAGTTCCAATTTATTAGTCCCAAATAGTCACGTTTGCAATAGCTCTAACTCCTTTAATCCAACTGCTCAGTTGTTTAAAACAAAAATAAGTGAAATGTTTTTTTTCATGTTTTATTCGTGGTGTATACTTACATATGTACATAAAATATTGATTAAAATTTATCACACCTTAGCCAGTTTACATACACGTAATGTTTTCAGAAGAAATTAACTAAACAATTCAATGGTGTTGTACATAAACATCTAATAAAAAAATAAAGTAGCATAGAATACTTCGCCAAGATTGAACAACACAAATAATAGAATAATACAATTTTAGGACATGAATAGAATGTTTTAACAGTTGACAATTTTGTGTCATTCGAGATTTCTTTGATTTTCGATTCTGACCTTGCACAATACGCTTAATATATAATAGAAAAATTATCTAGCCCCCGATAGCGAAGTTTCCTGTTCAGCGTTTTCATGGCTTTGAGACTCTAGCCTTGCACTATTTGGCGGTGCACCTGGAAATTAATGATATAAATATTAAAAATAACGGTTTTACTTGGAACTAATATTATGAAGTGAACTTACCAATATAGCTAAGCAGAACTGGCAAAAAGATTAAGCCATGCGTTGCTCCGATAACTACAATTCCAAAGTACATACGGAAATAAAATACTTGGAAAATTTGACTTTTAGCAAAAGCTAAAACTAATATTCCGGCAAACTTTGTAAGAGTTATACCTGAAAATATGGAACTACCCATTTTTGTTAAACTATCGGTAGCTCGATCAATTTGATTCAACTCTTTTGAGACCGAGAAACTGTGCACAAGATGCGAACAAAACTCTACCGAAATTCCAACAGCCATAACAAGATTAACCAATGACACAGCATTGAGTGATATATTCCAATAATACATAAGGCCCCCAAGGTTAACAACTATCATTGTTATAGTGATGACTACAACAAGCGCGGAATGTATATCAAAGCCCATCAAAATGAATGTAACTATAAAAATGGAAAGTAATGAGATTCCCATGCTTTGTAACGTATCTGACCACATCGTTAAATATTGTTCATAGAAAACATAAAATACTGAATAAGGAAACACTTCGACCTGTAAAGCTGAGTCCATTGGTAGACCGTTTAAGATAAGATTGGTTTGCAACATTTGCGTTATGTTAGCCGATATCTTTCGGGCTGATTCTAATGCTAAATAATAGTCCTTCGATGTCTTTAGTATTGAATGATAAGCCATAAAATATGAAGCCTCCACACTGAGTGTTTCTCTGCTGTCATATGAATACCGCACTGCTCCGCTATAGGCAGCATGGCCTGCTTTGGCACATGCATCATCTGGATTATCATGCAGGAAACCCGGCAGATATTTTCCAAACACATGTTCATCAGGTCGTTTCAAATTGTTTAGCTGGATTTGGCAGTTCGAACATTTGAAATCTACAATGAAACAACAGATAACAGATTGATTGATTTTATAATAAAGAGAACACAATAAGTAACTTACTTTGATGTGGACAGAAGCTGCCACTCGTCGAATTATATTTGCAACAACCAGACGACGCGGCCCAATCAAAGTAATCGTCGACCCAACTTGAAGCAGGGCGTGCAATATATGAAATATTTGATCTTCGGCTCGCCATGTAAATTTGTGTTAACACACTGTCATCATTGCAATATTGTCCCGAGCAAACCAAATTCTGATTAGTGCTATTTGCAAAATTGATATCGCCGCCCTTGAGTACAAAATACATTGGGGGCCCAATATTGAGATGTTTGTTCAGCGATTTGAAATAATGCAAAACAAAACTATCCTCAGGCATTGCCAACTCTTGATCAAGTCCAATATCAATTTTGGGCACAAAAGCTATGCTTGCACAAAGTAAACCAAAAAATATAATCATAACAATTGCCCTGACCACCTTTTGCATCAAAAATGGCACATACGCGCTCCTAAAAAACTTATATAGCAGTCCCTCACTATTGTGCACAACATCGGACTTCTTACACTTGATAAAGCAGCAGATGTCTAAGCGATTCTCGTCCTTTCGTTTTGTGTCCAAAGTGAACAATCCGACAAAGCATGTGATTTGTAATATGAAATCGATTAGTAAAGCGACGCCTGCATACAAAGCAAATGCTTTCACCGCCGGCATATCGGATAAGCCACCGAGGAAGAAACAACAACTCTCACTCACCGACGTCAACAGCATACTTGGGCCAACGTGTCCGAGAACACGTCCCACCTGCTCTTCGGTTGTCTCATTGGTTCTACGCTGATCCCTTTGATAAGTCTGAACAAGAATGAAGATATTGTCGACACCCACTGCCAGTACCAAAAACGGTATTACCTCTACAATGATTAATGTTGCAGGCAGGCCAATGTATCCAAACAGACCCACCGAAGAGACCACAGAGGCTAAGACTATAATAACACCGCCAATACCTAATGTTATTTTACTATCAATTAGTGATCGCTTAAGCTCTTGTACATGCCCTAAGGATATCGCTATGTAGATAAACATAATAATATATGAAACTAGAATCGTTAAGACATCTGACTGTGATTCCCTATTCAGTTCATCCTCAATCGACCTCTCCGATGTGAACGCTATATCCATTGAATCACTCTTATTATTCTTAATATACTTAACCATGAACTCAACAAAGCTCTTCTCCCACTCTAGTGCACGCTTTAGATCCTTTTTATCATGATGATTTTTAACCAAAAATGTGAGAATCAATGCATCGGCTTGCTGATATTGTGTACTAGCCGAAAGTTGTTCACCCGACTTTAGAAATCCGCCTAAGGCAACAGCTGGATCTACAGGTCCGCCATACTCAGCTAAACACAGGTACGGATTACTGATGCAGTCGTACAAATCATCTAAATAGGTAATCTAAAATATAAAATATAAAATGATTTGAGACAAAAAAGAATTTTTGCTTATCTTCAACACTTACATTAAATCCATTCTCTTCACTATTTTCATCAAGTCTTGATATAACGTCTTGAAAATAGCCCCAAATTGTTTGGACAACGCAATCAGAAGTTTTAACATCTGTGTTGTCATCTTTCAGGGGAGCATAGCATATGTTTTTTAAAAACGTTCCATTTGCGTTTATATTTTGGATTTGCTCCTGCAGATTCAAAACTTCGGCTAGAAAATTCTTGTCAAATACGGGCCCGAATGTAATTGGTCCGTTCGATGTTTTATGTACAATGTTTGGCAAGTTTACCGCCTTGATTATAACCTAAGCAATACAAAAAGTTTTTTGATTGTTTCTCTCTTTAGACACAGATTGGAGATGGAGTGTTTTGTTTTAAACTTACCTGCTCAATTCTAAAGAACGGTTCAAATTTGGAATCAAAGAATTCTCTTTCCGTTCTAGATTTTGAAGTAGGCGATGCCCATAGTTCAACTGGATCTGTAGTAATCTGAACATACGTTATGCCGTATCCCAAAATAACAACAACGCTTGCTCCTGCAAGTAAAGTCATCCATGGATGACTTGCAAAAAATGTTCCCCATCTGATGAATAGGTTTTCCAAAAAAAATTCTGTACGCGCACCAAGCTTTTCAAAATATCTTGGCTCTTGTCTATACATCGAATCATCTGTCACTCCATCATTTTCAATGTGAAAGTCTGCATCTAAAAGAGAAGTACACAGTTAAAATTATACATTTTTCTGTAGCAAATTTCATTTCTAACCATTTATTGAGTCTTTTGTAAATAGGAACGATCCCATAAGAAAGACAATTACGCCAACCGAGAACACGACTGTCATGATAACTGTGAATGCATCGAATCCAGCAATTTTAAGAGGATCGGGTATTATTGGTTCATCTGGAGGTCGAGGGCATGACAAATCACAATCTGTACACGAGCAGGCTGGAAGTTTACTCTAAAAGAGATCATTAATTATGTTTTTAAAAAGTGTATGCATTGAATGCTTACATTTACTGCCTGTTGGCAGGGAGTAATTGGTGGATTAAGTGGAGTTAATCCGTTCACTGTTGCGTTTGTGGCATGTTGTATATATGTCATTTGAAATGGAACAAAAGGACTAGATGCATCGCCCATGAATGTAAACCATTTTGTAGCACTGCATCGTGATGCTGGATAGGCTCCGCACATAAGATCTAATGCCAATTTTCCGGTTTGCGGCACAGACACCTGCAAATAATAAACATTTACAATTTGTAATAAATCTGTATTGTGAAAATGTGTTTTTAACGCGAAATGATTATTATTCTAATTTTATTATCTTTTAACAAACATCCGAATACAGAATTTGTTTGATGGCAATTCGACGTGATTATTGTATTTGATTGAGATTATCTAATTATTATTAATTATTTTGACCTCATTGAGCCCTACTCGTTTCGATTTTGTCCAGTTCGTCATCTGAATTCTGATAAGCTTCCAAAACAAGCGTTCTCTGAAATCTTGCTTCGAACTCAAATTGAATAAAATCAGACAATCAATTCATTGGCATCATGCGCACTTCGATTGAATTAACCATTGCAGTAGGAAATCGCACATTCACACCAATTTACAACAATTCGCAACCACATGGACTTGGCATTTGAACTATAAACATTAATTAAGAATGGGCAAGAGTGTACCCAGTTTTTCACTGAATTCTATTTTGTTTTTTAAATTTTTAATATTAAACACAACTGCAATATAATCAAATATGTAATTTAGCAGACTACTACTAAGGCTTTTGATTAACACATGCCATATGCCAGGGCCGTTAAATTTGGACAAATTAAAAGTAAACAATTTTGTTGCTTCAATTACGAACACCATATGCCCATTTAGGAATTTAGAATTTGTTTTCCAGATCTAAGCAATAAGAAAATAAAAAGCTTTTTATAGCATATACATTCAAAGGTTGTATCCAGATTTCGGAAGTGTTTTTTTTTATATATACGAACTCGAGCAAACAAAGGCATTGTTTTGTTGTGTTAAATTTTGCACATAGATAAGAGAAATAGCAAAAAAATATATTATGTATATGTGACTCACTTGAGAGCATGACTTATAAGTCTGGTTGATATACTCCTCTGTTATGTGTATGTCAACAGAAGTCACATAAGTACCTAGAAATAAAAACATAAGCATAATATATGTACATAACATGAGAATGTTGTGTGTACGTCAACAGATGCTATTTAAGTACCTAGAAATAAAAACACAAACTTAATATATTTATATAACATGAGAATAGTATGTACCTAAGTTTTGGTAATTACCTTTTATATCAGCAACTTTAAGGAATTTACTTTGATGCGGAGAGCAGGTCATCTGGCAAATATGTCGAGACAAGTTTATAAAACACGATGGACAACGCTCGAGAATATTAGCAGCAAGTTTTATGTTATTATTTAATATTTTTATCTAGGGAATAAAAACATTTATTGTATGGGGGTATTTTTAGTTTTACAATACGTCTTACCTGCTCAACGTCACAGCAAAAGTTCTTCTGTTCATTTTCAAGCAAGGAACTGCATCTTTCTGTTAACAGCTTGAGACCCTCTTCAGGCATTGGCTTTGCTGTGCCATTATAGGAACAATATTGACTGGAATAAGGAGTTCGATTACAAACTCCATACCAGACGCAATCCTGCAAAATGGTAAGTAATTAATTAAATGCTATCAATTATTGATCGATGGAAAGTACACTATTGCATTCATTAGCAAAGTGGCTTTTTCTTCTTCTTGTATATGTATTAAAGCTCACCTGCTGTGATGGTCCAAATAAGGAGACAATTATGCCAAATATGAAGAATTTGACTCCAGTTGAGGTACCGTGTAGTAAAATCATTATTCAGTCGATTAGAACGTCTTAGCTGGCAAGGGCATAATAAGAGTAAAGAGTAAAGGCTAGAAGTTAACTGATCAATTTAGCTATGTACAAATGCACGCATGCACATGTACAATTAAATAAAGCAACTTATACATCATATATGTACATGTGTGGGACAAAGTTTAAATGCTTCTACAAGGGTAACTAGGTGAAAATAAAGCTAACCAGATTTTTTTATAGGTATTTTTAATCTGTTTCTCTGAACTGTGTTTTGTTGTTTACTATCGTGTGTCTAGCTTCGAATTGCCTATTTTCGTATCGGCTTAGTCACATTTAAATGTTTTCTTCTGTTTTTTCTCTTTTCCCCTTCATATCCGTAAAGTCCTTTGGTTGTGTCATTGCTCCTTTTCGTTTGTGTCTACTCGGCCTATTTTGATTTAACATATATGCAGAGTGTGATTGGAATAATATGTACATATATCTATGACCTCTTTTCTTTTAAAATTGTAAATAACTTGCAGATTTGACCAATAAATATGTACATTCATTTGTATACAAATTGAATGGAGGCTAATAAATAAACGGACAAAGGTACATATAAATATATATATATATATATAAATATTTAATGTGTCGCAGTTGACTTAAAGCGTTACGCACACACACAGTTACTCGTAGTCTAAATACATATTTGGAGCTGTGCAATGTTATCATTTTAAGCAAAGATATATATACTATGTATATGTGTAGCTATGTACATTATTATTGTTATTATAGCAGTCATCTTTTTATGATGTGCTCCTGTGTACATGCACATCTACAAGCATAAACACAAATCAAATATATGATACCCACCAACACAATTAATTAAACACAATTTATTATTCATACTACGAATCTGCGCACAGTTGTAGTATTAAAACGAGGCACCTAATGGTATTGAATCAACGTCTTCAAAGACTTTCTGACTTTTTAATTTTACTGTAATAAAATTTTTGCTAGCGATGAGCAATACTTTCGTCATTCGTAAATAAGTAAGTATTTTTACGTATCGAGTTACCAAAAAGACGCATTCGATAACATTGAGCATGTTAAGCCCTTTGTAGAAAAAAACGCTCTCGGAAAGCTATCTTTCAAACTTGCCAATCTATTATTTTAATATATTATATTCTAAAAATAAAGAGGCTAAAGCGTTCTCTTTATATTTTTTCTCTTATGCCCTTTTTTGTATTCAAAAGTATAATAGGCAACCCTACAATAAGACTAACCGAAATGCCGGATGGAAAACTGAAAAATGTATCCATTATCGGAATGTTGCGATAGTTTTCATTGGTATCTAAAAAAAAAGTAGCAGTTACTACTGTAACGGTGACATCATTAAATATAGTTATTTCAAGACTTTGCAGTCGGACTCTTGTTTTTGTTTAGAACAACAGCTTCAGTATTGTGAATCTCTAAAAACTGAATTTGAGTTCTCTTAGGTTAAATTAAATTAATCTTAACTTGAACGGCGAGTAAAAGCGTATTATCTAACAAAGAACTGAGAGCGATACGACGATGGAAGGAGCATCAAAGTTTTTAAAAGGAGTGCTAGGCGATATAAGCACCCGTTCAGCTTACTCACAGCTGGTCATAGGTGTATCATCAGGATGGTATGTATAAATATAATCTGTCCAATTTTAATTCACTTAATATTTATGCATTTGATAATGCCATTATACGCATTTACCTATTGTTTTGTCAAGTTATCTATGTATGCTCACATGCATACACACACATGTGCGGTGATGCAAATCAAAACCAAAATTGTATGAAAAATGTATAATAACAGAAAATGGTACTCAAAAATGCGTAAATTTGATCATTGTTCAGTTTTCCTTATGCAACACTTAAATATAAGCATTACGTATGAGCGCTTCTTTTAAACACCCATAGAATTGGAGAAAGAAACAGATTCTTTTCCACTGGTTTTATTTTACGTCATATTTTACTACGCATCGGTAGAGGTTAACATCATTCTATTACGACATGTAACGCGTAACGCATTTGATAGGTAACTCCGACCCCCAAAATCTAGACATACATATTTACATATTTTCGATGAGCTGAGTCGAAGTAGTCTGTCGTTGGCCTCTGCCTGTTTCTATGTACCATTGGAACATATCTATTTATATGTCTATCGTCATCGGCATCCCGAAGACAATTAATTCAAATTGAATATTAAATGTTTCGGTTTACCGAGTATTTTTTTGAAAACATTTATTGTCAACTATTTACTTATATTGCATTTTTCATAGGGCAACTGGGTACACAACAATGAAATTTGGAAAGTTTGCGGCATTTGCTATTGGCGGAAGTATTATCTTAATAGAAATTGCACACCAGGAAGGATTAATTAAAGTCGACTGGCCGAAGTTAACCAAAAGTGTTGACAAAATAGCTGATAAGGTTGAAGAATCAATATCAGGCAGAGATCAAAATTGGTTAGATAAGGTAATGTGAAATAATTTTGCTTAAAACCATTTACTGTGAGTAACATTAAATATTTACATCTTCAGACGGAAAGATATGTGGATCGCAAACTGGACCGAGTAGAGAATACACTCAAAGGCAAGTCAAATAAAGTGAAGAAATGGTACGCCAAATATATTGGAGACGAAGATGGGCCAAAAATCAATGATCTGCATATATTTTTAACCGCATTCGTTGGAGGAATTGCCTTGGGCATTGCATCTGGCTAATCAAATATTTAAATAATGTATTATGTGTTAACTAAGGCAATGCAAAATCGTTTCGGTTCTCATAGAGCAAATAAAACATATGCTTAAACCGATTTCATATTATATATGTACCGCATCATTTTAATTCGATACCTTAGGTAAGACTATTTCACTTTATTTCGAAAATAATTATCTATTTTTGACAGTTGATTAAAAATGAACATTGTGAAAAACTTACTTTTTGAAGCAATGTATTCAAAGCAAATTGATATCATCTATCATCGATATCGTCTGCAGCTTATTTTTGATCAGTTAATACAATCGGTAAATCAGCAGGTATTTTTTCTGCGAGTGGCATTTTTTTGGAATTACATCGGGAATGTTTTAAAATATATTTATAGTGTAGAATATATTGCAGATTGGCTAAAAGAGCTGTGTAAGGCCGAGTCGTAGATACTTTACACTCATCTATACAATAAAAGATATATATTTCTAATTGGGAATGCTATTCATCAATATTATCAAATAACGCTGCGAAAGTATTTTTCTGTAAAGACCGGTTCAGTGTCGAGCTCTCTCGACTAGAGCATTCCTTCCTGATATTTTGTAATGTAGAACTGTGTAAAAAGGTATTTGATCTTCGGCGTCGAATATAATTTTCGTATAATCATTTTATGCTCACAATTTGCAAACGCTTACAAATTGTAATACTGATTGTAATTGTATATGCATAGATATACGTATGTATATTTGTCAACGTTGCCTTCTGTTTTGCCACTGCATTTCTTTGGGTTCTTTTTGCCATTTTTCGACAAGAGTGCAATTGAATTTACTGTGTTAGCGAGTTAAATACAAATAGTTAAACATCAGATAAAATGACATCTGTGATAACTATTTTATTTATTTTAAAGCTTTGTGCTCAAGTGACGTCAACCTCCATTATTAAAGTAGGTTGGTATCTACAAATAAATAATCTCAACTCTATATATATATATATTTGTAATGAATGAATGTGATTGGAAGGCGCCCTTTTTCCAAGGGTATCTGAGCAACAAAGCAACCCGGAAGTTGCCTTTCAATACGCCGTGCATCGACTGAACCAAGACAAAAGTCTTTTACCGGATGCAGACCTGGTGCACCACATAAAATATATGGACAGCGATTCCTTTCAGGCGGTCCAAAAAGGTAGGTGTGAAATTACTTGACAAATTTGTATATGTTTATGTTTAATATATATGGAATAGTGTGCAGTCTAATCGAAGGCGGGGCTCAGGCAATATTTAGTCCAACCGATTCGGTTTTGGCCACCCATATTAATTCCATATGCGATGATCTCGATATACCGGATATAGGAATCGGTAGATCCACTCAAGAATTCTCAATTAATGTTCACCCATCGCAGCAGTACATAAATCGTGCATTCATCGATGTTATACAATATCTAAACTGGACAAGGTTTGGCATTCTATATGAAAAAGATCATGGTATGTATCCGATATGTATTCTTTATAATAAAACAGTGTTCTTTGAAGTCTTATTTTCGTTTATTACAGGCATATTAACATTGAATCAATTTTCGCGCTCGATTCAGGCTGAAGTGCATATACGACAAGTGTCGCCATTATCCTACCTATCCGTACTAAATGAGTTTAAGAATAAAGAAATTCATAACATCCTAATTGACACGAACTCGGCTGGCATTTCCATTCTATTGAAAAATGTAAGCTCGATAAAATGTAAATTCGCAAAATGATTGAATATCATATACTGGGTATCTTCTAGTTAATATTATGAGTGTGTTTTTCTTTGTATTCATACAGATACTTCAGCAACAAATGAATGAGTATAAATATCATTATTTGTTCACCAGCTTCGATTTGGAAACGTTCGATCTGGAAGATTTTAAATACAACTTTGTGAACATAACATCATTTCGGCTTGTGGATTTGGGCGATGTGGCCGTTAAGGAAATTCTAAAGGATATTGAATCCTACGATCGTCTGATTTTGAACCGAAACCAATCCATATATAGCTTAAAGAAATCCGTTAGCATTGAGGTAAATGAAATTTTATATAAAATATTGTGTAATTTTTTGTTTATTATATTTTTCTTTATAAACCTTTTTTTTAGACAGAAGCCGCTTTGATGGTTGACTCGGTATATGTATTCGCCATCGGTCTGCAGTCTATATATCCCTTGATTCACCTAACTAACTTGACCTGCAACGATGAAATCCCATGGAATGACGGTCTAAGTCTGATCAACTACATAAATGCGGTATTTTTAGAAATCATCAAGTACAAATTTATCTTTTTATATGCTTGCTGAGAGCATTATAATTTTTTTTCTGAAAATTACTAAATCTTTTTTTTGGCTACATTAGGTTGAATGGAAAGGATTAACTGGACCTATACAATTTAAAGAGGGGCAAAGAGTTCAATTTAAGCTCGACTTGATCAAACTAAAGCAACACTCGATTGTCAAGGTCGGAGAATGGACACCTCAAGATCATCTGAATATAACGGAGCCATCATTATTTTTTGATTCCGGTTCCATGAATGTGACTTTAGTTGTAATTACAATACTGGTCTGTCTTTTATATTTAAACATTTTGCGATTATATTTTTATTTGAATTAAGTCTTGAATTTTAGGAAACTCCATACGTAATGATGCGTTACGGAAAAAATTATACGGGAAATGAACGCTTTTATGGCTTTTGTGTGGATATATTGGAAACTATATCGCATGAGGTTGGATTCGACTATATATTGGATTTGGTGCCAGATAGAAAGTATGGTGCAAAAGATCCAGAAACAGGTCAATGGAATGGAATGGTCGCTCAGCTAATGAAATATGTTTGTATCATTAAAAGTATCTTAGAAATTTTCCGATCTGATCTGAGAACATATCTCATTTTTATTATAATCGTAAATTGCAGAAAGCTGACTTGGCCGTTGGATCTATGACAATAACCTATGCGAGAGAAAGTGTTATTGATTTTACCAAACCATTCATGAATCTGGGCATTAGCATATTATTTAAGGCATGTTTGATAATTAAGCTGTTCTCTCCGAAAAATGTATTTAAAATAGATTTGAATTGATATTTTCAGGTGCCAACAACGGAACCAACTCGGCTATTTTCATTCATGAATCCACTGGCGATTGAAATATGGATTTATGTTCTGGCGGCATATCTACTCGTGTCAGTTACCATATATATAGTGGCCAAATTATCGCCGATCGAATGGAGGAGTATTAATCCGTGTGATTTGGAGCACGTCACGATAAGCAATCAATTCACAATATCGGACAGTTTTTGGTTTACTATTGCGACGCTAATGCAGCAGAGTTCGGATATATATCCGAGGGCTGTATCCACACGAATTATTAGCAGTATTTGGGGATTTTTCTCTCTCATTATTGTTGCATCGTATACGGCGAATTTGGCCGCATTTTTAACTGTCGAACGTATGATTAATCCCATTGAAAATGCTGAAGATTTGGCCAGCCAAACGGAAATCTCTTATGGCACCTTGGACAGTGGATCAACAATGACCTTTTTTCGGGTATGTAAATTTTTACTAGATTGATGTTTACTAGATTTTATATTTGATTTTTGTCTTGTTATATTTTGATTAGGACTCCATGATTGAAACTTACAAGAAAATGTGGAGAATTATGGACAATAAGAGACCGCAGTCATTTACATCGACCTATGAGGATGGCATTAGACGTGTCAACCAGGGCAACTATGCCTTCCTAATGGAGTCGACAATGCTTGATTATACTGTTCAACGGGACTGCAATTTAACGCAAATTGGCGGTTTATTAGATACTAAAGGTATAATTGGGATCACGAATAATATATTATTTATATATTGTAATATTATTGTTTTCTTGACTTTAAATGCATTTTGAAGGATATGGCATTGCCACTCCCAAGGGTTCGCCATGGCGGGACAAGATATCGTTGGCCATATTGGAGCTGCAGGAGAAGGGTGATATTCAAATGTTATACGATAAATGGTGGAAGAACACAGATGAAACTTGTACACGGATAAGCAGCAATAAGCACTCGAAAGCAAATGCCTTGGGTCTGGAAAGTATAGGTGGAGTACTACTATATAGATATATTATCGATGTTATCGATAATTATATGTGTGTGTGTGTGTGTTATTGCAGGTGGCGTCTTTGTTGTGTTAATAGCGGGCATTTTGGTTGCTTTCATTGTGGCCTTCTTCGAGTTCTTGATCAACTTTCGGCAACAGGCGAAGACAGCGCGTGTCAATCACAGCGATTGCAAAAATCCAAATCACTTGAAAAATACTCAAGGCGAGAAGGATTTGTCGTACTTGCCACCGGCACGCTCATTCTGGGTGGAAATGTTTGAGGAGCTGCGGTTTGCACTGTGGTGCACCAATGAACGACAACGCCCGGAGCTAAGCAGATGTTGCAGCGAGTGCCAAGTGAATTGAGAGATGTGTTGTGGCAATAAAGGATTACGCGCGATCGTTTTAAATTTGATATATATTTTATTCATGTGTTTTAGTGTTAACTTGTATTACTAATTCGCCTTGGCCTGCCAACGTCGAAACACATCCGCCTACTAGATACATTTAAATATAATACAATCAGGTTTGTTCCGAATTGATATATTGATTTCGAATCTGAAATGTTTTCATTTCGAATGCAAAACCGAGTTTAGAAAGAGGCATTTGTGTGTTGAAAATGTAAAAGAGAAAACATTGTATGTTCAAAAGATTATTTCAGTTAAAGACTATTGGAGAAATGTGTTTATGGATATTTTATTTGATTTTTCTGTTTAATTTGGCAACTTTTAAAAAATGTTCAGAACAGCAATCAATTCCATATGGGCAAATCTCAGACGGAGTCCGAATTCGAAACAAACCTGAATATGTCTAGTTGAAATATAATAAGCTATTGTTTATTTTAGTTTTTAATTTATTCGTTAATACTAAAAGTTAGGTTTCCTTAAAGAGCATTCGACAAAGCTCTCCGCCACCCAAAGTGCCCTTGGTGCACAGTAATAGTTGTCGGGAGCGTTCGGCACTCTTCTTTTCGTTGGCAATGATGCGTCTGGTTCGGATCTGATTCGTTTTCCAAAATGGTGAAAATATCTGCCTTTGCCACTTGGCACCGTTCTCCGGCAATGTGGGTAGAGTGGGCAGCCTGCTTAACTGTAAGGATGGATATGGCGTTGGTAATTTCACAGGTCGCTTGCTGGTTGCTTCTTCATATTTTCGAATTTTCGTTTGATATTTTTTTCTTAAAACATTTTGCCTGTACCGTGAATAGGTGTTATTGGAATTCAACAGCCATTTGCGACTGATGCGCTTTATGAACTCTTGAGTCTCCGAGTCCAGAACATCGTTTCCATTGTTGCTGTTCTTATTGTTGTATACATCGAATTGTGAAGATCCTTCGCCACTGCCACTGGCAACATTATCGTTTTGCTGCAACGATTTATTTTCATCGCTATCATCATCAAAATGTACTCTAGTCGGTTTCTTAACAAAATAGTCCAAGTTCCACTCACTGGCTCGGTGAACATTTGCAGCGCTTTGTCGATTCACATTAGTTTTAATTAATTGCTTCCGAATACCAGGAGAAAAATCCGACTTATCCTCACTCTCTTTTGCAATAGCACTGCTAGAGTCTGATGAATCAAATATTGGCTTTGGTTTCGAAATCGGAGTATAAAAATCATCAATATAAATATGCTGCTGTTGATCCAATTCATCGGCCACTGGATTATTTAGCAAGTTGTTTTTGGTAGGTACAATAGGTATTTTGGTACCATTGTGAATATGTTCGGGGTACTTGTGATATTTCCAGTTTGGTGCATTATTTAAGTGGTTACTCGCCAAGTCGGTTTTGAAGAGAAAGGCGATTTCATTGCCATTTATTGGGAATATCATTAAAATTGCACCCACAACTGCCAATATTAACAGCATATAGAGAGCCATAAGCGAAATCAGCCTGTAAGATAGTCGTGGATATATCATGATGCTAATGGGAAGCTACGTCATTCAATCTGTGAAAGTGGTCAATCTGTGAATGAATAATATGTATTTACTATATATAATATATCACAAGTATGCAAATGAGAAAATACTTAGTTGTAATCAAACAAGATAAAACTAACGCGATGAGAGACTATACAATATATTTTATG
Organism: Drosophila sordidapex; assembly: GCA_035043295.1. Lineage (NCBI taxonomy): Eukaryota > Metazoa > Arthropoda > Insecta > Diptera > Drosophilidae > Drosophila > Drosophila sordidapex. The sequence continues at coordinate 284,388 of JAWNNA010001201.1, read as the reverse complement.
GGTTCAAAGCCTCCTTCAATGCGTTGCACACCCTACGACTAAGTTATAATACCTCCTGCACAGGTACAAAAAAAGTGTATACATGAGACTGAGAAAACACTCATACTTCTGTATGGTTAGAAAATGTTATAATTGTCGAGCAACAGTTATAAACTGTTAGTTTGGTATATATATAATTACTGTAAATGGATACTTGTACAAATATCTATTATCTATCTATTATTCTATATCCATACTTACATATATTTGTTGAACACTCAACATAGAGTTTGTAAACTTTTGCACATGGAACTTGTGCGAATACTTATGCACACATCAATATCCTTGAAGGCGTTTTTTTTAATAGAATTCGCTCAACTCTTATTCAATTTGATATTATTCAATATTCTGCATAGCTTACTTATGCATTTAAGACTTCAATAGTTTTTTTTAATGATTATTTGTTAATGCAATTCGAGTTTCTTTCATCTATTACATTTACTACACACATCCCCTTTTCTTTTCCTGTGTTTAATACCCTTGTTTTTTTACATCAGTATTGGGTTTGGGGCATGCGCAAGAGTGCTTGGAAAATCGGATACATCTTTAACATTATGTATGTATGTATATACGGTATGTGCACATACATGAAAATCATCGCATCACTTTTTCATAGGTTTTGACTTGGCTGCTACTCCTTGAGAAAGCAGAATGTTGCAGGTATTATACGAAAAATGTCAGGAGATTGAATCGAAAATTTCCTTTCTAACTTTAAATACAGAATTTAAGCAGAGATCAAATCAAGAATAGTGTTTCAGGTATTTGATAAAAGTAATCGATGTAATTTTAAGCACAGAAGTAAAGTAGAGATCAAGTCAAGGATCATAATGTTTCAGTAATATTTATCTAATTTTGTGTTTCACAATTTAAATACAGAATTAAGTCAGAGATGAAGTCAAGGAAAAAAAATTAATCAGAGTTCAGGTCGAGGGGAATAAAGATTTTATGAACTTTGATCAATTTTGTGAAATGCAGAATTAAGTCAAGATCATGGCCATAAAAGAATTGAATGTTCTTTTTCTTTGGTGACTATGGAAAATTATAAGCCTGCTTTTGAAAATTGATTCAGATTTATTGAAAATTTTACCAGAAAGTATGGTAGACCATGTTTCACACAGTTTCCCAATTTTATTTTAATGTAAACCCATTGGAAATGCCTATGGTAAAGTTTTGAAAAAGTATGTGACGGGTAGAAGTAAGCACCCATTACCCCATACGGTATATATATAAACTTGATCAAAATCAGCAGACGCGTCAATTTTTGGACATTTCTCTGTGTGAAAGCGCCGATCTTAAAGCCAGAGGCAACATTTGCATTGTAAATCCATCTGTAAATTAAAGACATGACTCGGCACAATATTGATCAACTGCAAAAATTACATCAAGATAATTTTGGAAGCGCGTGAGAAAATCAAATTGTCATATTTATCAAATTAAATAGCAGCAAGCTGTCATTTATCGCCACATGCAGCTAGAATTATCCAAAACACTACCTACAGATCTGGGATACACAAATTATATTTTGCGCCTTGCATATTGTGTCGTTTGCTGATTGAATTGTTTATTTTCTTAGGATCAATTCCTAAAATTTTTGAACATAAATCGAAATATTAATTAACTATTTTGGATTGAATTTTTGTTTTGTGTTTTTTGGCCAAGTTTTATCACTCACAAGATGAGTCCAAATGTAAGAGGCACAATGGCAGGTATAATTAGTTTAGCAATCATTTCACATAAGAACTAACTAACTGATTGTTACTATGGAATCTTGCCAAATAAAATAATATTAATTTAATCTTATATGGGAGGCCCGGATTTGTTTGTCGGATTGGTTTAATAGTTTGTCTAATTATTGTACAGATGTAACTTTGTAGTAAGCATACTTTTGGAATTTATGTCAAATATATTTCGATCTGATCCAGCGTGCATAGGTTATCGAAACAAAAATACACAGACAAAAACGAAGTCCACAATAAAGTGTACTGCAATATTAGATTTCGTTTATTGTTTCCATTGTTTTAGATGATAATTCAAAACTTATTACTTCTTTTTAAAATCAATTTGTAATTCTTTATTTACTAACGTTGCCTTCTTCATTTGTTGAGTTATTAAGATCACTATTGTTGCATGTGTCGCCTGAGGAGCCACTAACATTTGCCACGTACAGTGCTGGATCAATTACTTTCGGTATGGGTTTAATTTCCGTTCCCAATTCCTTTTCAATGCGATGCAGATCAAACCGATCCTCGTAGGTTATTAAATTTATAGCAATACCTGAAAAAGACCAGGAAATATATACAGGAAATTAATATATTGATTTTTTTTAGGCGAGACGAGTACACAATGTGGACATTGTAAACTCAAATCCAGATGTTAAAGCAGATTGCTTACCTAAGTGTCCAAATCGACCAGAACGACCGATTCGATGTAAATATGTTTCAGCCATTCGGGGGAAATCAAAATTGATGACCACATTTACAGCTTGTACATCGATGCCACGGGTAAACAAATCGGAACAGACCAAGTTTCGGCAGAGGCCTTGCCGAAAATCGTGAAACACTCGATTCCTGTGCGCCTGGGCCATTTTAGCGTGAATGTAATAACAACAATAGCCCAGCTCCGTTATCTTTTTCGCAAGCAGTTCGACACGTTGCGTCGAATTGCAAAATATGATTGATTGATTTATTTGCAATTTGGAAAATAATGTATTTAAGCAGTGAACTTTCTGGCGTTCTTGTACAAATGCATAGTATTGGGTGACACCTTTCAGTGTTAGCTCTTCCATCAGATTGATCTCGTAGGGTTCACGCAAATGCTTTTCCATAAAGTTTTTAACCGTTAATGGAAATGTGGCCGAAAACAGCAATATCTGTGGATCTTTGGGCAATTTTAATATAACATGATCCAGCATGCCTTGAAAATCTAACGAGAGCAGCTTATCGGCTTCATCCAAAACTAATATTTTGCAATGCGACATATCAGCAACTTTCTTATCCATTAAATCCAAAATTCGACCCGGAGTTGCAATAATTAATTGTACTGAAATAAAACACATTTCAAATATCAAACAATGCAATTCAGAACAGGAGTTAAATGTGAAAGCAAAATAAATATGATAAATACCTTTTTGATATATACGAAGAATGTCATCCTTTAGAATTGTACCGCCTGTCGTAACCATAACTCGGATATCCAGATGCTTGGCCAGTTCGATGCATATCTGTGAGGTTTGCAGTGCCAGTTCTCGAGTGGGGACCATCACCAGGGCTTGGATGTAGTCTTTAGTTGGGTCAATTTGCTCCAAAACTGGAATGCAATATGCTCCGGTTTTGCCAGTGCCATTTTTTGCACGGGCTAATACATCTTTTCCACTTAAGGCAATTGGAATAGCAGCTTCTTGGATCGGCGATGGTCGTTCCCAACCCTTCTCGAAAATACCCATTAGCAGTTCACGCTTCAGACAAAACTCTTCAAATTCGTTGCCGCGCGTATCAGTCACATCCTAAAATCAAAAAATATATATATATATATTAGAATATTATGATAATCTCAATTCGATTTCCCATACTTTTTAATCATTAACAAAATAGTAAAGGGTAAAATAAAATTAATTGAAATTTGAACTTACTGTCGTTTTGAATCGATTGTCCTTTGGGGGAAGCTTCAGTTTGGATTTCCATCCCATATCATCACTTAAGTTATTGGCAATTTGATGATCATTCAAAATTCTGAAAATGAAAAATGAGAAATGCAAATGAGAAATACCCTAATTTATTAAACACTTAATAGGATACACTTAAATAAATATACACGTGTTAATTTGTACTTATAATTTTAAGTTTGGTGGAGTAATTTCAATTTTTTTTGTTTGTTTAAAACGGCAGATTTATTTTGTTATCTTTTTAATTAACAAATGGAAACTCCACAAAATGTGCTTCACATTCCCTCAGCGCATATTTTCGATTTTCAGCCGTTTTTTTTTTTTGCAAAAGCCGCCAAACGAGACCTTTTCACACACATATACATAAACAGGAAGTATATGCACACAAGAGTATGTACATACATACATACACAAGTGTGTGTATTTGATGAAGCCAAATTTCTTTTGGATTATAAAACGTAAGTAAATGAAATTAAAGTACACACCCTTTGTTGACCAGACTTGAATGACCGGGTACAATTTTCTCTGTCATCATCGTGGCGGTTTATTTAATATATAATTTTGTGTATGTGTCACGATCTGAAAATGCGAAAGATTTGATTTATTTTATACTGATTATCGGTGTGTCTGTGTATTTAAATGTCTTACTTTTGTTATACTAAAAAAATATGTATTACTTCTTGATTTTTACTTTCACAATTTCAGGCTACTCCGAATAGATCAAGGAGCGTATCAAAATGAGTTTATCTTAACGGCTTATTAATATCACAAATACAACCTAACGAGCGATAGAAACCTTTACAGCCTTACAACTTGGTATCAATAGTACCAATCACACGAAAACAATCACTCGGAAAAAAAGTGCACATTCACTAGTGATGGAATCACTATGCAATGCACTCGATATATTTTACGTAATAACAATGCAAACAAAAATTTGTATTAAAGTTAAATTTGAATTTAAGATAATATAGTCATTTTGTTATTATAGGCAAATTAAGACCTTAATTCGCATACTTTATTTCTTTGTTGGTGTTTGCTTGCTTGTTCTTAGTACTTTTTACTGACACACGTGTTTAATGCTAAGCGATAGTGGAACGTCTTGGAAAAATGAACCAAATGAAACCTCGCATATTCGAAATGTTCGTGTTAATTTTCTCAATACCAATTTAAAGTTATTTTGTATATATTTATTTGTGCAAATATTTTTCTGAATATTTAGATATATGATTTAAATATAAACCATGTTGAATACCAATCGTATAAATTACTTACTGTTTGTAACATCCTAACATTATAATTATGGATGATTTGTTGGAAGTTAGCTGCAGGGTTTTCAGTTAACTTCATAATGCAATTGAAATAACAGCGAACGTCCAAAAAACGTTCGTCAGCATTTATTTTTCTTTAAATTATGGTTGATACATCATTTTTGCTGTTCAATGTACAAATGTTCGATCTGGAATGAGAACAGAGTTGCCAACTTGTCGCTGTAGAGGTTTGTTGGCAGGAACATGAAGAAACGAAACACAAAATATTCGCTGCCAGGAGCAAAAGGTTTAATTTATGTTGCGGTGGGCCAATTATATATTGATAGTTGGGGCTGCCCACAGCGTCAAACGAGTGGTAGCCCTAGGTTCAAAAGAGAGCGAGAGAAAGCTCCAAAATAACGGAGGATTATTATTTTTTTTTTTGCATGAATATTTATTTTGTTACTTTTTTTTAAAATTATTTATTTTTCTTTGGTATTAATCATTTTTTTTATGTTACTTTTTTTTGTAGCTATTTATATTTTTTTGGAGGAACCATTTTTTTTTTTACTTTTTTTTGTTGGTATTATTTATTTTTTTTGGCATTGATCTTTTTTTTTGGTACTTTTTTTTTGTTATTATTTATTTTTTTGTTGTTACTTTTTTTTTGTTATCAGTTATTTTTTTGGCATTAATATTTTTTTTGTTACTTTTTTTGTTATTTACTTTTTTTTGTTTTCGTTAAGATTAAGATTTATAATGCTGCCTTGTTAAACCGTCATTACAATGCTAGCATTAAGGCCCATTTTCTGAATAAATCATGAAATAATGTTCAGTTGAAAATGAAGCTCTAAGAGTTATAGATGTATGGAGGGGGACCCAAAGTGGGTTCGGAAGGAATGTGATATGAAGATATAAGATATATATTGTTTTGTGTTTTGAATTGGCCACTTTCCGTTAGAACAGCTATTTTTTAGTGATGTGTAGATTTTGTGTAGTCTCGTTTATTGTGGGTCGGCGGGCAGGGGCAGACCCACCCCTAACTGAGCACTGGCTGGCCGGAGCTGGCCCATGCGGACAAACCGACGCGTAACATTTACCTGCCCAATAAATGTGATATATGTTCAGACTGAAATTGTATTTTCGCATTTCGCTTAGTTTATTTTGATTTTACACAAAAACGGTTTTTCTAAATAAACATAACATAATAACAATTTGATTAAATGTTACAAGATTAGGAGAGAGAAACAATCTGTTAGAGCTTTCATCTGAGAGAAAATCAACATTTTATGCTGAGGTTAGCTTCGGAGAGCAAATTTCTATTCTAACTATAAAATCCTTTAAAGTTAACGAACTGTTCATCTGACGATTCTACACAAATGATATGAATGCATTACACCTAGTTAATTTATAGTCATAGTAATTACATATTAAACTTAAAAAAATAGTAGTTGAACAACAGCGAAGACAATAATAAAGTAAATAGTTATAAAGGTCCAAAGAGATTAACCGCTGGATGGTTATCAGCTGTATTTCCCAAAAATTGGCCATAGAGCTCCTTATAGCGATCAAGCGAGAGTCCACCACGCTTTTTATCATCATCCTGCAAATAGTACGAAAAACCATATACAATTGGCTCAGTGCTTAAGGTTAATTTATAATTTACATTCAATAAAGCTTCAAACGCTTTGTTCAGTGGAGTAATGTCATCAATGGCAATACGGGAAATGCAGTTGTAACGGTATTCGTTAATTCCCACAACACCATCATTATCAATATCAAGCAGCTTAAAGTTGGATTCAATGAATGCGCGCATGGCCTTTAAATATAAAAACAATTAATAATTCTCTAAAGCTTACAACTGAAAAGTCAATAGAATTCAATGCTCAATTAAAAATGTAATTAAAATAATTCATTTATTATATTTAGCATGTTCAAGGAGTATTTGAGATATTATTAAAAGAGAATTTAAAATATATAAAAATTATTTGTCAAAGTTATATTTTTACACAATAAATAATTTTAATAATTCAAAATTGGTGAATCAATGAATCTCGTTGATTAAAATTTTATTTTAATTCAAATATTTTTAATAACCCCAAATAATTGCAGAAATATAAAAGGCATTACAATTTTTAATAAAGAAATTTACTTTGAATGAAAATTTAAATTTGTGCATTTTTCAAAACAGTTTATTAATATTGTATGTTCGTGTTGAATATATTTGTGAATCCAATTCAACTTTGGTTGATAGGCAAGCACAAAGGAGAAAACAAGGAAAGAGAGAGAGAGAGAGAGAGGGAGAGAAACATAGACAGTTTCTCAATTTTCTCATGAAAACAAATACTGTATTACAAATTTAAACACAGAACTACTTTGATTTAAATTCTCTTCTGAGTTTTTGAGTATATATTTTTACAATGCGAATCATTATTCGATATCACTTTTGAAATCCTTTACCGGTCCTTTAATGCTATTTTATTTTTTGTTAATTTTCCATATATGGCTTAAATTATTTTTTAATGTTGTATTTTAATCTCTTACCTGGGGAAATTCTTCGTATTTCTTTCCTACGCATGTTTTTTTAACAGCATCCTTGAATTCCTGATTTGAAATCTTTCCGTCCTAAAATAATAAATAAATTGGATTAGAAAAACGCAAAACGTGTGCACATGACAGCTGCTTAAGTGAAGTCTACATTCGACATCTTTTTCATTATCTTTTTAATAAAAAATAAAAAACAAAACAGGCTTTTGTTCCATAGGGCAATAGAAAGAGTATTTATACATTGGTCAAATTTTTGTTATTTGGAACTATGTATGTGTTAATTAGTACTTCACCTTATCATCATCAGCAATTGCAGAGATTTCTTCCCACAAATTCCTCATCAGTTTCTTATACTCATCCAAACGGGCGGGACTGCAATCTCCCTTGCCCTCAACGACGCAAGCTCGTACTGCCATGCATAGGAAATCATTTTCGTCCAGGAATCCATTGTTGTCGATATCTGCAAATGGATACAAGAAGTTGGATTTCAAATCAATATATATTAGCTTGATTTTAATATAAAACAGTAATAAGAAAGCATAGAGAATATCCTGTATCTGGTCCATTGCTCTAGCATGTGTTAACATTTTCTTTAAAAAATAAATTTAAATAATTGTTTCAAGTATTACTTCTGGGTTTCTGACTTGCTATAAAATATCTAAAAATTATTTTGGATCCTATATTGGCCCTCAATTTACTTGTAAACAATTTCTGATTGGTGTTTGCTTTCAAAGGCGTAAGCCGAAAAATATTCATAAAGGCTCAAGAAAAAATCTCAATAACTATCACTCAATACAAGGTCCTTTCAGAATTAAGATGAATAGTGGTCTCAACTGGTATTTAATTTCTATGCCTTCGACCGATTTATTTAAATAAACTCATAGCCATTGTCATTATAATTAAAACACATTTATTCCTTCCTCTTATTGTATCCTTATGTGAACCTGAAGCTTCCTTTTGCCTTGCAGGCGATCACCTTTTTCTATTTTGCTTGAGAGCTGTACTAAATTTATTTATTTCACGACCCGTTTCACTTTGCAAACCCCAAAAAATCTATTTTAATCATTTAGCTCGTAGCTACTACTGTTTGTTTAAATATGTCTATTTATAGTTTAATTAAATGTACTATAATGTTTTAATTAACAAGAGATTGTTCAAAGAGATAGTCTGCACCTGCCACTCAAGCATTGTAATTGACATGTTTCATTGTTCTTAGGTATAGTCATTAGATATAGAATGAACAGGAACATGTTTACACAATAAAAAAAATAAAATATTTTTCCATATATTAAATACATTCTAGTTATTTCAAAATTGTATCTATGTATTGTGTTACAAGTGATTATTTTCCAGATATGTGTAGGAATTTAGTAATAGGGAGAAGGACACATTTATTTGTAGTGCATTTGTTTTTGGTTTAAGTTACTTACCATACATATATCGCACAACGAAATCAACTCGATTATCCCAAGAGAAAGCCATTATAATAACACTGTTCGTTTATTATGCATAAAATTTCTTGAACGAAAACAATAACAAATGTTGTCCTTTAGTGACAGGTCTTATGAACTAATATATGACTTTCATTCAAGCACCTTATAGCAATATTCTAAACTACCTTAAGATTCGCTTAATTCAAACTAACTAAAGTTTTTATTGACGAGAGCATTTCCTTTGCAACATTCAATTGAATTTATAAGTGCATCTAAACATTATCTATAAATAAATGTTTATACAATTTATATATGCATCTATACATATATATATTTATATGCAAATAGATATATAATATATATTATATGTACACTTACTTTTATGTAAATACTAAATGATAAATGAAATGAAATAAAATAAGGTACGAATATGTCCGCGAAAATATATTTTTAGTGCACGCATAACCTATTGTAAAAGAGCATTTCACAAAATGTTCATTTAAATTCTTCTTATTTGTATTGCAGGCAACCGAAATTTCATCTTTCACCTTTTAAGACCGACAGCATTAAAGAATGCTGTACACAAATGGCCCGGCTACCAAATACCCTGCATCCACAAACCATAAGAGGTCGTTACGGTTTTGTGTTCAGATATAGTTTGACTACATCAAATAGCTTTATCAAATATTAAACATGATTTAAATGGGAACGTAAGTACAAGCTTTTAAGCATAAAAAACTTTATTCAAATTTACAGACTATACATAATTTTATATCCAAAATAATACATAAGCAAATATAATTTTCAAACAAACATCAAACAGCAACAAAGATAGCGTATCGATCGTGTAGAGTACAGAGTGAGCACGTATTAAATAAATATATTTATATATATAAATGCATACATGCATACTTATACACACATACATACATATACATACAGTTACGGTATTCCCTCTGTACCCATTTGTATTGTGTACGGAGTACAATTAGAACATACCCTGTAGCCTACTGCTTCGATCTAACTGTAAAATAACATACATACAATGTATACAAATTTAGAAAAGCTAATTAAACGCTATCTCTTATTGGTGAGCTTGATATGCTCTATATTTATTTATTGATAATATTAATAATGCTTATATTAATTGCTAAATATAAATCTAAGATGGAAATATATACTAATACAAAAATTAATAAACAACTAATTAACTGTCATAGTTTAGATTGCTCTAAATTGAAAATTGTACCTTTTGAGGTACGATGATAAATAATAAAACAAATGTTTAATGTTTTACCACACCCCCGGGCTCGTTGAGCGTCTTACAACCAATCAGACAAACTGGCTCAAGTCTAAAAAGTTGCGACTCAAAAATATGTTTTTTGTGTTTAGTTTTGGCCTGGAGGGTATCATAATTTTGTCGTCGACTTTGACTTCTTTGAAACAATACAATAGACTGGATATAGATAAGTCCGTCCAAATGTCTATTTCTATAAGAACTAATCACTCAATTATAAATCTGTATTTTGGCTGCAGACAGTACATATGTCGGATTTTTCTGAATCGGGTCACTATATCATTTATCTACCATACGAACAATCGGCTGAAAGATATTTTCTTGGATACAAAATAATTTGTTTTCAATTAATTTTCATCACTATATCATGTAACAGGTGGACTACGTTCTGCGAGGGTATATAATATTCGGCGTGCCTAAGTCTTAATTTTTTAACGTTGTGACTTATATTTTCCAGATGTTAAATGCATGAATCAAATCTTTGTAAATAATTTACATAAGGATAAGTCTGTTTAGAGTAAAATTCAGCTGTCGTTGTACAGATATATAAGATATATAATACACCTGGTAATCGTCTATTAGAGTTGTCTGAAAAGTTACTTCTGCTCCAAATCGATACACAACAATTCGGCTTCGCTAGAGTACTTAGATCAGTGAAAGAAGTTAATGGAACTACTTTCAGAATGGAATTTGTATTTATATTTATTTTATTACAGTCCACGAAAAATTTATTAAAGGTTTTTTTAGACATCTTAAAAATAACTTAAAATAAAGTTTACAAATTAAAATATATAAATGATAAAATTCATAACGATTACTAAAATAAAAATAAAAAACATAAATAAATACATAAGTAAATAAAGGAATTATTTATTTTCACGTTGTTAAGCAAGCCCGGTTGCACCACCCGTTGATGCACAAGATAAAACTGACGTTTCAAACTGCTTAAGTCCTATCTTTGCCACAGATTATTTGCACCTGACTACACAATGAATTCCTCCGCACCGAAGGGTAGTCTGCTTGGTTCTTCAATTCTCAACCCTCCATGTGCTGTATACCAATAAAAATAATGGGCTAACAACAATTACTCTTTACTCTTGCCAGCAACAACTGCAACACTGCACACAGCAATCCTCGGTCGATTAAAATATTCGCTACAAGCTACTGTGCAACTTTGAAGTTGCAAGTCCTTAATAAGGGGCGGTGAAGAAATTGATTGCACTTTGCTGGCGAAACGCACTAAGTAAAGAACAAAAAGAAAAAACGGATATCTTAGCCACGCCGAAGTTTAGATACCCTTGCAGAGCGTAGTCCACCTGCCGACTTTTAAATTTCGCTATAATTTAAAATAAGGATCGATTGTTTCTAAGGGTCTATATGATATAATGTTGATTAAATAGGGATAACTTGGTAACAAGACCGATTGTTCCTATGTCCCTATATGATATAGAGATCTCATTAAGTCGGCTGCAACATGTGTACTGCATGCTGTAAAAAGATGAATATATTCCAAGTTTCTTCAAGATAGCTTGAAAACTGAGGAACTAAGTCTTATAGAACCAGAAAAAAGGACGGGCATGAGTATATCCAGTCGACTTGGGTTACTCATACAAAATGTATATATATATACAAATATTCTATATGGGCTGGAGACGTCTTTTACAAGATTGATGAAAAAATTATAATATCCTCAACAAGTGTATTAAATTGAATAAATATATAAGAGTTCATAAAATAATGATTTTTCGTAGGCGATAAATGGTCAGTATAGCTTAAGAGTTAAAATAAAATAAGCACAGCTTGTTTGATCGTTAATAAATAATTAAGGTTCGATTTAAGCAAAGTTGTAAATATTAAAATATTCAGCACGAATTGCCCTTTCTGAATGTGCAAAGTACAAAGATTAATTAACCTGTGATTTATTGGTTCTAATAAAACAATGGGTTGTAATAAAACAAGTATATGAACTAACAGCAATGGAAGATTATTCAATAATTTAATAATTACAAAATGCAATTTGAACTTGAAGCAATACTGTCAATTGGATAAAGTTCAACATCAAGTTAACAAGCTATTTGCTGATTTAAGATAAAGATACGTTCCTCATACATATGTATATTCATATTCAAATGATGTACATGCCAATATTATGTATACATTGTTGCAGGCCTTCTTATTACAGGGTATAGGAAGGGGCGTGTCTAAGACGTTCACCGTTCACCTTAAGCAATGAAAGAGACGCCGATAGCATTGACCAGTCAAGAAAAGAATCTTATAGCATATTTTCACTCAAGCTCAAGAAACCGGATCTTTCGACTAGACACACACTCTGAGCACAATTTAAGCGTCGGCAGTAGTTATGAATGGGAGTAGTAGTAGTTGTAGGTAGGCCAAGTGGCTGGTGCCCGGGTGCCTGGTGCCTGCACCTGTTCCATCCAGAAATGGAAACATATTCGCATTGAGTGTAACTCAGTAAGCAGCTTGCTTGTCAGCGAGCGCGCGCAAAAGACAGAGAGATGAAGTTGAAGATGAACCAAGAGCGACAGAGATAGAATAAGAGATAGAGAGAGATAGAGAAAGGGAACGGAGAAGGGGAGAAGGAGAGAACGAGCGCGACTAAGAAATTAAAGCGAGTTCTGTCAATGATCCTCTGAGTAAAAGCAGCTCACCTCGAATATTTCATTCAAATATAACACACACGTAAACACATAATGGCCATGTTAACTCAAAGAAAAAGAAAAAGAGTATAAGCAAAATAATAACAACAACAACAGCAAAAGCAACAGCAACAGCAACAACTAAGGAAGCTGAAGGCATACTGAAAAAATAACGATAACAAGCCGCTCGCCTCACCTAAACAATGCAACAGGTGATGGACGGCAAAGCGCGCGGTCTTCGTCTTGGGGAAAAGTCAAGTTGCTACCTGTAAAAAATACATACATACATAGGGGTATGTACGTATGTACATCAAACGAAGCCTACAACTAGTACGAGCATAAATACATACATTCATACATGTGTGTATGTATTTGAGTCTGTATGCGTGTGTATGTGTGTGTGTGTATGCGTGTGTGAGTGCCCAAACGTGCACAGGTGCTCTTGCTCGTGCCAGAGCGTTCAAGACGAGTTTGTTTGAGATCAATTGATAGCCGTAGCCGTTGTGTAATGTTGATCTTGTTTTGGTAACGTAGTGGAGCATTGAGTTAAATGAGCCTGACTCTTAATTTTAGCTGGTCGCTGCTGCTGCTGCTGCTGCCTGCTGCTGCTGCTTGCTGCTGCTGCCTGCTGGTCTTGTCCGCAAGACGACTTTTTAGTGTGTAGTTGTGAGTGGTCGCGTCTCGCGTCTGAATGGTGTATTGGTATTTCAAGTGTGTGTTTTTTGTTTGTGCAGTTTTCCTCGGAGAGAAGGTCATGGCCGATTCGAGCGATCCTGATCACGCAGTATTTGTTCAGCATTGAAAGAAATGGGTGCGCATTGTCACTCCTAACAAAAAAGAAAAACAAATAAAATCAACACACTAAACTTTAATAAGCCCGCAACTCTCGTTAGTCTAATGCAATCGTCCTCCTTTGCGAATTAACTGTTCATTATTTGAATCAAAATGGAATCCTGCGTTTTAATACCCAAAGAGTTCGCGTTAACAAAGTTATCCTTGCCCACGAGTAAGAGCGAGTCCGTTTTAACCGTGTGTGCAACAACGAATATCAAAAAAGGATCTCTATTTTACCCATTTCAAGGTACTATCCGTACCGACAAAATCGATAACCTAAAATATCCGGACGAAAATGATGTAAGTTATTTCATATATACGATTTTATAGGTTCTTTAAGTCTAGAATTGATTTATGAAAATTTTATTCTTATCATTGATATCGTTTTTTATAGTTTGTTATGATAATTATGCAATTAATTATATTTTCTTAACTAACATCTTAACTTACTTTTGCAAAATTGGTTCAATGATATTTTAAATTGCTCAGAAATATCCTTTATTAAAATATTGTCAGCATCAAAGTAACTGGGATTAAAATTATGATTATAGAAACGATACAGATTATAATATCAAATGCTGTCCTATAGAACTTAATCTTATAAAATACATGTTTTAATCTGCATCCAGACCATAATGTCAATATTATCACGTAGATCTCTGATTTTTTGTGTAACATACTTGTCGGTCTAACAAGAACCTTATAAGAACAAATTTAATATGAGTCAAATCTGTCACACTGTTCCTCGCCTCTTCCCATCCCATAAAGATTTTCAATGATGCTAATATTTGAAGCATGCAGATTACAAAGTTTATCTGAATAATGGACCCAAAACTTTGGGTGATACATTTTCCTGCTTTTCAATTAGAAAAATAACCGTTTACAATAAAATTTGTAAGTAAATTTGTTTTGTTGTATATCTATATGTCCTGAATTGACAGATTCGTGATTGAAATTATAAAATATTCAATATGATATTACTAAATCCAAATTCTTATAACCAGAAACGAATTTGGTTTCCGATTCCGGCTCTGACACACAAAGTGTAAAGATTCCGGTAAAGATTACATTTTTTTCCTAAAACACCCTGATATATAGCTGTATTAAAAATATCATCAAAGTTGCAAATAAAAGATTACGGAAACTCTACCAAAGTCCAATATAAAAGCTATAGAATATTTACAGAAGGAAGCAATTGATTATACGCAATGGGGACGTTAGAAAAAAACCTGTTCCGTGAGAAACTTCCCATGACCATCTCTAAATGGAAGACACAAAATCTTAGTCCAAGCTATCTCTGATACACCCACAGGTATTCTCTGGAGCCATAACTTCTGCTTCACATTATGTGTGTGTGTGTGCGTTTTTCATGCATCGTTGGTGCAGAATTATTTTGGACGAACATGCCTATAAATAAGTATGTACGAATCCCGCCCCTCCCAAGTTTTCTCAGGCTAACGTTGAATAATTGCTGAAGCATTAAAGAAAACTGTGAGAACTTCTTATGTCCGTCTTGAAGAGTTCCCAACGTCATGGGAGAGTGAACACCCCATAGACTTTTATTCACCAATTTTCGTAACACATTTCTTATGTGTCTTTATAATGTATATGTAGGTGTGCACTATTTGTACACACTTACATACATTGCTAAAATCTTCAAATACAAGTACAAAGTCGATTAAAACTTAATATCTATACGATATAAAAAAATGTTCTAAGTGCATATTATTTTGCCTGTTGATTCTTTTTTTTTACAATATTTGTTGATTTGTAAATTAATTGTGAACATTGCAATAATGTTTTGTCTTTACATTTTTATAGGATTTATAATAAAAAAAAAAATTAATTTTCTCTCAGTGCACATTGCTTTTTTTATTTTTTATTATGATTACATCAATAATTGATTTATAAATAAAGTGAACATGTGAATGTTTTTCTTATATTTTTACATTTTTTTGGGATTTCCCAAAAATACATCTTTTCCAAATGCATATTTGTTTGCTGTTTTTTTAAGATCATATTTAATTTCCGCCGATTCATAATTATTATTATGCTGATCAGCTTTACCAAATTTTCATTTGATTTATATAGAAAAACTTAATTTGTTCGTAGTGCATACTTTTTTGTAACAATAATTGACTTGGTATTATACATACATATTTAATTTAAACCTATTCATAAATATTTACTAAGGTACTGCCGTTATAATGCTTTTTAAGGTAATTTATTAATCATTATGTTGATCAGCTTCTGCAGATCTGCCATAATATTAATTACAATCACAAGTCTCAGTTAATAAGTTACTAGAATGAAGCATTAATTAATTAAAAATGAATTAATTGATTCAAGTCGAGCCGCTGCGGCTCAAATATTTTTTACTTACATTCCGACCAATGTATAAAAATAAGGTAGCGCTTTAAGAGCTGCCAACATACATACATACATACACATAAATACAGCATACACACATGTACACATATATTGCACGTTACCTGTCTTCATCTTGAAAATTTAAAAGCGATCGAATCATAAACAAAGCAGTCATTCAAGAATATTTTTGTGTGCGTATGTGCAGCATACTCACATACATATGGATACATTGGTATGTATGTGTGTATGTATGTTGCCGGGAGCCAGAGTAAGGTGCTACCGGAAACGAGCAGTGCGAACCTGGAATTATTTGTGTGTGCACCACTTACACATATACTTACGAATGTACGTATGTATGTATGCAAGCATGAGCGTATGTATGAGAGAGTAATTTATGTATATATATGTGTATGTATGCATATAAGGATATGGTCACTTCTCTTCTCCGAGTCAGAGTGATGTATGGCATTTTGCATGTACATCATTGATTACTGGTTTCGGAAAATATATGTACAATGGGTGCAAATGTGTGTACATATATATATTAACAAACAGTTTGGCACAGCCTTCAATTATAAAGTAAAACAGGATTAAGACGATTTTGAAGCGGGCAACTTTTCAAATACATAGAATTTTATATCATAAACAAAGCACACTTCATTTATTGCCTTATGTAAGCTTTACACAGGTTAGCAATAAGAAAATTAAAAACACATCATCGCATGCATATTAAATTAAAAATTCTATATGCTCTAATTGTCAATT
The DNA here is from genome assembly GCA_035043295.1 of Drosophila sordidapex. Classification (NCBI taxonomy): domain Eukaryota; kingdom Metazoa; phylum Arthropoda; class Insecta; order Diptera; family Drosophilidae; genus Drosophila; species Drosophila sordidapex. The sequence continues at coordinate 267,535 of JAWNNA010001201.1, read as the reverse complement.
AAAATTGATTATATGTGCAAGCTGAAAATATGTAGTGCTCTAGTTAAGAGTGAACGGCTATCAGATACCCTGCACATGGCTTTTAATTTGTATACGTATATACTTTTTAATGGTGCATAAGATACGTCGAATTTCGGTATATTCGAAATGTTTCCATTCTTAAAAAACTTTATAGTTTTATTGATGTCCTTTTCGCTTGTTCGCATGTCTATCGAATGTTTATCGAATGTTTAAAGACCCTAACGGCTATGTAGCCCTCTCCAGGTTTTATGATCGCTTCGTGTTCTCGTAGTAGTTGTAAGAGCCTCCTCGACTTGTTAAACTGGTACATCCAGTTTAGCAATCACGGCAAAGGAATTGCAAATTGCATCTGCTTTTAGCATATGCACATGCACAAGTAGGAGGTTATCAAAATAAAAAAATAAAAAAAAAATCGCATAATTGCGAAGCAAATATTTCAAGCTAAAAATAATAATAATATGTAATCAAGTTTTAATTGGTTTTTAATTTCTTGTTTATTTTTCTTTTAGTTGAGATATCGCCATGGTTTATATCATGAAGTTTCATACAATTATGGAACGCGTGCAATCCATTGCAATTGGATTCGATTTCTGCGAACTAGCGCTTCTTTTGACTCGAATGTAAATCTCATTTGTACGATGGTTAAGGGGGATCCATTGTACGAGGTCATCAAGCCAATTAAGACTTATCAAGAGTTAGTTGCCTATTATCTGCCCGAACGTCCCGAAGAGAATATATTCCTGACTCTGCGTTCAACGCTCTATCGCCAAGCAATGGACTCCATTCTTCAAGGTATTTACCAACTCCCCCCCCCAAAAAAAAGTAAATGGTTTTATTATTCGTTTCATATTCCAGATACTCCCCTCGATTTGTCATTAGCGTTAATGTACAAGATACCAAATTTACCGCTATCTCCGCCAACGAGCGAGGACGAACAAAAGTCAATGTTGAGTGACTCCTCTGGTTCCTTATTATCACTAAATGATAGCACCAATGACAACTCAACAACATCATCCGTATCCATGGATGACGTAAAGAAGTCTGCCTTCGAGAGCATCACAGCTAATCCCCATAAGACAACGATCAATATCCCAAATTATCAATATGAGGCAACAAAAAAACGCATCGGCAGAAATGAACGATCATTGCTACCATGTGAAGTTTGCCGAAAAGCCTTCGATCGCCCAAGTCTGCTCAAAAGACATATGAGAACTCATACGGGTAAATTAAGTTGAATTCTTTCTGATATCCTATTTCCTTATACTCGCATTAATTGTGTTTGCATTCATTTGTTATTTATGTATTTTAATTACCAGTTTTCTTTTCCCTGCAGGTGAAAAACCACATATTTGTATGGTTTGTGGCAAAGGATTTAGCACATCCAGCTCATTGAATACTCATAGGTAATTATCTGTTATAAAATACTTAAAACAAGCATAATGGAAAAATATCTTTTTGAAACTATAGGCGAATTCATTCTGGGGAAAAACCGCACGAATGCCAAGTATGTGGAAAAAGGTTTACCGCAAGCAGTAACCTTTATTATCATCGGATGACTCATATTAAGGTAATAATAGTTATGAAACCACATATGCCATAGTTATATTATAGCAAAAGATCACTTATTAATCTTTGAATATATTTTTGTATTTTTTGATTTTAAAGGAAAAGCCACACAAGTGCAATTTGTGCGCTAAGTCGTTTCCAACTCCTGGCGATTTAAAATCCCACAAGTACGTTCACAGTGGATCGTGGCCCTTCAAGTGCTCCATTTGTTTCCGCGGTTTCTCAAAGCAAACAAATCTGAAGAATCATCTATTTCTGCACAGTGGTTAGTTTTGTTTAGAATGTAGTAATATTAAATGAAATTGAAATTATTTTACTAATTTTTTTCAGGTGACAAGCCACATGGCTGTGAACTATGCAAAAAGAGATTTGCACTGGCATGCAACCTGCGAGCACATATGAAGACACACGAGGGTAAGCTGAGTTTTTAATACTATAATAATATTCTTTCTTCGACTAACGCCTTTCTTCATCCTTATAGGTGATCCACAAGATGAATGCATTAGGTGTGGCAAGGTGTTTGTGGCCGCAAACAGTGTTTCACAACGTAGAAAAATTTGCACGAAATGCACGGATTGTAGCGATTCAACGGACGATGGGGAAAAGTCTGGCTTTCAATCCGAAAGAAGTATTTTAACCGAAGAGGAATATGAATCTTCCAATGGTGGCACAGAATTTAGTGACAAATGAAAGAAGATGGAGGGAACCCTTACTATTTGAAGGCCATTCTATGGGGAGCATTTGGTCGAACGTGTCTGATCACTAAACTTAAATAAATTATTCACACTTAGCATCAGTAATTTTAGAATATCGACCAAAAATTTTAAATTTTTAAAAACAATTTATGGATTTGTGTGATTTTAAATAGCAAACAACGCTTACAAACACAATGCAAGAAATTGAATTTAATTTATTAATATACATAATAAATATTGTAAAATAAATACTTGTAAGTAAATATTTAATCTGAGATCAGATGAAATTAAAAAAATCTCGTACCGTCCAGTGATTTAAATTTGACTGGTTTAACTTATATTGCATTTTTTTTGTAATGTCTAAGTCCCAATGGGGATCAGAGTGATGAATTCCTCCTCAACATGCTGCAAATGTAAAAGGTGGTGACATAGTGATCGTACCAGATTTGACAGTCGCTAAGCAGCTAAGCAGCAAATCAGACCATGCAAAAACCCACCCTTATTCAAAATAGCTCACAAAAAAACAGATGTCGCTGTATATTACGCGCGATAGATCGCCTAATATTCTTTAGGGATTCAAACGAAAATATCGATAGTCGATATTTATCGGTTTACAAATAGTTTTGAGTCTCACAAATTTTTTATTCGAACCCATCTTAATTTTTTTGTAGTTTTATGAAATATTAATACAGCAACAGGGAAATTAAAATAAAAACTGTTGAAAATTATGTTAAAATTCACTCCAACACAAATATTTCAATTGACAAACAGAACAGTATCTCTGTGTGCATCGAAATTTGTAGCAAAAAATATAAAATAATCAATTATAGATAAACCAATCCCATTTACTTTTTCTAATGTTAGTTGCTGACGTGTCTTAAACGCAAATTCCATTATGACGCTCACTTGACATAAATTTAATATAAACTCAATAGTTATCACTGCCTCAAATACAAAAGCTGCGTGATATCAAACTGTTAATATGCATAGCAGTCAGCATTTGTACGTGTGTGTCAGCCATATTGGCTTAGCACTCGCCATTTGCAGGGAATTAATAAATAAAATAAAAGAATTAAACGCGAGCAAGCCCAATTCGAGATTGTGTGAAAAATGAGATTACCAAGCACATAAAGGTTACTAATAATAAACAACAAAATGTATCTAACTATGCACTAGCACAGTTCAGCAAAATACAGTTAATATTTATGGTGACTTACAAACAATGTGCAGAAAACTGTAAATATGTTTTGTTTTAATGAACCACAGTTATTGCTGAGCATTTATTGCGTCAGTGAAGAAACTCCAAGAAACTAAGAACAACTTAAAGCAAACAATTTATTTGGATAGTGCATAAATATAAATGCGTATGCGTTCATATATTTATATTTTCATAATTGTATGTATGTACATAAGATTCATGCTTACATGTCCTATGTGCGTTTGTATGTAAGTTAAGCCGTGTCTTTGGAGTTCCTTAAATGAAATTCAATCAACAATCAATGCAAGCATGTAATCAGCGCATTTTCTTCACAGGAGTATACAGATCTAATCTACCAGCGCACACAACCAGCGATATATATATATATATATATATGTATATACATATAAGTGTGTACATGTGTATTATAAATGCGAGCAGTTTGAAGACTCACAAATATTGTCTTTCTCTTAATGATGGGGGACCGTGACATCCCAAGTGTACCCGTCACAACATTAGCTGGCCTCACCAGTACCTCCGATTGTAAGTATTTCATATATTCTATATATATTACATATATATTTACCCATCTTGAATTCTTAGTGCTCAGCGAGCTTCCCGTCTCCGATTGCCTTCAGAGCGCAGCGTCCTTTAATAAATCGCTGCTCTTTCACTCACTGGTCGCCAATGAATCCAACAATCTACTCTCTGTGCGCGATGAGAATCTTGTCAGACAGCTGGTGAATGCGATCGAGCAAACGAACTCGGACAATATGTAAGCTCCAAATAGTCCCCTTGCTCAAAAAGCAAAAAAAAAGTATTAATCATTATTCATATACTTTTAGAGAACTCAAGCCGCAATATTCCATTCAGCAGCATGGCGCCAATATTAGCACATATCCTGAATTATTACAGGGTATCTACAACTATCGCCCAACCGTATTTAATACACCACGTCGAACTGGTAAGTTGTTATGAATAAGAAATATTGATTAAATACTAATAATAATACTATTTTTATAGTTATAAACGATCGTACGTCACAGCAACACTTTACGGAGCATTCACCAAGCGAGCATCGTCCTCTACATTCGCAGCAAATTGGTCTCTCTAATGATATATGTCAAGCGCCCTTCAATTTAAATGTTCAACAGCAGCAGCATCATCATTCGAACACAAAAGACTATATAGACCAATCAATCGGGTTAGCAAGACGTTGATTCAATTTATTAAGTTTTTTTTTTGCTAATAATTCTCTGATTTTGGTTTTAGCATGGATGTAACGAGTCTGTTAACACCTGATCAGCGAGAGACCCGACAAAGACTTCAGGATGGCTCGGTGGACAATGTTAATCAGAACGTGCAGGGAATGGAAATCACTAACCAGCCATCGTTAGTAATGCCGGCGGAACATCATCAACAACAGTCGTCTGTAATTCAAGCTGTGAATCAACACGGACATCAATCCCAAACGTATTATCAGTACCACAACCAGCAGCAACAACAACAACATAAGGATCCGACTGATACAACCAAACAGCTCAGCACAAAGAGCACAAAACCCACATCAGCCATCAGTAGCAATCAACAGTTTAATAAGATGTCAACCGATGCATTGCAACCGATTACATTTCAATGTCAAGCGGCAACAACAACAACATCGACCATACAGGGCAATTTTCAAAATGTTTTAAATTTGCAAAGACAACAGATTGCCGATGGAGCAACACAACAGCAGCAACAACAACAACTGCATCTGCAGCAACAACAACTACAGCAGCAACACCAACAACAATACACCAAACCTCAATCGCCAGCCCAGCAATTTTACACCGCATCGACCTCATTGGCGTCTTGCAACAACAATAGTAGTAGTAGTGCAACATTTGGGCATGATTTTAATCAATCGACGAATGCGACATCAACTGCCACATCGACATCGTCGAGCGGCAAATCCCAGGTTCGGGTATGTATAAATCGCCTTAACGTCGAGGATGCTCGCCTTATGCAACAGAGTATTAAAAAGTTTGTACAAAAGTCACCAGAATTGGCAAGAAATATTGGGTTACTTCGCGATGCAAGTAACAAAACCAATGATAGTGAATATCTATCGTTAGCTGCTGAATTTAATTCCACAACGACGGATGCTGCACCCTCCTCGGCGGCTTCCGTTGATATATTTACGGTTATCAAAGCGGATGAGAAACGTTCGACAACTAAAAGGAAACTTGCAATATCACTGGGCGATATTCCACCAGAGCAAATATGTGAGTAAAATATATATTACCTTATAGTTAGTTAATGAAACTATGAATACATTCATTAAATTTACTATCACTCAATAAATTCATTGAATTTCATTTCATATATCAGTCTCCAAGCCCAAACTACGTCAAGTTGAACGCATAATGGCCTTATCAACAACCAAGTGCACTAAGGAAGAAGTCACGCGTTCGCAAACATACCAACAATTTATGCGGAATATGGAGCAAATAATCGAACTGCTCGACGATACTGAATCGCCCAATTTCGAGTCAGGTAATTAAGAGTTAAGAAATTAAATGAAGTTTGTTAATTGATTGGTTTACATCAATTCGCAGAAGACGTCGATGACAATATTGAGTGCATTTCACCAAAACTGCTCAATACAATGAGCGACGATGTCGCCAAGTTGAAGGCCAAGCAAGCATTGGACTCTATACCGAAAAACAAATTAACCCTCCTCATCAACTATGCCATGCGCAACGTTTATTTGGCCAGAAATTATTCTGCGGGACCGGTAAGCTTTCGTTGATTAAGCGAGTCTCTGTTTAAAAATCAAATTTTAATTGTTCACTTGTATGCATTATTCTTTGCAGGAAGACGAAGATGAAATCGTTGATGATGAAGTGATAGATAAGATATTAAACGCAATGGATGCGTGTTTGCTTATCTGCAACATTTATTCAACAGTGAGCGACTTGAAGTTCTTGCAAGAGGATAATATATCACACATTATCAAATTCGCTCAGTTTCAAATGCGTGAAACAATATTTCCGTTGCACGATCCCGTGTACACGGTAAAAAGTTTGAAAAAATCGACGCAACGTAAAAAGACAAAGTCGCATCAAAGTCATCATCGGAGCTTACAAATCTTCTACTCAAAAGTTGTTGAGCTACTGAAGGTATTTGTGGCGCTCTTCGACAAATGTATATTTGTCGACACCATCGTATTACCATTGTCAACGCTCGCCATCGAGCCATTCTTTGTGGATAATATTGAGACGCTACAATTTGTTTGCCTGGAGTTGGTGACAACGGTAAGTGATATATTTTATATATGTCATATTTATGCTCATGTACTTCTGTTGCATTTTAGATTTTTCGCAAGGAAAGATATGATAAAATACGCAACAGTATTTTGGGCGATATTCTATCCTCCATTGATCGATTGCCTTCATCCAAGAAGAATCTTCGGCCCTATAAGCTAACAAATAATGGTGGAAATATTCAAATGGTTACTGCACTCGTCTTGCAATTGATTCAATGCGCCACAATATTGACAGACTCACTTAGTGATAAGATCAGTACGAAATCCATACATGATTTCGATGATGATCTGCCGAGCGGTGCTTCTCAAATAGTTAAGCCAAATCAGGACTTGTTGGTGCTGAAAAAGTACGATGTGGCTGTTAGTATTGGTGGTAACTTCTTGACGACATTTCTAAACAAATGCAAGTCCCGCAGCAATGAAACCGACTTCCGTCCGCTCTTTGAGAATTTCATTCATGATCTGTTGGCCACGGTCAACAAACCGGAATGGCCAGCCTCAGAGCTGTTGCTTTCGCTGTTAGGCACAATGCTGGTTCGTTACGTGTCAGATAAGACTATAGAGCAAAGCATTCGCCTCGTATCCTTGGATTATCTTGGCATTGTCGCTGCTCGTTTGCGTAAGGATACCGTCGAGTCGCGATGCAAAGTGAATATTATTGATTCGATGATTAAATCAATTAAAGCCGAACAGGAAAAGGAGGGCGATTTACCAATTACAAATGTGAGTATTGCTGCCCACATTGCAAATTGATCGACTTTAAAACATTACAACATTTTAGACAAAAATCGAGCTGCATCCGGAAGAGCAACGAACCGAGTTTCTCCAAAAGATTCTACTAGATTTTCTGGCCGTGAATGCACAAGAGGAGAATTTGATCTGGGACTATGCTCGACATTTTTATTTGGCTCAATGGTATCGGGATGTAATCTATCAGCGCCGTCGAATAAAGGAGGGCGAAAAAGGATTTGCCTTGAAGAAGCCCAAATCTCATTTAAAACATCGATCTGGTAAGTCATCATTCGCATCATAATAAAATTAAAGATTCTATATATAATCGGAATTATTTTTATTTTACGATTTAAGGCGACTATTCTGACTCATCGGACTCTGGTTCGTGTGATGAAAATGATCCCGAGGACTCTAATAAAAATGGCAATCGTTCCGTTGACGTTGTTGACTATGAACTCAATCTGGAAATCTTTAACGTTCTGGAGGAACGCAAGCAATACTTCATCAGCAAAATAAAACCATATTCGGTCGTGGGCGATCACAGTCATACATCACATCAGCACATTAAGACGTATATCGATTATAATAATGCACAGTTGATAGCACAATATTTAGCGACCAAACGGCCATTTAGTCAATCGTTTGATGGGTGTCTCAAGAAAATCATTTTAGTCGTAAAGTAAGTACTTAGCTTTTTTTTTTATTTATTTATAGTAGCACTAAATGTTTATCTCTATTCTTAAAGTGAACCCTCTATTGCGGTGAGGACGCGTGCAATGAAATGTCTAGCAAATATTGTTGAGGTGGATCCACTGGTTCTGAAGCGAAAGGACATGCAAATGGGTGTTAATCAGAAATTTCTGGATACGGCAATATCAGTACGCGAAGCTGCTGTCGATTTAGTTGGTAAATTTGTTCTCAGCAATCAAGAACTAATTGATCAATACTACGATATGCTCTCAACTCGAATATTGGTAAGCTAAATTAGCATTCCCAATTTGATAAAATTATTTAATAGCATATGTATTTCAGGACACTGGTGTCTCAGTACGAAAACGAGTTATAAAAATTCTGCGTGATATTTGTATTGAATATCCGGATTTTGAAAAGATACCCGAAATCTGTGTGAAAATGATACGTCGCGTCAACGATGAGGAGGGCATTCAGAAGCTTGTCACGGAAGTCTTTATGAAAATGTGGTTTACGCCATGTATTAAAAATGACAAGGTATGTTCGCTCTGTTTGCTTCATCTATAACTATAACTTTAAAATCTGTTTCTTATTATTTAGCACGGAATACAGCGTAAAATTAATCAAATCATTGATGTGGTAAACACGGCTCACGACACGGGCACAACCTGGTTGGAGGGTCTCTTGATGAGCGTAAGTAGCAAAGTCATTTTTTAAAGTTCGGACTCTGTTTTATTGACTTTTCGGCTTTATTTAGATTTTCAAACCAAAAGAGAATATGCTGAAGCTGGATGGAAGTGCGCAGGAGCCGGTCAAAAAGAATACCGAACCACCGCAGGAGATTGTCTTGGCATGCCAGCAACTGGCCGATGGTCTTGTGGATCGCCTAATTGAATTGGAGGACACCGACAATGCCCGAATGCTTGGATGCATAACAACACTTCACCTGCTGGCCAAAGTTCGACCTCAACTTTTGATACGGCACGCGATGACCATCGAGCCATATTTGAACATCAAATGTCATTCAGCGTCAGCAGCGAAATTCATTTGTGCTGTCGCCGATATACTCGAGAAGGTTGTGCCGCTCGTTAACAACGCCAGTGAATCGTTCTTGGCATCCTTGGAGGAGCATCTGATGCTGCTCGTCGTTTCGCGCAATCAGGCTGAAGTAACCAGTTGTGTTTCGTGTTTGGGCGCACTTGTGAATAAGATCACAAAGAACTATAAATTAATTCGTGACTGTTTTCAGAAGTATGTATCGAATCGAATACCTTGCAAACCAAAAACAACTTATTACCAAACTTTTATTTTGTTTGTACTATTCAGATTCTATCGTGTTCTGGATCTATCTAAGAATCAAGTTGTACAGAATGGATTTAATATAGACAATATTTATACGCCTAGCTTTCGGAGAAGTCTATTCACGATCGGTATTCTGATGCGATATTTTGATTTCAAATCTCCCATCGCTTTAGGTAATTTCATTTGAATACTTGTATATAACTAGTCGGACTAAATATTAATTAAATGTTAATTCTAGGTGAATCCAATAATGGACTTCCAGCTTCAATATGCGATAACGTATTTGAGTGTTTGATGTTCTTTTGTGTTTGCGCAAATCATGAAATTCGCAAACAAGCACTTGTATCACTTGGCTCTTTTTGTGTTATGAACGACGACTATCTGACGCGATCAGAACTAAAGCAATTTTACTGTGATTTACTAAGCTCATCCTCAAACGATGGCGGCATAAAAATAATCTGTATGCGAAATATCTGGGTTTACCTGACTGAATCCGAAATGTTCATGCACAACAAAGAAAAAGAGTGTAAGTTATTTATTAAAAGAGGAAAACATTTGAAGCTGTAGCTATGGTAATAATTATATTCGTTTTAGGGGAAAAACAATCAAAGCACGAAGACCTCAAGGAAATGAACGATGTCTCTTCTGGCATGGCAAGTCGGATCATTCAGCTGTATTTGGAAGTGATTCTCGACTGCTTCCTCAATCGGGACGACTCAGTGCGCCTTTGGGCAGTGAAAGTCGTTCAAATCGTTCTGCGCCAGGGATTAGTACATCCAGTTCGAATGGTGCCCTACTTGATATGCTTGAGCACTGATTGTAAGGTTGAGGTAAGTAAAGACAATAACAACGTACATGTATATATTCGCTATTTATATATATTTAATATTTACAGTCAGCGCATAGGGCAGATGCTTTGCTGAAAGATATTGACAAAACATATTCGGGCTTTGTAAATATGAAAGTGCAATTGGGACTTCAGCTGTGTTTCAAGCTACAAGAAATATTGCAAGTGAATAGCAAGGCGAAAATTGAAATAATTCGGGGCTATGCGTGAGTTACCTAATTCAAATATTCAATTCAATATTGTTCTTTAATTAATTACATATATAATCGATTGCAGTAAACGCGGACCAGATCAAGTGACAACAGCTTTAAATGACTTTTTGTATTCGTTGCTCCGAACAACAAAACCACAAAGACGCGCTTTGGTTCAAACTGTGACGAAACAGTTCGATGATCAGAAAACGTCTCTACAGCAAATGTTATATATTGCCGACAATCTCGCATATTTTCCATATGCGGTTCAGGACGAGCCATTATATCTGATACATCAAATCGATTTGCTTATCTCGATGGCTGGCACACATCTCTTAACCACTTTCAAGGAGCATCTGCGACCAAGTGATAAGGGCGGCGATATTCTGGAGGACGATGACGATGAGGAGGATCCACATGTCATTTTCAATCGATTACCGGAAGATATGACCGAAATTAAGAAATGTATAACTTCGGCACAAGCATGCATGCTACTTCTAGTGCTAAAAGAGCACTTAAAGGATATGTATGGACTAACTGATGGTAAAATATCACGATATTCGCCGTCCGAGCTAAAAATATACGAGAAGGCAATAACACGGCGGAGCGTTGCCGACTTCAATCCAAGATCGACAATTGATGTGATTAAGAAACAACATACACAAAACTATGCGAGCACAGAAACTGAATGTATTTCCAGAACACTCACCAATGAGGAAAAAATGGATCTTGTCGCCAAATACTTGGACGTAAGTAACTTGAAATACCACAATTGTTTGATTTTACTTTAATATTCATGTATAAATTATAGTTCAAGCAGCTTATGCTCAAACTGGATCCAGAAGACGCCGATTCGGATGCGGATGAATCTCGAGAAAAGTCCAAATTAAATAGTTCTGGGCTCCTGGATGATTCAATCCCGTTAAATTCGTCTAGGCCAGGTCAAATGCAAAATGACAAACCAAATTCAGTGACTACGCCAAACGTTACCAACAGCAATATTCAAGCATCGACGGCAGTAAGTTATTTATATAAATATATATATAATGTATAAATATTTGATCAATTCTGATTGGCAGTTTGTTATGCAGGATATCCCAGGTGCTGATACCACGCCGAATACTCGTCCTGCGAAATCAGCCCTCTCCCCAGCGAAGTTACTTGCACGTAAGCAAAGCCAGCAGCGTGGGAAAAAGAAGCGTCGGAAAATTGTGTCATCGGATGACGATGATGACTACAGTGGCGATGACTATGCGTGAGATAAACTGTTTTAGTCTTATTGGTTAAACCATAATTTAGAAAGGGAAACGGAAACAGATACCGAGACAGCAAATCTAAATATGAATAATAATAATGATACTGAAGCTTAGGTTTTAATAAGTATAAAGATCTTAAGTAGAGCATATAATATATGTACGTATGTATAATTTATTTTCTAATCTAGTACTGTATAATAGCAATAAAATACTAATTTAACATTTAAATATGCCTAAGGTAAGCAAAATATCATCATAATTGGTTATTTCGAAAGAGAAAGAAAGAAAACAATATAATACAAAATACAGTGCGTGTATATTTTTTTAATATCGTATCGTATCGTACTATTATATATAAATCTATATATATACATATTATTTAGAAGCTACATAGATTTAATGATCGTCTAGGTTAAACTGAGTACAAGGATTGGGCACACCGCCTTAGTCCACTATGTCGTGCTTCAACTTTGATCAAAGTAGTAGACTATTGTAAAAAGCTATATAAAAAAAAGATTAAAACTAATAATGTCAAAGGTTGATGTAAATGTAAGCAAAACAAGCAAAACTTTGGATCGGGTGTTCGTCTTATCTAGTTATGTAATTGCCCGACCATTGTCACACTTATTAATATAGTTATTACTTAAATATTACACACATATTTCAATAATTTCAACTTTTCTGGAAACAATAACTTTTGACTTTTCATTCCTATGACTATGTAAAAAAAACAACAAAAAAACAAAAATCGACTCAAGGCTATTTAAAGGAATTTATTTTACTCATGTTTACTAAAAAAAAATAGCACACTCGAGAGCAAACACACAAATAAACAACCAACAAACGCCGCTAACGGGAACTATGTAAATGGCGAAGCTTTAATGGGTCCCCTATTTTGGATCAAATTCAGCCATATCGAATAATGTACATTATTATATTTCATAGTTGCAAAAGTTCAGCTCTAGTTTTATTTTAGGTCACACAAACGAGCACATACACATGTATATGTACATAAATTAATATTTCTTTAATTTTATAATGATGCAGATATAATGAATATTTATTTATATATGTATGTAGCTAAATTAATGTTGAATAAAAATCTAATAATAAGTCATCCAAATGGACAAGCAAATCTAAAATATTCAAATTGCTTTTATTTACATAGAACCGAATATATTATTTTTCTTAGTATTTTATTACTTTAATCTTATGAATTTTAGTCAACTCAATTGTAAATCGTAGGGAACAGCGAAATAAGGGTTTTTTTGGCACAGCGCCATTTTCAAATTATCGAGCAGGAAATGCTCACTGACCCCGCATAAGCAACTTTTTGTTGCTTCTGAACGAGGCAGTGTTAAAATAACGGGAAAACTAACAAAAAGGTCTTACTCTCTCTGGCACAAAAACTCTCTTAAGACAAAATCATCCCTCATCTATGTGCATCTCTGAAGGGGCTATGTGTGTTGCGTGCTGCAACCAACAGTTTCTCTTAAATATGTACATATGTATGTATGCATGTGAGTATCTGCGGAATACACCCATGTTTGTTCGTGTGTAGGCAAAGCAATGAATACACACACATAGTATTTTCATTGCAGCCGTGTTTAATGCGAGCAGCGAATTGCGATTGCGTGAGTTACGAAGAGTAAACTTGTTGTCAACTCTAATTTAGTCTCCGTATGGCGCTTCGGTAAAGAGGTCCTTCTTCAAGTGGGAGCAGAGCAGTTCACGTCGCGGCTTCAAATTAGTATACATACATATGCATGTGAATTTCATATTGTGCACTTTGTTTTCCACAAATAAAAAATAAAACATAAATGTAGCACACATGTGTAAATAACAAAATATATAAAAATAATGTAAGATCATTGATTTGTTAATTCAGAGTGCTCAAACCCGAACAAGAATCGAATGCAATCTGCTGAAAATACGATATTTATTTCAAGCGTGAAAAAATATATATGCATGTGTGTATGTATGTACATGTACATAATATTTTCAAAATATGCATGTGAAAATTAAGCTGAACAATGTAAGAAAATAAATCTACATATGTTTATGTGTATGTTCATGTGCACATGCTTACATATAAATGGATTTACATATTTATAATAACGCTGAAAGCATTGTGCACATACATACACACATACGTATATAGGTTGATGGTAGATTGCGCTTTGATTTGTGTTGCACCCATGTGATACACAAGTCTCTTTAAGTCTTCAATTCGTGCAAATGTACGAGTTAAGTAGATATATATGTGTGTACGTATCTATGCGTACCCAGCTCAAATAAAAATGCATAAAGCGAATGAACGACAGAGAAAAATATGTTATACAAATATACATACATACAAGATGTATGAATGTATTTGATAAATCCAATAAATCGCTTTTTTCACATTGGTAAAGTAATTTCGTGCAAAAACAAAAGAAAAGTTGAGACATACATATGTATATGTATGCAAGTATGATCCACATATGTGTGCGTTACTCTTACGTTATGAACATGCATACGTAAATACCCCAACAAATAAAAATTGTACCAAAACGTAATGACTATATTTTTTGTACTATGTACGCATATCTGCATACTTATGTATGTAGGTAAGGATGTACATATTGTACATGAATTAGTGCAGTTTATTCTTCATAATTATGTGCGTTAAACAATATTTACATACCCGTCATAAATATGAAAAATACGTAAACGTACATTTTAAATGATGTTTTAGGGAATTGAACATGTTGCAAAGCCAATGAAGATGATGATGATGAATATAAAACAAGTCAACAAATAAAAAATTATACCTGTGAAGAAAATAAATGTGAAAATAATGGATCCGGAAAAATGGCACATGCGAATATATTTCTTTTTACTATTAATCACTTCAACGTATTCAAGTAAGTATTATTTCTAATTCAAAAACAATTAATTATTCAAAAATTTATTTAATTCAATTACATATCGACCTTATTATTAATGTATAATATAATATTTTATCATATTTTTGAAGATGTAGGAAAGATGACTTCATCTCAAAATCACTTTGGAAATTCTGTACAAAGTCAATTCAATACAAAAAATAACACTCGTGTCATCGCCCAGAAAGGCGGTCTGGCGATTCTGCCATGTGTCGTCAAAGTCAATTCCCCGGCAACGGTAAGCAATAATTTCAGCCCCAATAAATGCTATTTGTTAACCTAAACATTGACAAAAGCGAAACAAAAGTGTCTTCGTAAGTGCCTTTTAGGCACAAATAATCGAGCAGTCTCCTCGACTGGAGCATATTTACTGTTAAACTTGAATAAAAATCTATTTTGTCGTTTTATTTTTTTAGGTTTCTTGGATACGAAGAAAAGATTTTCAGTTGCTCACAGTGGGATTATCGACGCACAGTAGCGACAAAAGATTTTTAGTTGAGCACACACGTCACATGGGCCATTGGTCACTGCGAATTAAAGCTGTGCGGGAGGAGGACAGGGGATTTTACGAGTGTCAATTGTCAATTTATCCAACTCAATCAATTTTCATAGAATTAAAAATCGTTGGTAAGTACAAGCATACAGACAATATTTGCTTATATAGAACAAAACAATTCTAAAAATCTCTTTCATTGTGCCATCATCAGAAGCGGTAGCTGAAATCTCAAATGCATCCGATATTCTAATCGACGAAACTTCCACACTTCAATTACAATGCAAACTTAAAGGTGCCACGGAAAATCCTTCCTTTGTCTTTTGGTAACTTGATAAACTCAAATGCTATGCATTTATAATAATCAATTTGTATTTGTTAGGTATCATGAAAACAAAATGGTTAACTATGATGCTCAAGGCGGCTTTGTGGTAGAGAATGCACTTCCGAATCTGGAAAATGGATCGAAAGTCGGTGCTGCCAAAAATAAAACATTTCGCGGCACAATGGAATTGAATGTTGGCAGTAGTCCCATTAGTCCTTCGGGCCCGTCGCCTCACACATCGCCAATGACTCCATTTTCGACATTACAGTTGCAGCAACAACAACAGCAGCAGCAGCAGCAACATAAATCACCATATCTTCCAAATTCCTCGATGAGTGTCCTTACCATTAAAACGGTAACATTTCATCATGCTGGCAATTATACATGTGCACCATCGAATGCGAGGCCAGCCAGCATAACGGTACATGTCCTTCGAGGTGAGTATTGAAACACACGTTTTCGACAGCCGATGAATGATATCTAAACTATTTTCTTTAGGTGAGAAACCAGCCGCTATGCAGCATGCAAACCGAAGTTTGGATGGTGAAAATAGTTCGAATACAACATTGGGCTTTAACAATATCAAAGGATTAAATGGTACAAACAGTCTGATGATGACAGTGCCATCTCTATTAATATCCATTTTATGTCTGCTAGCAAATCTGCCTTCCGCGTCCCAGTTGCACAAACAGACTTCAATGATATTCTTCGTACTCATATTATGTAATTTTAATAGCTGAAATTTTTAATCATAAATTGCGTAGTTTCAATTCAATTGACATTGGCAATTGTATTTTTAGGAATTGTATATATATACATATATACTCATGCATAACGTACATAAGAATACATTAGTATCACGATATAAAATATGATTAAGAAATTAAGTTAAAAACAAAACAAAAACAAAACAAAATAAGAAAAACATACACACAAAAACTACAATTGTAAAAAGGACTTGACTATGTTATAAATGAATGAGCCGCTTTTGTTGGCACTCTAAAACTGATATACCGATGTAGACTTATTATTAAGCACTATTCCAACGGTAGCTATGTGGTCGTTATGCCTCGATCAAAATCTATCCATACATTTCAATTCAAATATAGCGTCTATCGGAGTTCAGTTAAGGTCTCAGTATAAAAACTGTGATATAATTTAACATGCAATAAATGAAAACATTTTTTCGAACATCCAAAGCAAAGGGCAGTTAATTTATAACTGCACGTTGACAAACAAACAAAAACCAAAAAAAAAACGCTCTAAGTCTGTTAATAAAACAAACATTTGTTCCGATTGTTCTCATAAATATATATGTGCAGTAAAATAATTAGACATCAACTATTTTCAATTGTGGCTTAGTTTAGTTTTTGCTTCTGGGACTGACTTTCTTCAACATTTTTAGCCGTAACAATTCAATGATGACGAGCAATCGATGGTGGTTTCTAATTCCAACTAGAATCGAATAGGATCGCAAATTGAAGTTTAGACGGCACTTTAGCTGGCGATTCAGAGAGCATCTGAGAATCTTCTGCCTGAATATATGAAGGAAATGCCCGAATTGTGCAAAGAATTATAAGGAATTATCTGGTGATACTTCTGAGCAGTTCCCAAGTGGATAAGTGGCTTTTACAATGGATGAACTTGATGTGTGGATCGATAAGAATAATGACAAAATGTTGAGCTGCTTAAGCAAAAGAAAACTGTTATATTGTTACGCAGGAAGAGCAGATCCTTGTTTAGGTTGTTTCAATGGGGAATACAAACACAACTCCGTAAAAATCAATTATTGAGAAGATTACGCTTGCTTAAAATTGTGCACAAATCTTCGAGTTTGCCTAAAGGCATAAGGATACCAATAATTGCTATACAAAGTTGTAAATAAGTTGTATTCTCGGCAACAGAACTAACAAAGAAGAGCATATTATTGACAGCCATCTTCTGAATTGAGTAACTAAATGTCATATAGCTGCCAATGGAATTAATGGTTGCATACTAAACACAAACGATAAGTATTAGAAATGATATGCACCAAAGTTTGCGACTGTAGGTTGGGATTTTATTCAAGATATTGAAACTAAGTATTTTACTAGGTAGAGGTGGAATTCTTCCACATCAAACAATTTAAAAGGTATCCTGATCTTTAATCTTGTTAAGCACACAAGTACTTTCCTCTCTTGTGAGTGTTGGGATACAAGCTAAGTAACATTGGTATTTTATTGATTATGCAAACAATTTTTGTAAATAAATAAGTATAAGTACATAGAGAGAGTCATGGAATGGACAGGTTAATTTCAGAATGCTCCGATTGAGACAGACTTTCATTAGTTTTACATGTGTAAATAAAAAAACAAATATATATATATATATATATATATATATATATCTTCTATTTCTACGTATGTACGCATTTACTATTGTGATTATGTTAAGTTTATTGGGAAACAAACAAAAGCATTCTTAATGAACTATTATTACTTTTAAATTAATTATAAGCTGTTATTTAACGTTGAATAAACTCGAGCAAAATTGAACGTGCTAAAGAATATCAATCAATCAATTTACCAGTAATTGTGTGTACTTTACTTAATTCTGTTTGATTTTTGACAACTTTCTTGCTGATGACAGTTTATATTATTCCTGTTAATAGTTCTTATCTAGGTTCAAAGAGCGAAGATCCTTTATGGAGATATTCTAGTGTGTTCTTCAAGGCGGTGTCCAGAAACTGAGTCTGCACAATTTTTAGATGACTTAGAAGCCCAGACATCAATCACTCTTTGTATCGGATCAATTAAAGATCCAATGCGAACACTTTTTAATTCGACAGAAAATAATCCTCAGGTGAAGATTTATAAGAGTAAGTCCGTTAGGGGTATGGTCATGGCACTAAAAATAAAGATCTGATCTCGTCTAGGGCTACATGGCATCTGCTCATCCAGTTTGCTTTACTAAAAATGTAAAAGAACATCTAGAAACGTATTCGTATCCGACTTTAATATTATTGGGTTAAAGTTGACTTGTTTTGGCGCAGAGAAATAGTCCTGTAATCTGCTCTTGATGAGTCCGTTAATTTTCAAAGCTGGGCAGGGTCAGATCAATTCTTCAAACTATTATTTCAGCCATTTGGATCAAAGCGCAAACGCATCTTAAAAATTTGTTTACAGTTTGAATTGTTGTAGACGATTGGAGATTAATTTTTTTATAGTTTGTTTTAATTAGATCGAATTTTAAAATATAGAAATACAAATAATGAACTATGATCTAAAATATATGTTATTTAAGTTAAAATATGTAATTATATTAGTCCTTTGATCTTCTTGGTCTTCCAACTTTTCCTTTTCGCTGTGCTAATGTTCCATTCGAATTCGATGGATTCTTAAGCAATTTATGCCAATCTTGTTCACAAACCGGGTTAGCTCCCAACATTGTGTATCTAAAACAATAAATCGGATTACGTTAATAACAAAGGTATGGTTAGTGAGTAAAATAAATAAGCTTACCTATCACCAGGACGCAAATTCGAACCGCACTTTGCACAACTGAAGCATCTAAGATGATATACACAATTTATAATATGTTTTTGTTGATTTTGTAAATCGATATTATTATTTATTCCAGTAAGAGCTTTAGCGACCATTTCACTTGGGGGTATAGTTTCCCCACATCCAGTACATACCCCAGAGCTGCCAAACATACTGAAAACAAAATGGAAAAGAAGTTAAACACTTATTTATTTACCAATTCTCATTGAAATTTCAGCAAAGCGAGGTAGAACGGTCATAATATCCACATCCTTGTTAAATGTCAAACATCTTACCTGGAGTAGTCCTTTTTACAGAGTATTAAACCACGTCTGGTAAAACAGCTGGAGCCGACATCGGCTAACATCGCTCCACAGCAATGACATTTTAGGCAACCGTTATGCCAATATCTGTCTAAAGCATATAAAAGATATCTATCACTTATTTTATCTAGGGAAATATAGAAAAGAAAGAAAATTATTAGTTCGTACAATTTTACAATAGTTTTGTAATTATACATATATCTATCAATTTATTGTAGTACATAGGTTATATACATAAAACATAAGGTTTGCAAGTCCGTCAGAAAAACTTTGTGACGAAGTATTTCCGACTATTAATTCAAAATATCTATTAAGGATTGAGACATTATATTTAATTTTAGACTTATCTCGCATACATTTGTTTTTTAATTACACTGAATTTTATTGAAGTAGAGCTATTTACTAAGAGATTTATTATCTCCCTACTCAAGCTGCATCGACCATCGGCATCTGCAACACTTTGAGGGGAGATAGAGTTGGATGGAATGGATGTGTTGAAACTTACCTCCACAACCGCCACACACTTTGATTAATGTGCTTGGGTGTATTAACTGTTGATTATTAAAGTCATTCGAAGATTCATCCATAAACGACAGTTGAGACGATGAAATATTTGAGTTACTTTCAGCAATATCCTTGGTGTGACTGGTCCGATAACCAATGACTACGGAAGGGAAACTTTCCGGACTAGAGGAATCTTGCTGATGTGCCGCCAGTATATCAGTATATGAATGAAAGGATGCATTCATTGCAAAAACTTGCGTTTTTATTATATTTAGAAAGGCATATAGGTGCTGTTTATTGCACGGACAATTCTGAAATGGAAATCGAAACAGATATTTAATTTAGTTACAAATAAAAAATACAATTTATATAATGTCGATGCTTACGAAAGGTGTATTTGAACCCCATCAACGAAACTTTCGCCCAATTAGTCAGACAGACTATCGTCTCAAATTTAGTCCCACAAATGATTTGAATACTTGGTAAAAGTTATTATTTAGTGGATTTTGCTGAACTGTAAAGAAATAAATAAACAATTTATTAAAAGTGGCATAGTTTCGCTGGTTGGGAAGGGCAATCCACATTTTGAAAGTGACTAGTAACAGCAATGATAGTTTTTACCGGCACGATGATTTCACCTGCCCCTTCTTATTTATACCCTTCCCCAAACGAAATTGACCCATTTTTATTGGACTTTTTCCCAATTTACAAAAGCAAAAGCCGCCAAACTTTTTCTTTACCAAGTATTTCAACATGAATACAGACATAAGTATGTGTGTGTTTATATGCGGAGAGTACATGTTAAAATGTGTGTGAATAGTGCAAATTCACTTATTTATGATTGCACACTGACTTTCGTAAGTACATTTGTGCCGATAGTTTTTTTTTTTGGTTTTGTGCATTATAATACTTGTTGATGAAACATACATGCATACATATGCACATATATGTTGTATAAATTCGTTCGAACAAATGGAGACTGCATATACATATGAACATACACACACATTTGTATGTATGTATTCAGTGACACGGTAGTTACACGTTATGTATACATCTTTAAGTTTGCAGAATGTACATCATTATTGTTCAGTTACATATACACATAAGAAAATGTGCAAAATACACATGCATACACAGATATTTACACGAGAAACATAAATACCGATGAAGATTATTTCTTCAATGCAGCAAATCGTGTACAGCAATGCTGTATTAGCGATTGTAACTTACACGTCAAATGGATTACACTTAAAACGGCATACGTGATATTATTTCGCTTTTTATATAAAATAACAAATGTGTTTTGATAATAAATAGCGTTCCTAATGTTAAATACAAATTTACAGAGATGGAAGTTGCGAATAATCGATAACTTTTAAACATGTATTGCAGATGGTATTCCGTGAAATACTTCGATTAATATCGCCAATGTGGTTGATTTTCTGTACTTAGCTTTTGTATTATGAACCACTTTTCGATCAATTTCCCGAACACAGCGGCATTTGGCTAAAACTGCCCAAAAAACCAAAAAGCAGCTGAAATATTAATGGATAAGCGCATATTACTAAAAAAAAAGGGGTGATTAAATTGTACATATTTCCAAAAGTAGTTTCGTTTCGGTGGTGCGGGATCAATGGTTGAAAACCAATATTTTGGTATTATAAACTTTTATTATATACTTTGTGTGCAGGTAGCAAGAACTAGGGCTGCACATTAGTTATCGAATTAACCTAATCGGGGTTTTGAGCACTAATTGCACAAGATGAGGCGGAAGCAAAATCTGTCGTCTTCACAGTTAAGACTGGAAAGTTCTGACATAAATTCAGCTTTTCACTAATAGTTACAATCACAGTTATGTATGTTATATAGTAAGACGATCCGGCCGGCTGGCTATGTGCCACCTGCTGCCTGCAGATAATTGCAGATCACTTCTAGATTTCCTGAGGATAGCTTATGTGTACACTCTTGATTATTAAATATGGTATTTTTTATTTATGTATACTAAGAAAAAATTTTTACTTATAGATATAGGTTGAATATAAATAGGCATTTGGTAAATGCAGCTTAAGATCCGCATGACATGCATGCATCCTTGTTTTCGAGGGAACAAACCATATCGGCCATTTTGCGCTCCCTTTCCAAATCCGATTCGCTGACGTTGCCGTTCTCCATCGAAGCATTATGATCGACAGAAGAGGTGTTATGAAGCCCGTTCGTTTGCTTTACGGGCGTACCTTTGTCTACGGTAAATTGTATGGCATTTGCAGCCGGCTTTGTGCGAAGATAATACATACCAGTCTTAAGACCGGCTTTCCACGAGTAGAAATGAATCGATGTCAATTTGCCATAGTTGGGCTCAGCCACATGTATGTTAAACGACTGACTTTGATCAATGAATGCCCCGCGATCGGCTGCCATTTTGATGGTTGTCTTCACGGATATTTCCCACACGGTTTTATACAGGTCCCTCACATTTTTCGGTATGGATTCGATGTTTTGTATTGATCCTCGGCTGACGATTATTTGATTCTTCATATCATCATCCCACAAGTCCAGCTCCGTTAAATCACGCAACAAATGATGATTCACCACCTGAAACTCGCCGGACAGCACGCGTCGGGTGTAGATGTTTGAGGTATAGGGCTCAAAGGATTCATTATTGCCCATTATCTGAGCCGTGGATGCGGTTGGCATGGGCGCAACAAGCAAAGAGTTACGCACACCATGTTCCTTGATGGACAGCTTCAGTGAGTTCCAGTCCCAGAGATCGGTTGGTGTCTTGTTCCACATATCGTACTGTAAAATACCTTTGCTAACTGGACATCCTTCATAGGTTTCATAGGGTCCTTGCTTTTGCGCCAATTCACAGCTGGCTTCCAGAGCGCCAAAATATATGGTTTCAAAGATCTGCTGATTTAAAAGCGCGGCCTCTTCGCTCTCGTAGGGATGACGCATTAGAATCAAAGCATCCGCGAATCCTTGCACACCGATACCAATGGGTCGATGGCGTAAATTGGATTTCCTTGCCTCCGGCAGCGGGTAATAGTTGATGTCAATTATTTTATTCAAATTCTTGGTTACTGTTTTGGTGACTTCTTTCAATCTCTTGAAATCGAACGTTTTATCGGGCGTCACAAACATGTTCAATGCAATCGACGCCAAATTGCACACGGCAATTTCATCAGGTGCCGAATACTCGACAATTTCGGTGCATAGATTGCTGCATTTGATGGTGCCCACATTTTGTTGATTGCTCTTGCGGTTGCACGCGTCCTTGAACAGCATATAAGGAGTCCCAGTCTCCACCTGCGCTTCAATGATGGCAAACCAAAGTGTTTGAGCTTTAATTACTCGATTCGCTTTGCCGTCTTTCTCGTATTGAACGTACAGTTTCTCAAATTCTTCGCCCCAAACCTCTTGGAGGCCGGGACACTTATGTGGACACATCAGGGACCAATCCTCATTGGCTTCGACGCGTTTCATAAAAAGATCGGGTATCCATAAGGCGTAAAACAGATCTCGAGCCCGATTCTCCTCTTTGCCCGTGTTCTTCTTCAAATCCAAAAATTCTAATACATCCGCATGCCAGGGCTCCAAATAGATGGCAAATGCACCCGGTCGCTTACCGCCACCCTGATCCACATAGCGTGCCACATTATTGAATACTCGCAGCATTGGCACCAGCCCATTCGAAGTGCCATTTGTGCCATAAATCGAGGTGCCTTTGGCACGAATACAATGAACGTTCAGTCCGATGCCACCAGCCGATTTGGAGATCATGGCGCATTGTTCGACGGATTTGAAAATGCCCTCAATCGAATCAGAGACCATGGTTAAAAGGAAACACGACGACAATTGCGGACGATTTGTGGCAGCGGCAAAAAGTGTGGGCGATGCATGCGTGAAATACCTTTCAGACAGCAGATTATAAGTCTCCACAGCAGCATCTATATCATCGCCATGTATCCCAATCGAGACGCGCATCAGCATGTGCTGTGGACGCTCTGCTATTTTGTGATTAATCTTCAGCAAATACGATCGCTCGAGAGTCTTAAAGCCAAAGTAATTATAGCCAAAATCGCGATCGTAGATGATCGCCGAATTTAAGCGATCGGCATGTTTCTTAACAATATTGTAATGAAATTCTGAAACCATTGGAGAGGCTTCGTTAGTCTCCTTGTTGACGTGCTTATAAAGATCCTCAAAGACATCTGCAAGAATAGTTACAATTGAGAATTAAATCTTCTACGATATTTAACAGAAGAAAAACCTTTACCTGAGAACACTTTTCTGGTTTCCTTGTGAAGATTAGAGACAGCAATTCGAGCAGCCAGAATCGCATAGTCGGCGTGATGAGTCGTTAAGCTGGCTGCGATTTCCGCTGCCAAATTATCCAATTCCTGTGTTGTAACGCCACAATACAATCCGTTTATAACTTTCAGGGTGATTGAAACCTATAAACAAAGAGAAAAAAAATATATAAAAATAAATTAAAATAACTTTAGCATAAGAGCAAAATGTTGGCGACATTTCAAAGTCTAACAATACAAATGATTAATAATAATGCAAGTAACAAAACAAGCGAATATAAATCATTTCACACACACAGAAAACATCACTCGGGAATTTCGAAATTTTTTACAATACAACACCCAGGTTTTGGAAAGCCTCAACCATAAAACTAAAGAAATATACTTTCTGAAATTATGGTGATCAAATGTGCCAAAAGTATGGTGATCTACAATAAAATATTTATGAGTGTTTTTATCGATCTTCCACTTTAATCCCCAGGAATCCATGTAAACACATAGCCGTATGTATATGTACACATTTGTATAATTTAATCAAGATACGCAACTGTAAAACTAATATTGATCAAGAATATTTCTACAAATACACACACACACACATGTACAAATGTTGGACATTTTGTGGTGAAATTGTAAATTTCACAAATTTAAATTCACCATAATATGTAGGAATATAGGAATACTTACAGGATCAACAAAGTCCATGTTTAAATTGTAGCATAGTTTCTGTATTCTGGATGTAATTTTATCAAAATGTATTTCCTCCTGCCTTCCATCTGCAAGTCGGAGTTAATTGATTTGTAACTAAAAAGCATATGCTAATTTCTGTGTTATTTACCTCTTTTGATAACATATAGTTTGGATGGCTTAAGGGACTTGGACTTATTCATTTTAATTGTAGCTGCACAACAAGGTTCTATTAACAATTAACAATTGCGATCGGTTTGCCAATTGGACAAGAAATGGCGCCAAAATGCTTTGCAGCTAGTCACATACCAACTCGATAAACATGAAAATACATGCTTGTAACATATGCCGCGATATCATTTTCGATAGTCAACATAGCGGCGTCGCACGTACATTAGAACGAATTAAATTTATATTTGATTTGTATGTCCAAAACGAAAATGTAAAAACAAAGACACTTTCAATAAACTACAAACAAACCTACCACATACGGAAAAAAACAAGTTTTCTGAAGTTTATTGAGCGTTTCTATAGAATATATATATAGGATTATATATTTAGAATAAGCTCGAGGAGGATCGGGAATCCCCTTTTTATGCGGATCTTGGATGAAGATGATCCAATAATAGATTCCATCTAGAGTCAAAATTTTAGATTGGATACACTTTTGACGGATTAACAGGGATTTTCTTAAGATGTGAAGTCCCGTGCAAATTAGTCTGTATGCTGTATACATGTGAGTACTTTGTAATTTGCTTTTAAAATATGAATATGGTTAGCCACAAGTACCGGGGCAAATATTTTTCTATCTAAACTATTTTAGAAATTTTTTAAAAGATGCATATGCTCTTTTAAAATGTAACCACAATGAAATAAACATGTTTTGGAAAATCCTATATTTTCCTATATTTCTATTCAAAATTTATATAGCGCGCTCACAGTATTGCCATCATGTATTTATGTATGCTCATGAAAAAGTAATGGCAAAAAAGTCACGTATTGTATTTTCATACTTATATTGAATATCTGTATTTGTATACCCTGTAATTATTAAAAATGTTTTGAGCAGACTACAACAAAGCTGGGAAAAAGAAAAACCGAAAGCTGTATAATCAAATAAGTTTTAAGATAAATATAGTCTTTTGCGTGTAGGCGAGGTAAAAATATACCATAACAAACCATAACAAGGATATATATAGTCTATATGCACAGGGTATCTTCAAGTTAGGCATCCTTTTTTTCTCTCTACATGAACAAAGTCGGACATGATGATCGTCCCCATAGTTGTTGCTGATCCAGATTATACTTATGTACATAGTTATGTATATATTCCTAAATAAATACATATGTACAGTACTTAACTTACTAGGAACGGGGATGCCTATTTCTGCCTGTTACATACATGTGTACATACTTAAAAACTTGAAAGTAGCATATTTTCCATTTTGATACCCTTACAAAGCGTATCATATTGTATATTTTGCTGATATGGAAACTAATTTATATCTTTTAAATCTCAAATCTGAAATGGGTCCAATTACAATTGTAAGATTTCTTATATGAATTACTTAATTTTGAAAATTGGAAACAGCTTGAAATTAAAGTTCTTATTTGAAAAAAGTTATAGCTATCAAGTGTATGCAATTTTCGACGCGTTGAAGATAGTTTTTTATTGTACTGCATTTTTGAATTTTGGTAATCTCTACGTGGTATATATACCACACTTACGTATATATATATGTTTATTTATGTGTGAACTTTTACTAACATACACACATACATACATACATGTGTATATATATATATATACAGTAAAATACTTGCAAAAATGCTGACTCTTTATTGCTAGTCTCTCAAGTCTACCACTGCATTTACAGTAAGTACGTTTGTATGTATGATAATATTTACAGTAGAACCTCGCCGAGTCGAACAGATATGGTTATTCCATGAATTTAATTTAAAATTTGAAATTACATGATCTTATCACAATTCTAAAAATATTATTATTTTATAAGGATTATAAGGCCTTAAAACTGATCAAGAGGAAACTATGCTTATTCTTACTTAAAGTAAAGTTAAATAAGTTCGACTGTGTATAGCTAGTGTATATGTGTAACACAACCTAGTTATACATAATATATATATATATATACATATATGAATCGATGTTTGTTTGTATTTAATGCATTCAAATACAGCTTAATCAAGTATATTTGTATGGGAAACTTTCATGAGTAAGTGCACAAATACTTAAATGTGCATTTAGAGACCAATAAGGTAATAATCTACATATATAAGTAAGCAAGTACATAATTATGTATGTATGTATTATAATTTGTATGTAAGTATTTCGTACCAGAAGCTTATTAATGCGATTGCGATTGCACATTTCATTTGCGATTAGCATTTCAGGGCGTTCCGTTGGTTATTCAAGACTATTGCTTTTTTGTTGTTGTTGTTGTTGTTGTTGTAACAATTTGAAGCGGCTCTTTCTGAATGTATGAATTTTACATATATATGTACGTATGAATATGTCTTAACTAGCGAAAATTTCAGACACACGCATATGTGAACCACATAATTTGATCTAGTTTATTTACAGTTACACTAAAAGTGGCGCCTGTGCTTTGATCTAGTAAGTATAGTGATCTAGTAAATGTATATTTTTATATATGCTTTTATATTTATATGTATGAATGTGCATGTGCTCTTTCTGTCTTTAATATATAACCAAGTCGCTATTCATTTAATTCCCAATGTATTTCAAAATTCCCCATACAGTGAGAAAATATATAAGTGGCGGCAATTCTTAAGATGATTAAAATGTACGTACATAATGTGAAGGGTTTACCAATCAGAATCTGTTTAATTTAACTGACTTGAAAGAATGCAGTTTCCTTAGGTTTTCTCCGTAGAATCGACACAGGAAATACAAATATTCATTGGAATTTGCCACTTTTCGCATTATTTAGACAAATAATTCGAATACTAGCTTAATTTATATACAAATTATTAATATGTTGAATACATTCCTCACATAATTGGTTTTCTTGGGAATACAAATTAAAGAGACTAACTTATTTTAAATAATGAAAAACCATTTGATAAATCTTAATACATTAATTCCATTTCTATTTACAGAGCAAAATATGCACACTTCAATTTTAACAAAAGCATCCACCAATGAGATTTGTATTGATGAAAAATTATACATGGACAAAGAAAAGTAAATATATATTAAATTATACACTGAAACAATTATAAAAGTGTAAAGTGTATTATAAAGTTGAGCAAAATAGTGTTATATGCAGAATTATCTTATTATCTGTACCAACTACCAATCACAGAGACATAAGAGCTAAAGTTTGTTTCATTTTATCGATAAATTTCGCCTTATTGCCAATATTGATACAAATCGATTTTCGATTGCAATACAAACCACAATATTAATGTTATATCTTTCTAATCTATTATATATCCTAACATAATATCTAGCATCTGTATAAATTTCAAATCGTGTCTTAATATTTTTCCCCCAATTATATTTTATTATCTGTATACACGTGCACACACATAAATACGCACAAACATGCTATAGGTGCTCTCGCTTATTTCAGTCTGTTATTTAACAATCTGAGATGTATACGATTATGGCTAGTTTGAGCTTAGAGTATCTCCCACCTTGCTGAGCTCTCTCGACTTGTTATTTGTTTTCGTACTGAACATTTGATTGATTTACAGATTTGCGGAAGATGCATCAAACACATCCTCGGTTAAGCCTCCTTATAGCTACGTGGCCCTAATAGCAATGGCTATACAAGTAAGTATTCAACACACTTCCAAACTAAATAAAAAATATTTATTATTATACTACGTATCTTTTTAGAATTCAACATTGAAAAGAGCGACGTTAAATGAAATTTATAATTTTATAACATTAAAATTTCCGTATTTCGAGCAAAACAAGAAGGGATGGCAAAATTCGATTCGACATAATCTAAGCTTAAACGAATGTTTCATTAAGGTGCCCAGAGAAGGGGCTGGCGAAAGAAAGGGAAATTTTTGGACATTGGATGCGCACTACGAGGACATGTTTGAGAACGGAAACTATCGAAGGAGACGTCGAATGAAACGACCATATCGAAATATTAGCAAGTTTTCGGGGCTGCACGCATTGAGTGACACATTTAATTCGAAAACGATTGTTCCTCAAGTTCCGGAACAATCTTACTACCAATATAGTTACAAGTGAATATAAATATATCTCGTGAGCATAATATAACATATGGATAATACCTTTTTTATTATTTCCCTATAGCTCTCAATGGATGGCAATACAACCATCTTATACTGGGACGTGCACTACAAGAATGAATTACACAAAAAATTGCATGGTAAAAAAAAATTGAAAATTGAAAATCCACAGTTCTTACAATCAGTGACTAATCAGAATTCAATCTTGTAATCTTCTTCAGATGTATTCACCACAAGCAAACTTAGTTGCTGGAAATAATTACGATAATAAACTTAAAAAAGGTAACTAAGGTTACTTATCTATTATTATTAAATATTACTTATTTATTGTTTGTGATAATAACTGTCAGTTTGAACTTACGTTTGGTTATATCGTTTTATCCTTTTTGCATATTTTTTGCATTTTTCAGATCCTGTACCTGAGTATATTCCTAAACTATTTGAAGCTAATCCTGCGGCTGGTTGGGAAACTGAAAGTAAGTTAAATAGTGATCCAAATGCAATTTAGTGGTGAATATGCTAGCCTTAAGATATAACAATAATCGTCACAATGAATCGAGGAAACTTGTCAGACTATAATTTTCAATATCGATTTGCGTATATCATACGCAACATTCCCCAATCAAAGTAAATCGATAAATAAAACCACATTAGTTATGTTCAATACAAATATATATTTAATTAAAAAGTACGATTATTTTTATGTTTTTCAGCATACTGTCGATCAGTTAAAAAAGAAGGTCCTCTCGAGTTGTCATCAAATTTAACCAACTATCATAACTCCTATTTATCACAACAATAATGCATATTATATTCTGTGTCATCACCTACCTTAAGAGATATCTTTAAAGTTTTTATATACATCATACATATATTTATATATATATACGTAAATAAAATAAATCATATTATTGAAGTTCGTGTGTGATTCGAGGAGGTGCAACCGATATCTTTTTAAACGAAATTCCGATTCTTTTGATGGAAAATATTTGATTACAGTCATCAAAAGTGGGAACTTTGTTCATAGAAAGTGTTACAGATTAAAAACACTAAATGATTTTCGATTTGTTATATTCGATTTTTTCTATATGCATGTATTGTAATAAGTATTTAATAAGTAGTACAGGTAAACAAATCTATTATATTCAGACATTATTTAAACAAATTGACGGTTTTTCAAGAACTCCAGCATACCCTGAACATTGGCGTTGACCTGTGTCTGAGATGACGATTGTCCATTCATCAAATTGTTAGGCATATTCATACCAGGAAGCACTTGTTGGGATTGATTACTGAACCCTATTTGTTGACAAAACATCAAAATAGAGATATAGTAGTTCAAATCTAATCGAAAATCGTACCTTGTCCGTTTTGTTGTTGATTTTGAGCCAAGTGTTGCAGAAATAGATCTTGTTGTTGTTGATGAAGGGGCATTTGACCTTGATGCGGGAAGGATGAATATTGCCGATAAGACAGAATAGCCGGATCCATAGATGTCCAATCACTGTTACTATATCCTATTTTTTTAAATATAATTATATAAACGGTGTCAACAGTTTAAATATGTGCATATGTGCACGTTGTGCACACCTTTATTGTGAGCGCCAGCAGCTTGAGCCATTTGTTGCAAATGAGTGTCATTTAACGGCTGTCCAGGATGTTGGTGCAATGTTGCCAAGTGGGGATTCCAGTTGGCTGCCATTTGGAGTTGATGCTGCTGTTCGAGTTGCGCACTGTTGTTGCTAACTGCTGGATTGCCGCCGCCTGGCATATTGATAAATGGTAGAATCTTGCTCGAGTGTACCCGAGCTGCACCGTCAAATCCTAGAGTATTCATGTGATTGAATCCAGGAGGAGGCATACGGGCACGCTGCATATTATCAAGTAGTTGCTGATGAGTAGCTGGTGTTGGCTGCTGCAATTTGGGTCCAGCATTTCCAATATTTACATTCTGTTGTACTACCTCATTTTCCATAAGTTCGGCCAGTCCCTTTTGGGTTTCAATAAACGGATCAAAGCCTAAAACATAAAAATATTGTAAATATTCAATTATACATAATATTCAAAAGAAACTGAAGAGTCATTTAATATATTACCTAGGTCATCGTCTGCTAATGAGCTTTGTGAAAACCGATTTTGTGGTGAATGCGTATTTTGAGGTTGGTTAGAAGACTATAAAAAGAAACAATGTTATATGTCATATGAATAAATATATATATATATATTTACAGCAAACTCACTGTTTTATCAAAGGCTCCCATTAATCTCGGTTTATGCAATTGCGACTGTTGCGACAAAATGCCTGCAAATATTGGAAATATATATATATATTGAAAATATTGCGCAAAACCATTTTACCATTATCAAAAGCACGTCCATTCTCCAGAAATAGGGCCAAACGATGAGAATCACTAAGCTGATGTCCGTTCATGTACTGTTGGTGTATCTGCTGCTGGCTTTTATGAAAGTCGAAGAACTTTGTCATATTGCCAAATATGTTATTAAGTGGATTTTCATCAGGTTGGGGTGCGAGATGCGGTGGATGCACAGCCGGTGGATGGGGTTGACTCCTATTCGCGTCAACTGCATTGCCGTGATAATGGTTAGGGAATTCTGAAGAATACATATATATATCACAAGTGAGTGCCAATTCCATATTAACGAATCAATTGATAACTTACCAGGGTGTGCGTTTTGAGGAATTCCAATATTGTTAACTAGATTGTTCCGTTTTTGTAATTCGTGAATCCGCAGAAATTCTTCCTGTTGCTTCAGTACTTGTTGATGGTGATGCTGCTGTTGCAGTTGCAGTTGCTGCTGATGCAGCACTTGCTCCTCCACTTGCCTCGTGTTGCGTAGCATAACATTCTGAAAGGCTTCCTCCCACTCTGCAAAGCCGATACATTTTAAAGTTAGTTACAAATTTAAAGTGTATAGTATATATATATATACCATTTGTGTTCGCCGGGTGCTGGTATCCATCAATGCCTGTCATACAACAAAAAATAATATTTAAATCAATGCAGTACAAATGAAAGGGAACTCCAACAAAATTACCATTTAGCAAGTCCGGCAAATGCGAATTTGTTACGCTATTTATTTGAGACTGCCGCATATCGCCATCGACTTTGTTCCTCAGCAGCAGTGATTGCTGGAATGCGGGTGACGATGAGAAGAAGCTATTGCTGTCATCGAATATATTCATCTTGAAGAGAGCATCTGAAATATTCATTAACATTAAATAATATTTGGAACAAGGAATCGCTTCAATATCTCACAACATACCCGATACTTCCTTTGTGCAGTCAATATCACCTGTATTTTGGATTTCAACATTATCTTGGGCCGTTTGAATTGCATCATCCTTTGTTTTAATAATGGGATCGGTAACTTTGTGAATGCTAACATCATCCATTGTGTTTACAACAAATGAACCGTTTTCTACTGCGTTATTATTATTATTATTAAGGACAATATCGTTATGACCATCGCCGTCACCGTCGCTGGGACTATCACAACGCGTCTTTGTTAGATTATCCGGTGAGCTCTCCTCGCTGGCACTGCTCTCGGATACGCGATCATCGCTGTTCTCGCTGCTCGAACTGAGCGATCGTTGCACATTATTGGATGCTGCCGATCGTTTTGGTAATGAAAACATGTTTGTACTTTCACTGGCCAAATCAGTGCTCGGAATCGCACCATCTTCCGGTTGTGTTTCCGTTGGTGAGCCATGAGTTGCATCCTTGCTTTCCTTTTGCTCTTTTGCAAGGGCAGCACGACCGGACGAGGCCTTCTCCTTATTATTCCGTTCTGTTTTTGGTCGATTGCTGCTGGTAACACTCGATTCGGTTTTCGTTGCAGCAGCAGCAACAATTATGTCTTCCGTTGAAACTGGGGTTGTGGTTACTGTCGTCGATTCTGGAATAAAATTCTCCTTGTTTGATGTATTTGCATTGCCTGGGAATATATTGGTTTTGCTTTTTGATTTGTTTTTCTCGTTGCGGCCTTTTTCGTTTCGTGACTTCTCCTTTCTGATCTTCCCGTTCCCATTAGCGGCGCCACCATTTCCAATCGTTTCCTTGCTATTAACCGGCGATACTGATAAACTGGGCCATGCCTCTTTCTGCTGCGCATTAGCTGAACTCGCTGCATTTGCAATTGATACGGACGATGAAGCTGACGATGACGATGATGATGACATAGCAACCGCAGCTGCTTTTGTAGATCCGCTGCCGCTACCAGTAGCAGCAGTAGCTGCAGTTGTACCATTTGTAGATACTCCGATTCCAGTCACATTATTCGCCCCAGAAGTTGCGATCAGAAGATCATGTAATCTTTTCTCATACTCCTGATGTTTGCCTTGATGCATTTCCTACACATAGATAAAGAGTTTAAGAGTTTAAATTTCAGATAATTGAAGTATTAATACCTCCTTGGTAAAGCTCGCTTCCGGATCGCCCAATTCATGCAAGTACATACAGTCGCCCTTGGGGCATTGTTGATTCTTCATGAAATGGCTGCAGTACTTTGTTGTTCCGAGACTGGTCTTAATCAGCCGCCCATCAATCATGATATTGTTAACACTCTGTATAGCCCTCAATGCATCCGTATTGTGCACATAGGTGACGTATGCCGACGCCGAGGGACCCTAATTGATTGCATTTATTTATTTATTTAGTTTGTTGTTAAAATTATAATTAATCTGTCTGTCTGACATACCTGCACGCCAGCGTAAGTTGTACTGGGATTGATGACCACCTTATGGATTTTGCCATACTTGCCAAAGTATTCGTGCTTCTTGAGTATCTGCAACATAAATTGTGTCCCTTAAGGATGCCCCAAGTGCAGTGTCATGCCTTACTACTTACATCTGCGTCTGCCAGTCGAGGTGGCAGCCCCACAACAAATACCAAATTCTTTTGCACAACCCGAACATTGGCCAAATGTTTCCGATTCTCAGTTATTTTTTGCTTTCGTTGTTGGTCTCTCTGCCGCTTCTGGGACTTGAAAGCGATCATCTAAGATGAAATAAAAAGTATATTTTTTTAGACGGCTGATAAATCGTATATATGACGAACAAATACTGTGTGCACTACGTCAATTACGTTTAAATAATTTAAGCTACAAAACCTAAAACTCGTGGCCGAGTATGGACGAGAGACTCCAGAACACATTATAGATGAGTGATTGACAATAAGCAGACTGAAATATCCTCAACTAGGGCCCTAAAACCAGAAACATTTCTGGCATTCCTATACAAGATTGGTGGTTAGATGAAAATCTATATCTTAATGATCAGAGAGGGGCACAATACACACTCTATTAATGATATTCAAAAAGAGTATTTTTGAAAACTTACTTCTTCCTGCGTCAGAGGCTTGAAGTCCGCTGGATTCTCCGGATATTCCTTTCGACATGCTGGGCACAGTTTGTTCTCGTCTGTACGAATTCTGTGCCAGCAGAATCTACAAATCTGCAAAACAATAAAACACGCGACACATTTAAGGGGTATGATAAGTGCATAAATGACATGAAAAACTTACTTGGTATCCGCAAGTGCATGGAAAAAAGGTCAGATCATCCACTTCAAGGGGCTCCATACACAATGGACACTCCACAGAGTCATCGTTACTGTTAGCCAGACCGTTCATTATTTTATTCAAAATAATTTTTCACTTTTACTTGGTTTGTTTAATGAGTTACGATATAGTGGATAGTGATTTATCTTGCTGCACAAAAAAGAAAAACAAAAATTTGTATTAAGTTTAGTTTTTGAAAAGAAAACTGTTGTAGTTCTTAGCTTCGCTCGATCTACCTGATGAATAATATACATTTTTCCGGAAAAAGCATACTTTGTGATTACAATACGAGTGACATGTTTGCCAACATGCCAAATTTAATTGAACCACTTCTTATCTTATCAACGTGATTTACAAATGGAGACGGAGCTGGTTGTGTTTATCCCCATTATAAAGCTAAAAGCAAGGTAAAATAACCAATAGAGCATATTGAAAATCTCTTTCACATCTCCATTTGTAACTTGTTAACACCGATTTACAGTTTTGGTGCGCTTTCTTTTTTCCATGTACAACTCCAGTCTTCACTTTATCCTTTCCCATTATCATAATCAACATTCTTCTTGCTTACCTAGCCAATATGGGTTAAGAATTTCTACCTTGAAGATTTATATTTACATTTGTCACTAAAATAATCGAATATATAAGGCAGAGCTATACATGTTCTAGTATAGCTTTCAAAATTGATAAGATTTGTAAATCTCAAATGATCTATATGAAAGTTAACTTGAAATAAAGGACTCCGATTTGTGTTTAAAGTAAAATTGGGTTGTAGTTCGATTTAAAATAACGCAAATCACTTTCAAGATGCAGAATTTTTTTTAGGCGTAAACCAGTCTATGAAAACTGATCGAATTATCGAAAATCGTACAGGTGAACAATCGGTAAATGACAAGAAAAGGAAATGCAACTAAGGATCTTCTGCGACACCTGTCTCGATAACAAAGCAAAGGCTCAACAAAATTGAGACGTTAATTTCAGTGTGTTTATCGAAAATATTATCAGCGATGCATTAAAAATAACACAACAAAGAGAAAAGTTGCTCAAGTAAGCAGTGTATTATTTATCTATATAATGCATGTAAACAGAAATGAACATATTTACAAATTGAGAAATTGGATATTTGTACATATGTATATGTGTATATATATATATGTATATCCATATATGTATATACATTTAGATTATTACAACAGGGCGCCTTTGTTACAAGATAAAATGACATTTAATATTGTTGGAGTGTAAATAACGCTCTCGAAATGATTTGAAATAGTTTTGCTTGTAATAATAATGAAATAAAAATGGATGTTGTTATGTATTAACGCTTAAATTTACACAAACACACACACTCACGCACTCACATACAACAACACACACGCATATGGTGTATGTGTATGTAACAATTATCGAAAAAATAAACACTTGCCAATAATCCAAAAAACTCAAATTAATTGACGTATTTTAAAGTAAATAGAGGCGTAAAAATGTACACGTAATTTATGAATGCAGCACACAAATTTCTATTTACTTTTGAAAATGCGAAAATAAAAACTGTCACGAAAAAAAGACACGATGAAAAATAAAATTGGCAATATGCTGTTTATAACATACGCATACAAATACATAGGTAAATAGTAAATATATGTACGCTTACACATGTATGCAAGCCTTCATGTGAATAGAAATGAGGAAAACGAAGTTAGTTTTGTACATACATAATTATTAAAGTATTTAGTACACGTATTTTGGTGGTGATGTGTGTGCGTGTGTATGTGTGTGGGTTCCAATCAGAGCATTTTTAGCCAAGGCACCAATCTGTATACTTATTATTATATATTAGATATGCAATAACCAATTCCTTGTGGGACGAAATCTTACACCGACTTGGCTTTTTTGGAAATTAGTTCAATTCTCAAGTTTTGCGACCAACAATTATTGCGAACGAATCGAAGAACGAAGCAGACAGACTGATAATGAGCGAAAAGGAAACTGAGAAAATATGTGAAAAAATATCGCATAGATATATCGATAAGAATACAAATTTGACTCAAAGCAACTTTGTTTAATAAGAACTGTGGTATTCCATTTTCTTATTTTTTAATGATTTTTAATTGAGTTGAAAAATGTACACAATTAAATATTAATAAAAAACACTGATATTACAAATTTTCTTTTTTTTTATTAAATTGGGTAATGCCGTTAGGGGATTTTCCAATATAGACATAGAAATTTGAAATGTTTACAAATTCGTATATAGCGCATTCACACACTGCAAAAATATCAAATATCAAAAACCGATATATTTTTATTTGTCAAGCTCCAGTGCTGCCCATTATTTACTAGTGCTGCCAATTTAAAAAGTGCTACCAGTTTCCGGAGGGAAACAAAAGCTGAGTTAACATAAATGTTTATAAAACATTAATCCCCAATTGAAATCAACTTTCGAATTACATTAAGATCCGCAACGCAATTATTTAAATAAAGCTTGGTTTATTTCGTTCGTATAGACATCTTTCACTTATTTTACTTGCACTTATAGGTTAATAATATACACGACATTGAAATTAAAAATTGCTATTTAACAAACAATCCGTTTAAGCCAGGATCGATCACCTTGAAGCAGCTGTCACTGCAACTGGTAGAACATTTTGGAGGCCAGTTGGTGGCGAGGTAGGCAACAGCGACATAAATGTCTTATCACTTTTCGCAACTTTCTCATCCGCAGTGTCGGTGAAATACCATTTCTTCTTGTTGGCCAGAAACAGCAACATTAACGCAGGCAGATGTATCAGCGAAAATCGAAATAATTTACGGGAGCTCCCACTGTCAGATTTGTGATGAAATTTATACGCTGTAATTTCAAACAAACATAGAGCAAATATTTGTAAAATAATATCTATAGTTGAAAAAATAGTAGCATCACTTTCTCAAGAAAGGTTTTCAAGGTTATAAATTGCAAATTAATCAATATGTTTTTAGAAGTTTCTTAAAAACATCGTGAGAATTTAAGCTTACTTAATTTTCGACAGCGCTTTCAAAATATTTAACAAATTTATGAAAATGAATGGAACAAATTAATAGCATCATTCTCACAAGAAATGTCAAAAGACGCTGTTTTAAATTTGTTTGCTTAAGCAACTTGTGAATACGTTTATAGAAGAGGAAGAAGATTCTTAAAAAAAATTAAATGAGAAAGAAAAAGAGTTTTCAACATATTTAAGAAATTTCACGAAAAAAATAAATGAATGAAAACAAAAATAATAGCCCCACTCTCATGTTTTCAAATATATCTTTTTAAATTAGTAACTTGCTCAACATTTATGAATTCATTTTTATAAGTGGAAAAAGACTTTTAATTAAATTAAAAAAATTATTTACTTTAAATTATGTGTTTATGTATACATAATAACTAATATATACTTATACTCATATACACTTACCTAAATAGCAAAAGTAGGCGTTTAGGGGCAACGTTTCCAGGACAAACCAATAGTTGGTCACGTCGAGGAGTGGCGCCATCATGGAGAGTCCGCCAATGGCGAATGCATAACGTAATGCAGTTCGTCGGCAAAGGTCCGGATTGGTCACAGCCATCATCCGATAGCCGGCACGCGAATAATCCGGTCGCAGATTCCACGAGAGCGCATTGAAATGCGGAAATTGCCAGGCGTACAAAACGCCAGCCAGAATCATTGCGCCTGCATCCAGAGAGCCGGCACAACCCGCCCAGCCCATCAGTGGTGGAATGGCGCCCACCACTGAGCCCACCCAAGTGTTGGCAATGCTCATCCGCTTCATCGGCGTGTAGATGCTGGTGTAGAGGAACAAATTGCCCGCGCCCAGTGCCGCCGTCAACCCATTGACACCGAAATACAACATGCATAATCCCGTTGTAGCTGAGACAGCAGCGAAGCCCACGGCATGCAGTGGCGTCATTTGACCCGTGACTAGGACACGATTCTTCGTCCTCGACATTTGTGAATCGAAGGGAACCTCGTGATACTGGTTAATGGAATTCGCCGCTGCGGAAACCAATCCTGTGCCCACTGAGCACATCACGAAAGTGGTCAAATCAAAGGCAGCCGGCGCCATTGCATAGCCGCCCATTGTTGTAATAACAACTAATGCTAAAATGCCAAAAAATAAGAATATATATTAACCAGTTTAGTGCCTTACTGCCTTAGCTTACATGTGAGGCGAAACTTTGATAGTTTCTTGTATTGACTAAATTTTTTGCCCAAATGTGCATAGGGGCTCGGTATCCATGGCAAATATTCAACGCTCACTTTTTGGTTACGGGGCAGATCGGGTGGCATTTGCAGCATCGCAGCTGCTGGCGCATTTTGTGTTCCATTACCAGTTGGCCTGGCGACAGCAGAAAGCTAATAATAATAAAAAATATTTATTAATATTTGAATTTACGGCAAAATTCATATTGCATAACACTTTATGGTGTCTCACCCTTATCGGATTGATTTGACCGGGAAATATCTGCGCTGATATGTAATCGCATGCACATATTTTGTGTAAATTGCGAAACATATTTGTATTTGGATTTGTACTAAAACCCTCTTGGATATTTATAACATTTTGGAAATATATTTATATTTTAAGGTTCTGTTAGGGATGTGCGTGAGATCACGTGCATATACAGCTATATCGATATATCTGAAGTTCTACCCCAGACAAGCGTTTCGTCAAGTTATCGATAAGAGAATAGTGGTTTTTCCCGTTCACTTCTATGATAAACTAATAAAAATAAAATTCGCCGTATTTGATGTTGTTTTTGCTGACTATGCTTGAAAAAGTAATAGTTAAGCAATAATTCAATAATGGTATAACTCAAGACAACTATTTTTATTGAAGTCGGAATATGGTTATGTTAATATATCGATATTCGTTATTAGATATCGATGACTTGATTATAATTGATTAAATAAAAGCAATTTCCCCACACAAAAATGAAATCAGCCAAATTAAAAAGAAATTTTTGGCTAACTGCCGAAATAGAATGTATGCTAAACTTAATTAAGGAGGTGAAAATGGCCCAAGGATCTGCACATGCTACAACTACGCATCACACTTTCACCACAATCGCCAGCAAAATGAAGAAACATGGCTTCCCCAACAAATCCCCAACGCAAGTTCGTCGGAAATGGTTCCAAATGAAATCTGCATATCTCTGCTACAAAAAAGGAAATGTCGATCGTTTATTTCTAATACCAGAGAAATTCCGCAGTGTAATTGCCCAATTCGTTGAAAGTGGTAATAAAATACGACGCGTTCCACTGTCATCACCTGCATCATCGCCAACAACAACAAATGCACAAAGCAAACCCAAACCTGAAAGTAAATATTTACAATTTGTTTACTATGTTTTTCTCATATTATTTATTTATTACAGTCGTAGTGCCAACGTCAGCTGTGGACACATTTATAGCCCAACTAATGCAGAACAACAAATTGCTGAATGCTGAATTCACTAAGTTGGAATCATCGCTTTTGGACTATGAACAGAGGTGTCAATCAATGCGAGATTATAATACCATTAAACACCTGACCAACTAACAATTAATCGTGAATGTCTGTAATAAAAATTCCTGTAAATATTAAAATGTATTAAATGTACTATATACGAGTGTTAAAACTTAAGGAATATGTATTCTTAAATCCGTAAATCTACATTTAATTGAAGGTTGTCAACATTTCATCATTTAGTTGAGTTGTAGAATTACCAAAATTGCCAATTCAAAATTCGAATTTTGTTTAGTCAGAGAATTACAAATTTTATTCCCAATTCTGAATTTCATTATTTGAACTGTTTCGCTGTGAAAGTTGATTGAAAACATATTACACACACTTTCTGATAATATATATACACATATATATACATACACATATATTTAAAATTTGTTCAAAAATTAAAAAGCATTGTGATCTTTAAGAAAAAAATGATATATTTATGCTTAAATTACATATTAGATATTACAAATTTTTGATGAAGCAGACGAGGAGTCCGATTGATCAAAATCAATTTTTGCATATGAACTGGTGGTGTTTTCAAAGCAAACAACATTCGCTGGCGGAGATTCACATGCGACTTTCTTCAGACACTTTGTTTTCGTCTGTCCGCTGCTCTGTGGAAGGTCTAGACTGGCATAATAGAGTGCATGGTCGCACGAGCCCGACGATGACGATGCATTGTCATCCTTATTTGATGATGAGCCATCCTTGCTCGACACTGAATCCTCATTCAATAGTTTTGATTCCGGTTTCTTTACCAACGACGACGCCAAGTTGTTGCATGCTCCGATCGTTGTTGTTGTGGTTGTTGTTGGTGTCGTATTTGTTATTAACAGTTTTTTCTCCATTTTATGGACACCATCGATCTGAAATTGTCGGCCAGATTGTGGCTTATGGATTGGCCGTTGATTTTTCTTTTTTGAAATTAGGGAACTATCACTTTTAATTTGAAGAATTTGGTAGCCAACATCTTTAGTGTCCGGGCAAGCATTCGATTTATTTATATGCTTCGTATAGTCTTCATTACTTATAGAATGTATTAACTTTCGGCCCGCTGTCGGCGTGCTGTTGCTTATATCTAAGGCAAAGTTTAATATTGTTTTGTCCAATTGATTGTTCTCCAATTTGGTGTGCATGTCACTGCTCTTTATGTGACTATTGATAAGAATATGATGATTCTTTTCAGCATTATTCAGATTTAAATTATTTGTTAATATAGTATTGGTGTCGGACAAATCGGCATTAGTTTCGCTCACTACATAGCAATTGCTATTATCATTATTCATTTGTAATTTATCCGGCTGCTGCATTCGTATGTGCTGCTGCTGCTGCTGCAACTGCAGCTGTTGCAGCTGTGTGCTATTTGAATTCAGCAGCTTTAACTTCTCCAACTGATCCTCAATGCACATGGGCGGTCTGTGACTCATATGCACGATGCCAACGCCAACGGGTTTCATTTCCAAATAACCGCCATCCGAGCTGTCTACAGACTTTGGTATTGTGTCCGGTTTGAGCATTTCCGTAGTTTGCCGGATATTACCATTAGAACTTGAATTTGGCAATATAGCAACGGGATTCTTTTTCGTTTGAATTGCACTTGGCTGCTGCTGGTGATAATTTCGTAAAACCGCACGCGGTTGTTGCGTTGTGGAAGATGCTGTCGTCACATTGGAGAAATCGATTTCCATTAAATCACTCATACGCAGTGGATTCAAAAAGCTGCGTAGACTTAAGAGTGGAGCACTTGTCGACTTAATTTCCCTTGTCGTATTATAACCGATATGTTCACTGCATGCCTGAACATCGACATTGCAAACGCTACCCTTATGCGTGTGTCCCCAATTCTTCCCCTTGTTGGAGAAGAGCACGCCACGTTGAATGTCGCATCGAGGTATCTTTGACTTTGATCCCACGGAATAGGCGCGCACTCGCGGCGATGAATTATCTACTTCATTCAGGTTTCCCAGCGGTTTGCTCATTTTTATGTGCTCGACTTTACTGCCAATTGAATATGCACGACTTGGACGTTCATACCTAAAAGCAAATAACGTATTTAATACAACAATATACACATGGACTTATTAGAATATACTCACTGGTTATCGACTTCGGCATCTTTAGCTAGTTTCTCGGATGAGTGCTCGGGAAAATCGATATTCAAGTCTTCCTCGGCAACATTACAAAATGTGTTTGATCCTGTGCAGTGATTCAATTGAAGATTCGCATTCACATTCAGATTTTCGCACATTGATTTGTTTGGGGTCATAGAAATATAGTGTTCAAAGTTTTCTAAGAATGAAATGAAATGAAATTAAAAGGCATATCTTGCAATATTACCTCGAATGGGAACAGTACCATTTATTCCTGACAATTTGTTGCTATCGGACACATTTAAATCATCAATATTCTCTTCGGGTATCATGCATTTCGAGGTCCTTGAGCTAAACAAACAGCATAAATCATAAAAGCAAGTCAATTTGTAAGCTCTCATTGAAAATCGGCCAACTTACTTTATTCGATAAGCGTC
Organism: Drosophila sordidapex; assembly: GCA_035043295.1. Taxonomy (NCBI): domain Eukaryota; kingdom Metazoa; phylum Arthropoda; class Insecta; order Diptera; family Drosophilidae; genus Drosophila; species Drosophila sordidapex. The sequence goes on along the minus strand of JAWNNA010001201.1, from coordinate 224,754 downwards.
ATAGATGCTTTTGTCATTCGCCTCATCAATACTAATTGATGACTCTTCACTCTCCGAGCATTTCATTGCTGAATTAATTGGTGGGCTATCACTGTGTCTCTGACTCGAGTATGGGCGTGTTCCCGATATCGTGTTACATCGATGCCCATGCTTATATGCAATATATGTTTGATTGCTGCACTCGCTCAGTGTCCGATTTCTGCTTGGTAAACTGTCGCATCGCTCTCGCCCATAACCTAATAAAGGACAGAGCGATCATAATTAAAATTCAATTTCATTTTTAGTCAGAATCGTTTGATATATTTGACTTACTGTTGTACTGCGGCGAAAAGCTATTTCGTATTTCAATAGGATTTTGTCGTTTTTGTAGAACGTTAATTGGCTTGGAAGCTTCCGTTGCTGATGACGAACGTTTCCTCATCGGTTCACTGCCTAAATCAGGTTTTCCTTTGTACACATTCAACAAGTTCATATTCGACTCGGATTTGACGGACATTGCGCTGAAAAATAAATAACAATAAGTATTAAATTGAAATGCGGAATTAATCATAATTATGTTTCTTATTTTTTATAAAAACTAACTTTAATTTTTAATTTAATTTAATTTTAACTTTTATTATTTTCAGTGTTATTCAGTTGACATTAAATAAATAAACAATCTAGACCCCAAAAATGGGCACAGTATTTAAAATTCGGTTTAGTGTTGAATTTAATATGAACTTCAAATGAAACTAATTGGTGGTCAATCAAGCTATCTTTGATTCAAGTCTTTTATTACAGAAAATTAATTTTCAAATGAATTCGTAGCAAAAAACAAAAATCATATTTCATCACATGTTGATTTTGACACTAATCACCTAATTATTTTCCAAATGTATAGTTCTAAAAGATGGGCACTAAAGTTGCAAATGACTTACCTTAATATCGTATCGTGCATATGTTTGGCAGCTGAAGCATCTTCTGTTTCCATCCACAGTTCACCGGCACCCAGAACACATTGGCGGCCCAGTTCCATATAAAAAATGCTTTGTGGCGCCGCGTGTCCACATCTGAAATACAAGAGAATATATATAGTTTATATAGTATATATAGTACATATGCCAACGATCAATGAGTTCCCTGATTTATAATATTATATATATTTTATACTTTTTGAATTTAGTAAATTAACAAATAATTAAAAAAGGAAATAAATATATATAGAGATATATTTTGTATTTTGAAATGTAATATACAATTTTTTTCCTTCGACTGACTTTAGTTGACATTAAGTAAATAAATAAATAATTAAGATTAGATAGTTATCAGACAGCTACCCAAAAATGCAGTCTTAATTCTATGATCAAAATTTATACTTATACTTAAGCGTCAATTTATGCTCACCGTCTTATTGTTGTTAAGAGTATCTCAACTTTCACGTGGCGATCATCGCCATTTGGTTGCTTTTCCGGTCCTATGCAGATGAATGTAAGCGATTTTGAGGTCAGGCAGCAGTGGTAACAGCCCGAAATTCCAACACTCTCCGACATTCCCTTCTTTTGGACAACAACTTGCCAAACATATTCTACAATGCACAACAAATATATAAATTAATTTATATATATAGCAGCTTAGTCAAAGTACGTACCGTAGGGTGTATTATCTCGTTGTAGGGATAAAAGATTGTCTAACCATTTGCGTAAATCATTCTCAGAATTCAAAACGATGCCAAAGCCACCATCTCTCGATGCAAGAGCCAGTACAAATTTATGTTTCGTGTCGAAACGTTGATTGATGTTGAAGCAGCTCTTCAAATCTATGACGCGTTTTGGCTCGGCTTTCTGCAGAAATTTCTTTTCCGTATCATAATATTCCAAACGGGCAGCGCCATTGTTCGTTTCCTTATAGAGCACAAAGAATTTCTTTTTCATAGTTTTCAATTTCTTTTGAAATCCACTTAGTACGATTCCGTTGTCTGACATGGAAGCCATCATAAATCTTCCCGCCTAAGATGACTGCAATAAGAACGTTATAAAATATAGTTAATTGAAATACATGAAAAATTAATATTTGATTCAGTATATTGGGAATGTTGTAATTATTTAAGTGTTAAACCAGACCATAAATTTGCGTGCTGGGTCTGTTAGAACCAATTAAGAATTCTAGAGAATCGAAGATACACAGCGATAAAGAATTAAGGAATTTTAAGCAGCAGCAGCTGCTCAACAGCATTCTCCGTAGCAACTTTTTGTTTAATGACTCAGCAACTAAAAATCATAATAGTTTTTTTTGTTGTGATTTTCTAGCTATTTTACTTGAGTGTGCGTGTGTGTGTAATATGCAATTGTATGCGGCCTTAAGGATAGATAATGAATGCCTAAATCAGCCAACACACACACACCACACACACACACTTCCATACGCATTTTACAAATTTAATTTTAAAATCTAATTTGTATCCTGTTTGCACCATTCTGTAAAAAACACTTATTTATGAGTGAAATTAATTATTTTTAATAATTAAATTGATTAAATTACGAATTAAAATATTTATTCATAATACATAAATAAATTTTGCATATTTGTGTATTTATGTATCATTGAAATTATTGCATTGAATGTCAGATACTACGCATATAGTACACACACATAAGCAAACACACACTACGCTTACACAAACACAAACATATGTATTTAAGTAAATACATGTCTAATATAAATGCTTAGCTCGAAATATACATACTTACACACACATATGCAGGTATGCACATATGTTTGTGTAACACTATTTCTTTTTCTTTTCTTTTTATGAGACAAATTAATATTTGACTCTTGTGTGTTTTTTGCGCCTGTCGAAATCTTTGTTATCAACTGCGAAATTCCCGACACATGAGAAACTGCCAGAATCGTGGAGTGTGTTTTAGAGGGACTTACTAAACATGTTGCTGCATTGCTGAATTTATTTAGTAAATCAACATATTTACACGTATGTGCTTAATAATACGCACATCTGTATGAAAACTTTTAGATATTTATGTACATATGTATACGCAGTATGGGTAAACATATGTACATATTTCATATATGGATAAATATAGTTGAGAAAATCAGAGCTTTATTCTATTTCTACAGCACAAAAAAAAATGTGTTCGTTGCGAAGTGGAAATTATTTGCTATTTATTATCACTATATATAATTTGCAGAATACATACTCCGAATTCAATAGGCATATATTTATGTGTTAATTTATAATCTAATGATTTTTTTAATATAGTGGTGGCACTTTGAAACTAATCGAACTTATCGTTGCATGCCGAAGAATTCCAATCGTGTCACTGTTAGAGCCATAAGCGAAACCTACATGGAATTGTAAATATCTATCGGTATGGATTTTGATGTGGTATGGATTGTAAGGAAAATGAATGATGCTTAGATTACTTGATTTTCAAAATCGAAATTCCTGGATGGGTAGTAAATTGAATTCCTCCGATACATCCTAAAAAAATTTGAAAGATACACTAGTGTCTTCAGGGGTTGTACTTGTGTTCGTTAGGCAATACATCCTGAGTTTCCAACATATTTTAGAAGGAGATATTCCTTCAAAATCTGTTTGTCCTAATGCATAACATCCTTATTATCCTTATCAGCTACACCCGAAAAGACATTGATAACCGCCAGTCAGCAATCACCTTAAGCTAGGATAACTTAATAGAGTAACTTTTGCTATCTAGCCTGAAACGGTGGCATTTTATCCTTCTTAAGGCGGGACATCGATCTTGAAAGGAGGTCTTTAGAAAACATTTTTAATTTTGGCCACCCTAGTTCTTAAAGTGGGCGATATATTGACGACATACTTTACAACTTTTAACGGTATGTTATTAATCATAGAGGTTTCCAGTAATCTGATGTTAATACTTCAAAACTAAATAGATATATATGTAGGTTTTATAATTATTTTGTAAGTATTATCGCTAAAAACCATTCCATGTATACCTATAAGATCAGGGTTAAAGTAAATATAAAATGCTTTCAGCCGTTACACTGAGTTAATCGATTGCAAAAATAACAATATTAGTTAAACAAAAACAACTAAAACAAAATGAGTATTTATTCATTATAATATTCAACAAAATGTACAAAAAACCGCTAGTTTTCTAGTCATCATTGATAAATGGGTAAATATTGTTATGCAGCCCTGACATTTATGTATAAAAGAACTAGTAGTTCACGATATAATCATGATTTATAAGAACTATGGCAATGAGTTATTTTCGGTGAGCTGAATGTGGATTGTAAAACAATGAAAAAGTGACAAATAGTGTTTACATTTGTTTTCTAATTTGTTTTAAAGTTATAATTTTCAAAAATATAACACAAGTGCAAATCGTTGTGCGCTGTTCCAACCAAACGTGTCAACAAGCGGAACAAAAAAAATTACAACTAATTATGTATAATAATGTACCACATAAGTATCGTCAAGTTTGTCGATTGTGCCTCACATTGGTTAACGACTGCGATATCGCAGATCTACAAATTTATAAGCCAAGTAGCAGTAGTAGTCCCCCAAATGATAAAATTCAACAGCAACAACAACAACACAACGTGAAATCGTGCAATATTATTCATCGAAATGTATCCAAATGCGACCCAAATAATACATGTTGCTGCGATAATAATCATGATGAAAATAATCATGATAATGATAATGATGATAACTCGTTATCAGTTGTCGTCGCGCAATGCAATAATAATAATATGGAGAGGAGAACGGGAACGGGTGTCGCAGCCTCATTCAATTCACATATGCATCAAAACAATTACAACACACCAAGTGTGCCTTCCTCTGCTGCTGCTTCTGCCTCTGCCTCTGCCAACCCGCCATGCACCAATATTTTTGCTCGAGTGTTTTCAAATAATAGTAAGCAAGTTGAAACAACAGCAACCGAATTATCACAATTCAATCAATCAACAACATCCACAACAACATCCACACAAGATTTAGAGTCGCAACCAAAATTAGTTAAATGCGAAACGGAATCATTTTCACAATCGTGCCAATCGAGTGTGGTCTACGATAATAATACAGCTAATACAACAACAGCAGTAGCAGCAACGAACGCAGCAGCAGCAATAGCAACTCCCACTAAAAATATATTTCTTCAAAACGTGGAGTACAACAATCAAGAGCATAAAGATGATTCATCAACGCCGCACATTACAATTCAGATATTCAACTGTCTCTCTATTAAGGTAAGGCAAAGTTGTTTTTAATTCAATACACACACACACTCACACACAAAATAACCCATACATATACGAATGCTTATATTTATATATGTGCATGTGTGCATGTGTATGCTTGTGTGTGTATGTTCACTCACTCACGTTGTTGGTCTGTCATTCATACATGTGTTTGCATGGGTGTATGTGTGTGATTGTGTGTACATTTGCATGTGTGTGTGTGTGTATGTGTAATTACGCTACCATTACACATTAAAACAAGAGAAATGCCTGACTTGCCTTTCCATGCAACTTATAAACCCAGATATATTCAAACACACATGAATATATAAATACATGCCTATGCGTGTGTGTGTGTCTACATTAAACATGTGTGCAACACAGGTAAAAGAAAATTATGATAAGACAAATAAATAAATATTTGACTTAATATCAATTTTCGCTAGTTGTGTATAATCAGAATATGTTTGATAAGAATTGTATAATTTAATATTGCTCTAATCAGACATTAGATATGTTGTTCATGTGCTCCAATAAGAGATAAAATATCGATAACAATTTTATACTCTCTTGGCGAGAGTGCCGTCATTTTTTCCCTCAACATGTTACGTGTTGAGTGGATGACATTTTCGATATTAAAAATAATGCCAATGTGTGTATATGTTATGAAGAGTATATTTACATATAAATTCTTGATCAGATCGAGCATTTTTATTTTACGTTAGTATTTTTCTTCTGATATTATTTTATGAGGTCAGATAAGAAATCATTTTTACTCACACAAATAAAACAGTTTTAAGACAAACTTATTTTGTATTTGAACTTTATCGCAGATGTTTCTGATGCATTTATCTTTTATCTATTTTTCAGCCATTGCCGAACGATAGTTACCCTTCCGTTGTGTGCCGTGACTGCCGAATTAAGCTCGAATCATTTTGGAAGTTTCGCAACATGGCACTGAATTCACATTATGCTTTAAGGGAATTTTTGACATTATCAGAATCCTCTAAACTTGTGAGTTATTCCAAACAAAAAATGTATTCCAACAAATAACCAGGGTGTCAAACCGGAGCTACTAAGCGAAATTAACTAATTGAAATTCAGAACCGGAAACGAGATTTAACAATTTTTAAGAGCCACTAACCGGAACTGATCAAATTATTATTAATCAAAAGCAAAACGGTTATTATCACTTATATTTTAAACTTTATAGCGATACGGTTAAGTTCCGTAAGTTAAAAAATTTAAAATCTTTATCGGAAGCTAAATTGGTTTTGGTTTGTCGCCCTGCATGTAAAAAATATCTAATTAAATTAGTAATAATAATAATCGTATTTTCGACTTCTGTAGAATTCAAACGATTTGGAAATGAAACTGGATGCAATTTTAAAGTCTTCATCGGAGGCAATAGCTGCTAAGGCACTGACTGAGCTGAGCAAATCCTCAAAAACAAGATACAGCCAACGGCAACCGACACTTGATGGTATTTTGAGATCGAATGAGGAGAAGGAACAGCATCAAATTAAAATCGAAAATCAGATCAAGGAGTTTCAAACGCCTTTAATCTATTCAAATTTGTACGAAATGCCAACAAAACCAACTGTCAACACAATTGAACGAGATGCAATAATGAAACAGAAACCAGATACCAGCAGTATAACATCCAAACTTAAATTATCGGATGGATATATGGAATTAGATAACGGTGTTGTGTGTGAATCAGTTAATACTAAAGTGTCCGATGTTGAACAATACAAGAAGCAATTAGAGACTGCCGCGGTGCTTATGGATATAAGTAAAAAAATTGTCATCTCGCCACCATGCTCGAATCCCCAATCTCCTTGTCTTTCTGCATTTGTAGATACAAATATGAAAAGTTCTGTGATAAAATCAAAACGTCCATCAAATGATAATGATATGCAAGATGGCATGGAAATCGACTTATCGATCAAAAAGCTGAAAACTGATCCTTGCAGTCAACAGAATTTAGTCGCCCCAATCACACGTAATATTTGCCAAGCCCCAATACTTGATATCCGTGCAAGTCCTTTAAGGACCGATGCTGATTTTAAGAATTATAGTATTACGATTAATGAAGTCGTTGGCCCCTCTAGTTACCAATTGAACACAAAATCAAAACTGAATACCGACAGTATTGCATCGTGTCTATCGGACTCCGAAGATAGTTCCGATTCAAATAAATTAGAAATGGACATAGCATCGGCGATCTACGATCGCAAGACACCGGAGAGCGTTAGTTCAGATCATGCAACAGATGCGGCAACCACTCAACTATGGCAGGCATTAGCTCGATCGGCAGGTGAGTTTAAATTATTTGAAATTAAACTTGTGTCTAAATTATTGATTGTTTCAGCTAAAAATAAAGATGAGAGTCGAGCAACGCAAATTCTGCGAAATATGATGAGTCAATCATTTGTATTTCCGACGCCGTCAACAATAGCATTGACAAAAGTACCTGTAGAGCCAATACCGCTTTTGAAGGTAAGCAACAATCAATAGTCACTTCAAGAATTCTAAATTCTAAAATGTCCTATGTAAACTATTTTAATGAACAGGACATGTCCGAATCGCAATCGAATGTTGTTAAAATATGTCGAAGAAAGCAAAGTTTTCCAACTAAATCTGATTGCGTCGATGCTCCAGATGTTAAGGTGGCCGGCACCTTTGTTCGTTCAGAAACAACAATTACCGACGGAATCAAAGATAAAAAGGTATATAAATAGTATATACGCACTACTTGGGTCCGTTTTCTCAATGTACAGCTGGTGGCGATTAACTGAACTTTAGTTTAGGGTTTTCTCCGAAATGTCCGTTCAAAAAATCATCAGTATTTTGTTGATAATCCAATTACACATATAGTTTTCGGTAAGATAACTTTATTGGGACTGCAGATACAACTGACTCGAGCCACACTTCATGGACTTTGAGAAACCGGACCTTATATGCACTTTTGTGTAGTTGATGATTTGCTAATGTTTATAACCATATTTGCAGAGCCTAAAATGTATCAGCAGCAGCACAGCTTTATCCAGTTCTCAAAAGGATATGTCCTGCTCGAATTGTGGTACGCTGACAACAACAATATGGAGACGCAGCGCCCGTGGCGAAATGGTTTGCAACGCCTGCGGATTATACTTCAAGCTGCATGGCGTCAATCGACCACATTCGATGAGACGCGATACGATTCATACTCGGCGCAGGCGTCCAAAAGAGTGCGAGAAATCCAAGAAAAGTAAGAAAAATACCCCCATATATATCTTAAAATCTATTTCTTATGTACCATCAATAGGAAACAGGCAACTAGCATGCAGCTCGGCGGTAGAATATGAGACGGATATCATAAATAGCTCTATAGAATGCAAGAAGCCGGACTTGTCATTATGTCAAGAGACGCCCACTTTCTCAGATTCAGTATTTAACGTAAGTATTATTCTAATGCTCTCTTCTCTTTTATTATCATCGGAGCGGATAAGACTACCGCTCAAAATGTGTCTGAAATAATGGAAAAGTAACCCGATAGATTTCTTGAACCTTTTAAAAAATTAACCTGTGGCTAAGTGTAATTTTTGAAATAACATTTTATGGCAAATTACTTCTGCATAGAATACGGAACTTTTCCAAAAAGCTAAAAGAAGCCCGCCCATGGGTGGAAGATTAAATGAAAGGTTAAAATTAATGCCCAATTTTCAGATTAACTTTTTTCGTGACGATTAAAATGCTTTTGCTATCAAAATTTACTTTTTCCATTTCGATGGTTTTCTGGTGGTTTGCCGATAACCGCCGTTATAATGTATCAAATTTCTTTATTTTTTTTACATTATTATTTTAACGCCTTGCAGCCACCAGCTGTTCAAAATTCACACAGGTTAACAGTGAATTAACAGTTTCAGTTCTGCCGTCTCAAAGTAAATCTAAAATTTGTCGACCTGTCTTCCATCTATTTTTTATATGCAGTTTTTCATTATCGATAACTTTTTTTTCGATCGGAAAACAGGGCTTAAGTGGCACTGATGACTTCATTTTCGAAGAAATGAAAAGAAATATGCCTCAGCTTATGCATTATGCATTAATTACAGATATCCGCTCTGACTTACTGGTGATTGGTGATTTGGTGACTAATGGTCAATACCCAAACCGGAAAGGTCAAACAGCTTTATTCAACTTAGTTTTTCTTGAATTTGTTTATTTCAGAAATATAAAACGGAAATAGCTGAGACAGCAGGAACGGCCGAAACACTCAAAGATGTTATTTTAAAACAAACAAAATCACAATCTTTGCCTGAGTTCAATGAAACCCACGCAGGCGAGGAACTATCTGTACCTCTTAACCTTGTTTCCAGTGAAAATAATGCAAAGTTAACATACAACGCCAAATAAAATTCAAGTAATCAAGCCATCAAGCGCACACAATTTTATTTATGAACTCAACAACAAATTCAATATTTACATATATGCACTGACATATATAGAACAAAACAAAAACAAAGAACAAAAAAAAGAAATCAGAACCGATCATATATATATATATTTATATATATGTATTGTATACTTATACTCATAATTATTTGTATTCTTAGAAACTAATACCAAAATACTAAAAAAAAAACTGGGTTCAAAGTTTTAATTTTATGGTGTGAAATAAATTAACTTAATCACGGACAGAATTACTTAATCCTTTTTATACATAAAGTAAAAATGTAAGCAATTAAAGAGATATTGATATTTATTGAAATACATGCTTCAGTATTTTTAACATTTAATGACACTTTTAAGTAGCTTGGCATTATAAACAAAACAAAAAATCAGCATCTATAACAAAAAAAAAAACAAAACAAAATCAAAAAAAGCAAAAAAAAAAAAAAAAAAAAAAAAGCAAATTAAATCACAAACCAAATGCACACAATTCAGCTAACTAATCTAACGAAAATCTAAGATTGTAATTTCAAAATGCACTCAACTATGAGATACCCTAGTTAGGTTTTCAATAATAACATAAATCATTTACAGAAACATTTACATTTACTTCACACCTATCACTCAATAATCACAGATTGTTATTTAATAACCGATTAGGCTCGAAACAAAATATATAAAAATAATTGACTTAGGGCGATACTTAACAATTAGTTATAAATTGTAACTAGGCTGTCAAACCGAAAAGAAATTCAACTCTGTCCTTTTCTCAAATCGGAATCAAACTTCTTTTTGGTCTGACAGCCTGATTATAATTTTTTTTTTTTAGATTGGAACTAAATGAAAGACAATGCTTCAATATAACAACCTTATTGAATATGTTTGGGTATCTCTTAGTCAGATATTTTAGAGCATTCGTTTTGTCAAAAAACTCATCCAAATTTAATAGTTTAGCTATTTATTCAATATGTGCGCGTTTTTCTCTTGAATTTTATATACAAATTTGAATTTCAAAAGTCCTGACAATAAGTGATAAAAAGTTTAGTTTATATTGTCGTTGCAGGACACATTTTGAGCTATTTGTAAAGTATTTATACCCACTGTAGGATGCTAAAATGTATTTTTTTTCGTGTGTGTAATCAATTGCTTAAAAACAAACATTTTTTAACAATACAAAAAAATGGTTAGCTTTTGTAGCTCGATCCTCAAATTATTTTCCGAATTATTAAACCTAAATTGGCAATACTGGCTGTCAAATAAAACAGATATTTTACCTTTGAACATGTTCGAATAAAATATAACAACTTCATTTGTTTGCTATTATGAATAATAACTGGGCGCGTTCAACAGCACAACTTACTTCCTGATCAACTCAATGATACCCATCATTATTCTGATGGTGAATGCCAGCGATACCCTAAAGTATTTGGAGTTGAAAACAACCAGCAACCGTATTAGAGAAAGTTCACCACATCATTTCAAACGTATTATTATTTTATTTATATATTTTGGATCAGGAAGAAAGTTGTACTGCTGAAATCAAAGAAGAAAAAAAGAAAAAGAAAAGAAAAAAATTAAGCTCGTAGGGCAGCATTTTGATAAGTTATTAATAATGCGTGTAAAGTATACATAAAATAAATTGCAGTATGTTTGGCAATAAATCAATAATATATTTTGATCCAGACAATGATTTAAAGAACTTATTGTATAATCAGCCGATTTCTATAGCTAGAAAACATTTGTAAAATCTCTTGCCTGTAAATGAAAATCATGTGATAATAAAATAATCTCCACAATTTTTAAATAGTAAAACTATACAATTAAAAGCAATATTCATAATACCATGCAAAAAAAAGAAAAATTTTCAAGCAAATATTGAACAAATATTTATATTTCTAAATAAGAGATTCTTAAATAAAGCAAATGCAGTTTTCGATCTTAATAAACTATGTAATATTAAATAAATATTTTTAAGCTAAGAAAAAGTTACACATTTATTTTTTCGAATTTAATAATCTCAAAATCTTTTAACAGTTACAATAAACTTATAACTTAAATTAAATTTTGCCTCTGAGTGTGTTGTTTTTCTCGTGCATCAATTATTAAAGGCGCATTTTTTTTGCAGACCACAATGAAAAGATAACGCGCAGCTCGAGTCGTTTTTATCGGAGATCTGCCTGCGGGCATAGCGTTACGTAATCAATGAAATAAGCTATGCCGCCTGCCAGTTTTATGTGTTGCAATCAGCAAACCTCTAAATCTGCAGTATACGCTTACATTTACAATAAACAAAAGTAAGCGTTTTGTAAGTGCAACAAAAACCTGTTTCACCGTAAGCGGCTGTCATACCAAGAAAGCTGTGTTTTAGGAGTGGAATTGCTCTCAAGTAGAAAATTTCCGCTGGACCTAGAAATAAAACGTTTTCCTTCAAATGGAAATTAGTTGACAAGTTCAGGAAATATGTTAATTCCGCTAATTTATACCTGCTATTATTAAACGCTATTAATCAAATACTGAGGAATTTCTTCAAATAAAACATTTTGTGTACACAGTTAAATATAAACTTTATTGTATAAAATAACAATTATATTTCGAAAACTAAATTAAACTTAGTGGTTATGCCTATGTTGTTAAGTCAATTGAAATGATTCTACTAGAGGAATTATAGGGCTGTACAACTAAAGAGTTCTCAAAGGTGCCATTGCTCAAGCTAATACCATTATCGGCTGCCTGATTAATGTCCGTCTTTTCGGCGCTCGTTGGATGGGCGGCACACCAATCGGTGACTGCCACCAAGCTCTTTGACAAATTGCAGTTTTCTTGATTGTATGCGTGGGAAAATGTGTTTGATGGTGCCATCATCAGCGCTTTATCTGAACCGTTTGCCTTGGCTTTTTCGGAGCCAAATCGATTCAGCACCGAGTTAGTCTTGTAATTGGAAAATATATAAACGGACTGCTGCAGTGGCTTCGGCGAATTATCGTCGCTTATTACTGCCTGCGAATAGCCGGGTGGGGAAGACGCCCATTCTGCTTCATCGGCAATGTGATTCTCCTGTCTTCTGACGACGACGTCAGTTTTGTGCGATACTGATATTATTGCAAACCGATTGTCGGAAGTATTCAGTACTGTTGGCAACGAATTGGATTGATCGTCATCATCCGACGAACACAAATCAATTGTGTCGACAACAACCTCGGTGGAAGGTGAAATTCTCCATTGGGAATTAAGTGAAGTATCGCGTGTTAGTCTTATATTAAGCTTAGCATTAGGTATTGGAAATTGTTCACCGATATTGTCCGACATCTTTTTTAATCGGACCGATATTGGACGGCATTTCTTAATCAACGGCGAGTTAAGGAACAAGAAATTTTGTGTTGTGTCCCTGCGTTGCGCAAACTGTCGCCGTGGAAAAGCATAAATGTGTGAACTAAATTCACTCAACTTCTTGAACGTAATATGAATGTTATTTGGAATTGTTTTCTTTTCAAAGGGCTTTTGCCTACAACCAGATTTCACCACTAAGGGCGTATAACAAAATCGATCGACACGCTCTTGTCTTTCAAATACATATTCCGATGATATTGTCTGTTTCATTGACTTCAGTAGTTTTTGTCCAGCTGGCGATGATATTGGAATAAATGAACATCTGTTTAGGGAAGGCACGGCTCGATTCCTTCGCGATGATATGCGTCGATTTCTATTTGTTGTCGTTTGCACCAATTCCTCATTCTGTAAATGTGTTCTTTGCGTTTTCTTCGAAGAATTACAGCTTGTCGCTTTCGACTGCAGGCAAAAATTGAGTAGGAAAGCATTTCGCAATTCGGCATTCTCATTGTTTTTATTTTCTAGTTTGCTTTCTGGTTCCGGAGAATCACACAATATAACATCATCCTCCATATTGCAAATTTTTTCATGTTCCTGCAAAGTTACAAATAAATAAGATACAATTTGTCAGTAGATTTATAAATAGATACTCTTATTCAAAGTAAAGTCGATTCTTTACTTACAAATATAGCTTCCTTGGAATACAATTCGGCATCACAGTTGTCGCAAAGATAAATATCGAATGGAGGTGGTTCGAACATCATATATTGGGAATCCTCACCATGAGTATCAGTTTTACTTTTGTGCGGTAGCAAACATTTTCGATTTTTTTGCTGACGATCATAAGACTGCAAATAAAATACATAATTTATTATGGATTATCTATATATAGGTCTATAGATCACACTCTTAACAATTAAGTTCGATTGATTATTTGACTTACCATGTTCTCATTTCGAAATGTTACCAGTAATTTATTATTTCGTCTATCGTAAAGCGATGTCGTCGAATTGTAGTTGTTAATAAATCTCAAGCTTGCGTGCTCGTACGCAGCTAAATCATTGCAGAAGCGTAAAAGAAAAAGGCTTTTATGAAACTGATAACAAATAACTACAATTTCCTTCATTATTTCCATCCAATTCTGTAAAGTAAGAAATTAGGCAAGTTAAACAAAGAGAAGAAAAAAACAAGCTCAAGCGACTTACCCCAAAAAATTGTTTTGGCTTTTTCAAGGGAATGCCAAATGGAGCATTTTCTGGCCACCACTCTGGCTCACTGCAGTCTATTTTCTTTGGTAAATTAATGTGGCCCAAAGAGCATTGCACCATAAACGGTATAAAATTTTCCAGCTGTGATTCAGTAATTTTCTCTAGGGAAGTTGGATATCCATTTGCAAACAGCAGAGGCAGATTGGAAATCATGTTTTGTTGCGATTTATCTGATTCCTCCATTGTTGCTAAAATAAATATAAGCAAAAATGCAATAAGTTAGTGCATCGGAGGGAGCGGTGATCGTGATCGAGGGAGTAATTTGACTTTACCAAATATCACTTATTGATCTAGATAGATGATCACTTGCGATACTAAGAAAAATCCCTTTCTGATTACTTGACCACAATTGGACAGTGGAGAGTACTTTCATCTCTCAACTGGGAAGGTAGAAGAGACTCGATCTATACAACAAGGGATTGCGGTATCCGATCTATCACGACTTGAGTCAAAAATCGATTTGAGTTTCTGGTTTTATTCACTCCAAAGTTCATGTGACAGAAAAACCATCATGTCAAAATGGAAGACGAACATCTGAAACTCCCTAAGTACCTTTTCGCAGTTGGATTATCAGAAACGCCGGCCAAGCAGCAAGGATCAGCTAAGGAAACAGTGACATAACCGATGAATATCTTCTACTAAAACAGGGATTTACCAGGATTACACGATTACTTTTGAGGACCAAATAAATTAAAGATCACTCCAACACAATATGTTGGCCACACTAAAATCTGTTAATCTCGACCCAGGGGTAGACAGAAATGGCAAACGTCCAAATCAAAGTGAATCACACCCTAATAAATAAGTCTCTAACAAAACTAATCAGTGTAAATTTGAGGGTAGGGTCATTCGTAGGCAACGCAATGTCTGTGACGGCAATCTCATCATAGATTAATTTATGCACCCATAGCAAAGATAGGGAAACTTAGCCTCAAATATCTGACACTTATATGGATCTCTTCCATAATAAAGAGTGCTTTCTTCCCATGCTATCATGGTTACAAAATCAACTACTACGACCGAGGATGACAATTGCCGACATAGGAGTCAAAGCTTCTAACGAGAGCTTTAAAAGGAGGAATTCTTTTTCAAAATTCATAGATAGAGAGGAGGTAAAATCTTGCGAAGTTGAATAAGCTTTCACTAAAAAATTGCTTATTTTACAGTCTGCGGAAAGCAGAGGCAGACAGGGAGAGACAGACTGTGAGAGACAAACAGGGAGAGAGAAAGGGAGAGAGGAAGAGTAAGAGACAGACACGGAGAGAGGGAGCGAGAGCCCACACCTCATAAATCGTACTTTACGGCATGCGACGAAGAGACAGAGAGAGGTAGATATTAAAAATGGGCAAATGGGTTTTTGGGCAGAAGGAAACATCTCCGACCCCTATAAAAATATATATTCCTGATCAGGATCAACAGCCGAGTCGATATAGGCATTACCGTCTGTATGTCATTCCGTCTGTATGAACCCGCGGTTCCCAGAGACTATAAGAGCTAGAGACTTCAAATGTGGAGTATACAGTGGCTCACAGCTGAAATCGAGCAGTGTCAAGTAAATCATGTAATTGCCTGCCATAAGCTAATTATTTATTTTTCAAAAATTCCAAAGACCTATGCTAGGTACATATTTTAACCACCAAAATTAATATATGACCCTAATAAACTGAGGTTTCCCCACCTGCTAGGTAGGATTATGTAAAAAAGAAGTATCCTATTTTTTGTTTACCGCTTATTTCGAGCAGTTTTAAAAAAGTAATATATTTTCCGTATAAAAACTTAAATAAGGATATTAATACTTAGTATGATATCCTTTAGCCTTAACCTATTATTAATGGAGGATACCAACTTCCTGGTAGCTTCTGGGCTGATTCTGCTCCACTCATCCCGCAGAGCATTTTTGAGGTCCTCTTTATGCTGTGCTTCCGGATGTTATTTTCCAACAGAGCCCACAAATTCTCAATAACATTTAAATCTGGAGACTGTTCCGGTGGAATTATCATGTGGGGGCAGTTCCTGATGAGCCAGGACTGTACTATCTTGGCCTTATGCTTGGGATCGTTGTCGTGGTAGAACCGGAAAGTACGTCGGATTCCTACCTTCTCGGCACTTTGGAGTAAATTTTCCTTGAGTATGTTGAGATACACATTCTTGTCCATTGTTGTTTCAAAAATCACAAAATTCCCGAATCCGGCTGACGAGATACATACCCATACCATGTCACTTCCTCCACCATGCTTGACTGTTGCCTTTACGTGTTTCGGATTCAACTCAGTATTGGACTGTCGCCACACATAATTCCGTCCGCTTGAGTCAAAAATGTTGAATTTGGACTCATCTGCAAATATAACAGTGTTCCAGAACTCCAGATCCTTGTCCAAGTGGGTTTTGGGCGAACGCCATCCTAGTCTCTTTATTTTTTGCGCTTATAAAGAGCTTCTTCTGTGGTACTCGGGCATTAAAGTCATGTTTGCACAGAAACCTGCGCACAGTTTCCACACAGCACTTTTTCCCCATTTCATCCTGCACCTGTTGAGTCAGTTTTGGAGCCGATAGCTTAGGATTTCCCCTTATTTTCCTAATGATCCTTCGGTCCTCCTCTTCGGTGAAAATCTTGTTTGGTGCCATTCTGCCCTTGCCCTCAATCCGATTTGCGTCGACAAAGCGCCGTATGATGACCATTTCAGCTATTTGGCGATGTGAATATCCGATTTGGAAGTGTTCGGGTGTTGTTGCACCCGAGATGCAGTATATAACTAGCCTGACTACAAAGGATTGATCTATTTATACTGAATATATTCAACTTGAGGTAAATAATCCAATTTTTATGGCACCCAGGTGTCCACAATGTATCTGGTCCAAATAAAATTTCCCCTCAAAATAGGCTACGTTTTTTACATAATCCTACCTAGCAGGTGGGGAAACCTCAGTGTATTAGGGCCATATATTGATTTTGGTGGTTAGTATATGTACCTACCATCGGTCTTTGGAATTTTTGAAAAATAATAAATAATTAGCTTATGGCAGGCAATTGCATGATTTACTTGACACTGCTCGATTTCAGCTGTCAGCCACTGTAGGTTCTCGAATGCCAGGCGCAGATCAAGTTAGCTTTATTTTATCGATAACTGCCTCCGTTTCTGGAATATCTATACATTTCGACTGCCGATGGCGATTAATGCTACAATTTTAAAGACAATCTTCTGCTGCCCAAATTTTATCAAGATCGGATAAGCAACACCCAAGTAATGGTCGAAAATATATTCTCATATCTCATTTCTATCAGCAGCCGTAAGCATTTTCTGTATGTATATATATTTAAGAAACAGATGGCATGGTAATCACCGCGAGCGTCAATATGTTTTTGTGTGAATTCTGCAGAGCTCCGTTACCCACGATTACGTGTACATAAATATGTATGTTTGAATGTATGTGCAATTATTTGTAGCCAGTCAATACGGGCTTGTGAAGAAGAATATGCGCCGGATTAGTTTTTTACTCTGCAGTCCCAGTGCCTGCCGTAAAAAAAGAGCGCACTTGAAGACCTTCTCACATTTGCGTGCAAGACTCTTAAAAGGGAAATTTGCTAATAAAACTAGAATATATCTGGGTTCAGCTCGAGCTCACTCGACTACACCGTTTTTACATGTTTTTACTTTGATCGTTTCCATTAGTTCGGCACAAGCACGAAGCGAATAATCAAATCACGAACCAAATTCGCAAACTGCCGATCGCTGACTTCTTAATGACGCGATCGATAATGAGCGTTTTTTCAATTCCTTTCTGGAACAGTCCAGCCAGTTTGTCAGCCAACTCCACTTTTCAAAAGCTAAACTTACTAAATTATTGATTAATTGTTTTAGTGTTTAGGAAATTGGGCGTATCTCAGCCAATCACCCGAATTTAGAGTTAAGCTGTGAGCACGGTAAAAATAAAAATTCCTGCACTCTCAGAACGATGATATCTCTTTAAAATTCACAGTCACACTTTTGAGTCACAGTTTTCCCACAAGCAAAAGATTTCATTTTCTGAGAACAGCTTTTGTGTGTGTGCGAATTTACAAATGCATATACATCTATGTGAGAAATTATAGGGATCCATTTTAAGAGCGGGGACGAACTTTCAGGTAGTCAAGTAAAATTCATCGAGTCTCAGAGGTGCGCGAATAGCGTCTAGCGAGGAAAATTATGAAATTCTTGACTGTCGCAGGCGAATAGCAGATAAACTTATGAACAAAAAACTCCAATAAGTAATGAAAAATACGGTTTTATTGTTTATTAGAATTTAATATGCGCAATGGTTTTGTTTGGCACTAAAATCTTCTGCTGCGCGCACCATAAAATATATATGTATAACAAATCGGTATTAGGGATATGTACATATATATGTATATTTAAAAAAAAAACACAGATCTTTCACATTGCTAATACGCATAAATATCTTTTTTATCTACACTGTGACGACACAGGAATCCAACCACATTTGTAAATAACACAAAATTATAAAACATTTCTTTACATCCATTGTGGCTATGGACATTTTTATCTCTTATGAGGTTTTCAGTTTTTATTTAATGTACAAATGTGAAAGGCAAGTATTTAGTTTACCGTTACGAACCCAATGTCCAATGTTACAATATTTTAGATATTTAAATTTACGAATTTAAGACTCAATATAATTTGTGGATTCGGTTTACACTATTAAGAATCGCAAAATAATTACATCTTTTACACATATCAATCGGAGTTGCTTTCCATTTGGTGTACTTGAACGATTATTTTGTAAAGCGGCGAAATCGGAACGAGTGAAACGGAACCAAATATACTTAACAGTAGCATATGGACTGTAATTACCGATCAGGCTGAAATGTTATAGATTTTTATTATTATTGTCTTATTCTATTTATATAAACTATCAGACATTAACTTAAAAATTAATATTTTCTATATATTTATTTTTTATACATATTAATCTCTGCGTAATTCAGCACAAATAATAAATAAATAAATACATATATTAAGAATATAATTAAAAAAAATCGAAGCCAACTGTCTTCTAGCACAGCAATCGATTACTACAAAATCTATATTTCAGTTTGTTATTTTATAAATATATCCATATACATATATATCCATATAGAAAGGGAGCAACTTGCAACCAAATCAAAGTGCTTGCATCATGTTTGAATTGAGGCGAATGCTGAGCTTGTTGATTTTACTGCTGAATGGAGACGGCGGGTATTCGCTGAATACATCCGATATGTTGATGCCGGCACGCTGCAGTTATCTGAAGGAGTCGGGCGAGCTGATGCATCAGCAGTGTAGAGGCAAATATCCGCTGGTGGCATACACCAAGTTCCGTGACACATTCATGAAGCAGACAGATCGCATGGCGCTCTTTATGCCAGCATCTGCCCTTTATGTGATGGCAGCCCTAAAAGAGTCAGAATTGCATGAATGCGATAGCATTCAACTAATCGAAGTCAATAAATACGTCTGCTGGCATGGCGTTGGTGGCAAGCGGACCGTTAAACTCAAATCGGTGAAGATATATTGTTTTCCATTTCATATACAGTTACCCGATGATCTCATGCACGAGTGTGTGCTGGACAGGGATGGCGTTACGGAATCGGAACTGGAGCAATTAGTGCTGCGCACCAAATGGGGCATCATACATTATGTCCTTGACAATGATTCGGCTGTACAGTATTGGCGGACTCAAGAAGTTTGCATTCTCCAAACGTTATCAATAATCGCCCTGCTTTTGCTTGTGTGACTGCAAATTTAAACTTCAATAATCTAGTCTAAATGATGAATTTTCAAGCTTTAGTTTTATTGCTTAATATTTATTGTTTTTGTTTTCCCTTTCATTTTAATGAGTTAAACTTTCCCTCATAAGGCTGTAGAAGTAGTAGTTATAGCAGCGCACCAAATGTGTTTGAGTAAATCGAATCTAAAAGCAAATTTATCATATTGTTTTTCGATTCTTCGGTAGCTTTCGAGTTTGTTCCCGTTCTGTAATCTAAGAAGTTAATGCATGCTGATCGGCAACATACCAACTGCAAGTCACGTACAATTACGTCAGCACGTCAAAGGGGGAGGCATGCGCAGTACAGGGTGCTCTCTGGATGACAGGGTGTTTCACTTATGTGTTCTCAGTTTTGGCAGTCGTCAGGCAGACATTGCGGAGGGTGGTCGATAAAGGCGATGCGACAGTTGCCTGTATTTTTATCGCTTGGCTTGTAAATGCTTTCAATTATTAAATTGAAAAAAAAACAATTGTTGATCTCATGAATTTAGTAATAATAATCAGATTATCTACCATCAGATGCTAATTTTACAATAACATAGTATATAAAAAAGAAACATCACTTCATTTAAACCCATCCCTACTCAATTCCAGTATTATCTCTATTCCACTGACACATTCTTTTGGTTTGGCATCACAACAGATCTCTTGAGAATACCACTTAACCTCACACCAAGTTGGGGCGTATTGCATTAATATATGAACTAAGTTTATATGGTTACTCCCTTTATCAACATGATATTTTTTTATTTCTCAATTGTAATCATAAATGCATATTAGATCTTTAAATTTCAAAAGGTTTTTCAAGTGGTATTGTTTCAAAAGAAATGTTGTAATATAAATAATGATCTATAAAAAAACAATACATTCTTATAGGTGAAGATTTTACCTTTTATTTATTTATTATGAAACATACAAATAGTGTGCATAATAAACACAAAATGGAATTGTTGTAAACTTGCTAATTATTTGCTTCTCGTTCAATTGAAAGCTTCACTTTATAGATGATCACAAAAGCTGAGTGAATCCGGACGACCTATTCCTTGTGGGAATGGTATGTGATCGAGAAGTCCAAGCGCAGAAGGACAATGGTGAATAAAAATATCATATAAATGAAACCAATAACTAGCAATGGTTCCTGCAGCAAGGACACCTTGGAAAATGTGTACTTCAGAGTGAATTCCGAAATGTGATTTTCAACCAGATTTTGCTTGGAGAAGGAAATAACGGGACGTCCCACAGTATCCAAATAGGTGTGGATAAGATCGTTTTGATGTCGCTTTATGCTAAATGGCGTTATCAGCTCAATATTCGCAGAGCCTTCGGGCAAAATGACAGTTATAACAGCCTTTTCAATGGACATATTGTCATGGATATGATCAATCAGATGCATTTTTAATACATAGTTATTGCCCGAGCTGAATAGATATTCGTAGGAAGGCACATTATAGCCGAGAGTGTATTGGGTTTTCCAGCCGCCGAAGAGTGGAAATCGCGGACGCAACTCCAGATCGACAAAGTCCCGCATAAAATGCATATTTGATGTGGAAATGTTGCCATTGGTGTCGCGATAATACACCCCAGATGCGGATGCGGGCAAATAGGTTTTGTATGACTTAACAGCCGATTGCCCAGAACGTCCATCCTTCTGGAAATCATAACGCGAAAAAGAACCTTTCAGCTTGGCTCCCGTGTGGGTCATGTCAATCGATTCCTTGACAGCAATATTTCCCCAATGGGATACTTCGATGCTGCGATCCAAAGCGTTCACCGTTAAGAAGGGCGATTGATTCTCATAATGGATGACCAGTTCGTCCTCAGATAATGCTAAAGGGAATCAGAAAATTTATAAGTATAATAAAGATATGAAAGAATATTTAACTCACCTGCAATTTTTTCATATGGTCCAAATGCCAATTTATTCGACGATACGGAATACGGTTTTACCAGCGTGTGCGACAATATATTCGGCGAGCTGAGCACAACATTAGTTTTTTGTGCATTCGTTGCGTATTTGGAGTACAAATAGAGACTGCCCACAAATTTAACCAATTGTTTGTCGTTTTGTTTGATTTCGGCTGGATGTGGCAGAATATTTTTGGTAGACACTGTTTCAATAACCAAATTTTGTTGCGGCGAAACTGAGGCAAATGTTAGCTTGAATTCAGTCTGATCATTTGACAGTCCCTTTTTCTCCTCATACTTCACTTTGTTGCTAAACCCGTCCTTGATCGAAATAAATGATAAATTTGGCTCCTTTACAACAAACACATAGTCTTTGAGGGCTTTGCCGGCTGTGTCTTCCACGGAAATTTTATATGTGGTCTTTGCCAGCTGCGACGATAAATCCAAAGTTCTTTCCACATTCTTGTTGATTATCTCCGCATGCGTAACAATTAACATTAAATATGCTATTGCCACATAATATAAAATCCACATTTTTGCCATTTTAATGTTTGTGACACGTAATGTTGAATGTGTGTGAGATAAATTAGTTCATTTCGAGAATGCCGAACTAGCTGGCTGAATGAAAAAGTTCATAAGTTCGTGAATTGGAGTCACAGTTCTTTTAGTCCAAGACAGTGGTGACAATTTAGCCATTTTTCTCAGATCTAGCCGTTTTAATTTGTGGAGCAATCAACTCTTATACAAGAACTATCTTATATAGGAATTAGCTCTGTTTGTTCCTTTATTATGGAGTCGTGTTAGCTTCTTGTTTTGCTCATAACTGGCCGTTTTAATTTCTGAAGCAACCAGCTCTTATACAAAAGAAATCCAATTCTTATATGGGAAACAATGTTAATGCCCACTGGAAGCATGCCATTGGCTACAAAATATGTTAATCTCATCTTTAATGTTTGTATAAGAGCATATGTTGCATAAGTGTAGGAGTGAGGTAAATAAGTTCAATTAGATTAGGAACATCTGCCGTTTTTTTAATATAATAATATATATAATATAATGTATAATATATATAATATAATAAACTAAATATAGTTGTCATCACTTTAACGATTGTTTATTTATATGTGTATATCGCACATAAATATTGATACGATCCTATCGACATGTAGTATCAGAAATCTGTTTTCATCGATATATGTATAACGACACATTGCTACATATTCAACAAGCCTGCTGAAATGGACATAGCTAAAAATATGGATAAAGTTTGGACTGATAAAGCTTGTTACAACAAAGCAGAAAAGTTATACCAAGAATGGTTGTGCAAAGTAAGTGCATATAAGTATACATATGTGTTAAATATATATATCTGCTTAATGTTTAATATGTGCAAATTAGTACATGTGCGTGTAAATGTTCAGAAATTTGTGCAAGAATGCACATGTTCTTGCATTACTTACGTCACAAAATGCAATTGCAGTAAAAATAGAGTTACCCACCTTTTAATGGTCGTCCAATCTGGATAAATAGTTATCTATATTCATATATATATATATGTATATAGAGGACGCTTTGCCATGTTGGCTGCGAAGGGCGCAGGCCAAGCGACCTAACCTAAAAAAGCTGCATTCCTTTGCACCATTCGTGTCACAATTGAAAGCCGGCAATTCGTTTAGAAATATATGCTGCATATAATTTAAATATATAGTTAAATTATTATTATTGAAAATTAAATGTTCTTTGTTTTATTATTTAGGGTGCCCAGACGAATAATTGCAGTCTCTTAGTGACGGAAATTGCGAAAGCCAGAGAGGATATACAAAGTTCACTCGAGAAGGTGAGTTTCAACAAATTCAAAAATATAATTAAAGATAGATAATATTCCACCAGAGCTGACAGGCAGTCAATTTGGTAAAAATCTTAATTACCATCATTATTCCGTGCATGAACCGTTTCGAGTACTCTGTAATGACTACAATAGACTTTATCATATAAACAATTCTTCGTTCTCCTATCATTAAGAACTCAATTTTAAATTAGGCAACTTAACTAATTCACACTACCTATTTTTTCATCTGATTGATTTTTTCTGAAGTTTCCACAATCCATGCAACAAATTTTGGACCATTTTGCTTTTAAAAACTCCAAGAAATCTTTAAATATTTCTTTATTAATTACATTTAATCTATTTTTTACTTTATGTATTTTTTATTGCGTCGACTGACTTTAGTTAACATTAAATAAATAAACAAGAATACTTTAATTAAGCTTAAATAAAAAATAAATAAATTAATAATCTTCACTGTTGATATTAATGTATGATTTTTTTCGCTTTTCAGATTGATGATATTACATTTGAACCTTGCTCGAATTCGGGAATTTTAAACAGACTTGCCGTACTGGAAGCTGAGAACAAGGAAATAAAAGAGCTTTATCAAGCAATTTTGAAAAAGATAACGCTAATTGAGAATAACAATAATACTGCGGCTTCCGCTGCTCCAGTACAAAAAGTAGAAACAAGCAATGGCAATAATAAAGCAGCAGCTGCTGATGATGATGATGATGTAGACTTATTTGCCTCGGACAGCGAGGAGGAGGATGCTGAGAAACAGAGGATAAGGGAGGAACGTCTATCCAAGTACAATGAGAAAAAGTCAACGAAAACCGCCATTATTGCCAAATCGAGTATTCTGCTCGATGTGAAGCCGTGGGACGATGAAGTCGACCTAAAAGCAATGGAAGCCAAGATTCGTGAAATCAAATTAGATGGTTTACTCTGGGGTGCATCCAAATTTGTACCGGTTGCATTTGGCATACAGAAGATAACAATATCGTGTGTTGTGGAGGATGAAAAAGTATCCGTGGATTGGCTAACCGAAGAGATTGAGAAAATCGAGGATCTTGTGCAAAGTGTCGATATTGCTGCATTCAACAAAATCTAATTCTTAATAAACACAAAGAGAATATTTAAGTAAGATTCGTTTGTTTAATTTTGTTACCTGTTTCCTGATTGAATGCAGAAATGTCTGATATAAGAAATAAGATTTCAAAGAATTTATCGAAACTGCAACAAATCATCTTGCATCATTAAGCTGAGATTAACTTTATTCAAATATTCAAATTTTTAGCCAATTTGTAATAAATTTCTTGTAATTTTAAGTCCTTAATCCTTACTTCGGGCTTGGCTGGTTATTTCTGATATTAATCTTTTCCATATGTGTACAAAATTGTAATTCCTAATATCCCTTATGCAAACTGAAAGTTTTAGTAAATTTCGTTACATATTTGTATTAAATTTGTCGCGATTTTTAATCAATCTTTAGCAAATTGAGATTTTAGCTAGTTATTTTCGGATAATATTCTTTTCCCCAATATGATGCCACTTTGCAGAGAATAAATAGAATATTTCAGACACCTTTATTAAAACATCGAAATAGTAAATGTGTATGATCTATTAAGGACGTTCCATGGTAGCGACTGCGACTTGAGGATCACGTGGACCTGCTGGTTCAGGCTGATCGCTAATGGGTGGTGGAGTATCATCATCATCATCATCATTCCCACCAGACTTCGATAACATTGTTGCACCACGCTTCTTGGCCATGTCCAGATAAAATAGATTCTCCTCATCAGTGAGCACCTTGAAGGGCTGATCTTTGCCAACAATGGCAACAGTAATCATCTAAAAGACGCAAGTATTAACAAATAGCTTAAGGAATATGTATAAATATCTCATACCAACTGAGATGCACCGTCATCCTTGCTTAGCTCATCATTGGGCAGTGTGCTGCGTATGGCATGAATGCCATGGCAAATGATGTCGTCCTTGGTGCATGTGTTAAACGTGGTTAAATGACGCTCCAGATATGTGCGAGCACTTTGTGATCGTGACCCGATGGTCATTGCCTTGCAATTGAAATAATTCGCCGATGGTTCCACTTTATAGATGTGTGGTCCCTTCTCATCGTAACCGGCTAAGAGTAAGCCCACACCATATGGACGACGATCGTAGCGTTGAGTTGTCGTCTGCATTTTATTGCCAAGAGTGGTGATGAGACGCGGCACGGGATAAGTTGAGCCATAGGAATGTTTATAGCTCAAACACTCGGATCTCAAATATTTGCTGAGCACACGCGCATCTGCCGTAATGCCAGCAATCGATATACCCAAATGCTCATCAATTGCAATTATTTTGCGCTGAGAAGCAGATAGCTCCGATGGTGGTTTGCAGAGCGCAACGAGAACTGCATAATCATTGTTTTTTAAGCCGACCGTTGCGGTGCCGAGCTTAACAGCGGCTATGGCGTATTCCACCTGATGCAGGCGACCCTGTGGACTCCATACTGTGACATCACTATCATATTGATTGCGAAACTGAAAGAATTTATTTTTTTGTATATTGTCTTTTATGTTTATCACAAAGTATTCCAATAGTTCTTACCATTTTGCAAATTTCTCAATTGTTCGGCGTTGTTGAATGATGACAATCAAATTGTGATAGTGCTGGGTAAATTCAAGATATATCGAAACACTTTTCGATAAGACCGCTGAGCTTAAACATCAGTTGATATCTTACAACTAGCATCAATTAGCATTCATTTTGGAACACTGAAACGGAACATCAGTACATGAAAATACTTTTATATTATTTATATATTATATATATAAAGCTAGAATATCAGATGTCTGCAATATTGTGTAACTAAAATTAAATTGTTAATTTAGCTGAAAACATTTTTGCAATTTTAAATAATCGTACAGACAATGTGAAGATTTTTTTTTATTAATTTCATAAAAAATATGGATCTACCTTAGAAATTTCCTAAGATTCCTGAAAATTTGAATAAAAATTGCTCTAGTGTTTCGTAGAGAGGTAATCTAGAAGCCGAATTCTAATCAAAAATCTATTGCTTTTAAGAATCGATTTATCGAATTGTAAAAAAAGATTTTAATTTTAATCTACCTACCATATACGTTTATGTAAATTTGAGATATAGAGGAGGTCTACTCTAGCACCGTTTTACAAAAGATCGGTTCGCTCGTGTCTCATTAATAACTAAAATTTGCTCCAATTAACTTAAATTAAAAACAACCGATTACTTTATGTTATGGATTCCTTTTTTCTTAATATAGCCTGACAATATTGTACAAATATACCAAAAAACGTTCTACATAGCCATATTTAGTAAGAAAAATCGAAGTATAAATCAATTATTAGTTAGCAAATAAGTTAATATAATAATAATAATAATATTAATATATGCTACATTTTGGGATCCTAGATTGAAAATAGTGGGAAATTTATTTATATGTTGAAAGAGGGTGTGGTAAGTAGCAGCAACACAAATACAAGGAAAGCACATATATTGTTGTAAATATTGCATATATGCGGACATGATTATTTGTATTTATCCGTCTATTAATAAGGTATAGGTATTTAACAATCGTATATTCGACTCATTTCATAATTAACCTAATAAGTGACTTCAATTGCCAAAAATAGGGGTAAATCAAAATTTCCTTGCTTACTGAGCATGCTCAGTAGTTGGGAACTTAAGGGTTGGTGAATGTGGTTTTGCTTGCAGGAAATCGATTTAAGGAATATTTCAGAAGTTTTCTAGTTAAATGTGCTTTTAAGAAAATGTAAAATAATATTATATATCCCATTAAAAAAATTGTAAAAAATAGAAAAAGTCTATGAAGTTAAGAACATACACAAATTACTTAAGTTTTTAAAACTCCAAAGTAATTATTCCTTTTTTCCAATTCACGTTGTGTTAAGAAATCAATCAATAAATTAAGTTGAATTTTTAATTGATATATTCAGGTAATTTTGGTTGGTCCATCTTACAAAAAAATCCAATTCCCCAAAAAAGTTGAAAAATTATTTATTTATTTAAATGCAGTTCTTAAATAAACATGTATGTACACAAATAAAAGTGCAGCTGTGAAAAATAATCAATACTTTGCAATACATAATATAAAATTGTGATTCTTAAACGAATTAATATGAATATGAGCATTTAATGCATAAATAAATACACTTTTTCTTATAGTTAAAATGGGCACGGTTTTAAGTTTCAATCCACGGGATAGACATCCAGTATATTCGTCACAGCCTAATTTTCCATATAATCAATCCGCTGACAGTCAAACTGAGAAGATAAATGATACTTCAGGGTCAGTTGATTCACATTTGAATAATTTTTCATATGAGCAATTGAATAATGCGAAGAACCGCGAAAACAAGAAAGCGATTACCCATCAAATATCCAGGAATGGCTCAGGACATCAAAATACAAGTGTGCAATTTAATATGCACTCGCAGATCAACTCGCACAACTTTAACAATCTAACGTATACATCTAAAGATACCATTAACAATGATTTGGATGCTCACAACGAGAACTCAACCATTATATCGGAGAAGAGTTCGATTGAGAAAAGCTTAAAGAAACATTCGCTGTTCATAAATGCGCTCTCGTGGAAAAAACTGTCTACATCGCATAATAAGAAGAAAGTTGAAAATAAGAATAAATGTGCGAATTTACCATCAGCATGCTTTAAGGCCCAGCTTTTAGAGGCTTCTTACTCGTCGTCATCGGATAAAAATAAAAACATTCAACTCCACTGCAATCATATTGAAGAGCATCAGCATCAACATCATCAGCATCAGAATCAGAACCAGAATCAGAATCAGAATCAAAATCAGAATCAGAATCATCAATCGCATCATTGCAATCAAAATCAGGTCATTCGGGAACTTCCGTTTTTCCCATCGGCCAAAACGCAAAAGCCATCAACTGCCAAGGAACTGGGCCGTGTTAATAATACAAATTCGATAACAAATCACAATAAATTAATTCAGAAACAACCGTTAGCACTGACACTGCCCCAGCAGTTGCTAACATCTTCAATACAACTTAAGAACACAAATCAGAATCACATTCCACGCAAAACTGTTATTCAGGTAAATTTTCGATTGCTTGTTGATTCTATATCGGAATTATGATTTATTGAGTTTTGCATTTGCAGGCATCTACTTCAGAGCTCCTGAAATGCTTAGGCTTATTTTTACATTACCGATGCCAAAGACTAAACAATTTTGATCCCGGAGACGCTGTCATGTGGCTAAGAGCTGTCGATCGAAGCTTATTATTGCAAGGCTGGCAGGTAATTGAATTTACACCTCTCATTCTGCTCTCTCTTATTTAATTTATAAAGGCATTCAAAACTATTTCGAAGTTCGGAAAAGAAAGAAATGAAATGGGTTGACTTATATAATAGAATTTCCACTGCTGCCTGAATTCTACTTTTTTTTATTTGATAATTAAATATTTGAAATTCGGATAATTTGTAATCAAAATTCTTAAAAATAAATCAACACCGTTTAAAAACTTGCTCGTAAATTTTAAAGCTATGAAATTTTTAATTTTAAAAGTGAATACAAATTTTTAACATAAAAATTAATATTATTATACACTGATTCCATTAAAATGCGTAACATGTTTTTATTAAAGTACTGCAAAGGTATTTACAACTTATAAATATATATTCTTGATCAGCATCAAAAGCCTAGTCGATAT
Organism: Drosophila sordidapex; assembly: GCA_035043295.1. Classification (NCBI taxonomy): domain Eukaryota; kingdom Metazoa; phylum Arthropoda; class Insecta; order Diptera; family Drosophilidae; genus Drosophila; species Drosophila sordidapex. The sequence goes on along the minus strand of JAWNNA010001201.1, from coordinate 195,209 downwards.
ACATATGTTCTTTTATACGTCTGAGTGAAAGCGCCGATCTCAGAGACTTTAAGAGCTAGAGGTTTTAAATTTAGAATGGAAGTTCTCGTAAGCCAAGCGCAGATTAGGTTTTTTATATTATACCGATAACTCCGCCGGTTAAGTAAATATAGATACGTATCGATTTCCGATAGCAATAAAAGCATAATTTCCAAAAATATTGCCTCCCAATTGAAGGTTACTGTTCAAAGTTTATCAATATCAGATAAGAAAATCCAAAGTCATCAAGCAAAGCATGTTTTTATAATGAACAAACTACTATCATAAGGCTGGCATATTCTACATACGTACATACATACATACATACACACATACATACAAAAGATAACTGAATTAAATATTTATTTTTAACAAGCTCTCTAACTTGATTTATTCATTTATTTGTAGATTTGTGATTTTTATTTATTTTAAGTCATTCAGTTCCGTTTTTGAAAACTAAATATTAACAGTTGAAACTTAATTTCAGGATGTGGCATTTATAAATCCAGCAAACGTTGTTTTTGTATACATGCTAGTACGCGAACTTGTCAACGGAGAGGAAACAAAGGAATCTGATCTTCAAGCATCTGTGCTCACCTGTTTGTATCTGTCGTATTCTTACATGGGTAACGAGATTAGTTATCCACTTAAGCCATTTCTAGTTGAGGACTCCAAGGAACACTTTTGGGACAGGTGAGCAGCATTTTTGAGCGCATTTATTATCAAATATATAAACAGTTTTCAAACAAATCAAGTTGAGAAGAAATAGTGTTTTGAGGATGTATTTTTTTAAACAATTTAAATTTGATTTCAGATGTCTGGTTATTGTCAACAGACTAAGTAATAAGATGCTAAAGATAAATGCAGAACCAGCATTCTTCACAGAAGTATTCACTGAGCTAAAATCCTGCGGTCAATTCCAAACTAATTCAATAAGAAGGTCATCCTGCGGAGGCGCCTGACGGAATGACGATGCCCGACAGATTGTAGTCCGACTCTCATTGTCTACGTACCAACAGACTTTTCCAGATCAAATAAAACCGAAATAGTGGTAATCAAATTAAACATTTTACATAGCATTAGAAAATTTCTTTGTCACCATCACACTTGTTCAAATAAAAAATGTAAAGATAGTGCTTACAAAATGGCATTGTGCAATTGTTTTGATGGTTCATTCAATAAATCTTAATGTCATCACATTACATAAATAGTTTACTTCTCAACGTGGTTTTTTACTTTACTATACATAATATTATCAAAGTCGAATTATTTAAGGCATACACTAGAGTTGGAAAACTGTTGAATATATCCCCAGACCAGGAACACACAAATATGTCCACAACTTATTATCGAAATTATTAATGGCCAAATATCTGGAAGTCTGGCAGATGGTTCTATCACCAAAAAGCCTACTAAAATACTAATCATTATACTTTCCGATATTCTAATGATGGAGTTTAACAAATGCTTTTCATCTTCTATTTTTTTGTTGACCTGAAAATACCTAGACTTAAAAGTAAGATGAAATATGATCATTAATGCTATGGTCGGAACTAATAAGTTATCTCTTGTTAAGAGCGGAATCATACTAAAAACTGACACCTCCAGAAACCAAACCATTTCCCTAGGCCACCAGGGATACAAACATATCGCTGGCAATGAAACCAGCAAGATCGACTTCTCATGAACCTGAAAAACAACAAGAAAAATTAGCTTTTTAAGGGATTGTGTTTGGCAATCATAAATCTTGATTCATACTTGAAATGAAAACAGGAAGAACGCTGCAGCCGTGTTAAATAAAGCTAACAGGAATGTGTGTTTACTTCTGCGGACAAATAGATGTATATTTGTTGGAAGTATTGCCAATAATGTGGTGCCCAAACAAATGATTGCCATTTGGTCATTTGAGATATGTTTTCTGTAAGCGCACAAAAAAAATATTAAAATTGTTTGCTATCTCTTATTCATATGACAGAAAACTTACTTCAATTTGTAAACGACATTAAAGCTGCACCAAAAGTTTGCAACTTTGTCCTCAAATACACCGCGTCCGAGTGGAAAAAGACGGTACACAACCTGCAAAGTTGCATCAAGTGAACCAAGCCAGGGAAACCATAAGATCGCAAACAATCCCAGCACAATACTTGCAATACCCGCCAGTTCAACGGCAGACGATCTAAAACTGGAAATAAGGGTACATTTTTAGTTTATGACTTCAAGGTTTTTAAATACATTCTTGCTGTTCAAACAAATTATATATATATTTAATTTGTAGTTGAGTTGAATTTTTGATATCCTCATGTCTGTTTCGTGTAATTTTGCCTCGGACTCGTAACCATAAATTAAATTATATTGATTAATGTGTTTACTTTGAATACGGTCCTTTTTGAAAGGTCAATTATTTATAATGCATCTAAACTGCGTACTTGAATTGCGCATGGTCAATTTCCATCTATGCCGGACGACATCAAGATACCCTGCATTCAGCCTCGCATTGCAATAACCCACATTAATAACTTGAAAATAGTAATTACTTCTGTGGTTATTCTTCCGATCATAATACTATTTTCGGGTGGTATTATAATTTTGAAATAGCATTTACATTGGAGTTCTATATCATTTTAAGATATCAGAAAATCAGTCTGCGGTATTATAAGAGCAACGTAGGGTGAGTAAGCTAAAAGTGTAAAGTATCCCAGAAAAGAACCCACAGATCCAAGTCCAAACAGTTAACCATATCCACAGTTAAGATAGGTATATTAAATGAAAAGTAAGTCTGGACTCCTTTTAAAATAAACTAAACAAATAGCTCCCTAAAAAAAATAAATTAAATAGTCTGAACAATCAGATCATTGACATTATCTAGTGTACTAACTGCCAAATGAATATGTTTCAAATAATATACCTTTTGTGTGATAATGTTGAACTGAGAAGGTATGCAAAGAATGGCAATGCGTGATATAATTCCATTTGCTTGTAATTCAATGCTAGCGTGAAGGCAAATGCGGCAACATAGTGTTTATTAAACAATATCGCAGCAATGGCCAAAGCCGCCAATCCAAGCGATATGTTATTGTACTGAAAGTGTCCATTGTCGATTAGTACTTGACCGGGATAAATTGCGAGCAGGACAAACAATTGCTGCCTGTTGGTGTTGGTTCTGTGAAAGGTGAGTTCCATGCAAATGGCCAGAATGAGCATCGCTGGCAAATAAATAAATGCATCCGCTGCTAACACTGTGAGGCGCATAAAACTCTTATGTTGCCTTGTTTCAATGCCACGACTCGTGTGCTGTTCAACATAACTGCTATTCACCAATTCAGCTGCACGGCCAACGAGATAACTGTGATATGCAGTTAGAGGCGGATAATCCAATCCCCAATACTGTAAATCGTTGCTCGTCCCATTCGTATACCATTGCTTCGCCGGCAGATTCACTGTCACTTCTTGCCAGTGCCGCTGTGCCTCATAGTCACCAAACATGGGCGCTTTGTTGTAGCCAGAGAATGAGTTCATTGATATTACAGCTCTCAGGGCTAATGCAGTAAAAGCCGCAGCTATCAATTCCGATATCATGTTGGCTAAAAATAATTTGTAGCTTTAGATTATCAGAAATAGTGATGACCAACATAACATAAATATGTGATAATAGGGGTGGCATACGATGTCTATCGATATTTTTATATTGCATAGCAATGGCATTCGAAAAAGTGTTGGCTTCAGAAGTTAGCAAACGTCGGGCATAAATGCTTTAATGTCTTAAATAATTATTGTAAGTACCACCAAAATACGATAACAAAGCTGTACTTGTAAACTGAGCATAATAACACAACATAACTAAAAAAGGCTAAATACGCATCACTGCTGTGCAACATACCAACTCCTTCTCGGTTGTTTAATCATAAATCGCACACCAAATGTTTGCGTATACAACACATGTACCTGCTCGAGTGGTAAATAGTAAATAGTACTATGTAGGATGTAGTGCGTTAGACACGTCACATAAATTCCTACAATTAAGTTTGCATTGTATTGGAAAAAGGCAGCTTGAGAAAAATACATTTATGTGCTTTATCTGGTAAGTATATATATATATATATATATATACATATCTATTTACGTCAATATGTATGTAATGAAGGTTTCGCTTCCGCGAACACTGATGAAATACAAAACAAGTTAAACAATAATTTGAAAATGTTTCACCTTGAAAGTGAAATATCCTTGAAATGCGTGCATGATGAAATTAAAAAGATCAGCTGATTTCTATGCTTTCTTTTTTATCATTTCGTTCATCTATCGATGTGAAATCGATAAAACTCTATCAAATACAACGCAGTGAAAATATAAAAAAAATAATCTGAATTTTTTTTGGGGGAAAAACCCTAATATGTTGGGATATATAATAATGCATAACAGAAGAGCCACGTGGATATTAAAGTCGATAAGATTTGCCTTGACATGTGGCTGTCATTATCAATCAATAAAATTTACTTTCGTATAATACATATATGTCAATATATATATGGCGAGATGACCGTCTGTTGCATACGAATGCACAACTTAATTGTGTGTTTTTTCCCATAGTGTGCAAAACAGCTGCTGTGTATACAATAAAAATACTTGCATAGCTTTAAATCACTTAAATATCTTCTTTGTTTTTAGAAATTCTGTATATATGAAGAGGAAACACAAGGCGCATAAAAAATGTATTCGATTTCTAGGAAATCTAGGAAATCTATCTCGTATCATTCGAGATTAGGCGGTAAGATATTGTTAGCGATTTCAATAATAATTTATTGATTTCATAATATATTTGTTATATATTAATATTCATCAATTCATTTAATTACAGATAAAATCCCTGCTCGTTTAGTTTTATATTTTCTTTCGTGGTCTGGTTTCCTGGTGTCCTTTATGATGCGCAATGACATGAATTTTGCCTTAGTTGCCATGATAAGCAATGGTAATGAGACACAACAAGAGAACTCTAGTGTCTCCTACTCATTAAATATGGTAAAATGTCTCAGTATTAATAATACAATATTAGCGATTATAAATATCAATTTGAACTTAATGCATTGTAGGGTGGCGCCTCTGAGGAAGATGCATCAATGGTGAAATCTGTGATAATTAGCTCATTCTATTGGTGTTATGTTCTATCGCAAGTTGTTGGTGGAATTGCAACGCAAGCATTTGGAACAAAGTGCGTATTTGGATGGTCACAGTTGGCAACTGCATTATGCAGTCTACTTATGCCGTTAGCCGCAGAAGTTCACTATGCAGTTGTAATATTTTTACGCTCAATTCAGGGATTTGCTTCGGGCCTAACCTGGCCTGCGATGTATGCAATTGTCGGCTACTGGATACCTTTGACGGAACGTTCGCGTTTTATGTCAAGCTTTCAAGGATTTAGTATCGGGATCGGTTTAACCTATGCAATCTGTGGCTTTATCATAAACACATTCGGCTGGCCGCTTGTCTTTTATACAACCGGCTCTTTAGGCATTGGCTGGTGCATTTTATGGTATACCTTAGCTTTCAATACACCCCAGGAGCATCCACGTATAACGAAAGAGGAGCTCAATTACATTGAGCTCAATGTTGGTGAGGATGTGTTGAAGGCATCCACAATGAAAGTGCCGTGGGGCCACATATTTAGATCTTTGCCAGTTTGGGCAATTGCAATTACAACATTCGGTCGAATATTTATACATTATGTGTTTATTGTTAGTGGACCGACATTTATGAAACATATTCTTAAGTTTGAGTACGATACAAATGGGATATTATCAGGAATGCCATTCATATTTTCTTATCTTTCCTCGGTATTGTTTTGCTATATTGCCGATAAAATGTTATTGCATAATATTTTAGGTATGACTAATGTAAGAAAACTATTTACGGCGCTTTCGCAAATAATTCCCGGATTGCTTATCTTATGTATTGGGTATATAGAAAATATAATAATTCTCTTGACAATCTGGTTTATAGCAGTTATATTTATAACGGCATCCTACGCGGGAGCAATGGCTAATATAATAGATCTCGCGCCAAACTATGGACACTCTGGAGCAGTATTAGCTTTCTGCCAGACAATTCATATGTCCGCATCATTTCTATCACCGCTGACCGCTGGATTCTTGGTTACCAAGGAGGTAAACAATAAACTCTTACTTGACTTTTACTTAGCTAAAATCTTAATTATTTGTTCTCTTCTCTTAAAGGATTCCATTGACCAATGGCGATTATTTTTTATAGTCTCAGGAATTATTTCAATGGTCACCTACATATTTTATCAGTTCTTTGGCACGGGCGAAATACAATCGTGGAATATGCTACGACCAACAAATGATCAGCTAGATGAAGAAAGCAAAATATTGTCTAAGGAAGATCAGGAAACAAAATACATTCCAAAATTGAAGTGAGAAAGTTTATTTTTGTACACTCCTATATATATGTATATGTAAATCGTATAGATTTAGTTTTATGGACAAATGTTACTTATGAGCCTAAAAATATATTAAGATAGTGGTTGTTTGTTAAAATCTATAAAACATTAACACATCTTTCTGTCTGCAGGCGAACAATAATCTTCATATAAAATAACAAGTTTATTTTCTTCAATTTGCAACTTTATTTTTTTTTTTGTTTTTTTGGCCCTGCTTACGCCAGACGAATAACAATAATAATAATAAACTAGCACTAATCGTAAATTATACTAATTTTCCCAAATATCCTCGACACTGTCGACTACTTGTTGTGGCGGGGACGATTTGTGTTTCATGAAGAAACCTTGGATTTGTGCTGGACTCGCTTGACGACTTGTGGCAATAATTTTTTCAGCAAATTCTGTCGCTTTCGATGTTTCACAATCGCTAAAAAAATTCTTAAACATCTCCTCCAACTGATACTGTGTGCAATAGCCAATGAATTCCTTTAAATCAATGCGACCCGGTCGAATTAAGGCCGGATCCAAGCGATCCAAATAATTGGTGGTCATAAAAACGATTCGCGCTTCGGTGGAAGCAACTCCATCCAAACAATTCAAAAGTCCGCTAAATGTTATGCGATTCAAGCCTTCGAATGCCGTTTTTTGCTGTAGCGTCGCTTCACGGGAAATAAATGCAGCATCGATGTCCTCAAGCAGGATAATTGTTTGCTCTGGCGCCACATTCATTAGATGGTTTAAACGATCGTCGGTGAGTCCCCTTTCCGATAGATTTAGCAAACAGATGCCATATTCCAATTCACCTGCCAGGGCAGTTATAAAACTGGATTTACCACAGCCGGGTGGTCCGTATAGTAGATAGCCACGTCGATAGGGTATCCCACGCTGTGTATACCACAATGAATTCGCAATGAAATCATTGCAATCGGCAACAATCCTTTTCGAAATACCTCGATCCAAAACAACGGATGTCGTTGGTCGCCGTTTTCGTGGATGGCCAAAGGGTCGCCATTCCGAACCCATCGCTGTATACATTAAAGTTTTACCCTCGGTCGCTTGTAGCGCTAAGTGACGTGCTTCCTCAAGGATATCGAAATAGATTTGTTTATTACTGCCAAAGGCTGTCAGCGTTACGGATTCCCATGGCACACCCATGTGCAGATCGAGTGTTTGCTGTTCCCGCGTCCTCTCCACTTGTATCCAATTGTTTTTGTACTGAAAGAGGTGTTTGCCAATGCTCGGTATGAATTCGTAGCTTGTTTTCACCTGACCATTGTCGTTCTGTATAAACGAAGTTTCCACACTTAAATGCTGCGTCTTTTTAGCGCCTCGGATCGTGATCCATTTCAACAGCCATTGATATGATTTATCTCTGCATGGCACCTCCAGCGTTATCATCATGTGTCGCCGAAACAGAATCACGGCTCCTTGCAGACCCTTTCTCAATATTGCTGCACTTGCTCCGATGCCAAACAATCCGAATCCAGCACCAAAATATGGGTTTGTCGACAGACTTGCAACAAGCTCACCCAGGGGCATCTTTATCTTAAATGATAAAAATATTTATTACTGTGGGACAAAAGGCGATTACATACATATAATAACCATTCCCCTCCATTGAAAAACTTTTGTTTTGATCAATTTTAAATTCACCATAAGCCAGGCAAGAACATATGATTATGGATAACATTTCAAGTGTTCAAAAGCCGGTATTTACAGACATAAATATACTTACATCTACACACAGAAATATATTCAAAAATAGTTATCGATTTGTTTCTTTAAATCATAGTAGGTTACCTTCTTTAAATCCCCAAATGGTGTCAGAAATAATAAATTCTTTTAAAATGCATATGTTATGCACATATGTTAATGTGATATCTTACGATTGAATAAGATTGTATTATTGAATCGAACTGAACTAGTTCGATTTACTTGCGGAGCGATCTAAGTTCATGATTATCGCCTATCGTAAATTTACCATTACTAACTTTATTAAAATTTTGAATTTTAACATGTAGTTATTTAAAAGTATAGACCAACTATTGTATATTATAAAACAATGTACAATCTCCAATCTTAATTTTAATAGTTGGCCGCATTGCAGCTTACAGCTCAAATAATAAAAAAGCTAAAATGCCAGCACTGATCTGATCAGTTCATCTTGAACTAACGTGTAAATGGGTTTATGAAATCAAATTGGACGAACAGAATCATGTTTGAGCAGTGTTTAACAAGTGTTTGCCGCGTGTACATCGCTTCTTCATCCGAATATGAGTTTTAAGGTTCAGCCAAAGGGTTTCGCCACCAAATCCATTCATGCCGGTCAGGATCCCGAGCAGTGGAAAAGTGCTTGTGTTATTCCGCCCATCTCGTTGAGCACAACTTTCAAGCAGGATGCACCCGGTGAACATCGTGTAAGCAGCACAAGTTCTTATATGCTTATATCGTATGTGTTATGTCGTATCTGACATATGTGTTTTTACAATATCGTATAGCAATAATATTTGCCATATTGAGATTCCATATAAGTATATATTTTTCTGGGAATGGGTGTATTTGTGCTATTAGATTTCTTATTATATTAAAACAAAATTAATATAAAATGACTTATAATCAATTTATTTATATACACTATAATAAATTAATAGAAGACAATGACTTGACAATTACTTAGGCTCTTTTCATAATATGGTTGAAAGTAATTAATTTGTAACAACAAAAACTCAATAGTCAGATCAACTTGAACTCGTCCAACTGGATAATATTTAATTGGAATTCTGATTGGGGGAATGATGTGATTCCATTAATATTGATATTTATTTGAATGTTGAGCTCAAGCAAAGTATTTTTGGCATTTAGAAAACACAACTATTTGTTTAACATAAGCAAAATATAAAATAAAAAAACCGTCACTTATCGCTGAAATAGCCGAAATCAGTTAACCTCTGCCATATGTAGATGACTTCTCAAAATTCACAATTTACAGTATTCTATGTTATCTAATTGAAATTATTAGAATATGTTTTTGGAACCCAAGCAGCTCTAAGCGGGGCCAAGGTTGTCTAAGCGAAATTTGAATCTTTCGACCAGTTGGTAACAAAAGCCATATTTTAAAGATATTCTATACTTTATTTTACATATTTATAATTTATTATTGTTATTATTGCTCGTTTAGGGTTTTGAATACTCAAGAAGTGGAAATCCCACACGTAATGTGCTGGAGAATTGCCTTGCGGCGCTGGATAATGCCAAGTATGGTTTGACTTTCTCGTCGGGATTGGGCGCAACTACAGCTGTCCTCACCATGCTCAGCAGCGGGGATCACATCATAATGGGAGACGATGTATATGGCGGAACTAACAGATTAATCAGGTAAGATATCAATTACGCAATTTGTGCTTAAAAATGATATACAAATAATGCATTTATTACAATTTCAGACAGGTGGCTGCGCGTCTGGGTATCTCAGCTAGTTTTGTGGATGCGACCGATTTGGATAAGCTGAAAGCTGCCTTCAAGCCAGAGACAAAGGTAAATGTTGCTCACCTATAAGTATTTATATTTTATTATTACGATTTATAATTTCAGCTCGTTTGGATTGAATCGCCAACGAATCCACTTATTAAAGTGGCTGACATTGAAGCCATTGCAAAATTGTGTCATGCAATAGGAAATGTAATTGTTGCCGTCGACAATACGTTTTTGACCTCGTATTTTCAAAGACCGTTGGAGCTGGGCGCTGATCTGGTCTGCTATTCCCTGACGAAGTATATGAATGGACACACTGATGTTGTCATGGGCGGCATAACAATGAACTGTGATAGTCTTTATGACAGATTGAAGTTCCTACAAAATGGTCTGTTCAGACAATCCATTGTATTTGATTAGGCATAATATTTATTTATTTATTTATGTATATTTGTTGCAGCTGTTGGCATTGTTCCGTCTCCTTTTGATTGTTATCAAGTGAATCGCAGTCTGAAAACGCTGTCGTTGCGCATGGAACAACACCAGAAGAACGCAATTAAAATCGCCAAATTTCTGGAATCCCATCAGTTTGTTGAGAAAGTGCTGCATCCTGGCTTGGAGTCACATCCACATCATGCCATCGCTCTCAAGCAGACCTATGGTTACAGTGGAGTCTTCTCATTTTATATCAAGGGATCCCTCAAGCAATCTTCGGCATTCTTGAAGACCCTTAAATTATTCATATTAGCTGAAAGTCTGGGCGGATATGAGAGCTTGGCTGAGTTGCCGTAAGTGTTAGCTAATTTTTTTATATTATTTATATTTAACATTTTATTTCTTGATAGTGTGTTTATTTTGATATTATTTTATTTATTTTTAATATTTATTTTATTCTTAGTTCCATCATGACACACGCCTCGGTGCCCGTTGAAGACCGAAAGACGTTGGGTATAACTGATGCTCTGGTCCGATTGTCTGTCGGCCTGGAGGACGCCGACGATTTGATAAATGATCTGGAAAATGCGTTGGATGTTGCAGCCAAGGCTTGAAAAAGCCCACAAAAATAAATCACAAATTGTGCAGCTGATTGCAAATTGTTAGATTTAATGCTATATGAAATTCTGTCTGTATATACCTATAAGATTATGCATTGAGTCTTGTATTTTTGGGTCATAACAAATATAAATATTTAACATCGAAAAACAAAAGTTATTTGGTGATTAAATTAAATAACAAGAATTGCTTTCAACTACACACAATATTTAGATTTAACTACTTTCGCTAAGGATTTTGTCCTCAGACAAGAAGCCAATTAGATAATTGGCTGAATCCGAACTTAGCCAAATGAGTCCAAGGAGCGCCGCCTCCAATATGCCTATCAATGCGCCCGCGCAAACATCCAAAATGAAATGACGCCTGAGCACAAGTCTGGAGAGGACAACGCTGACGGCCCAGGCAGTGATGGGCATCCAGAATATGATGGGCAGTGCATGCAATTGGGTGAAGAAGGTGAGCACATAGAACGCTCTGGATGCGTGTCCCGACGGAAAACTAAACTTATCCGGGCCAATTGCATAGGAGTCCGTAACTGGAGCAGGTCGTCGACGACGCACAAATGCTTTCATCAAAGCCACAATAACAATGTCTAATATTAATCCTATCAGCATATTTGCTTGCATTTGGTACAGCTCTTGGGAGCTGAGTAGCCATATGAAGGCAGTCCATGTGCACAGCCAAGCTATTCCATCACAGGATATTTCCAAAAATTTGCAGTGAATTTTAAGCGATTTGAATGTGGTAAATCGCAGCAAAAAAGACACAAAACGATCTGTGAGTTTGACATCCTGGTCCAGTATAAACTGTAAAGCCGGTGACTTTTGAGCCTGAAATTAGACATGCAACTGATTAACTGTAATATGCAGAATACACGTAGTTCACTATCAGTAACTACCGTTTTCATTTTTTCACTTTCTTAATATCCAATCCAAAATAAACTAGTCACTCATAATAAATCAAAGAACTTTTATTTGATGAACTGGTTAAAATAGCTTGTTCTGCTGACTCAGCAAATGTTCATTGGTTCATTTCGAGCAGTGATGCTCCTTAGGCCATTTTCCGTCTAAATGTGTGTTTCTCTTCTGAAAATGTATTCAAATGAATTCTTGGTTCAGAATCAATTTGAATGTGTTAATTGTGACAATTTTTTTTTGTAAATGCTATTGTGATTAGTTAAACTTGACAAAGCATTTTTGATGTGAATTTAATTCTTTTAATATATATGGGACAGAAATTTTGCGATAAATTTATTGCAATCTACTTATGGACTAGCTACGAAATTTCGGCATTGATAATTAAATAACTCATAATTTTATAAATCCTTATATTTGTACCATATGCGTTTAAAATGCATTTAGATGTTGTAATTCTTTCTGTCCAACTATTTATTCACACTTATTTGAAAACCAATCAATTTTAATTGAAATAGCAATCGGAACTCGATTCTTATCACAATTGTCATTGTTCCCCGCCACGATTCGAAATACAAGTTATTAAAACAAATTTGGAAAAACTTGATATTTTTTCTAATGGTTCTAATTTCACACGAAAATATACCTTATATAATTTTGAATATCTATGGATCTGGTTATGTTTATAATAGTCCTTGTACCCGTTACTTATATCACCCGTCTTTTAATACCTACCATTTATACCTATTTTTAGGAATGCAATTTACACCAATTCGTTCCTTATTTGTAAGCTGCATACAAAGCTTAGGATATTATTGATAAACTAGAAGTAGGAGGAAGAAAAATCTTAACTGTATAGTTGCAAATTGTCTGCAAATATCATTAACATAATATTGGCTCATTTTAGAAAAAAAAACTACATATTTGTATCATATAAACGTAAGAAAATCAAATCGGTAAGGAAAACCATAAATAATACAATTTGAGTAGTTGCATAAAGATAACTATTTATTTCTTTATGTAGATGCACGCCGATACTGATCAGCAAAATGAGAATTGTGTCTGCATACCAAAAGAATTTCAGCTTGTTTTGGATATGCGAACTATGTTGCACAGTTGGATTATTGTGCACAGTGCAGCAGGATTATTGTGCAGAGCTGTCCAAAAAATCATTGAGCATGATCTTGGGACAAGCGTTCAATCCACGCTACATGAGCATTGACCCACCGAAGAGTGGATCAAGGGATGAAACGTCAAATTTTGGATCGAAGAGATCGCTATTGGATATACCATTCTATGCCGACAATAATGTTGTCTCATTGGGCAGTTTTCCAGCCTGGGAGACGAACCATTATGCATATTTCGAGAAGAAGGAGGAGATCTCATTGAAAAGACGCGATATAAATGTAAGAAACATTTTTATCGAAGGTGGTGGCGGGGTACATGGCAAGCCCGAAGTATTTAAAACTCGTCCTTGGGAGTGCTCCTCGATAATTAACTGGATTGACCTGGGACTGAATTACTTTCCGCGCTACATACGTTCGATTGAGTGCATTGCCAAAAAGTGCTGGTACGGCCATTTCAAATGCAAACCCAAATCCTTCACCATTAAAGTGCTGCGACGCAAACCCGGCTCTTGTATCCACGTCAGCGATAAACTAATTCTAATCACTTCGGAGAAATACATTGATGATTATACACAGCTGTGGATATGGGAGGAGATCGCTGTTAATTTTTGCTGTGAATGCGTAATGCTCTTTTGATAATATAATCTGATTACATCAGATAAACAAATTAATAGTTATGCTTACCTGTGGATTTGGGAGGAAATCTGTTGATTTTTGCTGTGAATGCGTAATGCTCGATTTATATTAAGTACTACTACTACTACTATTAAGTTGCTACAAGAACTAAAATAAAACTCAGTAATAAGATCAACAAAACACTTTAATTGCATTGGGAACAATGGTTACTTTTATGGGTCGTGGGTCATATTCCTCGCCATCTATCGAATACAAAGTATTTGGAGTGCTCGCTGATGGATATAGTTTGATTGTTCTACTTTTCAGTTTAAAATTTGGCTCAATGGTCCGATTCGTAATATTTGGTATATTCTTAATAAACTCCCATCCAGGCTGCAGCGAATCAAAGAATTCACTTTTCAGTACGGTAAAGTTCTCCTTGTTTTCGCCAAGCGAAATGTTAATCTGATTGGAGGTAATCGTTCCATGCAATTCTGTGGCGCAGTCATCGTTTCGGATTTGCATCTCTTTTGCATTGTTGCTGTTATTTTGAGGTTTCAGCAGTTTGGTTAGAAAGAATCCCGTTGCCGGAGTCGCTTCCCTTTGAACACAACAATTGCTGCAGCCACGACATGGCGGCGTGTACACATATTCCGTCTCCAGATCCCAGTCAGATCTTGAGGAGAATGATTTGATGAATGCAGCAATATGATGCTTCAACGGTCCAAGATACCAATATTTATCCTTCATCGTGTCAATGTCTTTCAACAGACCCCACGAAAACTTGCTCAATCCAAAGATCGGCTTCAAATTGCTAACATTTCCCTCGTCCGACGGATCGCTGAGCACATCGTATTTGATGACACTCTCGTACTTGAATTGATTCTTCAGCAATGGAATTAAAGCATTGCACATCGCCTTCACATAATCCAATTCGTTGTTACGGACTAAACTGAATGATTTGAATTTCAGCTGGGATTCCCGACCCAGCGGCAGAAAGGTGATTGGACACGATGTGCCCTGGCGTCGCAGGAGGCCTGTAATAACCTCAGATTTGGTTCCATCGCCGCCGGCGACAACAATCACATCGGGCAGCCTGCTCAGTTCCTCCACATAGGTTTTGGCGTGTCCGATGTGATTGGTGCGCAGCACCTCAACCGAAAAACCGGCCAAATGCAAAATGGGTTCACAGTATTTTTTGAACTGAAAGCGAATGAAATTTTGTGAATGAAATATTTAGCGGAGTGTATTCATTTGAATTAAACTGTACCATATTTTCGGCTTTTTTCTTGTTGGCAATCGGATTCATGACAACAAGCACATTTAACGGTGTATTCCCTAAACTCTGACTCGAATGAAGAACATCAGTAGACAAATCGGTCATGTAGCGTTTAATTCTGCAAAGATGTAAACATTGATTCTCATTCATATTTGCAATTCATATTCATTTTACTTACTGTATGTTTGTATTTAAGGTGGAGACACCATATCCAACAATGCAAGAAAAGAATACACTTTTCTTCCAGTTATTTCTTACCGTTCTTAACGCGTTCATTTCATTTATTTACTTATGTAAACTTAAATCTACAAACTAAAATATTTCAAAACCATCTGTGCAATTCGAAAAATGTGACAAAAGGAAAACAGATTACAAGTTAGAAAGCGGCGATCTGAAACTACTGGAATGGAACACAGTAAGATTTTAAATAATATACAAAACTCGCCAATATTTTAAAAAGAATTATAAATTTTTTGAAATGCCAATAAATAGAATAAATCGCTTGTTACTGTGTTATGTATATATTATATTCCTTTTTGGTTTTTAATTTAAGTTTGCAATTATTATTTTTTATTAAACTCAAAGTTTGCACATAAGTTTTGAATGTGAACAAACATATAATGTTTATGTATATATTTGAGACTTGGTTTTTTATTATTCTATAATCTTGGGATTTTCTAATATATACTGAAATGACTTTAGGTAAACACTGTTTTTCACTTTTATTGCTCAATGCGCATGTCCTTTGTGTAGGAAACAAAGTAAAAAAAAAAAAACGTTCGCGATAAAAGTTACATTCCTTAACTCTTAAACGAATTTAAACGTGTTAAATGTCTGACTAAAAATTTTTTTTCACACATCACAAAATGGTTGATGCACGAAGTGTTCGAATTATATTGTTCATTTGTAAGTTGGTCATTATCACAATATTTCGCACAACTTTTCAAATTAGAACATTTCGTGTGATAAGACTTTTATCCCCTCGTGTTTGATGTTATGTATCTTTCATGCTTGATAATGCATCTAATAATTGAATATCTGCAGTACTTTATAGATTAACAACATGCCAACGTACTCATTTCGATCCAAAAATAAATATGTCGGACATGTTTATGTTGGGCGATGAAGTTAATGGTTTCAGTTTTAATGAGGACCAACTAATGAAATATATGAGGCCTCTCGACAGAGGACCTTATTTTGATACAACTGCCACAAAAAATGTGACTTCTCTCGTTGGCAAAACGGGTCATCTTAACTGCCGAATCAAAAATCTCGGCAATAAAACGGTTCGTTCACAAATAAAATTAATTTATAATTATATTAAAAAAACATTTATTACTTAAAGGTATCTTGGATACGTCACAGAGACTTGCACCTTTTGACTGTGTCTGAGAGCACTTACACATCGGACCAAAGATTTTCAGCAATTTATAATAAACAAACTGGCGACTGGTCCTTACAGGTATGAAAAGCTTTTATATTGTATCCGTGAATACTTGTTACTATGTTTGATACCTAACCTCGGGTATTATAACAAATATTTATGTCATATCTTAGAATTAAAAAAAACGCTTTAAATGTTTAGAAATTTTGTGTTTTTTTTTACAATTTCAAGATTAAATATCCGCAAATAAGAGATTCCGGAGTTTATGAGTGTCAGGTATCCACGACACCTCCAGTTGGATATACAATGATCTTCTCTGTTGTTGGTATGTTTACACTGGCAAATTATCATTTTAATTTTTAAAATATAAATATGTTTTTAATACCCTTGTATTTTTTTTTGCTCTTTGTTAACGAGATTTAATTACACTGAAGACATTAATTAACAAATCTAAATTCTTTTTCTTTTAGAGCCAATAACAACAATTCCGGGTGGTCCCGAATTATATATTGATTTGGGATCCACAGTTAATTTAACTTGTATTGTGAAACATCTGCCAGATCCACCATTAATGGTGCACTGGACTCATAATAATCAGGTAATGTAAATCAATTACAAATATAAAATAATGAAATATCCATTAAAATCATATATTAATTTCTTAAACTTTCAGGAGATCAACTACGATTCTGCAAGGGGTGGAGTTTCAGTTATAACTGAAAAGGGTGACATTACAACCTCTTACCTGTTAATACAGCGTGCACAAATTTCTGATTCTGGAAGATATTCTTGCTTGCCGTCAAACGCAAATTCGCAATCAGTTAATGTTCACATATTAAATGGTAAGTGGATTTTGTGAATTAAACCCTTTTCATATTACAGCTACTTATGCTCTCTTTTTGTATATAGGAGATCACCCAGCCGCTGTGCAACGAGCGAATTCATTCGTAGGATTAAGCTTAAACGAGTTAGTGCTGATAATGATTTTTGCACATATTTAGGTATAAGTTTAAAAAATTGTTCTTTTTGTAAATATACATGTATTACTTATCCAATTAATAATAATAAATTAGTGTCCGAATTACAAAAATTAATGGAGATGGCCTGCTAAATTCATTACAGCCATTCAAATCACAAAAATCCATTACCAACTTTGTGGATTAGTTCAGATTAAATTTATCCGTCGATTGCGCTATTACCACACCCTAGTACTCCAATCCACCGATAGATGGCAATAACCATTGTTGCCACTGTGCATTAAGTTCCTTGAAGCCAAAAAAAACAATATTTAAGATTGTAGAAGATTCACATTTTAATAATTTTGGACATTAACGCTTAATTACAACTTTTTAAATGTATATTGCATGAAAAGAATCATATTTTATTGTACTATAAATATCTATCGATATGCGACCAAAAACCAAAAAAATCTATACTATCGGCAGTGCGACGCTGAGACTCGATAGTGTTGCAGCACTATAGTACATAAAACAATTTTAAACCATTTTGTTAATTAGATATACGCATTGCTTAGCTGCGATTTTATGATAATATAAAATAACAAAACAGCTGAATATCATTGCGCAGTGTATTACGATACTTTTATTTTGTCAGTGCTAAAATCGATTTTATTTTTCTTGCCAGTACTCGAATTCTTCGGTTAGCTTATATATCTTCGAGGTGAATATATAAGATTTATTGGTGTATGTGCAAGAATAATTGACTCAGCTTTTGCGTTTGATAATATACAAGAGAACAAGCGTAGAGAAGTAAGTGCATGAGTGCATGTAAATTTTAACGTTAAACCGAAAACATTATTACACATGTGCAAAATTACATTGCATACACACACATAATTATGTATCTGTGTGCAAGTAATGTGTAATGTGTGTATGCAAACATTTTTATCTCCAACATGTCTGTCTCTGTATGCATGACTGATAAACAGAAGTACGCTCATATGCATATATAAATAAATATGTGTGTATATTTATTTATTTAGTAAACATTTTATATAAAAAAAATAAATATGATTCCAATTTCAAAAATTGTGATGTGTATGTGCATGTTACACACATGTAAAAGAAACATCGATTTTATTTTTTGAGTACATATAAACATGCTTACACACACACACACATAAGCGCACACAGTCATATAGAAAATTTTGCATTAGCCGACAAACAAAAATCCGAAACGGACAAAAAGAAAACTTTTCAGTATTCTTCAATAATTAAATTTAGCAAGAACATGTTTGTGACTAATGCAATTCGATAGGTACATGTCTTACTAAGTATGAAAAAAAGACTTTTTTTTAAATTATTGATTTTACTTACCGCAGACAAGTCCCTTCAAAAATGCTAATTTCTAGTCATTTGTGAATTTTGGATAGCTGGAGAAAGTTTTTTTTCAGTTAATGAGGCACCTTATATAATATTTACATATTTAGTATATAAGGACAACAATCACAATGTCTGTCGGCCTGTTTTTAATAAAAATGTGTCTCTATCTGTATTCTTATCTATTCTTGTCTACAACAAATTATGATTGACAAATAGAAACAATAAGAAATAGTTAAAATTGAAAATAGTTTTTCGCATGTTTTGGTCACTTAGTTCATACTCAATGTAATAAGCTAGAACATTCTATAATTTTGATTTTTATTTATATATTTTTTAGATCGAAATGGTCATTAGCCTTTTTTAACACCAATATTAATACAACGTGTAGATCATGGCCGCTCATCACTATACCGTCGAAGTGGGCGACACTAATTTCACAATACTTAGTCGTTACATCAAATTAAGGCCAATTGGATCTGGTGCACAAGGAATCGTTTGGTAAGTGAACAAATAATGATTTGAATTGCGTTCGAGGAACAAACATCCTTTATAATACAGTAGCTGGTATTGTCTGCTGTTGCAAGGCTCTATATTTTGCTGGAAATAATAGCAATTTATTAGATTAAACTAAATAATAAAAAATAATAGCTCTCATATTTGAGCCGACACCAATAGGAGAATAAACACATTAGGAACCTGAGCCGGATTCGGGAGCGAACAAACCGCTGATGATCGTTGACTTGATTTATGCTGAAGACTTCGAGGGGTTATCGATTTTAAGCGATACAGAATTTCTGTTAAATAAATTATTATCAAGAATTTGATTTCTTGAGAAGATAAATGAATTATTATCAAGAAATTGAGTTATCGAGCAGATGAAATTGTGATGTTAAATTTTGGAGTTGAAGAAGCTTAGAAACCGTGAGCTTCCTTATAGTAGAGCATTGTGAATTTAATAAAATAAAATATTCACAATTTTAATTGGTTTGTTGTTATAGTGCTGCCTATGATACGATGACCGAGCAACATGTCGCTATTAAAAAGCTATCTCGACCATTCCAAAATGTGACGCATGCTAAAAGAGCTTACCGAGAGTTCAAGCTAATGAAGCTTGTAAATCACAAAAATGTAAGTTGATCTTAATACTCGGAAAAAATCCTCGAAAAATCAGTACAAATCAATTGGTGTTTTAATTTTTTGCAGATAATAGGCTTGCTTAACGCATTCACTCCTCAGCGCAATTTAGAGGAATTTCAGGATGTTTACCTTGTAATGGAGCTTATGGATGCTAATTTATGTCAAGTTATTCAAATGGATTTAGACCATGATAGAATGTCTTACTTGCTTTATCAAATGCTGTGTGGAATCAAGCATTTGCATTCCGCAGGAATTATACATAGAGTTGAGTATTATTTTGTATAACAAACTATTTATGATTTGCAGTATCACATTATGTATTGCAACTGAAATCCGATACTGATATTGTACAACTCCGATTCCTACAACAAAACTGTCTTTCCTTTATCGCAGGATTTAAAACCTTCCAATATAGTTGTTAAGGCCGACTGTACTCTAAAAATTTTGGATTTTGGACTCGCACGCACAGCTGGAACAACATTTATGATGACACCATATGTTGTTACCAGATATTACAGAGCTCCAGAAGTCATTTTGGGAATGGGGTATACTGAGAATGTTGACATTTGGTCAGTAGGTTGTATTATGGGTGAGATGATAAGAGGTGGCGTCCTCTTCCCTGGCACTGATCATATAGATCAATGGAACAAAATTATTGGTAAATTTTGGTCAAAATTCATGGGAAATTGTGGATGCAGTTTAATTTTGTTTTGCATTTATTATTATAGAGCAATTGGGCACACCGTCCCCATCATTTATGCAGCGTTTGCAGCCAACTGTTCGTAATTACGTTGAGAATCGTCCACGATATACTGGATATTCGTTTGATAGGCTCTTTCCTGATGGTCTGTTTCCTAATGATAACAATCAGAATAGCCGACGGAAGGCATCCGAGGCAAGGGATCTTCTCAGCAAGATGCTTGTGATTGATCCCGAGCAGCGAATATCAGTTGACAGGGCTTTAAAGCATGAATACATCAATGTTTGGTACGATGCTGAAGAAGTCGATGCTGTAAGTAATAATTATTTAGCACTTAGCATTTAAAAGCATTCAATTAAAAAATGTTTAAAATATTTAAATGTTTTTTAAACAGCCTGCTCCAGAGCCATATGATCACAGCGTCGATGAAAGGGAGCATACCGTGGAGCAGTGGAAGGAGCTAATCTATGAAGAAGTTATGGACTACGAGGCCCACAACACAACAAATATTCCCCGGTAGAGCATGAAATATTCCTTAATAAGACAGTTATTTAGCCTATAGCTTATCTTCAATACATAAATTTTATTAAAATTTATAGTAATCACAACTACAAATAAAAAGCATAATGTTTGATGTACGATTTGTTTTTCAACTTTTGTCAAGACTTGAAAATCGGTTCAGTGGTATTTTTGGGTTAGAATTTTTCACAAGAATTTCGAGCAAAAATCGATTTTGCCAAAAATATTTGCAGTATTAATCTAGATGCGAAATCTTGACCAAAAACCAAGTATTTTATTTGGATAAATGGTAGGCACTCGTCACATTTAGTATTCTGATATTTTCGCATCCATATACATTTTTCTAGGCATGTTCCTATCTTATTTTGTTCCAATTGAGTATTTTGCCGATATGTTTTGTTGAAATTGGTCTCGATAAGAATAAATGTCAAAATATCTGCACAAAGTTGTGAAATTTATTAAGTGAAATAAATCGTGAAAACTGGCGTGTAGCCCTGCATGGCTAGTAAATAAATATCGATAATTGAGTGTGTATGTACACAACACAGGCGTTATTGCCATCTCTAACTTCACCTCGACTTGCATGACTTTGATATTCTAAAAAAATCTTTTGTTTTTGGTTTGAAAAATGCCATCTTTTAAAGGTAGGTTTTTATAAAACAAAATTATCCAAAATAATTCTTATTTTATACTCGATTTCTCCAGTTAAAGTCAAATGGGGTCGTGAAATGTATCCGGACATTGAGGTGAATACCGATGAAGAGCCAATATTATTTAAAGCTCAGCTTTTTGCGCTAACAGGAGTTCAACCGGAACGCCAAAAAATAATGTGCAAAGGTGGAATACTTAAGGACGATGAATGGAATTTACAATTAAAGGATGTAAGTTTCACGCCATATTCCTAAGGCGAATATATACGACGCTTTTCATATTTTAAAAGGGAGCCGTAGTCTTGTTGCTGGGCTCAAAGGAGAAGGTGCCAGAAGTGCCCCAAGTGCCAGTTAAATTCATTGAAGATATGAACGAAACCGAAGCGGCATCAGCTGTAAGTTAAAGTTTATACATAAATATTATAATATTTTACAAATATATGTGATTTTTAGATGCGTGTACCGGCTGGTTTGACCAACCTTGGCAATACATGCTATATGAATGCAACTGTTCAATGTTTGCGTGCAGTTCCCGAATTACGCAAAGCTTTGGAGAAATTCCGACACGATGGTTCGGATGCTTCGACATCGTCGGCATTTACCATATCATCGGCCATGAAAATCGTATTTACCCAAATGGAGAAGGGCACAACTATAACGCCAATTGTGCTGTTACAAGCCTTGCATCGTGCATCGCCCCAATTCGCACAGACCGGCGAAAATGGCACCTATCGCCAGCAGGATGCCAACGAATGCTGGTCGGAGATATTGAAAATGCTGCAGCAGAAACTGATGCCACTCAGCCCAGGCAGCTCCGATGATGGCGCCGTTGTCGAAAAGAAAAACCATAGGTATGCCAAGCATCTTTACAAATATAGAAATTGTTTTTTAAAATTTATTCCATGCCTTAAGCTCATTTATTGAACAGTTCTTTGGGGGCACCTTTGAGGTGAAAATGACTGCAGATGAGGCTCCTGATGAACCGGCCACAATCTCCAAAGAGAACTTTTTGCAGCTCAGTTGCTTTATATCCATGGAAGTGAAATATATGCATAGCGGATTAAAATCGGTAATTTATTTCAATATTTATTTTAGACGCGATATTACGTCGAAATTTCTTTTCGTGTAGAGAATGAAAGAGCAGCTGGCTAAGAATTCGGAAAGTTTGGGTCGTAATGCCAACTATACCAGAACTGTAAGTTCTTAATTGTGCAAAATGACAATAATAATGAAATTCTTTATAATTTTTGTAGTACTTGGTGAGTCGACTGCCAGCGTATCTTACGGTTCAGTTTGTTAGATTTCAATACAAGGGCAAGGAGGGCATCAATGCCAAGGTCTTGAAGGATATTAAATTTCCAATTGATTTCGATGCCTTCGAGTTGTGCACACCCGAATTGCAAAACAAGTTGAGCCCGATGCGATCCAAATTCAAAGATCAGGAGGACAAGAAAATGAATGTGGAATCGACGATAAAGAAAACTGCCCAATCTATGGAAGTCGATGACAACGATGACGACGACGATAGCAAATACGAATCATTCTCGTTCGACGATGACCTCGGCAGTAACAATTCTGGTTATTATACACTTAAAGCAGTCCTCACACATAAAGGTCGCTCCAGTTCGTCGGGCCATTATGTTGCCTGGGTGCGTTCAAGTGGTGATGTTTGGTTCAAGTTCGACGATGACGATGTAACATCTGTCAGCACCGATCAGATCTTGCGACTCTCCGGTGGCGGTGATTGGCATTGCGCTTATGTCCTCCTTTATGGACCCAAACGTTTAGATAAGTGCTAGTATATCTATATCTAAATATATATATATTGTTTGTTTTTTGCATTCAGGTTTACACACAAACAGAAACAGATCTTGTTAATCCAATTCAATAAATTGAAATGATCAAACAATAATAATACTATAATTGTATATCATATATGTAGTGTTTATTTTTTGTTTTTCTTTTTTCTGGAATGAGATTACGTTATCCATTCTCATTTTACAGGACCTCTAACAACTAACTTTCTGGTCCAAGCAGAGCTACGCAGACTTTTCCTTTTCACGGTTACAAATATATTTAATGGGAATTTGCTTAAAATAGTTTTGGGCGAAAAACAGATTATTATTGGCGGAAGTGTTGAAATTTTAAACAATATATATATATATGTCGAACGCTATAATTATGCGCTTATATACTTAAGTAGTTACAGCAAAGAAACAAATAATAAATTTTATTAATTACTTATGCAAAACAGTCTTCAATAACCTGAGATATTTCGATTAACGTTAATCTACGCAAAATCTGCCAAAAGTTGTTGCACAGTATTTTCAAATGTATTAAGAATTGTCTTCGTGAAATAAGTAGAGTACGGAATAATATATATATTTTTTTGTTTTTTGTTTGTTATTTACTTGACTAAAGGTCTACAACAGTATTAGGCATTATTATACAGTTGCAACACACAGAGAGAGATATACAGATCAATCATGTTTGTTTGTCAACATCAACATCAGTTTGGATATAAAATGTCATAATGGCCGGGCCTATAGATAAGATAAACCTTTGGCTCCGATCCCTCGGGGAAATCGTGGGCTTTGACCTGATCCCCTTCGCCACGGTCCAGGTACTCGACTCGCACACCAACTCCGAGTGCTGTGCACAGTGCGATGATATGTATGTGATCCGATTCCTTGTACATCGGTTCGACTTCCTGATGACGGAACTCCTCAATTGAGAAATCGCCTTCAATAAAATTTTGATAAAAATCGGCGTCCTCTTGCAATTTGCCAGACGTTATTAAGCGCAAATAGACGACGACATAATCGGAATAACCCTGCTCATTGAATACTGTATGCAGTTCATTTTTAACTTTTTCATTCTCCTCGGAATTTGTGGGATTCACGCGTTTGATCACATCCATAAACTGGGAAACCATAAAAAACCAGATTAAAAATGATTGACAAGAAAGGATTTATACAATTACTCACAGTTTCATGAAAGTCTTCCAGTGTGAAGCTTGGAAAGCCAAGCTGGACCAGTTTGTCCTTGGAGGCCTCAGCGAGTATTTTGAATTCCTGGTAAGCAGTGTTATTGGTAATCAAATACTCCAAATACGAATAGGCAAACGCGCGAAAGAAACAGTTGCCGTCGGGACGAGTCCGTCGAATGAATTTATATTTTTTCGATAATTCACGAATCTTGTCTGTGAATATTTCATCGCCATTGTATTCTTCACGCAGGCAAGTCAACGGCAGTTGACCGCTCACAAGCGGTGTTGAATCACTGATCTTAAACCAAAGAAATTTAAATGTAGAATTAAATTAAATAAATTGGAAACTAAAATCGAACATTGAGAATTGCATTGCTGCATTGCATCTTTACCTCCTTTTCAATTTCGCGCTGCTGCTGTATTATTAATTCGTCACGGTTGGCATCATTATTTCCAATAGATTCCATGATTTTGCTTAAATATCACAATGTGTTTTCGTTATGAGGGACATCTAAAAAAAGGCCATAATGAATTAGTATGACCGTGTGCAGAATGGCAAAAAATACCTCAAATACAAACAATGAAAAATACGAATGAATGTCATGTTAGTGCTGAGCCTTAAATGTTATCGATATAGTTAATAATTAGGTTTGTCAGATATGTTAAAAATCAATGAATATTCAATATTTTTCTAATCATTTGTGCCGAACATCGCTATTATTTTAATTTATCGCGAAAAATAAAGAATAACTTCCGATTTGGTCACACCATTGCTATCACTTACCAATTGATGTACACACTGGCCAGCAGTGTTGGTCAATGCTTGTTCAAATAACTGCCAACTAAACAAAACTAAAAACCTACTTTTACCGGATTTGAAAAGTTTAGTTAACAAACTAATCGATTTCAAATCATTGAAAAATATAGCTTGACTTACTTTTTCGAGTAAAAAAAAACATTTAACATTATACCGTGCAAGGAATATTTATTATTTATACTAACTACATTGTATGAAATTTGTATAAATGCATAACACAAAATAAACATTTTTTACTCTAAGAGTCTACCTCAAAAATGCGCATTAATTGGGCCCATAGGTAATTTACAATTTTGAGTCCAACACAGACAACGCCTCATTCTTCTCCTCCTGCAATTCGTTGCCAGTCAAGACCAACTTGGACTTGGCAAAATCGCTAATGGGCAAATTATTGACGATTTTCCATTGCTTGTTCTTGATCTCCACGGGAAATGAGAAGATGACATCCTTGGGCGTACCATAGCTGCCATCGGAGAAGACGCCCATCGACACAAATTGACCGGAAGCAGTGCCATTCCACCAGTCATGCATGTGATCGCAGGCAGCCTTTGCCGCCGACATGGCCGATGACATTTTGCGGGCGGCAATCACTGCAGCTCCACGCTTCTGCACCGTTTCAACGAATGCACCCTCGAGGAATGCATTATCACCAACGGCCTCAACAATCGATTTCCACTGACCATTGACAAGCACTTTGCCCTGGCCAGCATCTGGATACTGAGTCGAGGAATGATTACCCCAAATAATAATGTTTTGCACACTACTAATTGGGACACCCACTTTCGTGGCAATCTGTGCAGATGCACGATTCTGATCCAGACGGGTCATAGCAGAGAAGTTCTCACGTGGAATCGATGGTGCATAGTTAGCACAGACGAAGGCATTAGTATTCGCCGGGTTGCCAACGACGAGCACTTTCACCTCCTTTTTGGCCACCTTGTCGAGGGCTTCTCCCTGCACCTTGAAGATCTTCACGTTGGCGGACAACAGATCCTTGCGCTCCATTCCCTCCTTGCGTGGCATGGCGCCAACGAGGAATGCGGCGGAAACATCCCTGAATCCTTCGAGGGGATCCGTTGTGGGCACAACTTGACGCAACAAAGGCAATGCACAATCTGCCAGCTCCATTACGACACCCTCTAGCACTCCAACCATTGGTGGAATATCGAGCAGATGCAGAATCAGTGGTTGATCCTTGCCAAACACTTCGCCACGTGCAATCATGTAGAGCAGGGAGTAGGCGATTTGACCAGCCGCTCCTGTGACAACAACACGAATAGGTTCAGCCTGTAAAAGAATTTAAATAATTCATTAATAATTATATTATTTTTAATAATGTATATACTATAATAATTATTAATAATAAATAATAATTATATAATAAATACAAATTATTTAACCTTTTATAGGTTATACATTCATATCTGTTCTTATTATTTAATAATACATTACGAATAATACAAATAAAATTCTTTTAGTATTTAAAGGTATATTAAATTCATACAAAAAAATTCCATATTTATCTTTAAGAATTAATATTTGTGTATTTGTTCTTATTTTTAGGAAACAGTCATCTAATTTTAGTATTTATACATATTTTTCTGTTCTTATTTAAGCAAACATTAAAATCGTACAAACAATCTATCCACCGTCTATAGTATATACATATAAATCTGTTCAAAATATTTAAAGAAACATTCGAATTCATAATAACTGTGCCGAAATGTGGCTCGAATTCTTAATGAATTCTACAAATCAAAAGTACTTACCTATTATTATTCAATCGTTAAAATAAGATTATGGCATGCATGAACTTTGACTTAAAATCTAATAACTATTTAGCCTGAAACTGTGAATATGGGGTATTATTTATAGTATTTGTTATATTCTGCTTCTGAGTATATCTGGGCTGTGTTCGCTCTGGTTTAATCAATTATGTACATATTATTCAATCGTTAAATTGTGGCATACAAGAAAAGTTAATTTGAAATCTAACAAGTATTTGCCACAGACAGTGTGTATAGGGTACACAATATAGTCTAAATATTTAGTATATTAAAGTCTGCTTCTGATTAGGCTTGAGCAATGTTGGGATCATAGGTCGCCCTTTTTTATCAGTTATGAAAACATGCGAACTTTTATGTTAATATAACTTCTCTTAATACAAAATGTTAATCTATCATATGTATAACACAATGTATATATGTATTTTTCTTAAACCTGTATTGATTTATTTTGAACTTTGCCATTCAAATTATTATTTTGCATTTAAGATTGCAGTTCAACAAGAACAACTTTTTTTGTTGTTTTGTATGCGGTTCACAATTCATCCCTCTCCCAATATTATCCTCGTTCTCCAAATAATATCCAGTTTGGATCTTTTAGGTTTTTTTCCTTTCACATGTATATATATTATCGCTATGCCACTTTTTAATTGTTAATAATTAGTCAAAAAGGTCAAATGAATGTTAAATGTATTTGCATGTGTTTGTGCAACATATCAAAATTGCATATTTCAATAATTTTTCATAATTGTGTTTGAGTTGGAAGTTAGTATAAGTGTAGAAGCTTGTGATAAGTTACATATTTATGGAAGCTAAAGTCTCTTTAAATTGCCTTACCATTTTATTTTATTCCAGATTCAGCCCGTGGAGAAAAATTCGCAAATAATAAGTAATATGAAGTAGTGATGCAAAAACATTAGAACATGGATATATCGATTTTTTCTGTGCATGTTCGCCGAACTAATCGATACCACTTTTGATTAATTTTTAATCGATTTTAAGAAATAAATTGTTCATAAACATTTCTCAGTAGTTTATAAGTAAACAAATGATATATAGAACGAATCGGTCTGTGATGTTTCCTAAATACTCTTTAAATTGTTAAGTCATTGGTTATCAAAATTGTTTTAAAAATGACTGCAGAGTCCTCTATACGATATATCGATAAGAAATTAACAACTCTGACCTGAAGTTATTGAAACTGTGTATCATTGTGTGTATAAATGAGTGTGTTTTCAATAGACATTCAGTTTTGGGCAATATTAAATTATAAAATTTAATAATTGAAAAATAAAGCCGTGAAAAAAAATTGCAGATGTGCATTTAGTAAAACTAAACAACCGTTCTAGGCCAAAAATATGCAGTGCCGCTCTATAATGCAAAAGGTAATTACCAAATTACGTATATATAAATATATATATTTATATATAGCATATATATATATGTGTGTGTTTGCGTAGTGTTAAATTGTTCGATTGAGAAATGAAAAAAATTTAGGAAATTTGTTTTATATTAGAGCTGCTTACAATTATAAAGTTTTATATAACTAGTCTGTATGTATGCAAGTGTGTATATGCATATGTATGCACATATTTTCCCAATAATTAAAGTAGGTTCGTATTTTACAACGCATGTACGTATGCATATAACGAAAAAAAAAATATATATGTGCCATTTAAACTGTCGAAGAATGCGAAATACTAAAATGATTGCCACGCACAATATACATATAACATAGACATATGCATACATATATTTATGCTAACATGTAAATACATACATATGCATTTGTACTTCTTTTTCCATTTGCCTCTCTAATGTACATGTGTGTGTGTGTACTTATATGGCCCAAGTGCATGGTATAAGACGAAATAAGAGAAAAAATCACATCCACGTTTTTGACTTACACGCATTAAAAGTGGAATCAGAATTTTGCATGAATCTTTAGGGCAATTTCTTCATCTACATTTTGGCAATCTGTTGACAACTTAAAAATGACATTTTATCCTATAAAAGAGCATTGAAAAATATTATTGAACAGCTGATTGTAATTGTTGCGGGGAAATTGAAATGATGGCATATTTTTTCTTTGTCTGTGCACCAAAGTGTGGAAAGTGCTCTTCTGACCTGGGCAGCATTTATGACAAATTTACGATTGTGGTGAAAATGAGACGTAGTAAAATTGAATCATACATTTTTGCCATCATTTGAAAACGCATCATTGCAGTAGACTTCATCTCTTTACAAGGTTTTTTTTTCGTACTCGCTTTGTTGTCCATGTTGTGCGTGTAGATTTATATCTGTATAAAAGTAGTTTTATCGATATCTGTCTAAACTAAAGTAGCAAGCGAGTTGAAAACAACAGAATATTGCGCAGTTGAAAGATGACAACTACAAATTTTGTATAATCATTTTGTTTACTTAGTTGTGATTCCAACAGCACACTTTTTATTTGAGTTTTACCGTTTTCTGTATATATTATTGAGCTTATGATATCCACGAAAAAACATTACCATGACCTGGGAACAAATAGATAAAGTTTATCTATCGATTGAGCTTTCAATTACCATTGTCACATGTCAAACTTAAAAATATATATATAAATGTGTTTTGTTTTTGGAGTACACATATTTTGTTTTTTTTTTGATATATATAATTTGATCTTGTCTTACTAATTCTGAGTTTCTCCTACTTTCAGATATACCTATCCCCAATTTAAATACTTTGTAACAAAATAAGAAGACAACGTAAGTATTGAATAAACTTCAATAAAAAATGATTAAAAACTATACTTAAGCAACAAACAGTCCTTCAAGTGCCTTGCATCCATTAAAAATTAATAAAAAGGGTATTAGAAAATTTGGCAGAAGTTTGTCACTGGCATACGGAAGCAAGAAAAGTACATATATATTCTCGTTCAGCAGAAGCTGAGTCGCATTAGCCATGTCTGTCTGTGTAAACGTATAGATCTTTTAGGGAATATATGTTCAGTTACCAGTAAAATTTACAATTGTAATATATATATGACCTGTTAATTGAGTATTAAATATACCTTAATTCATTATTGATCAAGATCGGTTAAGAATTGCTATTATTAAGAATGCTAGAAATTTGATACTCATGTTTTCGGAATTACACCTCATTTTCTGTTTTTTATATTTTATTTTGTGCACACAATTCATACAAATCTTATACATATAAATAGGTAAAGGATATCGTCAAGTCGAACTCTCTGAACTAGAGCATTCGAAATTCTTGTCAAATTAGTTAATTATCTGTGTGCAGTTGAGTGTCAAATTTATAGATATAATATAACGATCAAAGATTTCATTTTATTTTTCTAGATGAGCGACGTTGATCCGGAAACGTTGCTGGAATGGTTGTCCATGGGGCAAGGAGATGAAAGGGACATGCAGTTAATTGCTTTGGAGCAGTTGTGTATGCTTCTCTTGATGTCAGATAATGTTGATCGTTGTTTCGAAAGGTAATTTGAAATAACTCGTCCTAATACTATTTAACAGACCTTAAATTAGTGATGAATATTTATTGATTCTGTGCATTATTGTATAATTTGCAGTTGTCCTCCGCGTACATTTTTGCCAGCTTTGTGCAAGATATTTTTGGATGAGCTTGCACCGGAGAATGTGCTGGAGGTTACTGCACGCGCCATCACTTATTACCTGGATGTGTCAGCGGAGTGCACACGCAGAATTGTCTCGATCGATGGCGCTATTAAGGCGATCTGCAATCGTCTGGTCGTCGCCGATCTCTCGTCGCGAACCTCGCGCGATCTGGCCGAGCAGTGCATAAAAGTCTTAGAATTGATTTGCACCCGCGAGGCCGGTGCAGTTTTTGAGGGATGCGGCTTGAACTGTGTCCTGTCATTTATCCGAGATTGCGGATCTCAAGTGCACAAGGACACATTACATTCGGCAATGTCTGTCGTTTCGCGACTTTGCACCAAAGTCGAACCCAATTCACCCTGCATAAATAATTGTGTTGAGAGCTTGAGCACCCTATTACAGCATGAGGATGCTTTGGTATCGGATGGTGCTCTGAAATGCTTTGCTTCTGTTGCGGATCGCTTCACACGCAAATGGATTGATCCCGCTCCCCTGGCCGAATATGGTCTGGTTACGGAGCTGCTCAAACGGCTGGAGAATGCGGGCGGTCCGCTAACATCCGCAACGAAACTAAATGCACCGCAATTAGCAAGCCCTAACTCGGACAGATTAAACGAGAATATATCCGGTTCAGGAGCGGGATCCACAGCAGCCGGAGCAGCAGCAGCACCTACGACGACTGCACCAACTGGCAAATCACCCGCAAGCGATTCAATGCGTTCGCCTCAATCGATATCGACAACAATTTCGCTGTTGTCCACCTTGTGTCGTGGATCGTCGTCAATAACGCGCGACATTTTAAGATCTCAGTTGCCGGAGGCAATTGAACGAGCTCTCAAGGGCGATGAACGTTGCGTGCTGGACTGCATGCGATTTGCAGATCTGTTGCTCCTGCTACTCTTTGAGGGGCGTCAAGCCTTGAATAGAGGCAGTGCTAATTCGAATCAGGGGCAGCTGGTGCCGCGACCTAAACGAACCGATTCCACCACAGATCGCACGCATCGCCAGCTAATCGATTGTATACGCTCCAAGGATACGGAGGCATTGCAGGAGGCCATTGAAACTTGTGGTGTCGATGTCAATTGCATGGATGACGTTGGACAGACCCTGTTGAATTGGGCCTCGGCATTTGGCACATTGGAGATGGTTGAATATCTCTGTGAGAAGGGCGCCGATGTGAACAAGGGGCAAAGGAGCTCGTCGCTTCACTATGCGGCCTGCTTTGGGCGACCAGGCATAGCAAAGATACTGCTTAAGTTTGGAGCATATCCGGATTTGCGGGATGAGGATGGCAAAACGCCACTTGATAAAGCACGTGAAAGATCCGATGATGGGCATCGTGAAGTGGCTGCCATATTACAGTCGCCGGGCGAATGGATGTCATCGGGACATATGCTGGCCGCCAACAAGGATGGACAGACGTGCACATTGATTGAGCCACGCGGTGATCCGGAAATGGCACCCGTCTATTTGAAACTGCTATTGCCCATTTTCTGCCGCACCTTTCAGGGATCGATGCTGACGAGTGTGCGGCGTGCGAGTTTGGGTCTGATCAAAAAGATCGTGCAGTATGCTCATCCCACAGTGCTCAAGAGTATCTGCAAGAAGTGCAACGAGCCCTCAACTTCAATATCAGCTCAGAGTGTTGGCAACTTGCTAACCGAAGTCATAGCCAGCGTATTGGATAGCGAGGTAAGGCTTGAATTTTCAGCTTGAAGAAGATAGTCCTTGAATTCAATTCCTCGATCTAAAAATCGGTTTTTATTATAGGATGATGAAGATGGTCACTTAATCATTTTGAACATTATTGAAGAGCTTATGTGCAAGACACAAGAGGAGTTCCTTGAGCATTTTGCACGCCTGGGCGTCTTTTCCAAAGTGCAAGCTTTAATGGATAACGGCAGCGAGGACGCAAGCGCTTGCCAGCTAGCAGGTAGCTCGCAGGATCTGTCAAAAACAGCTGCTGCCCTATGTATGCCGCATAGATCGGTGCAAGGTGAGTCGAGCATACATTTGAATAATGTTAAGAAATTAATAATAATTATATTTATAGATGATTTAGTCGAGGACGCTAAGGAGATACTGCAGGGCAAGCCCTACCATTGGCGGGATTGGAGCATTTGCCGTGGCCGAGATTGCTTGTATGTTTGGTCAGATTCGGCTGCATTGGAGCTATCAAATGGCTCCAATGGCTGGTTCCGATTCATACTAGATGGCAAATTGGCCACAATGTATTCAAGTGGAAGCCCTGAAAATGGAAATGATAGCTCAGGTGAGTACAGCTGCGGTCAAAATAACAGTTGTGGAAAATGTGAAGAAAACAGTATATAAAATATAGTTAAACAATGATGAGCATTTTATTTGAACTAAACATTAAAGAACAGGTTAGCTATACAATTATTGATATTATTGGTTATTATAACAAAAGATTAAAGTCTTTAAAGTCACCAATTAGCCGCTCAAAATAGTAGTGGAATAGTAGTAAAATTTGCATAGCTGGGAAAAATATATGCCCGGGTAGCTCAGTCGGTAGAGCATTGGACTTTTAATCCAAGGGTCCAGGGTTCAAGTCCCTGCTCGGGCGATCTTTATTTATTTTTATTAAATATTTTATATTTGCTTAAATAATCTCATTTTCAATAGTCTCGTTTAAATAAGAAAAAATTTAATTGTGGACTGTTAATATTAATGTATTAGCAATATGCACTAGATTCTTAAGCATTTACTATTATTCTAAGTAGTTCTAAAGCAGTATATAAACTAAGCAGTTCAATATTATCTTCTTTAGTTAAGAAGTATGCAATTACCATAAATTAGGAATTAGCCTTCCTCATAAAAAATATCCGATTTATACAATTGATTAAAGTTAGAAACAGTTTTTTTTTTGTAACTGCGCACCTCAAAATCTTGATCGTTTCTGTGGAGATTTGACTCTGGTGACTTATCAGTAACGTATGCCAGCATAATAACATATAGTTGCCGAACCGAGATTTTTCTTGTCCAATATTAATCCGACAGCGTTAGAACAAAGATTCGACCAAATTATTATTATGCTTAGAAATAGATTGTGGGCTGGGCGATTGTCTTACTGTCGACATTATCTAGACCACCAAATAAAACCATTTTGGATTCGTCCAACGAGTGAAAGTCCATTTATTTCTGCAATGGCCAATTTAAATGTTCCTTGGCAGACTTTAATCTTTTCGCAGCACGTTTTTGGATCCATTTCATGGACTACTAGCTACTGGTTGATTATCTCTGGGATGTCACTGAACAGTTCCAACATTCGATTTCACGTGTTTTTAAATCCGTGCATTTTCCAAAATAAGGACAACAGATTTTATTGACAATATCGTGATTTTCCGGAGAAGTTACGATTGCGATTGTTTAAGTCATTCTCGAGGAGAATTCATTTTAAAAAATTTTTAAGAGGTTTTTGCAACTCACTCAAGGAATCGCATGGATTACGAAATGAGCTGTGAAAATATTGAGAAATTGCATTTTAAAAAGCAGTACTACCGTTATTTTAGCAAATCAAAATCAGCACGAATTGAATTTAAATAATTGTTCTTTATTTTTTCTTATTAGAAAATCGTGGTGAGTTCTTGGAGAAACTTGTGCGCGCTCGCTCCAGCGTTAGTCCTGGCACACCATCGCAGCCCATATTGCCGACGGTTTGTGTGCTGAGGCTGGTTGTTGGCAATTGGGTGCTGCAATCGCATAAGCCGAATCAATTGCAGATCCACAATACGGAGGGACACCAGGTGACCATCTTGCAGGATGATATGCAGGGATTCATATTCGAGAGCAATCGCGGCACAAAGCATTCGTTCACAGCGGAAACATCATTGGGTGCCGATTTTGCATCCGGTTGGTCAACGGAGAAGAAGAAACGCATCAAGTCGAAAACGGATGTGCAAAAGGTGCAAGTGGTGAATGTATCCCGGGAAATCTATAATAAATACTTCAAGACGGCTCAAGTGATACCGCGTGGAGCAGTTGCCAAGCTGACGGCGATCGTTAAGCAAATCAACGTGGCCCTCGAGGAGCAACGTTTGGGCAACAGCAACTGGTCAACAACCCTGTTCACAGCATTGACCAACCTGTCGCAATTGATCCATGAGGATGGCGTTGTGAGTGCCTATGAGATGCACTCGTCGGGTCTCGTTCAATCCTTGGTCGCCGTACTGTCCAACAACTATTGGGAAATGCACTTGTCGCGCTGCAAAACGAATAAAATGCTCAAGGAACGCATCGATATATTTAAAAAGTGCATTTTCGGTGAATGCAGCACTGAAGCACCATCGAATAGTCCAAAAAATACGGCGAGCATTCTTATACAGAAACTTGTCGCTGTACTCGAGAGTACGGAGAAGTTGCCCGTCTTTCTCTACGATGCACCCGGCACTGGCTACGGCCTACAAATCCTGCAGAAACGTCTCCGCTTTCGACTCGAGCGTGCTTCGTGTGAAAGTACCCTCTTTGATCGTACCGGACGCACTTTGAAAATCGAACCGCTGGCAACAGTGGGACAATTGGCTAAATATCTACTTAAAATGGTAGCCAAACAGTGGTACGATTTGGATCGTTCCACATTCTTATATTTGAAGAAGTTGCGGGAACCCAAGCAGCCGGAGAACATAACTTTCACACACATTTTCGATTTCGATGAGGAGGGTCTAATCTATTATATTGGCTCCAATGGCCGCACCTATGAGTGGGTCAATCCGGCCCAATACGGTCTGGTGCAGGTGACCAGTTCGGAGGGTAAAACGTTGCCCTACGGCAAACTGGAGGATATATTGTCGCGTGACGGTGTCTCATTGAATTGCCACACCAAGGACAATAAGAAAGCCTGGTTTGCCATAGATTTGGGGGTGTATATTGTGCCCACGGCATACACATTGCGTCATGCTCGAGGCTATGGACGTTCAGCGCTGAGGAATTGGCTGCTTCAAGCGTCGAAGGACAGCGTTAATTGGACCACTCTAATCAGTCATGTGGATGAAAAGAGTCTCGTCGAGCCGGGCAGCACTGCAACGTGGCCCATCATTTGTAATGCGGACGATACGAAAGGATATCGCCACATTCGCATCCAGCAGAATGGACGTAATGCCTCCGGCCAGACGCACTACTTGAGCCTGAGTGGATTTGAGATTTATGGCCGTGTTGTTGGTGTATGTGATGACATTGGCAAGACCATCAAAGAGGCGGAGGCCAAAACACGCCGCGAACGACGCCAGATACGCGCCCAGCTCAAGCACATTACGAGCGGAGCACGCGTAGTGCGCGGCGTGGACTGGCGCTGGGATGATCAGGATGGTTGCTGTGAGGGCACCATCACTGGCGAAATCCACAACGGTTGGATCGATGTCAAATGGGATCATGGTGTACGCAATTCGTATCGCATGGGTGCCGAGGGCAAATACGATCTGAAATTGGCCAATTTGGAAAGTGTTTCCGTATTCGAAGGCGGCGTCAATTCGATGCTGCCAATCGCCTCATCTGGTGGTGCTGGTGGTGGCTGCTGCAAGAAGAATGATAAGACCAATGTGCTGACATCGCGTAAGTCGAGCTCAACGCCATCGCTGCCCGAGGCCACGGAGATCAATAAGAATCATCATCCGGATGATGCGTCCAATCAAACAGTTTCCGCCGACAATCTGGCCTGGAAGCAAACCGTCGAAACGATCACCGAGAACGTTTTCAGTTCGGTCAAGTCGCACATTGCAAACAATCAAGCGAATGCTGCTGCTGTCGCTGCTGCGGCTGCTGTGGCAGGTTCAGCTTCAGCTGCTGCTGCAGCATCAGGCGGCGAGGGTGCCCAGGAGGCGAGTGCTGCAGATCATCAAACATCGTCGTCGTCGTCAGCAAATGTGGTGGCATCTCCATTGATTCGGGAGCTGCAACACATCGCCGATTTGTCCACCATTAATAACTCAATGCCGGCTATCAATTTGAGCACGGCTTCCGATTTGGCAACGATTACGGAGAGTTTATCCATTGTGGAGATATCCAAGGAGAAATCTACTGATTTTAAATCGAGCGAATCAGCAGCAGCAGCGAATCCTGTTGCTACCTCAAAGCAGCATGCAGCCAAACGCATTCCACACATTGAGGAGAACAACAAGATGAATGCCAACAATGTGGCCAAGGGTCTCTTGATCAATCTGAAGCAATTGAATGCAGGTGGTGGCGTCGGCGGCGGCAATTCCCAATCTCAATGTGCTAGTGCAGCTGAAACCCACGAGATCATTGATAAGATGCGCGATGGTGTCGACATGATACGCAACAATACCAACAACATTCTGTCCTCGGATGAGTTGCACATACCGCGCACGAATGCAACAGCCGGCCTCAAGGGAAATACAAAGGTGTCCGTGCTGATTCAACCCGGTAATCTCCAAAAGAATGAATCTGTCGATGCGGATAAATCATCGACGCCGCCACGGGATGAGAATCCGGGCATTTCCATTGAGAACATTATGAATCCACAGATTTCGAATGATGTTGTGTCCGCCGTCTCCAATCAAATGAGCATTAGTGTACCCAATTTGACCTGTTCCTCGTCGGAGGTCTCATCCACATCTGAGGTGGCCGTCCATACGGGTCTGCTGGAAACATTTGCGGCGATTGCTCGTCGTCGCACCTCGCAGGACACCAACAACGAGGAGAATCAGTCGAACAACACAAACGCCAATAAGAACGAGCACAGCAATCAGAATGTGGGCGGCGCAAGCTCATTCTTTGCTCGGGGTCCCAATTCGGTGACGAGCCTGGTGAAATTGGCATTATCCAGTAATTTCCATTCGGGTCTCTTGAGCACCGCCCAAAGTTATCCGAGTCTGTCGTCGAATAATGGCGAGAATTCATCGTCGAACTCAACCAATAAGAAACTCAGCCAACAACATCCAACGCCCTCGATTAATCCAACTCTGACTATGAGTCTGACGTCCACGTCGAGTGACAGCGAGCAAGTGTCACTGGAGGACTTTTTGGAGAGTTGCCGGGCGCCCACGCTGCTAGGCGATATGGAGGACGAGGATGATATGGAGGAGGAGAATGACGAGGAGGAGAATGAAGATGAATACGAAGAGGTGGGCAATACCCTGCTGCAGGTGATGGTGTCACGCAACCTTTTGACCTTTATGGACGATGAGTCGCTGGAGAATCGTTTGGCCGGCGTCAGCAAGCGTAAATCCTGGGATGATGAATACGTTTTGAAACGACAATTTTCGGCCCTAATACCAGCCTTTGATCCTCGACCGGGTCGCACCAATGTCAATCAAACGACCGATTTGGAAATTTGTCCGCCCGACTCGAATCCGGAAACGTATCAGCAAAGTGGTCAAATCAACACCGAGCAGACAACTCTCGGCCTGAAGCTACGTGGTCCCGGTGTTGGTGGAGTACCCGACGTTGAGATCGATCTGGATAACAGTGAGTGGACCATTTTCCGTGCCGTTCAAGAACTGCTCCAGAACAGTCAACTCAACAAGAATGACAAATTTCGCAAATTGTGGGAGCCGACATACACAATTGTCTATCGCGAGACATTTCCAACGGTGCTGGAATGCGGCGGTTCCTACATGGAATCGGACGAGGGTCAAAAGACGCCCGGCGTCTCGTCGAGAAGCGGAGCATCGACACTGTCACCTAACTCACCGGTGCACGGCGGCCTAAGCATAACCGATAACAACTTGTGCTCTGTGGAAGATGTACTCGATTTGCTCACCCAAATCAATGCGCTCAATCAAACTGATGAATTGGATGGCGATGAGCAGAACGCAGTTTCCCCAACAGCGAATCCTACTTGTCTACCAGTTGAGCTCTTTATGAGCAAGAAAATAACGAATAAGCTGCAACAACAGATCCACGATCCACTCGTCCTCTCGAGCAATGCTCTGCCCAATTGGTGTGAGGATCTGAATCAATCGTGCCCATTTCTGTTCCCATTCGAGACGCGACAATTGTATTTCAATTGCACGGCATTTGGCTCATCGCGTAGCATTGTTTGCCTGCAGTCGCAGCGTGACATAACCAATGAGCGCCAGCGAATACCCATAATGAGTCCACGTCGCGATGATCAGCATGATTTCCGCGTTGGGCGATTGAAGCACGAACGTGTCAAGGTGCCGCGCAACAAAGATCTGCTCAAATGGGCCATTCAAGTGATGAAGGCGCATTGCAATCGCAAGTCGGTGCTCGAAGTCGAGTTCCTCGATGAGGAAGGCACCGGATTGGGACCGACACTGGAGTTTTATGCCCTCGTTGCTGCAGAGATTCAACGCTCGGATTTGTGTATGTGGCTGTGCGACGATGAGTTGAATGATGATGGTCAGGAGACGACTAACCTCCAGGATGCAGCACCACAATTTCACAACATTGAGGATGCAACGAAACCGATTGGCTATTATGTGAATAGGCGTGAGAATGGTTTGTTCCCAGCTCCGTTGCCACAGAACTCGGAGCTGTGTGAGCAGGTCTGCAAGTATTATTGGTTCTTTGGGGTTTTCATTGCCAAGGTTCTGCAGGATATGCGACTTGTGGATATGCCCCTCTCCAAATCGTTTCTCCAATTGCTTTGTCACAATAAAATATTATCACGCAACGATATCAAGCTTCGTTCCAATGCACGCTTCAAGGATCTGATTGTTAGCTCAGTGGTGTCGAGGGATTCCGAAGGATTGGCAAGCAGCGATTCGAAGGGTTTGAACGATGATTACACCCAATCCAAGTGGTTCAGCGGCGTCCTCAATATTGAGAACCTCAAAGAGATCGATGCAACGCGCTATCAATTCCTAATCGATTTACAGGATCTGCTGATGCGCAAGCAAACAATTGAATTGGACGAGAGTCTGAGCTGTGAGGAGAAAGATGAATTGATTACAAATCTGAAGATGTGCACGAAAAATGATATTGAAGTATCACTAGAGGAATTAGCCCTAACTTTCACCTATTTACCTAGCTCATCGGTATATGGTTACACATATGCCGAGCTTATTCCAAATGGTGCAGCGATCGAAGTCGACATTAATAATTTAGAGGCGTATTGCGAATTGCTACTCAACTTTATGCTACAGGATGGTATCGCCATGCAGATGCAGGCATTCCACGATGGTTTCTGCGAAGTCTTTCCTTTGAACAAACTGGCCGCATTTAATCCAACCGAGGCCAGAATGATGATTTGTGGCGAACAATATCCGCAATGGACACGCGAAGATCTAATGGCGTACACTGAACCAAAACTCGGCTATTCCAAGGATAGGTACGTTTAATTTAACCAACATTTATAATTATTAATCCTTTTTTGTCTTTTTTTAGTCCTGGATTTTTGCGTTTTGTGAACGTTCTGCTGAGCTTCTCGGGGGCTGAGCGCAAAGCGTTTTTGCAATTTACAACTGGCTGCAGCAGTTTGCCACCGGGTGGATTGGCCAATTTGCATCCCAGACTGACGGTGGTGCGCAAGGTGGACGCTGGCACAGGAAGCTATCCATCGGTGAACACTTGTGTTCACTATTTGAAGCTGCCTGATTACCCGTCTGAGGATATAATGAAGGATCGACTGTTAACAGCAACCAAGGAGAAAGGGTTTCATTTAAATTAAAATATACAAGAAAAAATCGTTTCTTTTTATTCATTTTTATTTGATAAGTAAAATTTAAAAATGGTTTAGATCTATCCCAAAATGCAAAAACCTATGTAAATACTAAAAAGTACGACTAATTAACAAATTGCACCTATTGTCCGAAATATTGTATATTACTTGTAGCTTAGTTAATATCTATTTCAACCTATCAAGAGAGTTATTGTGGCAATTGCCGGGCTATCATAATTATCAAATTATAATTTGTGGTAAAGTACGTATTTTAATAAATTTGCCTTTGATGTTGAACATTGTTTGTCTTTCATTACATCTTTAACTGTGGGAAATATATATAGAGATATAGTCGAAGTAATAAAAAACGATCGTATTAGTAAAAAAGCCAAAGCTTGATCAAAACTTAAATGAGCTTAAAGCTCAGCCCTAGTAAGACAAAAGTTCAGCTCACCTAAACTCAGGAAAGAGATGCAGCACTTCAATGCATGTTCTTGCATTTGTGGGACAGAGTCGACCACACAGAGAACTTAAATGTAGAATCATCATGTATCTCAAGACTCTCAGAAACCAGCGCCTCATTGGTTTATCAGCCACAAGCCACTGCATGATCATCATCGTAACCGGTCGGTCATCAATATGAAGAGTTTCTTAAGACAAGCAATTGTTGAGTGAAAAGTGGTAGTTTTTTTTATTATATCAAAAACCAAGTGTATTGATAAATACACTACTTCAGCAGGATTATAATGAACTTATTTTTAGTCTAAACGTCACGAAATACTTGTCAATTTGGAATATTGGATTATGATGTTAAGAACTGATTACTTAAACAATAACAAAGTCACATTTACATTATATGTAGCAATGATTTATTGTTATAACTGATCATAAGCATATTGTTAGTGATACATCATAACATCGGTGCTTTGGTACATGCACATATAGGCATCGCAAAACAGACGCTTTGCGTGTTCAGGTAAAACTTTATCCTTTATTGATCTTTCATTGATTACTCGAGCGCCCTCATCTGATAGCCATTGAGACAATTCCCGAACGGATATCATTTCAGGTATATTATATCCATTTTTTTCACCTATAAAAGTCATAATATTTAATTGTGAATCAATTTTATAAGTAGTTTTCAGATTTTTACCCTTTCTATCTGCCATTGAGTCAAAGAAACACCATGGAGCATCTGGTCCTGATCCTGCCTTTACGAATGCCACATAATGAGACGTTTCTATACACACAACGGCAAATAACTCCATATACAGTCTGGGTAAAGTCATGTGATCAGCCATCACTTTGAAATCCCTTGGCACTGACAGTTTTTTCGACTCATGATTAGCTCTGCAAATACATAAAGCACAATTAAAGTATATTAACTTGATATGTATTTAATAACTTACCTTTTAGCATGCATATGAGCCGTATTAAGGCATTTTTGACAAAAGGCTGTGCCCTCAAGACCAGAGCCTGCCTGCAAGGAACCAAAACATTCGCGACATTCATATTCAGCCAGCTTGCCACAAACCGAACACTGTCGCGGTGCTAATAGAAATAATAGAAAAAAACATATTCAAATCTTAAAGTGACGACTTTTGCGTAACTTACAGTCTTCAATTATATCTGTAATATCCAGAACTTGGGATGGTAAAATTCGGGAATACATTTTGTAACTCTTGCCAAAGCGAGGCATTTGTATAATAAGACAAGACGGCACTTCTTTCAATTTGATATCGGACGAATGGAAACTTTGCTCAAATAGCTGCTGGACCGTTGGAAATGTCAGTCGTTCGTCTTTCTCCACAAACAATTGATAAAAATATGAATCTTGTCCAGAGCTCAACTAAAACAAATACATTTTGATCGGATTTAATTCAATAAATGTTGATTGTAATAGTTTAACTTACTTTTAAAAATGGTTCCACTCGCATTATTTGCGATAGCAAACTGTTTAAGAACTCTTCTGGATCCTTCTCCTCACTGGTCAATCCGCTCACGGAACTAAGTTGATCCAGAAATTTGCGTAGTTTCATTACCCGATCCGCACGAACAAAAACATTCTTTCGCAATGGATTAACAATCTCATCTCGTAAAACGTTCTGAACAGCACTATAGTGTGAAATATCCTGGAAAATTATATAATAATGAATAATACGTCTCATGGAATAGTGAAAGAAAACTTACCTGAGCATCTGGTCTTCTATATAAAATGGAATCAAATACGCTCGTGAACGTAAACATGGAAAACAATGTTGCGTCCAGATAACATGAATTGTGGTGTCCCTGGATGCCTTTGAAT
This sequence comes from Drosophila sordidapex, assembly GCA_035043295.1. Taxonomy (NCBI): domain Eukaryota; kingdom Metazoa; phylum Arthropoda; class Insecta; order Diptera; family Drosophilidae; genus Drosophila; species Drosophila sordidapex. The sequence goes on along the minus strand of JAWNNA010001201.1, from coordinate 152,433 downwards.
TTACCGCATATATTTTCCAGTTCATCGATGTTGTGTATGCCTAAAATGAGGATTACAAATAAACACAGGTTAACACATAGTGTTCAAGTTAATTCCTCTGATTTCTCTTACCTAATGGTGCAACAGCGCCCAAAACTGGTGGGCAATCAACATGTCCAAATTTAACAGCATTCGTATCAGTTGAAATAACGCTTACTGAATGATTGCCCTCGGTTTCGACAAACCTACGATCATTTGTGCATTTACTGGGCGGCACAAAAATAGCTCCACCTTCGCGACACTGAAACAATCTAGGAGAAATCACGGTTTTCGAATTAGATTATGGTTACTTATAGCTTAAATGACAATTTCAGCTAGATATACGTAGATCATTTACCGAACACCATTGTAAGTTCCATCCGATGTGGTAAGATTCTTTAGGTTTGGATCATCTTCGACTTCGATGCCAACTAATATGTGTGGCAAGTCCGGCGCTATGCCGATCCAACGTATTACGCCATACAGATCGGCACAAATTCCGGAATCCGATACCTCAACGAGAGATCCGATGGTCAGCTTAGTTCCAGGTATTTCATGTAACTCCTGGTAATTTGAACTGTTTATCTCTAAAAGCAAATATGTATACAGTGTTTACATTTTCATATTGTTTATAATATGGCAATAATAGTGATTCAAAATGTCCGACAAAATGCGACTGAAAATGTTTTGATGCATACCTTCAAAGCAATTTTCTGTATTCTGTACACTGAACTCCAAAACCGTCAATGGAATATCGTACATTTTAATGAATGAATGCTTATGACTGAGAGAAAATCGAATAAAACTTCCAATTTCAATGAATTTAGAATAAAGAAAACAACTCGACTCTCAAGTAATAGACAATTATTGTGGCGAAAAATTCTACTTCGTTCATGTATGTATTTTTATACATAGTATTCACAGCGCGAAAAAGTTATTTTTACAATGCCTATATTTATATAAATATATATGTACACTTATGTCGCAAGAAAGATTGAATAAGATTTTGAAGCACACTTGCAAGAATATTCAGTTTTTCAGTTCAAAACTTTTCAAGTAATCGTTTTTCGAGCGCAAAGTTATTTGTTTGTGCAAAATAAATTGAAAACGTTGTTATTTACTTATCATCGAGGCACAGATTCTAAAAATAAAACTGCTGCTTTTTTGCATACACTCAAAACAAAGTCTAAATATATGGGCAAGGTAAAAATCGGCCTGATTTGATTTACGTTATTTATTTCATTCGATTTTGAAATTATGGTTCAGCTTCATTCTTCTTACCAGGATTTGCAATAGATTTGACATCCACCGGTGAAATAACTTTTTGCGCAAAGTCTTCCTTATTCCTTACAAAATTAGCAGACGTTGTTACCGATTTTTCTAAATTATTGTCCGTCGTTTTTGGTCGGTTTAAAATCATGGCAGCTCCTCCAGCATTTGTTGGCCAATTCGAACCAAGCAAATCGGCCAAATCAACGTTCTCCTTCTCCTGGGGATTGTTAACAATGATAACATTATGTTCGTTCTTCGTGGACTCCTCTATGTCCGATTTGTTGATGACGATAATGTCACGATCCTTAATGTTCATGGTGTCACCAGCATGAAACGTGTTCTTTCGAAATCCTGTCGCATCCTTTGCATTGAAATGATTTGTACTCTTTCGTTCCACAGATGCCGTCACATTATTGCCTATAGCTATTTTATACTCTTTATTGCTGGATTTACTCTTGTCACCCATTGGCATACAATCCTCAGTTTCCAAGGGTTCTGCCATTGTATCCAGATCGGCTTTAGCTGGACTCCGGCCAATTAGTGGGCTTGAATCATAAAACTGGGATGTCGGCTGTCGTTTCCTTTGTGTGGTATGAACATTTGGCACAATGGCTGTGTAGACCCGTTCAATTGTTTCATTAATCAATTTCCTTGCAGATAATTTATTCTTCAATTCATTCGGAATGGGAGTTATCCAATCAGCGGTCGTAAATATCGTTAAGCTCGACTCACACGGCATATATTTCGATGCGAATGGAATGTCCTTGGCTTGTGGTGAGTAACCATTGTTAAGATGCTAAAATATATATACAAATATATTTAGAATAGATAAGAAAGTTGCAGTCGGGCATAATCTGATACTTCTTGCAGAGGTTGGATACCGATTTTTAAAGGAAGTCACCAGCATTAGCTTTTTCTTTTTATCGATTCGCACTTATCGACTTCCCAGCCTCCCCCCTATGTCTTTCATATCAGATTATATATATATAAGCAATACTTAGCAACGACTTTTCCTTACCAATATTTCCAAGCCAAAAAAATAACCAACTGGATTTAATTCCGGCACTGGACCAATGTACCGTAAAATGCAATCAAAATATGTATTTTTCTTCTTAAACAATTCTCCAGGGACACTCAAGAGATCGTCGACTTTTAAGTTAATCAACCAGAGGCATTGTTCCTTGTTGCAAGTCAAACGCAATCGTCGCTCCAAATTCACAATGCTTATCACATATGGCCAAAGAGCCTCGGACACTTTGACCAAGTAGCTTGTCCTGCATTCGTAAAAGTTGTTATTTGTAGAGGTGTTCTTCTTGAAATCTATGATCTGAACAATGTTTTTATCACTTTCGTTGCCATCGGGAGTGCCAATAATTTTAATTAATGCTCCTGGTTCGACCAGCAGCGGTTTCTCGGAATGCGTATTTGGATACGATTTGTTGTTAACATTGCAGTCCACATCGGAATGGAGAAGCTCACATGAGGTCAGCTCAATTTGACGCGAGATGAGCGCATATTTTGAATAGTTTAGATTGGTTTCCATGTAAATTAATCACCAACAAATACAAAAATGTAATATTTAACATAAAATTTACTAATAACAAATAAGTAAACGATGATTCAACAAATATCGATGTATATTTAAATGGCTCGATAATTATGTCTAAGTCGAATTCACTGTTTATATCGATAGCCTGATTAAAAAATACCAACGTTTATACGGCATCGTTGTTATAATAACAGTTTTGGCTTACGTCGGTTATTAAAATTAGAACACATTTTTAATCCGAACAATTGATTGCAATTTCAATCCAATCTGTTTGATCTGTGCGATCGGACAATTTTTTGATATTATGTTGACGAATTTCATGCAAAAGATATTTATTTACTACCTTACTTAATACTTGAGACGGAAAAGGACACTTTTTAAATAAATACATAGACTAATTGCAATAGGTAATTTCTGGTAAAAATATAATTATCCTAATTATCCTCGTAAAGCACTAAGCTTCATTACTGATTGCAGCACTCGAAAACAATCATAAAATAACAAGATTTGAACATGCTCTTACTTACAAGAGCAATTGAATACGCACTGATTTAACACAAGTTAAAAACAACCCCAAAATGTAAAGAGCAAACCACTATTATTCTTTAAGAGAGAAATGACCAAAGCCTGTCCACTTGTTTCACTTGAATAATATTATAAATAATTGCGAGACAACACACTTGCACTTATGCAAATATAAGCATGCATATTTAATCGCTTACCATCTAAAATATTGAGACATATAAATTCTTCACATAAACATTTGCCATAAATTCTGATTATCATATAAGTGCGAAAACCTATTTTAGCCACCCCTACGGTTTATTAGTATACATTCCTACACTTAAAAAATGACAACGAATTCTATTTTTAAATAGTTTAATAGTATATTTAGAATATAAATTGAATACTTATATTTTATCGAAAGCGAGATAAGAGGCTGTGTATCAAATACATAGTAAAAAAATACAGACTAGGAACATAATTAAAAAATTCTTTTAATACATATTTGACTGAATATCCTAGAGGCCTGAAAGTCGCTTGCTTTTTTATTTGACGAAAATATAAATAATGTGAAATTAATTATAAATCGCTATTATTGTTAATAAAAAAATTTAAAATTTTACAAAAAATAAAGATTTTTGTAATATTAAAAACTTAAATAATTCAGTAAGAGCAAGCCAAAATACAAAAATATTTATATATTAATTCATAATTTTTACTTAAAGTTTGAGTCTAACCCTTATCTAAGTTTTTACAAGAAACTTTATTTAGAAATATTGCATTTTTGCTGTGTACTTACAGCATTGCCCTGTATTAAAATCCTCTCAGTATATCTGATGGCAAGCAAACTTGCTTTTTTTTGGGAATTCTTAAAACAACAGTCGAATGTAGGTTTCAGTCCCGGGTTGCCTGTCGCTGGGTAATGGTCTTCCATTAAACATAACTGAAACCCAGTGTTTGCGTTTTTGGCTATCATTAAAGTATGTATGTGTATACACACTCTGAAGGTTGTGATTTGATTTTGTAAGAAAATGGAAAATATGCACAACTCTTTGAATAGATGTAGAATAAAACCATTGAGTGGGTTGCTTGCAATTTTATATATTCTTGGTGTTATGTGAAATTCATGCATAACATATACGCTTGATGTATGTATGTATGTATGTGTACATATGCATGCATGCATGTATGTGTTAATAAAACAACAAATTTTATGTGAATTTGTAGTCAATAAGCATGACAACACACAATTTATGTGCAAAGAGGCCGCTACATTTGCCACAAATATACATATATATATATACATAAATACATAAATATATACATATATAAGTTCTTGGTACAAGCATACCAATTATGCGAATTTTTTTTTTATATATTTATGAAACAGGCTATATTTTTTTAAATGCCCTTCAATGGGCAATTTATAAGCAATACATGCGACTGTATAACGGTAGCTGGGGTATTTATATAATTTTACCGAATTGCAAAAAAAAAACGTTAAAATGTTACAAAATCGTGAAATGTTTTGATTTTATTAAATAATAGTTTATACACAATCATAAATAGTTAAAAACAAAAAATAAATTCAAATGCTAAATTAAACAAGTGAATAACAACAAACTAAAGTTTGGATAAACGAGCCCAAAGGACAACTACCAACAACAATTTGAATACGCATACACATGCACAGACACAAGCATGTATGTGTGTGTGTATATGTAAATATGCATGTATGTATGTGTGCACGTCTTATGTTACCAGACTTCTTAATGATTTCGGTCCGATTTGAGTTGCCCTAACTAAAAGTAGTCTACTATTATTTTTTGCCAATTGTTACCTCATAGTGCTTATGTAAAGCCAGACACACAAAAACACACATACATACGTATATATATATATATATATATATGTGTATTTATATATATATATATATATCCTTATAAATGCTATTACGTGTATACTTAATTACAAAAAGAAGCTTCCTGGCCAATTAGCATTACAAACAAAACATGCAAAAAATATGTGTTTGCACATTGAATTTGCGCCTGTGACGCTCAAGAAGTGGGCGGTTATAAATAGATATATATTTAAGCTATCCACGTGTATATATTTCTCGTTAAATATTATTGAAATAAGAAGTGAGAATTCTATATTTCTATCCATTCGTCTTGATCGATTTATTAAAGTTCACGACCTCAACGCGCGTCATTTCTTTATTGCCACGCCCATTTCCGCCTCTTACAAAATGGCAACAAACTGGCTAAGACTCTGAAATTTGAACTGGAGCCAAGAGCTTAGGCTGGGAACAGAGCATTGTGTGCTCAAAAGTTTCTCGCTGCAACAAGCTTACTTATTCCAATAATGATACTCATTCATAACTTACTTATTCCAATAATTCACTTAATATTCGTTCGCTTAGACTTTAAGACTTTTAGCCACGCCCCCTCCTCCTTAAATTCTACATACAGTTAGCTTTAAATTACATTTTTTACTTCTGCTGACTTCTCGAAAGATGTTATCAAACTTATCAAGCTGTCACACCCACTTACGCCCACCTGTTAAGATCTGTTAAAAACTAGAATCAGCGACTAAAAACATTCGAGGTCGTGCAAAAATAAATTGTACTTTTGTGGCATAGATAGTTGCAGTCAAAGGTTGCGATATCCAAAGGTTGATATGTGAGAAGGGTCAACTTGAGAGACTGACTGAAAAAAAGAAGAAAAATCAATGCCAACTTAACCTTAAGGACTAATGAAGGCTTTTCGCTTGTGCATTATGCGGTCTCAGCTTGAAGAGCTTTGTGAATTTCAAAAAGTATGATTATAAAAGCAATAAGGTTAAACTACTACACACAGCAACAAAAAGTGGCTGACATTAAGATCCAGTTTGGCTTAAAACAATTTGAGAGCTTGTCAAATGAGAAAATACAAAATCAATACGTGATGAGTATAAGATTAAAGAAGATTAAGATTAAGAAGAGATTATATTATCCCCACATACCATTGTATATATATTATATTTCGTATATTTGCAGGTTGCAAAGCACACATTCCTTGAGGCTGTGATTATGTTTATAATTTTGTGAACAAAATATGTCCACATATTTCAATGTTATGTATTTTACATAAATTATGTGAATGGCCCCAGGAGCTATTGCTATTATCGTGAGGTCATCGATGTATATTGGTAAGAATTCGATGCTTTTATCTTACTTTAGATATTATAAATTCTTAATTAAAACAATCATTAGTAAAGGCAGTTCTCAAATATTATAAATACCGTATTTATTTCAATCTTCTCTGGCTTTTCAGAAAATTGGCTCGACCATTTTTCGCGAATCGATAATAAGCGATGACAAACAAGATTCCAGCATGATGATAAAGCCAAAGTGAGTAAGTTTGCAATTTGGTATGCCTTCTACAAACCCACTTTCTCGTTTTAAACCAACCCTTGCTTAAGACTAATAATACTGTCATAGATTATTATAAATTATTAAATTATTTATTTAAGTATTTTTTTTTAAGAATAAAATAATAATGCAATATAATAATAATAATTATATATTTTCTTACATCCATTTTGGATAGCTCTTTTCTTCCGAAACCGTCCGAAGCACACTTCGACTTGCCATAACTTCCAATTATTCAAAAATTTAGTTTCGCTTGAAACGTCCCTCTTGGATTCTTAGAAAATGCACGCCAATGCTGCCTCTGATCGCGGCGGATCATGGAGACTACCACCCGATGAGACATTACAGGTTCAAGATCCGAAAGTAAAAGACCAAGACTTGGATCTTGATGAAGGACACAACTGGCGCAGTATTATATTCTCTCTGTTGGTTATTAGTTTTGTAATAGCTGGCATTATAACTGCTATATATTTATTGGGGTAGGTATATGAGCAATTATTTATGCTACATAATAATAATTTATTTATATTTCGCTTAGGTATGTGGACGAACTCCTTTATTGGTCTGGTCGTCGCATGATTCTCGATGAATATTTACAAGGAGAGTTGACGCCGACTCGATTGCAGCCATCCTGGGTGACAACGAAGAAATATGTATTTCAATCCGATGACGGTGGACTCTCCATATTGGACACAACAACGAACTCAATCAATATTTTAGTTACTAATCACACCATTCGTCAATTAAATGTTAGGGGCTATCAATGTTCGCACGATCTTAAGTATGTCCTCTTCAGGCATAATGTGAAAAAAGTAAGGCAAAGAGAGATGGATAAAGTCTTCTTCTTCTTCTTTTAAAATGTACATAAATAATGCCCGATATTGCAGATATTTCAGAAATCGTTTACTGCGTTTTACACAATCTATGATGTGGATAATGACCACCATATGCCGGTCAAGTTGAAAGACTCATCGAAGGTGCAACGAACTCGACTTCAATATGCGTCCTGGCTGGGAAACACAACATCAATCATTATCGTTGCTGACAATGATATATTTGTAAGACAATCGCCATCGATGGAGGAAGATATAAGGATAACGACAACAGGCCATGAAAATCATATATATAATGGAGTACCAGATTGGCTCTACCAGGGTATTTTTTGAATTTTCAACTATTTTAATGCTAAATTGGAAAATTGAACAATTTCTCATTTATATTTTAGAGGAAATTTTTGATATTCCGGAAGCAATTTGGTCATCCATGGATGGCAGTCACTTTATGTTTGCCTTATTTAATGATACGCATGTGGGGATGATGACATATCCATGGTTAGCATCTGGAGCCATAATCGCTGGTAGCGGTATGACATCGGGAAGCTCATTTCCTGAAACGAAAAATGTACGTTACCCAACGCCAGGCACTGCCAATCCAGAAGTTCAAATGTGGATCGTCGACATTACCAGTTTTGCATCCATCGCTAAAATGGAATTGAGGCCGCCACCTTCTCTAAATGGACAGTGAGTCAAATACCCATTATATACTCTATTAATGATGATAATTTAAGAAATTATTATTCTTTTCAATTATAGGGAGTTTTACCTAACATCGGCCAGCTGGGTATCCGGTGGCAATAACCAGGTATCTGTCGTTTTTATGATACGCTCTCAAAACTATAGTATAATCGCCACATGCGCAAAGGAACAAAATTGGACATGCGTTGAAGTAAGCGAAAATGCATTTCTATGTATGAAAATATAATGTAATAGTTGATGTACATTATTTAGATACATTCCGAGCGTGCTCCTGAAGATGAATGGCTAGATATTTTCCCCCACCCGGTGTTTGCTCCAGATGGCAACAGCTTCTTGCTGCTCGCAGGGATACAGGAGTCGGGAAATGATCATTTCACCCATATTAAACACATAACCATTTCACAGCAAAGGATTTCAGTGATATCGCATGGCCGTTATGAGGTAAATTCATTTGATTAACAATTTTAAACCTTTATTCAATGTCAATTTATTTGTTTATAAAGGTTTTAAAAATCTTGTGCTGGGATACAACGAATCATGTGGTTTATTATCTTGCCACTCAAGACAAAAAGCCTGGCCAAAGGCATCTGTATTCGGTTAAGGATCCCGTGCATGATGATACCAGAAAGTATGTAAAATATTTTTAACTTGTTTTTTAAATAATTATTATCCCTTTTTATTGCCAGAAGCGAACCTCAATGCATCACTTGTGATCTGGGCGAGGCTCTGTGGAGTAGCAGATATTACTATACGAATTGTTCCCACTTTGATGCCTTCATCACACCCACAACTGGCGTTGCGACTAACTATGGAATTGAGTTCTACATCTTGGAGTGTCAGGGTCCCGGACTACCCGTCTCGGGTGTGCATGCGCAGAAAACCCACAGTCTCGTTAAGATATTGTATGATACACGGCCCTTCTACACGGAAAGGTTGCAGAAACTAGCACTACCCATTCAAAGATCATTCGAAATTCCATTGCCCCATGGTAGCCGAGCCCAAGTGCAATTACTTTTGCCACCCAGCTGGCGGGAGGAACTCCGGGATGCAGCATTTCCGGTTGTTGTTGAAGTGTATGTTGTTTTAAACTCCAACATTTGACCAAATATTCAAATATTTTCTTCGAATTCCTATTTTCAGAAATGGTCGACCTGGCTCAGAGTCTGTTTCTGAAAAGTTTCGAATAGATTGGGGCACATACATGTCCTCCAGAAATGATGTCATCTACGTGCGCCTGGATGTACGAGGAGCAAAAGGTCAAAGCAAAAAATCCATATACCGTCATCTGGGTGGAGTCGAAGTTCAGGATCAAATTTCTGTTTTGAGGTAAGTAAACAATTTGAAATTTAAAAAAAAAAACTGGCCTAAGCTAAACATGTATTTTATGCAGATATCTTCTGGACACTATAAGTTTTTTAGATGAGACTCGAGTTGGTATTTGGGGCTGGGGTTATGGGGGCTATGTGACCTCGATGGTACTGGGCACCCAGCAAGACGTCTTCAAGTGTGGCATATCTATTTCCCCTATCGCAGATTGGCTGTACTATAGTAAGATACAATCACAACTTAAAGTCATCAAGTCTATATAAACAATTTTTTTAATTAAATATAGACTCTGCGTTTACTGAGCGTATATTGGGCATGCCTGCCGAGAACTATAAAGGATATGTGGAGGCAGATGCAACGCAACGAGCACGTCTAATCAAATCAAACTCATTCTTCTTGATTCACGGCTTGGCAGACTCAACTGCGCCGTATGTGCATGGTGTTCAACTAGCCAAATCATTGACAGAAGCAAATATATTATATCGATATCAGGTAAACCATAATATATAGTGACGCAAGCCAATTCTAATAATATTTCAGCCAGTGAAACTTTGATTTGGATTTGATTGATTTCATCTTAATTTATCCATTTCGTATATTTAAAAAACATTCCACATTTTATGCAAAGTTCAAATATTACCTCTATTAAAAACATGCTAAATTTAATTTTTTTATAGACTTATGCTGATGAAGGCCATGATCTGAATGGTGTGTTAGAGCATGTGTATTCGTCTATGGAACATTATTTTGCAGAGTGCTTGAGCTTGGATCCGGATGATACTAAGCCAGATCTAGATCAAAACATGGTACCTGCTGAGTAGCAGGCTTAAAACAAAAACAAAAAAAAACATTTTTATATGTAAATAGAGTAGATTAATTATTGTAATATTATGCAGAAATTTAAAATGTTATACTATTACAAATACACTGGTTGTTTTCCAAAGAAGGATATATTATAGATTATAGCATGGCTCATGTAATGCTTTGTACTTCCAAATATATTAAGTATTCATATTAATGTCCTCAATCTTCCAGTTATACATAATATCCTTTCAATGATTGTATTATGTATCTTCCAATCCATATTATCCATTTCTTTTTGTATATATATATTTCTTTCATAGCGAGCCACATTTGTCTATTTTTTTTTTATATTTTCTTTATAACAGCCATGTTAACGTTGAAATACAAAAGTAAATGCTTCCTTTACTCGACCTTCCCAAAGATATATTATAATAATACTATAAGAAAATAGCTTGATTTTGCTATCACCACTTGAAAAAATGTTTTTATTTTTCAATAATATCGCTAACAAAATTTATCAAAGTCTAACAAAAAAAAAAAAAAACTAATTGTCGTGAATTTATGCTGGATGGCAGAGGTTTTTAGCAGAAGACTATCAAAAGTGCTTTCAGTAATATATATATATATATATATATATATATATCAACAACTCACTCAGGATTCTAAATCAGAATCTATTCGACTTGACCGTTCCGTTTTGGTTTTTGGATTTGACAAAGCAATAGATTTTTAAGCAAATATTAATAATAAAAATAAAAATAAAAAAATACATTTCTAATAGTATTGTGCCTCAAAAATGATCGCCAAAGATCAAAAGGGAGCTCGATTTGCAAAAAGAAAAAAAAGAGATGTCTTCACAAGCAATGAATTATGTATATAATTTAAATCGGTTGAACCTAGTGGTTCAGTTGGTTCAGTTCGTTTTCCATTCAAAACGGTCTAGTCAACATATTGACTAATAGTAATCAATTAAGAGGGCAATCAGCTGATTATTAAGTGCACCGCCAAAAAACACTGCTGCCACTAACTACACCACTAAAAATATGTATAGACCCCAAAAAGTCCGAACTACTCAATTTGGTTGTTATTAACGTCTTGCAAAGCTAAAATTAAGGGCACTTGTGCTTAGTCGATTAACGAAATGTTCAACGGCTAATTTTAAACAAAAAATAAAATAAAAATAATTATGTTTCGTCAGTTGAATGCAATTATGCACAAGCAAATAAAAAAGAAAATGAAAAAATGTGAGCATATATATATATACCCGTATTATAAATACATACTATGTATGGATATGTATGAAATATGTAAATGCATTGCTGGCTTTGTAATCTTTATTCGAACTGTAAATTAAACAGCTGATTAATTAATTAATACATTTAACATTTCTAAAAGAAAATAACCTTCTGATCGACATTTAATGAATTCGCCTACTGTATAGAATAATAGTAATCATAATATTAATAATAATAATTGCTTCAAATTAATGTTTTGTATATTGTATAATAATGGAGCATCAAATGAGTGTTTATTAAATTTTACAAGCGACTTGAAAATACATATATATATATAATTATGAATATATGTGAACTTCGGATGCCCGAAGATGTCGTCTGAATTTATTTACATTATAAGGTAAACATGGTGATTAGTAATTTTACATCTAGATTGTACTCGTATGTAGTTGTAATTGCTATTGAATTTGTTTTTAATCTTCCTCACTTATTTGAACAACAAATAAACCAAATATATTTTATTTAGTAATTAACAGAACAAACTTGTTTCATACTCAAATCCAAACCAAAACAAATAAATTCAAATATACGATTTTCGTCATTGTTTCTTAAAATGTTTTGCAGATCAAAATCAATATAATATAAACGTTTATAAATTCTCGATTGGATTTCATTCTCTGGTGGATTTAATTGGTATCCGAAATCCATTTTATCGATATTCGCGCAAAGCTAAAAGATATCCAGAAAGCTTTCCCATTGAAGTTTTTCAACTTTCTTTTTGAGTTTTTGATCGACTGATCGATACACTGAAAATTATTTACACAGAAAAAATAACATGGAAAAATGCATTCTAGTCTGGAGAATGGTTTTTTATTATTATAAAACTCAACATGCAATAAGTACATACATTTACAAGTGATCGAACAATTTAAATTCATAGTTGCTGCAAACGATTACTTATCCAATTTAACAACAATCGTATCATAGGCAAAAATTTGTAGTCTTTCGAAATAGATCTTCACGTCTGTTTCAGTCATTAGCATACGTATTCCACTATAAAACTTAGACGATAAATTTATTGTCACCTTAGTACTCCCAAAATTTGTAACTGATACAAGCGAATTCTTTCGGGGATAATTCCGGACTATAATTAGAATATCGGCATTGCTATGGGCGAGTATTTGAGTATTTTGTTTATTATTGTCGCCCTTGCATACGAAGCTTTTGTAAATTGCCGGAGACCGTTCACGCAACGATATCATTCTGTGTACCGTTTCACTATCGGTCACTTCGTCATCCCAATGTTGAATAACTTGATCGGTGTGTAGCCTATTTTTATTGTTCTGACCAATGGCTATTTGATTTGTGTGCAAAATATTTGATGTTCCGGGTAAAGTCAACTGCATAATTGTTGCTGGAAATATTCTTTCTAGGTTGGATGAGGGAAGACTGTTGTCTGACTTAACTTCGCTAAGCGACCATTGAACCCAAGTCACTTCTTCTCCAATTGGCATTTTATTTAAAACCATTTGTATACGTTCCTTCATTTTTAGCGCATTATTCTCAACATTTAGAGCAACATCAACCAAATCGATATGATCCAGAAGAAGAGAAATTTCCGATTTTGATTTATCCTTGAAAATAGACTCTTCGACAATGAGAACTCTATTCGTGCCAAGTATGCGTTTCCATGATGACAAACACATTGACAAAGCTGCATTGGTTTTTAATGAATCCAGTCCCTTCAAATAGAATCCGTTCACTCCCTGATCGATCCAATGCTCTAAAGATTCTGAAACCACATCTAAAACTTCCTTTTCGCTTCTGTCAGCAATCACTTGCTGCAATGGCAAATCTAAAAGCAAATTGATATTGTGTGAACGTAAAATATTCGCTAAATTCCGCACCGAACTTAGACTGCCTAGTTCTGGTCTTATTGTAATTAGCGATGAACCGTTGATGTGTCTATCATTGGACGGACCGGACGGAAAAATAGAGTTCAGCCGTAGTCCGGATATATCCAAATTAGCAAAAAACTCGATCCCGTTTATTATGCCGCCGATGTCACCAATATTATCATGATCAGAGTCGGTGAATGTGGCCGGATTTATTTCATAAAAAACACTCCCTCGATACCATGAAAGTCTGCAGAGCAAAAATAGTAAGTTAAATTACACTTCCACGTAAAGTGTATTCAGTTGTACTCACTTTGGGTTACAAACTTTTGGCATGGTGGCAATATTGACAATAACTATTGAAACCATTGCCATGATTCCAGAGATGAAGAGGAAAAATGTACACTTTCGTATAATTGGCCAGTTCCAGGATACAAAGTTTGGGGTCTCTTTTGATTGCCGTCTGTTGCCATTTAAAAAGTGATTATTGGAAGCCTATTTGGAGCAGGATCAATTGTTAATATTAAGCCACATAATGAATGCACTTTTCAATTACCTGATTTGTGGTAATGTTGTTGTTTTGTAAATGATGATAGTTCACTTTGTTAAATAGATTGGTTGAGGTAGATTCCATGGCATCCATGGCGATGCCATCACTGCTGCCCGAGGAACTAGTTTCCGCCTTGCAATCTGTGTTGCTTATATTGGATGAGGTAATATCGTTAGCTACAATATTCGGGCTCAGTGGGTGGGATGGTAAAAGGACCGGGTCCAAAGCGCTGTTGTTTGAATGCAGCAATGGACAAATGGAAGCCTCTTCGTCCGGTAAAAATGTGGATGTTGACGGTGATTCAAGCAGTGTCTGTGGAAGCTCGACTTCAAGGAAACTGGGTTCCGTTGAGATACCCATGCCATCCATTTTATTATATCCTGGAAATATTAATTTATTTACTCAAATTAAACAGATTACATCAGATACAATATTGCCGATTTAAACTGGATATTTACTGATTTATTATTTTTATTTATTTATTTACTTATGCCTGACTATTTATTCTATTTTTTAAATGCATAGCGTTCTCAGCAACAGACGCCAAATGAATAATTAATCCCAATAACTCTGGGCAACTGAGCAGCATCCCGTGAACAATTCTTTGTTGTTACTCATGTGATTAGTATTCACATATATATATGTATCTGCTACATACATATGCGGCTGCCACAAATTTACGACACAATTATGTATATGAACACACATACACGCGCAAAAACATACATATATTTCTGCCAATTTAAATGCGTATTTTATTCTAAGATCTGTGTATAAATCCCTATTGCCGTACAAAAAAACATATTTAACACATGTCTAACATATCTGTTGAACATTCAAGTGATTTATTTAATAAGTTTTTCAATTATATTAATATTTTGAATTAATTTACCCAACAATATTATGAAAAACCTGCTGCTTCTCTCAAGAATTCAATTCACTGAAATGAAAAGTTTTATTTAAAAGCGCATGCGCTGTTAGGGGTAAATATTATCATAATATCGAGTATGCCAATTATGCCATCGATGATTAATGCTATTATCGATATTATATCTATTTCGATATATTTGTAAGCCTTGCAAAAGATTCGAACCCGTTATCATTTAAATAAACAAAGTTTGCTTTTAATTTTGAGGCAAAAGTTTTTAGTCGAATAACATTTATTCTTTAAGGAAATGAATTAACTTTGTGAAGAACGTTTTTTTATCGGGATAATCGTTTGTTAGCGTCTGAACAATTTCCATCAGGGAGTCGTTCATTTCCATTTGATTTTCAAACTGCAGCTGAATGGTGCTCTCAGATCGCAAAATTTTCTGTTGTCCCTTCGAGTTGAGGAGCTTGCGAAATGCTTTTGCCCGATTTTGTTTGCGCACAATTTGCTCTAAATTAGCATGTTTGGTCAGCATACTATCTTCGATTTGAGCCCGAACCCCGGTATCTTTGTCAGTAACTTCCTTCAGGTCATTTTCTATTTTCCGGAGAATGTAGATCATACGTTCAATTTTGCTTTTATCATCGACTATGCGAGTCTCTTGCAGAAATGTTATTTCATTTTGAATCATTTTCGTTTTATTGCGCACCTCATCAATTTTAACTTGTACCTGCGATGAGTTCTTGATCCTTTTCTTCTTGCCATCGATGTGCTCCTTGACAGTTGCGTTCACAAAGATCTGTTCACGATGCATCACACAATGCTCCAGGTCTTGCACCAATTTTTCCTGTGCCCGTTTTAATTGATTAAAGCGAATTGTCATTCTATGGATTTCGATTTTCATGGCACCGATTTCGCCATTCAGCGATCGCTCTGTTTTAGTCCAATTGATTGTTTCCTCAATTAGTTTATGCTTTGTTTCCCAGGACAACGATTCTCTATGGTTGTCCAGCACCAGATCCTTATGCAGCTCAATTTCATTTTGCAATTCATTAATATCTTTTTCCAATTTCAATGTACTCATCTCAGTATCCTAAAATATGAAGGTGTTAAATTAAGTTTCGGATAATTGCATTTACGTACTTTTAGTTTTTGACTTAGCTCAGTTTGTTCGTGCTCGTATTCGCTCTCTTCGACGTCATGATTTTTTCGCTTAGTGTACACTTTTTCGTTTAGCAGCTCCAATTTGGAGGTATATTTCTGAATATCCAGTTTTAGGTCTCTCGTCTTATTTTCAGAAATTTCTAGTTCTTGATCCACCTTAAGAGATTTCTGCTTGATGATTGACAACTCTGTTAAGATGGGTTGAAATTAACAATATATATTTAAGAACAATATCATATTATATTAAAGAAACTTACGTTTTCGCGTCACCTGAATTTCATGGACCTGATCGCCTCTCTTATGGGTCAAATTGACAAAGTGGTTTTGAAGCATTATCCAAAACTGCTGATGTTCCCTGATACTGTGCTCGCCAACGTGAATCGATTTCTCAATTTGTTTTATCTAAAATGATGTATGATAATTGTTGAATAAGTGAATAGTTTTAATTGTCTCAATGCCTTACCTTCAGTTCGGTTGGATTGCCACAATCAGAGCCAAAGGCGGCTTGGATATCTTCGATTTGGCTGTTCAACTTTTCAAAACGCTTCATTTTAATGTCAATCTTAGCTTGCAATTTCTTCAGTTCTTCATCAAGATCGTTGGATTTGCTTTCAGCGTTATTGAGGCTTTCTTGAATCTTGGCATTTTCCTTGCGTGCATTAAACAGAACACTTCGCAGCTTCTCCACATCCAGCATAGCCATTGCCAATTGGCTTTGTACTTTCGACAATGATAGATCCACAACTCGACGCTGCTCTTGGGCCTTGTTCAATAATTTTAAGCGATAGGAACTGGCTTTATCCGTAATCAGTTGTTCCTGTGCCAACTTTAGTATAGCTTCCTCAATTTGAAATTTCTTTTGATGATTTTTATCCAAGGTGTGGTCAAGCCGGCGGACTTCTGATTGAATTTTAGTCCCTTCACGTGTCGCTTCACTCAAATCGGTTTCAGTTCGAGCCAAAAAGTCGGGAAATTCATCAAGTTTCAATTTTAACAACGTTATGTTATCCAATTCCCGCTGACCTACACAAAATAACATACAAATATAAATTAAAATAAATAATGCTAGAAATTTGTCAAATACTTACAGTCTCGACTGAGGTTATTCATGTCATCTGCCAAGCGCTGCTTAAATGATTCCAGCTTTTTATTTAGTTCCATTTCGCGTGCAATCTGTTTTTTAACTGCCTCAATCCCATTCGAGTTAAGTTTTATCGACTCCTTTTGCTTACTACAATTAAATCATATGTTTCCAACATATCAAAATAAGTTATTGAATCATACCGCATACTGTCCTGGACTTGGAATAGAATCTTATCGCGCAGCTGAATTGCAATGATGACCTCAGACCAGGCCTGTATTAAGCGCTTGTGTTCATTTTGCAGAGCCTCCAAATCGGTGTTGGCATCCGAGATGCTCATATTAAGTACATTGACAACCTCCTTGATAGCGATTTCATCGTCGCTGATTGATTGCAATTCGGCTTCTTTTTTCTTCACCTCCATGTCGAGACGATAAAATAGTATATCCGACTTGCGTTTCTCTTCCGACAGTTGCTTTTGCAGTTGAGCATCTCGGCTAACGATGCGTTTGGCATTCTTCACCTCATCTTCGACATCGTAAGCCCATTGCTTAATATTGCTACGTAGACTCTGCAAATCCTCCAATTCCATCATTCGATTGTGATATAGCGATTTTTGTGCTCTTGTCAATTTGATTTTCTCGTCATATTCCTTCTTGATCGTTTCGACAGCAGCTTCTTCTTGTTGCCGCTTTTCAATGTGCTCATCAATTTGGGCTGAGATCTCCCTGATTTGTTGCTCTTGATGGTTAATGTTACTTTGCATATCGTACAAGAGTATTCCTTGTTCCTCCCGTCGTTCCTCCTTGGCCTTAACTTCATATATCATATCCGTAATCTCATCTTTCAGCTGGTTTTTCGTACGCAGCAAATGTTCCCTCAGCGATTGTTGGAACTTTCGCAGCAGCGGATGGTCGGGCGGAAGAATACCCATTTCTTCGGGCTCCAGCGCTGGCCCCGGCACATCCTCCGAGCCATTTGTTAAATCGCAATTCTCCATAGCCTTGATATCAGCCATTTTATAGGCAAATATCTTGTGTTGCACGTTCAGCTTACAAAATGTGTATTCACTCTAATCGTGTTCGCCTTATTTGACAAAAATAACAAATGTATTTAAGGTTGTCAAGGCTACGGTCGCTAGCAAAAAGAGAAAATGAAAAGAGGTGAATTTTCTCTACTTAAATGAGCTCAAGTATATTGAATCGATTAAAACAGTTTCTGGTTTTGGATTAAATGTGATTATACAAGTGCAATAGTTTTCCATTGCACTTCCTACTCAGGAACTGAAATATCAATAATATCGATAAGACCTTATATTTCATACAATTTGTATGGTCGAGTCATGGAAGGATGCTGGGGTCAGTCAAAGATAGACACATAAATTGTCAGCGGCTCAAGTTTAACATATCCTCCAAATGGAAAACTTTGATTAAAACCTCATTTTATAAGTAACAATCTAGTTAGAATTGGGTTTCCAACATTAAAATCAGTATTAATCTGGATGTCAAACCTTTATCAAAAAGCCTTGGCTTAACATCTTCATAATGTAAGGAGTGCAATTTAAACTATAAATAATTTATAATAATTAATGACACCATATCCAAAATACGAACAGAAAACTGTTGAAAGATTATATTCAAAAGTTCGCAATGAAAGTCTGAAATAAATGACTAATTAATTGGATTGCACTTGTGCTTCCCATTGCCGAAAATAAATATAATAGTTACACAAATACTGATAAGGAATGTATTTTTTGTTTTAAATGTAGATTACAGTAACCATAGATAAGAAATGGAAACAAATACATATATTCCCACGCCACTATGCCAAAGATAAATATTTATGGTTTTAAAATCAAAATGAAAAACAATTATCCAAAAATTCAACATACATTGTTTTGAAGATTTATTAACAACGCGAAGACTTGAAAATTGTTACTTATATCCATAGTGTCATTCAATTCAGTTAAGAATTGTATTGGAAATACATACATGTACACATTCAGACGTCTGCATTTGAAAAGATATTATTTTGTAGTTATACACCTAACACATTAACAAATATATGGAATGTTTATTTAATTATCTGATGAGCAAAATACATATTTTACTTCCCGTTGTTAAAGGTAAAAAGGAACAAATGTAAGTAATACATTTATTTTATAATATAATTATGTCTGCATGAATGCCGATAGAGAATTCATAAAAACAGTATTAAGACACATAAACATACACATATTTAAATTTTTATAAAAAAAAATATAATCGATTTTTCTATCATCGAAATTCGGGCTTTAGCGTTCCTTGAATACAGAACACACACACAAAGTTTAAATGGATTTAAATTTGACAATTTGACCTTCGCAATCTGCTGAGAGTTGTTGCGTGGATTTTATGACTTATGACAAAGATAAGGAATGTTCGTAAATATAAACATGACTATTAACTAATCTTGTTTTTTGTTATTCTTCTTCTTTTTTTTATTTTATTTTGACACATCATTTTGTATCCAAGTATCTCTCAGCTTGCTGCTTTAGCATTCTTTTATAATTAACAGTTGTCGTGGCAAAATTCTTACATATTTTATTATTTTTATTGGAAAGATTTAAGGATTCGTTTTGTGATAACACAACTATTGGCCAGCAAATGTTTAACAAAGTAAATAAAATAAAAACAAAAAACTTTATTTGAAGACAATTTATTTGATTACATCAGATAAACAGTTTTTGTTGTTTTTGGTCTTAGCGGACCTTTTTTTCTGTTTTCTTTTTTTTTTCTTTGTTGACTTGAGTTGCCATTCGCAAATTTTGATTAATTCAATATATAATGCTTCGTAAGTATATACTTTGATATACATATTTACATATAATCAGTATGAATGTTTTGACATCTAGCAACGTTTTTCAATTCTTTGAAATTTTGATATCTTACAATTAAGATGTAGAAATGAGGTTTTCTCTTCACATCATTGGTGGAAAATTTGAATTTCTAAATGACGAAATGTGCAGGTCAAAAATTGTATTCTTATTCTAATATCTTGAAACACGTAAATGCACATGCGACATGAGCTTGAATGAAAACACACATATGAATATCAATACCTCGGCGAAATAAATATACGTGCTAATTTTCAAAAACTATAATGACAATAACAGTTGCGATCGGCGTAACGAAGATTTCCATAGTGTTAACTTATGTCCTCCTAGCTTTTAAACTTGGAGAGTTGATCATCTATCAGTCACAAAACTATAATTATTTCTAATTTGTAATTAAAATTAAATAATATTATACAATTTTGGGCAAGACACACGTTTCCCTCTTGCCATAATTATCTAATTTAGTTTGAAAACGTTTGAAAAGTCGTAAAGATTTTCAAGCTTAGCTTGTTGGCTGCATTCTCACAAGTCAGTAATTCAATTTTTTGTCAAAGAAAATCCAACACAATTTATAAAAATAAAAAAAACTTGCATGCCCAAAAGTAAGTGGTAAAAATTAACATATACTTATATCACTGAGGTATATGTTTAGGTATACACCAAATATTTTGAAGAAATTGTTTGTCGTGCTTATAGGCAGATTAAATATATGTATATATATATACGCTAATTTGAGGATTTTGTTGTAAATACAATTAGAATAAATAACCAGAGCTATTAAACGATGCTAACATTAACGTAGGAAGAAGGTGTATTCATTTTTAAAACCACATTACATATATAATTAAATCAAAATAAAACAATTATTTAAAAATGTGTGTGTTTTATTTTGTAATATTTTTTTAAAGCGCCTGTTCTGGTTGTCGTTCTTTAAATTTCAACGTTTCATCAAAAATTAACGATTTCAAAGCATCCCGGGAGATATCATCGTTTTCCATATTAATGCGAAATGGTACTTCAGCAACAGGCTAGAAAAGAACAAATCAATTAATATAAGTTAAATTGCATAACTAGATATTAAAATTATTTTTGGTATTACCTCATCGCCAGGATCATAATACTGCTCCAAATAGGGATGTGCAAGAGCTTCCTCAACTGGAATTCGTTTGTGCGGGTTAAACGTTAACATTTTACCAAGTAAATCCAAGGCCAATGCGTCTGCATTGGGAAATAACCTCGACCATGGCACATTTGGCTTAAAAGGCAACGATTCTAAATAATTCCGTGCCTGAAATCAAGGAATAATAATAACAATAATTAATATCAATGAAATCAAAATAGATGTTTGCTGGACTTGCCTTTTCATTAATAATACATTCCAAGTCTTCCTGTGATGGGGACCCTAACACGCCAAGTATATGGTTAAGTTGATCCAAATAATGTTTACCGGGAAATATAGGTCGATTACTTAGCATTTCAGCCAAAATGCATCCAACCGACCAGATATCAATTGATTTGGTATACCCTTTTGAATTAAGCATAATTTCAGGTGCTCGATACCATCTAGTTGCCACATATTCCGTTAGGAAGCCAGTGTGGTCGTGCTCTGGATCAGCGATTCGGGCCAAGCCAAAGTCACAAATCTATATCAATAAATAGTGATTGCCTAAATGTTAATAATTTCAGACATAATATAAACTATACGCACTTTTAAATCGCATGTCTTATTCAACAAAAGATTGCTCGGCTTTAGGTCCCGATGTAAAACATTTGCCGAATGGATGTACTTTAAACCACGCAATATCTGGTACAGAAAGTAACAAATATGATCGTTACTCAGCCTCTGCAAATAGAAATGATAGAAATGACAGTCCCTGTGCTTATCTGGTAAGTTAATTTATTTACCTGCGTTTTAAGTAGTTTATACAGATCAGTCTCCATTAAGCATTGTACAATATATACATCACGCATTTGTTCTATGCTATCTACTCGCAAGATGTCACGTATATCGATGATCTGAAATTAAATAAACTTCTTAATCTAAAATTAAACAAACTTCTTGCATTTGAATTACGTTTTCGTGTTTAAACCTGGTGAGAATGGTTATCTCTCGTAGAGTTCGTTGACAATACGTCTGATGCTCGAATGGAGAAATTTTTTTGATAGCTACTCTTTGATTTGTCAATGTGTCATCCGCAGATCTGCAATTGTATATTAATGTTTTTTGTAAATAAATGTTTCTCGAATTGCTGTAAAATAAAATAATATATGTATTTAACAATTCAAATTCCCAGTTTAATCCAAATTCGGCATTTAGATAGTAATACACTAATTGCTCTCCGACCAAACAAACTCATATTTCTTATTAATCATTTAAAAATGTTTTTTCAACCGACAAAATAATTCTCCAACAGACTGTTATTTATCCAAACCACGTTAACGTGGTCCTTTATGAATTGAGAACACCTGTTATCCGATAGGACGAGCGGTTGGTTTACTACCTTATTTTGAATATGTAACCCTTATTTACCTCCCTTATGATATGAGTGCAGATTCTCTTGTTAATAATGAATAGATAAGATAATTTTTGAATGCTTTTTTATCCCATAATCGATAATAAATTGTATATGTATTTATATAAATTGTAATATGCAGTTACTGATATTTGAAAGTGTGACAAAGACAGCTGTCACCTTAAGAATATATATAAAAATATCGCTCATCTCTATTAAGGATGTATGTACACACTTGTACCTATATGAGTACAGATGTATATATGTATACTGTGTAGAAGGGTAGGCTTATTAGGTGTATTGTAAAGGAAAACTTACACGACCATTCCATATGCGCCTTCGCCAATGTATGTTAGTTTCCTATATCTGGGGCCAACTTCAAATATTTGCCCTCTTATGACTTCGGCGTTGGGATGTGGGGCAGCCACAGCCACAACGGCCGCGGCACCCTCAGCACTAACTCCAGCATTTCCCTCCGCCATCTTATATACACAAATTTTTTTGTAATCTAAAAATTGAGGAGATAAAAAAATGGAATTTGTATCTTATGTCATGCGTCACACAATTGCCGGAGATATCAAAATAGGTGTGGACAATTACTTGAATTTACATGAACTTATTATAATGGAAAATGTATATGTATATTATTTTTGGGGCAACACCCGAAGCGATTAATTCAGTTTGTCTCCTTTAATGCGATAATTGGCCCGATTTTTGACTTTGAAACGAATGTGATATTAACACGTTATTGGTCATCTATTCGCATGAATCACTGATAATCTAATAAGCTTTCAATTTATCACAAAATAATTTTCTTCTTTTTTATTTATTCATCTATACGGTTGCGATACATTTATTGTACAATGTACATATGTATTTATGGATGTACCACAAATTTGAGATGTTCGTGTCGATTCGATAGATTTGTATTTCGATTATATCAGACTGGTATTTAGATGAATATGCATATTCAGTAATTATTCTTATCATATATTAATATTGACAAGATTCTTATAATTCAAATATATATATATATATATATATATATATATATAATGCAAAAATATATTAACAATATTTAACTACAACTTTTGTAGCAGTCAGCTTATGTAATAATTGTATATTATTTTATATGTATAAATCATCACCGTCTTCAGTTGTATATTTGCGACTCGACTTATACATAAAAATTTTATTATTTGTAACCCTAGCTTAAGTATACACTTAACTAATTAATTTCTTAAAATTAAATTAAATAACATTAAATGATGAACACATCAGTTGAGAGCTGTTGAAGAAAAAAAATTGTTTGTTCCAATGTCCACTGTTCCCCACTATTGGTATAAAAATCGACGCTACTTTGACTGAAATAAAAAATGCTAAAGAGAGCGATGCCAAAATCCGATAATATTGAATAAACAGTGAAGTATAGGTGTGTTTGCTCTAACTAAAAACCAGAAGTCTACATATATAAAAGTTGTGTTAATAATTCAACATTTTCAGAAGTGTTCAAAATAATAATTCGTTTTTTCGAAACCCACTGTACGCATGTTGATAATCTCGGTCTACGGAATTAGTGAATTGCATATCAAATATAGAAATATGTCGCAATTAATGGATTCTGAACATTTATAACTGAGCAAAAGTGCTGAAAGTCACGGCTGAACTGATTTAAAGTTTATATAAAAATAAACAAAAACGACGTTGAACTTGAACAAATTTTGGGACGCCATATTTATTTTAGCGTATTCCTTATACGAAGGTCACTTACTCACACAGACGCACAGTCATTAAATATATATATATATATTGTGTACACATATGAATAAATTTGTATGTGATACAAAGTTATACAACAAATAAACAAAGTACACAAAGTGAAAAGTGCGTTTGCAGGAGCAACAAAAAGAAAGAAAACCAAAATCAAAACCAATCGAAAGATCAAATCAAATTTGAACAATAAATTTGTTGGTGCAGAGTGTAATGCTAATGAGACCGTGCCAATTCCAGCAAATCTACAAAATCGAGAAAAAAGTGGCCGTTAAGAAAAGAATTATAGTTCATCCGGGTACCATGTTTAGAAACTGCAAACTCCTCCATACGATCACTTTCTGGGCAATGCACGGATCAAGAGCAAATCAGACGCGAAACATTACAACGCCGATATTTACAATAAGACCGCAATGCGCCTAATTTGTTTTAATTTCATTTCAACAATCCACACACATATATAAATTTGTCTGATTTGGATTATATACAACTCAACCCAATCATCATAATCAACATCATCGCCCGTGTTGTTTTGAGATTGAGCAAATTGATTTGTCCATTAATTTAAAACACAACATTCGCCCGAATCTGATTATTTGGCCCCTTGAGATTTTCGACGGGCAGAAGGCAAAATGAAACTGCTGGAGAGCTCTCGTTTCGAGGCCATAAACAATGCCATTTCCATTCAAACTGGAGGCATCACCATTTTTGGACGCATCGAAAGCTATTCGTGGTAAGTTTGCTTTATTCCCTTTCTTATTATAAGTACTGATTATTTGTTTCTGTTTTTAGCAAAATGGTTGCAGCGGAGAAGGTGTTGTACAAGCGCTTTACGGCAGAGACTCATGGACATGATCTGCAAGCGTTGTCGCCACCGCAAACCCTGTCGGATCTGTCGCCCAATTTTCATCGGAACAACAGTCAGTCCGGCGATGAGGGCGTCATTCTCTGTGACACGATCTCACGCAAAACTCTTTTTTATTTGATTGCCACTCTAAATGCCTCGTTCGAGCCGGATTATGATTTCTCGGATGCGAAGGCAAGTAGGAAATAATTATAAAAAAAGCACATTTATTTTAAATATTTTACTTTTGTCTTTTGCAGTCGCACGAGTTTAGCAAGGAGCCTTCTTTGCCCTGGGTCATGAATTCGGTTCATTCAAATTTATCTGCCTTAGCTGGGGATCAGTATCAGGTTTTGCGCCAGCCCCTGTGGTCAGCCGTTGATGATGAGGTTAATCTATCGGAATGCGATATATATAGCTATAATCCGGACTTGAGCTCGGACCCATTTGGCGAGCCCGGTTGCTTGTGGTCGTTTAACTATTTCTTCTACAACAAGAAGCTAAAGCGCATTGTCTTCTTCACCAGTCGTGCCGTAAAGTATGATCTAAATTTAATCTACTTCATACATTTTTTTTAACTATTGTTCCTTATCCCTCATCTGATTTCAGTTCGCTTTATGCTGGGGAGACATCCGATTTTTCAATGGAAGAGGATCTTTACTAATCAATTAAAGTGTTTGGATCATTTTTTCATTTTGCTCATTTTATGCAAATGCATATAAATAATATAGTTTTTTTTTTAATATTTCAAATGTTTTTTTTTTAGTGCGCTTTTAATGGGCACAAAAAAGCAGGCGAGCAAAGCGGTATAATAAATATCAGATCTTAATTTAAACGCTAGGGTCATGGATTCAAATTCTGTGCATAGCAATTTTCTAAATGCATCACTTACGGCATCTTTCAAATTTAGGAACTTACACAATACACAATACACATGTAATATTTAATAAAGTATTTTATTCAAAACAATATTAATATAAAACGTTAAAAATAAACATAAGTTTCTAAAATTGCACCAGTGTTTTTATCTACAGATTATTATCGAGGGAAGCTAAACGATGTAAAGTTTTTGTCTAGATAAGTTAATTCACAACTGAGCCACAATGAATTAAAATAACTAACTAATAATGACTAATGAATTTAAATCACCATTAATGTCTCAGCTTTGTTTTATGTCGAAAATAGCGAAAGTCGAATTAGGGGGAAAAAAAGGCGGATTATTATTATTATTATTTATTTATCATTTTTGATATTCATCCTAAGACTGCTACAAACTAATATGTAAGTCTAAAAAACTATGCATTTGTGTTATTTGTCATTCTTTGGCTCTGAAGAATCCGTTTCCGTTGTGATGGTTGTTGGATGCAAAATAGATGGCGCCATTGTTTGCTTTAGTTTCTTTAGAAGCTCTGGATCCTCTAAGCTTAAAAGGATGGTAAAATACTGAAAATAAATTTTAAGTTAGTTAAGGTTGAAATGGAGAGGGTTCTAAGAAAAAATCAAAGATTCTATAAATAATCCTGACTAAAGAGTTTTTGGAAAACATCCAAGTCGTAACTACAAGATACAGATTTATGATAGATGTAGTCGGGGATGTACTCACTTCTGAGAATATGGGATATGCACTCCTCTGAGTCATATGTTCCCCGACTAGATTGGACGTCAACAGTTTGGCCAAGCTTTTCCAATCGCGGGTAACCAGACATTTGCGGGCCAAGTTGAGTTTCATGTAGGAATCGGAACACCTTTTGAATTCGGTTTGTGTGGTGTTCACGGGCGGCTGACACGATGAATTTCTGTTTAACCAAAATTCATCTTCTGCTTCATTGATTATATGAAGGCTTCGGTTTAGCACATGTTTTGGAATTCGTCGTGGTGGGTAACGCGTAATTCGAAATTTTTTCTCTATTTTCTCTTCGAATGGTTTAGCTTCATTTTTGGTTGTCCTGAAAAGATCCGTTTTATTTAACAATTTGTATTCCAATGTTGTTTACAAAAAAGTTGTAAATATTTTAATTGCAACAGGCTCTTCCTATCCTATAACTTTCTAAACCTTAACTTACCGTTTCTGTTTTGTTTTTGGTTTGTTTACCATGTTTATGTAAATTCGTAGTTTATAGATCTTTATCAAAAAATTTATTTCTGATGAATTAAATATTTGAATGTAAAATATTTTCAAGAAACTAAACCAGTTCTCGACTTTATTTTACTTTGATTATGCCTATGGATGGTAAAACAATATAAATTGATCGATATATCGATATTTGAATTTTAAACTCGCAAGAATTTAATTAATGGTCTTCCAAAAATCAAAGCGAAACGATATATCGATATACTTATATAAATTTTCCAACCCTAATAAAAGTCGATATTTTCATTCCTTCAGAAACATGCATATTTTTGTTATATCGATAATTAAATACTAAATGTACAATAAATTAGATAAAGGGTCTTCTTAAAACCAAAGCCTATCGATATAATTATATCAATTTACCAACCCTAATTCAAGTCTATATTTTCATTCCTTCAGAATAAATAAATATTTATGTTATTAAATTATTGCAATAATATAAGTAATTTAGTTATGTGAGTATTCTGCATTGATTGTTGAAGTCAATTTATCTTGTCTTTAATAACTAATTGCATTCGTTGCAGTAATAATAATAATGGATTCGGAATCAGAAATGGATTTGTTTTCCTCACTTGTGCCGTGTGGCAAGGACTCGGAAATGAATTTGAGGAGGCAGATTAAAATCGAAATAACATTTGAGCCCGAACAGATAACGGAGACAACGTTTTACGCGACGCCAACGGAACTGATCTATCATGAGGAAGTGGGTGCAGTTCTCGACGGCGCCGAGGAATGCCCTGAAGAAATTGGTGAAATGAGCCAACTGCAGCTGGATGATAAACAATCTGTTGAGCATTATGAATCTCAAGTCTCTGATGCATTAAATGACCACAATTATACGTCACAAGAAATCGTATTAAGTCAACCCAAATTGGGCAGCGTTAAGGATATGCTGCTGAATTACATTGCACCAAGCAAAGCATCCCTTGAATCGGTGCCAACAAATGTCACAAATTTCATTGACAACACAATCAATAAAATCCAAATGTTTCAATCTGAAAATATTGAGAGAAATGAGGATGAAGTGGCCTCGCCGACGTCTGCAATTCGAACAACGCCGGAGAATTGCTCGGAGCCCCTGGAAGTTGAGGTCAACGATGAGTATTTTGAAACCCTTTATAAAAACATGGGTGAAAATGAAATTCCTCTAAATACGCTTCTCACGAACACAACTCAATTTGCTAAGGATTTCTATAACGAATGCAAGTCTCTGGCATCAAAAACCGAAGAAGAATTTAAAGTATTTATAAACGATAAAATAAATAGGTTAAGGACTGTTGCCAATATCGTGAACAGGACAGATAAATGTGTGCAAACAGCTTCGAAAGGTTCCAGCAAAAAGAGGCATCGAATAAATCATCGGGCGAAAAGGAATCTTTTAGATACATCCTCGGATTCCAGCAGTGATAGTTGTGATGAACAAAAGTTGGAAGTGTTCAATGAGAGCAACAATAATGTGGATCGAGTTCAGGCCTTAAATAATGATATCAAACTGAATAAGGAATTGGAATACAGCGATGGTATTGATCTTAGTAAATATATTAAATTAGATATACAAAATAGGAAATTTCGACAAATGTCCTGTGAACCTGCCAATGAAGAGTCGAATTCTTGTACATCTGGCGATAATACGGATAAAGAAATCGATAGGTATGTAATGAAAAATCATAATTTGATATATACAATTGAATGAAACATTTTTCTTGATAGGCTTACCAATTTAAATGGTCTGAAGAAGCGTCATCAAGCTAATAGACGTGCTCTGCCCAAGGATAAAAATAAACTGAAAACGTTAAGTATGAAAAATACAAATGTTCAAAATGAATTGGACGAGGATTTGGAAATGTCGGACACTGATAATAGTTTCAAAGAAGTGAGTTTGTATGTACATTTAAGATATAAAATATATTGGACAATTCTCTTGGAATATCTATGATTAGAAAAATGTAATACAAATATTTGCAATTTTTAGAGTGACGACGAGGTTATAACGGAGAATCAGTATCTATCCCGATTTAATGAGCAAATTAAAATGCAATTGTTAAATGAATCAAATAGTGATTCTGGCCTGTCCGATCAAAGTGACTACCATCACTCAAATAAATCATCATCAACAGATAATGAAAATACAAGGGATGTTGTGGATAAGTTTCTGGAAGTCTTTAAATGCGAAACTGAGGATACGCTTAAGGACGATGGAATCAACGAGGCTAAAGATAATAAATTTGAGGCGGAAATAAAGGAATCGGATAGTTTGGATGTGAGTGATGAATTGTGGAACGATAATTTCATTCAAAAAAAGCGATCGAAGAAATCCTTGGAAAAACTAATGGCCGAAGCAGAAAAACGCAATCAACATGATGAAATCGTTCTCAGTTCCGAAAGCGATTACTCTGACGCAGAGCCGGGACCCGTTGAGGAAAAAACTCGATTTATTAAGCCCATGCTTCGTATGGATCAGTTGGCAAATGAGACGAGAGCTGCTCAAAAATCAGAAAGTGAGCGGATCCGAAGATTGGATAAGAAACATTCGATACTTTCTAAGGCCATCAAACATATCGGCGGAAATGGAAACAAAACATCAAATCGATCCGAATTGATACTGGACTATATCGAAAAAACGAAAACATTTGTTAAAGTGGACGAGGATATTGTTAAACAACTGAAGCCACATCAAATCGATGGCGTCAAGTTTATGTATGATTCATGCTACGGCGGAATTGATCACGCCAAGAAAAACACGGGTTCTGGCTGCATATTGGCACATTGCATGGGCCTCGGCAAAACTCTGCAGGTCAACTATACTTTAAGTTTGTAACAAAATCAATCAATAATACATAATTTTGTATACTTATTAGTTGATTGCTTTGCTGCACACCGTCATTTCCTACAAGGAGCTCAGCACAACAAAAGTCCTGGTGCTCTGTCCAAAGAGCACGGTTATGAATTGGGCCGATGAGCTGCAGCGCTGGTTGGGGCCACTAAAAAGTAAAACCAATATTAAAGTTTTTGTTTTTCCGGATTCATCGTAAGTTTAACGTAGAGCTTAAATATTAATGACTGTTGTCGCATCATTGCTAATAATTTATTTGTTACTTCAGTGATATTTCAGAAAAATTACGTGTTTTGGAGGAATGGTCGCACTCATCGGTCAAAAGAGCTGGCTGCTTGCTGGTTGGATATGAAGCGTTCCGAACTCTTGTGTTTTATCACTCGTATAAGAACCGAGGCAACCTAAGCTCTGCGAAATTAGAGAGTATTCGAGAGAAAGTAAATAACTATTTACTGCAGCCTGGTAAAATAAATCGTTTTAAATATAGTTAAGACAACGTTTAACAAATATTGTTTTGCAGGTGCTGATCTTGTCGTTTGCGACGAAGGCCATATCATAAAAAATAGCAAATCTGCTATTAGTATGGCTGTTGCCCAAATTATTACACCAAAACGAATTATTCTAACCGGCACTCCAATTCAAAATAATCTCAAAGAATGTAAGTGCAAACTTTAATTGCAAACATAATTTGCTTAATAGTTAATAAGAAAATGTGTTATTGCTTTTGCAGATTATAGTATGGTTAACTTTATAAAACCGCTATACCTGGGAACTGAAAAGGAATTTGCCAATTTATATGCGAATCCAATTAAAAATGGACAGCATAAGGATTCAAGCAAAAAGGATATCACTGTTATGAAGCAAAGATCGTATGTATTACACAAAAAGCTGTCGAAATTCGTTCAGAGAAAGGAAGCCGAGTTATTGAAAACATTTCTACCCCAAAAATTTGAATATGTGCTTTTCATTCCAATGACTGCAGTTCAGGTATGTAGACATCATTTTTCAACGACAACAACTAACGAACGAATTATTGTTTCAGAACACTCTGTATGAATATATCTTGGAAGCAATAGCCAATCGTGGGGATAGTCGAGGCAAAAGTCTAATCACAGATTATACGGTCCTGAGAAAGGTAGTTGAAGCTAATGTCCGTGATTTTGAACATGTTTATAAAAATGCTTACTTATAACAGATATGGACACATCCCAAAGTGCTGGAAGATGCGTGGAAGAATGCAAATATGGTAAGCCATTTCATTTCGTCAACTCAACCAAAATTGTATATTCATTTTAATGCTATTAGCAAAAAAACAAGCGGGATAACAAGCGAGTCGGAAATCCGCATACAGACGATGATCAGCCCGATGACATATATGATAGTCAAACGGGTTCTATCTCTGTGACCAATGATTGGTGGCGAAAAGATCTTTCAAAAAAGGACCTTGAGACCATTATGCCCAGCAACAAGCTACGGACGATGTTTTACATACTCCGTATGTGTGAAGAGAAGGGTGAAAAATGGTAACGATTAGTTAAACATAAAAATAATTCAAATAACTATCGATTTTTTTCAATTCATTTAGTTTAATCTTCTCTGCATTTGTTGCTGTCCTTAATGTGGTTGAATACTTTTTTAAAAAGATAACCGAATCTGATCCCGAAATATTGCAACAAATTCGTAAGCTTAAATTATATCCTTTAACAAACTACAACATTACTACAACATTTTTCATACCATCATTAGATATACCAACAAGCTTTAAGGTGTCGAATACATGGATAAATGGGCAGGACTATTATCGACTGGATGGCAAAACACCCAAAAATATCAGGCATGAAATGATAAAGCGGTTTAACAGTGAAGCCAATCGGCGAGCTCGCGTTTTTCTAATATCTGCCAAAGCTGGCGGACAGGGCATAAATCTAATTGGTGCTAATCGTGTAATAATATTGGATACTTCATGGAATCCATCGAACGATCAACAAAATATCTTTCGCATTTTTCGACTGGGTCAGAAGAAAAATTGTTACATATACCGTTTAATAGCAATGGTAGGATCCATATTGTTTAGGTAATATTTAGAAAAATATTGTAATATATTCATTGTACAGGGGACCATGGAGGAAAAGGTCTACTCGCGATCCGTCACAAAGCAAGCGATGAGCTTTCGAGTTGTCGATGAACAGCAAATTGACCGGCATTATAATATGGCAGAATTGGCTGAACTATACACGTAACTTATGATAATTATTATTATCGTATCTGCTCTCATTTTAAATGTAATGTTTTCACTCAGATTAACGTATCCCAAACAATGCGAAAGGACAATGCCCCTTTTACCGAAAGACACAATATTAGCGCATCTATTGAGGCAATCGGAGTTGGTTTATAAGTACCATGAACATGACAGTCTGTTGGAAAATAAAGTGGAACAAGAATTGAGCGAACAGGAAAAAACGGATGCTTGGGACACTTATGAAAGGGAATTGCAAATGAATTTGGGTAAGTAGAAAATAAAATACTTATACATTTTTTTGAGCTTTAAATTTATATTTATATGTCTTATATCTATTAGCCCAACAAGAAGGATTAAGTGCCGAGAAGTAAGTTTATACAAACACCATAATCTACAGCAATATATAAAAAGCAACTGTTATTTTCAGGATGCAAAACTCGATGCTAACCTCTAAGCTAAATACATATTTGGGATCAGTTCCAAGTCTCGACGTAAGTGCTAATTAGATAAAACCAAAGTTCTGTTTATTCAATTTGACATGTTTTGATTGTTTCAGATGCAAACTCTTTTGAACTACAGTCTGCAATCTGCGACGCTCGTGCCACAGTACAATTACGGATTAAATCAAACCTATATGGACACTTTGAATATGTATCAAAAGTATACGGCTATGCGTTATCAGGATATGAACGCTTGCTTAACTGATAATAGCTTTGCTTCATCGCCCTTTGGCGTTCTAAATGCCCAAAATCTCAATCGCCTTCAATCGAATCCATCAATGATGCAAAATCTGCCAGGCATTTCAAATCAGAAACCACAGGCGAGGGACTTTGGCATATATGATACTCAGAAGAATCGGACTAGCTCAATGACGCATCCACAACTTCACCACCCACTTTCGGCGGAATTATCAGCACCCGAAAATACCGCCGCAAATTCGAACGCAAATAGTGTTCTCTCGAATTTAGCCCCTTACAAGCAAATGCTTGAAAATCCCTTGGCAAGTCTATTAAATTATTCTGCCCAGAGTTATCCTGGTCAAGCCGAAAGCTTGCATGCCAATTTGAATGCAGGTCTTAATACTTTTCCCAGCAGCCTTTACCCAGAAACGGTACTTGACGCAGTTGAGAGTTTGAACGCAAAAGATAAGACCACAACAAAATCTAAATCATCCAGCGATTCAAATAATTCACAAAAGATTGTCAGCTCGGTCGATCTGACGATGCCGACGCAAGTTAATATCCCTGTTAATGCAAGCACATTTGCCAAAAACCCAATACCGCTAAAGAAAGCACATCAAACACAACCCGCTGGATCGGTTGATCTCACGACAACGACACCCGTTCCGATGTCCTTAAAAAAACTGCCTGAGATTTCGAAAAATGCAAAGGCTGCGAATATAAATTTCGGCTCGGTATATCCAAGTGGCAAAGATTTTCTGAAAAGTAATTCTGAAATGCAAATTATACCGACAACGAGCCCTCCGGGTACAATAAGTATTACGAAGCAGCTTAATGAAATGTCTCCAAGTATTTCGCTAACTGCCCTAAACACAACCGAAAAAACCAAACCTGAAACGCAAAAAAACATTTCTTTAACTTTAGGCACCGAAAATAGGCAGAATACAAAAATGTTTAACATGAACTCAGGCACAAAAAACCCATCAGGTAAAGTGAAATCAATTTATTTATCCCAAGTGAAAACTACAAAAAAAAAAATTCGTGTCAATTATTTTAAAGCTGCAGCTAAAGCGGAACTGGCCAAGAAATCAACGGGATCTGAGTTTGCAGCGGCCAGCAAGTTAATGGCTACGCCCCAGATTCTGGGTAAGAATACCATGGCAGAATTAGGCCATAAAGCAAAGCAAACAAATGCAGTGCAAAATACAACGGATAAGCAAAGTACGCACGATGGAGGCAATGCTCAACTGCCAATAGATGTCAATTTGCAGGGGTAAGCATCTAATCTACTAATTACGACAATTTCCATTACAACCGTCCATATATCTAATATACCAGAAAACTTTAATAAATGTGTATATGAAGTAAATGATGTATTCATTATCGAATTATATCAAATTATACATTATCAAATTGTGTTTCCTGAAATATAGTTCTAAATTTAATTTCAGGGATAAGCCACGGAATTTCGCACGAAAGAGATCATCTGGCAGTCCAAGAGATAGTTTAAATAAACGCACTAAATTATGAAATTCATAATTCAGGTACACAACTATAAAGACTCTCCTTAAGCTTATCTAACATTATAATATATACTTTTAGTTTGTTGGAAAGTCAATCGGCAAACGCAAGATTAATTGAAGAATAATTTAATTCCCTGTGGTAAATGCATTAATATGTCACTATTTTTTGTATTAACTTAATCCATGCTATTGTTATTATTTTCTTAAAGATTTCTAGAACCTATGCATCGAGAGTACATATCTATTTATACTTAGGCTGAAGCATCTGTGTCATCGAGTTGTGAGGCCTGCATTTGTCCATCAGCATTTGTGGCTCAATAATGCATGTCAGTGTTTATTTTTAAGAATGTCCATGAACTTGCTTCTAGTTTGTATACAATTTATGGGTCTTAAACAGAATGTTTTTGGCTCAATCATAGAAAGTGTTAATTCCAATTTGCATGTTGAGATTTTGCTGGCTTTGTAAATTTCATGTTTTTATTTTAGCTGCAATAAATTACAAATATACTTAGCCAGTATGATGAAATTAAAATCTGTGGTTTTTCTTTTGAATTGCAGCGGGGCGGATCGGCTTACTATAAGTACATCGCTATTCAAGGTGACTTACAGCGAACAAATATTAAATATATTTTAATTGTAATTTAAATATGTTTTTCGCTTAACCCGGAAGAGGTCGCCAAACAAAAACAATATTTGAATTCTATTAATTGTAAATAGTCAAATGCATAATTTCAAATTATTGGCATGCCTCTTTGACAGCTTTGTTCTCTGTGTACGTTTGTTTTGAAACGTAATATTTGCGGGTGTGTATGTATGTGTGCAGTGTGTGTGTGTCGAAGTGAGCATGCTTATTATTTACTACTAAAACAGATGGTTTCTTATCAGAGCCCGAGTCCAGTTTGCAGCTTGGCATAGTTGATTAAAAAAGCTTTCAATATTATATTGTTAAAATAAAGCACTGTAGATAAAAACAGATTCTGCGCAGAGGACACGCGCACCAGGAGCATGTACCATGTACCCAAGTACCCATGTACCATAAGCATCCGCTCCGGGGATTCGAGTTCAAAAGCTGCGCTCGAATATCTCAGTCATCGCAAATGCTCTTGAGGAGACAGTCGTTCATCGCACATACGGCCATCGTCATACGTTCATATCGCGCCGTGTAGACAAACAATATGAGTTTTAAAAAAACCAATTTAATGTTTACTGTAGATAGAAAAGCCTCCCAGCAGCCATATACATTTGCCTTGCATATGTAGATAGCATAGATAGATGTATGTGTCAGGATACAGTGCTCAATGTGCATACGACGAATACATTTTCGGTGCTTGTTTCACTGTAGTCACTACAGGGAAGCGTTATGCGAGTGCGTCTGCTTGTGCTTTAATATCGCCAGCCAATATTATTTGGCCTGATAGCGCATTACAAAACAGGAAAACAAAAAATAACAAAAAAATACCGGCAGCTTTACCTCTAATTTAATTAAGTTTATGTAACGACGAATGCCGCACAAAACGGAAATTATTAGGCTGAGTAAATACCAGAAATTATACGCTGTGAATGCCTTTGTGTACACTTGTGATAAGAACTATGAATTTGATAATCAAACAGTCACATGCGATGCATAACTAATAATTATAACGGCTTAAATGCGGCTCTCTTAATTATGTTTGGCAGAGAGCGATGAAGAGATTTTTATGATATTTTTGAGCGCATTTTGTCACTTGAAAAAATGAATTGGTGTCATTCATTAAAAAAAATATTCATTATAAACAAACGTTGTGTGAAACCGTTTCTATGCATAATTTAAATGCAAACAAACAAAACAAACAATTTGAAAAAAAAAGACTTACATACATATTGAAAATATGTATATGTCGACTTTTCACTGTGTATCTTTTGCATGTACATTGGTTGCGCTGTTTTTCAGCGTTGATTACATTAAAAACAAATGTTTTTTTTTCATTTACAAATGTACCATTTTGAAAGCTTGATCTGAGTATGTAAAAAGTGTACCATTTTTGGTACAATTGTACCAAATGAGTTTATCATGTTTATGAATATTATCATTATGATTAATAAAAATATTAATCACTTAGGTCATTACATGATCGAAAGTGTGCTCTTTGACGCCACTTCTTATTTAGGATTCCTTTTCGCCATCTCTAGAAAAACGAATTTCCAGATGATGGCATTCTCAGCCTACAATTATTTTGTGGCACCGATTCCTTATCATGAAGCATGCTCCTCTTTGACCTTTGTGCTCTGCCCTTTCAACCTGCAGTTTTTCCATTGCTAAAAATTGGCTATGTAGGTGTTCCTGGTCTACTTCCTTGCCCCACATTTCCCCTCCACACACACTTTGCTTTTTTCAAAGCGCCCGCATTATCCTGGCAGTGTCTTCAAAGTTTATTCCTTTTACTTTTATGCGCAAATTTTCAGCTATTTTGCAACTTTTTGTCAGAACAAGAATATTGCACAGTTGGCATATGCCTCGACTCTCGACCATAATCAAGTAATGGCCTGTTTTATGTCTAAACAATTTGAATTTGCACATTGCAGTAAAATAACGCCAGCTTTCACGATATTTGAAATAAATATTGCATTAGAAGAGGATTACAAAATGACTCGGATGTGGGCAGCAAAGTGGAAATCATCATATTCTCTCATTGTTATGTTGACATTATGTGTTTCAGCCACTACGACAGGTAAGCCAATTTTCGCATAATATTTTAGAAATTATTCAAATGTCGTTGGAGCTTCCAGTCAAGATTTGTGAAGTCCCCAAGTGGTATTAGGTTGGGATAACCATAGAGACACGATTCAAACACATTATTAAAATCATGTTTTAGAAATTTATTGCTTTTTTGGAATAACCGTTGAAACACGATTACTTATGTAAATGCCAAATCATGATTATTTATTGCATTTAAAAAACGGTTAATTATTCACAGGCAGTGATAAGATAACATCAAATGCACCAATATATTCTCTATTTACACTTGGCAACAGAGTATAATCCCCTTCACTACATAGATAAGCCGTTTATGTAGCAAAATTAACTCAAGCACTTTAATATACAGATGCAATCGCAGCAATTAGTATATCGTTTAATCTACATTGCAATTATATACACACACAGACCTTATCGCAATGTAATCTCAAAATGTATGAAAGCTGTGTGCGTCTTTAAAAAAGTATTCATCACAACGTATTCGTTCCCTCCGTAAGGGATGGTCGCATTCTGCTTTAGCGGTGGAGTGTGTGAAAGCCTTTTGAATTGGGATGTAAACAACATTGGCGTGTTTGTTGTTTGTTGTTCGTTGTATTTTTTTTTTAATTGTAAAAGTCCGTGCGCTCGACTTGGAAACACCATTCGCTTGCATCAATTAAGGGAAGTGTTTTTTTAGGGGGTGTTGAAAAAAACAAATAATTGAAATCCAAAATATAATTATATTTTACAGGGTATACAAATATGTATACATATATATATAAATATTTTGTGTTTTCTTTTGCAGAGATTTCAAATTATTTTGACACGCAAGGACCCAGTTTCTCCCTCGAGCCACCTAGTAGAATTGAATTTATGAATACGGCTGGGAACACTGCCAATTGCATTGCTCATGGAAATCCTGTACCGAATGTCCAGTGGCTAGATAAGGAAAATAATCCAATCACATCCATATCCAAGGTTTGTTTATAAAAAGTTAAAAAAATCGTTTTTTTTTCAGAGAGACATCCTTTCATTTCAGGTTCGACATATTCTGGCCAATGGCTCGTTACATTTTCCACCATTTTCCGCTGAAGAATTTCGACAGGATGTGCATTGGTCGGTCTATCGATGTGTAGCATCTAACATCGTGGGAACGATTATATCGAGAGATGTGGTTGTTAAAGCAGGTAAGGGTATTCAAAAGCAACATGGTTTGGTATTATCACCATAAAACCGTACGGATTCTTCCTTTTCCAGTTGTCTATCAGCATTATGAACCGGAGGTACAAAATCCTGGTGGATTCATTGGCAGCAACGTTCTGATTAAATGCAATATTCCATCGTTTGTGAAGGAGTATGTCACAGTCACCTCCTGGCTACAAGAGCCCAACTTCAACATATATCCATCATTGGAGGGCGGTAAGTGTATCATACAGATAGGCAAATGTATTAAATACGTTTTTAAACAATTGCAATACATTTCGCTCTTTAATAGATGGTAAAAATCATATGTTGCCGACGGGGGAACTTTTACTATACAACATCACTAGAAATGATTCTCAAAAAATATACCGTTGCCGTACACATCACAAATTAACACAGGACTCAATAGTCAGCAGTAATGCGGGTAAAATTCAACTAACAGGTAAGTTTCTGTCACTACCAACGCTGACTAATTAGTAAGCTAACTAAACTGAAACTTATTCATAACCCTTAGAAATGCGAGAGCTTGTGCCACCAATTATGAATGAAAAGACAGTTTCTGTAATGGCCAGAGTTGGAGATCCTCTGGTATTGGCATGTGTTGCTTATGCAAATCCAAAACCCACTTACAAGTAAGTTCAAAATTCCCTTTAAACAAAAACGTATTAATTTGTGGACATTTTTAGTTAGCTTGTAGAATTCATATTTAGTTTTTCATAGAAATGTATTCCACTTTCCAGAACCTTTTCGTTTTAATTACGTACATACTCTGAAAGTCTTAGTTTGGACTATGCAATTTCTTAAGGATATGTATGTATGCATGTTTTGCATTAGTAATAAAATAATTTGCTACATGTGTAAAAATAAATCGTCCATCTTTGAGAGAGGCAAATGATTAAATTCTGGCATGTCAATGCACTCGAGCATATCAACTAAATTTGTTTCAATACTTCTTCCATCTTCACAAATGCACATGTATACATACATATACATATATATATATATACATACATATAGCAATGTTGGTATGGGTCGCTCAGGCAACATCTCCGAGTCCCCGAGTTGGATAGGGTAAGCCTGACGCTCTGACAACTTCACTTAAATTATGTGGAGTTCGCCTCTGTATCTGGTGCATACATGTACAGTATTTTTGTGCATATGTGGGTACATGCATATGTATGTGTCTTTGCCTTTGCTGTACCCAATCCGGCATGCATACAGTAGCTCAGAGCTAAAAATGAACCAATCCACAGGCAGGACATCAAGGTGCTGCAAAGCGTAAGCTTGAATATGGGACGCAAACAAACACAAAAAATATAGGAAATGAAGAATAGTAGAACAGTTAAGTAGTTAACGCAACATTTTTGATAATAATAATTATTGTTATGAGTATAATAATAATATATTTGATATGCGATCGAGCTCATATTCAAATGAAATTACTTATGTTCATCTCAGAGGGAATATTATTTTTTAGCTTGCACAGCAGCTTTAAGTTTTTAATTAAATATGGCATGCAATGTTTCATTAATGCTGCGAGCCACTGTATATGCACACATTCATGCATGTACTCATGCATACATACACATATCCAAGCGTTTAGCCGACGAGTCGTCAACGATGTTAGGTTTTGCTTTGTTTTATTTGCAATGTTCTCCTCTTGAGTTTTTCTGCATGATGTTTTCCTTTGGCTTGTGACTTTGTGGTGTGTGATTGCATACATGTACCAACACACACACACATTTAAGTTCGGTACATGCATCCATACTGGTATATATGTATATATGCATTGGGTTTGCCACCATTTGAGAGGGGGATACGGATGAAAGGACATTCATTTAGGTATACGTGCATGTATGTACCCACGTATGTATATCTGTCTGTCTGGAACTCTGCTAGATTGCGGGTCCACACTTGACGTTCATGACCAAATCTACGTATGTACAATATATGTATGCATCTATGCATGTATGTATCTAACGTACATACAAGTGAATTCTAGCATGAGAGTGGCAAGCATTTTTTTTTCATTTATTTCATTTACTTTTATGCATATTGCTCTATGATATATTGCACACACATATAACCATACATGCATCAATGTATGTATGTATGCATAAATTCGAATTTTTATACACACTTGTATATATGTATGTACATGCAGTGGCTAACAAACAGACCCTGACTTCTGTGCCAAACTTGTCCGCACAAAAACTCGAATTCATATTCATTTTTTTGTAAATTGAAACTGAAAAACTTCAAGAACAGGCATTCATTAAATTGTACAACTTTTGCGACAGGTCTGACAAGCAGATTGTTAATTTTCAAGCATTCCTCTTAAGGTTATACAAACGATGTTATTATACTTTTTACAGATGGCGTACGACACGATCAAACATCGAGGAGTCCATTCAACATATGCTTGCGACTGGACGGGCCAAGATTAAAGATGGCACTCTTATCATATCGGCGGTCGCCAAAGCGGATAATGGTATATTTTATTGCACCGTTACGAACTCGGAGGGCAGTGAAACGCTGGAGGTGGATTTGGCAGTTTCATCGCCCTTAACCGCAAGCGTGCAGCCGAGAATACAGACTGTGAATCTGGGTCATACTGCCGATTTAGTGAGTAAAGTGACCTATTCAAACCAACTTAATTGGACCTAGAACAGAAAATCACCTAATGGAGTTTCATAGATTTGCAGCACATCTGGATTTCCGAAACAACAAATATTATGGTTCAAGGATGGCAAACCCCTGCGATCTGGAGCACGAGTGCGTCTCTTGTCCAAGGAACATATGCGTATCACATCCATCATCAAGGAGGATAAGGGAATGTATCAGTGTGTGATCAAAAATGATGTAGAGTCCAGTCAGAGTTCAGCCGAGCTAAGATTGGGAGGTGCGTAGCAATGAAATTCAGAATTAAATTGAAATTAAAATCAAATGTTTTATTTTCCATAATTGTTGTTCACTTACAGAGGTGGCACCTCAGCTGCTTTACAAGTTCATTGAGCAAACAATGCAGCCAGGACCTTCAGTTTCACTCAAGTGTAGCGCCAGTGGTAACCCAACACCCAAAATTGTTTGGCTCCTGGATGGGTTTCCTCTACCTAATGTAAGTATTTTGAATATGGTTTTTGTATGAAATACGAATAAAATTGATCAAACATGCCTCCCAGAATGACCGTCTTATGATTGGCCAATACGTTACCACATTTGGTGATGTTATAAGCCACGTTAACATATCAGCAGTCAAATCAGAGGACGGAGGCGACTACGAATGTAAAGCGATTTCCCGAGCTGGTGAAGTGGCAAATTCTGCTCGATTAAATATTTATGGTATGAATAAAAAAATATTAATAATAATATAATAATATTAATAATATTAGATACTAACTTGGAGTCTATTTATATAAAATATTGATTAATAATAATAATTCATTTAAGGCATGCCCTACATACGACACATGCCAAAGATATCTGCTGTCGCTGGGAAAGTGTTTTCTTTAAAGTGCCCCATTGCCGGATATCCGATTGAAAGTGTTTATATTGAGAAAGGTATGATTTATTTTCATAACGGACATAACGGCATCGCTGATGGTTTCTTCTTGTTGCAGATGGGATCAGATTGCCAATCAACATGTGACAGCGTGTCCAAAATGGAACGCTTGTGATTGAAAACGTGCAACGCGCCGCCGATCAGGGCACATACACCTGTGTTGCAAGAAACAAACACAACTACACCTCGCAGCGGTCTGTAGAAGTCAAAGTATTGGGTATGTATCGAAATTTGTCTTGAATTAAGAGTTATACACATTTATTTTTATTTATACATAATTATTTTATTTTTTTTTCTAAATTTATAAATTTATTAAAATGTCTAAGGAAATACACATTAATTATAAGTTTTAATATAATTATGTATTTACTTTAATAATAATTATAATACGTATTTGAGGAGTTTTCTATAACCATTCATTATTTTTCAGAAATTCCAAAGACCGATGGTAGGTATATATATTATCCACCAAAATGTATATATGGCCCCAATACACTGGGGTTTCCCCACCTGCTAGGCAGGATTATAAAAATGTAGCATAGTTTTAGGCTGGGTTTTTTCATTTGGAGCAGGTCCGTTGTGGACACCTGGGTGCCATAAAACCCGGATTTTTTACATAAAGTTGAGTATTTTCGGTATAAATTGACCAATCCTTCGTAGTCAGTTTAGTTTCATCCTGCATCTCGGGTGCAATAAGCCAAAAAGGACTATGGACAAACAGACTACCATTGAACTACGAAAACTCATCCTGGAACTCTTCCAAAACGGATATTCACATCGCCAAATAGCTGAAATGGTCAGTCTGAGCAACTCAACTGTGTATAACATTATTCGGCGCTTCGTCGACGCAAATCGGATTGAGGGCAAGGGCAGAAAGGCACCAAACAAGATTTTCACCGAAGAGGAGGAGCAAAGGATCATCAGGAAAATAAAGGGAAATCCCAAGCTATCGGCTCCAAAAGTGGCTCAACAGGTGCAGAATGAAATGGGGTAAAAGTGCTGTGAGGAAACTGTGTGCAG
The DNA here is from genome assembly GCA_035043295.1 of Drosophila sordidapex. Classification (NCBI taxonomy): domain Eukaryota; kingdom Metazoa; phylum Arthropoda; class Insecta; order Diptera; family Drosophilidae; genus Drosophila; species Drosophila sordidapex. Next base: position 109,311 of record JAWNNA010001201.1, on the reverse strand, counting down.
GTTTCTGCGCCAACATGACTTTAATGCCCGAGTACCGCGGAAGAAGCCCTTTATAAACACGAAAAATAAAGGGACTTGGATGACGTTCGTCAAAAACCACTTGGACAAGGATTTGGAGTTCTGGAACACAGTCATATTTGTATATGAATCCAAATTCACAATTTTTGACTCGGACGTACGGAATTGTGTGTGGCGACAGTCCAATACTGACCTGAATCCCAAACACGTAAAGGCAGCAGTCAAGCATGGTGGAGGAAGTGACATTTCATGGGTATGTATCTCGTCAGCCGGATTCGGGAATTTTGTGATTTTTGAAACAACAATGGACAAGAATGTGTACTTCAACATACTAAAGGAAAATTTACTCCAAAGTGCCGAGAAGGTAGGAATCCGACGTACTTTCCGGTTCAACCAGGACAACGATCCCAAGCATAGGGCCAATATAGTACAGTCCTGGCTCATCGGGATCTGTCCCCACATGATAATTCCGCCGGCCCAGTCTTCACATTTAAATGTCATTGAGAATTTGTGGGCTCTGCTGGTAAATAACATCCGGAAGCACAGAATATCCAGCAAAGAAGACCTCAAAAATGCTCTGCGGGATGAGTGGAGCAGAATCAGCCCAGACGCTACCAGGAAGCTGGTATCTTCCATGAATAATAGGTTAAGGGAAGTAGTTAAGGCTAAAGGATATAATACTAAGTATTAACATCCTTATTTAAGCTTTTATACGGAAAATATATTACTTTTTTAAGACTGTTCGAAAATAGCAGTAAACAAAAAATAGGGTACTTTTTTACATAATCCTACCTAGCAGGTGGGGAAACCCCATTCTATTGGGGCCATATATAAATTTTGGTGGTTAATACATGTACCTACCATCGGTCTTTGGAATTTTTGAAAAATAATGAATGGTTAGCTTATGGCAGGCAATTCCTTTTTTTCTTTGACGCTGATCAGAATAAGCTTCGAGCCACTGTATTTATGAAAATTTCTTCAGAAATAAGTCAAATAATGAATGTGTACTCAAGATCCTGAAGGAAGGGATGAAACTTGCAACATTTAAATTGAAGTTTATATTATAATTAAATACGTATTTACTTTAGTACTTTTTCAACAATATAATTAATTTTATGGTATTTCTAAGCAGCTATAAATTGGTTTTTAGCCATCTGTAATAACTTAAGAGAAAACTTAACTGCATTCGACCAATTAGGCCGCAATTTTCTCACAAATGCATGATTATTTGTACATTCATCTTAGCCCATCTTTGCATTTGGGGCAATCAGTTTACCAATTAGATAAGTTGCACGAGCATAGATAAGTTTTGCATTTATGCACGTACCACGCTCCCTTCTGGCTAATTTAACCAGAATAATTATAGTTATTTGTACAGATTTTACCAAACTATATATGGACGAATTCGCAAAGGATCTGCTGAATATTGAAAGTGCTCAGGTTGGCTTAAACTAAGTTAAAGAAATAAGAAAATTGCAATTAAACTTAAACTTAAAATGTAGTATATAAGTTTAGGTAAGGTTATTGATTAAATAGGTATGTAAGTAAACAATTGAGAGTCTCTGACGATTTTTATACTGAATGAACGTTTTTCTATAAACCAAATAATTCATGTCAATATTAATTGTGGTATGTTTTTTGGAAGCAACCTCTTAATATACGCACACTCTTAATATAATAATATTAATAATAGTTTTGGTACTCATATCGATTTTTAATATTCTGTATAATATGCACCGTTTCACGCACTTTTTCACTGCACTTAAATATGATAATAATAATAATAATAATATTAATATTTGCATTTGCATTTGCATTTGGTAATCCTAAGCAACAACTGCACTTGCACTTGCTTTGGCATGCGCGGTACTTTTTTCAGGGTTTCTATCGCCACAGTTGTGAGTTGTAATTGCTCGAAATCTCGTTGACTGCCAGTAACCTATGACCTATGACCTATGGGCTAAAAAGCCTCAATTTGGCGTTTTGAGTTGGAGCCAGTTAATCATACTTCGCTGGTGTTTTATTTGGTAGTCTTTTTGATGGTTTCTCATCTGCTCTGCTCCTCTAATAGGACATATCTAAAGATATACTTTTTAGCCAATTGACCACCTCTATATATATTTAATATGAAGTGATCCTTTGCGTTCAGGCACATTTCTCTAGCCCAGACCTAGTCGCAGTTATACCCACAAAAAGACTACTTTTTATCACCAAGAATGCGAAGCATATTTGACTCATTCTCATCCATTTTGATTGCCGTCTACCTTACCGCAGGTGTGAATTTAGGAATAAAATATACTCGTATTGAGCAAATGCCTTCTCTCTATTATTTGTCTAGTTTTGATTTGATTTTCCGGTCAGTCAATATACTATTGCCATATCTGGGCGATGATGTTAAGAGTTCTTCTCAGTCATTAAGTGAACACGTTCATTGACATAGACCATATGTAATAGTAATATCTATAGTTGTTAGCTGACAACTATTAAATAAATATATATTTTTTTTAATTTACAAACAATTCGAATCGAGTTTCGTGGCAGCTATGAAAGACATCATTTCAAATGAGTCCACATTTTAATAATAGTTGTAATATTTTGTTCAAATGAAGTGCCTCAACGAAAATGGAAACGTTTATTCTTTCTTCCATATATACACTCAATACTCAAATGAAAATGATAATCCATGCAGTTCCACCCAAGATTACACCATTCTCATTCGCACGCGATCTGAACGTCGGTGACCGCACCAGCATTCAGTGCGTTATTGGCACCGGGGACCTGCCGCTTTCATTCACTTGGCTGAAGGATGGGAAGGCGCTGCCAACGGCGGCGGGCAGTAGTGTGGCCGACAGTGTCAGCGGTGGGCTTAAGGGTACCGGTGGCGTTGCTGTATTGGGTTCCGGCACTGGCTCCGGCATCAGCTCCGGCTCCGGCTCCGGATTGTCGCAGTATCCATCTAGTATGTCACCGTCGGCATCAGCGATCGAACACATTGCACCGAATGACAATGGTCGTAGTGGTGGTGAAAGTAGCGGCCAAGTGACAATTCGCCAAAATGATGATTTTACAAGCGCCCTCAGCATCACAAGTGTGACGAGGGACCAAAGTGGCACCTACACGTGTCGCGTCCAAAACGATGCCGCCACTGTAACGCACTCTGCACAGCTCAAAGTTAATGGTACTTGTGAAAGCTTCATTTTCGTATTTAGTTTTTTCGTTCCATTTTCTTTCTGGTTTTTGTTAAAGTGCAAAATAGTTGCATCATTGAAATGGATAATCAATATTTAGGTATGCCCGATTTCGACATATGCACGCCCAGCCTTAAGTTGATCACAATTTCCAATTTCCTTATCACACCATTTTTTGTTATGTATGTGCACATTTTTCTAAGTGGCTGTTAAACTATTTATGCATGATGTAGTTTTATACCTAATAAAATATATCCTTTTATTATAAATAAGCTACTTACATAATAATACCACATTCTAAACTAAAGGCAGCAACAGCTTCTTAGTTTTGTTTATAATATTTAAAATATTAAACTAAATTATTTTTAATTTATCACATTTGTTTTTTAAGTTGCAAGCACAATATTGAATAACATTTAATAATAATATTAATCTAAAATTTGGTAATTCCATTCTTTAAATTGATAATTTTCAATTGTTTGTTAAAGAGAAAAAAAAAGTTTTTGGGATCATTGGGATCGCGTCAAGCAGAATACTAAATAATATTTATTAATATTTTAAATATACCATTTTTATGACTGCATGTAAAATTTGGTTTGTAAGGATATTTAAATTTGTATTTATTAAAAACTCATTTAAGATTTTCCAGCAATTGTACTTTAGTTTTCGAATTATTGAATTGAAATCAAACATATTTATTTGTGTCCACTCAGAGTACAGTGATAGAGATAAGTATGTCACTGGCTTTTGAGGTGTATTCCTAGGTTCTTGATAAGCTGATTTATGAAGCTGAAATCATTTGCATTCATTTTGATTTATTTTTCTTGGATTTCAATTGTTTAGTTCCTCCGCGCATCTCTCCTTTTGCTTTTGAAGACGAGATAACTGAAGGTATGCGGACACAGATAATGTGTTCCAGTAGCCAAGGAGATCAACCTTTCAATATAACTTGGCAGAGAAATAAAATACCAATTCTAAGTACGACAAGCACAGCCGGTGTCATCAAACCATTGACGACAAGACCGAACGACGAGTTTATACCACCGGATCCGTCGTTGACAATCAATCAGTATACCCCATTCTCCAGCATATTGTCCATACACAACGTCTCCTCGGGGCACAATGGCAACTACACTTGTAGTGTGGCCAACAATGCTGGTACTGTTGATTACACAGCTGTTCTTTCGGTTTCGGGTAAATCAAGTGTAACTATTGTTTTCTAAAACACTTAAGAATAAAAAAAACAAACGAGCTCTAATTCTAGTATATTGAAATGTAAATTAATTTGCACAAGAACGAAACAAATTTCACCGTAAATATCGTAGAAACTGCACCAGGAGGATTCACTTCACTTCACTTACCCAGCTACTATTACGATTTGGATTTGGTGATCCATAGACCCATGTTTATTTATAATTAGTACTTTCAGGTCTCTCAGGAAATGTACATTTTGATTCAAAATCATATTGACAAATTCATATGAGTTATTTATTAAGAATATTTCCAGATTACCAACAAATGCATATGCAGTAGTCGATGGATGGAAAGATCTGTAAAAGTTTACTTAAGCGGCTTTTGGTTAAAAAATTTTGAAAATGGATTCAAAAATAGATTTAATTTTGGATCTGCAATTTCTAGTGTTTGAAACAGTAATACAAATAAAAAGTTAAACGTTATCTTAGACATGTCCTTCGAGATCGGCGTTAACCCACCACAGCTAGTTTTTATTAAACAAAATAAATTTCAATAACAGGACAGATTTATCATATGAAAGATATAGAATCCAGATGTTGTTTATTACTTTTTAGTACAACGGTTCTTTCAATTTGTTGCAATAAGGGCCTCAAATAATCATAGCATACATTTTGAGATTATTTTTCGCAGCTTTCCAGCAAGCTTAGCCAAACTCGACCTTTAACGCGTTTTCCAAACCGGTATTCCAAAAATATAGGAGACTGATGCACTGAGCACAATGCACTCGGCACCTCTGCACCCACTTGCTCGTATACCTGTGAACCAAAAGTTCACTTGAAACCACCCACATAATTATAAGTCGCATGTATAATTGCATATTTTTTACAGAGCTTTTTGACAGATGCTTCAAATTTGTACATATTTGTGCAGATGAACATTTAAAATATTTTTGAAGGTGCTTCAAGTTGATTTGTTTCTTCGCTAGTAGTTCAGATGAAGTCAAATCAATATCAATATCAATATAATAGCAGATCTATTTAATCTTGCGCTAAACATCGAACATAATTTAAACACTTTTTGTTTGTCTTTTTTAGTTGTATTATTTTAGGAGAACTTTTGCGTGAACTTAAATCTTCAGTTATTGATTGTATTTATTTAAATTTTTTAATAATTGTCAAGTGGATAGTTTTCGTTTGATCCTCATATATGTGATCCCTGTATTGTTTGAAATAGTAATGTATTTTTTAAATACTTGTACAAAGTATTTGCAACCAAGGATGCAACGGTTCAAAATCTGATTTATCTTGAGTCCTTATCAAACCTAACAGATTGGGAGTGCAATCTGTCTAAAAGGGAGCAAAAGTTCCCTTCTTCCTTCACATTTCCAATGCAGCTTTAAACTGGATAAATACATATTGGACAAAGCTTGAACCGGGCCATTATTAAAACTTCATTTTATATATTTGTAAATAAATATAGACAAAATATTTTTGATATTATAGATATGTATTATGTGTAATACTAGCATGAAGTCGCAATAAGTAATGGCTATTTTGCATGCTAAGCTGCCAGTCTAAATAAATTCTAAGTAATTAATTAAATTTGAAAAATAGTACCACCCCGATGGATATTAAAGCCCACTGATCAAGACGCAATCCTAGGAAATCCAGTTATGATATCATGTAAGGCCGATGGATTTCCCATACCCACCATACAATGGAAACAGTCTATAGGTATAAAAGTGATCTTTAGATTAGAAATACTAAAAAATACAAATAAAATGTATGTAAAGGTGACTCCGGCGATTATCGGGATCTCAGCTATGATATTGGCAATGGAAACTCACATTCCGCGATTGTGGCCAATTCCAATGGCTCCCTCATCATATCGAAGGTATCCCGAGAGCACGAGGGGAGCTACCTGTGCCAGGCGAGCAATGGCATTGGCGCCGGCTTGAGCACGCTGATTAAATTGACTGTGCATGGTAAGCAGGAATGCTTCAGGATAACTTACAATTTCAATTTGAATTGATGTCCTTGTGGTTTTTAGTTGGTCCCTCAGTTACCGTTGCGAAGAAGCAGTTATCAATTCGACGTGGCGAACGCATCACATTGCGCTGCGAGGCCAACGGAGATCAGCCCTTGGACATATCCTGGCGCTCGAAGGCGAGTCGCATTGATCCATCTTATGATATCCGATATCATATCAAGAACTCACCACTGGCCCGTGGCGTCTCCTCTGAGCTGACGATACTGCAAACGGTTCTCACGGATCGCGGCGAATACACTTGCATTGCCAACAATGCCTACGGACGGGATAGGAGTGTGATTATTGTCCAAGTCCAGGAGCCCCCAAATTTCCCAGTTAATTTGCACGTGAGAGATCTGGGCAGTCGTTCGGTAACGTTGGCCTGGTCCCCGAATGATCAGGACTCGATCATTTTGGGCGGAGGTGGTGGCAATAATCGAGATGCCCAACCAATATCGAATTATATTCTACAATATAAGAAAGCTGGAGGTACGTACTACCAACAATTAAATTTATTTACTGCTAACTTTAAAATACTTTTGTCAGATGTTTGGCACGAGCATAATAATCAGAAACTTCTGCCTGGCGACAGAACTACGGCTCAGCTGGGTTCCCTTCGGCCTGCACAGGTCTATCATATACGACTATTTGCCGAGAATCATTTGGGCACCAGTGCCCCGAGCGATGTTCTATTCGTGCAAACAGACTCGGAGGTTCCATCTGCTCCGCCCCAAGAAGTGACTGCCGAGCCACTTGGACCACAGCAGGTAAGTGACGCTAATAAATCGAACTAATTTTTAATAAAAGGAAGATCAGAAAAAATAACAAATTTACAAACTTGCCAAAGCAGCTACCTTATTATTCAGTTTGTTCTTGTTAATTAAAATAGGGTAAAAAGGGTATAATGGTTTTGTGCAAATGTATATAACAGACAGAAGGAAGCATTTCCGACCCCAGAAAGTATATATATTCTTGATTAGTATCAAAAGCCCAGTCGATATAGCCGTCTGTATGAACATGCAGATATCAGAGACTATAAGAGCTAGAGACTTAAATATGAATAATATTGAATATAGCCTCTCAAATACCAGGCGCAGATCAAGCTTGCTTTATTTCATCGATAGCTGCAACCGTTTCAGAAATATCGATACAATTCGATTTCCGATAGCGATTAATGCTCAAATTCTAAAGACAGATTCTTCTAATTAATAATAATAATGCATATGTATATTATTGTTCAACTGCTCAAATTTCATCAAGATCGGTTAAGTAACACCCAAGTAATGGCCGAAAATATTTTCTCATATTGATCTCATTTCTATCAGCAGCCACAAGCATTTTTGTATGCATATAAATAAGCGAGCGCATGTGTGTGAAAGGGATGGCAAGATAATCGACGCAAGCGTCAATATGTTTTTGTGTGTATTCATCAGAGCCCCGTTACCTACGATTGCGTGTATATATGTACGTATGTACGTGCACGTGTTTGTCGCCAGCCGGATCGGGTCAGTTCGAGCATGTGAATAAAAATACGCACTGGCTTAGTTATAGTTTAGTTTTTTTTTACTCTGTAGTCTCTGTGCCTGCCACTTGCAGACCTGCTCACATTTGAGTGCAAGACTTTCCAAAGCGAAATTTGGCAATACAAGTAGAATATATATAACAGCTGCGTTAAGGGTATATCGTAGTCGAACTCACTCGGCAATCGAGCACTTTTATGGTTTTCTGAGAATAGTAGAAGTACAATTTCTGCTAAATAATATTCATCTGTATATATATAGATATATTTATAAGGTACTTTTATGCTAGTAATTTAATTAATTTTCTTTTTTCTTTTGCAACTATCCACACAAATAGTTGCTGATAACGTGGCGAGCACCGGTGCGAGATTCCTGGAATGGCGAACTGTTGGGCTACACAATCTCGTATCAGAGGCAAGGTACTCCAGATAGTGGCAAGAATCACACGAAGGTTGGCAGCCTAATTAGCGAGGGCATAAATGATTTTCGTTTGACTGGACTGGAGAAGTACACACAATATGGGATCACCGTGTCGGCATTCAATATCAAAGGCGATGGGCCGCCAAGCGATGTGGCCCTGGGTCACACCTTGGAGGACGCTCCATCCGCATCGCCCCGATCGGTGTCATGCATTGCGCTCACCGCGCAAAATATACAAATATCGTGGCAATCGCCGCCGAAGGAATTGAGTCATGGCATCATCCAGGGCTACAAGCTGCTCTACGAGCCCGGATTCCTAGAGAGTGAATATAGCGTGAGGGAAACGAAGATTACATCCGCACTTAGCACAGTGCTGCACGGCCTGCAACCGTTCACCAACTATAGTGTTCAGGTCCTGGCATTCACTCGAGCCGGTGAGGGTGTCACAAGTCCGGCAGTTTCCTGCATTACGGAGGAGGCAGTGCCCGATGCACCTGAGCTGGTCAAGTCTGCTGTGAACACCGAATCCTCAGTGGTTATTAGTTGGCTATCACCACGAAGACCCAACGGTTTAATTACCAAGTACAATGTTTACATACGTGTCCTGGAAAAGGGACAGGAGTTGAAAATAATGAAGGAGATGTTGCCGGCCCACAATCGACATTTCGAGGCAAGAGATCTTAATTTTCGGGAGACATACGAGGCTTGGGTAACTGCATCCACAAGAGTTGGCCAGGGTCCAAGTACTCCGGTAATCAAACTAGTGCCCAGCACTTCGATACCCGCTGCCATTGTGTCCTTCAGCCAGACGCTGTCCGTCACTTGGAGATCGGACATCAAATTGCCGTGTCTCTACGTTGGGAATCCCAAAGCGAACACCGAATGGAAAATCCTAAACACACGCTCCAAGCAGCAGTATCAGCTGGAAGTTAGCAAAAATAACACCCTAAGTCTACGCAACATCCAACGATCCCACGAGGGCAATTATTCTTGCGTTGTCAAAAATTCCGCGGGCTCCGATCATATTGTTTATCAGCTCTATGTTCAAGGTACCAACTTGATATTAAATCCTTTCGACTTAATTTAACTAATTGAGTTTGTTTGTTTTAGTTCCACCCTCTGCTCCAATTGTGTCTGTGAATTCAGTTCACAAGAATTCGGTGTCCATTCAATGGAGAGTTGACGATATTGGCCGTGCACCCATTCGAGGCTTTGCTTTAACCTATCGCCGAGAATCCGCTGAATGGGACGAGATCCAAATCGATAGACGCATCACATCCTATATGCTCGAAAATCTGCAATGTGGCACCAAATATCAGCTGACAATGAACACCTTCAATAAAATCGGCACAAGTGCGACCAGCGCTATAGCATCAGCACAAACCAAAGGTAATATCTAAGGAGTATCATAAAGATGGGGAAAGCATATTCATTGTTTGATCTGTGTTTACAGGCAATAAGCCATTTGCGCCACAAAAGCAGAGTTTTATCCGAGCGAATACAACATCGGCTATTTTGGACTTGTCTTCGTGGCAAGATGGTGGCTGCCCCATACTCCACTTTAGCATCGAGTTCAAGCATTATAAATCTTCTAGTGACTGGATTATAGTCTCAAATAAGATTGAAACACATGTGAGCTGTTGAGACAAAGACATTATATAAGCAAATAACATTTTATATATCAATTTATTCACAGAGCCGCTACAATATCGGGGATTTGGAGCCAGGAACCTCCTACAATCTGAGAGTAACTGCCAATAACAATGCTGGCTCAACAACAAAGGAGTTTTATTTTGAGACACAGCACTTGATGGGATTCACTGGCAGCTCGGACTCTGAGGAAATACCCGACGATCAAGCTATGTTTACCGACGCTCATTTCATTGCTGTCATCATAACATCCATTTTTGGCACAATTCTTGCCCTACTTGGAGCCTTTATCTGCTTTAAAAACTGTGAGTATTAAATGTATTATTGATGGAATGGTAGAATTACTGATTAACTTTGTATGTGACAGGTCCTCGTACATTATTTTCACGTAATGTGGACTCACTTAGGCCACAAATTAGTGTCGCCGATGGAAAGGACATTCAAAGTCGTGAACACTTCTATGGCACCGTACGCAAATCGTGCCAGCAATCTCCGCCAGAATCGGTTGCTGGTCTCGAGCGCATACCCGAGTACTCGGAGGATATTTATCCATATGCCACATTCCATTTGCCTGAGCACGAAAACCAATCTGGGAATATTCCCCTAAGCTACACGGGCAATCCATCAAAATACGAGTCTCGAGTCTGTGAGGATGAAAACACCTTGTGCAGCTCGGGGGCAAAGGGGAAACGAATCATGGCCACTAGTGTGGGTGGCATCAATCCCAATGTGAAGCTATCCAATGTGATAGTTGGCTCCTCGGATGAGAGCAACCATCTAAACACGGAGAAGCGACTGAAGCGTCGCTCAAAGATTATTAAGTCCGAATCGGAGGAGTACGATAGCTTAAATAGTGATAGTGAGATTAGTGGAGAGCGCATTCGAGACGATAATCGAAGTATCCTTGAGACTACTACGTATATAGACGATGAGGGTCTAACAGGTATCTATATTTGGATATTCACTAATATTCGTCGTTAAATACACATTTTCTTTTTCAGCCCATGGCCGGAAAATAAGAAACGATGCTGGAATTGGTAAAGATAGGTCTTCGGTATTTAGCAGACCTCAACTGCATAGTAAGTTAGTACCTAATCTGTTTTATTCGAATTTAGAATAAGAACGTCGGTTATAAAGAGGTTTCTGTTCCGCTTTTAGTCAATATAAAGAAGTTTTTCTGTTATGTTCCTGAAAAAAGTGCTCTTAATATAATGCTTAATATTCCTGAACAGCAAATACAGCTGAGTCTATATAGTCATATTCATATGTGTCTGTCTGTTTACCTGTCTGCTTCCATTCTCTTAGTTTTGCTCTACTTATTTTGCAGATTGTAATCTTCGGCAAGCCGGAAGATGTTTCCGATTCGAATAATATTTAACTCTGCTTGTTATATATTTACTAACATAGCATTTTGGACATCGTGCCCATCGACTACCGGCTCATTGAGTCGTCAGCAAAGCAGCAGCGGAAATCAGCGAACCCTTGCGATTCCCAGCGGAAAGTTGGCACAATTAAATCTGTCAAAGATCCAGCCCAATGTGCAGATGTGTCCCGAAGTGTATCCAGTCGCCAGCGATTCAAAAGTACCGATAGTAATACCAACAGCAGCTCCCTTAATCGCGATTGTGGGGAAAACAAGAGCATCTCCCGACCAATTGCCCAATCGGGCTCATATATTGAAAAACTGAAGCCCCAGGACAGAGACAAGCTCGGTTGTTCTTCGTCAATAACATGCTATAATCAGAGCTATGGTGATACGAACGGAGAATTACTAATGAATAGTGGAGGGGATCAACGGGAGTTCATCAGTCATCATCGTCATATTTACAGTATAGAATCACTAGATTTATTGGAGGTATCCAAGGATGCGGATAGATCATTCGAATACCATGCCATGGAGATCTTAAGCAACTCGGAAACCTTGGCCATGGGCTCCACAATGAGTGACCACAAATATCAAATAGAAAATAGCTCGGCTGAGAACAGCATCTTGCATAAGAATCCAAAAATGGAGCAATTAGATTACATTTTAACTGAGAAGCATGTTAGTCCTCCGTCTGCCTTTACTGACAGGGTTAGCCAAATTTGAATGTATAAGTATTGTGCGAGATTAATTACAAGATAATAACCAGGTTTAATGCATTTATAACATACAACTATTTACCAATTCAAATATTGCAATTACCATCAGAAATGATTATAAAATGTTTATGAATGTAAGTAGTGCATATTTTGCCATTTGGTCTAAATAATTCGATAGTGTAGTCTTAACTTGACCATCACAACATTTAAATCATATTGATGCGATCCAGTGCTTCGACATATCTTAAGTGTTAAATAATGACAAAGACCACAATTACATAAGCTATATATACATATATATATATATATGTGCATATGTGCTTCATTTTATTCACATAGATCGGCATTTTTCAATTATTTACTTGAAATCAACTTCAATGGAATGCGATAAGTAGATTTAGTCCCTGTTTGTTTTAGTTCAATAAAAGATGCTGTTTGGGCCATGTTGTTCACATGAAGTGAGTCAATTTGGCCATTATGTATTTCTGGGCAGATGTTGCTTCATCATATGTTATCGAATTTTGAGTATATAGTCAATTGATAGATGTATGCAAACAATAATTGGAAATTTGCAAGATTTAGATGTAAGAGATATTGAAATTGATGTGAGATCACCTTTACAATGAAATACAATTTTGAGATGAATGATTACTAGTACTAGTAATAATATTAATAACTATAAATTTACTTCGTACACAACAATAGCTATAAGCACCTTTTTTGGTAGATCTTGAAATTGATCTATTTCGTGTTGGGATTGCATATTAGATTATGCAAGTTAAACAATAGATAATGCGAATGAAATACTTTATACAACGAATACAAATATTTCTTTCACATACATTATAGAACATTGAACAGAAATATTTTGGAAAAATATCAATTCGAATAGATTCGCACAATATGCACAATATATTTGTATGTATGCATGTCTCAAGATATCAATATTATTAGTATTATTAGACTGAGAGATTCACGAATATTAAAACGTACATCTTCGAAACCATCTTACTCTAAGCCAAATAATTAATAATAGTCGATTTTTTACTGTTATGTTACTTGTATGTGCGAAGTTCAAGACACAACGCAAACATTGAATTTCCAAAGACATAATCAAAAAAAAAACTGTAGCAATTCAATTATTTTCAATTATTACTTTAAGCCATAGTTATAAGGCCAAGTGTCGAGAGCGCATATCTGCTAAAACTGGAAAATGTCAAGTGTCATTCGTAAGACGAAGTCATGTCGATTCGTAATACGATATTTTAAAGTCGAGCTCAATTTGTACTGTCAATTGGAATAGAACATTAAAAACGAAGTTGTTGTGTAAAAATTTATAAAATTCAAGTTTTTCTTTACTTTACTCGCCTTGTGCTAACTGGCTGGCTAATTAGCATAAGCAGTCAAAAAAAGAATGCATAATTTTCTGAAAGTAATAGTGCCACAACGCAGTTCGACTGAAAGGATAATGGTTATTATGGAAGAAGGTAAGAAATCTATAAGCTTGGAAACCATCCGAAGGCTTGATTGTATTTTATAGAGTATTTAAGGTCGTATCACTACAAGCCGGCCATCTAAATAATTAAAATCAAATAAAATAACTAATTTTTGTGGACAACACAAAGGTCCTGAAAGGACTGGTATTGGCATTACATTATTTATACTAATGTTAAAGGGAATATTTATATCTATAAGTTGTAAGTAGATATTCTATATACTTTATTTATCTTTTTTGTTTTCTCTTTTTTAGCTTATATCGTAAACATATCAAAGAGCTGTAGTCTTTGAAAAATCAATGATTTTTTTATTTCGACTCGTTTTCGTCTCACTTGCCAGTAAAATATTTTGTAGTGTTCTCTGAAGCCTCCATAATCCGTCAATGCAGTTCGATACAATTAGTCCTTGCGATTTAAGCGCACTTGAAAAATCCATAAGAATGCTATAATGATAAGCCCCAGATTGAGTTAATTTTGTATATCTGTCAGTATTTAAAAAAATTGTTTAAAGTATCTCATGGGCGTCTGGGTCAGCTAAAATGAGAAAAATCGCGACTAACTTGGCCATTTCAGTTTATTTGTTTTCAGAGGGATACAATTTGAAGCTGTGTTCATACGTTTTGGCCAGTCTGTTTATATTTATGTGAGTGGGTGGTGTTTATGGTCACAAGCTAAGTGAATTTCCGGAATATTTAGTTGCCAGTTAATGTGTTTGCCAAGCAATGCTGAACTCGGACAAACCCCTTCGATTGGCATGCGATTGGCAAAGATATACTTAAGTCCGTTGAAATAGAAGCGATTTATCATGTTTATCAAACTGACGCTGTCATTGAGGAAGTGCCAAGAGAAGCTGTGAAAGTGGAGACAATTTTGAAATCTGGTCTATGTGCGTGTAAATGAACATTTTATATTGTTCATATTTGTGAGGGATACTCAAAGACATGTACATGTTTATAGAAGCATGCCAACATTGCAGCAGAAGCAGCATCAACGGCAGCAGCAACTACTTCGAGTATGTATTACATGTTGCAAACTAATTTGAAATATGTTATAAGAACAAAAGGAATTCTTGCGTGAAGTGAATTTTGAAAACATTGAAAAGCAACCATAATAAGCTCTGTCAGCGTGACCAGAGTCGAAACCCCCTTCCTCCCCCTCCCCCCCTGTAATCCTCTCTTGCTGTGCGCTATGAGGGTGCACAAAGTTTACAAGGTTTTCGTGAATATTTTCAATATGAGAAGGGCATACTTACAAACATGCTTACATAGGTGAGCAGGGCTGTGCTTACCTGGAGCTGGAGCTGAGCGTGGCAAGCTCAGTGTAACTTTGAGCCTGCCTCCTGCAATGTGTGCACGACAAATATTTGAAGCAGAAAATGCCACCGTCGGAATTCGTATAAGGGACTACATATTTTATATTACTGCTGTTTTACATTACTCGGCATTTTGTGCCAAGAAACAGAAACAGAAATAGAGCAGAGCAGAGCAGAGCAGAGCAGAGCAGAGCAGAGCAGAGCAGCGGAGAGCAGCGGACACATAACTTTGACGCATCACGAAAAATAACCTTCACAATTTTTGACCCTTATCATTATTTTGAAATCTCTTATTGGCTTGGATGATGAGATGATTCCAAGCCATTGCAATAATAGTTACTTTGTCCCATTGTCATAGGCAGGATGTGTAAGCCATAAATGTGGTTTGTGCTTAAAATCAAGATAAGTTGCATGTCTTTGATCAAATTGAGTTCAAACAGCAGCTTGCAGCAGTTGCACATCGGAATTGACTTTTGCATTTTATTTGCTTAAAGTTTATAATGTGGCTTCCATTGACAGAACTTTTCATAGGCAAATAATGCATTTATGCAAACATCTAAGAAATAGTAGTTAAACATGTTTGCCTGATAAATAGTAAATTCTTATATATGTTTAACTTTTGGCTTTTACTGCTGCAGGAAATTGCCATTGTTTGGTTGAGTAATCTCCACTTTGGGAAAAAACTTATTTCTAAACAGCAAAATGCTATTTTCCTTTTGACAAAGTTATGGCTGTGGAAAATATCCATAAGTGAGTTTTTCTGGTAGATCATTTGTAGATTATTTCAAATCCAAAATTGAGTATTGAAATCTAAATTATTCTACGTTCTCACTCATATCCAATAGGCAAGCTTGACTGGAGTTATGGAGATACCCTCGAGATATATTAAAGCGGGTTTCAATAACCATAAATTTATACAGGAAGGAAATGCTTGCGCCTGCTGATAGTAATGAGATCAATATGATCACAAGTTTTGGACATGGCTTTTTCTTATTCGATCTTTATTAAAGTTGTATGTCAAGCTAATTTAATTAATTTTAATTAAAACTGTGTCTTTTATTTCCATAGGAAATCGTGGAAGTTATTGAAAAAACTAAATAAACTTGATATAATCAAAAGAATAGAGTCTCTGAGATGTGCGTGTTCATACAGATAGACATGCCTATATTAACTCGATTGTTCATATTGACCAAGAATACATATGCTTCCTTCTGTACGTTACATACTTAGCACAAAAAGCATTATATTTTTATCAATTGCTCAGCGTATCAGCTTTCGACGCGGTACAAATTAATTTTGTTATAAACCAAATGCAATTGTATCAAAACAAATAAATGTAGGCATGTTTAAATACATATATGTATGTATGTATATATTGCACAATTCTGTGTGGGTTCCTGGTTGTGCTTCTGTAATGGAGTGCTTGGAATTCCGGTAATTTAATTCTTTAACGCTCCATTTGCTGCAGAACCCGCTAATCAAAAAGTCGATGGCTGCGACCAGGAAATATTGCACGTAAATATCCAAAACACACAAATGTAAACATAAACTCAAATGAACACATACATTTATACATACATATGTATGTACATGTACATGTATGTAAGTAAGTCTCTGTCTACTAGAACGTGCAACACAATGTGGCATAATTCATTATTTTCGTACTTTATGCAATAACTGCGTTCGACATTTGATAATAAATGTTGCGAAATGATTAATAATGTAATTTTATATGTGTATATATAATGTGTCATGCCTTAACTTTAACTGTTTTTAAGTTAATTTACTTGTGATATATGACATTCAATGCTACATATTATTTTGATCAAGATAATCATTACTGCAATTGTCAACAAGTTCAATTGAAGCGGCTCGCAAATAAATATATATACATATATATGTATATATATATGTACATATATTGACACGTAATAAATACGGGCACAAATTTCACGCAAATTTTGTCTAGAAAGTTTCAAGTCACGTTTGTTGCAAAATTCCTGGTACTTATTGGCACCAAACTAGAGATTAGAACTTGCAACTTGCAGGTGTCAGTGAAAATCCACTTTGTTAGACGAGTAACAGTGCCCGAAACGAGAATGTTCGACTGGAAGATACTCTATACCATACTGGATACAGTCGGACTTACTTCTATTGGCAAAAATGAAAGCCTTTTCATTTTGGACGCCAGAAGCTATTCGGGAATCAAAACATTTTCACAGTTTCGCTTGATTGTATTTTAAGTCAATCTAGAGCTGGAAGCAGGAAAACTCCCAGTCGCGACTGGTTGGTGCATATTCTTGATGCCACATTTTCCACAACTTCCTCAATAATGTTAATAATATCCGTTGTCGCTGAAATTTGAGCTCACAAGATTCTAGTGTGCGATTGTGATTTATTTGCTGACTGAAAATACTGAAAATCGAGGCACTAGCATATTTTATTTTCTCCTTTCCAGTATAGTTCTTAAATTTTGTGCATATTTCTCTTTAAGAAATACCATGTTATTGTAGTTCTCCATTAAATTCAGACTTCTTCGAAAATTGTTCAGTTTTACAACGTTAAATGGCAAAAAGTTGAGAAACTTTTCGGGCTCAAGCGTCTGCAATAATAAACATTCATTTTTATGCCACTTTGAATAAGTTTGAGTTCTTGGGAAAGTTATTTTCATTGACATAGACTAATAATTAATATGAACAAGAGAATCGGTTATAGTCGCAGTAAAGACTATTTAATACCCTGCAAGTATACAGCATATATAATAAAAATTGGTTATACTTGCAACACAAAGGTGTTGAGATATATTGTGAATGAGATATATTGTAATAGAAAGGAAGGAATCTATACATCTAGTAGTAGTAGAAGATAAAACTCTTTTCCATCCTGTTAAAAGTATAAACTTGGAATTGCTTATAAGACACAGCATTTGTGATTGCAACAAAATGACGGCAACATTCAGCACACATTTGGGGGCAATATATAATACGAATTGCAAGGGTATAAAAAAGGAATGCAAATTCATTCCAGTAAATAAACGTTGAAAATTTCGAAAAGAGTCGTAAATTTACAAAGTGTTTAAGTAACGATGCTAATTAAATACGATAGGCGAGCACGATTTTATGCATTATATGTATTTGGTAGCGATTCAAAAGGTCGAGGGTTAAATGGTGGTTGCACAACTGTTGCCACTTATTTATTTATAATACACTCGCACTGGAATGTACACACATACTTATATACATATGTAGGAATGGCAATAGAAACATAGAGACACAGGCAGAAAGAAACCCGAAGTGGTCACAGTTATCAAAAGACGTGTGGAATATGAAATATAGATCTACCACCACTAACCTATTAGAATTCACTTCTTTTGTTATTAAGGGATTTCAAAACAAGATGCAAACGGAGGTTGTTTACACTGACTTTAGTAAGGCTTTTGATTCCGTTCATCATTCGTTGCCAATTCACAAACTTAATCTTTTGGGGTTTCCAAATAACTTAATTTGTTGGATCTCAAACTACTTAACGCGTGGGACACACAGAGTTTACTTTAGAGTCTCAAAGTCTGTTCGGGTTACTTCCGGAGTACCGCAAGGAAGTCACCTTGGAACTTTGTTATTCACTTTATTTATAAATGGCCTTCCGTCCGTTATAAGACATTCCCGGGTACTAATGTATGCCGATGGTGTAAATCTGTGTCTGTCCTCTACGGACTCGTTTTCTGGCTGACTTAGATAGTTTTGAAGCCTGGTGTCGTATACATTTTTTAAATATTAATTGTTGGCAGGCCATTGGAACGCCATAAATGTGTTGATGATTTGGGAATGCTTTTAGATCCCAAGCTTAAGTTTGACAAGCATATATCGTCCTCTGTTAATCGTTCCGATCAGAAATATAAGGAATTTTCTGCCTATTTTTCTTCAAGCTTGTAGTTCGAATTACACTATTCATAACACATTTAGAATCTTATGTAAAAATTATAGTATGCTTCTCCCGTTATTAAGATGTGCTTCCTCCATTTCACAGTTGTCTTATCTTATCTATCTATCAGTTATTCGGCGCACCCCTCGGTCGGTTGGGTGGGAGGTGGGTTGCAGTTTTGCCTGGGTCCGTGCGTTAACAAGCCCGTGCTTGGTATCGCTGGTCCACTTGAACGTGCTGCTCGTTAGTACTTCAACGTCCAAATATATAAAAAAAACATAGATCATAGATCATAGATGGTAGTGAAATCTGCTATTATTCGGTGCCAAGATCTCGCCAGAAACGCACCCAAAAAATACGTAACGAGACCAACTCATTAAAGTTGTAAGATCACACAATATATAGTGAAGAGAATATGTCATTATTGAAGAAACCAAACAATAATAGTATACAATAAACAATAATAAGAATAATCGTCGATTCTGAGTTGTTTTATTATACTATGTACCAAAAAATATACTTATTAAATAGTTTGGAAAGAAATTATTAAAGGGTGTGTATTGAAATGATTAAGGCTTAAGTTTTGCTGTGAGTTAAAATAAATAAGATGACAGGAAATTGTATTCTGATTTACGATTTTGTGATAATTAATTCAGTTGAATTTTCTCACATTAGAGCAACAGGTGAAAGTTATTTACATCACTCATAAAAGGGAAGCTAGTTTTGGCAATTTATAAGTTTTGTGCAAAATGTAATTTTAGCCAAATCATTTTCATAGCATAAGAGCATGGCACTGACAGCGAATCATTTCTGCACCCCCCTAATCCATGGCTAATATTGTAGTAAGTAGACCAAGTGAATGTAAAACTATACAAGGCAAGACTTCCTTAATACCCTGTACGATGTTCAGGGCTATATATACATTAGTCTTCTAGCATTGGCTTAAATACTCAAACTTAAACAGATTATTGCATGTGGAGAACTTTTCCATATATTCCTCTTCTTTTGTTAACTTAACACCCATCGAACGATTACATATTCGTTCGGTAAGAAAAAATAAAAAAATGATAAGAAAAAACAAACCAAAAAGCGTGGTATAAAAAATACAAGAAAGTCTCACGCTGAAACACGAACACTACAAATGCATTAGAACCGAGTTGAAGGATGTTTTCCACAGTTCAAACATTTTTTCATAAATACTGACAACCGTCTTAGGATTTCATGTTGACAGGAGAGCGAGGTAAGCTGTGTATATAAATATATATATATATATTTGAGATGAAGCATACATAGCAAGCATGCCACACGTACGTATATCCAGCCACTGTTCGAGGGAAAAGTGGAAGCCTGTAATAAGTAAGACCGTGAAGCATGTTAACCCACAATGACACACAACGGGAGAGTATAGATATCTTCGAGTTGCCGACGATTCGATACTCTTGCACATCTGGTAGAAGTGTGATATATTTATTACTTGCGCTAATTCAAAAATTACCTCCATTTTCGGTTTGTTCATGTGTTTTTATATATTATTTTATCATTTGAGCAACTCATCTGATATTTGATTTGTAACATTTGATGACTGTAGCTATGGCACAGTTAATATAGCACTATAAATAATATTATATACTTTATTATATATTAACTTTTTTTTTGGTATGATTGGGTTTTTCTGAGTTTCTCTCAATCCGTGCAACATATTTTGAACCATTTTTCATTTAATACTCCCAGAAATCTTAGAAATATTTCATTTAATTTGAAATTTCATTTTTAATATAATATATTTTTGTATCTCTTTGTGTCGAGTAACTTTAGTTGACGTTAAATAAATATATATATCTATGTAGAATAATTATATTTTCAGTCATGAGTGAATAGCAATACACCATGTGAGGGTATACAAATACGCTGGCTCTGACATATAGAGCCCACAATGAAGCTTGTGGTCGAAAGCTCGAATGTGAGGGTGACATGAAGGGATAGAGAAACTGACATTGCTACGCACATGTTTTTTTTTTTGCTGTCAAAATTCTGTCAATTTTTTCACAAACATTTTAACGCTAAATTATTAAGTGCCAAATGTCGGAAGTGTCTACATTATTGAATGCAAGCGTATATATACATATACGATTGTATATATACGTATGTACGGAAATGTATGTGTATATAAATAAATATGTACACACATTTACATGTTGATCGAAAGATGTGTTCCTGTGTAACATTTATTTATTTGTTTTGAATGATATATCTACCAACTTTTATCCAACAGTGAATAACTTTATCACCCTTTGAAGCAATGAACTGTAATTTTACTTATTTTGTGAATATTAATTTAAACATATCTGCAAGGGTATTAGTATTTGGCAATCAAAACTCTTCTTTCTCTTGTTGTTTCTAAACTAGTATTCTATTTTGACAAGCATTTTACGTATGTTAAATAAAGTTTACCTTCAAAGAAATCTAGTTCCATTCACATCTTACCATATGCCCCTATCTTAATTGTCTGGCTAACTTGAAAAGATCCTTGCAGAGAGTATAATAATAGTGTCACGATGTGTCTGTCAACATCATGAACATCATAGAATATGAAGAAAATATGATATAAATACATAATGTACATGAGCTGACGCATATTCTAAACCAGCATGCCGAGAAACTGATTGCTGAAGGTACTTTTAAATTACTGTCTGTAAGTGCAGCCTTAAAGTATGCTTTTATCTGGCTCGCTTGCGAGCATGCATTCAATTTGATTCAGCCTGAAAGTATGCAGTGTATTTGATTGCATTTAAGAAAATTCTTTGTCTATGCTTTTATTAGCCGCAAAAGCACAAAGGCTACCCACAATTGAACTTTGGGCATGTAAATCAAACCCTGCATCAATTGAAGCTAACATTATCTCATCACTGATAAATGCCTTCATCTGCTGAGAGCACTCACAGAAATATTAAAAGTGAACTTTAGACATTGATTGTTTATAAATCAAACCCTAACATTAGCTCATAACTGCTAAAGATATGCTCACCATTAAATTCTATCATCTGCGTGGAGTGCTTACCAAATTATTGGACGTATTCCAAATTATGCACACATGCCATGCAAGTATGCATTACAGTAGAAGTTATTAAAACACACACTTGCATGGCATAGAATCCATAATATTTAGGACAAACAAAGCACTTTCATTCCCGTTATGTTTACAGTGTGAGTCGATTGCTTAAAGCTCATGTGAAATCTGAAATCCGGTGTGTGTGTGTGTGTGTGCGAGTGAACTACTCATATACACACACACACGCACACACACGCATATATGTATATAAATGTATTTATATATACATCTATATTTAGTTATCCAGTGTTTGATCATCACGTTTCAGTACGTATTGAAATATCTTTAGTATCGGGCAAATTCAATTTAAAGCAATCAAATCATCGAATATAATCGAATTGTATGCGATTTATGAATAAAGAGAATGATTTCTGCCACAAATTGACACCAAATAAAACATAAATTTCTCTTCTAACAAAGTTAGCAGTCAAAGTTAGCTTTGCTGCAAACAAAAACGATTTAGCTCGGATTTTTTGAAAATCCCATCACGTCGCTGTATAGCACCCACAGCTACTCTTGCTGACTGCTCTTTCTCTGTGTGTGTGTGTGTGTGTGTGTGTGTGTGTGTGGAGTGCGTGTGTGTGTGTGTATATTGCCACTCGCTGCTAGTCGTGCATCAGCATTGGCTGGATTGGGTTGGGGTTGTGGCTATTGGTGGAGCAGGAGCAGGGGCAGCAGCAGGAGCAGGAGCAGGAGCTGTAGTCGCCGGCAGCTACAATTCATGTGCGAGATGAAAACTCATCCGAGCGTATGATTTATCATCAATGGTCTGCGATTGCAATTTTAATTTATGACATCAATAGCCAAGTTGTTTGGCCGGCAGCGTGTTAATGGACACTATTGTTACTCAACGTGAATCCGACTGAATATATATTTTACTGTGTGTGTGCGTGTGTTGTTTCGCTTTTCAAAAGCAATTTTACTTTGTCAACAAGCTTACTGTGGCTGATGACCTTTCTCGTGTTGTTGTGAAAGGTGATGGACACACAAATCAAACAAGTTAAGACACAACGCGAATGCGCCCCGATACCAAATCAATATGAAACAAAGGCAGTTTTTTCTCTTCTCTTAAATATTCATTTATTATATATTAATTAACAGTCATTTGGATATTTTCGAAGCTGGCATATATAGACAAGGAAATGAGCTACGGAAATGGCTCCATCAATTCGTTCAATTATGCTGATCAAGAATACAAATGGGGTCGGAGATATTTCCATTTTTTAAACAACTATTGAATTTAGAAGATTTTGGACAGAGTATTCTGGAGTCGGAAACGTGTTAAGGACAGTCAACATTGTGTTGACAATGACAGAAGAGCTGTACGCGACGTAGTCATAAAAAAAATGGAGTATTATCGTTATTAACCGGCAAAAAAAGGATTATAAATAATAATGCAAATTATATATACTACATTGACTTATTAACTTTGATGGCTGTTTTAATAAATTGATACTGCATTTACTTTAAGCCGTGCAGGCAAACATAATAAATAAATGAATTTATTTTCATTCGAATTGTGATTGCCAGCTCATTGGTGGCATGTGAACACATTTGTGAGCAATGTGTAGTTGGAAAAGTTCATTAGGATTGAGCATTGATAAAGTTTTGGCTTTCCATAATTAGATTTCGAATTTTGCAAAAGAAAACCCCTTTTTAGCGGATGCCAAGAAACAAATAAAACAAGTGGGAAAAATTTGTAAGCAAGAGTCTACAACTGAACAACTAGGATTTTATTGTGCTTACATAATCACTTTTTAGCAAAGCCACCAAAGTGTGCCCGTCGAATAGAAAATAGTCAAATGAAAAGTCGAAAGGCAAACGCAGAAGGCATAAGACAGAAAAGCAGAAGGCAGCGAAGGCAGCGAAGGCAACCGTCAACCGTCAACCGTCAACGTCAATGGCAGCCGGCAACAATAACTTTTAATCACTTTAAATAATAAAATCCAAGAAACACTTTCGGATTTACTGAGTTTCTTGTTGAGGATTAGCTGAGTGAATCTCAACGGCTTAGTAAAATGCCTTCAGCACTAGAACATCATGGCTCTCCTCTGCAACGTCTTAAGACCGCTTCCCATTCAATCGCATGTGTGTGTGCGTGTGTGTGTATAACTGGCAAATGCGGGCTTTGGCAACGTGCCTTACACTTACATACATAGATACATACACATACATACATACATACATACGTAAAATAGCTGCTTTAAGGAGTCGACAGTTTGCCAGCTGAAACATAATGAAACTTAGATATACTGCGATGGCGTCGGCGAATGTGTGGATAGATAGCGACTTCTTCGACTTCTTCGCCTTCTTCTTCTTCATCTTGTTCTGTGGCACACTGCCACTTCCACTGTGAATGCGAATACAACAAACTGTTATTGCTGCATAGATGCTTTGATAAATGCTATTCTATCACAATGATGATAATCTCAACTAATGAGGAATTAAAATTGGATTACTGAATACTCTAATTAAAAGGATTATGTGAATGCAACAATGAATTCTATACATTGGGATTATGCTGAATACACTCAGACAAAAAAGTTGCTCTCAAATTTTTAAAATTACCAAGGTCAAAAAGTATATTTCTTAAAAGAAATTTGTTAACAGAGCTTTTCTTATCTAAATGCTCATCCTGATTTTTCCAAAAAATAATGTAGAAGGAAGATTTCTAAATTCCAGGCTATTTTTAAATGTGTACATGGAACTCTTAGCTTGTTCGTTAAGTTAGATAGTATTTCAAGACGTTAAGTATACCAACATTGTAGATATATTTATAAGTTCATCTAATTCAAACTCTAACTTAAAAGTCTAGACAGAAAATTTCATTAGTTGTTGCTGAATTTTGTTTTCTAAATCTGAAAAGTTTGCATTAATACTTTTCAGAAGTATTTTTCTTAATAGCAGCAAAAAATAGTCTTTTTTATTTGAAGAAATTTCTTATTCGTGTAAATTATACTCACAAATTATTTTAAAATATATTTCTCATTAATAGAAATTATATCTGAAAATTGAAGATGAATTTTTTTCTTTCTTATATTAAGAAGTTATTTATGGTTTTTCTATAATTTTCTTAGTGTATGTTTTGTTTGTAAAATTTTTATTTAATAATAAAAGGTTTTTCTTTTATCCTAAATATGCTCTGGGGAAAGATATATCTCCGGCTTTAGATTGCGCTCAAACTCGAACAAACTTGAACTCTTGAACTTTTAACTGTTTGAAGCTAATTAGAGTGCAAAGAGGTACTCAATAATTTTGAGAGACCAACAACAATAAGTAGTAGAATAAGACGACGAGTGACATTCATCCATCGTCACTTAAGCTCTCGTCGTCGTCGTCGTCGTTCACAACGCCCACGACAGACAGACAGACATCGTTGCTTGTGCCGTTCAGCCAGGCTAATTGTTTTCTGTACGAGCCAAGTAAACAGTCAAGAATCATTGTAATCGCCACCATTAAAACACTGTCAATCGCTCAGCAGCAAAGGGAGCAACCCTCTAAGTCCTCTTCGTTGCACGGTACTGTGTGGTACTCGAACACTTGGACTGCCAAAACGAAGACTAACAACAATAACAATAACAACAACAAGAACAAGAACAATAAAAAGAACAATAATTACATTCGCAGTACCGATGTCGAAACGAAACAACAGAGATTATTGTCAGTCAGTCAGTCAAGTGGGTTGCCAATGCTGATGCTGCTTTTCAAAAAAACGACTTTGAACAATAAATGATGTGAAATCTGCTGAAAGAGTGTACGTATTTATGTAAGTAGCAAGTGCTGTCTGTCTGTATGTACACACTTATTGTGATGTGTAACTGCCACTAGAGCGATTCGCTTGCAGTTCGCGAAAGGGCGCATTCGCATTCGCATTCGCATTCGTCATCTCATTTCTCTCCTGTGCCATCTTGCCTGAGATCTTGGCTCCTCTGTTGTTGCCTGGCACTCATTCTGTTTTTTTTTCTTCTGTTTTTTCGTTGCCGACAAAGCCGTTGCTGTTGTCGTTCCTTATGCATGGGTGCCTTGCCTGCCAGCCTGCCTGGCTGACTGTCTGGGCCTGTTTGCCTGCAACAACTTCCGTTTGTTTTTCGGCAACGTGAGCACCGACTCGGTAAGCCATGCTCCTCATCTTCTTCTTCTTCTGCTGTTGCTGCTGCTGCTGCTGTTCCTTCTTTTTCTGTCACTCCTTCTGCTTCTTACGTTTATCGTTCAAAAACCAAAAAGCAAACATTTTTTTCCTGAGACACTCGACTTGTACAAAGTAAATCGGCTTTTCGATTGTATTTGAAGTGGTAGCTCACACACACAGACACACACACTTACAAGCTTCATCTTGCATAAGTATAGCTCACATACGAGCACGTCGCTAATGTTCGACGTAAGACATAAGACAGATATGGCCACCGATGAAAGAAGACTAAGGAACAAGTGGCCATGACAAGAGTCAATTGATGCCCGCTAATGCCTTTCATGAATATTTTCGGGTACTTGGTTTTTACATATACCCTCTGCTCAAATAACTTGTCCCACTAGGGTATTTAGTGTTCAGTTAGATTTAACACTAAACATTTGCCAGCGATAGCATTCAATGTGCAAAAGTGATCGATAACAAATGTTAATTAACAGAAGCTGAACTAGATCATGTAACAAGAATTCATTCGGAGTGTGGAGTCTGAGCTAAGTGAATGTGCGTCGTTTTACTAAAGTCTATGATGAAATTATAAAAAATAGTTTGCCAAAGCTTATAATGCATCGATCCAATATAAAAAGCATATAAAAGCATTTATAAATATGCAAATGTAGTAATGCATATATAATGACAGAAAGTAAGTGACTACAAGAGCCGGATTTAGAGAAATTAGCATCCTGTCTTTCAGTTTGCAAGGATCATCTGTGACTAACAGTATTCATTATTGATTAACCGATTTATAATAAGTTTTGAATGTCAATAGGTGGCTTACGATCTACCCTTAGATCGTACACTTACAGAAAAAAAATCTTACACTCAGAAAAAAGTCGTTGTATTGGTGCCAAGGGCAGCTCAACTTATTATTCAGAAAGTATATTTCTAAAACGCAAGGTTATGTCCACAAAATGAGATTTTGCTTTTAAACCCATTTAAAATGGGTAAAAATGTATAATGATTTTATGTGACAGGCGGAATAAAGCATGTCTGATCCTAAAAAGTGCATATATACTTAACCATATCCTTCTTTTAGTCGAATTCGGAATATAAGTTCTCGTATACCCCACGCAGGTCAAGCTTATTTCATTTTATTTGTGCTTTTAGACTTTTTAAAGTTAAATTTGACAATAAAAGTATAAAATAACTGGGTTCAGGGTATACTCGAGCTCACTCGACTATATCATTCTCACTTGTATTTAATTACAAGCATGACTTTTCCAATATGTAGAACAAATCTATCTAATTTCTGGGGTATTTTTTATAATGAGTTAATCAGTTTTACAAAGCATTTTTATACGAAAATAAGGCTTTTAATTTATATTTTTCAAATTAGGGATTACTTCCCACATGCATTCCAAATCGGATTCAAAAACTAAATTCTAAATTTAGATTTGCTATTTCGTTATAAATTTAAAATACCGACCCATCTATATAATAACAACATTTTGATTAGAAAAAGGCTGTCATCAGTTGTCATGAGAGAATTTTGCAGTAAGTTATTTTTTCAATTTATTTTTAATGTTGAGTTTTGTAACCGTAAAATAATTTTAAAAACACCGAAATCTTTACTGAAATTCTCAAACTTTTCTTACTTATATCGGAATTGGAATCTAATTTAATTTCGGTTTGTGTTCATGTGCTCAAAATGGTCTACATATAATAAGATCAATTAAAAATACACCAGTCAAGAGTTCGTGAAACATAAACCGGCTTCTTCTCAGCTGCATATGCTAAAAGAGAAGCGAAAATGAACAATAGAATAAAATGCTTGAATCGGTAAGTACAGGTAACTATACGCTTCAAAAACTCTCCCTTTAACTAGACCCCTTTTTTTGTACAATACTTGAAAGTGTGTAAATTAAACCCTCAGCCAGCTCCGTCCGCCCAGCACCAAACTAATTCTTAGAGATACACGTTTGCCAGGAAGCTGACCACATACTCCAACCGGCACACATTTGTGTATCTGTATCTGTGAGAAACACACACACACACACACATTCTTACACACATTCATCCACACATTCATACACACATTTATACACACGCATAAAAAGCTAGGGCATCCTCATAGCTTTGGTGTAATGAATAAACCAAAAGGGACCTTGAAAATGTTAAATGAAATAATTTAGGGGACTGTGCTTAGAAAAGAATTTGAAATATTTAAAACAAATATGTACACTGAATTTACTTGTGACCATGTTTTTGTTTGTTTGTATTTATTTTTCGCTATTCATTGGTATGATTTTTGTGGTAAGCAATGTAATTTTATTCATGAAAGGAAGTTTAACTGTAGAATGTTGCAATAACAGATGTATTTCTAATACACAGCCTGCCATCTAACCACACCCAGTAAAATAAATAATTTTAGGTGTGCATTCTCGACTAGAAGATACCCAGTAAATACTAATTAAGAGTTAATAAGAGAATAATAAACTATAAAATCAAATAATAAATCAAAAGCTCAACTTTCGATTGATAGTTTCCGGAACACATTGAAAATGGGTAAAAAGTGTAGACTGAAGTTGTGCAAAATAAAGTAACAGGCAGAAGGGAGCATCTCCGACCGCATATAGCATTTATATTCCTGATCAAGATAAAAAACCGAGTCGGTATAGCCATCCTTCCGTCTGTAAGAGTGCACCGATCTCAGAGACCATAAGAGCAAGAGACTTTAAGTTCAGAACGTAACTAACTCTCTGATTACATTGGACTGCTTAAGGGATTTTTAATAGAAAATTGCCAAAAAAAACTACAACTTAAGAAAATTAATATATTTAACAGCTGAGTTCAGGTCTATTAGTCTTCTAGTTGAGTTTCCTCGACTAGCTTTCCTTTTTTTTTTTACTTTTTTCTCGTTCATAAGAGTAAATCATAATAATATCATTTTGTTGTTGTTCATTTTAAGTCAAAAGGACTTAGGGTTTCAAAATTCGAACTAAATTTCTCATAAGAAAAAGGGAAAATCAGTAATTGCAGTTGCTTAAGAGAGCATAAGACCAAATAGTCAGAAAAAACACGATAAAACCAAAAATTCTTAAGTAACAAGCGTATTTATACAATACAATACAATATATGCATACATACGAAATAAAAATTTAAATGATTAACATTTAACTTAAATTTAATTTTTATAAATGTAAAAGTAAATTTTAAATTAAAGAAAAAAATGAAGGGCTTAATATATAAGTAAAAGTATTTAAATATTGCCTGTATTTTATACTAGTTACGGCTTCTCATCTCCAAGCTCCTCAATTGAGGAATTGTTGCTTTAGAACTGAAAATGCGAGTCCAAATGCAAATGCTAATTTAGAAATTAGTTTTGATGGTGTGGGACAAAGGTGATACAATCCACAACGCCACGTGGTGGAATCCATCTTTCTATCTCCCAACTGGCACTCATGATAAGAGAGAATCCTTGCGGTGCGCTCTCGCCAACCCCTGCCATTTCGTTGCCAATGGGTGCACAGCAAACACTCTCCCCGCCCATTGGAGGGGCGAGCTTCGGCTTCGTGCTGTCAGCCGAGCGAGACACGAAGCGTGCCACGCTCAAGCATCAAACAGCACAGACAACTTATCACTAGACGCCTTCGCTTCAGTCCCAATCAGAGCTTGTCGCGCGACGGTCGTGTTTAAGTTGCATTTTAACACAAATAACTGTAAGCTGTTAACTAAAACGCGAATTACCGTCGTTGAATTTCTAATTAGTAAACAAGTTGGTGTTTCCAATCACTCAATTCGTATTGTCGAATTATAGTTGCTAATTACACTCAATGAAACATTCCATTTGCTTTGGTTTTTAAGTTACATTCCATTTTACACTTTTATTGTTCAGTTCATTTTGATAACAATGCAGTTAATGTTTTGAAAAATTAACGATCGCTTGTCTTGTGCTAAGATGCAGCGGCAATTAATTTTGTTAAAAACTTAAGTGGTCCACTGCAATTGCAGAGCAATCAGGATACAAACAAACGTTGCCGTTGCTGTTGCTGTTGCTGCCACATCACGGACAGAAATGAAATGGAAACAAATAAGGACGCCGCAAACAATGAATAAAATTGGTCTTTTATCCATGTCCTAACTGTAAGCTTCAAAATACATTACACATACATATATCCATATATATATTTGGATTTTTGTGCAGTTCATAAACTAAGAATTTTGTGTAAGCTGACTGCAACAGCAAAGTAATTGCCATTTTCCATAATTACTTTATATGCATAATTTATTTTTTAATATAATTATATATAAACTAATATATACTATTCCAATATAAACAATATTTTAAATAGTGTTTTTTTTATCTAAAAAATTCGATTTGCATAGTTATGATCTTTCAGACATAATTTATGAATGGTTATTTTTAATTTTTAAGAAACTTTACTCGTAGTTTTAGTAACAATATCTAAATAAATAATTTATTTATTTATAATACAAAAAAAAAGTGGAAATTAGACAATGAAATTAATCATGTTTATTTAAAATAAAGAAGGAAAATTTCCATGATTTTTGTGGGTATTTAAATGAAAAATTATTTGGAAAACCCCCAAAAAACACTAACCTACGACTCCAACGAGCTCATTAAGTAAATTAGCTATGAATTTAACATCCATTAGCAAACTTTGGAAGTGAGCAGAGAATACTTAAAAGCAGTCAGTTTGCAGTTTATACATTTAGTTGCACTTGTCTACTGCTGCACGCTGATGAGTTTCCATTTAAGTTAGTCAGTTGCATTCAGATTAACTTACACATAGATCAGATTGCAGCTTCTTAATAAATTGCTTCACTTTTTATTTGTACTTTTTTTAAATTCTTAGAGCACTTTACTTTCTTAGTTCTAGAATTTGGCGCAATCTGGCTTATTATGATTGCCAGCAATAATTCATTTGATGCGTGTTTAATCTATTTTTGGAAAATCCATCATCTGTGTGCCTGGACAACCCGGGTTCAATTGACGAAATATCCATTATTTTTCTCCATTATAAATTTCTGTTGAATTTTCAAAGTTGGGCATATAAATTAATCAATTTTCATGGAAAAATGAACGCCCTTCCCCACGGCCGGAAATTGGTCGAAAGCTGGGCAATCATTTTAACTTTGACATGGCCAAGCCGGGTAATTACAGCTAGTAAGCTCTATTTGTCTTGGAAACAGACGCCAGACTAAGTACGAGTATAGACGTCTGTCCGCCTATCCGGCTGTCCGCCCGTCCGTCTGTCCGCCTATGCTGCTCTCCGCCTATCCATTTTTGGATTGACTGGTCTCTTTTTAAATTTGTTGTCGATATCGACGTTGACTTGATGGAATCACTTTTTTGTCGTGCTTATCAGGCACAAAATATTTGTTGAAATATGTTGCATGAAAACCTGATTTGTTGCGATGGATAACTGTAATCCTTCCAATATTGATTATAATATTATAATTTGTTATGTTTTGAGAAAAACAGTTTTAAATGTTTCTTGTTTCGATCTTTATTTATTACATTTTTTTAAATATGGATTTTACATTTTCTTTTTAAATTTCTATTTTTTTTCTGTGTTGATTGGTGTTTTTCGACTTTAAATAAAAGAATCAAGATATAATTACTAAAACTACGAGTATAGTTTTTGACAAGTTAACATTAACCATTTATAAAAGATGTCTGTATGAATGCCATTCGTATCGAAAGATCATAACTTTCCATTCATTATGGGTCAGCAGTTAGCCAAACTCGATTCCACAACTTAGAAATCATCTTTCAACCGATTGTTCCAATGGCATATTCATTTGGCAAAGTGAGCCATGGATATATTTTTCAAATTCGGTTCCGAAGAAGACAGGTGTCAGTCAGACATGATTATATATATATTTAATATGGTTGCAAAGATCTCCTTCAATGCGCTAGCTTTACGATAAAATTTTAATATCACTTACAAGGATATAAATGGTATGGCAATATATACCAGCGAAAACCCTAATAGTTCATATATTAAACTATTTTTTATTGTAGTCCATATTAAACCTGAGTTTATTTGAAATCATATTAAAATTATTAAATAACACCCTCAAAAACTTGTATAAAGTTGCAGTTTTAACCCATACACAGAAAAATGCTCGATATACAAATTTGGGTTTTTTTTATTTATTTTATTTTCACAATTGAATTACATAATATAATCAAAAATTCTTTTCAAAATAGGTTTCGATTTGCCAAAGTTATCGCAGTTATGAAATATTTGAAATCCGAGTTGTTTTTTTTGGGATTGGTTTCGAGTAAATGCAGTATTTGTCTAGACACCAAACGATGATTTATAAAACTAAAAAAAAGTATTGTTTTTTAAAAGCAGTTCAGTCCAGGCATTCGGCATATATTATATAGATTAATATATAGATTAATATATAGATTAATATACAGATTATACAGATTAATTTACATATAAATTGCAATCACAACACGAATATAAAATACTTTGCATACAAAGAAATTCTTCTGATATTTAAATATATATTTAAATAGTAGCCTAAAAATTGAGTAACAAATTATTCGATGTCTATTTGTCAATATGAAAATACTTTAGAAGTGATATATGGGTAGTTTAAAGAGGAACTATCACTTTTAATTAGATAGATACTTAATTAACGGAATTAAGTAGCAATTAATTGCATATTGACTGAAAGGACTTACGCAACATCTTCTTCGTCATGCTTACTTTTAATCCAAAGCACATACAAAGGAACACATTTAATTAACACGCAAAGGTATCCAATTTATTGTACATATATATACATATATAATAATCATTGTATGGAATTATAGTTATGTACGTGTTTGTGGGTATTAATTGACAAGCTCTGAAATTGGTCAGCTGTTCAAATTAGATTGTAAAAAGTGTTGCTGCTGCTGGAATTGATTGCCCTTAGACATTTGAGCATTTAGGAAAAGGATTTGACAATTGCTTTTGTTGAGAGTATGAAACCTTCTGGTTGCCACAAAACACTTACAAAAGAACAACAACAACAACAGAAGAAGCCCCTCGAGGCATTTAAATCGAGTCGGAAAATATGTAAATTAAAATGCCGCCGGCTATTATTAAGTGCCTTTTTCTTATTTCATACTCAACTAGCGGATTCCTTGCTGCTTGCCGCTTGCCGCTTGCTGGTGTTTGTTGGTGTTTCTGCCCAGGCTCAGCTGTCATCTAACCGCAGAATTCTATGCTTGGCCTATCTATCGCCGGTGCCGGGCCAGGCCAGGCCAATGCCAACAGTGCCGCCTCGCCGAGTTTAGTTATGAGGCGCCCCTCCACTCAGACCCCATCTATTTGTTCGTTTGTTCGTTCCTCGTATCTAATGTAATTGAATTAAGTGGCGACTTGTTGATAAGGAGCAAAGTCAACAGACACGGCGCACGCTTCACAACTCAATTGGCAACGGACGTGACGGGTAGGGGGAGCTGGTGGTGAGGAGGGGGGCTCAGTTTATGAATAGTGGTAACGGCTTAAGGACTGCCTGTAAAATGAGTGAGAGCATTCATACTTACACACATACATACATACATATATGTATGTATATATAGGCAAATGAAGCAAGCAGTGCAGCCAGCATTGCAGCAAGCAGTGCAGAATTTCTACAATCTACTCTTAAGTTTTACGTGTAGGTTGAAATTTATATTATTATTATCATCGAAATAGTTGTGATAAAACTTAGAGTGCAGCGAGTGCTCTCGCCAAACAGTTATGTTCAAGCATGCAAGGACTCTACCAACCAACCCATCTCTTTATGCTGCGTGTTGTTTGCCAACTTTTGCCGGACAACTATTTTGCAGTTGGTTCTTTTACACAATTGTACATTGTCATTGTACGGAGTGAGCACTGTCTCCACCGCTGTCTCTTCTCCTCACACACATCTACACAGCAACATAAGCCAGTATGTGTGCGTCTGTTGCAAAGTGTGTATGCATATTCATTTAAGAAGGACATTGCTTTATTAGACACATGTTTAAAGTGGCAGCATTTTCATGTTCACATTAATAAATTTAAAACCTGACATAACAAGATATTATTATTATTATTATTGTTATTATTATCATTTCCTCGATTTTTAATGTTATACATTTTATACTGATCAGCTCATTGGTAGTGTTGTGAAGCAATTTAAAAATTGTGGAACATGGTTCGAAGTCAGCTGATCAGATTACGCAGTGATATATGTGGGCAAAACAGTGTTCTCAATTTTTAAAATATAAAATTCAATATAAAATTAAAGTTAAAAATTGTATAAAATAAAACGGGGATAAATATCATTGAAATTGAAGATAAGGGCTAAGGGTTAAGGATTAAAGAATTAGGGAGTAAATCTAGCGAAACAGCATTTATAAAATAGTTTTTCTTTATATTTACAGTTTGGTACTTTGCAATTATAACCAGCTACAAGTCAAACAATTCTCTAAAAAAAACACTCTTACTTTTATATTTAAATTTGATTCCTAATCAAATCAGAAACTATATCTAAACGAAACTTTATATCTCTTTCTCTCTTATTCAAATTTTTGTACTAAACCATATGCCCCAAAACACATATGTTGCACAGCGTACATGCCCCACACTTGTCATTATGGTGTGTGGCTTACGATTGTGATTGGAGGCAGCGAAAACATTCAATATAATTTTTGTTCTTTTGCACCACTGGGTCGCCTGGAGAGACATGAGCAGTTCACACGTGATGTTCATGCTATGCAAATGTCAAGAACTTTGACTTTCACACTGTCGACATTTATGCAGAGTGCTCGCCGTGTCACCAAATGGAACTTAATGCATCCTTGAGTGTTTTTTTCTCCTCTTTTTTTATATTTTTTTTGACAAAATGAGAACGCGGCGACAATGGAGAAAACTTAAAATGCTCGTGTTGTCAAAAAAAAGAGAGAATAAAGTAAGGTGAGTGGTAAAACAAGAATCAGCAGACATTTTTGGCATGCCGGATATGAAATACACTTGCAGACTGGAGACTCTTAGCTGGCTACATTGGTCAAAGAAGTGAAATAAACGATAAGGACTTTGATGGGAGCTTTATAAGGCTTATTTTGAAAGCTAAGCTAAGCATAAATAATTATTAAGAACGAGGTGAGACAGAGATAGAGATAGAGACAGAGATAGAGATAGAGATAGAGATAGAGATAGAGATAGAGAAGAGATAGAGATAGAGATAGAGATAGACATAGAGATAGAGATAGAGATAGAGATAGAGATAGAGATAGAGATAGAGATAGAGATAGAGATAGGGATAGAGATAGAGAAGAGATAGAGATAGAGACAGAGATAGAGATAGAGATAGAGATAGAGATAGAGATAGAGATAGAGATAGACATAGAGATAGAGATAGAGATAGAGATAGAGATAGAGAAGATATAGAGATAGAGATTGAGATTGAGATTGAGATAGAGATAGAGATAGAGATAGAGATAGAGATAGAGATAGAGATAGAGATAGAGATAGAGATAGAGATAGAGATAGAGATAGAGATAGAGATAGAGATAGAGATAGAGATAGAGATAGAGATAGAGATAGAGATAGAGATAGATAAAGAGATAGAGATTGAGATTGAGATTGAGATAGAGATAGAGATAGAAATAGAGTTAGAGATTGAGATAGAGATAGAGATAGAGATAGAGATAGAGATAGAAATAGAGATAGAGATAGAGATAGACATAGAGATAGAGATAGAGATAGAGATAGAGATAGAGATAGATATAGAGATAGAGATAGAGATAGAGAAGAGATAGAGATAGAGATAGAGATAGAGATAGAGATAGAGATAGAGATAGAGATAGAGAAGAGATAGAGATAGAGATAGAGATAGAGAAGAGATAGAGATAGAGATAGAGATAGAGATAGAGATAGAGATAAAGATAGAGATAGAGATAGAGATACAGATTGAGATTGAGATAGAGATAGAGATAGAGATAGAGATAGAGATAGAGATAGAGATAGAGATAGAGACAGAGATAGAGATAGAGATAGAGATAGAGATAGAGATAGAGATAGAGATAGAGATAGAGATAGAGATAGAGATAGAGATAGAGATAGAGATAGAGATAGAGATAGAGATAGAGATAGAGATAGAGATAGAGATAGAGATAGAGATAGAGATAGAGATAGACATAGAGATAGAGATAGAGATAGAGATAGAGATAGAGATAGAGAAGAGATAGAGATAGAGATAGAGACAGAGATAGAGATAGAGATAAAGATAGAGATAGAGATAGAGATAGAGACAGAGATAGAGATAGAGATAGATATAGAGATAGAGATAGAGATAGAGAAGAGATAGAGATAGAGATAGAGATAGAGATAGAGATAGAGATAGAGATAGAGATAGAGATAGAGATAGAGATAGAGATAGGGATAGAGATAGAGATAATGATAGAGATAGAGATAGAGATAGATATAGAGATAGAGATAGAGATAGAGAAGAGATAGAGATAGAGATAGAGATAGAGATAGAGATAGAGATAGCGATAGAGAAGAGATAGAGATAGGCATAGAGATAGAGATAGAGATAGAGATAAAGATAGAGATAGAGATAGAGATAGCGATAGAGATAGAGATAAAGATAGAGATAGAGACAAATTATTTCTAAGTATTAAGAAAGAATTTTATAAAATCTATAAAGGCTTGCCCTAAATTGACAAAATGCTGATTTTTTCTATTCATTAGAAATATGTTATATTATTTGGAATAATATTTCTAAAAAGTATAAATGCAAAGCATAATTTTCAGAGTAATTCTTTTAAAATTTAGAAATAAGTAATGAAATTTACTGGCTCTGCTTTTATATTATTACTAATTAATTTTACAAACTATGTAAAACGGTTGTGTGTATATGTGAAGTGTAAAATATTAAATTTGAATAATAGTATTAGTAACAAAAACACATAGTCAAGGACACCATGAATATTGGACATTATTTTGCTGCACTTTAAACAAATCCACACTGACCAACTCTTGACGCCAAAAGTAAGGCGATTTACTAAAATTTAGGGCGGTTTTTTTATGAGTGTATGTGAAAATTCGTTGAGAACGTATTTGAATTGTTTTCAGCAAATCCATTGTCCTGCAACAAATTATGAACTGTACGTGTTACAAAGGCTTTGAGAGAATGCTGCACACACTTTATAATACGGGGATAATACGGATAATAAAGAGCGGAAAATACCCGCTAGCATGAAACATATGATAAGTACAGATTTATGGGCTTGTTGCAACACCTACGGGCAAAGACTCTCGTATGTAAATGTATATATATTTATATATATATCTCGGGGTGTGTGTGCTTGTAAAAATCACAGCAATCAATTTTTGGTACCGAAGCCGTTTGCTTGTGCGTAATGCTCATTCATCAACAATTAATTGGGCGATGGCCGAGTGTGTTAAAATAAAGAAAATATTCAGTCGGAATTTTTAATTCTCAATGATTTCAATCAAAGGATTTTACAAATGACCAACCCATCTGGCTTGGCTGGCCGCTTGTTGTATGTACATATGTATGTGCACACATGTGTGTGTGTATGTATGTGTGTGTATGTAGAGGCACTGCGATTGCATAAAATGCTTTAACCACAATTCATGTTTGCTTTCGCACCACTCCGAACATCAGTCGTCGACCGCAGGAACAGCATCGGGAGCAGCAGCAGACCCAAGTCCCTTTACTTTTGTGTGACATCAATGCCATCAGCATAAAGTGCCTGCTGATCCATTTATTCATATTCCGCTTCGGCTAAAATCACATGAAACTCTGCTTCTTCTTGTTGTTGTTGCTGCTGTTGTTGTTGTCATGTTAAATTTAAAACGGTACAGCCGAGAAAACAGTGCCTGCCTGCCAAACTCAAAACGAGATGAGTGCAAGGGCTTACACTTACTGCAATATGTATGTGGACACACAGTTGCACACATTACGCATGTGGATTGTGGATTTTGCATGACCAGATTGCTGGTACGGCCAGCAAGTGGCATACTACAGATACAGTTACAGTTACAGTTACATTTACAGTTACAATTACAATTACAGATACATACAGATACAGATACATTGTGCCGGATTCTGATGCGGAATTTCGAAATTGTGCATTCTGTGTGTCCGGGGTAATACGGAATTCCATTCGCCACAATTTTTAATCAGAAGTAACTGGTGTGGTCGAGCATTTCCGACGGGCCTAAAAATAAAAAAAGTTCAAATAAAAAGATTTGCGTCTGAAATCTCATTAAAAACAATTCCGTTTGTGAAAACAAACAAATAAAAACAAGTGAGCGAGCAAGTAAACGCACACACACCCACACATACACTCACTAACCCACACACACTGAGAAACATTCAAATTCAACATTCACATCCACACTCAACATTCACATCCACATCCACATTCACACGCATGCGAATGCGATGCTTTCGTTGCGTTTCAAGCGTAATCCCTACAGTTGGAAACTGCGGCGCTGCCAATAGCCAGATGCTCGTCCAGCCCAGCCCAGCGCAGCCCAGCCCAGACCAGCGACTGCGGTGTCCAGCATTTGCCCCACCAGTGCACCCACTGCCTTGAACTTGTCAGTTCGTTCATCCAACTGATGCCTTGGTAGGCAGCCAGGCAGCCAGGCAGCCAGGCAGCGTCTGCCTGTTTGTCCATTTGATGACGAAGAGCTACCATCAATTTGCAACACTGCTGCTACTGCCACACTGCCAACGCTTAACTCCCACACGACCAGCTGTCCAAGGTCCGTAGCCACCACTCTGCCCATTCTTCCACTTAGAGTGTAAACACATAATCCATTTAAATTGTTTGTGGTTTTTCTTATTGTTTGTTTCCCTTCTTGTTTTCATTGTAACTGCCGTTTTCGCTGCTGTCGCTGTCATTTCTCTCCGGGCAAGCTATGCGCAAGCAAATCAGGATCATGTTATAGAGGCCTACACATTCCCAGCCCTGGCCCTTGCCCTGGCCCCTAGATAAGCCGAGAACACACACAGAGAAAGAGACGGACATAGAGCGGAGAGAGACGGCACAACACATTTTTCTCCAGCTATTCGTTAAGTAATTTTTTTTGTTTGTCTGTTGATGCTTTCAAATTTGTTGTACTCCAAATGATGTGCATTATGTACGTATTAGTACATCTCGTACTACACGGATAACATTCTTCATTATCATGCCAGCGAAAAGTGTTTCAATTTTCTAACCAAAATGTGCTTTGGAGGAAACATCTATGAATCCAAAAAGTATGCTACAAATTCTTGATCACTGTCGAAAACACCGATCACAAAGTAATTACGACCTAGAGACTTGCAAAAGCAAATAAGAAAGCTTTAGTCGCGAGAGCTCGACTTTGAGCACCCTTCTGTCATGCTTACTGAATAGAACACAGTTTCTGCGAGTTATACGTGGTCTACTTTTACTTGGTAATTGCCAAACTTTTTTCTTTTAAGTCTGACAACATAGGAACAATGAACTTACTTTACTTAGCAGTCTATATTTTCTGGAGCTGTATCAAAAAGTGCCCGTTGGTATACACTTTACTTACTTACCAGTCTATATTTTCTTAATCTGAATAAATAAAATAAAACGGTTATAATGTATAATTCTTTCCCTGTATTTATATTTTCTTGATCAGTATTAATATCTTTCTCTTTGTCACAACAATCATAAAGAAAGATCGACAATGTCATGTATATCGAACCTAAGGCAGGCAAAGTATTCATAGCATTGAGCGAATAACATAATGCAATTTAAAATACACGGTTGCATCTTGCGCCTCATGTAATCGCTCTCAATGCGAGAGATCGATAACAACTGAAATTAACATAAGCTTAACATGTGCGTGCAATAAGATAATTCTGAGTATGGATTTGGTAAGCTACGAGCCTTAAAAGATTCCCATAAAATAAGAAAAAGAGA
Organism: Drosophila sordidapex; assembly: GCA_035043295.1. Taxonomy (NCBI): domain Eukaryota; kingdom Metazoa; phylum Arthropoda; class Insecta; order Diptera; family Drosophilidae; genus Drosophila; species Drosophila sordidapex. The sequence goes on along the minus strand of JAWNNA010001201.1, from coordinate 69,281 downwards.
GTGCCTCCGACAGGTTAACCACATTTTCTACAGTAACTCAGCAATTACCAAGCTTTTTCCAGATTGACAGCAGAAAAAAAATGCTCTTTACCTCTTTGCTCATACCAGTTTAATTGATCAATATTAAAAACTGTTCCTTTGCCACAACCACGACAAAGAGCTGGAGCATCCTTCTGGCATGCGAATTATACTGGGTTAACAGTTACTTACTTGCCAAAATTGTTAGTGTTTAGAAAGCATATTAAAGTTAAGAACAATGCGCTTAACGCACACTTTGTTTACTTTACTGACCAATCCATTTATGGGTTGTGTTTCTTAAATTTGTATATATATATGTATATGTGTGTGTATTTTGTTTCTTCAATTGTTGCCACAACTCACCCTTTTTGAATTAGTTGTATTATTCCACCAGTTTTGAAATTTCTCGTTCACAAGATAAAATTTGGTACAGAAATTCCAGTTGGCAAAGTGAATTGCGCGACGCATTCCAGAAGAGGAATTTGGTTTTAACTTTGGTTGCCTTTTGCCCTTTCATTTTATGCCATTCGGTTGAGCAAATAGCTTTACAAATAAAGATAATTATTGCATTAACATCGCATAGCATGCATGCTAGCTGAAAGCAAGCAAGCGTGCGAGTCTTTAAGGCCATGTTGTCTAAATTAAGAAAATGTAGCATTAAATTAATTACCTCATACATTTAAGTCTACGTTTTGTATATGCTTGGCAATAATCTGTGCAATATACTTATGATGAATTATTTGTTGCAGAAACATTTTGGATGTGAAACACATTATTTTTTACTCATGTTAACGGAGACAATACTAGAAGGAACTGCTGTTCGGGTATAAATAGAGGAATACCACAAGCAAGGGATCAGCTCGAATAGCGAGATTTTTATTCATATTATATAAATTAGTAAGTTGTTGGAAGTACCTGAAGACCCATTGGCGCTATCTGAAGCCCATGATTAAAATGAAGACTGCCCAAATGACTCAGATGCAATTCTGCGTCCGGACCTTAGCCTCTGTCATTATTTTGTTACTCAGCGGCACCTTGTGCACGAAAGGAACTCATTCGTTGGCCAATTCACAAGGTAAGAATCGACCACATTTAATATTTAAATTTGCAAGAGTATTTATTTATTTATTTATTTATTTATCTATTGTCAACTAAGATCAGTTGACACAAAAAATATAAAAAGTAAGAAATTTAATCTAAAATAAAATTAATGTTATAAGTATATTTAAAAATAAGAAATATTTATAAGATTTCTGGGGGTATTTAAATGCAAAGTGGTCCAACATTTGTTGCGTGAATTGGGGAAAACCCAGAAAAAACCCAATCAGATCAAAAATGATTAGTAAGAGTTAGTTAGTTAAGCGCCACCATCTGTTCCATGCAAGAAAGTTATTCGCAAGTTTCAGTAAATACTAGAATGCAAAATTCAAAAGAATGACTGTCAATATATATATAGTTCAGAAAGTTTAGTCTTACGACCTCTAACTTTGTGATATGCTAGAGAAAGAGAGGACTTTAGTTTTTCTGTGCAACATTCGAAGAAGTAGCAACAGAATGATTCAGAGACAATGTAATATTGATAACATTTTTGAAACAAGTAGTTATTTAAACTTATCTTTGAACTATTTTACTTATTTATTCTTAAGTTGCGCTACAATAAATTTAAATTTGAATTGGTATTTTATGCAAAATTGTTTGCTTGCGCAAATAATGCGCAATTAGTTTTGAGCTTAGCAACATGGCAACAAAAATATTGAACAACCCCTTTGCCCATTTTACACAACATTTTATTATTAACTTTCACTAATAGCGGATTTGTATTTAACAGTTACTTGTTTGTATTTTACAAAGGGATTAAATATCATATTCGGCAAATTTAAATCTAAGTCTAATAGGAAAATACACTCAAAAATAATCGACCTAGGAAACTAGCAAAACTTTCTGAAAATTATAATAATTTAGAATAAAAACAATATTCATATATATGAAAAAAATAATATGTAAATTACAATGTTTGATTTTTACATTTTGCAGAAAGGTTTTTTATTAGGAAAAGGAAATTTTTTACATTAAGAAAAAAATTCAGAAAAAAATAATTAAAATTTGTTCTCGGGTTAGAATTCAACTCTAAGTTAGAGGTTAGAAATATACGATCTGTATGATAAGTATATACATAGCGATTTTCTGCAATTCAGGGCGATTATTTCTCTGAGTGCATAGGTTTAGCAACAAAATAGTTTTTTTTAATCCCATTCAAGTGCTTAACACGCCTTCAGCTCCCCATATGCTAATGGTAATTTTTACATTTGTGTAATTCATTTGCATACTCTGTTCTCAAATGGAAAACTACTGCAAAGAGAGGAGGCAATGTCCGTCTGCTTGTCTAACCGTATGAGCGTAGAAGTATGACATTTATCCAACTGTTGTTGCAATGGCTACAGAGTATCGTGCAGTCGGCAGATCTCGTTAGCAATATTTTGTTTTGCTCATTTTTCATTATCCTTACTGTTTCGGTATATTTTTTTGCTCAGTAAATCTACTTCACATGCTTTATATGTAAATGAAATGTGTAATTGCACCTGTGCTCACCAAATGTACCTGCGACATTATTATTCTCTTTTATTCTGCTATTGTAATAGGTCATAACGAACCCGATGAAGTGGGACCGCAGTTTTTGGCGCAACTATCAAATATAAGCGTGCCACAAGGCCGCGACATATCTTTCACCTGTGTTGTGGACAACCTGGGGCTATATCGGGTATGTATTTTATTATACCATTTGTTTAAAAAATATAAAATCTTTCGTAAAAAATCAAAATGTTCAATGAATTTACAAAAAGAAATGTATATAAAAATATTTGAAGCCGTTTTTATTTGCTGTTAAAAACTCTTTTGGTTTTCTGTCCATTTTATTTATTTATTTATTATTTATTTATTTATTGTCAACTAAAATCAGGTGAAATGCAACTTTTTAATAATATTGGAATGAACAAAAGATATGTTAAATGCAGTTTGCACTAACTTTTGACCGAAAGTAGTAAGAAGCGTCTTCAATGAATGTGCACAAGTAAACACCTGTCAAAAACTGTTCTTAATTAATTATTATGAGGCAGACACAAGAAGCATGCAATATATTTAATATATATAAATTATTTAAAGTATATATTTCTCTTTTATATGCAAGTAAATATTTGTGTTGCCATCTTAAATACTATGCGTTATGTGTGCTCAGAGTCCATCTGCACCTACACAAACCCCATCAACTGCCGCACCCATCCAATCCTACTCGAAATGCACTAATAAGCCATTAAATCGCATTTGCTTTAACCAAACGGTCGTTACGCCCCAATACAGATGTATTTAATCTTGTACTTACTTATACACACATACGTATATACGTATGTACATATAAACTTAAGATTGCGTACGCGTAAGTATAAAATAATATTTGGTCTACCGGGACAAAACATATTAAGCTATATACATAGGTATGTATGTGTGTGTATGTATGTATGTACAAGTAAGGACATACAGGATATGTGTGTGAGATAAAGTGGGGGTTGTTAGTGAACTTGGCAGCAGGAAGGCAACTTGTTACACTAACGAACAGTGGTGGTAAGGTGTAATACCATCTTCGCTTTTGCTTTTGCAATTTCAGGTGGCATGGATTAAGTCAGATTCAAAAGCAATACTTGGTATACATACACATATGGTATCCCTAAATCCAAGATTATCAGTGACACACAATGGACACAACACCTGGAAACTTCACATATCCCACGTGCAGCTAAACGATTCTGGCAGCTACATGTGTCAAGTGAATACAGATCCCATGAAGAGTCTGGTAAGTCAGCCATACTCCAACGCCTCCTCCTCCGCTTCCTCTACTTACTCCGGTCAGCTCCTGACCACTTCACCCAATGTCACCCAGCCAATTTCCCCGAACGACAACAGTGGTTTGTTTTCGTGTTTGGTCGAGGCACTAATCTTATCGCCATATGCGTCTGAGCCTCACCTTAACACTGTGTGTGTGTGTGTGTGTGTGAAGTATGAAAATGTGTGTGCAACTGGACCAGGTAAATAAAGTTCAAGACGGGTCCAAAACAAAGCCATGTCTGTTACGGGTGAAAATTTCATAGTTATATTAAGTCTGCTTATAACAACTTCGCTCAGTACACATAATTCCAATCGGTAATAAAATGTTGTGTGTGGTTTCAAATTCTCATTTTAAACAAGATTAAGAAAAACAGTGTAAATCGAAAAATAAATTGTGCCCTTAATTATTGCCTATGTTATCCATTTACAGTCTGGCTATTTAGACGTTGTGGTGCCACCGGATATTCTCAATCCTCCTGACCAGAACATTGATGAAGGCGTTAGTACTGAAGGTGGGAGCATTGCGCTAATGTGCAGTGCCACAGGTATTCAATCCCATAGCATTAGGACCAAGCAACTAAGAGTGCTTCAGTCTAATATGACCGACTATCAAATACCCTGTATTCAACTTAACACAAAAACTCTAAGCTGAAGCATTCTTACTTGTTTATTTAATAGAAATATTTAAATTACAACTAATTATGATAATAATAGTAGTTACACAGTTTCAATTAAACTAAAACTGCACATGTCTAATATTAACTATATATACATATATATTTTTTTTATATAAATAGGTGTTCCAACACCCATGGTGCAGTGGCGACGTGAGGACGGAAAGGACATTATACTCCGATCGGAGAGTAGGGACAAACAAGGTGAATATTTAAATAGCTTAAACTTGAAACGACTTTTTATCAGAATTGTCCAAATTCAGCTTCAAAAATAAAAATGGAAGGTTAAAGTTACAAATTAAAATGATACAAAATTAAATAATTGGATATAGAGAAGAACAAATAAATTATTAAAATGTTAAATTTTAATTTGTAAGAACCAGAAAAAATACAATCAGACCAAAAAACTTAGACCAAACGTATTTAAATGTAATACTTATTAAAAAGTTTATTTTGTTTTTGCTTCTTCTTCTAGCATTAAAGTCAGTGGAAGGCGGTCGATTGAGTCTCACGAATGTTCACCGCACCGATATGGGTGGTTATCTGTGCATAGCTTCGAACGGGGTGCCGCCTTCAGTGAGCAAACGCTTTGATGTTCACGTAAACTGTAAGTTTCTTAATTTAATCTATATACTGGTAATTAAGTCTGTTTACACACTACTTTCAAGCTTTTCCTTCTACTTTATTCCATTCCATTGTTCGAAATTATTGTTCCTTATTTTGATAAGAGCTTTTGCATAAATATATTTATAATATAAGACGAGGTTACCAAACTATTAAAACTTGTGATTTATTTATTAAGAGCTTTTTAATACAATGTGAACTGATCCGCTTTATGCGACTTAAACTACGCGATTCAAGCGACCAAAAGCGACTACTTCGAACTACATGCAATGAGTTGAAACAGACCATCGAAGAAGGTCATGATCATAAGGAACTTACAATTACCGTTGCTCGCAGGCAACAACAGATTAAGACTACGAAAAGGGGAATGCAAGGCAAGCTGCGGTGTACATAGGCAAATTCAATTATTTCCAACACAAACAATAAAAAATATTTCATTGATTGGAATCATATTAATAAATTCTAGAAGATAGTACATGGTTTTTACCTTGACGAATCTATTGAGAATTCTATTTTTTCAAGCTAAATTTAAGCCCAGAGTAATATTAAGCTTAATTAATCAACTTACAAGACAGAAATAAGACAATATCACAAACGAATCAATAATTACTTAATTGACTCTGCTCTGCTGCAATGCATTTTGAATGAATCCATCTAAATAACAATTAATTTAACAATGTTAGTGAAGCAATTGTACTATTGTCTATGTCAGCGTACAATTACTTACAGACATCAGTGTAGTTATCCAAGTGCAGCTGAACAGTTTCTCTGAGTGTTGCAAGGCAAACACAGATCAGCAGACCCAACTCAACTCGAGAATAAATTCGAAGTAATTTATTTAACTCCAATAGTTAACATTTAACATTTAACGGACACCAAATAATACCCATCCATGTGAGAATGGAGCTTTATTTGATTTTGGTTGTACGATTGGTATGACAGATTCTGTTTAAGATTTATATGTTCTGATGAAACAAGGAATACGTTGCAGCAAAATATTCTTAAATAGAGGCTGTTTCGGATGCTTGGCATGAACATGCCGTTGGTGTGGCACAAGACACAAATCAACACCATGAGATTGTCAAGTCAAACTCAGAGTACCAGTTGTGGAAAGTTGCGATAGTCGCACTTCGACTACCAAGCATAGCATATCAAATGTATAGCATATGTATGCATGTATATGTATTAACAGTCATAGTTACAATTGTGAGTGTGTGTGTGCGGGTGTGTGTGCGGGTGTCTGCGCCATTGTGATAACTACTCGTAACTAGCAAAGCATCAGAGGAGCCGGCAGCACACACATTGAACTATTGTCATGAGCTGTTGCCTCTATTATACTGTTTACTCCCATATATGAGTATGTATGTATTTAAATGCATGCGGATGTGCACATGTATGTATGTACTTATGTTTGTATGTATGCATGCTCATATTCACATGCATCGCATTACACATACATACGTATCTATCAGATGCAACAGACATGCATGCGCACAACATTGCAAAATCATGGTATCCTCGTCTGTGTAGTAAACATTTGAAAATCACAAGTTCGTAATTGTGAGAGACTAAGCAATCCGCCGGAGAATGTATGTACGGATATATGTATATAAGTGAAAGTCGTGCAGCAGCCAAATGTGAAGCGTACCATTTTTGGCAATGTGTCCGCGTCAAAATCAGTAAAATGCAAATTCAAAGTTTGCAATTGTCGAAACGTTCTCTGCATCGTTGTTCTTCTCTGGCGATGCTGGACAACTTTTAACTTATTGTTGACTTTGGACATACATGTATGTATAGCTAAATGACCATTACAGATACCTTACAAATCCATACTATATATATGGACTATAGCTATACATTGGCTGATCCCGCAAAACCAATTAACTACTACCAGACAATGTTAAGCGGTAAAAATGGATAGCTGCTGTCAATTTTACTAGCAGTCTTGTTATCCCTTTCTGCTTCCTGCAGCTTTCCTTGTGCTTTTCTTACTTGCTTGTTTCTTGTTGTCTGTTTCTGTTTTACCAACGCTCATTATCCAAAGTATGTCAGAATGCAAACATTCAAGTAACTGTGAGAAAAATGATAAAAAGACTAATCTTGTTTGCGCCGGCAGGCAATTAATTTCCTTTAGTGTTTTACATATTTCCCTCAGAGTATTACATATTTTTTAAAAACGAAACAGCGAGCAGCTCCCCGTAGAAATCATAATCTTGTAGAACTACTCTCTATTTAAATTTAATTGTTAGTTTATGAAATTTGAAATTTTTGCACTTACCCATTTAAGGTAATTTAAATACTTTTGCTTTGCAGTTTATTAGTAATTCTATTCAGGGTCAGGGATAAATATTTACACTGTATACGGCTAGAGGAATTTCGATATACATACAGACATCCATAGTTGCAAATTGTGCGCATTACTGATAAATTGCACTGGCTACAATATTTCTTTCCTCGAACTTGCTGTTAACTTGCGTAAGTGCATAAATACTCCTTGGGTGACTCATCCGACGGATATAGGGGGGCGGGTGTGTGGATAGTATGCACAAAGTAACTTTCCTTTGCCACGGTCTTATAAATGAAAGTTAATACCGCTTAAGTGTTCCACTATGTTACAATGTATGCGTTGGGAGTAAAATAAACAAAATAAGTGTATAATATGGCGGGGAAATCCACTATATAAAGCACTGTTATTATTGATTTTGCTGAAAAGCTTTAATAATGCTCCAGTGTGACTGAGGATGAAATCTATTTTGATGAGCGGATCATTGCGCTTTAATCCATTTTATTTATGGCTTAAAATTATCCTTTGGCAACAACGACAACAGCTCCTATGGCAGAACACCAACCAGCGACAGGAAAAATAGCATGAGCCTTTGCTGCATTGAAACAGTCGTCATTCACACACACACACACACACGCAATAGCAAAAAGACTCTTGGAAAATAATACCCACACCAACCACACACACACATACACACACACCCACATACACACACCCACACACCCACACACACCACAGACTTAGCCAGCGACTCACGCACCCAACCCAACGATTGTGTGCACTCGCGCTTCTTTCGGGTTGCCCCAGTCGTTGTAATCTGTTGGGAACTGTGCAAGGACTAAACAGATAAAATGAAACACTTGAATGTGACGACTCACGAATACACTCGCAAACTAGTTTCAACAATATTATGAATGTTTGCTATCTTCCAATCAACTGAACAAATCAGCACAGCAAAGTTAACCAAAATCTGGTCTCAGCTCTCTTTTCAGTTTCATCAAATGTATACCCTGCTTTCACTTTGCAATTTTTACTGTTGTAGTATACAAGTCAAGTGGTGGCATAATATTAGTTTTATACAAGCAGCGTACCATTCGACAGTTGAAATGATTCGGGGTGTTATTTACTTTTCACACTCACTGTTATTTTCACGAGCATCAATAAATAATTTAACGCTTTCAGTTCAACTTGGACGCTGCTCAGTGCTACAGTTGAATCATTGCCTTGACTCTTTTTTAATATACTTGAAATAAACAAGAATATTTTTATCATTATTATATTATATATAGTTTTGATTATGTGACTCTAATTTAATGGGAAGCCTTCTTTAAACTGTCGTCTTAGTACTTAATAAAAATTCTTTTATGCTTCAATTAGGGAGTCGAACAAAATATATATCTAATTTAATATATTAGCTGCTACTCTATGTTATCCAAGAACTGCTTTCATCCTTTGCCTTTTCTGGCATTTAATGTTAACATGCAAATTATATGTAAGGCTAATATCACAGTCGTTGTGGCCAGTTCCAGTTGCCAAGCTTTCGAATTGCGGGCGAAAAAATGGAGTGTCACAAGTTATCGCAACGTGTGGCCTCTTCTCTCTCCTCTCCCTATTCTGTATCTTCTCTATCTTCTCGCTTACTCCGTAGTATCTGTGCAAAATACGAAAAGTTTGTCTTTCAAATGAATGCAGCAGAGTCATTTGCTTGAAGTTGGTGCAGTCATCATTGAGGTGACTAATAAAAAGAGAGAAATAAGTGAAAAATTATTGTTGCAACTTCAAAAGACGATGCACAGTGGAGACAGCTGACCTCTTTTCCCATTTACATTCATGTGTAATTAAATTTTACATACATTTATATATTTATACAGTTATAAATATATTAAGTATCACATTTAGTAGCTCTATGAAGTGGTGTGTAAATTAGTCAACAAATTAGGTAAACTATTCAGTTGGCACAATAATATATAGTTGTGCATCTCTTACATTTATATAATGAGTATAAACTATTGTCCATAATTTGAAAATTTCAGTTCCTCCAACTATTAAAGCTGTAAACCAGTTAGTGGGAGCGCCAGTCGAGCGAGAAGTGATACTGGAATGCATTGTGGAAGTATATCCGAAACCCCTTAACGGCTGGTATCGTAATGAAGGTAATTTATTTTAGCACGTATTACACAAGACACATAAATTGAGCCAACAGTAAGAATAGATACACTCCGAAGGCATAGATACACTGAGCGAAAGGCGCTGTTTTAAACTCAACCATAAATAAAAACATTCCTATCCCAAAAAAACTAATTTTACATAACTAAAAAAATAAAATAAAAACAAATACAAATATTTTAAAATAAATATTTTTACTTTCTATCTTAACAAACATTTTGATATAAACTCTGACTTGTGAAGGTCCACATTCCAAATGCCATCTGTATACTTCAAGCAAGTATATAAGACTTTATAGAATTTTTTAGTGAAGTTCAAGTGCAACTAGTTCCACATCATTTAAAACTGAAAACAAAACTTAAAAACTATTTTTAAAAAGTAAAATTGTTTGAATAAAATATTTACTACTACGTTTTCAACAATTTCTCAACTTTCTTTACTCCCATATATAAAGAGCTCAGAGTTCAAAAAAATTGTAGCTATTTTATAATATAATTTTTTTATGGCTCAATTAACAAAAAATGTACAAATATATTCGAAAATGTTCACTATTAATATTTACTTTGTTGCTTTCTGGTTTTTTTGCGTGTACTTGTTCAGGTAACATTAAGCTGCACAATGGCAACAAGTATAACATTTCAGAAGCTATGATTAACCTGTACACGTGGCACCTGAACTTGACGATACGACACCTGACAAAGTCGGACTTTGGGGCTTACAGCTGTTCCAGTGTGAATGCTCTTGGGAAGAGCGAGGCGCGGATTCGATTGCAAGGTGAGGCACGATGAATGAATGCCACTTTCAAGTTCACATGCACATTTTGAAGCATGTGTGGCGCCACGAGCTTGGCTTAGCCAAGTAGTTCCCTCAATTCGAGCCCATCAATTTAGTTGCGAATGAACTGCGGGTCTCTGTACGCATGTATATATATATATATATATGTATATGCATGTGTGAGTGTGTGTCTGTATGTATGTGTCTTCATCGCATGTGTAATTCGTTCAGTTTCCTTGCAATAAATCACATAGGATTTCCGTCGGTCTATTATTTTTATCGATCTCATTTAAAGACGACTGAAGCATTTCTCTATCTTTCATCTGCGCAGCGAGTCCACATCCCCAACGTCCATTGCCAAAGCAAACGAAACCAAACCAAACCCAACCAGAACCAAACCAAACCAAACCAAAGTAGAGAGTTGGAGCGCTGAAACTAAGCATGAATTATTGCACAATCAGCGGAAAACTTTCTCTGCTCGCAGTGCCACTGGAGCTGCATCAAGTTCGTGGCAGCAATTTCAATTTTCACTTAAAAGACCCTCTGGAGCGAAACTCTAGGCATACGCGTCAAGAGTTTTCACATAGATCTTTTAAATCTAAAAATTAAATATATTTTCTTCAATCCATTTTAAATAGATGGCCGATTAAAATTATCTAAAAACCGGCCAGCGGTTTTTGGTTTTTGGTTAACCAGGCCAACAAATTAAAATCTAGGTCAGCATTTAAGTCTTTCCACTTCTTAAATCAAACCAAAATTTAAGTTTGATATGAACGTGGATCACTCTTATGTTAGCCATTGAATACATCTTCACATATAGAAAATCTTTGTCACTATTTAAATTTGCCTAACTGTGAATTCAATTGATATATACATTTTCATTGAATTTTCATCCTTAGCTTGAAATAGTCTAAACCCAAATACAATCAAGTTTTTATTATTATAATTGGGGAACTGCGACCTATAAGGTCTCTTGTGCCCCCTTCTGAGCCTACAGCTCCTCCATCAATCCCAGCTCCTGCACGGATGCAAGAATCTTTGTTGGGTTGAGGGTTTCTATGTCCTTGGGCTTCAAGACATGCTTCCCTAGGATGCTGCATCTTTTCCTAATTAAGGCAACGCATTCTGCTAGGATGTGCCTGTTCTTCCCCATGGATATTACTTGCTTAAATCGGTTTTGATTATAGCCACCTAAAAGACTTCTGGCTTGTCGGAGTCCTGGTGCCTCTGCCCAGCTCCGTTTTCGTCTCTGTCTTTCTTCGTTTCTGAGTTCCATACAATCTGGTTATAAGAGATATTTATTTTGTTGTGGCCTTTAAATTATTATAATGATCGCCTACCAAGCTCTGATATATAAAGAACTTATCTGAAATGCTCACCTTTTTTTTATAATTTTTACAAATATTTTCAAAAATGATTATTCGGATATTTCGGATACCACTACTTAAACAATATTATTTGCCCGATTTCCTTTTAAATATTTCAAATTTAAGTGTTTTTTTCGTAAGATATATTTTTTGCTTTTTCGAATTTATAAACAATAAAAAAAACTTGATCTGAAGCGGAAAAGATATCAAAATTGGAAGAATCGAAAAGAAATAAGTAGAAAAAAAGTACTTCAACTTCATATCTACTTCAAAAGGCAAACGGGGCAAGGAGTACTGTTAAAGTCCTGGTATCCGAATATTTCTATTTGAAATTGTTGTTGCTGCCACTGCCGCACGGCTTACATATTTGTATTTAACGGATGTGTGCCACCCCATTTGTTTTGTTTTTGGTGTCCACCCATGCAAAAAGAGGCATTCGGCATTTCATAATTGGTGCAATTTCTTGCAGAATTACGATTACCGCCCAAGTCAACAACGACACCAACACCTCATGTGCACACCACGGCCAAGCAGCGTCGGAAGCAGCAGCCCGGCCACAACAAGGGACTGAACGAAGTGGTGCGTGCCAAGGAAACCCATTTCTCAAATCAAATGCAGCAAGAGAACGATGTATTCGGCAGCGGGATTGGTGTGCCCCAAAGCGCCAACGGTGGCGATGGTGCCGGTGCTGCTACTGCTGGCGGTGGTGGTGGTGGTGCTGGTGGCATTGTGGCAAGTGGAAACGTCAACGGCATGATAAACGGAGCGGAAGGTAAGTTACGATTTAGAAAATTCCACAAGTACATGGCTGCAGCACAAGCATAGAATGAAGTCAGGCATAAGCGGCAGTTACAAACACTCACACACACACACACACTTACACACAGACACCCACACACACACACATACAGCCCAGCCGCATCCATACATACCGGACCGGGTTACTCGGCTACCTAAACCATATACATGCCGTGGGGCACTCCAACGCCATGGGGACTATGACTTGGACAAATATAATGTCGCTGCATCAGAGCTGCTTGCCGCTTGCTGCTTGCTGGTTGCTGGTTGCTGCTGCCCTTTTAAGATACTCTTGGTGGCTTTGCTTTACTTCTTCGATCTTTGGCTACCAGAAGTACTAATAACAAGCCGCAACATACTCATTCCCAGTTGCTTTCCCAGAACGTGACCCCCTTTAAAGCGAGCATCCCCACCCCCGCCCCCACTCCGACCACAGCCAGGCAGCCATGCAGCCACGCAGCCAGGCCAAAACAACTGTGGCAGTCAGCAGGACTTAGCACTCGTGCAGCTGTCGAGCGCACTGATTTATCAACCGAAATCGTATTTTGGTACTGCTCGGGTACTCGCCAAATCTCTTTTGAAGTTAATTTTCCAGCAGTCAGTTTCAATTTCGAGTGTGCATTTCTATTGTCGTTTAGCCCCGATTGTATCTTGCAACAGTGGCAAACGCAACGCCAACCACGGGTATCATTTTAGGCCTTACTTGAAAGTGAATAAAACATTTTTAATTAGACACACGCTTTAGTTGGGTTCATTAAACAATAAAAATAAATAAATATATTTACTAAATATTCAAAACACAATTTGTACGTGGAATATGCAAATTTAAGCATAAAAATTATAAAAATAATATTTTATTATTTATTGAGACACTTGCATTAATAGAAATAATTTATTTTTATTTTAATTTTAAAAAAATACTAATTTGAAATTGTCTATTTTAATGAGACTATTTCATTAAGTGGGATATGTAAATTTTATATTTTAATAAGCAAAAAAAAAAGAAAAAAAAATTAAATAATATTATTTTATCGAGACACATGCATTAAATGGAATAATTAAGTTTTTATGAAATCTTAATAAGCAAAAAAAAATAATCAGTTTAATAATTTATTTTTATTTTAATTTAAGAAAACTTACAAATTTCAAATACACTGTTTTACATGCATTAATTTTCTATGAATATTTTTTTAAATAACAATTTGCAAGTAAAATGCAAAATAAATAAAAAAAAAAATTAAATGCGAGTGACTCTAATTGAGTCGAAATCACATCAAAAACACTATTTTAATGCGATAAGTGGCATAATTAAATTCCTGATAAGAATAGATAAACGAAGTAGAATAATATGTTACACAATATATACATATACACGTACGTATATACGCCGGCATTACTTGTAAATAATTAAAAGTTTATCTTGATATATATGTGTTTTCAGTGCATACGCAAGTCCCGGCACGTAACGGACACGAAAAGACATATAAGTCGCCGGGTGGGGTCGCCCCCTCGCCCCGTTCGCCATGGATATTTGCGAGTGGAGGGTCGCAGCTGGTCGCCAGTGCAACGATAGCGACAAATGCCCTGATGGCTTTTTTCTCTATACTGACTATGTATTCGGCTAAGCTCATTTAAAATTATGCTTCCAAGCCAAATCCATGCCAGACTGTATAACAAACCCGGCACCGAGGCAAGGATACAAATACCAACAGAGACAGTCAGCGAGAGAGAGAGAGAGAGAGAGAGAGAGAGAGATAAAGGTGCAGCTTCTCATACATATATATTGGATATAGTACAGCGATTCTCACAATTAGCTATGCTAACGGGAGCGTAGGTCAAGTTAGTCGATTTTCAGCGTTTCAACTGACTTGCTATTTCATTTGTACTCGCATATACTATATTTATGTCCGATTTCCATCGACTCAACTTTTCCAAATATTCTTCTCAAAGGAAAAGTAATAAATACAAATTATATTCAATATGTATGTTTGGCTAATGCTCGCATCCCAAATGCTATAAAATCATATACATACAATATATATAAATATATATTAATAATATATGTACTTTACAGAGTTAACAATTAATCAAAAACATTAAATACAATTACGCCCAAGCAGAGTGCATTATAGTTTGATCATTGAGGAAGACATTACCCATTCAATTTTTGAGTTTTTTCCTAGGCCGGGAAAATCGGGTTTCTAGAATTAGTAAAACCAGCTTGCTATCAAGACCAACATATGCATTTTAATACAGTGTCATATCTTGATCTGAGAGACAAATATATCAAAAACTGTTTTGGTGATTAGAAAACTCTTTTCTAATAGTCAAAATACTGTTTTAAGTCATTTCAATAAAGCGACCAAAATCGTTTCAAAATTGTGTTTTCAGTAAATATTTAGGTTTCCCTCTTGCTTTACTTTATGTTATATATATAGTGTAATTTTGAACACGTATGAAATACATTAAAAATCTTTGTCGCAAAAAATTTGAAACAGGAAACACAAATTTGAATCCACAATTCCTCAAGATTTTTTTAGTTTAAACTAGTTTCATAAAGCGCTTGAAAAGCTGTAAAATTCGAATTAATTTACTTGACCATTAAAAGCACAATTTCAATATTTATTGTTTTGAAAGTATATATATTTGAACATATATATATAATTGTACATATATTATTTGTAAGAGTAACGATTCGGATATGTGGCGAGAACATGTTAAATAATAAATATTGCCAACATATTCATTAAAGTTAGTTGCTACTTAGTATATATACTTATGAGTGCATCGAAGTGTGTAAGCCACAACTTAATGTTCTCCCTTTAAGAATAGTTCAAAGTCCAATGATATCAGTAACAATAAAACATAAACCTATGAATATAAACAAAAAAAACAATAATTATACACAACACGAAATTGAATGTTAACGAGAATTTTTATATATAAGTCATTATACTGAGCTTATTTGCTCACATTAGATAATTAACGTAATCAAAAGTTATAACATGAATTATGCAATACAGAAATGTCTTCCGCAAAAACAAATTGAAATGAAATTGAAAACAAAAAATATACATATGAATTAAGCTTGACGTTTGTATTAAAACAATAATTATACATTAATTGTCAAAATATATATAAATATAGTATATAAGTGCTCAAGAGAAATATATATCAAACGTATATTCCCGGTACCCAAAACTGCATAGAATCGAGGGAGCATCTCTGAAATTACATTTATAGTTAATGGATCAAACACCAGATCAAGATCCATCTAGTTATTTATGCAATTAATACAGCTGACATATAAAAAATAAGATCAAAAGTTGATTGAGCCTCTCCCTCTGGGTGCAGGGTATCTCCTAGTCGGGCACTCTCGACTAGAGCAACCTTACTTGGTTTTACATATCTATGAACTCGCAAATGTCATCGAATGTGTAAGAGGAAGCATGCCCATTGGGTACAGGATGTTTCCCAGACGAGTTTTTTTTTGTTTTTTTAAATTATTTTTTATATCCAATTTTCAAATTTTTTTTTAACTTACTAGTTTTGTTTGAGTGTACATGTTTGATATGATGACGAAAATGCAGTTAAATTTATTAAATCAATATTAAATATTAAAATCACTGAATATCTATATACATATAACCGAATCACTGACATATACTGATACATATCCCGAACCAAACATTTATTCAGCTTGCTTTTAATTTAATACACATGCACATTACACACACATATGTTGGGTGTGTGTGTGTATTGAAAATCATAACAAAGCGGGACAAGGAAAACACAGAAGTGATATTTAATTTCATTTATGCTATTATCGTTTATTCAATGATTCGTTTCCAAAAATGGCCCACAGACATTTTCACTCCCAAGCTGCAAATAATAAAATTAATTTGCATGCATATCCTGTGCATGTATTCATACTCGCAACCAGATAAATATTTATATAAATGAATATGCATATCTATTGACACACACACACATGCATATACACATATGAGAGTCGCAGTCGACTTTTGTGTGTGTGTTTGTGTTAATTTCACGCGCGTTTCCCTTTCGGCATTATTAACAAATGAGCAATACAAGATGGCGGATGTAGTAAAACATGTGCCAATTGCAGCAACTGCATTATGAATATGATTTCCAAACATTGCTACAAACATCACTGTCATGGTCAAAACAACCGACTTGCCTTTTTTGCATGTATGTGCACATAGGCATGCATGTGTGTATCTGTATCCGTATCTGCATCTGTATGTATACAAAAGTCCGCAAATGCATTGGCATGCATGCACATGGGCGTAGCCAGCAGCTCGGCTATGGGGGGAGTCACAATTATCCCTGAGAAGTGCATCATCAACACAAAAGGCTCCTTAACTGATTCCGCTTTGCCCAACATTCCTCCCATTCACGTGCTTAACTCACTGATTCCATTATAAGTCTTCGTTGTTGTCAATGTGTGAGTGGCTAATTGCTAATTGATTTAATTAATTAATTCGCGAAATTAACAATAAAACAATTAATTGAAATATTAGAGATAAAAACAACCCAACAAATGAGAAATAAACTTTAAAATTAACAGAATATATCATTTTTATTTTGCTTTCAGCATTAATTTGTTAAATAACATGCAACATTATTTAATTTAATTTCAATTTTATTTTAAAGTAAGCGCTTTGATTTTTCAATCCCTTAAAAACATCGATCATCTCAAAAAAAAAATACTCGCGCCGAATTTTGAACATTCTCAACATATTTTGCGATTATTGAATGTTCAGCATTTTGTTCTTTAAGGCAAGGATATTCAAAAATTCAAAAATACTACAAAACATACTCAATTTCTATAATTTTTTAGAAAAAAAAACAATGTTTTCAAACATTTGAATTATTTTATTAACCAAATCAAAAGTACTTAAAAACATGTCAAGCAAAAAATGATTTTGTAAGAGTTCTAAAGGGGGCGTGACCTCCACTGCACATTACACCCATGAGTATATATATGCCACATCTGTGTGTTTGGATGCATGTGTGTAGCTGTTGCTGTTGCTGTATTTGGGGGGATGCAGTTGTGGCATTGAATTTGCATAAATGCATGCGATTGAAAATGCCAAAGTGGCTGCTTTTGCATTGCAATCCCAATCCCAATCCCAATCCGAATCCCAAACTGAACTCACCCGTAAAGAGATGAGCAACAAAATGCGACAGCTTTGAATTGCTGCAGCCATGGTGGGGTTTTTGGTCATGTCCCTTTGCTTGCCGGTTGTTATACGAGTGGGGGGTTGTCCAGTTTGCCGGCGAGTCGAGTTTTTGGGTATGGTTGCCGCAGCTATTGTTGCATTTCGACTGCTGCCTCATGTAGCAGCGGTCGAAATGATTATGCGCATTTGTGCAAATGACGTCGACAGTGGCAACAACGGCGGCAATGACAACGGCGGTTGTATATTAGCCTGAATGTTGTTTATCGAGTCCGCGTGGACAACGGGTGATAAGAACAAAACCTTCAAGTGCGCTTGATGATGATGCCAGTGTGCTGGTCAGGAAATAATAGCCAACAAGCCACACCTACACACACACACACACACGAACAGACACACACATAGACCCACATACATGTGTATACGCATTAGTGAATTTCATGGATTCCGCGCTACTCCGTTGCACACTCATTGTCACTAATTTAGAAGCAGGCAGTTGGAGCGGAGAGCAGAGATTAAGTTCGCCACGTCGAGCGTAGACCAAAAGCAAAATGAAAATAAAACAAAAAAGTTAAAAGAAAAAAATTGGCTGATTCGACAATTGTCATCACACCCACACACACACACACACACACAGAGACACACACATATACATACATATATCATACAAGCATAGCATACTTATTTGCTGAAATGAGCGCGTTTGTTTGCTTGTTGGTTTGAATCGCAGCACTTTGGCCAATGCCAGAGCCTGATAATGTTTTCGACATTAAATTCCCATTAAATTCTGTTTTATTGCACTCAAAGCTGCATGCATAATTTACTTGCCTCACTGCTACGTGACGTCGAATGCAGGAAAGTGCATGTGGTCGACCACAGATACTGAGTCCGCTACTTGTGCGTAATTGTGCCACCATTTCCCAGCTTGCAACTCCCACTAAATATTTCAAGTTGCATACCAATGAAAATCCATGTGTGTGCGTATGTATCTGCTGGCATCAACCAAGTACATCATTTAAACCCACTTATTAGGTAATACAAGGCTGGGATCCATCTGGCCAAGTTTAATGTCTTTATTACAATCCAAACGTGATCAATTCCAAAGCAAAGAAATCGCGAGGATCAAATTAAGTATTCTTTATCTAATGAAATTAAAATGAAAAAGTTTTAATTTTATTAGTTTATTTTTTCCTTTGGTTGCCATTAAATTACCATTTAAGTATATGGAGAAATGCTGTACGCATGTACATATATATACATATATATATGTATATCATATATATCTAAATATATGTAAGCACTTGGATAATGCATTTACAATGTGCAAGTATATTTGCATAGGGAGGGTTAGCTATGTCATAAAGTGTGTAACGTCAATCAGAAGTCAGCTTAAATCCCGTAAAATATTAATTTTCTCATCAGCACTAATTTACTTGATTTAACTTTAAATATATCAATAAGCCTTAATCGAAGTTGAATTAAAAACTAAATAAACATTAATTAAACATATTTCAAGATTTCTTACATAGTGTCAATCTAATTGTCGCAATACTTTAGCCAACTCGCATAATTATCATCTTTTAATATACATTCGCTAATTATATTCAATGTGAGCAGAGCGAGTGGACCAAAGTGATCGGCAAGGGTATCTAATATTCGGCAGAAAGATCTGTTTTGCTCTTGCTGGTTTTTATTTGTAGATGTTTATATTTGTACGTGTTCATGCACAATGCAGAATGCATTTAAATGTATGTTTGTTAATACCATTATAAGTAATAGCAGACACAGAGAAGGGGCCAGTTCTGAATGCTTTCACCCCAAAATACGGAATTAGTTCAATGCAGCAGTAATAAATTTTGCGGCTGGACAATTTAGTTGCTCTTCTTAGCAAAATTATATGCATGCCACAGAACAATACAACTGCAACACATATGTATATGCAACTCGTACACATGTAATTATCAGTGGGCAAACCTGGCATTAAATAACCGCTGGCATAAAGATACAAATTGTGTTTGTACTTAGTAGTAAATACCTATATAAAAAGCCACATACATGAAATCACAAGTTGGCCACACATTCCAAATCGAGTATCCACCGAAAATAAAATCAAATGTCGGAAGAAAAAAACTTACGTTCGACTAGGGCATGCCCTGTACCCAATCCAAACACTATTTCAAAAAGTATCCATGGATAAAAAATATATTTAAATTTATGGGTTTGGATTGCTGTTTAAGTTCCAGCATGACAGAGTTGGCATAATATAATTCTTTAATTTCAAATTGTCTTCCTTTAAGAAAAGTCACTTAACAAACTTGCCTGAAAAAGATCTTCAATTAATCAAAATAAAAGCAAGTTGTTAAATGATTGAATACATATAAATAACAACTCTAATTTGCACAAGCATAGATCCAATATTGAAATCAGGGAACACATATCCTCATAAATAAAACCACAAACAGTTCTTGTTTACTTTTAAGTTTTCTTTTTACCACTTTATTTAATTCGAAATTAAAAGTTTTTGAGATGCCTTTGAGGCATATTTTGAAATTTTTCACTTGAATCATTTGATAAGTTTACAAATCCTTTTCACTTGATAGCTTGGCTGAAATGATTATTTATCTTTTATCAAGAAATAAAAGTGAATTTTTTTATTGAATTAATATTGAGTTAAGCCATGCAATAAAAACACACCTTAAAAACTCTCAAAATAACGGGTTGAACTTATAATTAGGATTAAAATACTTACAGATTAAATTAACTTGTATATAACTGCAAGAATATGGCATCGATATGTATTAGTTCTAAGAAGTGGGCGATTGATTGTTAATGACAGATCAACAGATCGTATATATATAAAACATATATGTACAATAGATTATTACGTGGGAAAACGTGTAAATCGAAAAGTGCATTTAATTTTGAGTATTTAATAAAATTAAAAAAAAATGGAAAGTTACTACTATTCAAACATTGAGTATCTAACATAAGTTTGCGTTAATTTACATGATATATATATATAAAAATGATATAGGTACACATATATACACATACATACGTATTTGTAAAAAATATATGAATATACACACATAATTAACAAGTGAAATACTCAGAAATGAAATACAGGACAATAAAAATATATGTATTTTCTATTTAAATTAAAATCGTTCTTAAGTTCATAAATAACTGAATAAAATTGAATATATTTAACATGGACATTTGATATTATTTGGAATTTGTAGACGTGGTGCTTAGTCTTGGGGAGTCCATTTGAGAAGTACTTTATTTGTTTATTTAGTTAATGTAACCTAAACCAAAAATAATAAATTCTATTGACAAATGTTAAGCAATTAAAAAGTAATTAATAATTCGGAAAATAAACAATAAAATTACAATTTAATTCATGTTCAATTTATCAGTTTTATCTTTGTATTATACAGATAGTTAAAATATGTTAAAATTGAAAATCTAGTGAAAGTAAGAGGAAGCTGAGGAATTGAAGCTATGATGGGAACAGAGGAGAAATCGCTGCTGAATGGACTCAATTCGATCTTGTTAGGTTTCACATTGGAGAGATCAAACACATGAGCGTACCTTTCATGGTCTGGACCATAGTGGTTACAACCACCACATGATCAATATTTTCCGATTTTTATAAGATATGTTTTCTGCTCTATAAAACACTGTCACAAAATATCCTTTACTCTCTCAGTCGAACTAAGCTCTGGTGAACTCTCCAGAGACTCAGAGAGATTAGAGCTCTGTTTAATATCACAGAGAACTCGAAGACCTTCAAAAGTTGGATATAACAAGACGATAGTTTGAGGGCAGTCATTAAGGAAAGGAGTCAGCAGAAGTAATGTGAACTGCTTTCGAGGTAGTCGACCTAAGCAATGCTCTTCGAGGCTGGCCATTTAAATAAGAAGTTATTCTAGCTGATGCAAATGAATCAAATTTGCACATATGCATATATTGGCAGGAAATATAAGGCTGGCATGTATGTAAATTGTAAACTTGTAATCCAATAAAATGTTTGCACCAATTGACAATTTTCGTTGCCACTGAGCCGAATGTTCGCAAATCACATTCACATTGTCCAATTGTCGCCATGTGTTATCACTAAGCCAATTGGAAATTTCGTACGAATTAAAGTCACCCGCAAATGTGAAGCAAAACAGGAAAAGGAAAAATCAATCCCAAACAGAATGCGTCAACTGACGAACTGACGAACTGACGAACTGGACAAATGCCGATATGGCCAAAAGGCGAAGAGCAAGAAACCGGCTGCACGCTGTGTGCACTGTTAAGCGATTAGAATGTCGGTGACCGAGCAAAAACAATCTGAGCTCAATAGGATTATGAAATGCGTCACACACTGTCCCTCTCTCTCCCTCTCTCTTTCTCTCTCTTTCTCTCTCTCTCTCTCTCTCTCTCTATATCTCTCTCTCTGTCACAGTCTGTAGTGTTGTGTTATGTTTTTGCCATCGACTAGCCAAAAATGGTAGCAGCAACCAAAAAAAAACACCAGCAAGAAAATATTGAAAAGAATCCCATCTATAAATGTGCATATGGGGCATATGGGGCACATGTGTCTTACTACAAATTTTCCACATTTCACACTACACATTTGCAAAAACGTACACTGGCCAAAAAATCACCTTATCACCTTAACACATTCGACATTTTATGTCATGCAAAATATTTTTTGTTGTTGCCAAAACAAAAGCAGACACACAAATTATGCACTTATAAAAATCAGTATCCTTTATGTCCTTCTCTGAGTGTATTTTCCTTTTGCCCCAAAGCATTGGGGATTTTGTGTTTGCCTTGATAAGAATTTTTTGCAATCTACAAGGTTGGTCTTTGAAATAAGTAAGGTTTCCGTGGGTCATCAAAAGTATGCTTCATAGTGCACTTTTATCTCACAATATTTAATTTTATTATTTTATTTATTATTTATTTTGTTATTTTTTATTATTTTTATTCTTATTTAAAAAAGGAACAATTATTAACCTTTTCTTTCTGACATTTTGTAATAGATTTAAAAAAAATCAAGTAAGAAAGTTAAAGTCGAGTGTGTTCGACTACGATACACCCTGAACACAGCTGTTAAATATATTGGTTTTTTTCCTAAATTTTCCTTTAAAAAATAAGATTTCTTTATGTAATTCACCCTAATCAAAGAAACTTTACAAGCCAAGTTCATTTACATTATCCTCCATACTAATAGAGTCTCAAAGATCTTAGTGCTAACTTTCACGCTGGAAATATTTGAAAACGTCCAATCAATGTTTCAGTTACAATTGTTAGTGAACGTTTTCTGATCTGACAAGCACCGAAATCCTTTGCTGACCAGTTCATTAGATTTTATTGCTATCGGAAAACGATATATATCGATATTTGCGTAGCAGAGGCAGTTATCGATCAAATTAAGTAAACCTGATCTGCGATGGGAGAGAACTTATTATATATACCTGATATTCGCGTGTTTATACAGACGGACGGACGTGCTTGACAGACGGACTAGGCTATATCGACTTGGCTGTTGATCCTGATCAACTATATACTTTAAGGGCTCGAAGATGCTTCCTTCTCCTTGTAACATACTTTTGCACAAAACCATTTTCAGTGGTTCAAGGTAAAAAGGCGCTGGGTTTTCAAAGTGTGGTCACATTTGACAAAGTTATGGGCTTAGAATGTTTTGAATCGTCTCAAATACCATTTTTCCAGTTTACAATCTTCAAACGCATTTAGAGTTCGAAAAGCGTTTCCAGCTTAGAATGCAGTTCTCAAATCAAACCCTTCTCATATAGAGATCAAACCATGTTGAAAATGAACTGGTTTATTTTTATTTTCTTGGAAAGATTTAGTTCAGACGGACGGACATGGCTATATCGACTCGGCTGTTGATGGTGATCAGAAATATAAATATTTTACAATTATTAAATAATTGTTATATGTTTAAATTTAATATACTTTTTTTCTAATCATTCCAGTTGGAATGAATATTTCATATTTTTGAAGCTATTCAAACTGTTGATGTCAGCAAAATAAACTTATGTCGGCTCATATGTGTACATCTAATGCAACATTAAAATACTCCCCACAAGGTATTGAAATACGTGTTATCCAATTTTAATTGTAGATTAAATGACATATTCAATAAATGCAACTTTTTCCCAGCTTAAATGGGCATCGTTTGAATCTCATTAAGCCGATTCAGATATGCAATGCAAATGCAAAATATGAAATATTTATAATTTGTTGAAGCAGTGGGGGTGGTGGTGGGTGTGGGGGTTGGGGAGGATGCTTCAAAAACATCGTTTCCCTTGCCCGCAGCGCAGCAGCGTGGCTTAAACTGTCGTACTTGGAATAATTGTATTGTTGTCTGCTGCCCATTCAGGCTTAGCAGCAATTAACGCTTTTCAGATTTACTTAGCCCGCGGTGCTCTCTCTCCTTTTAAACCTTTCCGACACTCACATCCCTACAACCCCCGCTCCGCTCCCCGCACCCCTTCCCCTACACCCTCATTTCCCTTCCGCTCGTTAGATTTTTTGACTGCTTTCTGATTGTTATGTTCCTTTTTGCTGGGCCCAATTATAATTATAATTGCAGCTTTTTAATTGCATTTTGTTAACTATTTCGCAAGTCATTTCCCGCTTTTAAAGCGATAAAACTATTTACTCAAAAGTGTCGCCAAATGTTGCACTCTCTAATTGACTCTTTAGCCCAGCATTTAGCAAATGCCTGCATCCGCCAAGCGACTGTTATAAAGTGAATTAAAAGCACGATAAGCTAATGAAGAGATTTTGAGTATGGAACATTGAAGTGGTTACTTGATTAGATCTTCAAAATTGATACTCTTGCAGATCTGCCGACATCCAAATCTCACCAACCAATTATAGCTATATGCTATAGCAAAGTTCCAAGTTCCAGTGTTGATCATTTGTTGTCCAAATTATTAGAAGCATTGCAAAACGCAGTTTTAGTTCAGTTTAGTAAGGATAACTTGTTAAAGGCAAAAGTTTTTCATAGAGGTGCCTATAGTGCCTGATCAAGATGATTTTTACTACACCTTATGGGGTCTGTCCGACAAAGCTAGAATACCACTTGTCCAGATTATGGCAATATAAGGATAAATGTATGAGTTCGTTGTTCAAGATATACCAAAGATATACATATTTATGAAATATAATTTATTACACATAATATCATCTTTTTTCTCAGTGTATATATGTATAGAGTTAGTTTGCTTATTTTATTCACATCGAATTTAATATTAAACGAAATGAACATCTACAGATATGCATCTCTGTAGTTAATTTTCAGTAATAATTGAAGCGCATAAATAAGTTTTTTGTTGTTGTTTTTTACTGCAATTGCTGGATAAGTTAAATTTAAGAATGATTTCCGTTACAAACAAAAGTATGTACAATATGTTTAAATACATTTAAATGCGTTTAAATACAATTGTGTTATGGAAAAAAACAAAAACAAAAACAACAAGATACTTTCTTGACATACTGTAAGTGTGTATGTGTGTGTGTGTGTGTGTGTGTGTATCTGATAGTATGTGAACAGATGTGTATGCTGCATACGTATGCACTATTAAATACATATTTATGTTCGAAAGAAATTATACATTTGTATATATGCAAACACAAATGTTGATAAGTACGCGTGCACACACATACACATACACATACACATATGTATGTGTCTATATACATATATTTATCAACATATTCTTATGCGCGAATATGCGCCATCGTGGTCTTATGTACATATGCACATACATTTATCCATGCTTACCCACAAACATGTATGTATGTGTATGCTTTTTTATGAACGCCATTTTCACATTGCTCCGGTCCAACATTATTTGGCTGGCATGCGTCACCCTTCGATATCGTTTGGGTTTTCGTTTTCGTTTTCGCTCCCGTTGCCATTCTCGTTCCCGTTCCCTTTCCCGCTGCCGTTCCCATTGCTGTTGCCGTTTTCATGAATTGCGCCCACACGGACACTGTGCAACGTTCACTATTTACTGGCGTTGACCAGTTGTGCTCCGAATATTTGCAGCGTCAGGAAAACATACAAAAAATTCTTGTTATGTATATGTAAATACAAACATACATACACACACACACATATGTACATTCACCCGTGAACCATGGTTAAATTTGCTATATTATTTGTTAAGAAAAAGAAAAAAATAGTTAAAATATATCAAATTTAGGGTATACCAAAATTCGCCAATGCATTTCTGCAGCGCAATGCTGAACGAACTCTCAAAGGGGCTTATTTTGTTCTACCAATAACAGTCAGAACAATATTTTTTGGTACTCTCTTTTCTGACAAGTCTTTTTTACTATTAATCATTATCTTATTGTAACATATTCTGTTTATTTATTTTTTGTTGACCTCATTCATAATTTAATTATGTTATTCCCTTACATATCTGATATTACAAATATACAAATTATAATGTTTAATCTTGGCAAATATTACTGGGAGCAAAATATCACTAAAATATTAATTATTAATAAAAAGTTTCTGAACACATGAAAAAATATGTACCTTTTGCAGATTTTTCAGGTTTTGACTTAAATTTTAAATGATTTTCATAATGCAACTCTTAATTCGTATACCTTATGTATATTTATGATATGATATTATTGTTCATAAAATTACCTTTCCAAAAAGTATTAAGTAGTCAACTCCCAGATATAAATAAGAGGTTCAGTATATTTCTCGATGTACAAATGCATTGTGTGCTAGATTGTACTTAAGAAGCAATTCCTTAAAGCATTATATTTTATTCTACAAATGAGATAAAGGAACACACAACTTGCTAAAAGATAAGAGCAGAAAAGATAACTTCTGAGTGACTTACAAATTGCTTACAAAATGACAACTTGATAGGTATAAAAAAAACAGTCCAAATAAGTAATTTGCCTAGCGAAATCTTAGAAATGCCCCATTGTATGATGGCCAAGTGCGTATTGTCACTTTAACGGCCATAGCCTTTTTTTTTGCTGTTTTTTTTTTGGTGAATCCCGGCAACAGCAGCTGGGCCACCCATCGACATCGCTCTGATTGCTGCAGCAGCAAGGATGCAGTCTGGCTTGCGACTAAACTCAGCAACTAAAGAGAAGGGGCAACAGAACATTGGGTGAAAGTAATTGGAATCACACTTGTGCTAACACAACTAACTAACTAACAACAACAACAACTCGCAGCTATAAAAAATGTCCAATTTCAAACATTTTTGAAATACGATAGTCGAGAGGGAAACAGTATATAAAAAAATGCAATTTATTGGTACAATTTTTAAGGAAAAATTATCTGAAAATAAAAAACAAACTGTGGAATGCAAATTTACTTTTTTCAAACGTCTTCAAGAATCTGTGTGATGTGTTTCTGTTCTCAGAATTTGTAGATGTGTGTACGTCAGTATTGGAATGCAAGCTGTTTCTTTGTGTTAAAACTTAAGAACTGAATTTTTCTTGGCTGCAAATTAAAAAAAAAATCGAATTTATATTTTCAGCTTGTCAAACATAATTCACAGCGTATAACCACTGTGCGTTTAACAAAATATGAACAAACATAATGCACTAATATTAACATATTCATGTCTGTGTGTGTATGTGTAGGTGGGTGTGTGTGTGTGTTTGTATGCCATAAATATTTTTATTTCGAGTCAACGCTCAACGCTCCCGCATTTATTTACTAGGCCATTGTTTTGGTTTCATATATAGAATTTTTATTGTGTAACATGAAACAATTTCATCCGTTTGGTTTCCAATTGCAACTGACAGACACACAGACAGTTGGACAGACTGAACTTTGCTGTCTGCTGTCTGCAGATGGTTGCTAGAGCAGCAACAGCAGCAGCAGCAGCTACCGCGATAACACCCTCCTGCTGCAATGCATCCTAAACCCTACCCCGAGCGCCGGTGCATTAGCACAACTAATGATGACTTTGGAATTGCATCGCAACGCGGTTGTCGCATTCAACTGGGTCCCTTTTGCCTTTATTCTCTGCCACTCTCATCCTGCCACTCTCTGTCGCTCTGTCTCTTTCTGTCTCCGAGTCGGTCTCTATTCTTTTATACGCTTGCTCTGGACGCTGCTGATAGACCATTGCATTAGCGCGGTAGAGCGCAACATAATGTCGTTGTGCACTTTCCACAGCAATTGCTGCTGCAGCAGCCATGGCGCTAACTGGAGACAATGGAATGGGTGTGTGGATAGCGGTCGGGATGCGGGATGTGGGGTGCGGGGTGCTTTTTCGTCATGCAGCTTACGGCTAGAGCTTTAGCCTAGGCCCAACCTTCCGCCTCTCCCTCTCTCTGTCTCACTCTCTCTCTGTCTTACGCCGTTATGTGGAATTCATAATTACGTGCACTGAGTGCGATTATTATGATTGTTTCTTAATTCACAGATTTACAATATGTGTGTGTGTGCGTGTGTGTGCAAGTGTTTAAAAATATACAGTCACAGCCATATTATCTATACATATATATATATAAGCATATATATACACATATATATGTACATATATACAATTTTGTATGTGGGGATGCTTAATTGTTTAGTCGCCGCAATATCATTCTAATTTTTTATTCTTCACTCACTCGGCACACATATAAAATCTTTTTTTAGATACCAAAAAGCTGCGAGTGTCGCACACTTGTGCAGATGTACAGTTATATGTATATGTGCACACATACTTACACAGTTATTTGACAAACGCTTCGCTTGTTATTTTCTAACGGATCTTTCTTTACTCATTAAATTTGTACTATTTGCAAATTGTCAACGGAACTTTTTTTACTTATTAAATTTTATCCTGAACTTATGTTAAGTTCCCATTCAAAGAATCGATAAAAAATCAGAATTTTAAGATTTGAAATATTGCCAAATTGTATTTTAAACAAACTTCTTATGTTCTTTACAAGCGAGCTCATATATTTTTTAAGTTTATATATATAACTTTTGCTTATCTTAAAATATTACATTATTTCTTAATATATCACTTTCAGAACCGTTCGTACGTAGTATGTAAAAATGTTTATTTTTCATTAATTTAAGATTTGGATGCCTGTTTTTTTTCTTAAAAACTATGTTTTGGTTTTTTTTAACAACTAATTAAATAAAATCTTTCCGAGTCTCGATTATTTAAAATGCAATATTACGTACAAAGTTTATGGATTAATTTTCCGGGTTTGAATTAACAACCTTTTTGTTGTAGGTCAAAAGTGGAGCCATTATGCTGTATCCATCCGGCGTAGTTGAGGAAAACGAATCGTGAGGCATGCTCACTGTGCCCGAATCATCGGTGGCCAGCAATTCTGATAGATTGCCATCGCCGATGGTATTGAATTTCTGCATATTGGCAGCACTGTTTGTCTTGGCCAGTATGTCCAAATTGGAGTCGTGGAGCCGTGCTGAAGACAAAAGAGCATTTGGCAACAGCTCCATTCCATCGTCGGACTCTGGCAGCTGAACCGCTGTGCCGGGTAGGTCGAGGGATGGGGTCAGCAGTCGCGGATAATTGGAGATATAATCGATGACTTCCAGGGCGGTGGGTCGCTTGCTGGCATCCTGACTCCAGCACGCCTTCAGGAGACCCTCCAACTGTGGCTTGACACCATTCGGAATTTGCAACGTATTTCCGTTTTTAACAAAATCAAGAACTTGATAATTTGTCAAGCCCTGATACGGATACGAACCGAATGTGATAACCTCAAAGAGTACAACACCAAATGACCAAATATCCGAGGCAGACGTAAATAAGCCCACCGACAGTGTTTCCGGCGGCATCCAGCGCACTGGGAACAATTTACGAACTCCCTTCCGAT
Organism: Drosophila sordidapex; assembly: GCA_035043295.1. Classification (NCBI taxonomy): domain Eukaryota; kingdom Metazoa; phylum Arthropoda; class Insecta; order Diptera; family Drosophilidae; genus Drosophila; species Drosophila sordidapex. Next base: position 39,631 of record JAWNNA010001201.1, on the reverse strand, counting down.
TAAAGCAGTAATAATCGCTCTCGAATGTGGGTCGAGCCATGCCAAAGTCACCGATCTTCACCACACGCTGAGAGTCAACCAAACAGTTCCTGCACGCGATATCTCGATGCACATATTTCTGTTCCGCCAGATAGGCCAAGCCCCGGGCCACGTCCAAAGCGTACATGGTCAGGCGTTTGGATGACACATCCGATTCATCAGTGATCTTCTCGTTGACCATGTTCCTGCGTGCCAACAGATATGTCTTCAAATCACCATACAGCATGAATTGCATGATTGTATAGATTGGCTCCTTTTGCAGGCAAACGCCCAAAAGTTGTATAATATTCTTGTGATTGAATTTCTTCATTGCTTCGGCCTCGGCCAGGAAATCCAAGCGATCCTCCGTCAAGCCACCAGACTTGAGTGTCTTAACGGCCACCGCTGTCCAATCGCCCGAATTGAATCTCGCCTCACCGCCATAAACGGTGCCGAAGGCACCTTCGCCCAATCTTCGATTGACGACCACATTCTCCCTGGGCACTTCCCACTTGTCCAGGGTGTTGAGTTTATTTCGCGATGGCGATATCAAATCAATGCCAAACATCTTCATTATCTGCACCGATTGTCTCACTTTCCGATCATAGCGTTGTTTCCAAAAATAGAATGATATCAGCGACATGGCCATGATCACCAGCAGGCACATCAAAACACTAAAGATCATTGAGGCAATCTCGCAATCCACACGAAGAAGGCGAGCCAGTCCCGAGAATCGACAGTCGTATCTGCCATCCTCTGGTATCCGGCCACGGAACACATCCCTGGCACTGAACGTTAAATTGCCACCATATATATGGACATCAGAACCATTACCCCGAAAATGAGGTTGAAATGTGCCGACCTTAACATAGGACCCATTTGTCCATTGTAAGATATCCAGATCTATAATACGTGATCCGCCAAATTCGCCATGGCCAAAACGCACCTTGCCAGACAGCCCATCAAAATCGGTTGCCCAAATAAATTGGGCGAATTGATTCACGACCTCCTTGGACCTCAAATTGTGCACGGCATATGTGTTGTTCTGCAGCAATTTATGTGCAGCTATCGCATAGGTCCAAACGGCATCGTACACGAATCCGACATAATTCGAAAACGTTTCGTACTCTTGGCCATATGTGGTTAGCCAAGAATTTATAGATTTGCCCTCCTGCATTTTGGCATTTGGTTGGCCAAAGGGCGTGTGCCTTATGCTAAAGTGTCCTTCGATGGCCTACAAAAAACATCAAACAACTGAATAATTTATGCATTTTTCAATTTTCAATTTTCATCTTGAAAAACTTACGTTTTCCAACTGTTTGGCAGCGCATTTGTTCTTCACTTTCTGCTGCCACATTTGAAAGTCCTTGGAAATCCATGTTGGTAAAAACCAAATATAATCCTGTTTGTGCGTCATCTAAAAGTAAACAAGTTATTTAATACTTAATTTTAATTTAGTTATAGAATTTAATAAAAAAAATAAATATATAATAATATAATAAATAAAATAAAATGAAAACTACTAATTTATTTCGGTTTAATAACTATGCCAACTAAGTAGTTCAACTCTACAATGTTAAATATATGCTAAAATTGTTTACTGTTTTTTAAAGATTAAAAATATTAAAATTAAAAAATTAATAATGTCCAAGTTTGGTGATTCTATCTCTAAATTTGTGGGATATAAGCGATAGATATAGATTTGCAATTATCGTAGCACTCCAATTTGAACACTTCGTCCGACTTTGTCTTATACCTTCAGTATTACAATATAATAATATTAAATATATCTATATATATTATATTATATTATATATATTACAGTATATTATATATATTTAATAATAAAAGAGACTTACACCCAAGTTGATGGCTTCACAGATGGCAACAGCAGCGTTATCGATATGAAGTTCCGCTATGATGATCCTCGAGTGAGCTGCTTTCAATTGACCCAAGTGCTATGAAATAAATCAATATATATATAAATATATTTATTATGGAAATATTAGATAGGGCAGACAAACCTCCCGCATATCCTCAGCTGTCACATCACTCGGAAACTTTCGACTAAATGCCAAAGTGAAATTATGTGATCTCAACTTGGTCTCCATGCGCGACATATACTCCGTATGTTGCTGGCTATCCTCCGTCAAGGTGGAGACCCGACTCCAGCCAACTTGTTGCATTATCCTCATATACGCATCCACATAAACGCTGTTTGATCCAATGGTGCGAAAGAAATACGGATATGCCTTCCGATCCACAAATGAGGATCCCTCAGCCGAATAGGAAATTGCCATCATATTTAAATGTTTCGAAATTCCAGCAATGGGCTCAACGGTCTCACTGCAGGCCGGGCCCAAAACACCCAGCATATTTGGTACATTGAAATAGTGTATGAACGCCTTCATAACCAGATCTGACTTGCACTGGCCATCGTTAAGCATTATCTGCAAATTGTAGTCTGGTAATATGGTTGGATCGTTGTTGATTGCCTCAACGGCTTTTTGGGCAGCTCCAATAATATTCAAATGTCCACGATCTGTGATATTGATGGGAAATATGCCACCGATCGATAAAGTTTGCACCGTATTCGGCAATATCCATTTGCTGTACGTTCTCCTGTTGTTCAGTAACCAGTTGCAAGCAACTTTATCATATGGATCGCCCGAGTGCTTCCTTTGAACCCTCAACTCCCTCTGAATGTACTCAATGTCCTCGTCAGTAATGAAGAATTGTCGGAGCGCATATATCAATCGCTTATCATTGGCCAAACTGATCGCATAGTATTTGAGTATCGGAGTTAGTTCGTATCTGCAATTTGTGTTCTGCAAATATTGATAGTCCTCACATCGGGGCAATGTGATTTGTGTGAACTTGATGTCCCCATCAATTATTTCCGATGGCAGCCAATGCAAAACCATAAATCTTTTCTGACCACGTGCATAAGATGTCTGGTAAAATGCAGCGAATTCCTGGATAGTGCTTCGAAATTCGTTGCCCAACCAAATAACATTTATATAGCTCTCCGTTAGCTGATTTTCAATAAAATACGAATCATTCCGGAACTCTGCTATAAGCGTAGCACATTTCACATTAGCGCAGTTTGGATTTATGTATTCTTCAACACTGTAATGAAAAATATATTAAATAAAATAAGCAAATAATGCTCTAGTCGAGAGAGCTCGACGAGGAGAGAATTGCAGATATTGAATAGATCAAAGCACAGCTTCTACTTTTGCATAGTCAAAGCACGCTTTGATTATCCTGCTGCTCTCTTTTCACATACATAAGATCCTTGCGCCTGTTTTGGAGTGGGTTAATTAAGTGGGTGTTTTTTCCGATATTGATGAAGTTTTCGCAGTAATATGTCAAGCTATCTTTAGCACTCAATCGGAAAGCCTGTATAAAATAGTTGCTTTTAGTCTGTATATTATTATATCGTTATGATATCGATTTGCATCAAGTTATCGATGAAATGAAACAAACTCGGTATGCGTATGGTAAACGAGAATATATATTTGACTTATGTTGTTGATTGACATACGGACGGACATGGCTATAGCAACTCGGTTGTGTATGCTGATCAAGAATATATATACCTTGTGGGTTCGCAGATACTCCCTTCTGCATGCTTTTACACCACAATTTTGAATGAATTAATTCTTTAAAAAATGAATTGAATATTTATTCTACAAACCTTCTGTTCTTCAATACGTCCATAAGATTATCTTCCATGACGTACAGATCATAATGTATATTGTGCATATCTTTGAAAACATCATAATGTAAACTGCAGTTGCTGGCATCTGTTGAAATTTGTGTTTTTGGCACGAACCAACTGAATCGACCTGGTGTTATGGAGGCACCTGCATTCAGTATGTTTGAAGGGGGCTCTCTGTACACGCTGTAAGGCATCCAAACTTCCAAGTTGATCATGCTAATATTATGAAAGCCATTGTAGGTCCTACAACAAAGAAGTAAGCATAAGTACGCATTTAGCAATTTTTAGTTATATGTATATACTTACCTAACATAGTCCAAGGTGTACCAGGGATTATGTGGATCTGAAGCGTTTGTATAATGTATTGGAATGATTCGAATATCTCGGTAATGTAGAACATCTTTCAAGAACGTATAAAATATTCGCGTCATCACCTGATGCAACGATCTATTCGTTACTTGCAACCCAATGACAAATCCACTCGTGGGTGCTTCAAATGAAAAATTCTCTGAAAAAAAGAAAATCACTATCATATTAGCAAAACTGTATATTCTGTTTATTTTCAGATCTCGCATGCTCGAGTTGACAAAAAGATTATTTTGTCTCTACAACAATTCTGCACATCAGCAACATGTGGAAAAGTTTCAGTTTACATCTGCTCATCAGATTTGCACTTACCATTTGTCTGAATGCATTGATAAGATGATTCGCAATATCCAGGAAGAATCAACAAGAGGCATGCCAGAAGAACGACGTATTTGAGACCAGTCCAGTTTCGACTTAATGCCATTTCTGACATTTTCAGTTTCACGTTTGCCGCAACTATTTTCTTACTGCGGAGAAAAATATAACGTTAACATTCGCAAAATGCTGTTAATTAGTTAGGGTTCATGGAGATTTTCGAGTTTTACGGATTGTGAGCCGGAAATTTGTTTGCAAAATTAACACTCTGTCTGACGCGGCTATAAGTATAGATTTTACATATATTCCAAGATTCAAGTTTCCAACTTTAATAGCGCATTGTATATATATATTTATATATATATATATATATATTTTATTCTAACTTTGAAGTATTATTATTGTTACGCCCATGAAACTTTTGCTCACAAACTCAAGAACTTTTGTCGAGTTGTGTATGTATTCGCTAGGTAAGTCATGTTTCTGTAGAATACTACATCTTCTTCTGGCTAATGCTACTCAGTCTGATATCCGTAACTGATTAAACCTGGTTTAGCTAGGTGATCTCAAAGTAAAGTAAACCAAATCATTACAGGCATTTTGTACTACTACTTTCAGCGTTAATAAATTGGATTAAGCATAACTCAATCGAATTGATTTTTCCAACCTATTATCGACGTTTTTCCTTTGACCCTGCTCGACTTGAGCTATCTCTCACTGTATATAGTAGTTTGGCTTAAGGCAAAGATTTTAATATAATTTGTTGCCAATTCGTTTCAGCCATTTTTCCCCCTTTAAAAAATTAGTGCTAAATTTTTTGTAGTTTAAACTGATAACAACAAAAAATAAACAATGCATATAACTGTCACTTGTTTGTCATGATAAATTAGTGAATATTTAGCAAACTGGCCTCAAAAATTAGTATATCAGAAACTTTGATCTCTGCAAGATCTTGACAAAATTTTCAAGGCATGCAAATTAAATTTTAATCTAAAATTCGAATCAGAATATCGTTTGGACATTAATTAAAGATTTCACTCAGCGGGCTTAGTATAAAATAAAATAAATACAAATTCTGATGGAACACTGAATATCTGCAAATAAATTCCAAAATTCAGTTTTAGTCTCAGCTGATCAACGCCCACGGATGCGTTCTTAAAATAATGCTCGACCGAATGCTTATGCAAAACACTTTGTCTATTTATACTCTGTTTTTCAAATGGAACAAGAGTATATAAACTCAATTTTTGATGACACACACGCATTAGATAGACTCAAAATCCTCAACACTTTACACTTTTGAGGTCATTGACACCGTTTGTAAGAAATCTTTTTACCAATTCAAATGCTTGTGTTTCCACCTGCCGTCAGCTTTTCTTGAACTTGGAATAGAGTAGTGTGCAGTCGGTTATTTGGTGCAGCTAACGTTCCCATTTGTTATATTTGTGTTTTTGACACAAAATATAAGTATTAACTTTAAAAGGCGTTGTCCGATGGTTTTGTTAATCAGATTTTATATTATTTTTGTTGTGTTTATTTTGTTTATTCATTTTTATGCGAATTATTCAAAACAATTTATGTGATGATTATGTTCCACGCATTAATATAAATATATTCGTATATGTATTAATATATGTGGTGATTTTATTTTCACCGTTATTTATTGTTTTGCGCTGAGAGAAATTATAAATATAATAGTTTATAAATTCTGATTCATTTGATTTTGACCAATTATTAAACACAGAAACAGAAAAAACTTAATTCTTAGCACTTTTTCTGTTCCATTTTTCACTTGGAAAGTTGAATTTACAAAACACATTTTTCTTAAACAAATAAGCATTAATAACATTACACTTTATTCCAACTGATAAATGGCGTCGCCAACTTGTCTTTGTGTGTTAAGATCTTGACCGATCCGATTGAAGTTTCATAATTAACTGAAACTGTACGTTCAGAAAACAATGCACTTAATGAAGTTCCTCTGCGAAACAAATTCAAGTTTCATGCATTCAGCCGCAACAGTAGAACCTCATTACAAGCACCACCACCACCGGTCTCCTGGCCAAGAAATGTCGCACTACTGCGGCGTCTGTGAGCATAATGCCGCTCTTCCAAATTCTGTAGAATTCAACAAAATTTAATTATACTCTGTTCACAAATCACAAATCCAAAGTGTATTAGCTTCATTTTATTTTATTTTTGCTGATAAAACTAAACAGCCATTAAATTTTAAGTGGTGAGTTTCCGAGCTAGAAAAGCTCACCTTAGCGATCAACCGTTAGACCCCACCCACCTAAAATATAGCTTACAGTTAATTATCCCTTATCATCTTTTAAAAATCACTGGCAAATATTTACAGCTTAAAAATCAATTAGTGACTGGAAACAGAGTAGTGTGCAGTCGGTTACTTTAAACTGCAACGCTTTTATTTGTTTTTATTGAGCTATAACAAAGACGCAAATGCCAAAACAGCATATTTTGCATATTCCACACATTTTGTTACGATAAACATATATATACATATACTATTTAATTAAGTATTTTATTGTATGTAAGCATTTATGTCAATGCTTGTAAGCAGAAGTTGCTCAAATTGCAAATTTGTTGGCATCACTTTTTTTATAATCTTAATTTTATTATCATTTCTTAATTAGGGAAAAAAAAACACCGTTTGACGTAAGCCGCACTTTATATAATTTGATATAATTTGCTAATTTGTGAAAAAAAAGTAAAAGTTGCACAAGCTTCAAATTTGTTGGCACACTTTTGTTATAATCTTAATTGTATTATCATTGCTTAATTATAAATCAAAACCACCGTTTGACATAAAATGCGCTTTATATAATTTTATATTATTTGCTATTTTCTGGAAAAAAAAGAAGTAAAAACTTCTGCTTTGTAATTGGAGAATTGTTGTTTATATTGACTTTCAATAAAAGACTGCTGAACATGCAACATCTCTAGAATTTTTGAAGTGATCAAATTTAACAGAAGACACTACCACTTACCTCGACAATCGTATACCCTTTTTTTAGATAACACTGAAATGGTGAGGGTTAAGAGAAAATATACCACAAGCTTCATATTCAGTACTAAGAATGTGTTTATTATGTAGTCTTTTATTTGTTTTTAGATCTATTTTCCATGCACCTAAAAACCACTTAACATTAACCGCTACTAATTACATATTGGAAATACATTTGAAACCTATTTTAAATAATGCCTGAAGTTTAAATTGTTATAAATGAAGAAATGCAGATGCAGAATCAGGATACAATATACGTATATACTAATAAGACTAATAAGCTCGATATTTTTCGCTTCATATTATTGCGCTTTTCATATCTCTCGATAATAGCACATTACTATCCTAGCAACTAACTATTTGCTTAAACAAAGTATTAATTAGCAGTACGCTTAAAATATGTTTGTTTTCTTATTTGTATTTGTAATATCCCAATCGCACGTCATCAGTTATCATATGAATAAACAACAAAAGCAGCGTACTGCCCTGCTGGATAACATATCGATACTTATCGCTCTGTTGTGACTTAACTGTGCTCTGAAATGCGTCGTAGTCGCCTTTTTGCGTTAACAGTGCATCATTTTGAACAACAGCGTTGTGTTCTCAGCAAATTGCCGGACTCTATTTTCAATTTGTAACAAGAAAACAATAATTTATATTTTGTATAATAGCATCGGGCAAACGCAATAAATGATATTACCAATACTGACAAAATGGACGATACTCTACCAGACGACGCCTGGAAAGACTCATTCGATAAACTATTGGATCAAAGACCGTAAGTCAAATTGTAAACAACAAATTTGCCGCCTGTAATTGATATAAAAACATTCAACAATTTATAGGCAACTACGAGACCTGAATGTAATTAAAAAGGATGTGCGAGCATCGTTTAATATTGATTCCAGTATCGAGAATACCAATCCAAATATATTGAGCACCTCCGAATGCTCCTTGGCAAATCCAAATTTGTTGACGGTTCCCCAAGCGTTTAATCCAAATAAAAAGCAAAAAAGCGATGCGATTTCAACACCTTGCACCAAATTTCTCCACTCCAATTTGTTCCATTGCGCATTATCCCCCATAAATGATTTACTAAAACCAATCGACGACAATCAGAAACTGGATGACAATGGTAAAGCGGCAGAAATCGACTAGGTTAATAAATTAATTGTTTTAAATAATTGTTTAGAAATAGAGCAACCACGAAGACGAAAACACGTCTGCTTCGAAGTTAACTCTTTTAGCCTGGAAAAGACCAATAATTCGGATATCGCTTTGGAAGGCTTCAGGGTATTGCCCAAAGAAGTGAGATCTTCGCTCATCCTACAACCAGGCAAATGGAGAAAATCCTTAATCAGTTGGCGCCGTACCCACAATAATGAACCGCCCCGCAGCTTGAGTCCAAAGAAACAATTGACAACGCGAGCTGGCACAGCAGAAGGCTTAATCCGTAATCATGTGACGCAAAGGAAATCGGTGCAAGTGAAAAACAGCCTGGAACCGAAATTATCATTAAGCCCTAAGCAAGAAGTGCTCAAGTATTGTGCTCAGCCCAGACCATATAAATTTAGCACAACCTATGCATTATCCAAAATGATCGATACTTGCAAGATAGGCGAAGGCGTCTACGGTGAGGTGTTTAAATATACGCCAAAGAAATGCACTAAAAACACTGTGGTCCTCAAAGTGCTCCCAATTGAGGGCGCTGCTTTGGTCAATGGTGAAGCACAAAAGACATTTGAGCAAATATTGCCGGAAATTATAATTTCTAAAGAGATGAGCAATCTTCGCTTGAACCCAACAAACTCAACAAGCGGATTTGTCGACATTTACAATGTAAGTTTAAATTATTATTATTATTGACAGGGTTTTTTCTGGGTTTCCCAATGCAACAAATGTTAGACCATTTTCCATTTAAATAACTCAGAAATCTTATTAATATTTAATATTTTTTTAATTTAAGATTAATTAATTTTTGTATACTTTTTGTATTAAATTTTTGTTGTATTATTTCCAGGCATGTTTGGTGAAGGGAAAGTACCCGAAACATTTAATAAAACTGTGGGAGGACTATGACGATGAAAAGGAGTCGGAAAACGATCATCCTGAAATGTTCAAGGACAACCAGCTATTTATTGTATTGGAGCTAAAATTCGCTGGCGAAGATATGTCGTCATTTTTATTTTTAAATGCCGAGCAGTCCTATTATGCACTACAGCAGGTAAATTAATTAACTAATTAAATAAGTAATGATTAACTTTGTTTTTTTTTTTAATATTAGATTATTTTAGCGCTGGCCGTTGGCGAGGAAGCATTTCAATTTGAGCATCGTGATTTGCACTGGGGCAACATACTAATTGAGAAAACAGATGAGAGGAAAATTGCATATAAACTCTGCGACAAGGATTTATTGGTGGCAACAAAAGGAATTCGAATAACAATCATTGACTATACGTTATCAAGGATAACGGTTGACGACTGTTGCCATTATAATGATCTCTCCACTGATGAAGAGCTATTTGTGGCCACTGGAGACTATCAATATGACATTTATCGCATGATGCGCGATGAACTCAAGTAAGTCAAGTAGGCCATCCTAAAGTTCCTTTATATTTTATTATTCTTTTTATAGAGACAATTGGTCGGCGTATTCGCCAAGGACGAATGTGCTTTGGTTATCGTATGTCTGTTCCAAGCTAATAGATGGCGTTAAGTACAAAAGCACAAGTTCCAAGGCGCACAAGGTGCATATGGAGAAACTTAAAGCTTTCCATAAAATCATCCTTACCCTTAACAGTGCTGCTAATTGCGCCGTTTATCTACACAACTTAAACTAGTTATTTTATATATATATTTTCTCAAATTTGCATTCACTTTATATTTTATGTTTTAAATAATTTAAGTTTCACTTAAATAAATATATTTTATCTGATGTACCAATTTGCATATGTTCGAAGTGAATGCAAAAGCTAACAGTCTGTTAAGCCGGTGTTATTCCGCTGCGCTCGAATGCTTTTGTAAAGCTTTCGCTCCCTTTCTCGCAGATGAATTTCAAAGGAATACGATTATTGTGCGTGATACAAATTTTACGACAGTAGTGCAAAGTGCAGTATTTCCCACAGGCTGATTCCTTCGCTGGTGTAAATAAAAAATATAAAAAAATATATATATAGGTCGAGCAACAAGAAAACTGCGTTTTACATCATTAAAAAAATTGCTTATTGGAGTTTAAGCAAACGAAGAATACATATTAAAAAGTGTAAACGAAAATAAAAGAAAATTTTTGATTTCTTTTTTATTTAAAATAATAAAAATGGAACACTACTGTAAGAACTATAAAAATCGATATTGATATAGTTTAAAGTAATGAGTGCAAAATTTATATGCATATGTATTTGTATTCTTCTTTTTGTATGTGTTTATTTATCTTGTAGGTAAATACTGACATACACACAAACATGCATATGCATATGCGTTTATCTATCCATATATTATAATATGTCCCTTAGGTTTCTGAAGTAATAGTGCTAAAAATGAACTAAAGTCGTCTTATGAATAATCGAATATTATTCGCTTAATGTGGATTAGCGATTAAACCGGATAAAACAGAAAGCCTTTACACACATATACATACAAACAAAGGTGAGTAACAATGAGAACAATATGTATGCTATAAATACATATACAGCATACATACGTGCATATGGGCAAGTATCATTTTAACATGCATATGTGTGTATCTAATGTAAAATACACATGCGAGTTGCATCTATGAATATTTGTTATTATTTATGTATGTATGTGTAATGTAAGTATGTATGTATGTCGGTATCCAACCTACATTCAGATGAAAATACCAATTTAGGGGTTGCTTCTGAGAACAGAGCATTAACATATGTGAAAACAGTTGTTTTTTTTTTGTATGTATTTACACAAACACACACAAATGCACATACTGTAAGTATGTACAAATGTTTGTATTGTCAAATCCCGTAAACCTGTTGAAATGTTGGCATGGCGATAGGTACACAGGTACGGTTGCACGTATAGCAACAGACATATTGTGCGTGCGAATGGATGTGTTTATTATACATAATAATTGCATGCATATTAAATTGCTTGACAATAGAGCATAGGATACTTTACTGCAATATCATGCATCATGTATATGTGTGCTTATGTATGCATTTATATGTCACGTTTGCAGTTTTTAATGGTGTCTTTTGCTTACCCTGTACTAATTAGTAAAAATAATAAAACTGACCATATTATGAAGTTGAGCAAATAATTTATAAGAGGCATACTCCGCCGATAACTGCCACATTTCCACAGAAACCGATAAATATCGATTACAGACTGCACTTTTTGAATAATGTGTAACTATTCGAGAGCGAAATAAATCGGTTTCATAGTGGAACAACGTTTAAAGGCGCTCTTTATATTTTTAATGCATGGAAATTGGTAAAAAAAATGGATAATTTTAGTGTATGTAACATGCAGAGCCCATAAAGTATATATATTTTTGATCAGGATCAACAAACGAGTCGATATAGCCATATACGTCTCTGTGTCTACCCGTCCATATGTTCATACTCGGATCTCAAAGACTATAAGAGCTGGAGGCCTCAAATTTGGAATATAAGTTCTCGTAAACCCTGCGCAATACACGTTTGCTTCATTTGATCGATAACTGCCTTCATTTCTCGAATATCGACATGTTAAGATGCATAATCATATTATTGATCAAGTGGACAAATGAAATTCACCAAGATCGGATAAGAAACACAGAAGTTATTATAGTAAAACAAAAAATGTATATAAATCTATCTTCCTGTGCCAGCCATAAGAAATGAGAGAATTTAACAGTTGTGTTGAGGCACTTACTTCGCTCTCATTTTGCTGCTCCTTCTCAAACTTTGAGAATCAGCTGTGCAAATCTGATTAAAGAGCAATGAGCAACTTTGAGCATAACTCTTTTTACACTTTAAAGTTTGACTTTCTAAATGGTATATGTGTTTATATATACATATATGTGTTTATATGTTTTACCTCTATAGGTTTAAATATGCATTCCGTGGGTATACACTCTGCCATGGCGATTAAGCGCCAGCGAAAGCGTCGCGATGAGCAGAAGAGAGCCAGAGAGAGACGTTATAGTACTCAGAGCTCGGAGAGCGGGGAAACTTTTCATTCGCCGAGTGGATCGGTAAGGCGTAAATATCATCATCCGCACCATGCGGTCAAGGCCGGGCCCGGAATGTTGGACAGCCAGGTTAATTATACATATATAAATAGGTCTCTCTGGAGCGATATAAATATTTTTTTAATTTTATTATAGGTCGTAACAAGTATTGGAATGCTCCACATTGGCATTGTTTTCATCGTCTTTGGACTTTTTTTATGTGGTGCTGGTATCATTCCGGATGAAGCTATGTCCTGGAATGTATTTAGTAAGATCAATTTAAAAAAGAAAAACCTTATTTATTTATAAATACAATTTTGAATAGGCTCTAGCTCGGCATGGTGGAATGAGGTAACATGCACTGGCCTCTTTTCGTTTGGATTGGGCTTATTTCTGTTGGTTTTGAACTGCTTGATAAGCCGAAAGGAGGAAGAGGATCTCGAAGACTATGTTCAGCGGCAGCTAACCAGATCACGTTCAGGTAATGAATATTTATATCTATGAATATAACATGCTTCATATATATTATGTCTTGAAGGCCATCGTCTTGAGCGAGATGTAGAAACTGGAGTGTTAACCACACGACATGCTCGAAAAGCTGTTGCATTGCAGAAAAACGGACGAAACGGCGCCGGTTCCGGATCAGCCTCGCCCACAGATGTTGCCGTCGTTCATTGTGGCTCGGCGGAGAGCATTTCGAATGGTCAGATCGTCGGTCGTAATGGTAAGATACAATATCATGGATCCACTTCGGCAATACCTTAAAACTACATACAAAAATACAACAACTCCCAGGTCCAAATAATTCGGGCGATATTCTACTCGAGAAAATTGTGGAGGAGGACACTCCATATTTAAATGATCATAGTACAGGTATATCGCCAATTGAGATAGAAAATGATACAAAACAACTTCTAAGAAGGGAATCAATAACAGATGCAATCAACATAACGCGCATATAAAAGTTAGATATTTCGTACTTATAAATGCTATTTTTTCTAATCATTAATGTTACTGTTTAAACAATCCGCAACAAAATTCCAATAGCTATAAGTATATATATATATACATTATGTAATCTTTTTAACTATTTTTTAATAATGACAACTACATTTAAATATTACACTAAAAATATATACATAAAATGTATTGATTACAATTAAAAGAAAACAGAAATTACAAAAATAATAACAATAATACATATGGAAAACAAACATAATTTATCCAAGCAAATATGCAAAAGGATTATAGTTATAAGTTATAAAATTACAACTTTAATTCATGTACATAAGCCTGTGTATACTTTTGACCTACTGCTTTTATACTTACGTACGTATCAAAATGATGTATGGAAACTAAGCTATCTATAATGACTTTCTTACTTTCTTAAATTAAAAAAAAAAACAGAACATACATCTAAATATATTTATAAATATATAATTTAGCTATTTAAACATACTTATATATATGTAAGTAAAACGTGAATTCAGACTTAGACACATCTATTGTTTATATTATTATAAGTTCAATGCAAAACTACAATTAAAAATAAATAATACGAAATATTTAGTTAATCTGCTCAGCTGCCATCAATAAAATAAATAAAATGTGTAAATTTTACTGGATACGTGTAAATCGAAGATAAATAATAATTGCTAATTTGCATTTATCCCCCTCTTAGCATTTATTCGAATCATTATTGTTGCTTTTATTTGGCATTTATATTGCTACCAGTTTTGTATATCCGAACTTTATGTTGTAAAAATGATTTAAATATATTTTTACAGAATTTAGTAAAATATAATTATATGTTCTACAAACACAGTTGTACTATAAGTAATTAATTATTTAAACTAGGTCAGTTGCTAATATTGTATCGTCTTGTATGTATTGTATTACCTACATAATAATTGGGCATTTTCCAAAACGTATATATAAATTCAGAAATTTTGATTTTCAAATTCTGAACCAAAGCAAAGTGCACAACAAAAGAAACAAGACTATTTAATGTAAACACTGTTTTATCTGTATATACATATGTATTTTTTAGGTTTAGATATACCAACAAATCTACACTAAGCCTAATTTTTTATTCCTTCGAAACAAAAAATAAATAAATCAATAAAAAAATTCATAATTACAATTATAATATTTATTGATACTGGAGAAGTCCTCATTTCACAGATCCCGACTCTGCACAGAAAAAACTCAATCTACGCATTTTCTTAAATTGTTTTAGTGAGTTTCCACTGTGATACCAAGTCCGATTAAGTATTGCACATAAAACTATCGGCAAAGTATCGAGTGAATCAGTATGAAATGGTGACATCCAATAAGGATGTATGATGTTCATATTTCGCACACTGTGACACAAATTTAATTATTATTTTCTAATAAATAAATTTTTTGAAGGCTTATATTAAAAAAGTAAAATTACTAGGGACTGTATTTTGCTATGAAAGTTTAAGCTTACACAGTTTATAAATTTAAATAATTGTTGGTATTTTTTGATGCTAATGCAACTCAGTTGAAAACACTTAAATCGAGTATTCATTTATCGATAACAGTATTCTGGCTATTTTGTGCAAGATTAATAATAATTTAACGATAAAATGATCTAAATGTTTATTAATAAGCATAAAGTATAAAGCTTTCAGCTGTGGACATTGATACGCCCACGCCAGTCACAAACAACAACTTGAGTCCGACGAGATAGGGATAAAAGTCAAACAAAACTTTGTCAACGATGAGCAATGTTGACGAGATTAAAATCGATCAGCCCCCCCTAAATTTCGAAAAATGTATGTCATAAAGTGAAACAAATCCATTGATTCGCATATATATAAACCAATATACATATAATTCGCAGGTCCAGAGAACGATGAAGAGCGCACGAAACGTCTGCTGATAGAGAAATTGATTTCTCAGAGCGATGACAATTGCATACCGCTGCCAGCGTTGCGCGAATTAGCGCTGAGTAATTACGGCTTGGTAAACGATGACCTGAGACGGATACTGTGGCCCCAGTTGGCCGGTGTGGATGTGAGGAGTTTGGATCGCGTGCCGACACTCGATGAATTGCAAAGTCATCCGGAATACAATCAGGTTGTACTCGATGTGAATCGCTCGCTGAAACGCTTCCCACCAGGCATTCCCTACGAACAACGTATCGCTTTGCAAGATCAATTAACAGTTTTGATATTGCGTGTGATTAAGAAATATCCAAATTTACGCTATTATCAGGGATATCACGATGTTGCTGTGACATTTCTGTTGGTCGCTGGCGAAGAAGTTGCCTTTGCCATCATGGAGGAGCTGTCGACCACACATTTCTCTGAGTGCATGCAGGAAACAATGGAGGCGACACAGCGACGACTTATGTTCATTTGGCCGATTGTCCACTTTGAGCATTCAGAATTATTTCAGTTCCTGCAACGTTCAACGGTTGGCACACTTTTTGCATTGCCCTGGTATTTGACCTGGTTCGGGCATAGTTTGAATTCATACAAATCCGTCGTGCGGTTATACGATTATTTTCTGGCCTCGCCAATATATACGCCCATTTTTGTTACGGCTGCCATTATATTATATAGGGCGAACATAATACTGCAGGAGGACTGTGATATGGCATCAGTGCATTGCCTACTATCAAAGGTAGATCAGTAACATGCAATTAAAATCGAACATTTTTTATATAATTCCCTCATTTCAGTTACCCGATGATTTGCCGTTTGAGGAACTATTGATCGCATCCAGCAAGCTTTATGACAAATACAGTTTGACTGTCATCGAAAAGAAAGTGGAGGAACTTATCAAATTAGAGTAAGTGCTATCTGTTTTATATTGCAAATCTAACAACAATAATTTATTAATTGCACATTTTATTATTTGTATAGGCAAGAGCAAGAGGAACGACGTCGTTCCCATCCACCGGGTGGCAAGTCGAATAACAAAAATAATAGCGTCAGCCGATGGGTCATAAATGTTTTAACACAAAAATCGGTGATTATGACGACAGCTGTTTCGCTTGTGGTTGGCATCTGTGCGTATTACTACAAGAATCAGTATTTAGCTGCCGGCATTAGCTGAGTGTGTGGGCATTTTCATCCAACCATCTATTATGTTCTCCGATCGACACCAATGCATCTGCATAAGTGCGGCTGTATGTTTGCAATTTGCCTTTATTAATTAGCTAAGCTAAAATGCATGTCCAAATCAACATACCCAAAATTAAGAGAACAGTGAAATCAAAAGCGAACCTACATGAAAAGCAAAACTGTATAAAATAATAAAAAAAGAAAAGAATACAAAGTAAGTGGTTTGAAATGGTAAATAATTATATGTTTATGTTTTCTCTTATTGTATATATATATATTAAGCATATTTTAAACTTGAATTTACATAAATAGGCAAATTTAACATATACATAACTTTGATTACCTAATTATATATGCTTATATGTTTAAACAATAAAGAAATGTAAAAATAAACTCATTTAATTATCCGAATATATTGAGTTTTAATCAACTTGAGCTTGTGGAAAGTTTTTAACTATACAAGTGGAATATTAAAGAGACAATTTGTACTAAAAGCAGTGTTAATAATTTCATTAACAAAAAAGTTTTGACGATAATAATAATCTGGAGGTAAAACCATGAAATGTAAAAAAAATGATGAAGCATATACAATAGTAGTAGAAATTAAACTGTTTTCAGTATTCGTATAATTAGATTTGTATTTTGTCGCTTTTGAGAGACTTTTCTAATACTTCAATCATTTCGTTGAGTTTTTTCAAATCCAATTCAAAACAGATGACTTTACGTTTGGCATTTGATTGACAATGTAAATTGACTGTAGCCACTTGTCGAATATTGCTCCGAAAGCTACTGTCGCCCAAAATCAGACGTGTGTCCCAGGAAAATGATACCACACACTGGACATCGTTCTTTAAATACTCCCATCTTCCAAGTGCATATTCCACTGCATCCAGTCGTGCTGCGAGCACCAGAGGCACAAGCGGTCGCAGTTCGGGACTTAGCGATGGCAATTTTTCAGCAATATCCACCTCGCCACCATCTGAACAACATTGCTTATAGTATTTGGATATTGTACGCGTCGCAAGTAGAAAGTCGTCTGGATTTTGAAAGCCGTATTTGTGTGATAAGCGCAGAGCCTGTTGTTCAGTAATGCTTCCAATTAGGAATTCAATGGATAAATGCAGAACCTACGAGAAAATATTCATTTATTTAGACTGTTTCTAACTAGCATGATTTGTATGCCTCGGTACCTCCATAAGTATTTCTTTATTATTTATGCTCTTTAATAGCTCCATTCTAAATAAATGATAAATATTTACTTGTTTCCCGAATTTATTTAACTTTATATCGATTGTTGAACACAACTAAAGTATCGGTAGTATCAATTTGTAGAAATCACTATCGATGTTGTAAATCAGCATTTTCGTGCGGAACTATACACGGAATTGTTGTATCGATAGTTTCGATAAATGGTTGATGACAGTTTATTGCAAACATTCCCAGAAAAAAATGAAGTCCATTCCTTTTTATTAACAGTGCTTAACTAAAGGTACATATTTTTACAATTCTAACTTTACATATTATTTGAAGTAACGGTTATTTTGTGACCCTCACTTTCGTGGGCGACATAGGGAGCATTCGAAACGCAGCCCTCAGGATCATCACGCCAAAATAATTTAGTGTTCGGCTCATTAAGATCAATAGCAGCGAATCGATCAATGACGGGGGATATCGGCAGACTGTGGTAATTATCGTTACGTTCGTCATCATTTCCAAAATAAAGCCGCAATTGATGCTGCACATTTTCTTTTTCATTCGCACGATTTCTTTGAAAGTCTTCCTCTACCCTAAAACATAAAAGAGCTGACAATAAAAATGTATATATATATAATTTATTTTGTATGCGTACTTTTTTAATGCTTCCAGTTCGTCTTCCACAGACCTTTTAAGTTTGGCGGCTTTTGTGGATTTCTCTGGATGTAACTTTTTTTCCAATAGTCGAATTTGATTATTGAATAAAAAACGCTGATGAAATGGCTTATCATCGTCCAATTTCAGACCCTCTTCATTCTTAGACTGAAATTGGATTTAAAGTTGTAATTAAAAATAAATTTATGGTTTTAAATAAATAATTTTTTAATTATACCGTTATTGGAAAAATTGGCGTCTTATCCTGTAGGCTTTGTGGCATATGGCGTTGCCGGCTTTTAAAGTTGCGATTTGTTTTGACCTGTTGTGTATTTTCTTGCAATTCATTTGTTGGGACAACTTTCAATGGATTAGATTGATCATTGTTGCCCGGCAAATACATTACGTGTTTTCCGCCGGTTAGAAACTTGATCGATTGTGGCTCTACGGAAACCAGTCTCTGCCTTTTACTGCCATGTTCCAGACTTTTCGTATGCAGATCCGTACTGCTCACATTCTTATGAAGCATCCAATTGTTGGAGCTTTCAAAATTGGTAACACAACCATTATCGAGCTGAGCAATCGATGTTAAGTTTCTTTGGCTAGACGACGGATTCATATTGCTATGGAAATAGTTTTCCGGCTTCGATTTCTGCAGACTTTTGTAATTGCAGATCTGCGAGTTGCGAAAATATATGTTATGATATACAAAAATATATTATAAATATTATACGTACTTCGCTTGAGTTCAAAATACCAATGCCTCGAGCATTGTGTATATGACTATCCCTGGGCAGGGACAAACTGAATGTGTGGATTGGCGTTCCGGTGTCATTTTTGATCTTGCTGCCATAAAATAGAAAGCCATCCTCCTCACATTTCGAACGGTATTCGTCCGAGCTGGAATCGTCCTCGGCACCCAGGCCCTTGACTCTGTCATCATGGTCATCCTCAAGATCTTGTTCAGGTGTCCAAGTTGTCAGCAAATGCGTTGGCTTCGTAAGCTGTTTAATTTGTGTAAGTCGATTGGGCTGTATGGGCATTTCACTCGCTGCATTTAAGGTACTATTTCGAATTTGAATTATATTTGCTTTATCGATGCGTTCTTGTTCCTCGATTAGGGAACGCCAGGCCAATGTTGGACTAAACGATGGTGTCTCCACTTGTCGACGCGGCAGCGTTGGCCGAATGTGCACAAGTAATCCATTGTCATCTAAACTTTCCTCCACTTGATTCGATTCCTTATATTCAACGTCATAATTGGGTATCATTGACAGTGGAGTTATCTCAATTGAAGCGTTCTTTTCCTCAGCTAAAATAAATAATTATAAATATACCATAAGGACTAAAGATTTCAGATTTTCATCACTTACCAGTTGCAGTCGGCTGATTAATATCCGTGGGTGCATCTCTTTCCATACCGAAATAAAAGGTACGTTGAGTTTTACTCTCCGGAACCGCAATTATTGCTACATTATCAAATTTATCTTTTGGATTTAACGACTTGACTGCGGGTTTTTGAATGGATGTATGGTTACTGTGTTGCTTTGGAGGCACTTCCACGGAAGTTTCCCTACGCTCTGCAGGCTGTTCAGATTTTCGACTTTTCAACATAATAGCATCAGAACTTTTCTCACGTCTATAAATGATTTTGGGGGATTCCGCTGACTTGTTTTGTAAATGTAAATTTCCATTTACAGATTTACGTATCTCATTACCCCTTTTAAATATATCAGTTTGGCTCTGCACTGGCCTCGATGTTTGTTTGCTGTACTTACTCAATCGGTCTGAATTTTTGGCAAAATGTGTGGGCTTTATGTTATCCGTTGAATTCGGAGTATTACGAGGGATCTCAATGGACTGCTTTGTTAGTGGTGCAATCGGTACGGGGACTACTTGGGGTGCTTCCGGAGCTCTTCGCTTTTTGGAATATTTATTTCGATTGGTTGGCTTAAATGGTGGTTCCGCCAAATTTTTCATTGATGTTCGTTGCTGGTTCAACTTATTGATGAGCTCCGGCTCAGAGTATGTATGCCGCTGCATTCGAGATAGATTCGTCTCATTCATATTAAGGTCAGCATCTTTGTTCTTAGCCTTAACGTAGAGTAGAGTTTGTGATCTCGTGAATTCGGGCCTTGAATCACATTTTTCATTTAACGCAGAGCGTCTATCTTGCCCTGTTTCAATTATGAACGTCTTTGATCTTTTGCTGAGTGCATTTGATAAGCTTTTTGATGGAATTTCACTAGGTTTTCGTCCACTAATCGTTCCCCCAGAATTTAAGATTGCACCATTTGTAGTAGCCCGGAGATGCAACCGTTTATCCACTTCGGGCAAGACTTTAAAGGCAGTTTCCGATTGAGCATTGAGCTCCTTATTGACGACAGCTGATGGATACGATCTTCTCCACTCTGTGGTCAAACTACGCTGAGCATTGATTGGGCTGCTTGATCTTAAACCAGATCTACCCCAGAGCAGCTGACGATGCGAGTTCTGGCTCAGGTGTTGAAAACGTGTTTGAAAATGGGTGTTTCGATCAATATTAGATCGCTCACGATGTATATTATTAGCACTGCCCGAGTTTCCCATTGTTGGGCACTTCACACAGCGGATCGTATGTGATTCTTGTTTCTTGTTATTTACTGAAGACTAGCTGCATCAGCATTCATTCAACTCTAAAAGAGAAAAAAAAAATAAAGATCTCTAATAAATTAAAAAAGATAAAAAGTGAATAGTTATCCTAAGTGAAAGGTGAAGGTGAAAAAGTGCGTACACTTGAAATTTCACTTTTCAATCTCAATTATCATTTGTCGATTAGCGGAGAAGCTGTCGAATCGAATCGAAGTTTGCAAGTGCATACAATAGAGGTAGTACCTATCAGTATAATAGAGTACCTAACATGTACCAAATGTACAAGCAAATTTTAAAGCACTAATCTTTAGTCCCATTGTTGAGCACTTCACAAAGCTGAACCCATGGGATATTTTTTTATTTAGTAAAGACTAGCTGCTGCATCAGCATTCATTCAACATAACTAGAGTTCCCTGGTTTCTTCTGGGTGCAGGTGAAAAGTTGCGTGCATTTCAAATTTTAGTTCTCAACCTCAATTATCATTAATCGATTAGTTATGAAGCTATCGAAATAAAAATAATGCAAATTCATAAGCGCTGAGTTAGTGCATATCACCTGTTAGAGTACCTATTAGGTACAAATGCAGACACATATTTTAGGAACCTAATCTTTAACTGATAAACATAGATACGAGACACATACTAGATAAATGCATAAAATGTATGTAATTTTACTTTGTTTATTTATTTACTTTTGTTGACATACAAATCTAGATGCGAACATAAACTTGTTGACACGTTCAAGCATAAGTATGTAAATAAAAACAAACTGAGGGAATTATAAGAAAGAGACTTAAGCCCATGGCCAACAGCAAAACATTGCTCTAAATTGTATACAAATGTTCAACTTTTGCAAAGTTTCTTCTACACACACACACACGCGAATACACACACAAAACTTAAAAAATCACACAAATTTATTCGCTGAGAGTGAAATAAATTGTGTAAAGTCGGAGATATCTTACTTTCTTTTCGCAAAAATTTACATTGATTCGAGAGGGTTTTTTTCGGTTTGTTTCGTACACATACAAAGGCACAAACACACGCACGCACGCACACACATATGCTGCACATATGGATAGGAAACAAACCTATTTTTTAGCAACTGTTGTGAGAACTGGCGATACACATTTTGGCAATTAGTTAAAATATTTGTTGTATAGAAAACGTATGATTGTTATTTAATATTTATTATTTTGTCCACAAAAATTGTGGCTTTCCGTTTGCTTTGATTTCAGTAGACTACGTAGACACCAAAAACCGCAATGCGCGCAAACGCTTTCACAACATTGATCTCAGCAGTTGGAAACTTGCGTCGTTTCCATTGTCAGTGAGAGTAGGGAGGCAAAAGCTTCTCTCTCTCTCTTTGTTACCGACAGACAAATAACCCAGCTCGAATATTTGTTGACGTGTGTGTATGTGTATCTGTGAGAATTTTACCAGTTCTTTTTCATTCATGATGGAGCTGGCTTAAGCCAATCTTTGATGTATGTGTATATGTATATTTAAGTAATTTAGCACGTACAGACACAAAACAAATGCTGGTCCACATACACGTGTGTATCTTAAATGTGTTAATTTAAATGCATTTTATATGCAAATTGTGACATACATATATTAGCATTTTAAATTTAGCGTGCCTTGTCTTGCACATCAAAACATTTTGAATCTTAATTGATGTAATCAAAAATCTAATTATAAAATCAATTTTTACAAAAACTTGTTTTTCTACTCAAGTTTCTTTAGCAAAAGCAAAAATTTAGCAAGTATTTTGTAAGTTTGGCTATGGTATAGAAATATAAAAATAGCTCGACTAATAGATATCCTGTACGCAAAACAGAAACTATTCACTTTTTGCACTAAATTAATCCGTAATAAATTAAACACAGTAAAAGTTCAATTTTTGCAATTACTTTATTCTCGTTCCACAAAAAATTACTATTGATATACATTATACATATATATATAACATAAAATAAACACATACAATACATATAAAATTTCGGTATGTGTATGTGTATGTATATTTGTTGAATAAGCATCTTTTATTTTTATTAAAAATAAAAAAATATAACGTTACAATTTCAACATTCAAAAATTCTACAATTGATTTTACTAATTATAAATTGATAAAATCGAAAACCATTTTAAACTTAAATAATTTCGTTCCTAAACGCATATTCATGTTTTGTATAATTTCCATCATCTAAGCAACCAATCGGAACTGAAGACATCAAGTGGCGTTGATACTGTCAGTCGGAATCATTAATTGCCTTTTTTCTCTTTTTTGCCGGCTGCGTAACTTTATGCTTTGACCAATCCTCCTGCAATATTAATGGAATTTGATTTTTAAAAAATGTATATATATAATGAGCTTTGATTACTCTTACTTCACTTGAGTTCTCATCAGACGAGTATATAGTTTTGACAACATCTGAATTCTTTTTACTGCTTGCACTATGATTACTTGAGTCCTTTTTACCAACGGGCTGCTTACGTCCACGTCCGCTGCCCCCTCGACGACCAACGGCCGTCGTCTCATCTTCCGCTGCTAATGCGAATAGATCGCTGAATTGTTTCTGCTCAAACAGAGATTATAAAATATACAATGAAAAGTACTATTTAAGATGAAGGATATATGCATATTACCTTTGTGCTTTCATTGCTATGTGAGTACGCCGATTGCAGTGCTCGCTGCATCATATCATGAACATAAAGTCCTGTCCCAGTTCCATGCCTACAACTTCTTCTATAATGCTCCAGATGATTCAACACCTATAATAAAAATGTCACTTTGAATAATTATAGCTTGATAATAGAAGATCATCACTCACGTGATCAGCAGATGGTGTACTACTCGCAGCGGAACTACCTTTAGAGGGACGCTTTCGTTTGTTGGGCGATGAGCTCGGGTATTTGGATGTAAGAAGTGATGCTATAATTTCCGAAAGCTTCTCTTCACATCGCTGACACCAAAACCTATTCATAAATTATTTGATAACATTTAATTTGAATCGCATTTAATTTATCGCACGCACCTGAGAGCAGATGTGACAAATGGATCTCCTCTGGATTTAGCTTCCCTACTGAGCAAAAGTCTGATTATTTCATTTGTTGGCTCCTCATTTTTCAACAGCAACAACAAATGGCTGAGCGCTTCGGGATGATTGGCAGCTTCTAGTTCTGGAAGTAAATCCTTTAAACAAAATATATATATAAATTAGAATTAGTTTAATTTTTGGCAACTAGAAAACGATGTTGACTTACTTGTATACATTTTAGGGGTACATCATGTGCCTGAATTAGTTGCCAAAGGCAAATCTGTTCGAATGTCTCATATTCCAGGCTGTCCCGAATGCAGTCGAGCAGGCCGTCCTGCTTGAATATTGTTAATTTACCCTGGGCAATCGAATACATAATGTCGCGCACGTTTTTCGCATCTACGCAACGGAGAGTGATGCGCAAAAGTTCCGTATTGTTAATGGATATTGTTTTGAACTCCCGATAGATATCAGGCAACAGCCACAAATATATTGTAGTGTTCTCCTTCTCGAGCAGGTCCAAATCGCGCACGAGGCACACACCAATCTTTTCATCCGTTGCCTCGCATATTTGTCGATAGACTGTCGTCTTAAACTGATACGATTGCTGTGCGTTTTTACGCGTCTGCAGTTTGCAGTGAATTTTCATGAAGTAGAGCAGTAAATAGCCCGTTTCAGTTAGACGCTCGCATATTTCAGACAATAGGGTTTGAAATGGTTTTTTGCTTTTGTCTTCATTCTCATATAGAAACCGAAATAAACCGTACAATGGATAACTAATGCTCTTGGCCAAATACTTCTCCTCGGTTTTACTCTCCGAGAATACGTTCTGTTGTGGCAATGTTTCCCGTAGTATCAATACCGTATTTGAGATCACATAGTTAAGTTGTGTTTCGTCCAAAGCGGAAGCAGGTAGCGTGCGAAAGTCTTTCAAAAATGCCTCCCATGTAAAAGAGTTGCGTTTCGTGACAAATATCTCAAACGATTCGGCTATCGCGTCGGGCAGCTCAACCTTTTCGGGTACTGGTTTCTCTTTAAGCCGTACCTGCAAAACAATTTTTACAATTTAGTGCTAATCTCACACGGGTCATATCAATTAATTTTACTTACACTAACCTTTGACAGTGGCAAGTCATCGTCGTCATCGGTATTTTCCTCATTCTTGCTTGTGCTTGGCAAATTTTCATCATCACTGAACTGAGCTGCCTCATTTTCACGTTCCATATTTTCTAACGGCGTAATGGCTATTTTGCTGTCATCGTCCACAAGCAGATTAGTGCCACTGCCAGCCACAAAAGCCACTCCGCCTCCGGCATCCATGATCTCTGCTCAAACGAATATATATATATATATATATATATATATATCTATATCAAGAATATGTTTTGCCAAATATTTATATATATACGAATACATACCGCCTTGCATCAGGCGTTGATCGGCTTCTTTTTTAAAGATGGGCGCTTGAATTGCATGCGTTGCTGGATACATCGATTGTGGCATATTTGCTACGGGCGTCACAAATTCTCGGAAATTCTCACGTATTAAGTTGCGCAATTCTCTGTCCAGTTTTGGTGACTCAAATAGTGGATGTAAGTTTGGAATGACCTATAAAATGAACGGGATTTTTGTAAGTGTTAAGCAATAGTTCGATATAGTCGTTCTCTAATCTTATCTTACCTGTTTATCAAGTATCAATTTTAATGAATTATATACACCCAATCTGATTCTATCCTCGTTCTTCACATAAAAGTTCTTTGTGATGCGGCACAAGAAATCCAATAGTGTGCTGCTCACAAACGGATGATTTCGGATCGAGTGATACATCACTAGAATGCCCGGTTCGATATTCATAATGTTATCCTTGGCAGGATCGAAGAAGAGCCAATCGTAAAACAGCGATAATTTCGCATTGGCGGAAGCAATAGGATTCGTGCATGATGAGATTAGCCAGCCAATGATTGCCCATCGTGGTATGATGTCCGAGCATAGCATATCATTTGTGGGATGAATTACGTTGATGATGAATCGAATCAGGTCTGATCGCAAACTGTGCGACTCGGGCGTAGCAAAATATTTGTCTTGAAACCAATCCTGGTAGCGCTTCTGATTGCCAAATTTAACAGAAGATGCCAAAAAGTGCAATTTGCGCTCCATCTCTGGAAGTAATCGACACTGTAAAAATCGTCGACTTGTGCGTATTTGTAGTAAATGCCAGATCCCATTAAATGTTGGGTGTAAACTCTTCGGATTGTATAAGATGTCCCGCCACAATAGTTCAAATTCCGGAATGCGTGCAACATTTTGCAGAAGCCTAAACGACAATATGAGTGGAAAAAAGGACACAAGAAAAATGTAATTATTACAAATATAAATAAAATTGTTGAACACCACTCACCGTACAAAATCTCTGCCCAATGGTATAATGTCATGAAACCGATCGCGTATCAGTGAAATTGTAAACTTAACTTCCTTTTGGCGTAATGATATAAGGGCGGGATTCGCATGGTCCTCGATAAGGCGAACAAAACTATATACGGAAGACTGGACAAGGAAGGGATTCGTTTCAAGCCACGCCCGATACTCAATGAAAATGTCCAAAAGACTCTCAACCAGAAATAGATTTTTATGCGATACATCTCCACCGCCCGCCTGACGCAAACAGTTCCAAATCACATTCTCAACGCTGAGAACCTGATGCTTCACAAATTCACGCAACACCCAAATCAGTTGTCTCCGCGCCGTCTCCGTCAGTTTCGCATACTTTTCAGCAACTAAAAGTGTAAGATTGGCAACAATGACATTCATGCCGTCCCGGGACACGAGTGTTATGTCGCGATATGTTTTGGGTGCCATTGCCGGATCGGTAAGTATTATGTAGAGGAAGCCAATGGATATCTCCTCATGCTGTTTCTCCTTGCAAACAAACTGGGTGAGAATGTCATGCATCTCCTTATCACTGAGCCCAGCAATTTGTTGCTGCAAACTAACGTAGGATCTCTCGAATTTCTACATTTGGCGCAAGCAAAAAAATATGTTAGTTTAGTATCAATTTAAGGGACGAGTGTGTGAATTTACCTCCTCGATCTCATCTTTACAGTCAACAGCGGTGCAGACAAATAATTTAGAGATGTGAGCTACGCTTTTTTGTTGTTGCTGCTGTTGTAGCTCCATTTGCGTGTGGTGTGGATACTTAGTTTGAGTATTGCTCCTATATATATATATATCTCCTGTTTTTCAGTTCCTAATTAGTTTCATTATTATATAGAAACATTAACTAAAATATTAGAAAGCTTGATTTGTACAATAGCATTTAATAAACCATAACTATATAGCAATTTCTGTTTTGGTTTGTAGACAGAAAAAATATGGTTGCCTAAAACAGGGCTGCCAGCAATTAGTATTGCCAGATGTATGTAAACAAAATGCTGCCATACTTTGAAAATGTGCTCATATTTGCTGATTTCTTTTTAAATTTTTAATTAGATTTTTAATCACAACATTCATTTTTAGTTAATGTCATTTTATCTCTTGTGCTAAAATTGTAATTAAATTTTAAATGACTGAAAACAACCGGACTGCCATCCTAGTAAAATTAAACACTAATGAATTTTTACTGGTTCATTATCTATGAACTCGATACGGGTAACGGTGACAAAAGCACGCCTATCGCACATCGTTATTGTTTTTTCCATTTACACCACATCACGAAATACTATCGCTAGGAAAAATTCGCACATATACATATAAATAACTATATATATATATAGATATATATATATATATGCGCACAATACAAAACACTTGGACATTTGCAGATTGTGAAGAACAAACAATGGAGGAACTGTTAAACGATGTTGTGCCCCAAGAAGATTTGGAGGTGGTGTATCTATAGACATGACCTGCGCATATATATCTAAATTGTTTTCGTTTCAGCGATTCGAAAGAAAATATCAACACGAACATGAACTTGATGGCGAAGTCTCAACTGAAACAAAATTTGAGTACGTAATTTTTATCTAATGTTTTCAAGAATTCTATTTAGATATGGGGAAACATTGTTCCGTATTTTTCAATTTGATAGATATGCGTTCTGTTTGGTGCGAAGTCGCTACACAAACGACGTCAGAAAGGTGAGTCAGTACATGTAAATACGTATGTACGCAGTACGTGTACTTATATGTATGTAGGCTTATTCATACTAACTACTGCATATATATTTGTCTGTCTTTTAGGGCATTATGATATTGGAAGATCTGGCTCGTTTGCATCCGGATGGAAAACGTGATTATATCTATTATCTTGCATTTGGGAATGCACGTATTAAAAACTATTCCGATGGATTGAAATACTGCAGAGCATTCCTAGATATTGAATCGAATGATCAAGTTCGCGCCTTGGAGGTACGTTTGATATCCTTTTTTTTATCCTTAGCCCTTGAACATTTGCATAATTTGTTGTCCCCAGGAGCACATCAAGAAACAGAGCGACAAGGAGGTAGCCAAGGGTATGGCTGTTGCTGGAGGAGCTGCTCTTGTGCTTGGTGGCATCATAGGACTTGGAATTGCAATGGCTAGAAAGTAAAATGCCTTGTTTTATATTACAAACTATTCCTGATCGCACTTGTATTTTGATTTCAAATTCGCGAGTCTTTACATTTATATATTTCTATATATATACACAAATATCATTTGCATAGAAAATTTTAGTTGTAATTTTATTTATTTAAAATTAAATGTTAAAATAATCAATTTCTTTTCAACTTTCTTGTAGTAAACAAAAGCGCGAGAAATAGTGAAAACATGTGATAGAGTTCGTTACGGAATCCAATTCCCTCCCAATATGTATACATCTATATATATATTACTATCACTATGCGGACGTGGGTTAAGCACATTGCGCCAAATTGCTAATAAACATTGCTTTGCACTTGCAAACTCTGTTTTTTTTCTTCTTGTAATTAATTACACACATATTTTAGTTAATACATCATTGTTCGAATTGTATATTTAACGTGATATTCCCTGTTCATCACCAAAGATGTTAGTGCAATAAATCGTACAGTTATTAATCTCTGATCATACGCCGCATATTCTCTTACAGCTTATACACGGACGGAATTCTCTTCTAATATAAAAATAATCGATTTCAATTTTAAATATCGTAAAAAAGGGTTATCTGGATTCCCGATCATTAACGTGGCCTCTCTCCATACATATAAAAAAAATCGCAAATTCATTTTATCAAATTATTTATTAATTAATTAAGCTCTGCTTGTAAATAAATGCATCCGTTTCCAGTAGGTTAATTCGTGATCTTCGATCAATAGTTAACGGTTTCCTTGAGAGCTGCAAGGCAGCGATGCTTGTCGGGCAAATAAAATGGTTCGAAAACATGGGGGAATGGAGTATCCCAGCCAGTAACTCGCTTTACAGGCGCTTCGAGGTGCAAGAAGCATTTCTCTTGTATATAAGCTGCGATCTCCGAACCAAAGCCTTGGGTATATGGAGCTTCGTGGGCTACTAAAACACGACCGGTTTTATTAACCGACTGAAGTAAGATGAACCAATTGAAATAAAAGGTAAAAAAAAAATCATATCCAGTGTCTTACATTGCAAATGGTTTGGGTATCCCATGGTAAAATTGATACTAAATCGATAACCTCACATTCAATGTCCATTTGTTTCTTCGCCAGTTCAGCGACCTGTAATATTTAAATAAAATCGGTTTCATGTATAATCTATACTTAGTTTAACTTAACCTTACCTCCAATAGAACATGCACTTGTGTTCCCCAGCCGATAAGCGTGATATCTTTACCCTCACGCAAAATATCTGCTTTGCCCAATTCATCCACGTAGGATTCGATGGGCACTTCTTCAACTGCGGCTCGATATAATGTTTTTGGTTCGAACACAATGCAAGGATTTGGATCGCGAATACAGGCCAATAGAAGACCCTTTGCCTTTATGGGACCACGGGGAATCTGAAATTTGTTTTCATATACATATATATAAATCTAATAAGTAAAAATAAACACATACCACAACACGCAATCCGGAGGTGTGAGCAAAGTACGCTTCGGGGCTCTGAGAATGATATAAGGCACCATGCCCGACAGCGCCAGAAGGAACTCGGAACGTCAGGGAGCCGCAGTCAAATAGACCGCCGCTTCGATAACGGTATTTCGCAGCCTCATTTACGATTTGATCGAAACTGGGAAATATATAGTCAGCAAACTGAATTTCGGCTATGGCCGTAGCACCCATGGTGGCAACGCCAATGGCAAAACTATAACGGAAATATATTAATTAAAAATATATTATATTTTTAAATCGAGTATAAGGACCCAACATACCCTGCAATTCCCTGCTCACACAGGGGTGTATTAAAAACGCGATCCTTTCCATACTTATCCCGCAAATTAACCGAGCATCTGTTATGAAAACAAAAATAAAAAAATTAAAATAAATATGAAAAAAATTTCGAAATAAATTTGAAACAACCGAAAAACTCCACCGAAGCCGACGTCTTCACCGAATAATAATGCTGACTTGTCTTGTTCTAGGGCCAAGTCCATTGCATTATTTATTGCCTGGAACATGTTCATTTTTTGCACATCTTTGCTGCCCTCGGCGAATTTCGTCGGGTAATACGTGAAATGCGATCGCGTCAAAGATCCGGCATTAAATTTGACTGCATTGAACAATCCGCGGCTAAGAGACGATACTTTCATGATTTAATTTTAATTTAGTTCAGCGAAAGGATATGAATTAAAATAAATAAACGATCTTATCACTATTGCGCAACAAAATACGTGTGTACGATACGTATGTGTGTCCGCATGTACCCATGTACACAATATATGTATGTGCATATGTATATGAACATGTTAGTTATCACGTCGATCAGATGGCATGGAGCTACCAGATCAAGCAGAACCATTAGCGATGCTTCTATCTATTCTCAAACGTTAATAATTGGTAACAATAATATTATATTTAAATTAAATTAAAAACAGCGTATTGTATATTCACACAATATATTTTCATATATATATTACCACTCAAATTTACATTTAATTTGCGCACTGTGACATTGAATAATATCGATATATTGCCTATTGTCTCATCACAATCGAATTGGAAATTGAGCATCCCCATAATGTAAACGGCAAATGTGTACAAAAAATCGAACATAATTGATGAAGCCAACTTGCAGCACATAAGCTACAAATTAAAAGCAATAGAAGCAATGTCGAAAATAATAGAAATACCCGTGCATGTACAAAAGCTGCTGACTATATTCAAAACCATAATACCCAAGCTAACAAATGGAAAATACAAGGGTCAATATGGCCGTATCGGCGTGATTGGGGGCTCCTTGGAATATACTGGAGCACCGTATTTTGCAGCAATAACTGCAATGAAAGTCGGCGCAGATCTTTCGCATATCTTCTGTCATGCCGATGCGGCGACAGTTATTAAATCCTACAGCCCCGATTTGATTGTACATCCCGTCCTAAACCGTGAGGATGCAGTGGAGGAGATTAAACCGTGGATCGATCGATTACATGTGGTCGTATGTGCAAAATCTAATCGAAATTATTTGACATATTTTGAATGCATTTGTATGGCTTTCAGGTTATTGGACCCGGCTTGGGGCGAGATGAGCGTATTCTGAAAACTGCCACTGATGTTATCAAGTTTTGCCTGGGGATTGGCAAGCCAATTGTAATAGATGCCGATGGGCTGTTCATTTTGAACGATAATATCGATTTGGTGTGCGGACAACGTGATGTCATCTTGACCCCAAATGCTGTCGAATTCGAGAGATTATTTGGCAAAGATCCAGCCGCTGCAAGTGAAAAGATGTTGCTTCTCGGCAATGGGGTTGTTGTCCTCGAAAAGGGAGCACACGACAAGATTCATATACCACACACAAACGAAGTGTATGCAATGCCAATCGGTGGATCGGGTCGTCGCTGTGGTGGTCAGGGGGATTTATTGAGCGGTTCTCTGGCAACGTTCTTTTATTGGGCCTTGCAGTCCAATCAATCGAATCCGGCCTATTTAGCTGCATGTGCCTCAAGCTATTTTGTGAAAAAATTGAATTATGCAGCCTATCAAAAACTGGGACGTAGTTTGGTCGCCAGTGATATGGTCAATGAGATATCTACGGTGTTTAAGACTGAATTCGAGAATTCGAACTCAGAGTAATGCAAATATAGCATTGTTTGTTATCTAGTACATAGAGATCTGTATTGGACTGATTTTAAAATTGTTGCACTATTATTATATGCAATAGATTGAACTATGGAATTTTTAAGCTAGATTCAAAATAGCAATAAGGTTTTCCTCGTATCGAACGCAATAACTTAGTGCCCTTAACATATATATATATATATATATTAATGTGCGTTTTATGCATTTTCGTATATCATAATACTTAAATAATAAATTAAATATGCTGTTGATGCCAAAAAATATATATGTTATTGCTGGTCTGTTTTGCTTTTGTACATATTTTATTTTCTTATATTAAGAGTTTATATAAATTGGAAAAACTCGAGTTCTTTACATTTGAACATTTGAAATAATCGAAGCAATTTTGCATTGAAATTTACTTTAATTTGTGTGGTATTTATTTTGGTATTTGTAATTTTTGGTATATTTTACGACTTGTGCATCGGTATTTGTAATTTTTGGTATATTTTATGACTTGTTCAACGCGCGCAATTTGGTACGTATTCTATTAAAATAATGCTTATTTATTACTTTAATTGTTAGGTTTTAATGACTCTGATTTTAAATTGTCTGTAAATTGCAAATACTGTACACAAAATATTTCACTGAATGAATTGCATGAATCAAACGTAGTTAAATTATTAATAATGTTGGACAGAAGTTTCCCCGCGTCAGGGAATGCCTGGATAAGATAATAGATCCCAAGTACCACCGTCGTTGTGTACTCATGGAAAGTTTATTTGAGACTAAATCAGATGCTTAACATAAAGTATTGATTAACATAATTGTACTCATTTATGAGGGACTTAACATATGTAAGGATGCACGGTTGCATTGAATGTAAATTAACATAATTTCAACACCCTTCCACAATGCAAACATGCTTTCAAAAAATCATTTCAAAATTCATCATGTTTCCCTTCCAGATTGCTTCAATCCATATATCGCCTTTTTTAGCAGCAACACTTTGCCCGCCTGATTGCCGTCAGCATATCCTTGCGGTTGCTTCATATAAACAGTATCTCTTAGATCGCTGTTCAGGTATGCAGTACAAACATCCATCTGGTGTGGGGACAACTGCAACTCTGCCGCTAACGCCAATATAAATCGCACGCTCTCCAGCCTGCAAACCGGTGAAAACGTTTCGCCGTAGTTAACACCATACTGCTGTGCGCATCCTTTTGCCACCAGTCGTGCCTTAAACCGTTGTATTTGGCCGTGAGCATCCCGCTTCAAGGTGTAGACCCACTTGCAGCCAATTGCACGATGACCTTTTGGTAAATCTGCCAGCTGCCAGGTTTGATTCGTAATCAATGCCTCATACTCCTTTTGCATCGCTTCTTGCCAAAATGAAGCATGCGAACTGCGCGTTGCCTCCTCGTAGGTTGCTGGAATGGGTACATCACTTGTAACCATTGCGCTGAGTATATTAAATTGCTTCCTCGGGCGACCAGGTCTGCCCGTCATTAGCAATTTCGGTCTTCCAGGTCCAATACGAGGGATCTGCTCTTCTTCCAGCTCTTCGTCCTCTTTGTCACTTTCCAAAGATTCATCCGCACTACTTTGATCAGTTGCATCCGAGCGAGATGTGATGTCCTTGCCGGTGGAGTCAACCTCATCATCATCTTCATCGTCAACTTGCTCAACTGGATGCCCTACATCCGACATATCGAATGTTACTGCTTCGCCCTGTGCTTGCTGCAAACAGCTGGCCTCGTCAAAGAGAACATCTCGTTTGTCGACCACTGTGTTGGATTCTGCATCGTAGAGCCGATAGCCTTTAGCCTCCATTGAGTAACCAATCATGCGATATTCTTTCCCCTTTGGCTGAAACTTGCCCTTATGGCGACCCTTTTCCAGTGCCACTGCAATGGAACCAAAAACTTTTGATGACCTATATGTGGTTTCTTACCAGTCCACGCTTCCATTGGAGTCATCCCGACCAGTGCCTTTGTGGCTGCACGATTACGTAAATACACCGCTGTGTTTACTGCCTCTGCCCACATTGACTAATCAAATCCTGACTGCGCCAATAAGCATCTCGCCATCTCTACAAGCGTACGATTAGCTCGTTCTGCCACTCCATTTTGCTGCGGAGTGTACGCCACCGTCAATTGCCGTGTAATTCCATTGGCTTTCAAAAAACCGTCGAAAGTTCAATTCACATATTCGCGCCCGTTGTCGCTGCGAATACACTTGATCATCTTTCCTGTTTGACGCTCTACCAGATTTTTGTACTCCACGAACTTGCGAAAGACCTCGTCCTTGCCTTTCAGGAAATACACAAAAATCCGCCTTGATTTGTCGTCAATGAATGTGAGGAAATACTTAGAGCCGCCAAGAGACTTCGTTTCGAAAGGGCCACACACATCAGTGTGCACTAGTTCCAGAAGTTCCTGTGCTCGGCTTTCTGTTGATCCTGGAAATGGCTGCACGTGAACCTTGTTCAGCATGCACGTCTTGCACGATACCCGTTGCAACACGTCAACATTTTCCATTCCTCGCACCAGCGTCTGGTTTGCCATTTCACGCAAACTGTCATAATTCAGGTGACCATATCTGTTATGCCACAACTCGCCGTCTGATTTAACAGCTGCATAACATCTGTTACGATGACTTTCAAACGTATACAGATTCCCTACTCGTTTAGCCTTGAGTATACATTTGCCGCCTTTAAACACTCGTGCACTCGTTGCATCAAAATTTACAATGCACTTCATTGCTACGGTTTGTCCCACGGACATGAAATTGCCTTTCAGCTTTGGCACGTACAATACGTTGTCTAGCACCAGTGTATACAAATCCGTTTTCAATTTAACATCGCCTCTGCCTTCTGCTTGCAAGAAGCCGGCGTCCGCCAAAACGACCGTTTCGTTATGCGTCTTAAAAGTTGAAAACATTTGTTTATCACAACACATATGACTTGTTGCTCCACTGTCCAAGCACCATCCGAAAATCTTGGAATTGCTTGCATGCACTGCGTTCAGTTTGCTTTGATTCTGCTGTCCGCCTTTTATTTCACCGTTTTTGGCAATTACTTTGCGACAATTCGCCTTAAAATGCCCTATTTCACCACATTCGTAGCAGGCAGCATTTGTGCGTTTCTTCTTTGTGGTGACCTTCGCACTGACGCTATGTCTTTGTCTAACGGTAAAGACCTGCGCGCTATCGCTGTAGTTCTCTGCTCTCTCCTTTTTGTCGTATTCTTCCTTCAGCTTTATACATAGAAATTCAAACGCTGGAAGATTGTCGCGCGTCTCGATGGCGACAACAAAATTCGCATAAGTCTCTGGAAGGCTGGAAAGCAAAATAATGACCTTGAGCTCGTCAACTATTGCTATTCCAAGTCCGGCAAGCTGATCCACAATTTCGTTAAATGTGATCAAATAGCTATCCATGCTTTGCCCCTCCGCCATGCGTGAATTGTGCAACTTTTTATATAGCGAGCCTTTACGCACCGGCCCGCTTGGCTGATGGACTTCGCGCAACTTAATCCATGCCTCCTGCGACGTTGTGCAATTCTTGATGTAGCCTAACTGCGATGGCTTAACACTTAGCTTGATCGTTGCCAATGCCTTACGATCCAGCGCTTTCCAGTTATTATTTTCGCCAACATCAGACTTCAGAAAATCCCCCGACGCAAACTTCCATAGATCTGCATGCTCCAAAACGCTTTGCATATGTATGCTCCAAGAATCATAATTCTTCGTTTCAAGCTTATCAATTTGATATAATGCACTCATTTTTCTATATCTGCGACGCAATTTTCATTTGCACACACGTAAATGCCGCTCTGTTCTTTTTGCACATCCGAGTTCGTAACTGCGGATATCGAGTCAATAAACCGATCTTATCAGGCCACGTATCCTGGGCCCATAACCTGTTGGACAGAAGTTTCCCCGCGTCAGGGAATGCCTGGATAAGATAATAGATCCCAAGTACCACCGTCGTTGTGTACTCATGGAAAGTTTATTTGAGACTAAATCAGATGCTTAACATAAAGTATTGATTAACATAATTGTACTCATTTATGAGGGACTTAACATATGTAAGGATGCACGGTTGCATTGAATGTAAATTAACATAATTTCAACAAATAACCTTACTGGGATCTGGCTGGGAGAAAACAGTTGCATATTTATTAAATTATGGAAATGATTTATATATATATATTGGTAATTTTGATAGCAATCATATAAGTTTATGTTGTTGGCAATTTAACCACAACTCAACTGAACCCTCCACGAGGATGCCGACTGGCAATAGCATTTCAGTGATTCGCAACGCACCGATGCTCGCTAAGAAGCTAAGTGGTCTGTTTCCAATGCGACCCGTGCTGATAGTCAGCTTAGCTGCGGGCCTATAAATAGCACAGTCTTTTGCGGAGCATATCGGATATTTGGCGACCTCCGATATTATTTATCCTTACCTGCAGGTGGACCCTTTTTCTCCGCAGGTCGTGGGAATTGAAATGAATACCAAAAATAAAATAGAAAGAGTCCGTTACTTGAGCAAAACCGGAAGGGAGTAACCCCAAGCACGTAGTGGCGACAGTGCCTTCAAAGCCCTGCCAAAGCGAAATTCAAGCAGAAGTGGTTGGAAAAACTATTTGATTAGCAAATCCCACCGACGAGGCTCCTCAGCGTATAGCAAATTTTGGCATCTCAGGTGCTCTTCGTACCACACCAAATGAGGCTCCAGATGCCATCCTGGACATTCCATATATGGAAAGACAAGGAATATAAAATGCAACGTTCACGGCCATAAGACTTACGACATAAGAAAATACTTAGTCTGGATTGCTCAGGAAAAAGGCCAATGCATTTATTCTAGAAAGGAAGTACAACTAGAAACACCCTTCAGTATATAAAATCCTATGTACGGTCAAACATGGCCTATGTGTTTTGACCTAACCTGACCTATAAGTTTATGCACATATTGCCAAGTCTCAAGCGTTCCAATTCGTAAATAGTTAACAGACACAATATACATATACATATATAAACTTAATCAAGGATTATGTACAAATTTTAACATTTTTTTGTTTGCTGGAGTTTTTGTCGATGATAATTTTTTCGATTGCTTTTCAATAGCTGCATGGCGCGAAACTTGTTGCGTCCATTGATGTGCCACAAGGTCTCCTGATAGGTGGCGGGCAGCACCTCCTTAACGGCCACTTTCGCCTTATAGGTTATGTGCAGCATGTTTGTTGTCATCTTTTCCATGTTGGTCGCATCCAAGGCTTGGACAATTGCCAGCAATTGAATATACTCTTCATGTGTATATACGATATAGGCAGTTAGTTTTAGGAACGAGTTCACCTTCAACGGGCTGTAGAATGCCACGTCCAGAATGCCATTCAATAATGGACGACCGCCGGCATAAATACAGGCGGTGATGAAACTAATTTCAACAGCTTGCCGCATAACGAATCCACCGAAAATGTGATTATGCGAGTTGCGATTATCCGGGAATGCGTGCAGTATGGTCGTCTGAAAGGAATCGCTCATCCATCGACAATTGGGCGGCGGCAATCCACTGGTATCCATGCTGCTGATCTCAGTACCCTGGGTGCGTTTGAAGATCTCATACATGAGCTTCTCGTCGTCTTCGTTTGGTCTCACATTCAGCACAGATTTCGATTGTTTTGCCATGCGTCGCTTGTGCCTTTTGATGGCGTCCTCGTAGCAGCGTTGCTCCTTCTCGTTGGCCGGCTGGAGGGCGTTGACTGGTGCCGGTCCCGTGTTGGTTGCATTGCGTGCCACCATCATAAAAATCGCCTTGGCAATGATGCTCGATTGTCGTCGAATATACATGGTTATCTCCATGGAGCTTCTACCGGTCCAGGAGACATGACCACAAAAATCCATATCCTCATGGGCGCTGAACCCACTTTCATTTTCAAAGTCCACGCTGTCCACCAGGAGAGTAACAAAGACATATGGCAGTGGGATGCCCTTGGGCAAGTTTGGCAAATTTACGTGACGATGACAGATCCACACGGCAAACAAGTCCAGGTCCTCCATTAGGCGACCCAAACGTACTTGTCCCAAATGATTGACATAAGACTCCTGCACTGG
Organism: Drosophila sordidapex; assembly: GCA_035043295.1. Lineage (NCBI taxonomy): Eukaryota > Metazoa > Arthropoda > Insecta > Diptera > Drosophilidae > Drosophila > Drosophila sordidapex. The sequence continues at coordinate 1,057 of JAWNNA010001201.1, read as the reverse complement.
AATCGAACTCAATGGCAATACGGCCGTAGTGAACGAGTCCATTAGACTCCGCTTGGGCAAATCCTTCTGATCCGGTTGATATTTGAGCAGACTTGCACGGCACTTGGGTATTGAATGGTAGCCCGGCTCTAAGCCAATACGTTGATTAATATCCTTCTTAACTGCAGAACAAAGGATATTCACGCATTATATATATATATATATATATATAGAGAGAGAGAGAGAGAAAGATACAACAATAGACATTTACCATCATACATTGTACCAGAACAGTGGCCCGACTCCAAATCATCCAATTCACAGGAATCTCCCCAGCCACGAAGAAAAGCGCTTTCATGGAAATTGCATATTGATGCCTTAAACAAAGGGTTCCGAATTCGATGGACTGCAAACTTAAATCGTAGTTGACTCAGCAGGCGCAACATTTTTAAAATTTACCTCAATACATATTATTTTGACTAATATTCCAAATAGTAAAAATTTTAAAAAGCATTTTTACTTCTAAATATGAAATGAAAATACATAGTCTGTATTTACGACTTGTTTTACTTATATATCAAGATTAGAATAAAAATAATATTTATATTTGGGTGACTGATTCACAATTGTCTAAGTGTCATACTAAAATAATACTCACCTATCAAATTATCTAAATGGAGTGAAAATTGCACGGTCATCGTTACTTTACAAGATGTTCAGATTTTACATGCCTCAAAGAGCAAATAAGCAAATAGAAGATTCTTGTCATTATTATGAAATAGCTAAGTAACAATGGTATATCGACTGGGCGATATCCTGCATCCAGTTTCAATACAGCTGTCACACTTCAGAATCAAGTTAAACAGTTATTGATTAATTTGTTAATTTACATATTTGATTTGGTGTATTATTTTCATAGATTATTTGCTTATTTAGTTATTTTGAGTAGATTATAAGAATAATTTCTGAAATATGTATTTTATAAAGATGAATTTTCAATACTTATTTATAAGCGAATAAACAACAAAATGGATTGCAGACCATTAAAAAAGTCAATCAACACAAAGAATGCCATAGT